>CM062206.1:7492500-8878750 GCA_031216445.1 Lateolabrax maculatus | reverse complement strand
CCTTCAGGCTCAGCTTTCTTTTGTGCACCGATTAACCTGTCTAGACCATCTTCACTTCACTTGTAAAGAAGATTATAATTGTTAGTTGCAGCCCTTATCCCATTTATTTCACATTTGGCTCCAAATGGCAACAGTACAAGCTGGTGGTCCTGGTCCAATGAGGCCAACATCACTGCCACAAAGCAGAGATGCAATCCTAAGGTAACCAAAGACACTCTAGAAATCTACTCCACCTAGAGAAGCTGTCCATATAAATCATAAACAGACACAACCTTGCCAGACACACCAATCCATACAAGAATTGCTTTTAGTCTGGCCCCTCGCCTGGGACCAATTTGTCTTAAGAGACGCTACCAGGAGCCGCTGGCCCCAGCAACACAACTCCTTTAGTGGCTTAAGTGTACAATGTAGAGCTGAACCTCACAGAGTTACTTGACTTTCATGAGAAGAATCAAGCCTTGGCAGTTTTTGTGCTGATGTTTGCATATTCAAAATACTTGTTTTTTTTTTGTGACACTGAAATAGGTGACAGGCAAGAAGATCTAGTAGAGTAGAGATGGGGATCAAAAAACTGAGTGAAGAGTAACTGGGACTGAACAGAAAGGCAGGCGGTAGAGAAAGTAAAACGTTAAGTTTGGAGAGGAGAAAGGCCCACGATTAAATGTTGTGTCCATGCGTCCCTCCTTCAGATTTTGGCACAGATCATCTTAAACATGGTATTAGGCCATGTTGTCAATTTTCCAATCCATGTATGCATACCAGAATACATATAACACAGAAAATGTTGTACTTGTGTCATAGGGGTGTTTGTGACAGGCTCTAAAGTTGTTGGGTAGTTTTTTGACAAGCTGATCCCTCACACAGCCTCAGGGTTTATATGCGCACAGAGTACCTAGTTCATTTTCCTATATTGACAACTAGCTAGAAAGATGTTCCTAGGTGAAGTTAAACTTTTAATCATCTTTTCCCTCTGCACCATGTTGTGAAAGTGACAGTTTCTACTGAGCAATAATTCACACCACAGATATACAAGCATAACTTTAAAACAGTTTTATAGGTGTGGTAAAAGAATGTTATTTGCCTAAGAGAATGCAAGAGTGTGTGTTTTGTTTTGTGAAAGGATTGTAAACTCCCAAATGCCACTGCTGTGAGGAGCATTTGTTTTAGTTCACCTTGAAGATGACATGTAAGACTTGTTTGAATAAAGTCCCCAGGCAGAAACTTTTCTGCAGGATGAAATCTGAAAAGCGAAGGTGGGATCAATCAAAGCACCCCCCACTACCTCTTTTCCAACTCTGGATAATTGGAAGGTGGAGGTGAGATAAATATAAACAACAGCTTGTGCAGCACAGCTCAGATTATGACTTGCCCTGAAAATTTCCACAGCTTGGCATTGTTGGTTGATGTTTGCCCATATTGGAATTCCAAGTCAGAACAACATTTTTAGTACATTTCTCGGGTCCGACATATATAAAAAAAAGCATAATCTCAAATCTTCACAGAGATGTAAAACCCAAACAATCTTTGGGCAAAGTTGTAAAATGTTTAGTGCTGTAATGATTAGTCGATCCCAAGAAAATGAAAGGTGACCTTTTTTTTATAATTATTGATTTATCATTTTAGTGGTTTTTCAAGCTAAAATACCAAAATGTATCTGGTTACTGCTGATTTTCTTAGTATTCTACAATAGCACAGTGAATATCTTTGGGTTTTAGACTGCTGGGCTTGACAAACCAAGCAAAATTGAAGGGGTACTTACACGCCAATTTTAGACCAACTTATAAATTGCTTAACTTAAAATAACTGGCAGCTTCATCGAAAAAAATCACCAATTGTAGCCTTAACAATATCACGTGACCTAAACTACATACTGAAGTGAAAACAACTAAATCATTTTAATGACGGGTTATGGCTATGAGATGTGTTTGAAAGCTTATGAAAGGTGTCCCCAAGGTTGTTGTAATGTTACAAAATTAGATGCCTTTCATTGTGGTGGGATCCTTTTGCATGGAGATGCTGGTAAAGCAGGAGGTTTGGGGGGAAGACAGTTCAGGATTAGCATGATATTATGACTTACTGGGGTTGGGGGGGAACAGGGTGCAGCTCTTGCAGTGGATGATCTCCTTGACAACTGGAATATCCTGGGAGAGGGGTGTGGGCACCATACCAAGGCCGGGCATCATGGGATTCAAGGGGGTGATTCCAGCCATCATACCAAGGTTGGGATCAAAATCTGGAGGCAGGACAGAAATAAGAATGAGATCACAAAGCAGATTCTTCCTGGAAAAGAAGTAACACCCACACAGTAATATTAACACAGACTTGTCTCCATCAGCTAACCTTTTGTCAGGTATCACTTCAGCCCATACTTAATCTTTTGAATTCCATTTCATGTTGTTTACTTATTCCCTGATGATTCTTCTGTCAACACCAGGGACACACAAGGAGCCTACACATAATGGAATACACAGCCATTCATGAATAAATCATCTAGTAAACAACATGCATATTTTAAGAAGTTTTAAGTGAGTCACTCTCTCTGTCACTCCTGCTGTTTGAATGATGACCTTGTAGATAATGTAGACATTTGGGTCTAAAGCTTTGTAATAGAGAAGCTTTATTTACAGTATTGATTAACACTGCAGTGCTGGCATGCATAGCAACCACATGTGATTTTACGTGCACACGTGTCCCAGTAAGGAGCTTTTTGAAATGGAAATGATGTAAATGATGTATGTGCTTCAACATTACCTGCAGAGGATTTGGAGTTGACAATTATGCTGCAGGGTGCGCAATGCTTATGCACCTGTGTACTGTATGTGCACGGAAGAGCACTTCCCACTTAAACAAATCCTTTGCTGGAGATTCTACACATATATCCTAGACATGTAACAAAATCAATCTGACACACTGGCTGAATATTTTACAGAAGGTGTTATTTTATGACTGTAACACACAGTTGATGAAATCAGAATCATGAAATGCATTAATAAAAAAGCCACAGAGAGAAACACACCAACTCAGCCATAAATTCTACCTTTACAAAGATAATGTTCAGTTTTGACTGACACTGTCAGAGAGGTGTTAATTTAACCATATGTTTATTATTGAGGCTGTACTTTGCAGTGGTGTTGTACTGGGCTGAATTATAGTGTTTTGCCTATCCCATTTACAAACATGAGGGGGGAAGAATATCAGAAACACATTTAACACCACCACCAAATACGACCTCAGTAATAAACATATAATTAACTTATAGATAGCTTCATAAAAGGACGTATATGTGTCAGAGCTGATGTACTGGATTGCATTAGATTGTGCCGATTGCACATAACACCTTAAGTTTTCCCCTTATGTATGACACTTTAACTTAATTTCCTTTATAATATGGTTTTCCTGCATATATCACTGTGTATTAGAGAACAAATTCTTGTAATATACCATTTGGAATTACATCTTTTATGACATAACATTGATCATTTAATTGATCAGCTTTGTTATTTCAATCATAACCTAAAAAGTAATGTTTAATGACAGATACTTTATAGCAACTATAATGTCATACAGCTGTATTTACAGTGCATATATTTATTCACAGAGAAAGGCACATTCAGAAATTTGATTTTTTATTTGATTGATTGTTTATTTGATTGTATTTGATTTCTGTTGAAGTGTTTCTAATGTATTTGGGGAAAATTTAGAGTTTCCAATGTGCATGTCTTTGGAATGTGGGAGGAAACCTGAGTACCAGGAGAAAACCCACGCAGTCACAGGGAGAACATACAAACTCCACAGAGAAACAAGGTGGAGGTGTTTCTTGCTTTGCTTTCTGTGCTGCCCAGAATGATATATTAAATGCTAAATTTACTATATCATTTACTATACCAATTTACAATATATAATATACAATTTATACTATATCAATTAACAATATACAACCGATGGCTGCGGGATCTTGGAGCGGCCATGTGGCCACATGGACAGGAAGAGATGGCGACTGAACCGCCAAATCTGGGATTAACTCCTTAGCCACAGCCTAACCCCTGGAGGGGTGATGGGGGTGAAGATGAGGGAGAGGGAGAAGGGGGGGAGTGGAATGGAGGGGGGGTGGAAGTAGGGGGATGGAGGAGGGAGGGTGGAGAGGTGAAGGGGGGAGGATAAGGGAGGCACTGTTGTCCGACCTGAGACGAACAACAAGCAGCCTCCTCCTCCTCTTCACTGTCGCTGTCACACTTCTTCTTCCAGTGCATCCAGCTCATAAAACCCTTCTTCTTCTTCTTCATCTCATTTTCTTTCTTTTTCATCTCTGTCTTCTCCTGTTTTTCTTTCTTTTTCATCTCCTCCTCCTCTTCCTTTTGTTTCTTTTTCATCTCCCTTTTATCTTTCTTACTCATCTTCTGTGTCTTATTTTTCAGACAGAGCTCCTCCAGTTCTTTCTTCTCTTCTTCCAACTGGTTTACTCTCGTCTCCAAGCTCCGTTCTTTCTCTGCCAGATTTTTCTTCTCTTCTTCCACCTGTTTGACTCTCGTCTCCCAGCTCAGTTCTTTCTCGGCAATCTCCTTTCTGAACTTTTCCTGCAAAACTTTGTACTTTCTCTGCCAAAGTTTGTCACTCTGGAGAAATTCAGCTCCGTTGCTCCACAGATTGTTTGTAGCCTCCGTGAGCCTCTGAGCGAGGCCGTCTTTCTCCTTCCTGATATCCAGGATTTCCTTGTCCCTCTGGTGGAGCTGCTGCTCTACATGGATCACCTTCCTCTGCAGTTCATTCTGCAGAATAAAGCTGTTCTGGTTCTGTAACGTCAGCTTGAGAATCTGATCGCTTTGCTCTGAGAGTTTTTGTTTCTCTGCCTTCAATTGTGCTGCCATGTCTTCATACTCCTGCTTGCTCTGGTGCGGGATGATATCCACCCTCTGCACCTGGAATTGTTCAAGAGTTTTCTTGAGGCTGGAGATCTCGGACTCATGCTTTGTGATGATCTTTTTGTATTCATCTTTGAACTGCCTCTCTCTGATCTCTAGAAGCCCCTCCAGCCTGCTTATCCTCAGTTTACAGTTGTGCACCCTGTGGCAAAAGTTCTCCCTTTCTAACAGAAATTTCACCTTCTGCTCTTCCATGCGCCGTACATGCACATTCAGGTCATCATTGTCCCGCTGAACGCGTTCAAGGTTATTTTTGAGATAGAGGAAGTCAGAGGGAGAACTTGGATGATCCTCAGGAGCAATGTCGGGGTTGTTTCTGAGGTCCATGGCTGTAGTTGTCTGTATTATGCTGTATTTGTCTGTAGAAGACTAGTTGTCTTTAGCGGACTGTAGTAGACTAGTTGTCTGTAGTAGACTAGCTGTCTGTAGCTGACTTTAGTAGACTAGTTGTCTGTAGCTGACTGTTGTAGACTAGTTGTCTGTAGCTGACTGTAGTAGACTAGTTGTCTGTGCAAAATCGTCTCTGTAGTAGATCGTACTTGACTGTGGAAAACGACACTGACTCTGTTGGGGTTGAACTAACTGGTGCCCAGGCAGCAGAGTTCTAGAATCCTAAATCCAATTGCTGGTTCCATTCCGTTGCCTTTGAAGCTGAGACACACAGAACACGAGCATTCCGACAGCTTTTTTTTTTTTTTTTTTTCATTTCCTGTAGTGTGAAAAGTGGGAGGGGCTATTTCAGGCACCCCTCGTGTGTGAAATTCGTTATTTTTTTTCCTCATAGACCACTGACTGGCCAGAAACATTCTGCTAGCTGATTAAATAAGCTGCAGGTTAAATGAATTCACTTTGTGATTGTTTGTCAGTTTTGGGTGAATTAAGTCGCTGTAGCGACGTGTTCACTAACAATAAAGTGCTAACACTTTCTTCTTCATACCAACGGCGGCCGAAGATCATGGGTATCTTTGTCAAATTGACAGAAAAAAATTAGTAACTAAACAAGTGGTCATAAAATAAACTTCTATGATTGTTCATTTGCTTTCTGTCATTTGGACCAGAAGTCACTGACATACAGCGGGCAATGTGTCGCATGTGTAACTTTTGATACAAGCACACTGAGGAGCTGTATTCAGATCAAATTTGCTGTATTTGCTAAGCCACATCCACTTTTAGTGATCAAGCACAGGTACAGGATCTTATAACTGAACTCCATCCACTGGCTCTGTTTTACTCTGACATACGTTCCATGACTGAAGCTAAAGACAAACTGCTGCGATAATGTTTCACAATCCTCATGTTTAAGTTATGTAAAAAACGGAAATAGATTTTCCTTCAAAATTCTACTGTTTTGACGGGGACTGTTTGTTTGCTTGCACCCATGTTTGTGATTCAAATATAAATTAGAATATAAATGATTAAAAAAATTCATTGAGGAGCCACAATTTACACAATGCAAAAAGAAATGGTGGAACAGGACTTGAAAAAAGATTTAATTAAATTGACTTTTGAATGTAAACAATTCAAGCTTCTAATTTTCCACCAACAAAGTGAATAATCAGTTTTTAATTTTAAGTTTTAAATTAAACTTTTTATTTGTTTTTTTTTTTATTTTCATATCTGTAACTAAATATTCACTTGAAGTTCATTGTGGTATTCCCCTCCAATGGAGAATAACAGCAGCAAACATTATGTGGGTTCAATTACAATTACATTACAAGATTTTAATCTTCAATAGCAATAAATCCAGTGAAGGAGAAATATTATTTACTGTTCCACAGTATACTCCATTAACTGAAAATAGATACTACATTTCCTTGTACGTGATTTTCTCTAAATATACTGTAAGAGGGCAAATGGATGAATTGAATGACACTCAGTGAGGGAGAATAAAGAAATATGCACATTACAGAAGACTCAGAATAGGTCCCTGGAGCCAGAGAGGGTGTAATAAAGACGTTAGATTGATAAAACTGACTGAAGGGAAAAAATGAGGAAAGAGAAACGGGGCATTTAGAGAAAAGAAAACAGTAATAAAAATAAAAAAATGAAAATCAAATAAAAAAAGAGACGAACTACATTAAAGGAAAATGGATGAAAACTATACGTCTCTTAATGACCTCACTATAAGTCTCCAACCAGGTGTCAGAATAAGAGGGAACAGGTGATAAGATGGACCCTAGTTGCCAGGCAATTGACGGCTTTTTCTGCACTACATGTTGAAGGAACAGAAGATGGATAGCGGGAGGATAGATAAGAAAGAGTGGATGGAAGATGGGAGGCTGGTGCAATAACCAACCTGAATGCCAAACACTTTGCATAGACAAGAATTGAGAGAAACAAATTCAGTGTTGTGGGAAGTTAAAAAAAAAGAGACTAGGACAGCACTCCAATTTGATTATTTAATATTGCCACACATAATATTTCTATAATATCTTTTGCCGAACCAATGCTATACTGTTCCAACGGTAAAATTAGGAAAAACATGCTTATGAGTTCATATGTTGTACACCATATTGATGCAAAGTAAACTAGATTTCAGCTTATATGAAGGAAACGATCTGGTTACATCAGGTTATGGCTGTTGCAATTTCACTGCAGTGCTGCTCATGTTTCCTCTGGAGTGTGTGTTGGTGTGTGTGTGTATTAATCCACATCCATTAAGAGCCTGAGACCTGAAGCAAGCATGTAGTAGAGCTGCGTGCAATAAAGGAGATTACTTATTCGTAAGGATTTCCAGCTCCACCAGAGTTTTCTCATCTCCAGTTTCAAAAATGTAGCTGTAGGACATGCTTCATCTCTAACGTACCATTATTTCCCCCCTCTTTCAGTGCTTCTTATTACAATGTATGCTGTAAATGGACACAGATGAACATGCACATCAGACTGGTCCCCTTTGCTCTTAGTAATAAGTGACAATAAACTGAATATCTTTGGATTTTGAACCGTCGGTCGGACAAAACAAGATATTTGAAGGACCCACCTTGGACTTAAGGATATTGTTATGGGCATTTTTCACTATTTTCTGATATTTTGTAGACAATCAGCAAATTAATCAATGAAAAGTGGTATTGTTGTTTGTGCCCCTGTCCAAAAACACAAGTGGATCACTGCAAATATTCAACCATTTGTCTGCTTATGAACTCCATGTTAGTAACAGAATATAGTAATTTTCACCACTGCTCATTTTATAAAGGCCACCACAAGAAAACGTGTTCTTTGTTGCTAACTGATTGAAACGTGCTCACAATGCTGTATCAAGTATCTTCTATGATAGTAAACTGAATATATTTGGTTTTTCACAGAGATTTAGAGAGCACAAGGTTCCTCTTAAAGAAAAACAATAAAAGAAGCCTGGGGCTGGGTCGACCCACACATGGCCACACATCCGTTTCAACCATCTTACCCCGCTTGTCTCTGAACTTCCGTTTCGATTCAATTCGATCAATTAGAAAACTTAAGTTCTCAAAAATCTCTATGCTCACACCTCGTACTTGTACAGTAACATGCATGAGTGCACATACACACAAAGTTGGTCTCTAAGGTTATTGCACAAATTCTCCTTCCTTCTACCTGTATTTCTTCTCCATTATGTCCTTTTAATGTTAAACAATCTATTTCCTGGAGGACTGTTCAAAGTAATTACATTTGGAGCTACCATTCAATTGGGAGGTGCAGACAGGGAGAAAAAAAAGAAGACATTTGATTCTGAAGCTACTGGCTATTAATGTCATCCTCCTCTCCCCTCCCTGTCTTTCTCCTCTCTGATTGTCAGGGTAAATGTCCCTTCTAGCAGTCAGCGGCGGGTGGGGGGTTGGAGGGGGACATAGGTGGTTGCTGTGAGGCATGCTGGATAATATTCTCTAATGAGGCGAACTAGCCACACCACCTGGAACCCTACCAGAGGCTGAAAGCTGCCGCTCTCAATCTCTGCCAAGAGTCAACCCTCTTTGCATTTTTATATGAACATCTCCAACTTAATTTTTCTTACAGAAACATTTCTCCAGATTGCAACCTGCAGGACATAAATTTAAAAATAAAAAACTCCTCCCTGTTTCTTATTCTTATTTCATCTAAATAAAAATCTGCTTCCTTATGTTGCCTTCCAAAGTTCCTTCGTTATCTGACACCTTCATAGTCAAATCTCCATAACAAATCTAGCTTTTAACAATATCTAACCTACAATCTAATATAGCTGCCATGGATAGGAACAACTGTCAGAAAGTCCCATTTCTGTAACCCTATAACTTCTGCTCTATTTTTTCCCCCCAGACATACTGCATAACCGAAAGTATATACACTCTGTCCGCCTACATGCAGCCAAAAACTTCTGGCAATGTACCAGTGCAGCTCCTGGGCAGTCAGCAGAAAGGGACACGGCATTCAGTCCAAGGATTGGAAAACGCTTACGGCAAAGGAATGACTGTCAGCTAATGTATTTCCTGATGTTAATCCAGGTGAGCTAATGTGTGAAAATGAGAGGACCTTGATTTATATCTGGGGGGGGGTCTTGTGCCCTCTAAATTAATATGGAGGAGCACCATTTAGATGGTTGGTTATTAGACATGACACTAAGTTTTCATATATTCCACACTGGGGTTTTGTGTCCGTGTGTATTTGTGTACAGTGGTGGAGGGGTTTGAGGCAAACGTGGGGAAGGGATGCAGCAGACAAAGTAGTTGTTGTTTATTCAGTGAAACAGTCGTCTGTCCCTGGAGCCTGCTTATCTATTCTCCAGGGTGAGTTTGTGTGTGTGTGTGTGTGTGTGTATTCATGCATGCAGAATGTGCATCTAAAATTAATTCTGATAACCTTGTAAATACATGTGTGTTAAAAGCTAAACGTTATGCGTTAGGTGGAATGTATGTGTGTGGGGGGGGTGTTACCCATGTTCTTATTTCCCGGTGGGGACTATAACCTGAATGCACACTAACCCATGGGGACTTGTGTCACCATGGGAACAAAAATTGAGGTCCCCTTGGGTAGAACCTGCTTTATCAGGGTTAAGACTTGGTTTTAGGGTTTAGGTTACAATAAGGTTAAGGTTAAGGTAAGGGAATGCAATATGTCAATGACAAAGAGCATAGTGGAACAAACGTGTGTGTGTGTGTGTGTGTGTGTGTGTGTGTAATGTGTGGCCACCCAGTATTCTTTTATTAGTTGCACACATTTTCCTTTTGTCCAATGAGCAGCTTTGACTCAACAATGTGCGAAAACCCAAATGGCTAATCAAACCCATCTTTGCTGTGATAAAATCTATCATTACTAGAGAAGCCTATTACACAAGCCTAAGATGTTGTGCAGGAACTGGGACTGTTATTGGTTAGGCAAAATACACTTACCACTACTAATTAGTACTAATACTACTTTAACTACTATTATTTTTCACTAAGCTTTACTGAGACGTGGTTTTGTGTTGTTTAAAAAAAGTAAAAGATCCGAAAGAATATATTTCTATAACATAAATTTTTACTTTGTGTAAACAGTTTATTTTTTCTGACATTTCTACATATTGTTTTTTTCTGTGAGATACTGGATACTTTCACCAGTACAGGTCTCCAAAAGCTATCCAAATAAAAATCACTGTTTGGTTGAACTGCAGTGGGGTGACGAGCTTTAGAGCACTTATCTAAACAAATGTTACAGTGCTTTTAAACATAAAGAAGACACTGCTGCCTTTTCAAGGGTCACAAGCTAAATAGGTTGGGAACCACTTGTGGAGTCTTTTGATCATAGCCAAAAGGCACTGGCTAAATGTACAAGAACAGTTATACAATACATACTGTTAAGTGAAAACCATCTTGGGAGGTCTGTATTTTGAGGGACATATAGAGGAGGAACTGTATAGCTTTCCATCTGGTTCTAGTTATAGTCTGGATGTGCAAGAGAGAACACTGAGGAAGGTTGGGGAAATACATGGTGAACGCTCCTGGAAAAGCCTATTCTCTCCCTGTCTCTGTCAGATGTCAAAGACGTTGAAACCAGATGTTGATTCCTGCTGTTACTGTTGCGATATCTGCTCACTTCTCACAGTTCACACTGTATCTGGGATTTTACTCACCAGGTTTTGGGCTTGCTGACCATAAGACAAGACTTATCCATGTAGTGTCCATGACATAAAACACATTTTGAGCATCTGAAGAGCCATTTTGTTCATCCTCATGGTTTGGCTAAGCATTATCTCCAGGGATTCATGTAATCAATGTTTTAGCTTTTGTTGACATTCACTCGAGAGTAAATAGATCCCCTTGAAACCAGACTTTAGACAACACTTGTTGGTTACAAAAAAAACTTAAGCAAATTCTCATGGTATGTCTGAAACCTGGATCATTCACCATAACTGACCAGAGGAAAAAGCCTGCTGTCAAATTCTGTGACTTTTAAATGTTTCCATAACCACAGGAACTCTCTGGTCTCTGGTCTATTTGAACTTTTGTCTGAACAGTTAAACAGAGGTTCACCTTACTATTTACATCTTGGGGTTTTACAAACTTAAACATAACAATCACTGTTTTATGTCAATCAATACACTTCACAGTACCTCCAGAGTTATGCCAGGCCCCACCACCCCTGAAACGTGGGTCAGATTCCTTTAATACTCTGGCACATGACTTTATTGGACTAACTACATTAGTGTTGGACCTATTAAAATCACAGAGTTGTTTTTGGATTTGTTAGTTTTGCAACTTTATATTTTCAGTATTAATTATTGCCAGTTTCCCACCTATGGCTTCCATTGCTCTCTGAGGAGCGGTGGGGCCTCTACTTCAATTTCCTCTCTTCTAGTTTCTTACTTTTTCCCCCCTTATGTCCTGAGGCATTTTTGGGGGGCAACAGTTTGGGCTGGGTCAGAAAGTGTTGCTGACATTTGGCAAAATCAAAAATTTCCCTCAGAGGACTTTACAATCTGAACAAATGATGACACCCTCTATCCTTAGATCCTTGATTCAGATAAGGAAAAACCTTTAAAAAATAAGGAAAGATATGGGTAGAATCCTCAGTAAAATCTCTCTTCCAGGGTGGATCGACATGCAGTAGATGTCAGACATGCAGAATACACAGAAATACATAGCAATGGTAAAACTATGATACAGAGAAACAGAATGACAATACTACATCCAGCAACTTCCAGGCGCCATCAAACACTGGTAGGATCAAAAAACTCCTCTGTCTGTTGAGCAACATATACCACACAGTGCCTATGGCCTAAGTCCAATCTCTCCCTCTATCCAAACACTTCACTAATACAAACATGTAATAATAACGTTCTACTATACACAGCAACTGCCCAGTCCATCTATAGAAGTAAAATGTCATCATTGGAGACATGCACCAGGCTTTGTGAGACTGCACAGTGTTGAGGGCTCTGCCCACAATGGTCTGTTTATCCAGCTGTCTGTCTGGATAAATCCACTTGGCTGGAGGCAGGGAAAGACTCGGTGGTGAAAAAATACATTCCAGGCTCACAGTGGATGAAACAGAGGCAAACTCTAATGTGTAATGAAGGCACTACAGCACGCAGTCTCTTTTAATGAATGAGCCAGAAACTGACATAAAACCCCTCTTAAACCTACATGCAGGAAACATATGACCAACTGTAAGCGTGCACAAACACACTCAAAGATCAAACAGGAAAGGACAAAGAGAGTGACAGTGAATTCCCCGCTGTTGTTTAGAGGTGAAACAAAAAGGAGACAAAGATGATGTTCAGTCATGATGGAGAATCAAAAACTAATCCACCTGGATTACCTTCAAAGGCACAAGGTGCTCTGGTAACTAGTGATGTGTGGCAGTATAAGACAGTGTGACATCATCTGAAAGTGTGTGCCTAGAGCTCTGTGCTCACGGGGATTTCATAAAAGAATTCATGAGGAAACTGGGCTGACGACAGAAAGCATGACAATATGTGCAATATTATTAAGATGATTTTACTAATATTGAGGTCTTGTTTGTGGCTAACCTTGAGCTTCTTCGTCCTCATGATTTGTTGTAAACTGAGAAAAAGAGGCAAGCAAGAGGAAAGTAGTTAAGTAGATGTAAGTAGTAGTTTATGTTTCTCCTGGGGTTCAACGATTTAAGTTATTTTGGCTTGAGTGAAGTGACAAAAATGCATGGGTGGAAAATATAGGCCTGTGAGTTATATGTTAGAGAGGTGATAAAACAGGAGCACGTTTCTGAAATTTGCATTATTACATTAAGTATTTTTACTATTCATTTGGGGGTGAAAAACAAGTTTTGGATCATTTGTTAACAATTACATTATTGATCCATTATGCAATTGATTTTCAATTGTTGGGCTGGTTACACCTTCGGTTAATGGCGCTGTTCGAGCCCAGATGAGCATTTCAGTGTGACTCAGTGTGTAAGAGATCTGCTCTGTGGAGAGCAAATGAACAGCGTGTGATCTAATGTAGCTCTGGGTTACAGTGGCTGACTCAGCTGTAATGAGATATAAATGAGATGCTGGGTAATTTAGGCTGGTGACGGAGGGAGGGGGGAAATAGTAAAGGAGAAAGGAGGGAAGAAGAGGGAAAGGTAGGGAAACACCAGCTGTTATTGCAGGTGATCCACTAGGGGAGAAGCAGCTGTCCTCTTAACCTGAGTCTCCTTCCTCTCCATCACTATCTCCTCCCTTATTTCCTCTCTACACCACCCTTCTGAAACTGCTTCTGATACCTGATGATGATTACGCCAGTTGAGGCTTAAAGGACCGGCACACTCATGGTAAATCCACACAAGAAGGTTACATTATTTTGCCTGATTAGAGCTCTTGTCAGGACTGTGTGGGTGTGTACAGACATCTTCCTCACTCTGTTAGTTTGTTGCACCTGTTAGGGTGGGACAAATAACACCTTTGTCTTTCTTATTTGTAAGTGGGATCGGATGAACTCGTGTCATTCTAGCATAGCTCCACCACCTTCAATCTGAGCATGGTAACCGTAATTAACAGTTTTGGACATGTGAACAATATTCGCGGCAACATCCCAGTTCTAATAACAGCTTTTTCCCAAAAGCTGCAATATAGACGACTTAGCCCTAAATAATATGTAATTTCTTGATAAAAAAAAACAAAAAAAAAACATAGATACTTTATGCCAAAGTCCATTGTTCAAGGTAATTAAACCCAACTTTAATGGATATAGTGCTATATTGGCTTTGCACAGTAATTTTAACCCTCATTAAATATAATCTAATGCAAGAGCAGAGGTCTGGTCAGACAGAATAAGTGAAAACATGTGTGTGTGTGTGGCGGGGGGGCCTTTAACCTTATTCACAGCAGACATTTTGTAATGTCAGCAGGAAAAGCACAGGCGTAATTGATAACATTAAAATCGACTGCATTCCATTTCGGTGAGCTAGGCATGGCTTACTGGCAGACTTGATGAGGCATCATTAACAAATTTTTTGCTTTTCTTGCTATGACAAGTCAACATGTGTGCTTTGAAAATGGTCTCTCTTGCTCAGATTTCCTTCCCATTACCAGACACGGTCCAAAACAAACTAGTGTATGCACCTGGTTTGGCTGCAGGCAAAATCTGGAAGAGGGTCTGATTAGGTGTAAGAGCAATTTAATTGACCTTTCTTAGAGCCGACATTTTGACTTGCCAAACACAGGTGCAGCTAACAACATCACTAATTGCTGCATTTCATTCTTGTGTGCCAGTTTCAGGGCTTTGTGTTGTTCGCTGTACCACCGGCATGGCTTGAAAACACACTTAGAATGGAACAGAGCCATCATTAATGTTTTTAGTCACACCTGTGATTTTCCTGCAATGACAAGTTAAAATGGCTGCCGTACAAATGCCTTGATGCACTGCAAATGAAGTTCAAGAGGAGGAAGTTGGCACCCTCGACGCACACTTCATTTGAACAAAAAAAACCAACATACTCTTGGATGGATGTGTGTGTGTCCAACACCCAGTCTTCATCTCTAACTTTAAGTTCAGTTCCTCTGCTTCCCTTTCCTTTATGAGTTCCTCTACCATGTGTCTTTTCTCTCTCAGTAGAAAGGCTTTTGTTTACCAGATTTGAAATATGCCCTGCCTCTGTGTGTGTGTGTGTGTGTGTGTGTGTGTTTGCTTCCCTTAATATTTTTCGAGGAATGCATTTGGAAGGCTGTTCGTCTCCTAGTACATACACACATGCATCTACACACAAGCCTGGCATATTTCAAATATGAAAGTGCATTTCAGCTAAGAAGTGGGAAGGGATTTATAAAAGGCTTTAGGGAAAGGCTTTCTACTGAGGAGAGAGAAAAGACATGGCAGAATAACTCTTCAGAGATGGAGAGTGGGAGGGTGCTGCTGAACCTAATGTTATAGATAGCAGAGCAATCGGTGAGGCTGAACATTATAGTTCTGGATCAGAATACAGTAGCTCAACCTTGTGTTTACAAGATGCTCATTGATGTTGGAATGACACAGATGAGATAATCAAATGAATGTCAGTGTCATTGTTTCAATCCCCATAACCTACTGGTTTAACTGTTAAACATGTTATTAAACCAGTGACAATAGACTTTTTGTCATCACAGGGTCCTGAGCTCAGATCTCTAGTGTGCACTTGACCTGTTTGACATATAAATAGCAGATGTTTGTTTGTTTTACAATCCTGATAATTGCTTGGAAAAGGAACACAATTTTAATCTTTTCCTATGAGTGAAATTACTCTTGCCAATTTTTTCTGTAACTTGGTGATGGCAGTTTACGGTTTAATCAATGGCATGTACTGAACATGAAATATGCGGGTGTCAGTGATTTTTAGTATACTTAAACTTGGGACCGCCTGCGTTTTATAAATACATTGTTGCCAATAGAAAAGGCCAAGAGAAAAAGTGAAAAGTTAATAAAAGTGAGAGACAAAGGAAGTGATTTTGAGTATGTATCACTGACGACATCCAGAGAAATATGCTGTTGTTTTAACGTCACACAAAGCCTTAAAGGTTGAAAGCAAAAGACCTGCTGCAATGAACCCAACTGATCTTGTATTGAGTCATATCAGCTTCAGTCAGATAGAGCTTGCTTGTCTGTGTATGCCATCCTAAGACTGATAACAGCATCATACTCCCAACTTGGTGACTCAGCTCATCCTATTTATTCCAACATACTTATTTTAGGTGACCAATGCAGCCCGCATGTGAATCCACTTCCTTATCCTTCAAAGCCACAAAAGCAGATAATCTACCCTCCTGAACACAAATGCAGTCTAAAACAATGCTGCTAATCAACCAACCTCTTCACAAACCAAATTTTTTAAAACCCTGCCTCACACAATAAGAAAAAGGTTCTGTTTATTCTGTAAATGACAGAATTAAAATTATCTATTTTAGATGCAAAAAGACAAGTCTTTTCAAACCGATCCAAGCTATAAACTCTTGTTCACTGAGGTTTTGACTGATTTTCTGAATTTAATTTCCTTTAGATCTACTGTTTTTTAAATAATCTCAACACTTGCTTTGTCTTAAAGGGAAAAAAACAATTCCACTCAAAATGAATGAAAGTATTGTGATGAACTGTAATGATTACGAAATAAAGCTACAGTTCTGAAGTTAATACATCCCATAAAATGTTGTATAAAATTCAATGAAAGGAAAAGAAATTATACTTGGTATTGGCAACCAACATTAGTCGTATTGTATCTATAATCAGCAAAATGGTCTTTTCTAACATGACAAAATCCTCAAATCACATTTCTCACCTCAAAACATCAATTCCCATCACTGTCAAATAAAATACTACTTAATACTACGGTTTGTTTTACCAGTGTAATATTGAGCTAAACCGTCAACACAACGGTGTCTGTGCTTCTGGTTTGGGTGTTGTGAGGTCAAATTTAGGCAGTGTGGTACCTGGCATGAGTTGCTGTCCGGTTATTCCTATGGGAGGCATCCCCAGGTTGTTCATGGCTGTTGCCCAGGCGCTGGGGTCGGACATGGGCATTGTCATCGAGTTGGAGTCCATTGTCATGTTACAGATCCCTTCTGCAGAAAGACAAACAAAATAAAAGGAACAGAGACAAGAGTCAGTATTTTGCCTGTGACCTATAAATCATCATGATACAGGGTCATGCCAGAGGAGGAACTATGTTACGGCAAAGACCGAGGCAGAAGATTGTTTTCAACAGTGTGGTGCTGTCAAGGCATCTCCAGCCACCTCCTCTCTATAAGTCGTTCCTTTAATTCTGAGTTCCAGCTGAGGGGAGAGGAGAGGGGAGGCCACTGTGACCCTGCAGTCAGTCTGACACCATAGTGATTTCAACAACACTGTCATTTAGAACCTATTCATCCTGATGCTGCGGTTCAGTTTCTGCAGCAAGGTCGAACAGACTGGCCTCTTGACACTTTTTGTCTCAGTGACCTGAAATGCTGCACAATCTTGCTCACACGGGCACAATCAGATAAAAAAATAAAAATAGGAATGAATTCATATAACTACACAAAATTTACATCACTGAGTACTCCAGTCTAAGATCCAAGCTTTTATTTGCAAGCCAGAGTAAGAAAATAATACAGCGTAAAACAAGATTATCATGGAACTAAGCACAAATCCTGATGCTATCAGGCATTTGTCAGGCACTCTGGTACTAAACCATGGAAAAATCTCCAAGTTAGAACGACAAATACACACACATCATCTCAAACTCACAACCCCAGACTCATGGTTTTCTGCCAAGTGTTGCATAATAAAACAAACACATTTAGATCCCCATAATAAAAACCCTCAAGTAAAGTCAACATGAACACATCATACATCCACCAGCGGCTCATTCTCCCCGGCTGCCGTCTATTTCACAGCTCTAAATGCTCTTTAATTCTCTCCTCTGGTCGACCTCTTTCTCTGTGACAGACCTGTAAATTGCTGTGACTGCTGGCTGAGCCAAGCTGCCCTCTTCTCTCCTGATGCCAAAGCCAACACTACTGTTAATAATGAGAAGCGTGCACCCTGCACACACTTCACACCTCAGAAGGTCTGCGGCAGAGCCCACTGTGGAAGTAACACTCTGCTTTGTGCGTATAAACGTGTGTCTCTCTGCACAACAACCACTACGTTGGTTTTCCTGGTGTTCAGACACAGCTGGCAATGTGTAATAATGGCATTTGCCTCTTTGCCTCCCTCTCGGAGCTACTAATTTCAGAGCTGTCTGCTGTCACAGCCATAGAGAGGCCTGATAAAACCGGCTGTGTCGGTGCGTCGCTGTGATTATGCTGCTGACGAGGACTTCACAGGCTTGTTAACTAACACAACCCTATTAACTGGGGACACTTTCGAGGACTTAAAATGAAGGAGGAGAGGAGTGGTGCTGAGCTGTTTTATAGCAGTTTTATTACAGTTTACAGTACATAAACTGCCGTCACTGCAGTGCAGATGGATACAAACACATAGTTGGACTGAGGACAGCACCTGTCAAACCCTGAGTACTCTTGCTTGGCTAATAAAAATAATGATAATTAGAGCTGGGCAAAAAATATGTCTCAACATGTGGTTGATATCACAATATTCAGCGTGGTTGGATTTGATAATTGTAATGCTGAGATATATCCTTAATCTTGTCTTTTCCAAGTGTTTGATTCTGCGTTACATTTACTAAATGGGAATTTAGTTGTTTAGCTTATTTGAGTCTTTTAGTTCAATAAAATCAACGGTTCATTCTACTTATTTTTATCATAATCACATGATAGATTACATTGAACGTGTTTCCTAAAGCACTAATTGTGATGCAAACTATATCCTTACACACAGTGTATGTTAAAAATCCATACATCCATTTGTCTTGCCTTCTAATCTACTGAATTGTGAGTGAAAACACAACAAGGCATTGCCTTTAATAGGAAATCACTGGAGGTCATCGGATTTTCAAAGACATTTAAGCAGCATTAATTTCTGGTCCGCACTGGAGTTCTTATTGACTGTGAGGCTCATATTCAAAGACTTGTGCATTTGACCGGGTGAGTCATAGACATTAAAGTGTACTATAAGTGCTGGGTCAAGTGAACTCCTCTACAGAAGTCTTCTGACCCTGCGGACAAACAGTCTGCAGTTACAGCCTTAGATCTTTTCTGCATCTCTGCTCCCATTCATTAAATGCATCCAATTCATGTGTCACCCTCTTTCTTTTCATTTTACTAAAATCCATTATTTTCTTATTTCTGTTCTGTTCTGTTTTTTCCATCCTTGCATCACCTCAACTGCCATCCATTGTCTCATGTTTTCCCAACACACACACACACACACTCTTTCCACCATGAATCAGTTATACATTTCAGACTTGCATCTCTGTGTGTCAGTCACTTTTTGATTTTGGTATGGCAAAGTGACCTTGAGGGCAGGAGTCTGCCTTGGCCTTAAAGGAACCATCCTACAGCATCACATCAATATATAGAGCTGAGGGAGGAATAGCAAACAGCTGCTGAAACAATCAACACGGGGATACACGTACGTGTCCAAGCACACACCCAGGCACAGATACACACAACACATGAGTTAACCTTGCCAGAAAGGAGGAACAGGAGCCAGACACAATACTGCCAATGAGGGAATCAATGTTGGTAAATATTTTTAACTGAAAACATGGACTAGAGCACTTTGCTTTGCTGTTTTGAAGCCAATTGTCTGCATGGAATCAAAAGTACCTAATTGAATCCCAGCATTTAGTTGTTTATTCCAAGGTCATTTTATCAGCAAAAGTAAAATTCAATGGCAGTAAGAAAAAATTATGCCAAATTATTTTCAGCTGTTGGCTCAATTTAGCTTGAGCTCACGCAAATGCCATATCTAATTATATAAACTGAACAATCTCATCATGTGTAGCTAAGACCTCATGACACAGTGATTCAAATGTAGAACTATGCAGACCAAAGCTTAGTCTACATACGTCAGGTTAAGCCTGGCTAGATTTCAGCAGAGTTACAGGTGGATGTATAATTTATCCCAATGTGTTGGGTAGGTTACATTATTTGAAGATAACTTAATAGTAAAAAAATTACATGTACTATAGTATGTACTGTAGTATAATATGAAAAATGAAACACTGAGGTCATGAAGTCATTCAAAATGATTTTCGAATATATAAAGCTGAGAAGATAATACTCTAACTCAAAAAAATGCAATATTGAGCTGAATGATTATATGATTTATAGTTATACAAGAATAGTTTGACAGAAACTCAGTTGGCAACTATTTTGATAATCAATCAGTAGTCAATATTTAAGCAAAAATGCCAAAACTTAACTAGTTCCATCTTCTGAAATGTGAATATAACTAGTTTTTTTTTCTTTCTTCTATGATAATAAATATCTTTGCCTTTTGAACTGTTGCTTGAACAAAACAAACAATTTCAATATGTCAACTTAAGTTTATAGAAATTGTGATGGACATAATTTATAACTTTCTGACATGTTATGGACCAAATTAATAACTCATCAAGAAATAATTGACATAAATACCTGAAAACAATTCAAGTGCAACAAGAACAATAATCACAAAACATAACAATTAAAAAGTAACAAATACTAATGGAAATGCTGTTAAGAAACCACCCTCAGTGCAACTCTACACCAGTATCACCATAATACATTTCTGCGTGGATATTACCCATGGCAATTAAAGCAATAGTGATTTTGATTCAGCTGAGGTCCACACATGTCCAAGGCTTTCCTGATACCCACTCTCTGCGGGCTGTTACCAGCTTTTAGCTCCCCTAAAAGCTCCCCCAGGAGGCAGCTACGAAATTAGGTCATTTTAAGGCCCATTGACTGTAAGCCCCAACAGCAGGCAAAAAGACGCTAGGGGCCATTTAGTCTAAAATGCACATGGTTTTAACAGCTAACTACAGGTTTATTACAGCCCCTAGAGAGCGAATTCAAGAGGCATCTGAAGAGATGAGGGACGGAGACAAAAAGAGAATGAAAAGGTCACTTAATAGACAGATGTGCTGCTGACGAGACATAATGACAGAAAAAAAGGGTGAAGCAGAAAATTGAAGCTACCTCAAATTGAACTTTAAACATTGCAGCAATGAATAAAGTACAGACACCTGATGATAGTTATTACCACAAAAAACCTTCAATTAGTGTATAATATAATGTCATCGCTGAACACAGAGTGGTTGAGCAGACAGATGAGCGTAATTAAGTTTCAATACGTGTCCTCCAACCAAAGGAAAAAAAATCTAAATAATTGTTGCTGGCTGATTTCTGATTCTTTGGTCTGAGATACAATATTGGAGAAGATTTTTTGCCATTTTCCATTTGGAAGGAAAGTGTCAATACTTATGCATGGAAAGCACATAGTAGAAAAAAGGCCTCTGGTGCACAATAGCTCGCTGAGAGCAGATGCCTTTTTGACCTTAATCTTCTGCTGAATGCAGGTCTGTATGTTTGTCTGTGTGTGTGTGTGTGTGTGTGTGTGTGAGTGTCTGGGTAGGGAGGTAGGTCAAAAGAGCGCCTTCAGGGTCATTTGGAAAAATACGTCTCTTCACAATGTGAGATGAACCTAGGAACATGATGATAAGATGTATGCATCAGTAGAAAACCTTTTTTAGAGGACAATTTATACAGCTTTATCTCTGACTGATTATCAAAGCGTACTGCAAATAGAGAAATGTGCTTGAAATTATTATATTACTTTTCAATTACTTGCGTGCCTAACACACAAGCACGCACACCCCAACACACACAGTGTCTGTTTAATAATGTATGAGTGCCCTTCTCTCCGCTTCTTTGATCTGTTAATTATGATAAAACTGGTAGGGGTCTGGTGATTAGTGGTGGCACAGTGAAGATTGCCCTGAGTGTTATACTACACCGCGTCTCATTTAGGGACCAAAAAGGCAAGACAACAAAGTGAAGACGCAAAGATGACAGAAGAGGCCTGAAGACAGCCTGGCCTCACGGAAGAAAAAAAACAGAGGGAGAAACTCTCCGCCATTTCTCTTCCAATCACCTCAATATATTCTCATAAATAAAAGTGTTAATAAAAGTTCAGACACTGACAGAGAAATCCAGAGAAAAAGCAACTCCTGCTAAGAAGAAAACAGATGCTAACCACATTTCACACCTCATGTAGTCTACTGTGTTTGTTGTTACAGGGAAAAAACATGTTACATGCTAAGGTGGCAAAAATCTGGATGAGAATCACAATTTTCTCACTCAGGTTTGAGACAAGTATTTCTGTCTCATTTCATACGGGTAGTATTTTAGGAGCTTGTTGGGTAAAATGTGTTGGTGCATGGTTAGGAAGCCTGATAGCTTCATCATATTGTATACTGACATTTGAGACAGTTGTTTGAATTTGTGACGTTTTCCGGCAATGCTGCAATTTCGGCAAAACATGGCTTGGAAAATGTGTGCAATAAACAGACACTCCTGACGATGATTTCACACTGTTCCACTGAGCTACAGGTGGCAGTAACACACCAATATATATATATATATGCAACAATGCACCATCAAATGCAGGGATGAAGAAGACTGCTATCATGTCAACGTGGATGTAAACAACACAGGTCTAAAACTTTAAAGAAAAATCAGCTTTGCAAATGTTTTAAGAGGAGGGAAATGCATTCAACACGTTTGTCAGACCTCAAGAATACACAATGCGTTTTGGTGAGCACTGTAACACAGGGTACCTTTAAGTTGAGGAATCTTTTATTAGATATTACAACAATAAAAAGGTTACAGAGGCGACACAATATAAAACAAAATGATCTGCCAGTTCAATGGCTGACTGTAATGTCATTACTGAAACTACAAGGGTGATGGCTTTATACTGTTATAAAAAAAAAAAAAAAATTGGTAGAGACACAACCTCAGGCATTTCCTGCACAGATAATTTAAATGGGACGTTGCCTCGTTCAAATTTTGTGCTGCCTCAAAAATGGGATCATAATACGGAGTCCCTAAAGACCTGCCGAAAAAATGAGCTGCATGCAGAAACTAGTGTCCATAGCAAACAAATCCATTGCAATTTGATGGCGGGGAGTGAATCTATGTTGCCTTTGTGTCTAACAGGTGACCATGGCTTTAGTGAAGTAGTGGCAGCGGAGGTTGTCAAATCAAATTACTGCCTCCAAAATTGGATTGGAAAAACTAACCTGAACCCAATCCACAGCAGAGGTGACTGAAACTCCAACAAAATACCAAAAGAGCAATGCATATCCAACCCATATTAAAGCCCAATCAGGTGTTCACGCTCATAAAAATGTGACAATTTGCGATACTCATGATTAAGTCCTGTGAGTCAAAGTGCGCCAAATTCCACTTGCTCAACAGGACTAAAAATACTCATTAATTTGCTTGTGTGACCGGCAGCGACCCTAATCACAAATAGATCCATTACATTCTTTACTTGTTCCACCTGATTAATAAATCTATTCCAGCAAATTGCACATACATGCCTGTTGATCTAGATAAGACGTGTCAATCGCTCAAATACACACCACATCAGACTATCAATCACCATAAAGCAATCGACGGCAATCAAACAGCCAGTCAAACGTCTAGGTTAGCAATGTTGTGTATAAACTGCCTCTGCTTTCAATAAACAATTGATTGGTGGCGTCCTGATCATGTGATAATGTAATTTTATGAGTGAGAATGTAAATATATTTTGGATGTTATACTTCTAGCTCTGCAGCAACATCAGTATAGAACATACAGGTGGCACAGGGACATAGATTCACTCACCAACGCATATTGCTGGGTCTAAGAAAAGCTGCTCTTTTGCTACATTAAACATGATAAAATCATCCTTATAGACATTCATTCCAACAACTCATCCACATAGAGAGCGACTGAATAATACTGCTGACATGATAAACCAACAAATTAAAACTGCTCTGTCATGACTGAAAATCTTTGCTCAGCAACTACAGCTAAATGCCCAATTATAATTCCCTAAATGAGTTTCAGCGCTTGGTTTGAAATGGTCTAATGCTAAAGAAGCCTCTTTTTAAAAATATGATTGGACTCAGCTATGCTGCAGAGCCATAAACCCCCTGATATGACAACTGCTTTGTGATCGATGAATTTATAGTCTTTCACGGGCAATAACAGAGAAAAAGAAAAAGAAACAGAGATGCACAGTGGACATCAGCATTTATCTCACTAAGGAAAAAGTCTTACTGAAGACTTCCTGGGCAGAGTAGTTATGGTAAACAATCTCAATTTTTATTGTCTTATCAGGAGCTATTTTTATACAAATGGAGCACCGGCACTTGTGTCTGAGTCAATGTTGTCAAGGAGGAACATCCGTTCCTGGACAGGAGCATGACTCTTTCCGTCCTTATCGGGCTGAGAGAGGTGACAGACAAGAACAGATTACGCTGAGATCTGGGGTGGGAGAAAGGGGGATGGGAGATAAAGTGCATGAAAGAGAGAAAAAGAAGAGTGATCTCAAATGGAGCTGTAACCACACCACCTCAATACTATCAAAGTATTCAAAATTGTATGATGTGAGGTTCTCTGTGGAATCTATAATGCAACAAACAGGGCGTGCCTATAAAGTGCCACATGTCTGTAAAACTGGTGTGTGTGTGTGTGTGTGTGTGTGTGTGCGTGTGTACAGCAGGTAATTGTTTGGACAATTCATGGCGAGCGAGTGGGCGTGTTGAGATGTCAGCTCTCCTCTCATCCTCAGCTGCTGTGTTTTACTCAGGTGCTGGATAAACGCAGCCAGCTGAAAGCAAAGCAGCGCTAAGGGGAGAGAGGACTTCCTGCGATTTTTTGTCAAATATATGCAGTTTTATTTTTCTGGTGCAAATCTTAAAATGCTGAATTACAAACCGCAGCGAGTTTTTACGTCAGGTCCTGCCTCCTGCAGCCTTGCCTAAACTAATATTTAGGCGTGGTCAGAGAGTGTTTATTTCCGGGTAGTGTGAACACGTCTGACATGGACAATCTCCTGCTGTGTGCTACATGTGTTAAAGGGCATCTCCAAACATAGTCCGAACCCAATTGTCCACACATTGTCCGGACCTCATATGTGAAAACGGCTTTTGTTAATTCATTGTGAGAATGAAGTCTAAGCAGCTGCGAAGTGTCCGGCTATGCTTAGACAATGCAGGTTATTAGGTGGTTGGAGGTGCTACGAATCAAACTTACATGCTTTGCCCTCCACTGTTGTCCAGATTGGCAGGTGTTGACCTGCAAGAAGAACCAAGTTCACCACCTGCTGGACCTGCTGAATTTCAACTTGAAGGGCTACAGAAGCAAGAAATTCTTTCCTGTTCTGCTTCAGAACAATTGCAAGATTGGAAACATCTAAAACATCCTGTATGACACAGGCATGAAGCCCGCAGAGAGAAAAAAATAAGAAATAACAACACTAAATAAAATAAGTTTGTAAATAATGTGAGAAAGTTTTCAAATTAATGCTTTAAATCATGTCTGGAGCAGCAGGTATGGTGACATGTTGGGAAAAGTTACAGGTAACTTGACATTTCTCATGAAAAATTGATGCAATATATATTATGTTTAATCTCTTTTAATGTTAACTTCAAAGCACTGTTAATGCGGACACTACTGACATCTACGTGCAGGGAAATTATGGCGTGATTGACAGGATGCAGGAGCACAATAATTGTAGCATTGATCTTAATGATGTGACAACACAGCTGCTACTAATGTGTAAGAATGATGAGCTCTAAGAGACAGGAAGTTACTTTAATGAACAAGTTTACTGAGATGGCAGCTGACATCCTTCTGTCCACACTGACGGCAGTGAAAGTTTGCCCAATTACAGAGAAGCTGATTATTGTCCTGTGTTTCTGTCACACCTGGAGAGAAAAATGCAACACAGCTGGGAAATCTGTGAGACAAACATTTAGGATGGAAATAAGTCTGTGCCTCTCTTTTTGATTTGCTGGCTTATTAATTCAAACATGCGCAATGAATCAGTGCAGCACTACATAAAACTGTATGAAGCTTGACACAAAATATGCTTCCATGCCATAAGCAATGTTTGTGATGTGCATTTCATTCCAAATACAGATCTTACATTTATGCAGTACACATAAAAAGAAAAAAAAATAAATGCAACAGATCTCATTACTGAGCAGGAGAAATGGCTTCTCATTTTAATGTGCAAATGATGCACTGCATCTATTCCACTGTACTGGAGGGGGTAGATGAGTGACAGTGGTGGCGACTACAAATCTGAAAGATTTCTTATGATGGCCAAGCTGTCACATCAGTAAATACTGATTTATGAGTATTCACTATAATACACATGTGAAGAGACTGACTCAATTACCAGAACAGCAATCTAAAGAGGATAGAGGTAATTGGCAATTTGATCATTTAAAGTGAGTTGTGCAGAAGAAAGATAGGAAACTCGGCTTTGAATCCTACAGGAGCTTAGCCAATAATTTATGTGATTCACATAGTTAAGTGCATAAAAACAAGCTGCTTCAATCAGATGAACTATGTTTAAGCCTGTGTGCGTTTACTGTATAAGCAACTGTGGATCAATAAAGCATCCTATTATTTTTATTAGATAACACAGACAAGTCTGAAATTAGGTTCAACACAGTGAACCTCATCAGTGTTTCTCTTGACAGAACTATAGTATGAGCAGCAAGAGCAAACATGACACTATGCCTATGTAGTGTGCTACTTATGAACAGCAACTAAAAAATATTTTCATTATCAATCAATCTACCAATTATACTGTTGATCAATAAAAAAAAAAAAAAAGAAACATTGAAAAGTTCCTGTTACAGTCTCCTGAAGTCCAATGTGATGTCTTCAAATGTCTTGTTTGCAAGTAAATTTATATTCAGGTAGAATTTGCACATTTTCCTAGTGACATTCTTATTTTAGAAACTGTACATTAGCATTACCTTCTCTCTTTGCTCCATTTACCGAGCTATCAAGGAGACTCACATGAAAAAGTTCCAAAAAGACTGTTGCTGTTTACTGCTATTTTTGGAGTAGCTGGGAAACATGATGCTGTTCCTGTTGACCAGGCTCAGTGGCACCGTGGCCTGGACTCTGTCTGTTTGTGTGTGAGGCGAGAGGTTTAAAAGCTACACAGTTTTGGTGCTTATCATCAGGGTTGACAGGGATCAATGTGACACATACCCACGAGAGCAGTCACAGATCACCTACTCCTAAATGGTGCCACTGGTTGGACCACATATGCTAGAACTTAAATCTGTTACAGCCATTTATTTTTTACTGAAAAAGAGAAAGTACACAAAATTTGTGATGAGTTTAAACTGAAGTATTCTAAATAAACAAGGCCCAAATATTTCTAACAGATACTATGGAGATCTTGTTTTAATTCTATAAGCATACAACACATGATCAGATATTGTTGTAATAGCTTTTTAAATTGGTTACATCAAAGCAGAATTTGGCAACAGTAGATATGTTTGAAATTATGACAACTTTTAGCATGTCTAATTAGAATGGAAATGGAATTGAGTCCCTCATGAGAGGTAATTGGAAAAAATTCCTGCAGCACTTTCACAAAGCACACAGAAGTATGACAGCAGGCAGAAAAACATATATGCTCTAATAAAAATGATTCACAGAGAACTAAACTTTCATGTGAGTTAATCTGCCAAGACTTCAAACCAGGAATGTCATGGTGGTGAATTTAGATAAACATGGAGGTTAATGAAATAAGACAGCTAGATTCATATACATGTTATATTAATTTAACTCATCCATTATGCATTACATCTGAACGTGACTTATCATAAGCAATTTGCATGATTTTCAGTTCTCCTGCAGGGCCCGTACGTTTGCCGTAACTATTCTCAGACATAGCAAAATAATCAGCAAAACAGGAGATGTAACAGGTAGAGGTACGTCTAAAGTTAACATCAAAGGTAAGTGAATCTCCATAATGTACAAACATTTCCCCAAAAAGCAATTGATTTTCAACAAAAACAGAACACTGTAACAGAGACTACAGAGGAAATATTCAATACTACAGTGTCTTGCTGCTCTCAGACAGATCACATCAGTGGTTCACAGACCAATGGAGACTGGACAGACCCGCTAATGAGTTGATCTGCAGTTTGGGATAGAAGCAATATGGGCAGACATGAGGTAGACAGGCAGCTAAAAATGAATGCAGTTAGTGTTTCTCTCCCACTGTTTCACTATCTACTACTACTATTACGACTATTACTAATAATAATAGCACATGCAACAAGTCATCTTGGTTCTGTTTGGTTGGCTCAGTGCCCCATAATATGTCTGAAATAGACTCTAATGACCAAAACATGATGCCAAACCAACAGAAAGCAAAGACAGAGGATCAACCTAAAATTTTGTAAGCTTTACTTGCCAACGGAGGATGGATCAGATGGTTATTTGGACAGGGTAATAAAAGGAAAGCTTCCCAATTAAGGGCGAAAACAATGCATTAGATCCAAACTGTACTGTAGTCTATTGTACAGAGCCGGTTAAATCAGATGGGAAACTCAACAGCTGTGCAATATACAGTAATTGATCCCATATGTGACGTCAAGCACACACGCCCGTCTCACAGTAAAAATTCTTCTGTGTTCTGGGAGAGGTTAGTGCTCTCTAACAGCTAAGAGCTGTGACATGAGATTGGCATTCTTGGATTTACTGTTTCGCCTACCGATGTGTGGTTTGATGTCTCCGTCTCGGTGTTGGGTTTCTGTTTTAACCTTCATTATTCAAGCCTGTTTCATTAAAAAAGGTCTTCATTACAACATGAAATTCATTGAAAAATTAAAAATTGCCGTAATACAATGAGCTCCATCCTGACCTGCTGAGACCTTTATTTCACAGTACAAACACTTTTACTTTTCTTGTGTTTGCCGTTCATTGCCCTTTAATTTTCTTTTCATAATTTTAAGGTTGTATACATTACCTCGCAAAACAAAAAGAGGTTATAGGCATCAAGCATGTTAATAGCTTAATATTTGTGTCTGCTACCCTTTTGGTGAGGTAATTAACCTTATCCCCCCCAACCCTAGTCTTGATCATACATTGAGGAGCAAAAGGCTGCTGACCCAAGACTCTTTGTTAAGTGTTATTAAACAGCAACTTGAAGGCAAACCCCAACTTTTAAGGTGAACTCAACCAGAGAGTAACAGGGGGACTGAGAAGAAAAGGAGTGTCACAGACAAATCCACAGCCTTACCCAGACAGAAATCTCTACAGTGAAGTGTGAAGTTCTAAGGGTCTGATTATTTTCCTCATTGGTGCGGTCAGTCTTTATGTTTGCCATTATTCCACAGAGGATATGGAAGAGAAAAGGCAAGGATAGTCTAACTAAGGAGGTATTTATATACAGTATAAAACATTTTTTTTAACTAAAGAGACCAGGCAATCCGAGGAAGATCCCCCTCAGATAACTGAAGGTTAGGACAACGGCATAGATGCAAAATGGAGAACCCAAACAATGCCTGTTAACATTGGCCTCCTGATGTGATGCAATTTTAAGAGGTAAATACTAAAATAGAAAATTGTGTTTTAAATGTAGAATCCTTGAACCTTGCAGTTACATCAGAGAATAACTGAGCTGTAGGTATAACCTTAATGTTTTCAGGACTGTGTCCAGTTTGCAGCCATGTAGGAGATTGCTGTTTAACAAGTAGTCACTACACAGCCAAACCCTTGTTTAGCACAAGAGACACAAATTGAAAATGTGTATTGATGCCTAAAGGACAGCTTGACATCCTCTAGGAGGAAAAACAAGCTGGAGAGCTTCTTTAAATCTGTTTTCTCTCTCCTTTGAAGTTTAAACTGTCAGAACAAGAGACCAGGGCCTCAGAAAAAAGCTGTGGGACTGTCATTCTTTGTTGTGGTAAAGGGAATAACAGTGCTGTAAGTCCTCATAGCTTGTTATATTATGCCATGCTTGGAGAGAAAACATCTTTGATGGTCATGGTTAATCAAGAGCTGGAGAAGTCCTGAAGCAAAGCGTAAAACAATTAGACAAAAGTCTATGACAGACACTGCTTTTTTCCACAATTCAGCCTAACGTGAATGTCCACTGAATAACCTTTAAAGCATAGTCAGCTTATATATTTTAATTAGGAAGCGTACAATCTGTTTTACATCACATTAAGTCACTTAATATAAAATTTGTTCATGGAGTGGATGCAGTCGAGTGGATTTAGACACATTTTTAAAAAAATATCATCCCTCCACAACAAAAACTTCATACAGCTCCAGTGGATCTTTAGAGCATGAAATCACACCAAAACAGCCCAATTTGACATGTTCAAATGGATTATTTTGTTCAACCAACAGTCCAAAACCAAAATATAATCACTTTACTATGATAAAAGTCTAACAAAACCAGAAAATCACACATTTAAGAGCCTGAAACTAGAGAATTGTTTGTGCTTTTTCTTAAAAAAAGAAAAGAAAAAAAGACTCAAAATCAATTATCAGATTTGTTGGCCATTACTGTCTTGTCAATCAACGAATAGATTTTGCAACTTAGTATTTCAGCTCCGATCATGGAGCCAAAATTCCACTCTTAGTTTATATGATAACAACTAAACCATCTCCATGACAACTGAGCAACTCCATCCACTGAAGAAGGCCATGAGATGTGGCCTGAAAGCTTCAGAAACACCGTACGAGCGGACCCTGTGTTGACATTTTTTTGGTCAAATTACTATGCCCAAGATAAAAAATGAACCTTCAAGCTTTGAACAGTTCTTGTTTTCTCTTATTAGTAGCTGTCATCTCAGGAGACAAAGTCAAATGATCAAAAACATAATTGTTGTTGAGACTGAGACACCACACGATATACTGTACATTAAGTCTTTCAACTAACTATATAGGTTTGAAATATGCCTGCATGCTGCTGGAAAGGCCTACATACTCAATCTCCTGGGAACTCTTTTGTCTTCCAAACCCTCGATTGGCCTTCGATGTCTTCACCCACAGTTAGTACTCACACACGCCCACATACTCTCCCATTAGACAGGCTCTGGGAACTGCAGCAAGATATCACATGAAGTAGTTTGTCCGCCAGGCAACGTTTCTTGTGCATTCCATTAACTAAAACAGAAGCATAATGACTTCCTCAAGATCAATCAAAAAATATCCCTGTATGCTCTTGTGCATTGTACAGACAATAAGGGATAATGGCCTGCAGTTCAGAGAGGACCGACAGGAAGTTATGTTCAGAGAGAAGTAGGCACTAAGTGTATTAATTACACAGAGATCCAGGCTAAGGACACAATAGCACAAAAATCTCTTTATCAGCAGTTCCAGCACAAGCCCAAGAGACTCTGGGCTACTTCTGCCAGCAAAAACATCTGCTAAATCTATGAGTATGGCCTGAAACATGACCAAATGGCCTGAAATTTCAACATAAAAAAAGGGGGCTTGGATTTAGCAGAGTCAGCTGTACATTACTGAGAACAGAACTGGGTTACGGCAGAAAAATTAATCTTTGTGACATGACTAGTCCAGTGCCCCCAGGACCTACATAGAATACGCTATAAGCCATGTTTCCACTGCAGGAACTTTCCCCAGGGACTAGAAACCTTTGGAGGAACTCAGTGCGTGTCCAGCGCAGGGACCAGGGTCTAAATTAAGTTTTGAGGACATTATTTTACCCCCAAAAAAGCCCCTGCACAGAACATTTCTGAGTACTCACAGCATTTGATTTCAGCCACCATTAAAAAAAAACTTCAGCTGCAAACCACTTAGTTTTTTGTTCTTTGTTCTTTGACACATCAACATGAGAGTTACAGAAGAAAGCGTATGTCAGATAGACCAACGACAAAAAAAAAGACATAAAAACAGCCGTCGCTTTTTCATATATAATCTTTGTGGGTCTTTAGACTGTGGTGGAAACGCAGAAAACAATGGGATGAAGGAATCTTTTAGTTCCATGAAAAGTAGTTCTTGGGATCAAAAGCTCAGGGTACTTTGGGTGGAAACGTGGCTATAGATAATTAATGAAAAAATGTGTCTATCAAGGGATATATTGTACCTTATAATGGCATATATGGGCCATAAGCACCATTTTCCCTTGTTCACAACCTCCTACTTACCCGGGACCTGAGTTGGGGGCCCTAGCAACAACCCACCAACACAGATTTTCCTGTTTTGGCAACACATTTTGATTTAGATAGTACACTTTTTTCTAAATCAACCCAGCCCAATCAAACAAAAGAAGAGCACAGATAAAACACCACGGACAATTAAATCACTTAAATCACTTGTGAAATAACCAACAGTGTTCGAACTTCGGTAAAAAGAAATTGTGTTCAGGACTCCATCATTCACAGTGAGAACCTAGTTGAGAAAATATGTTTTCAGGGTCTTTAAGTACTATTTTCCTGGTCTAAAAGTTTGTCATAGCCTCTATGCCAACCCCTTACTGGAATAGTATCTCTGGAAAACAAGGTTCAGGCCCTGGATTTAGCCCTGTCCGCCCACCAACTCCTGAGCTCTTGTCATCTCCCCATGCTGCTGACTGCTGCAGCAGCTGACAGCATCTTATCAGCAGCTGCCAATTACAACATGGGAATCTTATCAGCGGTAGCCAATTAGAACCAGGGGAGTTGCTGTGAGGAAATGTCAACAGCTCAGTGAACTTGCCAGGGCTCTTATCTAGCCACGCCTCCTCATCCAGGCAGCTTGCTTTGAGTCTACTGTCACAGTAACAACTGCCGGTGCAATGTTGTGACAAGAAGGGCTGGAGGTACAGCAGAGTTTCAAAAGAGCAAGCCTCCCAGAAAGACTTCACACTTCCTGAAAAATGCAATATTTTAGTAAGTTTTTGACAGCTGAAGACTAGAAACCTACAAAATTCTTTCATTATTCACTTGGCCCCAGCTGGGTGTGTGCTCAGACTGAATACAGACGCTTACACAAGATTAAAAACTGAATCAAAGCTAACTGAGAAGTTGAGAACACATTGCATTTGGTTCTTTATAAGACAGCCTTCTCAGATTGATTACAGGGACAAAGATAGAGAGATTGCTTTCTCCTTCACACGGCTCCTCGACATGGATGACAGGTAGGATGCATTATTTCCACTTATAAACATCTGTTCACCAATCTCCACCGCAGAATCAATGACATGCTGCATCTTATCTGGAGCAGCTGAAGACGCGCAAACAGTCATTGAGAAATGCATTGCTTCTGTTTTTTTTGTCTATTTATACAGTACAGATCTAATTTTTATCTTGATTAAGACTTAACATCCCAAAGGTACTTTTGTTACATTTGTTCTCTCTATTATATCATTGTTGCATGGAGGATTGTCATTTTCTTACTGTTTCACATCATGTTTACAATTACTGGATTAAATTTAGGGCTGAAACTAACTAATCATTTTCTTTATTGATAAATCTGCTGATTATTTGGCCTATAAAATGACAACAAATAGTGAAAATATGCCAATCACAACATCCCAGGTTACAATGATTTATGACTTTGATTTTATTTCCTTCTTTGTATCACTATAGAATATATATTTTGGTACTGTTATGAAATTCAAAATCTTACCAACTTGATCATTACTACTGAAAGAGGGGCAAGAAAAATGAGAAGACATGATGACATGACATGATGTTTTTACTGTCACTCCGATGCCTGTGAGTGTGCAGGCACATTTCTGTCACATGTCATCACCAATTGGATCATTGGCCATGAAACTTAATGGACACACATAACGGTACGATCTGGCTTTTAAGACCACATCGAAGATTCTAGCAGACGGTGACCTCCACCGAGTCATGGTGCATTGAATGAATCATGGTCTGGTGCTTTATCTAGTAAAGCTTTCAGAGTGGGAGGTCATTGCAGTTATTTCAATGGTTCATCTTTTCTCTAATGGCGGTATGGTTGACTAGAGCCATGAGAGATACCTGCAGTGGCAGCAACATAGAGCTTATGGCAGAAAAAAAAAACAACATCTAATGCTATTTCTAGTAAGTAATTCTGGGCAAACTTCCATCCTCTCTCTGAAAACGAAGTTTTCTGGGTTCATTTTACAATCATAACTTCATATCACAAGACATATCCGATGTACCAGATGTCAAGAGGTGTGAAAAAAAGCCTTCATGGTTTCTGCTCCAGCATCTCGGAAGAGTCTGCAAAAGGAATTTAAAATGAATCTGATACCCCTGGCAAAAATACAATGGTAAATTCTGTGATATTTGACTGCTTTGTTAATTGTCTCTGTTCTTAGTTTATTTTAGTATTGTTATTTGCTTTTACAATCATTTAACCATTGCCTGGTGTTGTTTTCTTGTGTGTCTGCAGCTTTTTATACTATGGTCTTGGCTGTTACAATATCCAATAGTGCAAGTTGTGTTCATTACAACAAATTGCTTGTTCTGTCCAATCCACAGTTAAAAACCAAGAGACATAATTACTATCATAGAAACAAAGAAAGAAGCAAAGTAGTAAAGTTGCTTTTTCCGTCGATCGACTAATTGCTTAACTGACTAATTCTTTCAGCTCTGCTAATGAGATACTCAAACCTCCAACATGTCAACACAGGACACTGCAGGAAAACCAGCTGCAACGTGCCCCCATCATAGGCTCCATTTTACCCTCACTCATGGCAAAGCCAAGGTGCAGGTAACACAAGTGTATACAATTTGACAAAAGAGAGGGGAGGAAACCACTGCCTGAAAGAAAAACAAGACCCAATTTAAGATGGTGGGGTGGACAGACAGGCAAACGTCTGAGAGAGGGAGTGTAAAGTTGTTACAAAAAACCTTTGCTTTCCTCCCAGTGGCTTTGACAAATGGATCAAACACTTTTCCGGTCAATGCCATTACAACAAACTTTGGAATTTAACAACCCTAATCATCTCGTGTGCTGACTTTAGATTAAACCCATTAGCCTTCCTTATACAATACAAATACCTGAAAGGGAAGTCAAGCCACGAAGGGGAACGTCAAAAGGCTGTTAACAAAGCCAGCGCTGTGTTGATACAAACATCATCATGCTAGAATACCCTGGGGCTGCCACAATATATAAGAACTGACACTTCAGAAAGCAGAGACTTGCTCCCACTAACTAACTGCAATCACATCAGCAACCATCTGCATTTTTCATTTGATCAATTTAATTAGCATGTATATTTAAAATACTGCTGTGATAAATAAGAAATCCTTCAATATATTTCATCAACATGCTTCACTGGGGTTGTGTCCTTTTTTATTAATGCCAGACTAGATTTCCCATAGCTACTGTGTCACTATTGACTCCTCCATTATTCTATTTTATATCCAAATGCATCACAGTAGGCTGTGATAAATAGGTCATTCATCTCCACCTGAAAAGTTTAGTCCAGAGTCCCATGAGCCCAACCTCTGTACACAGTGTACAATGTACAACAAGGTAAAGATGATCTTATGAAGTTGAAACACTGTCATCTTGTTCCTTCACCCACGCATGAGGACAATATCCTCTCTCTGACAACAAGAGATGGAGGGAGATACTGAATAAAAGAAAGCAGCAGATCCAGAGCAGCGTAAGTCATTGTTAGAGAAGGGGCTTGCTTAGCACATAATTGGACTTTGGCAGCACAGAGTACATGTAAGTCCCTCTTACATTTCATGGAGACAAAATGTACCTGTGTGATGTAATTTTGAGTTTGTCTTGGCAGCTGTTGCCAGAGAGCAGTGAGATGCTGCCCTTTAGAAAATGGATATGAGTAAGAAAAGGTGCATCTATGAATAAAGTTCTGTCAGGGTCACTGTACTAAGGATTGAAGAGGAATGGAAAGTGAGAGACAATGAAAAAGTAAAGATTAACCAAGCAGAACAAGAGTCAGACCTTTACAGATGTTGCCTGAATTACCACACTTTTGCATTAACAATTACTGGCACATACCAGTATACAGTATATATTAGAACTGAAACGATTCATTAGTCAATCAACAGAACGGGAACTATATTGGAAATTGTTATTTTTAAGACAAAATTGCCTAAACGTGGCACGAGTTCCATCTCAAATGTACATTTTTGCTGTTTCTTTAGTCTTCTATGATACTAAAGGAATATTTTGGTTTGTCTGACAAAACAAGACATTTGATGACAATAACTCCCTTTTATAAATGAACAAAATCAACCCAAAATCAAGTTATATAATCAGTATATAACTTAACGTTTTGCTTGCTTGCCTACATGCTGTATGTGTTTCTTCAAAGGAGTCATGGCACATGGTCAGCCACAGTGAAGCTCTCCCATGACATTTTGGGGTTCAGAGCTCAAACATAATAAAAATACCTAGTTTTTACAGTCTGTATCCTCTCTCTGATGTTTTATGTTGTGTAACGTAGTATGGCTTTGTGATAGACTACTCCTGAGTTGAGAACCACTGACATTAACGAACACTCCTGCAGTTGTGTATAGTCTGGTACAATAATGAATTAATTATGGCTGGGTGGCACCCTATGGGTATACCTAAACAGGCCTCCTGATGCCCAATGATGCAAGATGTAGTGCAAAACATCACTGGCTTTTCTTCTTAAAGTGTTGTGGAGAAAACTAGATATTCTAAAGTCTAAGTTTGTACTTTCTCAACTGGCAACTTCCACATGTGTAGAGCTGAGACAATTATTTGTTTATCAGTTAGACCCTGTTTCTACTTTTCTTGCACAGACCTCTTAAACCTTCACCTCAGAAGGTGGTTTGAGATGTATTCTAGTCAAATGTACTGTATAATTGGATTGTGTTTTAAATCTGATCTGGATTTCATCTGGATATGACATACTTCATAAATCAATTAATCTTTTCTTTGATTTCAGCTTGTCTAATGTGAGGATTTGCTGCTTTTCTTTGGCATTTCTTTGGCATATATGACATATGATAAATTAGTATTTTAATAGTTCTAGTTTTGGACTGATGGTTGGATAAAACAAGGATTCTCAAGGTTCAACCTTGGGGTCTGGGAAATTAAAACAGGCATTTTTCTCTGACATTTTATAGACAAAACGATAACATAATCTTAAATTGCAGCACTACTGATGTGGCTGATGCTATTCCTTGAATTAGGTTTTGTTTTCCCCCTCCTTCTTCATTAGAAGCGAACATACACAAAACAGTGTTTCAATTACGTGTATCCACTCATCCATTCATCCATTAGCCCACGGTTCAGTCATATAAATTAGTATGCTTTAAAATGGGTTAATTACTAGTCACCTGATCCTTTCTGCACTAGTACTTGTGAAGTGGCCTCTCACAGAGCCAAGTGAAATGAGGGTGTTTGAAAAAGGTGGCAGGATGATGAAGAAGAGGCGAGGCAGAGAAGATGTTGAGCACGTTGGTTTAGAGCACTAATGTCAGGCAGTGAGAGGCAGCTGGTGTGGATCAGTTAACCCGGCTGGAGGCTGAGAGAGGAGAGAGAAGACAGAAGGGCAAAAGAGGAGGGGGGATGGGTGGCGGGAGAGGCGTTGATAGAGGAGAGGAGACAAGAAGAGCCGTAGGGTCTCTGGAACATGCTGCTGCGAGCATAGCGCTGAGTAAAAACAGAGATTTCTATAGCTTCTCACTGATGTAACTGATGTGAGAGAACACAAACGAAAAGAAATATAGACAGAAAATCTACATTAGGGGTCAAAAAAAGTATTTACAGTGTTTTAGTCTTAGTCTTTAGTCTTCTTAGCCTTTTAGTGAGCTTACAGGGTAATGGAAAGCAAAGCATGTCATAATTTATCCTGTATAATCTGCTGTCATGTTATCATATCAACATGTCCATCTCCAATTAAAGTAGAGGGAGGAAGTATTATGCCAGTCTCCTACTGCAATTCAAATGACTTAAAAAAAATCACCAGAGGTTTGTAGAAAACACATTTTTCAAAATTTATAGTAGAAACAAAAAGCATCCAGCTCTACAATATAAATAATTCATCAGGTAATCAAACCTATCCGAGAGATGGGTTATTCCTTGGTGTTTTGGGGCTGTCTCAGACGTGTAGAAATCTGACAGTCCCTGGTGGCTTTATGAAAAACACTGTAGATAAAACCTCTCAGCAGCCTTTACATCTGTAATTGAACCCTCTGAGCCCTTAAATCTTAGGCCAGCGCTCTCTGTTAGAGAACATGCCCCCAACAAGAGGAAATGGCAGATTCAGTTTCAACTAAAATGAGGAGGGGGGCTGGAGGGTTGAGATACAGAGGAACTGCTGCGTCGATTACAGCCCTCTTTTAAAGACTTATAGCAATCAAAGCATTTTTCACTTTGAATTAATTTTTTTTTAGCATTTGTTTTTCAAATTCCTTTATATCGAGCAGAAGCATTCAAGCATATGAATATCACAATCAAAATAAAAGACAAAATCAACAAAAATATATTGTGATGGGAATTTTTCACTGTTTCATACCTTTATAAAGTCCAATGTGACTTTATAAAGGTCTTGTTTTGTCTGACCAATAGTTCAAAACCCCAAAATATTCAATTCACTACAATGTAATACCAAGAAAAGCCACAAATTTTCTCATTTGAGAACTTGGAACTATCAAATACTTGCCATTTTTGCTTGAAAAATGACTTAAACTAAATAGCTGCAAATCAATTTTCCAACAATCTGCTTTTTTGACACTGACCAACACAACAGACCATTTATTGTCAAACATATCTTTGTATAGTAAATATTATATTCTAATTATAATAGTAAGGTTAGTAATAACTTTAGAGGTTACAGAAAACTTGTATTTATGCTTCAGATTTATAAGATTTACTTAAGGTAAGAGTATAAACACATATAGAATATTTTATTATTATTTTATTGGCCAAGCAAACATACTGTATGCATAATAAATAGTTACTAATTCAATCAGATTTAAAAAAAAAAAGATTTTTGTTGAAGATGTTTAGAGGCTGTTGATTAGAAATCAATTTAGCAAAGTTGCTGAGATAATAACCAAAAAGAGATTTGAGGACACTAATGAAAAACACTGCTAGAAAAAAATGTATGTGGCTCGAGTTTTCCTTGGGCAGTCATGTCCCTAAGGCTGAATGATGAAGAGAAAAACTCATCTAAAGGCTAATTGTTTATCCTCCCTATACTGTTGCTATGCAGAGGTAATAATAGAAGAGAGACTATGTGCACAACCCAGCCTATTTGCTTTAATCAGGCAGAAAACTCAGAGTCAAGTGAAGATTTTTGTTTTTATATTAGAATCTTTTCAGAGCTTGAGACTTGCTCGAGGCTTCGCTGTTAGCTTTAGTGTGAGTCTACAGACAGAGCAGAGTGCCTTCTGGCAGTGTGAATTATTTACATCTCACATGTTTGTAGGGCTTTGCGAGATGGGATGAAGTGGCACTAAGTCCCTGACCACTGCGGCATGCTGAAGAGTGACAAGGAGCAAGAGAGCACAATTAAGATTTATGGAGGCGAAAAATGGGAAAAAGAATAAAGGCTGAACCACAATTTAATTTTGCTGTTTGGTGATCATCAGTAGAGGAGATGGAGGCTTGAGATCTCCACTTTGACCTGGATCACAGACAACCTTGTATGATTAAGATAATATTGCAGTATTATAACGTGACCGATAACACGCCTTATTTATATGATTTGATTTGAAGCAATTAGTCAAAATTAACATGCACATTTTTTTGATAACTGATTAATCACAAAATGCCAAAAATGCTTCCAGCCTCTCTAATCTCCACATTTGCTGGCTTTCTTAACCTTCTATGATAGTAATTAATATCCCTGGGGTTTTGGACAGTTGGTTGGATAAAACAAGCAATTTGAAGACATCACCGTGGGCTTTTTATAGAGCAAACAATTAATCAGGAAATAATCTGCAGATTAATTGATAATGAAAATACTAGTTAGATGCAGGCTTCTGTAAACGGCACTTTTCTACACACTCAAAAATGCTTGATATGCCTATGCACGTACATATTGTTCAGACACATAGGCAGTGTGTAATCTTTATCTCTCCCAGAGCAGCAGTCGAGACAAGTGCACTGTTATGTTCTGACTGAAGCAGAGGAATCCCAGAGGAATAAGGAGAGGAGGGCCCCTTGCAGCTTGTCATGCATTTCAATCACTTTTCTCTCCTAAAACACATATACTGTGCAGACATACAGTACTGCATGCAGCTGCTGCTTCCAGACTGAATACTTGAAAATCACCAAGTTGTTAACCTTTCTGCTCCCCTACATGCCTGCATACAGCCTGTTTGTTAGCTAATGAGTTCATTTTTGACTTCCATCTGTCATCCTGTGTCTCCCATCCATCAGCATCACTCTAAATCAGGTGTCACTGTGTGGCCTCAGCGTCACAAAGACTGACATCCAGCTGTAGATCTCCCCCAGCATCGACACACAGCAATCACACTGTGCACACACACACACCTCTCTGGGACAAAGACACAGCCATATATCTAAATGGACTGTCATCTCTGACAGCTTAAGTAGCTCATTACATTATTTACCTTCCAGCAGCTCTTTGCCTGCCAGTAGTGGGTCAGTGACATCACATTACATTTTTTATGCCCAAATCCATTACTTTCCCCCAAAAAATGCCATGAAAAAAGAAATACTGGTGCATGTAGTATTGGAAACTATTATGCAAAACTTTCTCAAAAAAGAAACCACATTCAGTTTACTGAAATGCAGTTTATTTCTGGGGTTTTGGTGCTCCACACAGAAAATCACAGTCAGACTGAAAACCATTCATCATAAGAAGGCCGGAGTCAAAAGACTGGGTGTGGACTACAGATTCCCATAGGAGCTGGACTGACAAAATGGTTTCAGAATCTTTAATACAAACCCTGACCACGGATGAAGTCAGTGAGGATCACTTTTCTTCACAGCTCTCTGAAAAAGAGCAAGCATGTATAATTCAAATTTATAGGGGAAGAGTGGAAATTCCTTTTTGACTGAAACTTTTGCTTTTTTTCCCCTTTTCATGCAAAAATGAGCCATTTAGAGATTTTCAGAGCCTGTGGTTTCCTGTTAATTAATTATGTTTGAAGGGTAACGCAGCCTAACTGTAGTTGAGGCTGTCAAGGTTCAAGACTGATGTGGTGGACATACTTCAAAACAGACATGAATGCAAACGGGGAGCTTAACACACATGTGGACAGGAGCCAATGAAAAAATTGACTTTACATATTTAATCACATTCAGTTTGATGGAAATCTAACCAGGTACCTGGTGATGTTGTTGTTGTTACCTTAGACCACACAGATCTATTCCCAGAATGTTAAGAGTTGTTTGTACACTAACTCAGCAAACATGAATAAAATACAAACACATTACAACAACTTACGTTTCATCAGGAAACTCTAAAACGTGAAATAAAACATATTCATCTTTTTTTTCAGGCCTCCAATATGCTTACAATGCTGGGATGTAAAACTGATGCTCCCTCGCTATGTATCCTTATTGTCCCTTGCTCAATGACATTAACCTTTTGCCTGAAGAATCAATAGCATTTTATTCAACACAACTCTCTTAGCTCCCGCTAAAGGTCAGTGCACAAACGATTGGATCAGTGAGAGTACAATTCTTCTATTTGCTAAAACTACAGCTGTGAACTGGCCTTTGTGATCAAATTTAATTAATTGATTTTCATGAACAGAAAAACATGAGTGAGGGGATTTCTTGAATCCTGGCATTGAAAGTGTTTGGATGAATCCATACACATTGGGTTTTGGTTTGAAAATATGCCTCAGTTCTAATCACAACTCAATATTTTCTTCAGTCAAACAACCTTGTTACAATGGTACTTGAAACCCATTCAGCTAAAGGCCAACAATTCCCCTTCAAAGAGCTATTTCATATACCTAGTTATACAGTAAGTTATTTGCTGCTTCACCGGCACAGACTATTTCCAGTGGAAGCAGTCTGTGTGGTAAACTTTAGAAAAGGGAAAAAGCTTGTTGATTGGTCCAGTCTCCAAGAATGAAGTCTCTAACAGTGATGCATGTCCTCATGTCACATAAGTTTTAGGTAATGTGACAGAATTTCCCAAAGGTTGTGAAGGTCCTTTAAGAAGGGCTGTTTTGGCATAATGTTTGTACTCTTATTAATCCAAAGTAGACTGTAGGGTCTTAGTTAAGGGGTGCTGCAGTACAGTGTGCACTGAGTGAAAATACACCTCATTACCAAAGTTGATAGGACCTTTGCTACCCACAGCTGTGGAACCCATCGCCCTCAAGCCTGAAAAATCAGCCTTAAAGGTCCCCTGCGGAGTTTTTGATCTCTAGTAGCACTATGGAGCTGCTTTTCTATGAGTGGGTCACTGTTTTCATTATCTTTTGATAGACACTATTCCACAGATTCACCTTTTAATATAAGACCTTTTTAAATCCTTTAAAAATGTGATACATTTCCATGTAATCCTGCTATTCTTACTTTTATGTCTATTTTCTATTTTTATTTATTTTATGATGCCTTTTTCTGAATTTCTATTTCACACCGTTAATTAAATGTAACTTTGTTTTGAACTACACAAATACTGATAATTATTATTATTAGATTAACACAACAGGCAGAAGATAATGAAATCCAGTTTGTGTGGGTGCCACTAATCTGATATTTATATTCATTGTAATAGGGGAAATCCTGCTCCACTAAAAAAAACGAGGAGCATTTCAAAATCTCATTCTCCTCACCACCTGCAGCTTAAACACAGCAGGACTGGAGGGGAAATGGCCATCTCTGGCTGTGTTGTAAAACTGATAAAAAAAACAAAATACGGAAAATCCTTGCAGTGTGGCTTCTGCCCCAAGGCACCACTTATTACGGATTGTTAAAAGACAGGCACACACACATACAGTGGGTGCACATAAACACAGGAAACTAAAAAGATAAAGCGCCAAGATGGTGGCCAAGTGCCTCATTTCCAACTTTAGAGGGAGCAACTACCAGTAGTGTTTGATAAAGAAAGCCCAGTAAAATGTTGAATTATTCAGTGCTTCAGTTTTACTAAGCACAAGACAGAGGGCACACCAATGAATTTTTTTACATGCCTTAGTATAACAGTAACAACCAACTGGAAATTTCCTTCCGAGTGGGCATGATTTCCAAAGAACTGCATGTTTCTGGAGCTAAATAAAAATATCAAGTCAGTCAGAGTGTAAGTTACGGCGTCTATTTTGTGGAAAAGTGAAAAGAATATTAACTAACTTCGAACGTTTCCTGTAACTGTTTACAAGAGTTAAGGGCCTATTAATAAAGAATCTGGCTGTTTGTGGTTTGTTCTTGGTGTGGTGGTTTAAAGAACATTAGTAAATAATCTATCAGCAGGGTGGCATTATGTCTGGAATGACTCATGGGCCAGATGAAACAGGCAGTTTGTTTGCTGCCTTCCTAAATTGTTAATGAATTATTCAAATAAAATGCAGCTGTGTAATGTTTAAGACGTGTATGTGTTGCTCTGGATGCTTGCACACATGCATGATGGATGATCAACCGTAATGGCAATTCTATCCATTAGGGTCCCTTAACAAGACTCAATCAGCATGGCTGCTAATGAGGCATTGCTGGATGAGAGAGCGGGAGGACCTGACGGAGGCTGGAGACATCATGAGCCAGACAGAAGCTGTTCAGCTGTTCAAGACCTTCATCATATTCTTCAGGTATTGGATTCAAGCAAGCAAGCAGCAATTTCAACACTCCACTTTCTGCAGCGACCTGGTTTCTTAAACATCATGTAAACAAGAAACCTGTTTTTTACGTAAATGGGGTAGGAGTGTAAAGGGACACAATTTCTTCAGCTTTATTTCTCCTGAAGAAAGACATATTTTTGACCAGGTATATCGCGTAACCAGGTTCTTTTTATCGTTTTTTTAACGTGTGCATGTGCATGAGGGAGACCTCAGGCAGGAAAAGTATTGCTGTGACAGCTGAGCGGCGGGATGAAAGGAGAAATCATTACACATAACTCGTCCTTCGATCCGACTCAAACTGAAACTAACACGAGTAGCCTCAAGAACTCTAAATAAGTTGGTTTCCACCACTGAACATTTAACTATGTATACAATTCAGATACATGATTTCCTTTGTAACCTCTCAGAGTAACCTGCATGCATGTTAACGTACTGACTAACAGCAGGAAGAGAAAAAAAGAGTTGTAGTCACCATCATAATTAGCACAAAGGAGGTATGTGTCTAATGTTCATTCATTGTGGTCAGTTCTTTGTCTGCTAACGTGGAGGCAGGTGGATACATTCATTTTTAGATGCACTGATATGTTTTTGTTTTTTTCCTTGAGGTAAGACCGATACTCAATTATTTCAGTGCCAATAGTGCAAACTGGTTGTCCAGAAATTGGAGAGCAAGTTGGATGGAGACAAACATTTCTACGGTTTGGTATGACATTTTTTCACAGCAGCATTTACAAACATAAGGATCTAAAAAGAACCAATACATTACATATAAGAAGTCATTTCAGCTTCCTGTATTATTTAATGTCAGAGGAAGAAGGTTGTTTCTAGTCACTACGTCTGCTAGAAATAACTTGGTGCAGAACTACAGAGACAGGGAGTGGCTTTCTGATGGGCTTTTATCGGTCTACACAAACAAATTCTATTCACTGTTACTATTGTTGCTGTCAACGCTTTTTCTGAGTTCTGACTATTTTTGCCTCTTCTAACATTGTGCAAGTATGACAATGGAAAAGAAAAACCTGCATGGTTGTACCTGACAGTGTGATTGTGCATTACACTAATGATGTTGTGGCGGTAGGATACTCAACTTTCAGAGATATAGTGGGAAATCTGACAAGTGAGAACCAAGTGCTCATATTTAAATTAGAATCTAACAGCTGCACGTTTCTCATATTTACAAACACTTTCTGTTCACAAAATATATCAACATATACTATATTGCAGGGTGTTGTAACACAGCTGACACTAGAAGTCATTGATTATAAAGCCTTAATATGTGGTCTGGATCATTTGTGAATTCCTGGGGGTCTAAGTGACTGACAACGTTTGACAACGCGGTATAAAACATTAACTGAATTAATCAGAAAACAATTGAAGAAGCAAAAGTTAAGTGTTCTGTCAATTAATACTACCACTTGTTACTTCACTTCATCTTCATTGTGGTGGTGGTCAACATTTAAACAAATCTGTCATTTGGACAGACGTTGGTTATTTGTTTGACAATCCTCCATGATACATTATCCAATTATAGTTTGACAAGGTCCGTGAATTAAAATAAAATTACACTTTATCAAGACGTGAACTCATCCATGAGAAGATGTAAAGAAAAGATGAATTGTTGATTATGACCATGTTAATGTGGAGTATTAATCCAGTCCAATTAGTAACGCCAAGAAAGCTGAAAACATGGAACAACACCTCTCTGTCTTAAGGGCCCTCTTCTTTCTATTACTTACAAAGCAATTAATTAGGATAAGATAAAATAAGATAATCATTTATTAATCCCACAGCGGGAAAATGTGCAGTCAGTACTTCTTTAATTCTTTAATTAGAAAGTCCTTCTTTTAATTTGACACATTACCAGGCAAACCACCGCTAACTCAAATTAATGTTTAATTACGGCACACTCACATGTACACAGACACACTTCTTTCAGTGTGTCCTTCCTTGTGCAACAGGTCAGTTTGTGTGTGTGGGAAAGCTGGAGGCATGTTGCAGTTTTGATTGGCAGGTGGCGTTGGCAGGGCAACAGGCAGTCAGGCACGCGGTCTCAGAGGAGCACTTTCCTGCTGCAGCTGCCTGACCTCCAAACAGGCCGGACAATCAGAGCCTCAGGACATGGCAAGCTAATCAAAAACAACAAAGACTGAACGAAGCTTTTTTTTTTCTCCATACCACCACAGTGGCAGGATTATGCAGTGTCCAAAATTAACTTTTTTTGTTGTATTAATAAGTGAACATCACTAGCCAGGTAAATTCTGCTGTTTTGAAGTGAGGAACAACGACCAGCCCTGTTACAGCCGCTGAGGTTAATATTGTGAAATACTTCTGTTGTGAGCCAAGTCAGCTAATTCACGTTTCCTTTGCATTTTCAGCAGACATGGAAAACGATAACGTTACAGCGTGGTAAAATCAGTTCATGTGAGCGCTGTGTGACGCGACTGTCGTGGAGTTGAGAGTGTGTGAGTGTGTGTGTCTCAAACTGTGATCCAGAGACCAGACGACAGACGCATCGTATCCCTAAATGACACCAAAACGTGACGTGGTGGATATCCTTCTGATATTTATTTGCCAAATGGAAAATCTACCCGCATTTGGCGCTTGACGGGTGTTAATTTGGGACCCTGATTATGCAACAATTCTCATCACAGTTATCTCATAGTAGAAAATCTAGCTGTTGTATCAAAGCTTTTCTGAATGAAGGGAGGCATTCTCTATTGAGCGTTATGGGCACCTGCGTTTAGAATTCGACATGGCTAAGGGCAAACAATGAGGATTTGATACCACAGAATAATCCCGCAGCGGTGTTTCAATGCACGCAAGGTAGTCGTTATCAGTACCTGGAGGTAGGCTGGCTCGCTTCCTCTTCTTGTTATTTTCAGCAGTGCTTTCCAGAGGAGGACACTCGCTCACCAGTGGCCCACTGGAACTGCTGAACTGGAGAGGGTCGTTGTTGGTTGATGGATCAAAGGACAGAGCGTTGAGTCCTGGAAGACACAAACACAAAAAGCCTCATTATAGTCAATGAAGTGATGGCTCCTGACCAAAGGGGAAAGCACTGTGAAACATGATGAAGAGAAAGCAACATGAGGTCTCAGTGCTACTGTGTTTTTAATGTCCAAACCCCGCGGGCTTCATTCCGACACATCACTGAATACACACTTTTATTTCAATGACACTAGTCTTGCATGGCCAGACCTATTTCTGGCTGCACCCATTATCATTCTACTATAGGGGGAAAAAACGCTCTGGCTTGTTTGTATTTCATTAAACCAATCACAGACGTCTAGGGCGGTGCCCTTGCACGTCAATCATCAGCGACGGTGCCCCTGCAAAGTAGTGTCGCAAAAGAAAACGGCTTTTACTCATAAAAAAGACATTCATCAAAACATGCCATTTTCAGTGGTTCAGTGTCCCTATTGGAACCATACAAGCAACTGTCAGGATTCAAATCAAATCAAACAAACACATAAAAACATAAATCCTAGAGACAGATTCTGTTCTTATTAAATGAAATACCATTTGCTGAAGATCGTGTGATATGATTGAAAGCTCCAGAACAGCGTTTGTGGTGACTTCTTAGGTCAAGATTACATTTTGAACCCCAGCTTTTAAGCCAACATGGACGACCTTAAAGTGCTCTGAAAAATGGAAATTTGAACATTTACAATTCCACGACAACTAGGCAACTCCATCTGCTCCATCATGTGCTAAGATCGAAAGCTCCAGAACAGCTGCTAGATGGACTTTAGAGTGAGATTGCTGTAGTGGTTAAATTGATCGATTAATCGTTGAAAAAATGTATATGCAAATGCAAAAAAGCTTCTCAAATATGAGAATACTGTTGGTTAGACAAACACAAGTAATGAAAACAATTATAAAATAAGTCCTCATAAATGACAAACAACTTAACTTGTGTTTTCTGCCTAATGTATCAACTATTCTCCACTCTTTAAAAGGTTGCATATTTGTTTATAATTCGGAGCAGGGTCCCGGGGAAACTTGGCCTACATTCATGCAAAATTCATGATGTTTCTTTGTGCAAAGATTGTTATTTACCTCTACTGCAAAACAGATCAGAAGCCCCATATTATTTTGGTTTATATCAGAAGTCCACAGGACCCTTACCAATATCAAACCCTAAACATCATCGTCAACAACATCGTTAATGATTTTAACTGTTGTATGTGGTTTTTAAAATCTACTTTACTGACATTACATTACATTATGTTGAGACTATGTAAGTTTCTATGTTTCTATGTAAGACCAGATCTTATGACTTTATAGATTTCTGTGTCAACTGAGTCTTTGTTTTTCTTTAGGCTAATTCAACTAGTCAATAGCATTGGTGAAATTAGTAGCTTAATAGAGACAGACAATTCAGCAACTCAGACAAATAAAATAAAGAAAAACAGGCCTGACTTTGTAAAAGGAGAATAGGAAAGCATAAATTATTACATTTGGATTTTGACAATATTTAAGTTTCGTCTGTCACAGAATTTTACAAAAATGAAAGTGCTCGAATGCAAATACTGATGTTGGTACAAACTCAACTTCTGTTTGTATCAGCATGCAAAGAGAAACTGAATAAACATCTCTATGAAAGAGGAAAGAAATGCCTGAGAGGAGAGGCAAAGGTCATGCTTACAATCAGACAACACATGCTGAGGAATAAGGCCTTAAAACATGTTAAAACTGTGTGTGGGAGATTAGTTTAGGCGGAAGGAACAGTGTATTTGCAGTCTAAATAGATATGTCTGAGCTCACACACATCTCTGAGGTCGATTGCTACTCAGCATCCATCTGTCACACTCCTTTAAAGAAGGCCGTCAATACTCTGGAGAGTGTATTACTCTGCCAATGTTAAGTCTTGTCACCAATAAACAGCTACAGTTTACATTCAAAGAGACAGCCTTTCAGTCAGTGGCGTGAGAGTTCCCATGAAGAAAATCCAAGAGAAACCACGGAAAGAGTGAATCAACTGAACTGCAGACAGGGAAATACCACTCAGCTTCGACAATTACTGTGTTATTCCAGTTCAAGATCAAGGAAAGATCTTACTCTTGCTCATAGTGGTGGGTTTGTCAGACAATTTCACAGTTTTGTCTCCTGAATAGACTAAGAGAACAGGATCTTTAAATCTGGAGAGTGGTGCTGTGGATAGAGGATGAATCGAGAAGGAAGAAATTTCTTCCTCTCAAACGTGTGATTTAAAACTGTCATAGAGACTACATCCAGTACATTTTATGTGAATTATGGTAACTTATCTGGCTCTTGAATTATTGGCGTTAGTGCCGTTTAAAGGAAAAAGAAGAGAAGCATTGTATGAAACAGCTTTTGGCTGTACATTTTGTTACATCAGATGCTTAGTTCTCTGGGTTTGAGCTTTGGAACCGTTTAGAACCAGTAATAGGACAGTTATGGCCCACAGTAGAAATATATGTTGATTTAAAAACAAAGGTTGGGAACACAGCTTCTCTTTCTGTGTGTGTGTGTGTGTGTGTGTCTGTGTGTGTGTGGGTGGGTGAGTGTAAACCTGGATATTAAGAAGGTCTTTGCTGGGTCATCGCCCCTGTCTGCTGTGCTACTCGTTTGTCTGTAGGCTGATGGATGGGGTGTTTAAGTTTCAACATCTGGCCAGAGGGAGGAGTGATGTCAGTGAGTATCACTCCCTGGAGGAGGAGGAAAAACAAATACCAGGAGGCTGGGTGGAGACAGGTGGAGGCTGAAGTGCTGCAGAGTAAATGAAGGAAAGGAAAATGCTGAACTAAGAGACAAACTTTATGCCCTGTGGCCTCAGGATTGGGTACAAGAACTATCACAAATGAAAGTGACCTGATCTTACATCAAGGATGCATTAACAACATCCCCTATTAATGGTATAGAGAGTCAGGAAAAAACAGGACCATTAAAATATGCAATGAAACTCAGTGGGTCATTAAAACACCATTTAACCGCCTTGGATGTGAAATCAACTACTGCATCGACATCATGAAGGATGTGTGCTGAATATGATTTCTCCAAATGTTAACTAATAACACACTTAATCAATCATTAAATTAATAAGCTATCAGCTTTCTTTAAATTGTGACTTTTTTTCTTATCATGAGCAGTGAAATAACCAGCAGATAACCAATATGAAATCAATAGTACAGCCCTAAGATCCTATGTTGACTGTACTGTGTGCTATTAAAACATATTTTCCAATTAAAGTGATCAAAAACCAATACAAAACGTGAATATTTGGTAAGTTTAATCTATCACAAAGGGTCCTATACAAATCACATCAAAAATCAGTAATGCCTCAATGCAGTACCATGTGAGTGAACTCACATGGTACTGCAGTGCAGCTTAAATAAAACATAAGCAACAGTCCGGGTCAGAACCACTAATGACAGTGCAACATGTCATTAGCACAGAATCGTGAAATATGAGGTCCATTACATAATGAGCTCATAATTTATTTTCTAATAACACCTTTGAGGCACACTGGCAGCTGTGAAGATCAAAACTCTGATCTTCCTGTACAAATCACAGCTTTAACTACAGCTGCACTGTGCTGCAATGATTCTCTCAGTGACACGTTTGTATAATTCTCCTATAGTCCTTAATCAAACTCTGATAAGCCAATAAGCCCAACAGTACAGTATGAATAATGCAGGGCATAAGGAAATGTGCATCAGCGCAACACTACAGGTAAGTGTTTAAGTGGGGGGATGGCCTAAGCAGTGCACTATTAATGTTCAATAGGACTGAGAAACATATAGAGGCCATGTAGACTACTGCACTTCATTCATCTGAACAAGACAAAGGTCCAGATGGTGGCACACATCATTAACATATCCCAAACCTCAGAAGTAAATTTGCTTCTCTGACTATTCCACTTCATTACTAAACCACAGTAATATCATCAAACAGGCCAAGTGGCTGAGCACATTCACATATCAGGACAAAATCTGAAGACGGTGTATAAGATCAACTTCTCATGCTAAGCGGCAAAAATCTCACAGGGAAGTGGTATTGTATAAAGGAGTAAAGAATATTCTCCAAGCTTTGTGTGTTCCCCGCTTGTCTTGAAACTTGAACTAAAAAACATCTGCTTTAAAAATCAATCATAAAATAACTTGTGTCAATCAGCAGCCAAAGAAAGTTGACATTGACGGAAGAGCAATTAAAGCATAAATGAAATTCATTCATGAATAAACATTTATTCATGATTCACTCAGATTTAGCTCAGCAGAAAGAACTACGAGCAAGAGCCACTGTCCTAATACAAACATGAGGCGACGGGTTCCTAGTTTTTATTCTTTTATTCTTTTTATTTCTTTATTTGTGAAGTACTTTTCTTTCTAAACTTCAGACCAACAACAGACGTCACTGATTAGTACAGAGACCTGACCAACAGTATAAGTGTAGACTGCAATCTACTGGGAACAGACAATGAATTTCATCTGAATGGTAACACTTTGCAGAAAAAGCGGCCTTCTTTGTGAGGATATAATCAAATAAAACATTTTGAAGGTTCTTGAAGAAACAATGTGTAATTGGTGTACTGCGCTCTTTCTTCCCAAACTGTTGCTACAAATGGTGCAGTCCAACTAATGGCCAGCACAATTTCAAAATCCAATGTGACTTTTTCAAATTGCTTGTTTTTTCCAACCAACAGTCCAAAAGCAAAAGATATTCAATTTAAAACTAGATAAAACTGAGGAAAACAGCAAATCCTCATATTTGAGAGGCTGCTTGATAAAGTGATTAAAAACGATTCATTAACTTTTATAGAATTTGATATTGATTATTTTTGTATCGATCAAAACAAACTGTTTAACACTAATTCTAATAACTATCTGGTTGCATGATCTTAGTAGGTTGGGGCGGAAAGGTCTTTTAATAACGGATTAAAAGGGAATAAAGAGAGGACACATTGTCCAATACACCATTACATTAGAAATGCAGGTCATGAGATACATTCTGATGGATATTCAGAATCATGCTGCATTGCAGTTTTTGGAAAGCTGGCTGCTATGGGTCACAGTAAAGTGACAGTCACAGGCTATAACTCTGTTGGGTGGCAGCTGGCAAGTCCACAAGCAGGATCCCAAATTAGCCTTCAGTCACCTTAAAGGTTACTGATGAAACAAAGTCAAAAGATCTCCATTAAGGCTTGCTAAAAAGGTTTCTACACAGATCACCACAATAAAATGAGACATTGCTCTATTCATAGACTGGAGTGTCCATCAGAACATGTTCTGGCCCTGAACTATGGGCACGAGCTCCAAGCTTCCTAAAAAAGGTGGCCGACAGTTAAGTTATGAGTGCCCTTAGCAGATGCATAAACAAGGTGTCTGACTGATGTGGCTTAGCAATAGATGGCAAAGCACGCCAAGCAGCTGCGGTATTCTCATGAGGCTATTAGCCAAGCTTTTCACTTCCTGTGTATTTATAGCAAAGAAGAAGAGCAGTTAGGACAGGCAGTGTCTTGGATACACACAACCACTTTTTGCAGAGCTGCACTTTCCCGCAGGCTTTGTTTATTTTAATGTCTTTAATGTCTGAGAGCATTCTGCTTTGTTGTGACTCTTTCATTTGCTGAAGAAAAGGCCAAACCCAACATTACAGGTTGTTGCACATACAAGCTGTGGTCAGCAACGGTTCACACTTAGATAGAAAACTGTATTTATTCAGGGAATACCAATTCAGAGCCAAGCTCTCATTCACAATAGTGCCCCGCAACAAACAACAAGCCATATAACATAAGTGTGAAGAGAGAAGACTAATAAGGAAGCTATATTACACAGTGATAAAAGAGACAAATTAAGAGGAGCATTAATTATATAAAACATTGTTCAACAGAGACTTAAACTGTTCTAAGGTTCAAAACGTGTCTAACCTTAGGGAGTCCTAAAGCTTATTCCACCTAGGGGCATACTAGGTGAATGCAGTTTTTCCTAGTTCTGTATTCATGTATGGGATATCCAAGGTAATACATAGTCAAGTACTGATAAAATTGTTGCCTGTACATTTTTGCAATCTACTGCTAAAAGAAAGGCACTGCTTGTTTCTAAAAAAAAAACACCTAATTTAAAGTTAAGCTTCTTAGTCAGTTCTTCAACGTGGGTTTTAACAGATAATTTGTCATCTGACCAGAAGCCAAGGTACTATTTAATATACAACTTTTTTTATTAACTTCCAATTAGCGATGCAACCACGTGCCATGAAAGCTTTAGTGTCCAGTATGTGTGTTTTTATCGCAGGTGGTTTAAATAACTAGTTTTCAAGTTCTGGGCTTTAATGAAAATTTAACTTCAAGTTTGAATCTTACCTGAGGTGAAATTCTTTTTTAAGTTGTAGTTAATCACCATCTGCTCATGTTCCTGATCAGGAGTGACAGACCTATACTTTTATTAAAACCAGAGACAATTAAAAGACCATTAAGATGGCAGAATGGACTAGTAAAGCTTCAGCGTCCATCTCCACTGACATTGTGACGACAGAGGAATGGTTATAGCGATGCCCCAGTATTGAATTCCAGGACCAATAACAATACGATAACCAATAATAATAATAATCTTACAAATGCACCGATAAAGGCTAAATGCTTGTTCAACAGGTGTTTGATAAACTGCTCGTACTGTCTGATTGCACCGTGATACTGTTGCCCATGGTGACCTCTGTTCACAGGAAGCGGTACAAGATGCTGTTGTCTGCTTTGATTGTTTCCATGGAGATCTGCCAAATGCTGCAAGACTGAAGATCCCTGCTCGGTAAACTCTCAACTCAGTTGTAAACTGAAAACAGTGGAAGAGGACATCACGGCCCCCACTACACATACGCAAAGTGGACAAGTTCTCCACTATAAAGTGGACGTACTAAACAAACTTCAGCTCATCCCCTGGTCTGCGGATTGCAACACTGTTGGTTGTTGGTGAGCATTCATCTCTTGTCAAATAGTTCCATGAAATAATTAAACGTAGCGAAAACTGGAACTGACTATATTTATTACTCAAATTGCTCACATTCCATTACAAAGAGTTTTTGGGGTTTATGTTGCTGAAACATTACACACTATGATTCCACAGTCCACGTTGTAGTAACATGACATTTACATTTTTCCTATGGCACCCTGGTGATCATTTTTTAAACCCCCATGCTGTCAATAAAATAAATTCAAAGTACTAAAAAACAGTTGCACAGGGATCACATAAACTGCACAAAACTGTGGTGATGAATATTCATCAACAACAATACTGCCACGAAAAATATTAATTATCACTTTTAAATATTGTTTAAACTTCGTAATAATTACTCCAAAAAATTGTAACATGACATTTCCCAAAATTAAACTTAACATCAACAAGGCTGTCAAGGCAGTTCAGGATAGTACTTAACTCTCAATGAGAAGAACATGCAGGGAAAATAACCACTTTGAATTAAAAAATAAATGGCAGTTTCAAAATACAAAAAAATAGCAAATATACAGACCAACAGCCCAATTTGTCTGCTATTTCAGTGTGTTAACGCATCCTAATCAATTACGAAGTGCGAATATCCATAATATTCAGCATTTTGCATCTTAAAGTAAATGTCAGAAGCACCAGCCAGGGTTAATATCATGATAAGTACGTAGACAGAATTATGTTCTTACAGTTGGGAGTTTGGTAAAGGTTAATCTATTCCCTGATGTTGTGATGACATTTTAAAATGATGCTAACGTTGGAGTATCTCATTGTGCATTTACGAATTTACCCCTGCTCTGCATGCGATGTAAACTCAACCAATACGTTGGCATATGGAGCTGGAAAACACTGACACATAAAGGGCAAAACACAAAATGCAAAGGCTTATTAATGTGAAGGCAGGGCAATTAATTTTGTTTTTCCGCTCCTATGAACATTAAAGTTTGTCAATATTTTCAGTGCACTTCTGCTGTGCTTCAAACACAAGCTTAGGTTAACATGCACATTGAAGAGCACTACCTCACCATAATCATGTCATGACTATTCATAACTTCAGTGACAAGGAAAAAAAGTCCTCCTCAGACCCCCCTCTGTCATTCCTCCGAGCCTCAGGGAAAGCACTGAAGGTTAATTTATTTAAATCTCCCATCCACTCATCTCTATTCCATTAAACTCACTAAGAATCTTTGGTTTGCAGTCTAATCCGCTTTCTACTGTCAAAGGCCCGTGCCCTTTCTGCAATGTAGTGAGTGTATGGGTGTGCGTGTGTGTGTGTGTGTGTGTGTGTGTTAACAAGACAACACAGCAGTTGATAAGGTCATGTTGGCTTACACATGCATGCGCAATGTCTTCTGAGAGCAATGCTTAACGTTGCACTAATAAGTCTACGAGGCGCTCATGGTAGGAGGCAATTACATGCAAGTCAAGACTGAGGTTCCTCTCAGGAGAACTGTTATTTTCTACTGTCATCAAGGCCCCAGGATGTCTAAGCTCTCACCACCTGGCTTCTCCCTTGAAAGACATGATACTTTTAAGCATGCAGTGTATGGTCAGATCAAGATATCAACAACCAGGCTGCGGTACAAAGGATACCTTGGCTATGTGGGCAATCGCTGTATCATTATTACAGTATGGCATGCGTTATGATTGGCACAGACACTCTTATATGCTAATGACTTTGGGAACACTCGCCCTTCCCTTAAATAGATGGTGAAGCTATTGAAGTCTGTTGGAAAAACATCCAGCCGATGTTGATATGTTTTTTTGTGTTCCAGAGGAATGGCTAATGAGAGGCTGGCTAGCTCCAATGTACTTCAACAGTGGCACGCCGGGAGGGCTGAGGTGTCTGTGTAGGGCAATGAGCGGCTGTGAATGGACATCTCTAAAGCCCAACTTGGCTCGACAACTGACTGTTTGTCCATTATTTGCAGATCAGGGGGATTTACTTTAAAACTTTTGTTTCAGAGGCTTGAACATAGTGCTGCAGTGTAAATATCTCTCTTTGAGGTTGCGCGTTGACTCTTCGGCTGACCAAGTGTTCATTTACAAAAAGCAGATGATCTGATGCGTACTGATGCTCTCGATCCTGTGACAGACAATATTAAAAGCAACATGGGTGCTCATTAAGGGTCATTCCTCCTAAAACTGGATTAGATCACAGAGGGGACAGACCTTTTTTTTAGGGCTTTAAGTGTATATCACCATCTTTTGGCAACATCTGTTTGTCCACAAACTTCTACTTGATTTTACGCCACCTCTTGTTCTCTCCCGCCTGTTTTCTCACACGTAAGCTTCCATAATTATGCCTTTCCCTTCAATCCAGTGCTTAGCTGCATCTACGTTTTTTGTCTTTTTTGCTGCCTGTTCTGAAATCTCAACTGCTCTATAATTTGTCACAGACCACCTATATTTTATCCTTGTGAGGGAATGGACTGGGACAGAGGACACAAGAGATTTATGATGAGCAGCTGCCATCATTGGCGCAAGCTTTTAAAAGAAGCAAGATGTATCCTACTCTAGCTTTTTACTTTTGATTTCAAGAGTCCAACTTTTGTCTTTCAATAGCAGAAGTTTCCCCATGTATAACTGCAGCTTTTTGAAGTGCTGCATGCTACAGGACATATCCAATATCTAGGCTTATTAATATTTAAAATCTAAGGAGAAAAGACAGAATAACAAATTAGATAGAGAGAGGAAGGGACACTGGAAAGAAAACAAACCAAAAAAGGGTCAGTGTGTATTCCAAAATGGAAATGTCTTTGTTGGATTAAGTATTTTTTTTGTCCTGAATTTCCTGTATTGTTAATGCTGTCCTTGTTTGTCATTGTTTGACAATTATCTGTTTTCAGACAAGACTGTGTGAAGCTTAGCGAGCGTCTAGTACTAATGGGCAACTAATATTCAGTCATTATCTTGACATACAATGGGACTCAAAGCACCAGACTCTTCTCCTCATTTTGCATTTCAGTCACTTTCTGCCTCAGTTGTTTTTACTTACCGATGCCTTGGGTGAATGTGTCACTCTGCTGCAATATTTTGTTTAAAATGTTTTTTTTTTTTAAGGTTTTCTCACTTTCAATGCAGGACATAAGGCCATCAGGGTGGCACACATACATTTCCTCTAAAGTTGCGGTAATTAGTCCTTATTTCAGTAATTAACTTCTCCAAGAGCATTAAACCAAGTTTGATATCTTTAATATTCCATAAATATATTAACTGGTTAAAAGGTTGCAGTTCAAAAAAGAAAATACATTTGAAATAAAATGGAAGACTGAGCCCTGCAGACAGTGTCACATTAAAATTTGCCTCATTAGGCTAAATCAACTCATAGCCTTTCCAAAAAATGTATTCTCCTGACTCACAGTCGGTGTCACAGCTTCCCAGATTTCTTTGGAAACCATGTTTTCAGTTTGGTTTTGAAAAGCATGCCCACACCTTGTCGGTACTTCAGAACATCCCAGAGGCTGTACTTAGTTTCAAGGAGAGTAGATAAGAAGCTTTATTCCCTTGTGTACCAATTAATACTTGTAAAAAGTGCTCCTCAGTTGTTTGTATTGTTTGTCTTGTGCACGCAGCTCCCTCTCTCTGAAATGACAATGAGTGCAATCAAGTCTGTATCCAAATGTATCAGACCCCCTGAGTGACAATACAAGTGAGATCGCAGCGCTCTAGATGCAACAGCCCATTTTCAAAAGACAATTCTTTGCCTTTGATGCTATTTCGAGATGCAGCTACCGTGCAGGTCTGAAGAGAAGAATTACCAGATGGCTACTTGTCATTCTCCATGGAGTTGAAGCTCTGAATTCTAGACGAGGAAGTTGAGGACCTCACTGTGAAGTCTGATGTTGATCACGATCTACGCTGCTAAAGGAACACGTATGCTGCCTTGATATAACCACTGATTAGTACAGAAGTGATGGCACTTTCAGAAGTTGCAGCTCCTACATCTACACAATTTTGTGAAAACAATTTGAATCCCTGCTCAGAAGTTGACAGCTATGTATGCAGCACTGCATGTGTGTATTCTGTTGTGATCAATAACATGATGTGGCATACTACTTTTTGATTTCATTGTCACAGTGCTCATCTATAGTTTGGACGTGGCAGCCATTTCTGCCACCCCTGCTTTCACTTGTGGATAAAGAATCTAAACTACAGTCTACAGTGTTTAGACTGGTTTTTGCACAGAAAAACTCAAATGACTTTAAGTTAAAGGAAAACTACGTTTTACATCTGATCTATTGGTTATGGTAAGTATGGGAATGTGAAAACATTTAAAAGACAACAGTTCTTTTACATGACATAACACATACATGGCCGTGACCACAATTTAAGATTTTATTAGTCCATGAAGACAGGAATTTTTTTTGTCGCTTTCTGCCCTCATTAAGATATGCCAAATGTGGGTGTAAAAAAAACAATATTTTGTTGCACATGAGAGTGCTAATGGACCCCGTGGCAGAAAATGTCAGCACTCATTGTCTGAAGTCTCTTGTTGTTTTGTCACTGGAAAATGGGCTGGGAATGTGTTTGTGGCAAAGAGGGCTTTAGTGTGCCAGAAGGAATTATTCAGTGAAGCAAGAGAAACATCTTCCTGTAATGACCAGGGAACAAGTCAGGAAAAATCTATTCCAAAAGCTTCCACACTGAAATTCAAGGCATACATCACACAAATAGCCAAAGAGGTGCACAAGAGCACAAAACAACATCTTTGGTTTACTTTGGGGAGGATGGGAGCAGTTGGGGTCACAACAGGTTGCGCTCAGTCAAGTAAACACCCACTTAGGAACACAATGATTTATTTGATTTATTCAAATGCCTTGGGTTTCCACTGATGCACGCTAAAAAAAACTAACTAAGCTCTGACTTATTTAAAGGGAGAAAGATAGTGACAAAGTGTACAGTGAATCATCTTTTTTTAAATGTGACCTCAGGTGCAAACTTCACAGGCAAAGTATCCCACTGTAGGAAGAATAGTAATGTAGCAAATTCTGAATACTAAGTCAAATGGCAACAGCACACAAAGAGGGCCGATTACTAGTGTTGTCGGGTAAGATACATACACAATGTACACAAGTGTTTTCACATAAGAGAGTTCGACAGATTTGTAGTAGCAGAGACTAACAGCGGGACAGAATACTACGGAATGGGAGACAGCCTCCACTATATATGAGTATATCTTTTCATTATTAGCAGCATTATTAGTAGGGCTGCCCAATAAAAGTTGATTATTCGAGTCAGCAGTCGCAAAGCCCCTGAGCCAACTTGCGTTTTTCTTTTTTTTTTTTTTAACGGCGTCATTGTAAAAAGAACAATGCAGGAGCAACAGCATGGCAGGCTGTAAAACTTTACAATACCAATTGTGATGGAAGCAGATAAGAGTAATGGAAACAGAGCGCAGCACGACGGCAGACAGCGCGATGCAGGGCAGCATGACTCGTGTCTGTTGGCTTGTCCCACTCTGTGCTTGACAGTCAACAAAGTCGCCTTAACTACATTTCAAACAAGACGCTGGTACAACGTCCTCTACTGCTGTCCAGTGTGACTGAGTGTTCGGCTGACAGCGCTGTCAGCAGCTTGGCAGGAGAGATGCTCCGTGGTGTGCTAGGATTTCATAACTGAACTATGACCAGGACACGCACTTTTACTTCCTCTGACTGTGTGGAAATCTGATGTTTTCAGCATTACAGATTATGAAAAAGGGCATTGAAATTTGGGTCTTGCAGGTAAACCATGAGTCTAATGTCGGCTCGTATGGGAGTTCAGCTTGGGGCGACTGGGCAGGGGAATGACTAACATATTTCTCATATTTGTAGGTAAGGTGCATATAAGAAAAGACACCAGTAATACTGCGGTGTATTTATAAAAATGAAAACCCAAGGACAAAACAAGCTATTGTTACGTATTAAGACGCTTTAGACAAAATGATACATGGATTAACTGAAATAATTATCAAAATAAAAACAAAATGTTAGTTGCAGCCCTAATGTTTAACCTTGCAAAATGTGTGTATAGAGATAGCTGCATATCTATAAGTGACTTCAAGTACCCTATTAATAACATAAGTTAGAAAAATCTAGTTCAGATACTGTCATTATAGACTCGTGATCTGCAGGCTGCTACTCAAAAAAAAAACCTGTCTTCCCATGTACCCAGTGATGTTCCATCACAGCTTTACTTCGTCAGATCTGTTCTCTTCCTGCTTATCTGCCGTGCCAACAAGCACCAGAATAGAACACAGTTTGTGACTCTGGTGTCTTCATGTAGAAGCCAAAACCTCTTTTTGAAATATAAATCATAAGTGGTTGTTCTAAAAACTGTCTGTAAATAAACCATGCTACCTGTTTGTGCTTTAACTAACAGACCCTTCTCAAATGTCAAATCCTATACTTCCTGTCATTTATGCTCTTTAATGGATCCAAAAGAATCACATACAAAACAGCTAATATATAATATCAAGCCAGAGTCTCAGCTTTGAGAAATGTCTCAGCTTCTTCAATGTTCACTGCCAAAAGGAAAAGCTACTTGGATTCGGTTACACTGAGTTCCTAAGTAATCTCATGTCCTGTCAACTATTTAGCAGTGTGTCAAAACTGGAGGGTGAACAATAACATGTCCACCTTGCATTCGTGTCAGTGTTTCACCTATATGCACCTAGCAGCATTTTTATTATTTTTTTTAAACAAGAGGACAGAGGAGAAGAGAGGAGAGGGCTCCGTCTTATCTCTGTAGAAACTTACATTAAATTATTTTTGTGCTACGGATGCTCAATTCACACAGCTGTGAATAGGGATGGGTACCGGACCCCGGTATTAAACAGGCCCCGCGGCTAAATTAATAAAGACAGTAGTATTCATAAGCTCTGAAGTTAATGGTTCTTTTAACAGTATTTTTTAACGTTTTGGTGTTATTTATTATCACGCCACAGCCTCACCTCTGCCCTCTGTGTAGGGCTGAGCACCTCCAACTACGCTCGTTAGAGTAAGTGCAATAAAAACCTGCACGAGTAAAAAGCCAATACTTTATCAATACATCTGTTCAACAAGCATAAACATGGAGAAACGCGATATTTCAATCTGCTCTATCCGCAGTCGCTCATCTTCCGCTGCTATTTGATTACACAAGCACAGAGCACTAGCTTGGTAAACTGTGTTCTTCATTCTTTCTAAGCTTCACTCATCACATCAGGAATGTTATTTATTTCATTTATATTGTAGATTTGTTTTTTACTGTGAGATATTATTGAGTTTACACAGTGACTTTCCTGTTGTAAACATATTACTGCTCTAGAAACAACATTCAATCATATTTAAAATATAAATACATTCTAATCCTGTTTTGAATTTATTCTTTTTAAAATAACATTTATTTTTCAATGCAATGTTTTAGTAATAAAAAAGAACTGGTAACAGTATCGATAAAGAACTGAACCGATAAGGGGTATCGATAATAGAATTGATGAAATCCTAACGATACCCATGCTTATATGCGAGTAAAGCATATATAAATGAGAAAAGATTATCACGACAAGCACCGAACTGATGTCAACAATGAAGCAATGCTGATCATGGATTCAGGAAGGGAAGGGGGAACAGTCCAGCAAATTAATGTGAGAATCGCACAGTATCGTTACAGCAAACGCAATAATTTGATAGGAATAGACAAGGAAACACTTATCTGTGAAACAAACAATATTTGGAAGATCCATCTTGATAAAAATATAGTAGGTATTCCACATGCACCAATTGTTTTCTTCTTCCTGCTTTACTATGCCCGAGGGCCACTGTGACGGGCGAAAGCTGTCAAGACAACTGAAAGATTCTCTCACAGAGATATTAACGTTACATATTATTTGGATGGGATTCCTCGAAAGAATCGCCATGAGTGTAAGTTATTTCTATCATTGAAAATGTTTTATTACTTTTATTATGTTCAATAAAAGTGTATTTTCTTATCTTGAGACACCTCATATGTAAGCTAGACAGACAATCCCCCTGCTCATTACTGTGCACAAATGTACTGAATGTACTTAGGCCTCAAGAGCCCTTCTGCTGCCGGCAGACACATAGAAGCCTCCCGGCAGGGCGCTTAGCGCGCGAGCTTCACCCCCGCTGCTACAACTCCATCCTGGGGGAAACACTGTGTGTCATATGTTGAGTCAGTCTGTTCTGACATCAGCTATGGATACTTGCGTCAATGAAAAAGTGCAAAAGATTAAGTAAGAGTCCGTGCTCTTTTAGTTCCCAAACCTCAGTTCCACATTGGCTAGAGGAATGAATATTTCCTTGGCATATCTTGGATTTCTCTTCTCATTCTGACGTAGTGCAAGAGCCCTGTAGCACAAATGTAGCAGGACAGCTTTGAGTGCTAAGATAAGCATCTGCTGGCCTCTTTGCAATTAGTTATACATTCCCAGCTTTTTGTACATTATGTTATCTCTCAGGGGATTAGCTTTATTAATGACAAACAAACCCAACAATAATATACCAATAATACCATCTACAGTATCTATCTCTGGGGTGGAGTCTCCCTGATGGATACTACAGATATAGGACAGGAAATGACCTTTCCAGGCAGTAAATGGCCCGGTCATGGAAGCGATCAGGACAATGGCAATTAGCTAGTTCATAGATCACACTTATCCAGCTATAGAGGAAGCAACCAAGCCCAGCAGAGGCCATTCAACCAACGTAATGAATAAAGAGTCCAACTTCCATTTGAGGCATATATCCAGTAAGAGATTTAATGCATTGGACAAATGCAATGGTGGGAGCAAACTTTCTCGTATCTGAAGCAAGGTTAACAGTGCAACACTTCCTTGATTTGATTTTATGTTATGTCTACAGCTACTGTATAGCTTATACTGAACAATTTTATTTGAGTTTGGGTCGATTCTGATTGGATTAAGGAAAATAACTCAGTGAGTAGAAATAAAACACGGGATGTGAGGAAAAAATACTTTTTTTATTCACAAGGGTTGATCAAGAACTGTGATGGGGGAAGCAGAGTGTACGTTTTAACTTAAGTATGTCACTGGCAGTATTGTCAAACAAATATAACATTTGTTAGATTGTAACACCAATATATCAGTAGACTATTGTATTTGCTTCTGCCCATGTCTTAAAAATGTGATGAGTTTCTCCGACCGTCACTGTTCACATGAAAAAAACAAAATCAGTCAAAAATTATCTTGATTGCTCATCACTAGTTAATGTGCACCCTCTTGCAATTGTGCACAAGAAATTTAAACAAAATGATACACCAAAATGTAAGCAGTTTGTTTTCAGTAAAGATCAACTTGCTGGGTTGCCACAGAATAAAACCTGCCCTGTGCAGAATGCATTATCATTGAAATAGAAGAGTAGGGACATCATTTTAACTGGAGTGACTCAGTGATTTCAGTCTCCTTCTCAATCAATTTCAATCTCCTTCTCAATCAATAGAGCACTTGTCTAACAGGAGAGGCAGTTGCCAGGCACACTGTATACCCTGTACTCTTTTTCAGAAAACTCCCATGTCTGATTTTCTTCATGTAATTCATGAATAATACATACTTGACTAAAAGATGCATTCTGGTATCTGGCAGCGATGATGTCGCTCCATCAGTGGTTTATATGAGGAATAAAACAATACATTCAATCAGGATTATTCATTAATATCACTTAAGTACAATGTAACATTATTAAATTACATTACGGTACTAGTGTTGTCTTGCAATAAAAATTCCTTCGGAAACTTGAAAAAGTTAAAACATTAAATCTGCAAATTCTCATTAAAACACTGGGATGTCAAACACAGGAATGACATCAACATTGAACTTTCTAGTTGCTGTAGATGGATATTTGCTACAATACTGAGACAGTGCTACAAACTGTCAACCTTATATACCATTATATCTCACCCCACCAACTGCATCTTTAGACAGGCCAAGGCTCCAGGTGTGACAGATACGTATATTTTATTGTTTTGAATTAGAAGAAAAACTTAGGGCCTGTATTCTTTAGTCAATTAACATGGTTCCTAAACAGTTAGACAAGAAACAACTGAGTAATTCCAATATTAGTATTCCTTTAATTCAATCAAGAACATTAAATTAGTTTAGGCATGTCAAACAGGTGCAATAGTCTAAAACTAATGGAAGGCGGGGTCTGGATGTCCAGACTGAATACTACAAATGGATTTAAAGGGATTGACAAAAATATCTACTGATGCACTAGTGATTTGTGGAAGAATTATAGACAGATCAGCAAAGACTTTTCATTATATAGAACCAGCCTTAGTGAAATTCCAACATGGTCAGACCTCTAAATACCTTGAAGCCCTCTGGTACCCACCCACTCCCACAGCAGTCAGAAACAGCTTGTGCTATTTGTGGATGATGGACCACAGCAGAACCCTAATTAATCCTGTCTGTACTACAAGACCCAGTTTCATACCATTGGTCTGAAAACCTCAGGACCATAGTAGGATCAATAATGAATGATAGCAAATGCCACGAAGCCACTTCATCTCTGGAGTGTGGATGGTTGAAGATTTTGAAATTTAGGTTTATCATCTATGCATCATATGCTGTAAACTCATGTGTGATGTTCAGATATAAAGTGAAAGCTGCTCTGTTTCTATTCCCTTGCAAGAGAGCCTCTAGACATATGTAAATGGCATCTGATGATTTCAAAAACTGCTGACACAACTACTAGCGTAACTCTTTTGATTCATTTTGGACTGACACACAACCCATTACATCTTAAGTTAAAAAAAAAAAAAGAAAAGAAAGAAATTACAGATTTCCATCTGATATATTGCTGAAATATGTTTTCTAAGGGCTTCAGTTGGGAAGAGGACAGCCTCCAAACTTTAACAAGATTTTTATTCTTGGCTGCGTTATTCTGGACTGGCTCCAAAGGAATTATGATTGTCAATGTAAATGAATGTGAAATTGAATTATGGAATTTTACTGCACCAATACCCTTTGTGTCATTTTATGACGGTTATAAACTATGGTCTACATTCGCAATTATACTATAAGGTATGCAGTAGGAGGCAGCAAACTACTATGGCTCCCACAATGCCTGTTGGTAGAGGAAAAATATAGATGGGTATTTCACCTGGATCAAATGGCCAGTATTGAGCGTGAAAAAAGCAAGAGAGGGACAAAATCGGTTTCAAATGGCTCAGTGAATGACACATTTGTAAATATGGTCAAGTCCAGGCTATGCCCATCTATAATAAAAGGTAAATATCAATTTTTAAGTGTTCACCTCCTTAAGTCCTGTCTGAATTCAAGCCAAAGAACCACTAAGGGTGAGCTCAAGTAAAAGTTTTTATTTTATAATTTCATGCCCTCACCGCTCTAAAATATTTGGTTTCAGGTTGAAAAGTGGCCCTTTATAACTTTATAGATGTTTTTCTTCTTCATATTGTTGTAAATAAGAGAAACAAAAGTGAGGTTCAAAGTTTCACCCTGATCATGGAAAACACCTCTTCTTAGCTTTTTTTTATCATATCAAATGAACTTCATCAGCAGATTTTTCCAGCTGTCGAGGAAATGTAGACAAGTACAAGGAAAAATTTGAAAAAAATTGACAAAAAGATTTTTTTCTGCTGACCCCATCCAGAGCAGAAAATTGCTGAGCGGCCTTGTCGGTGCAACTTCCAGCTTCTCCAAACTGGGGGCACGCCGACTGCCATATACTGTAGCTAATATACTGACTGTAGACTCATAATTCTTCTTATGTTCAAAAATCTGAACTATCCCTTTGAATGAGTGCCTCAAATATCTCAGCTCATTAGTCAGAGCAGTACAGTAACAGAACACTAACGTAACAATAATGGTCTCATATTTTTCACTTCATCAGGGCAAAGTGCCTTTGGGATCTCTAAGCCCTCACGAGTCCTCGGTTTAGAAACCATTCATGAGCCAATCACCGCTCTGGAGCGACCAATCGGGGCTGTTGGTTCCTTTATGTTTGTCTCTGCATGTTAATTGTCCCAGTACCATAGCCTTTCTATTACAAAGACACACGGATCTGATGGGAGACCTCAGCAGAAGGCAACATGTACAAAGCGCGGTGGGCAAAGACAATTAAACACAACCCTAAACAACAACAGTAGTCTACCATGGGAATATCTCTCATCCCCACACTGGTCTGGCTACCTTAAAGCAGCTCCTGGGGATTAAATTCTCCCTAGGATCCACATTAATGAGAATTTTCATGGCATGTCACTCATTCAGGGAAACCCACTTCACCAGACAACACTAAATGTTCTCACCCAATGAATCCAAAAATTAATTTGCAGTTAGAAAGCCATTTTTCTCTTGAGTGCTGCTGAAGAGGTGTCTCCATCTCGCCGGTTCTCTTGGTGGCGGCGTTAGCTAATGAGAGTCTGGTCAGGAGGCTGCACTGACAGCTCAGCTCTTCAAAAGCCTTTGTCAAAATATTGCTCCGGGGGAGATTTGAGCAGTTAGCAGCCCACAGGAACAGTTGTACCATGGGTAGGTCTCTCACTTCCCCATTGCTATGTTTACCTGCAGGCTATATGTCCAACAAGTCACATTCAGTCTGACACACGTCAATAACAGTGAATGAACACATATCAAATGTATTAATATCCACAGTCAGACAGAACAGCTGCTAAATCATACGGTAGTCTACATTTTATACAGACTCATATCAGGTTGGTGTTCCTAAAGGGCAAGTCTGGTGATATTCTATATTTTTTTTGATCTCAACAAATCCCTTTTAATAATTGTGAACAAGATACATATTGATTGGGACATTTTACAGTCGGAAAATCAACTTGTCAGTGGTCTCTTGTTGACAAACTAAATTTCTTCATGCTTGGCTTGGCATTTCTGCACTGCAATTTCTTGTTACTTTTCAGCTAACATATACACAGACAGAACTAGACCAATCGAATCGGCCCAGCCAGCATTGACAAAGGGATGTTGAACTGTAAAATGTCCCGCTCAGTATGTATCTCGGTCACAATTCTTCAAAAAATAAAAACAATAAAAAAAAAATAAGCTATTTGTGTCAAGATTTTTATATGTGCTGTGTTGGTTATACATTTGGTCCCCAATAAATCCTCCTGTTTGAGTAACTATGCCAAAAACTGCAGTGCCCAAATCAAAGTTTAAACTGAGATGGATGATTTGGTGACAAAGTGGGATTTTAATGTTTGAACTTTCAGCACTCTCATAATCCATTTAATACGTGGCTAAAACAAACAATGATGATAAAGTCAGACAATTAGGATGAGGAATAAATCCTAGCTGAGAATATTCATGTCTGCCTCCGGACTTGTCACGATATCATCTGCCATTAGACTTTTGGACCGATGCCAAATCTCAATATCTTCGACCACTACAGCCACGAACGACACGCTGGCCATGCTCTGAATCAGGAAACAAGGAGTAAGTTGAGTAAACAAGATGAATCCCTTCCATTAACAGAAGGACTGCAGGCTCTCCTGCCATTCCACCATTAATTATCTGGTCTTATGGGAAGATTAGGGGAGAGAAACTGAGCCAACAGCTAGACTTCAGAGAGTGGGCCTCCCCTGTTTAATTACTAAAACAGCACAAACAAATGAAGCCCCATAGATCATACAAAGGGATAGCTCCAGATGCTATAATCCGGCTGAGCCTGTCTCCAGTCCTCTGTTCTTTCTCCTCTCTCTCCTGTCTCTCCTCCTGCCATCCATCCATCCATCAATCATAGCATACAGACTGGGGCCTGTAGTCACACAGTTATTAATGACTAATGTAATGAAAGAGGAAACAGGAAAGAAAGGGTGTGACAAGAACAAGACGGTAATGTCAGACTGATTATTTACTACATAAAAAGATGGGCGTTACCTGAGTTTGCTCTGTGATGTTTACCTATCACGTACCGTACCAACCTTCTCAGCTGCTCTCTGATTCTTCGGGACCTTTTCACTTCTGCCTTGCACATTTTTACTCCCGTACTTTGGCTTTTATCTCTGCAATAAACCACTCTGTAAGCTTTTAATAAGTGCAATATAAAAAAAGATTAGAGCTGAAACTATGAGTCAAGAATGCTCAATAAATGACTGAAATGTATTTTCTGATTCCAGCTTCTCAAAATGTGAGGATTTTCTGGGTTTCTTAGTCGTTAATGATACTAAACTGAATGTCTTTGGGATTTGAACAGTTGGTGGGACAAAACAAGAGATCTGAAGACGTCACCTTCCCGCTCCGGAAACTCTAATGGGCATTTTTCACAATTTGCTAACATTGTACAGACCAAACGGTTCATTAAGAAAATAACTGACAGATTAGCCCATGATGAAAACAATCCTTAGTTGCAAACCTTCATATAAATGCATTAATTATTTCCTTGTTATGAATCTTTTCACGTGTAAATGCACATTTAACAGATGTAGAGGAGGCTGATGTGGAGTTCTCTCAATCCCAACAGCACACAGTTTCATACAAACGGAGTAAACACACAAACAAAGCATCAAGTGCGTACGTGCACACAAACTGTTCTCACAGTTGCTGGTGCCGACAGCTTCATTCCAACAGCAATTTGAAAGTGGGATTGTGAGTGGATTGGCAAAAAGAGATGAGTGCTGTGTCTCCAAGTTCTAGAAAAACCCATTTTTTTATTTCTGTGCAAGAGAGGGAGACTAGCAACCACAGCACAATGTCAAATTGACCCTTTGACACTGATGTTAACATCAATGTTAACATTTGTCTCCATCAAGAAACAGATTTATAGTACCCACATATTAAAGTCCTTATTACAGACTCTGTCCATGAAAAGTTTATTCTACTGCATCATCTCCATGATGGCATGTAAGAGAGTAGACCACAGTTTAACATGGGTCCATAATTCACTGGAATTGGACAATGTCAAGTGGAAACCTTCTGCAATGCAGAAGTACTGTCATTACCTAACATTTTTCAACAGTCCATTAAAGATAAGAGTGAAATGAGAGACTGTCAAATCAAAGAGCCAAATTATTGACTGGCTGTCCTGCACAATATTCAGCTGCTTGAATGACCCTGACTCCAACATGAACTTGCTCTGGATAAAGTAGGTTTCTGTATCACAGTCAAATAAATAAAAAAATCCCTTTCTCCGTCTTTTTGTCATGGTTAATCTTTAACTCTGGGAAAATATTATTAAACCATAATAAGCACATTTTCAGGTACATTCTCCTTCAAGTTGAGTCCACCAATGGTAAGTTATAAAATTAAAATAAATACAGGCACAATTGAGGACACAACACCGTTTGAGGTAAGTAATGTGAATATTACGTTACAGTATCCACTTTTGCTTAATTTCTTCAATTTTGTGTTTTTAACATGTGTGAACTGCTCTAAACTGTCTTGTTTACAATGCTTTGTGGGAGTGACTTTTTTGCCGTGTCATCAACATTCATATGTATACAACCAATGTGTTTGATTAAATTGTTTACTAGACCACAAAGCTTTTCATATATCTGGCCTCTTAATTTTGCTCTGAAAGTGCACCAGACTGATGCATTTAACTTTAAAACGTACAAATTGTCTTCCGGGGGAGCACGCCCCTGGACCCCCTAGAGAGGGTCTGAGGTCCACCCACCACTATCTCACATGATTCTGTGGGAAACACTGAGATGTGAATTACAGTGAGTTTATCATAATCCAGTCACAAAAATAACCCAATCTGAAAGTAAAAAGAAAAATTCAGTGAAGACATTATGGATATGGTGGAAAGATCACAATGTTTTCAAAGAACATAGACATTTAAAATGACTTTTATATGTAAATCTTTTTGCATGGAGTGAGTTGAGAGACACATGCCATTTTGACAACCTGTATATCATCTTTCCCGCTCTATCCAGGGGTTGTTTAGACCCCTGACATCTGGCAATGACAGCTGATTGTGACTGATTCAAGTTCATCTGATCATTTCAACACATCTTCAGCTTTAGAAAACATCAAAATGCTCCAGTGGCCTTCAGAGGGGGAATTTATCATTCTGCTGTTGGCCAATTTTCCCTCCTCAGGCAATTCAGTTCTGAACCCAAACACATGCTGCTGATTTATTGGCATGACATATTGGATATTTCAAGGCACAATATATCAATGTACTTCAATACAAGACATTGATAATGAATATTGCACACACCTACTAAATAATCCTCATGTAGACAAGCAGTCTAAAATAATACATTGCAGTATAAAGTATTTATTTCCATTTTAACTATTTATAGCTCATACACTGGACTAGATACCACACTTCTATAACTGATCCAATGCAGAGAAAACCAAATAATTCTTTTTTATGTTAAGGCAGCGTGCCCAAGAGAAACAGATATCATTCCACTACAGCCTAGGGTGCCCCTCCACTTCTGATACCTCAGAGAACAGTTAACCAAATACCTAAAATCCAGGAGGTTCTATTAAGCCCAGAAAATGCTGGGGGGCCCCCTGGTTTGCCTGTTGGTGGTGGTGAGCTGAGCTGCACTGAGCCTCAGCGCGTTACCCCTGGAGCCTGGTCCAATTTTCTCTCAGCACAGCTTCGGTCCAGGGACCACACTAACAAGCTAAAGCTCACACTCGTCAGAAAGGGAAGCATTTGGACACTCACTAGAGGCCTGAAAAATGCAGGTTGTTGGTGCAGCCCTCGACTTGGACACAATAATTAATCTTCATATCGATCTACCTCCCTGACTTCTGTTGGGACAAGCACAGAAAGCATGACTGAGAACCCGCAGTATGTTTCAGCTCTAGGAGAGGAAGACAGGAAGAAGATTTTCCTCCCACCCAGTCTCACAAACATACACTCACTTTCTCATCGACCTCCCTGTGACTCAGGAGAAATTTTATTTGTCTACAAGGGAGAAAACAACTGAACAGGAAGAAATAGATATGTATAGAATAAGTGGTTTAGAGGCACAAGCTCCATATAAAGCACAAAAAGGGAACCCGATGAACTGAAAGACAATGGTTATAAAACGTCAAGGTCAAGACAGTGAAAAGGACAATTTCAACTGAATAAAAGAAACAGGGAATGATAGTATTTCAGTCCACTTTATCCAAGAGCTAAAATATTTGACAAGACCTTGTTTGGGACATAGCGCTTTGAGGATTCAACCTTTTCTGTGTATTTTCTCTTGACCAGTTTCTCTGAGGATAAAGGAGAGCTCAGATGCTACTCTGACTCTCCCTCCTGCATGAGTTTCCTCGTTTTCACCAAGCCCCCTCTCTGACAAACTGCCCACCAGTCTCTGAAATATGACCCATAAAGCCCAGTGCCACTATAAACCCGCAGCCATGGCTGATTTGTGAATCCAATTACCTCTCTGTCTGTAATGGCTGTGTTCAGTGCCATGATGTTAAGTCAGCTGTTGTCAGCATATGCCCTTAAGGCCACAGGCTCCACAAGGAACGACATTCAGGATCTAGGACAGATCATATAAATAACCATATTGATGTATAGCAGTACAGGAAGGTGGATGGGCTGATGGGAAGCCCAAAACAAAAGTTTAGTTTGCTGGCACAAACACACAGAGAGGGGTCAAAGAGCATTTAAAGATGTAGAACTACACTGAGAGGACTTGCTGAAAAACAATGCAGGGCAAGGAGCTGGGGCCATGGATTTTTTGGCACTTGTCTAACATTGCTCATTACCTCTGTCAAGGAGGTTATGTTTTCTGTGTGTGTGTCTGTGTTCTTTGTCAGCAGGATTTTCATGAAATTTCATGGAAGGGTGTAGCATGAGCCAAAGAAGAATCACTATAGTTTTGGAGCAGCTCCAGATCTGACTCACAAGCAAGCAATGACATTGACCAAACTGTAACACCAGTGTCCACAGCAAAGTGAATGGTGCGATGCGAATACACATACAACACAACAGCCACCTCAAAAATCACTGTAGAAAACCAATGGAGGTTGCACATCCTGATATGCATATCATAGAAGACTGGACTCTTGGCCTTGGTGGTGGTCTGTGCTCTCCGAGTGCCCTTCTAGTTTATTTTTGAGATGCTTCAAAGTGTAGTTCAGTGATTTAAGATCTATATATATATATATACACATATATAATAATGAGACCAATTGGGTTACTATATCAGCCAGTATTAGCTTAGGAAGATAAGAAACAAGAAACTGCAGTACAGAAATGCCACAAATATGTTTGAGGTCATTTAGAAGCAGTGTCGCAATTGCAGAGTTTCCTCAGAGAGCACTGGCAAGTTTATTTTACAGTTGTGAAATGTCCTGCTCAGTACATACTGGGGTCACAATTCTTAAACAAATACTAATTTAAGAGCATCTTATGTTAGGCATATATGGGAGGAAAACAAAGATCATCTCCTGACTCTAACCACCCATTGGCCACCAGGGCGACCTGACCTCAGGGCTTTTTGTTATTTAGAATCCAAGTCAGGAGACAAACAGTTTGGGGGCTGAAGCCCCTCAGCAGTCTTCAAACCTACACCATTTCTACTGTCCATTTCAGTCATTCAGCTACAGTAGTAACTGTTCATGTCTGTGTGCGTACTATTACCATGAATTGGGAGCGCATGCCACACATCTCTCTCATCTCCAACATGCCTGGCCATGCAACTCAGGCATTATGTAATTAGTCTGATTATTATGGAGAGTCAAACATCTGATCTCATACAAATCAGGCTCCAATATTATCTGATATCATTCATATTACTGGTAGATAAAATACTACTATCAGCACCCACTAACCCCTAACCAGTGCGTAAAATACATGGGATCCATGGTATACATGGATATTCGCTGTTACAAGGCAAGCATTTTTGTGTTTAATTTGGGTTATACTCACAATAATAGTGCTCAGTGCCAAACTATTACTTGTTGTGTTTTTGATGAGACAATGTCAGTGACTACCTCACAATAATTATTAATAATTGGTATTGATTTCAGTATTATTAGATTAGGGTTAGAAGTGAGTATTTCTCAGAAAAAATACTTCTTGATATTTCCACCTATAATAATGTCTTATATAAAAGGCTGCTGATTCATAGTAGAACCATATTTTGACATTCTAGTTGTTTTGGGGTTTAGGGACACTACCGGTAGACCATCAGTGCAAATATGATGTAAATACAACCAGTAGGTAGAAAATGACATGTGATTAAGTTGGTACTCCCTCTTTCAGGGCAGGCGTTTTTTTTTTTTCTTCACTTTTTTGCCTATGTAGTGAATTACTACATTGATGAATTAAATGACTTCTGCCGTACAAAGAAAAGTTATGAAAAAACAAAGTCATGTTTTGTTTTGTTGTTTTGAAATGTGTTCACTTACATGATTTTTGTGTGATATGTGCTTAAAGTGCATTCCATTTCACAGTTTCACAGTTTTCTAGTGTTTTCTAACACTTTTCATGTGAACCATGCAAACGGAAAGAACAGCCAAACAGGTACAGTGGCATTTTATTTAGTAATCATTTCCTTCATGGTTTCCTCCAAGTGCCTGTTTTACATTATTCCCCAAAAGTTCACTGACACTTGCCTGAGGGGTAACAGCGCAATTTGTGCTTTTGCCACAACTACTAGTAGTCATTTCCTAAACATGGGTTAATTAATGGCAAGAATGTTGTGGTGTTCTTACAGAAAACAATAGTAATGGTGTACTGAATAATCACATTCAGGCACTGAGAACAGTTGTTCACATTGAAAAGAAACTACATTTTTTTTAAAGTAACCATGTGGAAAGTAGTCCATGGGCAGTTTGCTGGCACCCAGTGCGCTAGACTGTGAAATAGGTAGACTATTAATCATTACTGTGAACTAAATAGAGAAATTAAATGAACAGTGCAGTGCTATCCATATGGACTATTATGGGGCGTGAAATACGTGAAGAATCTGTGATTTCAGCAACAAATTATTAACTAATGATAAACTAACAGACCATTTAGATTTATTTTAACTTTTTTTATTTCTTTTAAAAAACACCTTAAGAGACCATGAAAGTCAAGGGTCTGGTTTATAAACTTAAACCATCTATGCGGATGTCCTCAACTGAACTGGTCACAACCATGTCACTGGGAGAGCTTCAGTTTGCCCAAAGGCTGACCTCAACTGGCATTCCTATGGTCGAAAATAGACAGAGCTATAATTTAAAGAACCCAACTGAAAACTACACCCCATTCCCTGGTCAAAATGTTACACTGGTGTTGTATCATCCTTCCATGAATGCTGACCTCACATTCCTCAGAAAGAGGCAGACAAAAAAGTTACTGAACTTATATTGGCCAGTAATATGTGCTGAGTGCAGAAAAAGCCTTGCATTTATCCAGCAGCGGGGCTCTGACTTCAGCCAGGCTCAGTGCAGTAAACATGCAAGTACAGGGCTTCCTTTGAGCTCAAACACCAAACCTTTCAGAGCCGTTCCAATGACATTTCTTCTGCACTATGAAAGGCTCTGCTCAGTGGGGATCTGTGAGTGTAGGTTTGTTGATGTAAAATGAAAGGAAACACCCCCCCCCCAAATATATTCACTGCGAAAAATGTGTTTTGCAAATGGAAAATTCTTGGGTTACCCTAACTCTTCCAACTACCTTTCCACAGACAACTAAGTTATTATGTACACATGGTTCAGAACATAAACTTGAAAAGGACCACAGACATATTCTACCAAATAACCCACTTTCATTTTTCAGTCTTTCATTGAGAGGCAAAATGTTCCATAAGACAGACAGCATACAGAGAACCTCTGCTACTCTGCTAATAATGCATCCATGGTTACATTCTGTCCATCCATTCTGGTACCATTTTGTTTTCATGCCGCTTTCCCCTCCCCTTTAGCCATTCCTTCTTCCCAAAGTAAGAGCCATATAAATCTGGACTCTCAGTCTCTATTACAGTAGAGTGATGGCTGCTTTCCAGACAAGCAATCTCTGTGGACACCCCTGTTCTCTGGTCCAAGCCACTGAACCACGGCCTCAGCCTCCTACCTTTTCTCAATGGGGGAAATGTTCAACATATCAATGTTTGGAAGAACAGATTTTGACCAAGAGAGGGTTAACTCCTGCACAGATATATATTTACAAGACAGCAGCAAAAGTGTAATAAATGTCCTGACATTTCTTGCAATAAATTCAGGTTCCTCACAAACAAATCCACAGTATATGCAATAACTGGTCTTGTGATATTTAAGGAAGAAAAAAAAAACAAAACCCGGACACAGTGCAACTCTTACATAGAAGTTAGATTTAGTGGCTCAATTTATCATCTAGTGCTAAGGCAGAAAATGTATTGTAATACAATCTGAAGCAGCAGTGGACACAGGTAACTTCAGAGATGTACAGCAGTAGTGTTCTACATCCCTCTGGTCATCTATCACGCCATGTGTTGTGCTACTTTCAATTGCTTCTCTTGGCACCGCTGGTAAGGGGGGGGGGAAAGCCACCGTAAAAACAAAAACTCAGGTTCATTCTGACTCTAGGGACTGCCACATTGCAAGGTAGGTGCAATATTTCTATGACTGTTTCGCCAGGAGTGCTGTCCTCTTCTATCCCTCAGTACACTGAAGTGGGAGAGTCAAGGAGATACAGCTACATGTAGTGTCTGCACATTAAAGTGACAGCTGTGGATTCCCTCATTAGTACAACACAAACATAAGCACAAGCCCTACAGGTTAGCCGGGATGTTGTAAAGGTTTGACAGTAAGTCAAATATGACTGTCAAGGTTGACAGTGTGTCTGTAAAGGTTCTCAGTCACCCAGCTGTGAGGACATACATATAAAAACTAAGTAAAAAGCAGCTGGTCTTGATGCTTGGTGTAAAGGATGTTTTGTCACTCATCCAAGAGTTATACTGTTCTGATTTTCTAATAAAACCTCCAGGCTGAGTAGCAAAACGTGCTCCAGTTCAAACAGCAGGCAAGTCACTTTGAGTTACTACATGAGGAGTCTGACATTTAGCATTATATTCATGACTCATTTTAGCCTTGTGAACCCATGTTAGCCTATCTTAGAGCTGCAGTGATTAACCAAATAATCAAATAGTTGATTGGCAAATTATCAATTCAATCAAGTAATTTTTCAAGTGAAAATACTGAACATTTGATTGTTCTAGGGTTTCAAATGTGAGAATTTGCTGCTTTTACTGGGCTTACATTATAGTGAATGTTATATATTTTGGTTTTTGACTGTAATTTTATGACGTCAACTTGTGCTCTATGATACTGTGATGGACATTTTTTCATTGTTGGCAAATGAAAATATTTGTTAGTTGCAGACTTAATCTACATAACAACCAGATACATCATGTGACATCTGTCACCCAAATTACTACTGAAGAAAGCAATTCTTTACTCACAGTTCAGTTCACCTAATTTAAAAAAAGTTCACTGCTGCACAAAAAATAATTAAGTTCTCACAGCTCATCTGAAGAAAACAAAACAAAAACATCTCATCTGGGAGTTCCTTATAAGTATTCCAAATGAACAAATAAAATGACCAAGAAGAAAAAGTTCCCATTCATTCATCCATCCATTCATTACCAGACAAAATAACCACTGCAGTGTAAATGGCTCTACACCCAAATAAACCAGCCTTGTTAAAACTCTGAAGCAGCCATACAGTCATTTCAGAGACCCAGAATTGGCAAATTTGCTTCACACTCTGAGGAAAAGTTTGTATAGAGAACGACTACCCTGGCTAGTTTGGTTTGACTAAAACAGACAACAACCAACATACCACCAAAACTGTACATGTGGAATCGCACTTTTGAGTTTAAGCACAAAACGTGCCTTGTCAGTAAGCTAAAAGGCTTCCTGCCTGCCTGTCAGCTCTGCGGTGAGCAGTCAGGTGACAGCAACAGTGCAGAATACCGATGGGCAGGATGAGTCAGTGAGGGGTTTACTGACTTGACACAGTGCCTCATACTATGGTGAGTCACATGCCATGTTGAGTTTGAACGACACTATAATTAACTGGTATGAAGGGGCTGAACTGATTCAGCACAAAAAAATTGGATGCAAAGTGTTTGTGTGGGATAAATGAGTGCTTACGAGCATTAAGCAGGAAAGATAAATTCTTGGTTTCAAGTGCCGGGATCTTTTTGTTAAACATGGCAAACAGTCTGTGTCAAATGTAGAATGTATGCCTTCAATGTTTGCTTTACCCTAGGCCTTCTTGTTTTACCCACATGGGACTACAGAATATGCAGAACATTGAGACCAATGCAGAAGACTGAAGTTTTCATTGTGTGTTTTGGAGAGTAGATCTGAAAATGTTGAAAAGTTGTACAGCAACTCCCTGGTGAACAGCATAATCCAGCTTCATCAAACTGCTTCTCTATTCTCCTCTGCTCAAAGGGACTGTCAGCAGGGTTTAACGCAGCAGCACTGCAGCCACAATCCCGTCTCACACACTCCTCAAATACAGCAAATGCAGAATAAGGCTGATGGCTCACTTCCGTCTTTCATGTAGCTCCTGAACATGCTGTTGCAGAGTCCTTTGCTCCAATTTCAAAGTTCCCTGCGTGGTTGCTTATCATGAAAGTGATTAGAAATGAAGAGCTCTGTCAGTGATATGGTTGGAGCCCCTGAGTTGGTTGCCTTCAGGCTGCCAAGCTCTCTTAGCTACTCAATACCAGATGGCAGGTTGAACTGCTGCTGCTGCCAACACTGCTGATCCTCACAGGGATCTTCCACACAAGCTAATACACTTTTCTTCAACCTGAACAGATTTTAGCCTCACTCTAATGCTGCTGTTGTAATTCAAAAGCTGAACAATTAGACCAAGTCAAATGGGGTTTCTGGAGGGCGCATACAAGTGAGCATTAGACACAGGAATAAACAACAATCATTACCCTACATTAGTCTGCCACGGAGATTTAGGTTGAGTGGTGAGGCAATGAAACAATCAAGTCATTACACCAACAGTCTTAAACATCAGCCCAGCAGATGGTGTGCTGGAGTGATAGCACCACATGAAGGGAAATATCTTGACAAAAGCAGCTAAGCATCTTGTAAAAAGTGTCGTGAAGAAGCATCTACATAATTTTCTTATTGGGAGCTTTAGAAAGCATTTGTAATGAATGGCTGTTGTTTTGTGATGGAGGGTTGAGGATAAAACTGTTTTCCACAGTGTTGTCCACATATATGGATCACCTAAGACTTTTTCCTCAACATGGCTCAAGTGAAAGGAGAAACACAAAGCTTTTTTCTCATTATTTTCTTAAGTTTGTTTGACAACAAGCACTAGGGCTGAACGATTAATATAATAGAACGCAATTAAAAATGTACACAATCAAACCATTCACAGTTGTAATCATTTCATTTGTGTATTTGATTTTTGACAGGTATCTTTGCAGCAGTGGCCATTCATTCTTTACCTGCTACAAGACATTCATTCCTGTGACCCCATCTGAATGCAGTGAGAAACTGCTTTAACACTAAGAAAGACACATCCCGCGTAAATTTTTGACTATGTCTTGTCCAGTTTATGGAAACACATGATGTTGTTACAAATGAGTGAGCGTGTTTGGTGTATCCACATGAATGGCGCTACTATGAGCAGGACTACCCTGGCTAGTTTGGTTTGACTAAAACAGACAACAACCAACATACCACCAAAACTGTACATGTGGAATCGCACTTTTGAGTTTAAGCACAAAACGTGCCTTGTCAGTAAGCTAAAAGGCTTCCTGCCTGCCTGTCAGCTCTGCGGTGAGCAGTCAGGTGACAGCAACAGTGCAGAATACCGATGGGCAGGATGAGTCAGTGAATAGGTCTGGGAGTTTGTCACAAGCATGCATGAAACAGACGGCAACTGCTCTTTCTTTTCAGGTGAAGTGCTTGTGATTGTCATTGTAACACAAAGACAAAGAAATTGTGGATTTCATTCCCTTGGCACATTTATTTTTCCTGTTCCTGGGTAACTTCAACTTTATTTAAATAATCACTGCTGGTGAGCGGGCATGTGTTACTTTCAGTCTCAAATATGATGCTTACTTCCAAATTAAAAGGCACTGCACTGATTATTATGTTCATTTTGTCCAGCAGATGTCCAGGAAATCTGACATTTGAAGGTCGTCTATGACTCATATTTAACATTATTTTGTCGTTGTCACTTTTATTTATTAATTTTCCTCGACAGCTACTGCTGTGAGACTCTCACTGAGTAACCACATATTGTCATGCCCCAACCTATTAAAATTTGATTGTTTCCAAAGCTGCCCAATCTCCTGGTATTCTACAGTAGTCCGCTCTGTACTGTGTTAATTTGTTCTGCAGCGCTACTATCATATGCCAAAGAGTGCTGAAATATTTAAGCTACTTCTCAAGCACTCTATGTTCAACCTTTGAATCTCTCCTCTCTGATACATCCGAGCAAAGTACCTCCCTCCCTCGCACCATTAAAGGCAATCTAAGAATGCTCCGCCGATTGATCAGAGAGGACTTGTGCAGTGTGGAGGTAAATGGCTGTCATGAGGCCTGATGGACCTTTTCTCTCCCAGTGGTCATAGACAGGAACTCAACCCCCATTCACTCAATTTGATACCAAGTATGTTTGTGCGTCTGGAAGGGAAGGAAATAAGAAGAGAAGGGAACTGATCAGTTCTGTCTGCGCAAGATAAACGACAGCGTAATGGTGAAATGAAAACCTTCCAAATGAAAAAGGACAAGAAACACATTTTTATCCACTGGACAAAAAGCTTATTTTTTCCAAGTCATAATGCCATTTTTGTCCTGAAGTACATGTTTTATCAGGCTACATGCTACATTTTGAATTCTGATTAATTATGTACTGTGAAATTATTCTAATTACTGCACCGAACAACTTCTAGCTTAATAATAAGCTTAATTACAAAAATTAATTAAACCTTACTTTGCTAAGACCACTACAAAGTCTGCTTCTAAATGTTAAAAGTACATAAAGAATTTAATGTTCTGTAAAGTTCTAGGTGGGGGATAAGGAAACAAACTGGCTGCAGTTTATTTTTTTAGTCAGTATACTCACTGTGTTGACAAACGGCAAATTAATGCCAGGAGACTAATCTTTGACAAGTCATTGCTTTTATGAGCTAAAGGAAAGTAGCAATTAGGCTGTGACTGCACAGACAACAACAAAAAAAAAAAAAGCTGTGGGACATCTGAGGTAAATTTACCATGACTACAAACAGAGGAAGCTGGTGAACAGGGAGCCTGAATAAAGCAGAGTAAGCAGGTTAATGTGAGGGTTCAAACAGCATCCCCGCTTAATTAGATCCTGGGAGCCCAGAGAAAATGTCCCATTTCGGTAGAGCTATTTATGCATTGTGGCGATTCGGGAATAAATGACACGGAAATCTCAATGGCAAAGGAAACCAAACAACTTCTACCTATAAACAACTCGCAAGCCCCTGCATGATAGGCCTATCTGATACACTGTGACTCACCATGCTCGATTTTGCTGCCCGAAATATAATAGAAACCGGATTGAATAGCGTGTGAAAATATGCAAATGTGCATTTCAATAGCAGTGATCCGGCGTCAGCGTGGATTAAATCCATTCTGAAAACTTCATCCACAAACAGCTGCAGTAGGCGTGTGTCAGTCAAGATAATAGCCACCGCTCGTATCTACTGCGCTGATAAACAAGTGTAAAAATGCGGGCAGGAAATTATTGATCATTTGTCGTCATAAAGCACACCATCGCGCATCAAATGCTGAGACACACGAAAAAAAAAAACAAGCCAGCCACACTGGAGAGAGGCAGCACAGCTCTTCTTATGCGGTCTCAACAGCTGGTACACGCCCGACGATCGTGGACCGAACAGGGCAAGAAACATCTCTTAGATTGCTGTTATTAACTTGTATCAAACAAGGCGGAGATGAGCGACAAAATGTGGCAAAACGCCTCAATAACTGGCGTCCAGTGATACACTGTCGCCTGCAGCGGCACAAGTACTGATAGTCGGTGTGTGTGTGTGTGTGTGTGTGGATAAAAAAAAAAAACATCTATAACATCTCCGCTGTCAACGCGACCGAGAGAAGAGACCGTGCGAGGGGATCGGGGTGAAACTTGAAACATTTTACCTGTGTACTGCAAGAGAAACATTGTCCACAGAAGGCGAGGTGCGATCCTTGTCGGTGCTCTTCTGCAGGACGAAGTGTACCAAGTAAAAAAATAAAAATAAAAAAAAAAGATCCTTGATTCTTTCGGAGACGGGGCTCGTCCCTCAGTCAGTCCGCTCCGCTCGGCAGACTGGACTGCAATGAGAGCAGCCGGTCGAAGCGGGACCTTTTAGCTACGGCAGGCGAGCCCGCCCTCACGACGTGCCCGGTTCGCGAGCGAAGCCGTCGAAGCGCGTCGCTTCGCTCGGGCGAACCGCTCGGGCGAACTGTTCGGGCGAACTGTTCGGGCGAACCGCTCGGGCGAACTGTTCGGGCGAACTGTTCGGGCGGTGTCGGCTGGCGCGACGGTCGCCGGCCAAACTCTTATTCTTTGCAGAGGCGAACTCAGACACCGGTGAACTGTCAACGGAGGGTGTCGTTTTTCCACGGAGAGCTGCAGCCCAGCCTCCCCCCCCCCCCCCCCCCCCCCACGGCAAGTCACTCCGCGCGAACAGCAGCAGTCACTCAACACGCGACCCACTCCTGAGTTGAATGCCAAATAAACTAGAATTCGCATTTCCCCCCCCAAAAAAACTTTACAGTAAGATTTGCATGACATCCTGTGAGGTGCAACCAAGCGATAAATGCCAACAACAACAAAAAAAAAGGCAATTTGTCAAAAACTTTTGACAGCTTTTATGAAGGTGTCATTCAGTAGCTGGCCAGTTGGAGGAGGAGAGGCAAAGAGATTATCAGTCCAATAGCAAGGCTTAACATGCAGACTGTGATGAGAGTAAGAGAGTACCTACTTATCCAGGCTGTTGTAAGGCTATTTATTAAAAATAAGTGGGATGCCACTCATTTAGCTGCCGCTGTAGTCTCTTTAAGAGCAGTTCTGGACTCAAGTGTACTGGGATAGTAAGACCTTGTACCTTTGTTTGCGCCAGTTGAAAATAGGACCTGCATTCAGCCAGGTGCTCCACTTTGGCTCACAGTGTTTCCATGGTGGTAAATGATTCAGTTATATGTACTCGAAAGGAGTATTCCACCCAAATATGTGTGTAATCTTGGGCTCAAGCTGTTAACAATAACTATGTTAAAAAATGACTGAGGCTTCTGAGAGGGTGAATGCTGTCTTGGTTTGATCAACACGCAGCCAAATGATTAATTACACAAGAAAAACAGCAGAGCAAACACTATTATGCTTCCATAATTAGATGCAAGCTGTGTACAGAGATGTAAAAAAAAATGTGCATGAGAATGATATCTAATGTATCACTGCAGTGGTCAGCTGAGTCCTTCATTCTTGATCTAATAAACTCCCTTTAGTCTGGTTCAGACTGGCTTCTTGAAGAGACACTGACATCACCTGTTCGTGTTAAGATTCAGCCCAACTTCTAAATGGGAACAGCATGTCAAAAAGGTTTACCACTCATTTGGGTTGATATAAGCAGTGTGCTCATTTTGGGAACATTTCACTTGATACTTTAAGAGTTTTTCCATGAGAAAATAAAGACGTTTTCCTGAGTAATTGCTCCTTCTACTAGGAGCATGAATAGGTCAGCATACATAGATTAGTTGCCAGTTTATAAGAGACACCAATGCAGTCTCCTACAGCCCTGCAACAATCCTAAATTTATGAATATAATAATGTTCAGTTGATTCAGGTGTCAAACGTGTTTCAAATATATAGTCTACTCATTCATATAAATGTGGTGGACAAAACCTCTCAGTGTAATGCAATACAATCAACAGCACCACAAACTACAGCCTTCAAAATGATCATACGGTTGTTGTCTGGAGCTGTACATGTTCAAACTTTCCGCGATTTTGAGCACATCTAGGACTTTCATCAGCTGATGAAGACCTTGTGATACGGTCGAGGGCAACAGAACAGTGACTAAATGGACCTTGATGTGAGATAAGCCAGGTTTCAATCCGAACGCAAATTTTAACCGAATTTCCAGAAATTTGGCAAGAGAAAATGCAAATTAATGTGTGTTTCCATCCACATCGTTATGAGAATATTGAGTTGGGCACATCGAGATTAACAGCTGATGGTGCTAATTCTCCAGTCAGGTGCCATCAAACCATTGCAGAGGAAGAGTGCAGCGAGATTAAGTAATTAAAAGAGCGCCACTCCAACCTCAAATAGTGGAAAACAATGTAGAAAACATGATGATAACATGGAATTCATGTTTGTTTCATCAAATAATTTGAGTATTGTTACAGTCTCCTCATCGGTCTAAGATCGGTGTACCTAAGATAGGTGTACCTAATAAATTAGCAACTGACTGTTTGGTTTCAAAGGCAAGGGCCGCATTCAAACATGCACATACACAAACATGTAGATGTTGTCCAAGGCCTTTTGACCCAAACTATACGACCTCAGTTTTAGAACAAGCTAAAATTGAGGTCACGTAGTTCAGGTCAAAAGGCCTTGGACACGTTTAGAAAAAAGCTGCTGGGTCAAATAATTTTTGTTTCCACTGCCATTACAAAATAATTTCAATGGTAAATAAATTAATTTACCAAAGGTCAGGGTGCTACTCCGTCCCTTGAGTCCAGAAACTCAAAATGTCTCCAGTCCACTGTGAAGTCAGAAGAACAGTATTCTACAACAAAGGTGTTGGACTGTTTCAAGTACAGTTATGACAGTAATTTACGATACTGTGTCTTTCATCCATTGTCAACACCTATATGCAGATACTCTCTAAACAGCTTTGGCTGATTTAGACAAATAAACCAGGTTTCTTCTTCGGAAAACAACACTGTTTGCTCAATATGCACTGTTATTTCCTTGGAATAAACTTGCATGTTTACAGAGCCATTGTTGAAGGATGATTAGGATATACTTACGTGGCTCGTACTAACATTAATCTCAGACATGAAAAGTAGATTTAAGAGATTATACCAGTTGACAATTTCCCTCTGCAGGCACATTTGAACAAAAATTTAAACTGCCAGGCAGCTCGAAAAGTGTGGAGAAGCAAAAGCCTCACTCGCACAGGACTAGTATTACCAGGGGACCTCATGTGATTTAGAAATAACCCCACCACATCTGTGTTTTGTGTGGCGCATTCGCACGGGATAAGTAAAGTCTGTATTTTACTCAATTTTACTGACATTATCCCCCAGATTACTATTAATAGGCTGCCACATAATAACTGTTGAGCCTGTTGAAATATAGAAAAATGTTCCTTACCGCATGTTGCCATGCATGTCATCCATCTCATCATCTTTTGAGATTTTGCTCTTCTGATGGATTTGACTGTACTCTTTCTGCGAATGGGTCTCCATGCTGTGTAGCGAGATGAGCCTCCTGCACCCAAAATGGTGTCAACACTTTCATTCGTAATTGCCAACGCAGCCTTCATAATTCTCGACGGGGAAAGAGGCAGCAAAGAGTTGCAGAGAAAACTAAAAACCTTGCGAGAAATGCGACCCAAAATTACTGAGATGTCGATTTGCACGGCATTATTATCATCACATGACTGTGTTTGAAAATATTAAAGGAATATGGTAGGTCATTGTGGTAGAATTTTTACTTTACAAGTTACGGACATGGCAGATTCACACAGGATCAAGATCACAGACGAGAGGTCCCCCGGTAATATTAATCCCGTGTGATTAGGACTGGTCTCTTCTGACTGATCTGAATATACGCAGATTTACTGCTTCAGTTAAAGTTCTTGCAAACTTTTATATAAATCCCACACTTTCACAACAAACTCGAACCAGAAATTCTACAGCCCCAAATATATTATTCAGGCTATGTTACAATGAGGATACTTGGAAAGACTTCAGAAACATGACAAAATAGTATGGCGACCTGTCTTCTTCTAACATTTGGACCGCAGCCTAGCCTTTGAAAAATATTGGATGAACAAGCCTATATTCAGTGCTTCACATGCTCTGTGAAGTAGGTTGGTTAAAAAAACAAAGTACCAACACATACACACACATACTGGTCACATTAAGAGACAGTTGTGCAACAGGAGAAACAAACAATATTATCAGCCAAGGCTTGCTTATTTATCATCTGCATTTAGGGGTATATAAAAAAACAAAAAAACAACTGGTGGCTGGGAATTTCACTGTCCACGTTTTCACAGAAAGGACTTGTCATAAATAAGCTGATTTTTTTCAAGGCAGAATTCAATTACCACTGTCAGCCAGTAGTAATGAGTAACAGCCAGTGCATGCTCTCATTCAATTTCGGTGTCCCTAGGGAATGATGTTTGTCTGATGTCTTGATTTTTTTTTTAACAATGATGTTCTTTCTGTGGCCTGCTTAGTGTAGCAAAACATTCAAATCAAACACTAATTTGACTCTGTGCCTCGGCAGATGAAAGCAGCCTTTGTTTGCTTTTATGGTTTTGTAAAAGAATGTGTGTGTTTGGCGACATTACAGACCTTTTTAGTAAAATAAACTGCCTGACTTGAATGTGAGGTAAAATATGTAATTCTGGCTGAAAGATTTCACCATTTAATTTTTTTTTAAAGCATGTGAGAAGACCATAAATCATCAGCCTACATCTGCCAGCTCATCTGAGTTTCATATATTAAAGCAGAAACGTATGGATTGGTCGACCCACGTCAATCTAATCTCCTGCTCAATATCTTTGTTTAGTTAACAGAGAAATCTCTAATAATGAATTATTCAAATTCAATTACTGCATATTAATGGAGGCTGGGCCCCATCGACAACTAGCATAGTAAATTTTTAACAAGGGCTTTGAGAGGCATAGGCTTCTTCTTAACTAGCATTCAGTTCAGTCAATATTTCCCTTTTCACTAAACAACACGACTAAACAATATGACTATTTGTCCTGTGAGATGTTGGCACTGTTTGTATGCCTCTATTGAGTAATTTGCCAAAACACACAGTCCTGTTTCACTCGGTAAGTGTGCACCGTGCTGTATCAATATGCCCTTTCCAATCAAACAACAGGGTTCAGGTAGTTGCTCCAGGAGGCCTTCAGAGAGGGAGAGAGGATGATATTTAAAAAGGTTCTGTTCAGTGGAAAGACTTTCAGTTTAAAGTGACCACAGTGGTATTTGGTGTCTCCCATTTTGAGATCAATGAATGGTGTGTTTGTCGCCCAGGCACAAGTGAAAAATGTCATTAACTCCATTGCCCTCTATGGTGGAAGAAAGCCAGCACAAAAATGCGTCCAGAGGATGGGGTACACCTCTGTCTTTTGGGTTCTTGCTAGTTATCTTTGACCTCTATCTTCCTTAATCCTTCCCTTTCTAATTACCTGTCCCTTCTTCTCCTGCTCCTTCCTTACCTCACACCCCTGCCCCCTGACTGATGGTTAGCAGATGATCATCTGGACAGGAAAGGTTGAGGTGACTCCCCAGCTTAAGTCACACCTCATTAAGTGAGCCTCACAGAGTCCCAGTTCACGTACTGGTGTATTCCTACTTGGATGGATTTAATGAGTTGTGGAGGAGAGACAAGGCACCATAAAAAGTAACTGGATCAAATGTGTTTGGAGATGCAGAACCATGTATGCCATAGTTTTCATGATGATGTGAGAGGAGGGAGTTACAGTATGTGCCTTGGTGACGGCAGCATCTGTTCTGGAAACCGGATTAGGCTAAATCCAAAAGGAGGCCAGGCCTGTAACTACAGAATTTCCCCTCAGCATGAATATTGATGGTAATGGGTCTCAAACAGAGTGCAAAACAACTGTTAACCCTCTACACTGCTGAAATGTTGTTAACAGCTCTGGCTTCCCCCCCATCATTCACAGCCAGAGAATCACTTGACTCAAACACCACTCATTCATTGTCATCAATATAGCCAAAAGAAGAGGTGATGAAAAATTGTGTTTGTTCTACAACATTATCACACTGTATTAAAATGCTGCAAGTCCTCTGATACAAGCTAAAGCAGTTTATGGGAGAAAGTGGGCACTGTGGTGCATTCTGGCAGCCGTGTTGTGCATCAAGCTGGTTGTGATTTCCTAGCACCACATGTGCCATCAGCCTTACACAGACATCAAACTTCACTGCCCCCAAGTCAACAGTAACACAAAGACAGGTAATGTCTGGTAGCCAAACTTCAAGCTCCCACCAATAGGTCATCAAAAAAAAACAGACTCTGGAGGACTCAAAGTGGAAATTTGATTTCCTTCTGAGCTACAAAAACAATTCTTGCGTATGTTCCAGACCATTTATTTTTCCACCTATCAATCCATTTCTGTTAAAGCATGCTGACCTATACCTGCAGATGTACAGTTGTAACTCTTAAGCGTAAGAGAGCCTAGGAAATATATAATGATGTTATTTTTCTCAACAAGCAGGGGGTTTGAGTTTTATTTTCTTGTCAAGTATTAGTCACAGCATTAATCACCTCTCTTCTAATAACTGTAAAAGTGAAATATGTAGTAGTGCCGGGCGATTGGAAAAATGAAATGTGTAATTGGCTAAGTCGTTGGCCGGTTGGTTGTTTTGGGCGATTTTTGTCATTTTATTTTGGTAATTTTATGATTTGTCTCTAAAGAATGAGTAAGAGCAGCTGCTCAGCAACATACTATCGTTCAGCAAGCTAAAGAGCCAGCCTCGACATCGACAGGCATCGGGGGAAAACAGCATGTAGATACACCTGCGCAAATATATCGCGAATCACCGTTGGTTGGGCCAAAATTATCAACATATCAACATATCGCACAACCCTAATATGTAGTTTTTTGAATACCAAATGGACAGTGACTGTAAATGTGGGTCAAAGAATATGCCAAACATAATCACTTTGAAATATTCTCTTTTCTTTAAGACAGTAGATATTCTGGGAAGTAGGGAAAGCCTCATTTATTTTTTATCTGTACCACAACAGTCACGTGCAAATCCCCAAATAATGCCAAAATAACTAACTTATTGCTTCGTCATGAGCTGCAGATACCGGATGTGTCATTTTGTTTAAACCTCATATTTGTATTTATGTTTTTATGGACAAAAGCTTTAATTCTCTCCAGTCAAGTAGTATTTCACTAACATTTTATTTCAAGACTCTTTGTACATCTCGTAACATGACAGAAACCATTATCTCGTTTTGATGGACTGTCATCAGTTAATTCATGATACACAGAGCAAATTGTTTTATTCTTAACCATAGAACAATCTTTGCTACAAACACAATCAGCGTCAAATGTTTCACTGTTGTTGTGATTGTTACTTGTATTATAGTACTTACTTCATCACTCACTAAAACAACAAAAAACAAATGAACACAGTGTGAAGAAACCCATTTTCTCAAAATATTAATCTAGTGGGATATATTTCAACCAATCGATTGGTGCACTCCTAAAGAAAATTACAAGACAACTCCAGGAGAAGAGTTTTAAAATCAAAAGCATCACAGACCCAGAAACGGGTCCTTTTCTGTTTGAGATGGTATTCAAATACAATGGAAATATCTTGAATAGCTTGCATTTAGTTGACATTTAGTTTCTTTTGTTTTCTCCCAAAAATAAAATGGAAGATTTTTTTCAGTCATGATTGATTTTATTCCTATTTTATTGTTTACTAGAAATGTCACCCTATTGAACCTTGAACCGAGCACCCCGTATTTTAGCAAAATGTCGGTGGAATGCATTATTAAAACCCTTCCTATTGCAGAGAGTCGTGCACTGGGGGCTGGTGTGCACTGATTAGTTCATCCAATCGTGTGTTAACTGTGGAGGGTAAAGCAAATGATCTATCAACAAAGGTTTCTTTTCTTTTTGTTCATACAAACCTGACAAAATTAGGTTCCAAAGTGAATAGACTTCGGCCTTAAGTCAGTGTTTAATTGATGAAGAAAGGGGCAGTTAAGATGTAACGCAATCAAGATGTCAAATTTTTTTCTGTCTAACGCTACTGAACAGGGGAAGAGGAGATTGCTAGATAATTAAACCCACTGAAGGCAAATATTCTAGATACTGTGCAGTGTATAAAGGTGAAGAAAGAGAGAGGATACAAAAGACAGACAGACTAGAGGAGCACGAGGGAGGGAGAAAGGCCAAGTATCAGACAGAGCATTCATTATCACCTGACTGACCTGCATATTGCGCTGTGTGAGAGTAATGGGAAAAGACACACTCATCGGCCAAAGCCCAGCAAGAAAGGTGCTTTTCATTCCCCCTCTCTTTGCTCTCTCTTAAGCAATCTGTCAGTTTCTCACTCGGTTCAATCCCTATTCTCGGACAATGTACTGTAGGATTCCATTGTTTTGAAAATGCAATAACAGCACGCAGAGAAATATTAATGCCATGCGTAATGCAATGCATATTGAATAGTCTATGTATTGCAGTTTGAAATGATTATGTTGGAGCTTATTGTCCATTTAATGTGTACTATTATCCCTTTTTTTAGTGTTGTGTACACATCATTTTAGTTACATGTAGTGGCAGTAAAAAGACAAAATTCTTAGGCACATTAATACACTTCAGATATGATAACAAGACTAAGAGTCTGCAGGAATGCCACAGTTCTGCAGTATTGTAAAGAGGAACTGAATACACTTAATGAACAAATGCGCAACCTTGTGAGTTATTCAGTTTCTTGATCCATAATATGCATTTATTAATTACACAATTAAAGAACAAACTTATTATTGTTGAGCTTGGAAGAAAAGTCTGCAACAGTACATACTGGTTGAAGTAAACTACTGGTTTTCAATCTCTCTCCGGACTATGGCACAAAGATGTCCTTTTGGGATGAATAAAGATTTATATTATCTTATGCAAACCTAAGTCTAATTAGGCTAAATATCCCATGCTGTTCAAAAGAAGTTTTGAATTTGAGTAGATAAATTATCTTTGGGATCTCTAACTGTATACCAGCAAGGAAATAACCGAGTGCCTTCAGTACTTAATCCCATACTATAGCAAGACTAAGGGCACCTAGTTTGAGGGCAGTGAATTGGCCAATAACTACCCAGCACGTGTTTTCTCACAATTTCACACAAATGCTAACAAGATATACTGTGCCAGAATCCCAGTTAATGTACCGTCTGCTCGGGTGTGGCTTCCTTGTTGTCGGTGCGTTGTGAATATTACAAATTCACAAATCCTGACTTGAGATACCCATCCACGTAACTACCCCTACTGTAGTAAGTCACTTGAAAACATGTTCAAAATTATTCTATCAGCACATTCATGTTCACAGATAAAATGAGGCTTCATTTGATTTGTGTGACAGCTTGTGTTTGTCACTGGTCTCCATGTCAGAGTCTCCGTGTGTGAGCTTGAAAGAGATTAACACTTTGAATCAGAAGCCTTGACACTAATAACAGAGAGGATGATGCAGATTTTGATGTCTGCACAAAAAGAAACCAAATGAACGTGGCAAAAATAAACCGGATAAAGGAGAATAATTCAAGTCCAGGAAGGAGCAAGGCAGGTTTACAGGTAAGGACAAGATCTTCTTAGATATATAGACAAAATAAGACCTTTAGAAGGTGCACTAATTATGTTGTTTGTGTGTGAAGCAAAGAAACACTTGCATTTAGATACTGTGGCACTAACACACACTCAAGCCTCTTACCTGTGACTCGGATTGATCTGTAGTCTTTGTACATCCTAGAGATGCAGCCTCATCGTGTGCGATCTCAGCTTCTCTGGTCTTGTAGGAAGTCTGTTTTGGAAAACAAAACCACAGATAACAAAGGTCTGATCAGTCGTTGTTTGTTCTGCTCATAGTTATGCCACAGAAGAGTCTCTTACACTACAACCCGGCTTCTTAATTTAGTACACTTTAAGGACGCTGACTGACAGTCGTTAAGAGAGGGACGAAATAAAAGGTCTTTGTCTTGAATAGAGAGAGAAGACAAACAGATGAGAATGTAATTCATCCCATTCTCCAAGAGGCACGACCTCCCTGCTTTGTGAGGCAGAAGCTCATCGGAGCCAGAGAAGGCTCTGAGGCGCGGGAGGGTCCCATTGACTGTGCTATTAACACTCAAACTAGGGGGATCAGCATAGAAGAAATACAAAACGCTGCCAGAAGGATGCACAGAGAATTCTGTAATCCATTTCATTCCACCGAGAGGGGCCCTGAGGGTGCCGTGATGACCAGAGTAATTGGCTTTCTCCAGCTATGATAATCTGCATCAGTCATGCCATGCCAACACTCTCTCAGGCCACTGAGAAGGTCACAGTGATCCCCAAACCTCGCTCCTCTGTGCTAACAGCAGCCCCTGAATTTATATTGAAAGAATGCACAAGCAGGACAATTATTCTTGGGATTTTACCTTTAGTTTGTGGAATCGACTAAATGTGCTTTTTAGTTGATTTTTTTTGTATTGATTCTTTTGACTTGGAATTTAATTTACTTTTACAAAAAACGGCCGACACAAACATTATATAGAATACTGAGCAGAGCTGAAACAGTTAGTTGTCATTTATTGAGGGAAAAATGCCAGACATTCTCTGATTTCAGCTTCTCAATTGTGAGGATTCAAAACGTCACTTTGGGCTACATATCCCATACAAATACTGTGCATGTCACATAAAGTAGAACCTATCAACCATCATATCTGTTGTCACAGCTTTAGTAGGATCTTGGTGCACCAGTTCTGTTGTTCTCTTCCTTAAATGCCAGGCAGTGACAGTCTTTTTATCACTTATCCCTACCTGACAATTAAGTACATTTATGCTGACGCATACTGTACATGAAAAGCACAATGAGACCTTGGCACAAACAACAACATATTCATGGCATCTTTGCAAGCTACTATACACGTACATATTGTACAAATTGCTCTTTTAAATTTTTTAAAATCACAATTACAATGATTAACTCAACAATCTGCACCTCTATCACCATCAAATTTGCATTCAGATTAGCAGTCTTTGCAATTTACTTGAAGTCTGCCAAAATGCAGGTTCAGAGACACACCACCTTCTTGGCTCCCTGAGCAAGAGCAACCCTGGTTTCTGCTGCTACACAGGAATAAAACTATTTATTGCAGTTACTGTGTCTGTTGTGGTGAATACAGATAACAGACTAGAACAAAAGTAGTGTTGCCAAAGTCTAAAGTTCTTCCCAAGTGTATACAGGCTATAATGTTGTTTCTTTTTTACTTGTATTTGTCTGTAGTAAAAAAATCAAACAACAAATTAATAACTAAGGTGTCCTTATCAACACTGCTGACCTCCAATGACCCCCTATTATCATTCAGTAGAGACAATCTGATAACATTAACCCTGGGGACACAGGATATAGTGAGGGGATGTTTATGAGTGAATGCACAATTGTTTCCTTTTTTCCACATGGTTTCAATATAGAAAACAATGCAGACTGGAATACAAAAAATGCTTGGGGAATGGGGGAAAAGAGAAACATGATTAAAACATTGGCTTGTGCTCAGACAGGGGCTCTTGAAGCATGAACATTTTCAAAAAGGAGTATTCTGTATATGACTTTAACAAAAAAACAAATACTATTCACATAGCTAGACCCCCTTTTTAACACATCTGTATCCACTTTTAAAACATAATAGTCTGCAGCCCTTGTTTTCCAAATAATGGCTTGTTAGGACAATGTTGTAAAAATCCAAAAACAACTAACAGACCCAGACCCCTGATTTGCAATAAAATGTCACTAATTAAATGGATGGAGTGTTGGTTCTTAACCAAAAAGAAACAAAAACCATAACTGACTACAAAACTATACATCAACTTCGATAGCTCTGTCTTATGTAACCAGTAAATCCAACTTAAAAATTTGGTAAGGCAAGAAAAGACCCAGAAGCATACAGTACAGTGTTAAACTAAAAGATCAAATGATGTATGGCAGCCAGGCAGAGGCAAAAACAATCACACCTACTGTATTGTTACTGTATTGTCTGTAGACTTCACTGTACAATAGTTCACTTGTAAACAGAAGGTTGATAAAAGTATGCTCTGCCCTTGCACTGACAGGAATGTGGACCAATAGAGACCTACTGTATGTACACTCGGTGCCAGTGTTAGTGCTGAAAACCATTCACCTTAGTAATGGCAACCACAAAACAAAATCGAGGCCAACGAGAAAATGCACTCTGTTAGGACAGAAAAATAGGCTACTTATTCACCATCAGAATGGTATTAGCCTAAACCTTGGAAGAATAATGGCAGTTATTTTAATTTGTGAAAATAAAATAATCGGGAGGGTGGGGGGGGGGGGGGGGTTGCAAAGAAAATCCGTTTTTAAGTCCTTTGTGGGCACAACAGCAAATGGCATTCATAACTCTTAAGGCACTCGCGTTCCCCATCATATTTGTTATTACCAACATTTCTCATTTCCACACATTTAGCTCTAAAATACTCTCCTAAAGTTTGGAAAAAGCTTGAGTTGCTAACTGGTGGGACTTTGTACACTAATGATTATGAATGACGCAGAGGAGCTCACGCTGGCCTTTGAAATCAGTCTCTGAAATTGTGATTCAGATCCAGCAAGTTCCCCAATATGCAAGCTTCAGAGCAAGCACAAAAGCTGGGGAGACAGTGTTCTAGAAACAGTTTTCTGCAGGCACACAATATGGACGTTATTAAAATGAAAGAATAGATTTTTTTTTTTTTAGCAAAAATGCAACTTGCAACAAAACTCTTTGTCAAAATGAGGAAGAAGGTACAAGCAATCAGCCAAGTAGCTAGTACAGCACAAGTTGCTTAAAATGACTGAAGTGTTAATGATTGTTTGGTCTAATTTCTAAGTAGTCAAGAAACCCTCTCAGAGGCTTTGTATGCATGATTGTTATCGATGACTGTACATGTTTAACTGCTAAATCAATAGAGCAAATGGGCAACTATGTCAGCTTTACTGCTTCAAAATGCCACTAAATGTTTTTTTGTGCATCCCCTCATAAAAGATATTCATGATTCAGACAATGCGTTTTAGCCTTGTGTAAGAATGAATGTATTTTCACGTGTATTTTCACACAGTTCAGCGCATTAGTCATCTTGACGAACGAGGCCAGACACCTGTGTCTAGCAGGGATTAGAGGAGAGGATTATCAGAGTCAACCGGCCCCTATAGTGATGGAGAAGTGAGATACCCCATAATAGCCCCGAAAGGTCCATTCATCTTTTGTCTCCACAGCAGGGAAACAGCAGCCTGGGAAGGCACAAACCAAATCGCCCTCTGCAACAATTTGCCATGTTGGATTAATCATACGAACTTCACAAGAACTGATCAGTACTTCACAAGCAGCCCTCGTGTACCTTTTCTTTCCTGTAGCTGTCCCTCAGCCGGCGTGCTTATCTTGGTGATGAAGTACCTCATCTCCCACACAGGGGCAACAAAAAGGAGGCTTGGAGGTTTTTACATTTGTCTGAAAATCATAAAAATGTGTCCGCAACATCAAGTAGGGTAAAAAGCATAACCTGACTACAACTCCTTAATTTACACAAATACACTGAATATAATGAACATAATCCATTTTTGCTACTCTGGCCAAAGGGTTAGGGTTGGAAATACTTCATTCAAACCTTACACAGCTTTTCTTTCATTTTTACAGTGGCAACCAGCACTGCCTACAAGTACGATTTTTACCACCACATGGATTATCTTTTGAGTTGTTAATGCCAGATGTCAAGTACCCATTTAACTAAAAATATTAAATCTAAATTTTGAGCATCAGTCTTGTTCATTCCAGGCATCTACCATCAACCATACTTTTAGACAACAGTCCATTCCACCGATCCCTCTAAAATTATTCTCTACATACACATTACATGTGATTTTATTATTTAAGTGTACTGTTGAATTTCCTTGACCTTACTTCCAAACAGCACCGCAAAGTATCGAGCTAAATTGCAACGTCTGCATGATGCTAAATGCTGTTTAGTGGTATTTAATGTTATTGTGTATGATTCAGAGAGTGAAAGGAACAAAAAACGGTGAATGAAAAAATAAAGGATTTTTTCTACTCACTGGTATGCATCATATGGCGTGATTCTGTGCTGTAGCAGATTTTATTAAATGTTCCTTAAAGTATGCCATAAAAATGCAAAAACTAGGCTTCTTCTATAAGAAACGGCACAAGGATCTCCAGTCTTTACTCTCCAAAAATATACCCACTCATGGTTTTGCTTTATCATATTCAAGGATGTAAACCGAAACGTAAAACTATCAGACTATGATTATGTTTGTTGTACTTTTTAAAATTATCATTATGTTTTTACACTGAGAGATAATAAACTCATTCCAGGACACAAAAGATTTGTGTATCACACTTGAGTCAAGATACACATATTATTCCCATAATGACACAAGCTTTGCATAACAATAATTTCAATGTTTTGGTTCTACTTCACAAACCTTTTCTTATCAACCTTGACCAAGTATGCAAAAAAAGAATTTCCAATGGTTTATAATGCTGTGTAGTGCCTTTATATGAGCATAAAAACCATTGTATGTAAAAACTCGAGCTGAGATGACAAGGACAGGAAGTTAACAGCCATTTACCCACAGATCCTTGACATTGCTAAAACTAGTAACCCAAGTACAAAAGTACAATAAATAGTATAAATATATAATAATAGAAAGTAGGGCTGCTCCCTAACAGTTGAACAAACTTCAGTTAATGATAAGAGTCTTAGTCGACCAAGTTTTAATTGGTCGATTGGTTGCAGGAAAAAACATTATATTATTACCACTTTTGCCGGTGTCGTAAACAGACACCTCGCTTTGTGTGTGCGCTTGTAAAATTAATATTTTTAAGCGTTGTTAACAATGTTACTCATAACATTCTTTCTCAGATCTGGAACTCAAACCATTTTCTGATGCACTCCCAAAAAATACAGGCTACTTAAACAATTCAATTAACATCACAAAAGGTGAAACGACTACTTGACTACTGGCTTGAACTAATGACTACTAGTCAACTGGGAAAATCTTTGGTCAGGTCAGGCCTAGTGTTAGTCAGTTTCTACAGTCAAAAATAGATTCTCGATGAGTATTATGGTTTTATACAGATGGTTAGATGCTTATATGACAATGGCAAGACAAGGAAAACCTTTGCAGTTGTCAAATGTGGGTTCTGGGAACGAAACGCCCCACTGGATAGACGCATTGTCATGTTTGTATGTGCATATTTCTGTCATCCTTTCTATAATCACAATCTACAAACCAATCAATATTTGTATTCTTGCGCTCCAATCAATTAAAATTGTATAATGCATGCTAAAAATCCAGCCACGACTCTCCCCACGTTATTATAAACATGCAATCATGTGGTACAGTATTTACTTGTTAATGAGCCCCCCACTGACATGTTGAAGAGATGACAGTCTGTCAAGCTTTCCTACACACAGGTAAACAACATGTTGGAGAGATGGCAGCCCCACTATGCTGCAATATGTGAAGCCACAAGGTAAAAACTGTTATAAATAAATTTGAGCAATGAATACAGAGAAACACTAAAGCAGTCATTTGTGCCCTTTACGTAAATTTCTTGAAGATATGGTCGTAAATCATTTTTTTGACATAAATGTTCAAATAATCTCATTCAAATGGTGAACTGATCCAGAACCAGTAAATATAAACAATTTTATAAAACTACAGACATTCACTCCATTCAACAGTGAGTGATAAAAACGGTGCAACAGAGTTAGTTTGTGTGCTATGAATCATCCGTATAGCATTTCTACCCACTGATGAGTGGCTTGTGTAGTCACGTCATCATTACACTTGAGATTTAACTTGTACATCAAAATAAAATGTTAAAATGTTAAAAATATACTATATATATATACATATGTATATATATATATATATATATATATATATATATATGTATATATATACTTTGGAAGTGAAAGACAGCCAGAGGACAAAGAGAGGGCAACTAGAGAACAGAGAGAGCAACTGTCCACTGTTCTCCACCAAACAACCATCAAAGAGAAAGAAACCGGTTACAAGTGGGGGGCATCTTCCATCGTTTAGACATGGCTCAGGCTTAAAACTCTTGAGCAGGATTGGTTGAGCAGGAAAAACAATTTTCTACAATGTTAACAGACATAGCCAGAGGACCAACAGAGTACTATTTTCTATCACCCCGAGACAGGAAACAAGCCCCTAAGTGTGAGGAAAGCAATAAAACGTGTGCATCCTCAAATAACAAATGAAATTGCATCTTAGGTTTATGGAAAAGTTTACACAAGGCCTAAAGCTTTGGTGTAATGGTAGAGTTACACAACGCAAAGTGAACATAAGTCCCTCTGTATACAAGGTAGTGAAGCCATTCTGAAGCCCTTGGTGAATAAGAGGCTTTCATTTAAGCATGGAACAAAAAACGGATCCTATTTAAACTGCAAATAAATTTCATTATCAATTAATCTGCCAATTATTTCATAGATTAACCATGTGGTCTATAAAACAGTGAAATGGTGATGTCATCAAATGTCTTGTTTTTATCCGACCAACAGTCCAACACCCAAAAAGAAAACATTTATTATATATAAGATGAGAAAAAGCAGCAAATTCTTACATTTGGAACCATCAAATGTTTGGCACTTTGCTTAAGAAATTACTTAAAGAATTATTAGTATTATTCAATTAACAAATCTCTGCAGCTCTAAATAATATATTCTGTTACAACACCAACACTCAACCATTAGTATCCTGACGTCTCGATAGTACTCTGACGAAAAAAACGTTCTACATGTAACAAAATACAGGCAATAAAGAAACTAATGAACCCAGCCAAGTCGTTTTTTCATAATTTGCAAACACAGCCCCGGTCTCTGAGCTACAAAACGGTGTTAACTGACAGCTGTGGTGCTGGTTATGGGAAACAACCTTACTGACTGAACAGTTTCACTAAAGGCAGGCTTGGGAAAGGCTTTTCACTCCGTAATTTACGAGTGGGCAGTGAGCCAGTGTGTGTTGTTTAACAGCCGTAGACACGTGCTGTCTCTGCATTCATGGCCACTGAGGAGGTTGGGGAAATCATTTTCTCCCTTTTCCTCACAGACAGTGAGCTCCAGCCCAGGATATCATTTGGTGGTGCCAAAAAAAAAAAAGAAACACAGATTTCCTCTCAAAAAGAGGAAAAATAAACAGGATTAAATATCAGATGGAGAGGCAGAGTTGAGTGTTTAGGTGGTTAAGTATTATTGTGTGGATTAGTTTCCCTCTGAGAAAAAATCTAAAGTGCATGCCATTCGTTTATTATGTTAATTAGGCAAACTATGACAAAGAGGGAACTTAATGAGAATATTAAGAGTAAATGACTAAATGATTATTGTACATGGCAGTAAAAAAGGATTAACGCTGTGTTTTTTTTTAAGGTCTTGGTGATTATCTCGAGTCTCTGTCTTGTAAAAGTCAGGGCTTTTATAACTTTAAAAATCCTTAAAATTGCTGCCTTTAACAGAGGCAATATGCTTCAAAGTTTGGTTATACAGCACAGCAGACTTTATTCAAATACATGTCACACTCCCAGTTTGAATATGTCCAACTGGTTAAAGACGTAGCGGGCTGTTGCTGGAAAAGAGCTGAGGTGTTTTATTCCACCAACCCTTGGTAAATAAAGGTTTAAAAAAAGCAGCCTTGCACGTGAAGGGGTAGATGGGGCTCAGTTCTCCCTGTCACAAGTACTTTAGTCATGGAAGAAACGTAGGAAAGCAGACTAAAGCATGTGTATAGAGGGGAAAGGATGAGACAGGGAGGCCTGTGTGCTAGTACAGGCAGACACCCCCATCTTTAACTCCGATGTCTCGGTTAGACCTACGACATGGGTACTAAAATATTAATATAGGGAAGTCGGCAAAGAAATTCAAATGATAGCTCATCTGAAGAGAATCACATTCCAGACAGTCAGATTACAAACAACCCTTTCCAAGTCACGACAGGAAATTGAGTTGTTGAAACCTTTGATAAACTCCAACCAGGGTTGGTTTTAGTAATCAAAACACTCATTGACCTGAGGAGGGTGTTGCCTTGTATTACAACAAATACTGTGTGTGTGGGATGTTGTGAATCAATGACCACATGCAGTAGAATTCAATCTGTACAAAACATACAATATAAAGTTACTACACCGTTCTACAATTTTCCCATTCTGTTAGCTCTGTCACACTTTGCCTAATTAAAATTAAAGTAAGCTAAAATAGGTATAATTCTCTGTGTCCTAAATTACTTGTCATGCAATTAAAGCTGAGCATGCAGCTGTCTGTGTTTCTGCCTGTGCCAGCACATGAGCTGGGTGTGCACTGTTCCATATCTTTTCATATCCTGCTGAAAGAATAAAGAGAAAGAACATTCAAAGTCCTTTGAATGGTTCTTAAGTGTATGTATTTCATGTTGCAAGCATCCACAGTTTAAAAGAATACAAATGTGGCTGTCGCTCATACTAGTAATAAAATAATACTATCTGTTCGCCCAGTTTAGATTATGAGGAGGCATCCTCCTTCAGCTGGTCCTTTGTGTTGTCTCCAGGCCCTGACCAGAGTGCACGGCCTTTGATTGAGGAGCAGATTAGTCTGTTCTGCTCCTCAATGCAGGCTTCTCTCTTAACAGCTAATTACCTTGTCTCAACACTGAAGCCTCCTCTGATAAGAGGTATGAGCTACTTAGAAGTAAAGAGAAACTGTGCAGCATACTGACACAATTAAACCCAGACAGGTTTTTAGGGTGCAGGATAAACTGGGTGGCTTTTTAAAGAAGGCTGCATGCAATTACATGAAATTCACTGTGGCTGCAACTTACATTCAATGTAAGATTATTTTGTTCGATTAATCAATTAATCGTTTAGTCTTTGAAATGTCACAATATAGTGAAATTAAATACAATGTACAATATCAAACAGAAAAGCAGCCAATTCAAACATTTTAGAAAAATATTTGAAATACTCTTCTTATTAATGAAGAAATTGAATTATTAAAATCATCTTTTGTTAAACTGATTCCGCACTAGAATTCACACACTAATTTTGAAAGAATATCTAAATTTACTGCAATAAGCTGCTGCAAGGTTTACAGTGGGTAAGAATAACAATACCAATTTATAAAAAAATATTGGGCAGCAACACAGATATTATCCATCTTTTTCATTTGAAATCAGTACTTAAAAACCAGGAATAACATTTGCAACACATGAATAGTTTCCAAGTCTCAAAAAATAAAAATGGTTAATCCAGTAGGCTCCAGAAATTTTGCATCTATTGAATCTTTCATGCTTAGCCCTCAATATTTCTGCTTACGTCGAGATATTTTGGATTATACTTTCTGAATCTCTGTAAAGTACTCCAACAATTAGACTGTAGTTTGACAGCTGAATTCTAATGAGCTCAGTCACAGTTAGTTTAAATAACAGAAGCTACACACAACCATGCCACTAAATTGTTGGTGTTTAAAGCTGATTTTATGATAGTAAAAGTTGAGTCTTCTTCTTTACCATTGACTTTGCTGTAGTCATTCCGCTCTCCACCAGATCTAGTCATACCTTGAAGCAAAGTATAAATAATTAATTGTGGGACACAGTGAATACCAATTCCCTCATCTTGCCCAGCACCATTATCACGGCTGATTAAGCTACCTAAGATAATTTACTTCGTTGGTGGCAATATCTCTGCAATCCTAACGAGTCAGATCAGACTGCCGACACTGAGGTTAGCTGGGAGCCTGTTAGACTGACAAGTAATCCTTACGCCCCGACACATCGGGCCAGGTTGTCTGCCCTCCTGTCCATATGACGACAAGATGGAGGAAATTACATAAGGAAGAGATTGAATTTTTTTTCAATGCAAATGGTTAACCTTGTTTCTGCAAAGACTTTTTCATTTAGTGATATCATAATTTATTGAGACCTTCAGACCGGAGGCACCACAAGTGCCCACAGTAGAGATTTAGTCAGAAAGGCTTCCCCGCTGGGCCCCACTTCATAGTGCGAGGTGTGGATTCAAGCTTTTGAAACTGGCAGTTTTTTATTAAACTTGTGTCCAAGTTGGAGGGATACAGACACAAAAGAGCCAATTTAGCTTTGCACTCCCATAATCCTACCAAACTCACGATGGACAGGTTTTTAAACGGGATCAAAATCAATGCAGCAGAATCAGGGATATGGTCCTTTTTATTCCACGTATTCTTCTTTCTTTTCACACTGGTGCCTACATTATTCACAATGCAACTCGACCGCGGACAGTTCAGTCGGAGATTCGGGGCGTGTTATGCCTCGATATGCCTAATATAGCCTCGAGCTGCGAGCCTCAAGCAGAGATGAGGAGCGGGCTACAGAGGTCTGGTAAACACACTTCTTTTAACTCCAGATGTGAATGTAAACTGTACTGTCAGCTGCTTGAATGTACGAGCATTGCTGCTTGGCTGGAGACAATAATTATCCAAACAAGCAAAACAGGTTGTGTGTCAGGAAACTTTTCTGGTCTCTGATAGTATAGTCTCTGATGTGTTTCTGATGTACCCACATATGACTCAGACATGCAAACGAACTATGTAATATCAGTATACAGAGCTCTGATTGGTCATAAATTCACTGAACTCATCATGGATGCAATCAAACCTGTGACTAAAGCTGTCACACTAAATAAAAATGGACACAGTTCTGTGTGGTGTTCAATATGCTACACTGGTTGTCTTATAACATGGCAGACTAAACAGAACAAGCCTAAGCAACCTATTGTCATTCCAAATGCTCTTGTTCGTGATGCCGGAACAAACCATTATTGACTGATATCGCGTAGTTTGAAAAAGCAATTAGATGTATCTATATGACTCGAGATCATAATGAGAGTAGCTCCATTCACCTGCTACCTGTTTCCTCACATACTAAGCATACTGGCACTCAGAAGACTGCTCTTCTCTTTCTGGCCCAATTGACTGATGGATTTCCAAACTCTGCATCAGCCAAAGCTATTAAGTGGTCTGCTGGAGCGAAATGACTTTACTGTTCCCAGAGTGCAACATCAGGCTCAGCAATTTCTGCCTGCTATTGTCTAGGGCCGCTGTGACAAAGTTAATGTCTTGCCAGACAAGCACAAACACTTATGCCGACACACACAATAAATAACAAAAACGATAAAACACAATCATCTGAATGAATCTATTTTCACTTTTTGCTTTTAGCAAATATTTTGGTCATATGAGGTGACCCCTGCCAAATGAGTTTCCCTCAAGATATCTCAGTGAATGGCTCGCTGTTTTCATGCTTAGGCACTGGCGAAGTAATAGACCAATATTATTTTCATGGCCACTGTGTAATACAATAACTACCTATAATGGATTACCCATTCACTATCTCAGAGTAAGGACTCTACACACAAGGCTTCCGCTACTGTAAGCTTGTTGTAAATGTGGATAAAAGAACTAAAAATCGGTGCCTTAACTATTGACATAATTGCTGGAATGCAATCATTCAGTACAACTGAGAGTAGAAAGTGATTAAATTCTTTTTGTCCATACAGGGCTGCAATCTGGCAAGTGTCAGCATGCATTACACATTTCAATATTCTTTCGTCTGCACACCATCTCGAGTCAGCACACAGAAAACACAATTAGACATTTTCCCTATTTTCTTAACAAGTGTGTAGTAGTATATCGTGTCGTGTAAGTTTTTACATGCACCACAGTACAATGTCAGACTGCCTAAACATTTTGTCTTGAGGTAGAGGTTTGCCTTGTCTTGTTACTAAATGAGACTAATCCAATCAATTGCAGTTTTTGATTCATTCACTGTGATAGACAGCGACTATCACGGTGAGAGGGATTGCAGCCGAGATGGCTCTGCTAGATTCGCTTCATGTTGTCTTCACTCTCACCAATCTCAATCGTCAACAGGTACTTGCAGGGGAAAACACAAGCAGCCAATCACAGTTTTTACGGTCCCCACGTGGGATCTCTGTAGCCAAAGTAACCATTGAAACAGAACTATTAATTCAGCTTAAGAAACCAGTTACACATGAAGTTCTCCCTTTACGTCAACTACACTCTTATTAGGAAGCATGATTTGTAGCCATAAACAATAATGTGACCATTAATCAGGAGTAAAACACCAGTGTAATTAGCCTATTTACATGATTGCACAAAAGCTAAAAACTGGTCTAACAGTCCATGGAAGATCCAACTCAACAGTACCCACAAAGTCAATTTAGCCAAAACTTAAACATTTACCACAGGTTGGGATTCTTTGAGAAAGTTCAGTTTTGTATAATGAATACAGGTAGCTTTAACACCTGTCACTGTAACCTGTAACTTAAACAACCAACACACACAACTAACTCAGAGGCTAAAAGTAAAGTATTTAACTGGAGCAAACTGTCAAGGGTCATTAGGCACATATCTTGTTTTCTCCCCTCCATTGTAGTGAGTGGGGTCTAGCTGCAGTTCTTCTTTGTCTGGGGGCCTTATCTGGCTGTGAAGCGCCGAGCTCTGTGCTGCTGTCTCTATTGGCATGGTGATGGAGGCAGGCCTGCCATCCCAGATAAACCTCCCTCTGTTCTCCCAGCAGCCCAGCAGGCTCCATGTTTGCTGCAGGTGTCAGAGAAAATGTCCCCATAGCTATTAGACTTTAGCGCTGCTGCTGACATGTTGGCACCTCTGACGGGAAACGACTGAAGATGGGGGAAAGTGATGACAGGGGAGATGGAGACAGACAACATAGGGACAAGGCAGAATGAGAAGGAAAAGTTGGACTGGGGTGGCCACCAAAGAGCAAAAAGTATTTCTCACCAAAGTGCTGTAAAACACAGATAATAAGAAATACCTTCAATAGCATTATTAGCCCAATCAGAAGCTCTGTACATGCCAAGCAACTCTGTATGTTTAAACTAGAGTCTGAACTAAATACATTGCTCAGTTAAAAATAAATGCCAGCAAAAACTCCATAAAAACTGCACAGACCAAGTTGAAATGGTGACTGTACACCATGAAGAAATAAATCCTAAAATGAAAAAATGTGGAAGACAGGTTGTAGTAACCACACAGTAATGACGTTTGTTGCTCCTGCCGCTTCAAAATTGTCACCAGGGGGAAAACCTTGTTATGCTGAATATTTTTCCAGGTGGCAAGAGATTGGATAGAAGGAGACACAACTGAATGCACTAGCAGTCTCTCTCCTTAAAAAATAATTTACAACAGCACAAAAAACAAAAAATACAGGTAGGAAACTGGTAAAATTCGACTTTTCAACTTATATGACATGAATAGCCGATGATTTTGCCTTTTGTGAAAAAGTGAATCAAAACAAAGGTGGTCTTAAGAAACAAGAGTAGAGCTAATCATGGAATTATTTTAGTTTTTAGTAGGGCTACAAATAATGATTATGGTCATAATCATAATGTGCCAAATAGTTTCTCAAATAATCATCTAATCATTTGGTGACAGTCTAAAGCCCAAAGATATTCAATTCACTATCATACTAAACAAGGAAAAGCACATTTTTACATTTGAGAGGCTGAAACCATTAAATGCTTGAAAACTGTTTAATCAATTAATATATATACACAATTACAAAAGTTAATTTTCCATCACTCAACTAATTGATTGATTGTTACAGCTCCAGTTTTTAGTGTATAACCACATAAAGTCAAGACCGAGGTGAAATACATACACCACATTGTAATACATTTGATTTTAAGCCTTCCAATTACCGAAAAATCAGGCATCACTTGTGTATAAGAGATTTAAAAAGTATCTCTGAGGCCACCTTTTCATCAATATACAAGAACTAGCCCATCTGTGGGCACTGAGGCCAATGTTAATGTGGGGACAAACAACAGCCCGGCCACCTTGCCAGGCAGAGAGCAGGACACTGAACTGGCAGATAAGACCACCTGGCCCTGCCAGACTGTCAACCTATTTATACCCAGGACAATAATTTTCACCACGACTGCCCAGTAGCAAAGAAACAGAGACCCAGGGGGAAGCAGCTCTGTGTGACACTCCCATGGTGTAGAAAAAACTAAAAAGAGCCACTGTGATGACCTTCCGCCTTCCTTTTCCACATAAGGCTTTCCCAAAGGAGTGAACTAATGACAATGTCCTCCTCCGCCACTGAATGCTTCTTCAGCCACAAGAGAAACTCCTCAGTGTGTAAGCGTAACACAAGGAAAGTGCTGTTTTTTTTAACATGACCTGGATTGTGTGTGTTTTATAAAGCAAATATATATCAATGCTGTAACTTTTTTCCAGTCGTGTGTGGATTTTTAATGGTTTGGAAAACCTCTGATTAAATATGACACTTGAGACGTATTTCATGATGAAAACAAACAAACAAATATTCTTCCCAGCTGACAATAACGCTGAGGCCTATATACTGCAATAAAGTTTTTGATTACGCTCATGTCAGAGTTTGATTTGTCATTTTGATTTGATTTTGTCAAAGTTGTTTAGTTGTCAGATATATATAAAAAAAAAAAACATAAGAAGTAACTTCACAAGATCAACTACAATCTACAAACAACATGCAGCAGCACATCTAGTTTAATGGCTTGTGAGAAAACGTGGGCATCCTATCTGCTTTGCAAACTCTGACAAATTCTAAAAGTAGTAATCTTACAGTTTTTCAGTAAACCATACTGCAATTAAACCTGGCAACGAGTTGTTTAAACTTAAACCCCCCCAAAGAGCTCCTGCCGCCGCTGACATTTTCCCATTAGTGGCATGGGTGCGTAATTTGGTGGCACCAATATTTCATTTCAGAGAGCGTTTCATACAGTAATGAACATGTCACCAAGTGAAATTAATGTGTCACTGTGTTTAACAGAGCCAATAAAAGTAAAGAATTTGAATCACTCAGAAATTACATATCAGACCCATTATCACAGTTCATACAACTCTAGTTTATTTTGCTGTTACTCGACTTGGAGTGCAAATATCGAAAGTCATGAACTAAGCAATCTCACTTCAATCTCACTCAAATATGAACTTCTCACTTCAAACATTAATTCACATTTTATTCTCACCCAAATTATAGAGCTTAGACTGATACTGTGATATTGTGATTAGAGTTGAAAAGTACAATCAGCAGATAATTGGTGGAAGTAAACGAGTGTTGAAATGCTGAACATCTTGAAAAATGTGTTATTCTGCTACGTGAATTACCAAAAAAAAAAAACTTTTAGGGGAAAAACTGCAAATTTGCATGACACAATCAAACATGCATACTCTTGGGATTCTGTATTTGCATGCTATACACAACCATGGGACGTCACGGTTCTCAAAATGTGTGTGTATAAGAAATATCCAGTGTCCCAGGAGTTTGATACCATCATGAAATATTATTTGGAGCTGCATTATTGCCCGAGGCTGCAGCTTTGCACTGTGTTTATTTTATTTTACAGAAATGTACAGCCACATTTATTTATTTTTTTACTTCAAGATAGAATATGACAAACACCATTATTTCATAATGGTGTTTTTTTTTGGGTGAAAACACTAACCTATATCAGATACAGGAGAAAAAACACTTGGAGGAATAGTAGTAGAACATTTTGGAAATAGGCTAATGTGCTTACTTGCCATAAGAAACTCAAAACAGTAGAGGTGCAGCAGACTGCCATTCATTGTGAATAAAACCTCCAAATCGTCTCTTGGCTCCTTTCAAGACTATCAAGTCTTTCAGCTGCATGACCTAGAGAAATTGATAAAAGGTTCAACGTTATAAAATTTCCTCAGACTGAAACAAAAGCACAGCTTTTATCTGCTGACCTGTTACCAACTAAACAATGTAAAAGCACCATAAACAAATGTTGGAAAAGGCGATCGTCAGAGCAAATGGCTTCCGTAATCAATGACTTACCGGGACCCGAGAACAACGTGTGGGAACACATCACTCAGGAAATGAACTACGTTCTGCGCCAGTATCGCAATGGGAGAAAATAACTGTCCAATCAGAGTCATGCTATGTGCCGGACTATTTCTCGGCCGAAAAGTTTGGGTTTTGTACGGCTCTAACAAATGAAATATAATGTACAGTAATTATTATTACCTTTGGACAGACAAGACTAGCTGTTTCCCCCTGCGTATATCCCCGAATGTCAAACTATTCCTGTAATTCTTTAATAAGTGACTGACGTTTGTCAGCAACTTGTCAGGAGTGTCTTTGACTGAAGGGGAACCTGTCCTCACATTCCTTCTCCATTCACCATCAAGTAAGCAGCTTCACAAACTCTCCTTTGATGATGACGAAATGATGAAATATCTTAGAGCATTACTTTGGGAGAGTGTTGCTGAATGTCACAAATTCTGACTCAAACAACTAAAATTACAGATACTTTATGTACATTCATATGTGTCGGTGTGGAACAGAGAGCTGGAGTGTGTGGAGGTGCTTCATCAGCCATTTCAGCCTACTAGATATCCAAAACCCAACCTTCATTTGGTAAAACACAAAAGGCTGGAGGCAGAGATGAGTCGCAGATATTGTAATTAGCTACCACCATCACAAAACTGCTGCTGTGGAAAATGTTAGAGACAAAGACATGAGTGATTTTCATGATGAGTTCATTGAACCAAGTGGTGACTTTACTACTTTTTAGACTGTAGGACTTTTCCCACTTACTTGTCATATTCTGCAGTTGAAATATATGCAAACAAAACAGAGATTGACACTTGGTAGGCAGCGGACACTAATGATCAAAATGAAAAAAAAGGAATTAAAAGCACAATATGTAATTTTCTGATGCTTTGGTCTTTCAATCAAAACAATAACAAAAGACGGCGTTTGGTGAAGCTGTGCAGTAGTGTGGGATCATGGGAGTTGTTATCTGCACCACCATTGTCATCACTGCAGCCAGCTTCTCCCAGTTAGGATTCCCTCACTGTTCATCGTTCACAGAGTTTTTACCGGGAGCCAAATTATCCGCAGAGGTCTCCTCCTCTCCAAAACAAATGTTTCATGTTCAAAATCAGTGTTTCTCTGACGCTTTTTAGCGAACAAAGGACATCCCACAGGGGCTCCAGGCCGAGCTGCCACTATCGTTTGCTCAACATGTTTGTCTTGTTTTGATAAATTAAGATCAAGACTACTGAGGACTATAGTTTTTCATTGCGTTAAAATATATAGTTAAAAACGACCAAGACCTGAAAAGTGTCTAGTAACCACGCCTTCCCCAGTCATTGCTCCCCCACTCCTTTGCTGCATTTTTCAAAACATGCTGGAGGGATGGTTCTAGCTGAGGGTGCAGTTACACTTTAAGTTTAATTTAAAGTAAGACACAACCGCACATGGACACAAAAATTTTGGTTTCAGCAAGTAGGTCCAAATTTACTGTTGCTGAAAGTTACAGTCATAAAAATAGACTATTGGTGGATGTGAAAGGGTGCTGAGTATTCTGGCAATCACATTTGTTCTGCTCTCTGTAGGGAGAGAGGTGAGGTGAAGAAAACAGGTGGAGCTAATATACTGATTGTGTATGTATATCTGTGTGTGTGTGTGTGTGCGTGCGCGCGAATGCATGCATATATCTGTGTGTGTGTGCGTATATATCGGAAGTAAGACAGCGAGAGACTGACACATGAAGCAAAGGCGAGTGCTAATATTAGTCTGCTGCTGTGAATGGCATGTTGGTTTGGACGAAGGTTAACAATATGAACCACAATCCTAAAAAAATGTCCACGTATATCTTTGCTCTAAAAGAAATCAGTGGAGTATTGATTGGCCTGTCAGACTATTCAAGTTAGATACAGAAGTATCAGACTGCTTCAGCGGGGGGTTTTTTTGCTTGTCTAGACACCTCCACTATGGAAAGAGTACTATCAATTTTAGGGCTGCAACTAAAGCTATTATTTTCATTATTGGTTAATTTATTTATTTTTTGTTAAATCAAATAATTATCAATTATTTAAAAATCAATGAAATGTTAAAAAAATAGTAAAAAGTACCCATATCATGTCTTCAAATACTTTTCTTTGTCTGGCTAACAGTCAAAAAACGCAAAAAAATATTTGATTGACAATGATATAGAAAAATTTAAAGCAGCAAATCCTGACATTTGAGTAACTTCAACTGAGTAACTGAATAATCAACCGGTGGTTTCAGCAACAATCATTTTAGTGAAGTTAAAGCACTCAGAGTAAAAGTTCAAAAAATATTTTTCAATTACAGAATGCTTACAAAATAAAGTGCATTGACAAAGTCCAACATTTCAATGCATGATTAACTAACCTATATAAATGAGAATTAATGTATATAATAAACTATATATACAGTTTAGGATGACCAAGATGCATTTTTGATTTTCATAAGTGGGAGTAGGCGTTTTACTTTGTCTGTATTTTGCACTTTTACAAATCCCTGATGAAAGTCTAAGGCGCTCATGACAAAAGAAAGGTATCAAAAGAGATCTGTTGGTCCTTTTGCTTAAAAACATTGTTTTGTTACAGATTTATTGAAAAATATATCAGGTTTTTGGAGCCGTGGACCTCAACTATTACTCCCCCTACACAATGCATGCTCTCACCCTCTTACAGTAGAGTATTAAAGTGTAGACCTTGCAAAACAGACAGGAGATGGGAAACAGCAGTCGAAAAATGCACATAGCACTTGACAGAAAATGGCTCCATCACTATGTTAAATTGGAAATTGACAGCGATTTGTCCTGGTCTGTAAAATACCTGCACTAGTGACTGAATAACCGGTAATATCCTCTCCATTTGAGACAGACAGTGGTATCTGTGTTGCTCTCAAATGTCAAATAGCTGTTCTCAGTAATAACCGGTAAGAGGTTGACGAACATACCTCTGGCAAGCATCTCTGATACTGTGTGAGTGTGTGTGTGGTCAAGTTGCTGAGATGAGCAAGTTGCTCTCAGAAAAAAAATCTAAAAGACAACAGCATCAGTATTTTGAATATGATTTAGATGAAAGAGAACAGAAAAAGCTCTTCACATCTTACAGCTGCTCTAGTGGGTGTTTTTTTAGAGACAGGATGACCAGAAACTCAAAAATATCTCGCAGTGACAAAGGGATTCTTGCTGTGACACAAAACTCTCAATTAGCAGCACAAAGAAAGCTGCTCTTATCCAATCTTTCACCTTGAAAGTTGTTCTCAAAAGCTGCAGTGACGGACATTCTTCTGTGCCCGGTTAAAAACAGGAGCTTTGACCCATTTGCTTCCACATTGGGTATTAAACTAGGCCATTAAACTGTCTACTGAGTATTACATGGAAGTCAAGTATGAGTAAAATTAGAATGAGGACTCAATCAGCAAACAGCTAATATTGGAGTTCAGGATCCCAATTTCTTTACATATGGCAACATAAATCACTCTGAGGTTGTGGTAAAGGCAGAGTGAGCTATTCTAGAAATAATTGCACTGTGTTGCTTGGCTGAAAAGCTACAGAAACATAAAACATTTCTCTGGCAGAGTACAAGTGTAGCTGACCAACAGACAGGGTTAACTGAAGCTTATTCTGCTGTTTGGTCCACACTGGGTAGGCGCTATGACTGACCATGTCAAGAGGTTTGTCGAGTATGATTTGTTGTGGTTGATGTAGAACAGTACATTTAGTTTATGTAAAAAACATTATATAATCTCTTCAGAGTCTTAATTTTAGTGCTTAATACTGTCAAGTTCCCACTCGGCACGATCATGAATGAGAGTAACAACTCATTTTAATGAGCCCTGCTTGAAACAGGTAGCGACTCTACCTTCTCTGCAAATAAGCTTGATTTGCGTTTTGGACGAGAACAGGAGTTGAGAATTGGCATTTAATTCACAGCCACTAAATGTGCAATGCTCCCAGTATGTTTTCTGTTGACTTTAAAACTCGGTTGTTTTGGTAGATTATGGTCAGACAGAGACAAAAATCTTTTTAACTTCACAGGGAGATGATACATATGAGAAAAATTAAAGGCAAATAAAAGAAATAAGAATTTTTAGTTTAAAAAAACATGGTTGTTCTGACTGTTGCATGAGTTACTGTAGTTATAAAAGCTAAATGCAGAAAAACAACCAGTAGATCCAGCTTAACTTTCAAAAATGACACCCCACATGGTCACATGGTCCACATTTGAACTGCATCCCATGTAGTACAGTCTATAGGCTGCAGTGATTACAGTCCACATACAAATACAATCCACATGGACTCCACTGGATGTGCCACAACAGGAATGCACACCACATGGACTCGGAGGAAGGGGGAAAACTGTGCTTTATTTCAAGATTGCAAATAGGACTACACAAGAAATCAGTATTTGCTCTCCAGTTACAACTTAACTCAAATGGCAATTTGAATGCCAAATCAGAGTCTGTCTGCTCAGTGTAGATTGTTGTTCAGCCATCCTGACCATGCATTTTTTAAATTATGTTATAATTTTAAGAGATATTATGGTGATGTGCGTTCAATTTTCTAAATTAAAATAGAGGTTAGACAATTATGCCATGGACAGAAAAATACACTGCAGTATATTTAAATGAGTAGGAGGCCAATTTGTGCATGTGCCCCCACGCAGGCACAAAATCTAGATGGGGAGAGCTATTTGACATGCAGCACACATCTCCTGTAGTTAGTAGTTCTTAGGCAACAGGCAATTAGAGGAGATACCGCTGCTGTTATCTGGTGCTGAATCTGAAGTCAGATTCCAGTATTAATAGCCTGAGAGGCAAGCAGCACCTGAGCCTCTGGGACAACAAAGAACAGTAGATATCATGCAAGCAAAATACTTTGAGCACTGTTTTACCCCCTTGTACAACTCTCTAGTGAAGAACATTTTGACTTACATTGAACCGCTTCAAATCTTTTACAAAACATAAAGACATGAAACCATAACTACATGACAGCTGTCTGTGAAGGCACTCTTGGCTAACATCAATTTACAGGTACAAGTGCCACCTTTGTAGAATAACCGAAAAGCAAGCAACAAAAACTTTCACAGCAGAATGCCAAAAAAGAAAAAGAAAATACAAAGGACTGAAAATGTTTTAACTAATCGTTCAACCCATGCGGGAATTTTTTTATTTTTTTCTCCACTGGTGTCCTGCAAAAGTTATAAGGCTTAGTAACGCTGCGCCTCAGAAAGGAGATAACAACATTGTTAATTGATTAGTTGTCAAACTGTCACTAAATTGAACACTTGAATTATTAACAAGAACATCTCCTTAGGGACATGCTGATAAAACTTAAAGGGTCGAAGGAAAAATACACTACATGTGGCAGTGGTGTATCACTGTCCATCTTTGAGCCTGCAGAACACAAACGTAGGAAATGAAGCCCACGCTCCTAAAAAACCTGAATACGCCTCTACCTTCATGGTTCTCGGTCAGCTTTAGAGCTATGGCGATAACGCTAAGTCCATTTCGATACAACACATTTCAGTTTTGGATTGTAAGTGTAGCTTCAGGCAGCTTTCACACGAGCAATGGCAGTGCAGCATAAGCTCAAGCTTCTTCACTCTTCGGCTCAGCAGGGTTTCCTTCGTAGAGGGATCTGAGAAAACATTTTGGTTGTGAAAACATAGTGTGGGTTCGCCAATCAAATACGTGCAGGCACACATATGAGGTAAAACACCTTGTAGCGTGGACCTTGTAGCATTGTACTAATTTGCTGCCTACCTGGCCAGCATTGAGATGGAGGAGAAAGTTATTACTGCTCTGATTAACTTTCCAGGGCTGTATAATCAAACCCTCAGCGGAGTACAAGGACATAAAATGCTGTCTTTGCATTTTAAGCCTTCATCCTGGGCTTGTTCATTTGTATTTCATCTTCTTTACCTGCACCCTGTGGCAAAATGCTCACACTTACATAACCTCTTGCATTGTTTTTCCATGGTGCTATTGTCAGTCTGAAGGCCTCTAATGCAGCAGTGAATGCTGAAATTATGGGCAGACAACGTTTCTGTAATCCCAGAACATTTGACTGAGGAAGAAAAACTCAAAGGCAGGCTATCACAGCAAACCTCAGATAAGCAAAATAAGTATCATATACCCCCAAGGAAACATTACAATCCAGGCTGCTCACTAATTAGAACCAAAGAATGAATATAAGACACAGCTCTATAGTTATTTACTGCTGCATAAGAGTGGGAGAACGACGGCATCACAAACTGCTTTAGACCCGGCAGGGAGGGGAATGTTTCAGGGGATTAACTAACAGTGCAATGTATTTTTCATCCTTCTCCTTGGTGCCCTATTACATCGGTTACATCTCCAATGAGTGAAGCTTCAGTTGATGTGGTTTGTATAATCACACAAACATAAAAGCTGCTTCTTCAGATGTGAATTAAATTCTTATAGGCTGTTAAGAATGTATGTTGTGTTAAGGAAGGGAGACCCTTCTTTATCTGAGAAATTCAGTAGGCAAATAAAACGATGAGGGGATGAATAGGTGTGCTTGTTTTGCTAAGAGAAAGCAGATTTGTGTGGTGTTATTTTTTAGTCTCAGCTGAAAAAGACGGAGCCTGGTAATCAGATTAGACAGCTATTTTGGTTCACTTCATTTTTGTTCATGTTAGCCAATTGGTTATTTGTTTTTTTTCCCCAACCAATCAGTAGCGACTCTAACGGGGTTGCGAGAAACAGTTATTTTTCAAGTTGATCTAAGAAATATTTAGATTTAAGAGTTATTATTGCTGTGCACTGAAAACAACTTGTACAGCTGTCACAATATCGTCCATGCACGGTCCCTTTTTTTGGTCACTATTTTTCATGAGTGTAACAAGGTCTCACGCAAGCTATAAAACGATGACGTCCTCATTCTTAATCCTGCCAATAATATGTGATTGGCCAACTAATCTTCCTTGTCTGGAGCAAGGCTAATGAACATTATTGCAAAATTCACTTTGTGATTTTAAATGTTCCTGCTTCCTGTGAAGTTTAGCAGGTACTCACGATCAGCACATTGTCTCCTTTGACACACTGCATTACAGGAATTGGTCAACTCACTGAAAACAGACACTATCTGAGCCACTCCATTGACCTGGCTCATAATATGATGACTCTGACACTAGCCAAATCTCTGACTACACCCATGCCCACCCACACCCTCCTCAACATCCGGCTCACACTAGCAAAGAAACCATTAACTGTAATGAGAATCGATGGGGGTGTTAAAAGTATTGGCAGTCCAGCCCAGGAGCTGCTCTCAGTGCCGTCTTTATTAGTCTGGAAAAGGAGTGCAGGTCTCTAGCCTGCCAGCTCTAAATAGGAGTGCATTGATCAGAAGGTCAGGCCGGGCTGAATCCTGCCCTTTAATTGCCTGTGTCACTCCTCATTCTCATGCCAACAGCTGTCAGTCGTCTCCCAGGTAAACCGAGGCCACCGTCACACGTGGCAGTTCCCACCGAGGTTAAGGCTCGGACAGAGTACAGCTTACGCAAGAGGCAGGCAATTTTCAAATCAGAGTGAATTTTGCATCATATTCATCTTCATCAGCTGAGAGCAAGAAATAACACAACACGCTTCTGGTTTCTCTCATCAAATTCAGCACACCATAATCTGCTAATTATCGTAATTTCCTTCTGGATTTCTCAAATTTGGCTACCACTCACAAAAAATGTCCTTTCCTCAGTGCAATAGATTCATTACAGGCCTTAATGCTTTCTTATTGATCACATTACTAAGTACACCACAAGTTGCGTGTATATCTTACTAAAACAAGGTGTTGCTGAAGCATTTCTGACCTATGTCTGTCCCTTTGAGACAGCTGACAAAGAAGACATGACAGCAATGAGTCTTATACTGTTTGTATGGACTGCTGAAAGGCTGAAGGGAAGATGGACATTTTCTTTAAAAAGTACCAACAGTCAACAGAAACACAGTCAGTGCCTAAGCCAACAGCACCCAGCCTCCATGTACAGTTTGCTGGCAAAGCAGATAAATGCGATCCCTCATTAGGTCTAATTACGGTATTGAAAGATAAACGCAGACTTGCCCACCCCTCCCCTCTAACCTCATGAATTACAAGGTTTTTCCCATGCATTTAAAGAAACCAATTACTAAGCTCTAACACAGGTAACAGTTTTTACTTTTGTGCTACAATTACAAGAGAGAAAAGATAATTCTCCTGTCTTCTATGAAGTTTCAGTTGCCTTTTATATTCTTTTGAAAAGCTAGTTATTTTAATTTCCATTCACTCTGAAAATAAACATTCACGTAACAAGTGAAAAACTTTCACTGAGTTACTTGCCAAAACAAAAAGATAAAAATCCCTATGTTGGTTCAGTCTATCCATCTCTGATTCTAGCACTTTCTCTCCGGGAGGAAAACCAGTCAAATCCTTTCGCACATTAATCCAGGTGTCTGGCTGCTTTAGACATAGAGCTCTGTCAGAATTGTATCCTGGCTTTAGAGCTGGAGTCATTTCAAATGTCTTGGCAGCTAATCAGCTGCTATCTTTCATTAAAAAGTCACTGTGACGGGGCCAAGCCTATCTTTACAAAATCTACCAGGATAAGATTGTGTTTCACTTGTACAGGGATTCAAAGCTTTAGTGTTTGATAGGTTTGAGAGCAATCACGTGAACAAATTCATTGTGAGGAATATGACTGATTGCAAGCCTGCTACAACTTTCTTCTGAATGTAATAGGGTAAGTAAATAGGTTTTGTTTGGTACATTACCCCTTTTGTAATCCTACACATAAAAAGCATATTCAGATTAAACTAGAAAAGTAGAACACACGGATCGGAACTAATCAAATCCATAGAAACCTGGGACGCTAGGGTTTGCAAAATCCATAGAAAAATGTAATTCCAATTCCTATTAGCTTGAAATATGTAGATGTCATTCATACAGGACATGATAGCCAAGGGTAAAGTATGCAATGATGTTGTGGCCATTTTTTGCCATAATCAAAATCCTCACAGCTCATCACTACAACTGAGGATTTAGTTCAATCACCAAAATTGTAATCCATCATCAACACTGCCTGATTAAAAGTGCGGCTTTCATCTTCATAAAAAATATGGCATTCATGAAAATAATTGCCCTGTCCCAAAGGCTTTAACAGCTGAGGTCATCCTCAGATTATCAGGTAATCAGAGCAAAACAAAGTGTAAAAACACAGCCCACATTGATGTTCAGCTCGTGAATTTGAAACGTCATGCATGTTTTGAATCTGATCATGTTTGGGTTTGATGAACACTGCACTTTTTTTCTGAGCTGAATTAAACTGACAGTACATCCACCCCTCTACTTGTCAATGTCACTGCAGTTTCCAGACTTACTGGAGTATGAAATTAATTTACTTCACACCTTTCAGAGATTTCACATGAGATCAATGTCCATTGAGATCTGATGAGATTTACACTAAAGCTGAGAGCCACATAGCCTAAATGACTGACCACAGGTAGTGATAAAGGATATTGTAGCAAGATGACTGGACAAATTTCAACAGCAATTCAGTCTGCCTGAGGAAAAAATAGGCTGAGTATACCAGTTTAGTGTTTAGGACTAAATGGATCCTGTTACCACGCACTGAAAGTCAAACCAACATAATACAGATATTTTCACTTCAGTTTCATTCATCTTCTGTGTTACACACACAGGCCTACATCACATCCCATGTGGCACTCGGAGTATGAGAGAGTCCACTGCTCTATTTTTTAAGCCTCGGGGAAGCTTACAGCGTATGCTCCCATACTGTCATTTAAAAGAGTTTATTTTTGCACTGGAGAGGTAGGTGATGTTAAAACCTATGAAATAGATTTATTTTTAACCGCCATTTGAGTGTAGTGTAACATGAGACCTCTACGAGGTGACTATTATTAAGTTTCTATGCCAACTAAATGTGTACATCTGCACTGAACTTGTAGCAGGAAAATAGAATCCACATTGAGTTATATAGCTGTCATTTTGCACATTAGCACCACATTTATCTCCAAGGAAGTTATACAAAACACTATGACCTGTATTAAATATTATTAGAATCAGTTTAAAGGAAAAATGTAGCTTTAATGATTTCTTACAGCGATTAAACATGTCTAAAGTGCTTTACTAATTTTACTCCTTGAAGCTAAGCGTGCACTATGCAACTCTATTATGCGGTTAAATTCACCTTAACGTGATAATTAACAGTAAAGGACTCGATTAAATGTAAAACACAACTTGCGTGTCAGGTTTTCATGATGGTGACAGAAGGATTTGACCATGTTTTGTTTAGTTTAGTGGCTGTTGTTTATTATTTCACTTTTAACTACTACTCAGAGCTCTATTCACTCACTATAGTTGTTTTGTGGCAGGTAGGTACTGTATGCACAGGCCCAAAACACACACAAGCTTACAGTACACAATACACAACTTCCCTTGAGGGTCAATAAGACATCTCATAATGAGAAATGTCACCTTTCCTCACCCAAAGTGGGACAAAAACAGTTTGGTTCAGAACATGGGAAATGTTCCCAACATGGTGCCATCCACTAAGCTAAGTTTAGAAAGATGGCCTCGGGCAGAAAAGTCTAGTCAGATTTAGCGGATAAAATGAAAATAGTACTGGGGCACACAAGTCACGACACACATAGGGATGCAGTCCTAAATGAATAACAAACAAGCAAATAAATAACACTGAAGCAAGAAACCCCACACTAATATTAATAAGCACAAGGTCAGTGATGGGCTGTAATAGACTGACAAGTGTTTACATTCACACTAATGATGGGATTACTGGGAGTTACTGCCAATTACCCAGCATTAATTAGGCTGTGATGTCATGGGCCTAAATGTTTTGTAAGGTAAAAAACATGAACTCATGTCAGCACCTAGGCAGAGGAAGGTTTATATCAGCTGATATGTCTGCTTTATTATGAAGAAGCTGTTGTTTCCTGCTCTAATTATTGTTTTAAAGTAAAACCAATACCTTGAAACTGCAATAATGCCTCTGTCCTGTTTTTTGAATTAACTTTACTTTTATATGTAATGATATCCTGATTTTGTTTTTTTGCCCCTACTCGTAAGTTTCATTATTGATTATTCTGCCAATTATTTTCCTGATTAAAGTGATACTTTGCCAGGTTTTAAACAGAGCTTTGCTGGCAAATCTGGCAGATGGAGGGAAAGTAAATATTGTTCATTTGTTCATTATACCGACATTGTTAAAAATCAGCAAAGTATCCCTTTAATAGATTAATTGTTCAGCCTATATAATGTCATAAAATAGTGAAAAACAGGTAATGGCTTTAAACCGCTTAATGGTTTCCTCCACACACGTGTTAGGCTACGTCCACATTAATACGTTTACATTTTAAAATGGCTTTTTTAAACGAAAACAATCTCCGTCCTCACAAGCATTTTAACAACGTTTCCCGAAATAATCTCCGTCCATACTAACCTCACCCAAAACTTCGAAAATGCCAGAGTAGTTTGAATACGAGGTGTAAACATAGCAAAAGCTATACATTTTAAAGTGAAACCGTATTAGTGTGGATGTAGCCTTAGTCTGGAAATACTGTAGCAGGAAAATTTGGACAGAATTTTGACAGCCTCCCCTCATTTTCAGCAAGAACCAAATATTGAAATTCAACTGCAGGTTTTACAATAGCAGCCCTCTAGACCTGTGGTAAACCTGCAAAATGTCTGTCTAGTTTATGATTGACGTGTGCAGTAAAAACACATTAATTTTACACTGCAGAACTGTACCATTCTAATTTTATCGCACTGCAGATCTAATCTACGTTCATTTAAATCTGTGCACCTCATTATTATTACAAAAACAAGCTTTCAGCTACTCTAACATTACACACTGGTAAACAAGGACACACACTTAATGTGTGGCCTCTGAAAGCTGAGGGACTGCTCACCAATTACGCAATTTCAAGTAACAAAAATATTGACCACATGGTAGAAAGTGGGTTCGCTGTTATGGTAATGCATTTTAAATCAACTGTATTAGGATTCAAGAAGGAAATAACATATTTCTCCCTGTGTCCACAATGATGGGACATGTAGAGGAAGGGTTAACAAACATCATCAATAATTCCATGGCTTGCCCTTAGGGGCATAAACATAAATGTGTATTGTCCGTCAAAATATTAATGAGATAGTGACTGATGAATATGCACATCCACGCAGGCAACTATTCCATGCAAATGTATGGGTCAATGTCAACCTAATACCGCCACATTTAACTTAGCATCTCAATTATGTTCCTAGATCATTTTTTGTAATTAAAATAGCAGAGCTGTGACTGATTTTGAAAAGAAGCAGCTGTTAATCACAAAACACCTGCATAAGACAACTGATTTCTGTGCTGATGTAGTCTTGTGTACACTAAAGCACAGCACAAAGCTCTGGCCAACACTGTTAATCTCTTTTGACAGTACAAGATCATATTATGAACAGGCTAGCTTAATTCTAAAGTGAAAATCTAACCTAAATGTGTGTGCAGGGCAGGGTTTTGACTTCAGATGTAAGGTTATTGCACTTTTATTCAAGGTTAGGTGTGTATCAAGCAGCCAGGGTCACCTTACCTAACATCCAAATCTGAGTGAACAGATCTGACATGCAGTGCAGACAAATGCTCTTTCAATAAAAGATGATTGCTAGGGCAGTTTATTACAATAGCATGTCGCAACATACATTCTCTTTTAAATGGAAGTTGAAAGGCATTTCTAACAAAGACGATTTAGACAGCCATTCGTGATGTAACTTTTGCAATTTCCCCCCCCAAAAAAAGTTAAAGGTAAAGAAAGGCAAGTTTACTATTTATCCAAGGGGACAAAATCAATTACATTTTTGTGTTACTTCGTTCGAGCTTTCATTATATGAATATCATTAAATATGACTCTGAGAAGGGTGACAATGATGGAGGAAGCCAAAAGCAGTCACCATCAGTCACATGATGGGCTAATAGCTGCAAGGTAGGCTGTCTGTATTTTGTTTATTTGATTACAGATGATTAAGACCCTGATCAGACAGAGTGCATGGCATACCGCATTGCCTTAGAAATCACGTGGAGTTTCACCACCGCCGAATCATTTAGATCGGATGGATGCATCTCAGTGGAATGAGTTTGGAGAACATAAGCTACTGACATTTCACCTGAATGAAATCATGGAATTTTAGTTAACAAATAATTGTCAAATAAATAATTGCGATTAACAATTTAATGGTCTTTTTTGGTTCACGTTATGCTACATCTTTGAAACCACACCTAAATCCATGTTGTTAATGTCAATGGCTACTCATCGAAATGATGCAGTCGTTGGCAAAGGAGTGTCAATTAGGCCTAATCTACAAATTGTATAAGACTAGTATATTTTGAAGGTTAACCTGTTTCAGCCTCCAGTCAAAGGCACTGCTGCACCTATAGGGGAGACTCTCCGCTATAAGTCAAGAAAACTTGTTATTTGCACATCTCTGTCATCGAATTGCTTCGGAAAGCAAGAAATACTCTCTGATGCTCTTTGTTTCCATTTTTATTCCTGACAGATATATTTTATATATTAATTTGCCTCAACCCAGCTGAGGGAAACGCATCTAACGCAACATTTCTAACACTGGCTTACAATTCCCTTGATTGTGCAATTTAACGAATTTGCCAAATGTGTAATATCATGTTGTAATTGCAAAATCCTCTCATCATATTTCTAATTCTATCTAGTGACTCCTATAAAATATAGCCAACCATGTTTCCCAGCTGATCAGACTTAAATAATGCAACAGAGAGCAATGACTTCATCCTGCTGCCACAACAAGGACTGTATGACATCCTAAAGTGTAACAATAGGCCTCCTGCTCTCTTACACATGTAGAATCTCCTCAGCGCTCACAGCTTTGGTGTCCATATGTCTCTGTCCTGTGCCTTCAATAAGTCAAGCACAAATCCATCAACAAAGCAGTAGATCAGGTAACACTGGCATGGGTGCAGTTCTTATTTGTGAAAAGCAAGGTCATGGAGCCACATGGATGCTGGATCAATCAGACAGATTAATGAAGCACAACCTGCTGACATGACGAATATTGACACCCCTATTACATCTTGGTCCAACTCTGCTTAAATAAATCAGGCCCTAGTAGAAGGAGGCAGGTAAACCTCTGAACCTAATCCTTCACAGGATAAACAGAATACAAAAAGAGCTTAAATATAATGGAAATGAGGCTCTCCCTGGAAGTACTGAACTCCAAAATGTTTCAGAATTAAATATAGTTCAGGTAGCTTGGTCTGCAATCAATTTGGGCTGGGTTGCAATGAAAGATTAGTTAGTCATTAACGATTATTCGTCATAGACTATGATGAATTATTATAATTGTTTAATCATTTTTTCAAAAAAAAATTAAATGCCATTACATTTCAAATAGCTTCTTTTTTTCAAACCCAAATATATTTATTATCCTGATCGATAATGAAAATAATTGTTAGTTGCAGCCCTACAGCGAATGTTCTGCAATTTTGCTTGAAAAATTACTTAATCGATAATCAAATTTGCTTGCAGTTAATTTTCTGTCTAGCGATAAATCAATTTCATCATCATTTCAGCACAGAGTGGGAAAGGCATGGTCCTCTGATTAAACCCAAGACTGCATGCGTGTTTGCATGTTTCACTCCGATTAAGAGGTAACCTAGTTAAACATCCACTACCCAATCATACAAAGAATCGCCTCCTTGCTTTTAGTAAGTCTACACCGTATCACAGGAAATGCATAACATTTCAAAGAAAATGAATTATACATCATATTGGCCCACAGCTCTGCAGCAGATACAAATAACTATTCAGAGGCTTCGACTTGAATGAGCTGGTTTTTCTTTAAGCAGCTCAAACGTTATTTTTCCTGCCCAGATTCTAGTTGTATTTCTGACAACAGGGAGTCGGAGTGGGCCAGAACAAATGGCATCCTCCATTTTTAATCAATAGGAGGATTAACCTTTGCTATCAGCAGCGCCTCTCTTAGCAAAATGTGGAGTCCAGATTTGGGATTATACCTGTGAAGACATGCTTTAGCTCATTATTGGACTTAGATCTTGAGACCTGTATGACACCCCATATATCACTGGCACTAGGTTACCGTTAATGACTCAGTAATCCTTCAAATCTCTCCAAATAAAATGCACCTCATCATGAGCCTTACTGGAAAGGAATGTATTTGCAGACGTGTCTTCAGTAATGAGCCTCCATATTTTTAGACGAGAGCTCTCCACTTTCCTGCCCTCATCAAAGGCTGGTCTTCTGAACATTTTGATAAGCTCCACAATGGTGATTCTTATTATTTCCGTATCACTCAGACAGCGCTCATAAAACTGTCTTACTGTGCTCTGAAATGCTTTACTGCACAGCACAATCATTTGCATCATCGCAAACTACACACATTACTACTCGACCCCTGTGACAGTATCTATGACATCATATTGTATAGTTTGAATGTATGTTGTATTATTAATCAGAATCTGCAGAGTAACCAGAAACTAAAGTGATCAAATAAATATAGTGAGGAAAAAGTACAATATTTCCCTCTGAAATGGGGTGAAGTATAAAGTAAGTAAGTAAAGTACAAGTACCTGTAATTGCACTTAAGTACATGTAAATTGACTTTCCATCACTGAAGGTTACAAACTGTACAAAGCAGGTTATAACAGAGATAAAGATGCTGGACACATCTGAACTTCAGAGATGAAGAGTTTAACTGCACAAACCTCCACATCAGGATAAACCAGCACTATGACTGATTTGTGTGTTAAAAGTGAAAGAGAGTAATTACCCAAACGAGGGTATTTTCACTTTAGATGCTCAAAATGACACTTTAAAATGATCTTGCAGTCACACCGCGCAACTAAACTAACGTAAAACCAGCAGTCAGATTAGTTAAATCAGCTGATTTAACGTTTCGTATTCGGACAAAAGTCAGCGAACTCAAAGCTTCAGATGACTAAACAAAGCGCTTTTTATGTGTTAAATATGTGTGATATGCCGTAAACTTTGACCACAGTGAGCCTCGCTGTAAACTTCCTGTAGCGGCGACGCGGCGAGGGAAGCTAACGCTAACCGGCGCTGAGAAGTGAGAGAGAAAGCGAGGAGGAAGTTTACAAGCACCTGGCTGCGTCGTCCGTCCTCGTTCATGCTCTCTGTGCGGCGGAAAGACGTCCTGACAAATCCATACGAGACCCAAGGGGAGTTTCTGTCCGCTGCTGCTGTGTGAGCGGGTAACCAGGAAAGCGTCTGGTTAGCAACGAGACCTGTCAAACAATGGCGGAGCCAAGTACGGCAAGCCGGAGGCCGACACGTGCTGTTTGTTGACGTTTTTTTTCCTAGCGGTTCCGCGAAGGGCGAAATGTTTCGGGTGGTTTCGTTTCGTTTTGGCGCTGATCGTCAAGAGAATATACTGAGAGAGAGAATACAATAACTCAGGGTGATGAATCATCAGCGTTTCCTTTGGCAAACCAGGCATGTCTTCAATATACTGCAACAGCAGTGATGGAAGAAGGAATGTCCTCGGTAATAGTTGGTGGGAATTTGGGGGTTTAGTGACATAAGGAGCATAAAGTTTGCATAAAACTGCACACATACCTATCAGAATTACACCTGGCAGTATAGAGGATGTTTTAAAACAACATTTAGACCATTATATAGGTTATATGTACTAATATCTTGTTATTTTTTATTTTGCACTTCTGAGTTTGGACTCATGACCTCAGTATTTCTATAAACCTGGCTACAGCTCTGTCCAGCAGGGATCAATGCCACTATGTACAAATGCTTATTAACTTGTATTAAAAATTTTAAGTAAAATAAGTAAAATTACAATTTGTATCAAAAGCTAAATTTTAAGCAGAATGGCCCTTTTCAGAGTTGTATTATTATATTGGACTACAATAATGACATATTTATATTTAAGCAGCTATTTAATGTTGGAACTGGTTGAGGCGGCAACTTTAAACTAAAAAGTCCTACTTTTGAGAAGTTTAATCTATAACAATACATCATATATTATACAGTGATTATGTGTTTGTATGTAAAATCTTAATCTGCACAGTAACTTCAGCCGTCAGATAAATGTACTGGAGTAACACGTACAATGCCCAGTCCTTCCTTTGGATTTATGTTTTTGTTTATTTGTTTGTGCACTCACTGATCACACTGATAGAGTCCGTATTGATGAAAAGTGTCCTATTCTCCAAAATGATTCTCCCTCTTTTGACAGCATTTCAAGGATTCAGTTATTTGTGTCGGCTGGTTTGGTTATGAATGTTGAGCTCCAGGCTATTAGTGCATATATTTATAGGTCAGAAAAACGTCCCAGAAACTCCAGATAAGACTTTGGAAGATAAATTCAGTTTTTACTTCTCATCTTTTTTTAATTCACATGAAAGACATTGGATGATTTTCTTTTATTAATTATACAAAAAAATATAATTTTAACCTCCTGGAGTTGGCAGCTCACATCTTTCAAGTTTTAACTGTAGCAGATTTTAAAGACCCAGTAGACTAATTTCTGTCCATCTGCTGCATTTATCAGAAGTCATTATCCTCTTTTACAGCTGTCATTATTCTTCTGCAGTTAATTAATGGATTTTCTTCCAATTGTCCAATTCAAATTCAAATGAATACAAAACTATTAGGTAGAAGGGTTTGATGAAAGTTGCATGAGTTGTCCTTACAGGAGGAAATATTCACTGAAATTCCAAAAGAAAAATGTCATCCTTTGTCTCATATGTTTTATACTTTGGAATCTATACAAGCCTGCATTTGCTCATAGTGAAACTAAATGTACAGTAGTGTCAGTGGTGGAAAGTAACAAAATATTTTAACTCAAGTACTGCACTTACTTAATTGAGTATTTCCATTTGATCCTACTTTACACTTATATTCTGTACTTTAAGGGAAATACTGTGTTTTTTTCCTCGATTTGCAAGAAACTAGTAGTTCCAAGTTACTTCTCAGATTACAATTTTACACAATAAGTAGATGACAAGTTTAGAAACTTACTGTTGAATATTAAACCAGTTCCACCAAAAGTGATTTCCCCTCTAGATTTCTCAGATGATTTCACTAGAAAAACTGCTGGGGCAGCTAAGTGGTAAAATTAGGCCCCTAGGTTAGAAACCACTCAACTAAACTACCGAATATAAAGTAGTTCAAACTAGCTCCACCTTGACCAGCTACAACAGTAAAATGCTGCTTTAACATGCATCAGCATTAACAATCTAACAATGTCATATATAACATTACATCAGTCAAAGGGGACATTTATCAGCAGGACCAGTACTCATACTTTTGATTGTATTATGCGGGATCTCTTGCAGGCAGGATTGTTGTGGATAAATTAGTATTTTCACATATATTTACTGATTCTTTTACCAAACCAAAGGATTTAAATAATTTCTCCACCTCTGGGTAGTTATGACAACTTTTCCCTCTAAGCTGCCGTGAATTAGATGAAAAGTCGGACTCCAAGCATCCAGGTTTTTGTGACATGTTTATCCGCATTCCTCCTTCTTTGCTTTGTTCCTGTGGGCACCTTAGGCTTGGGATTTGAGGCTTGGTTTGTATGCATCCTAATCTTGAACAACTAAAATAGCTCAAAGCTGATTCTTCTCACTCTCTCGCCCTTGTTGATAGATGACAGCATTACCCACCAAAACATGTCGATTAAATCATCCAAAAGCCGAGAAATCGTGGACATATTACAGCCTCAGACATCGCTTTTTCTTTTATCAAATAAATTATTTAATTTTGTGTGTAATTTCACTTTTCTCGCAGTTGTATTCCATGCCATCTCCTACTGCACGGCTCATTGTTACTGTTCTGGTGGCTAAGCTCTTTCAGAGATGCTGGGGCATGAACAAAGCCAGTGATATCTAGTGAATTCTCATTACAAGGGGATTATCATATGTGCCAGCATGCATTCCACTCCCACATCATTAAGTGTTTTGGACCATTTACAGCCAATTACACCATTGCTAATGCTTTTTTTTTTTTTTTTTTTGCGCCCACCCTTCCCCCCAGGCCCATGATGATATTTGACATGTTTTGACAACTCAGCATGAATTTATCTCTCTTGGTTTGTTTGCACTGGATTGGACTACCTGGTAATCACTATTTGCTCTGTGGCAGACGTCTGTTTCCTCTGTGTGACTAAACATCAGTACTTATTACGCTCCAGCTACAAGGGAGGAACTGGTTTAGTGTAAATACTGATCTGAGAGATCTATTAATGCCTAATGAGGCACTAATATTCCCAAATGAGTAGTAATCCCAGTTAACATGTCTCTCCCAGCTGGAAGATGTACCGTTACCTGGTTCACAGCAGGTTGCTTCAATGAGACGCCTACTGCACAGCTTCAGCTGCTTGGTGCAACAAAATCCTAGAATTCTACAATGTGGATATACTGTAAAGAGCACATACAGTTTTCTTCCTTTTCAGTTACACAACCCGAGGCTTTCTTAAAAAATTAAACTCGCTACATGTTTCTTCAAAATACAGGAGGAAGCCCACCGACCAGATTTTAAATGTTTGACAAGTTTTCACAAGAGAAAGCTACAACCAGTTTGTTTGTAGGCATTTGGTCTTCTAGATTGAACAATTAGCTCATCTTAGCATAAAGACTGGAGACAAAGTGGTTTGAAATGGTTTTATGGGGGTTATGTGACAGACTATTTCTCGGCTGGGAGCAGTGACCTCCTGAAGTTTTGCCGTCACTGTAAATGGAGACTCCAGGAAGTCCCTGAAGAAATAGTCCGGCACATAATCCCCCATAAAACCCAAAATTGATGTTTTTACACGTTTGTTTACACACAGTACAGTTTTTGTAGCCTTGTATTTAGTGGACAGATCTGCGAGTGGTATCGATATTCTCATCTACCTCTTGACAAGAAAGCTTATATACACATTTTCTTTAATCCAGAACTTTTGATTTTGTGCAGCATCTGGTTTGTTGAAGGTCCTGATAATTTTTGTTTTCAATGTCATGTGGATAAAGATAGCCTTGACACACTCACACACACACACACACACACACACACACACTCTTGTGCACTGTCCCACATTTTTTTTTGCTCTGCCTTTGATCTTGTTTGTCTGTCTGGTTTGGGTGAGGTGTCTATGGCATGGATGGGTGTTAGATAAAATTCGTGGGGTGTAAATGTAAATGTTCAACTTTTTGACTGAAAGGGATCTCAGGACTAGTTGGTTCAGTTTGTTAAAACTATATATCCTGTCAACACTTTGCTTATTGTTCAATCAGCCAGACTTTCTTTCTACCTCCCCCGGCTTCCTCCCTTTTTGGCTTATCTTTATCTAGGTTCTGATTTTAGCAATGTAAAATAAACTTATAACCCTCATTTGTCCAAACCTGAGCTGGGTTGTAACTACGTACAATAAACCGCTTTGTAAATGTGACGCTTGTTCATAAGAAGTGACTCAGTACACACATTTTTAAGGATGATGTCGGTGATTCCAGCACGAAGAGAATGGTAATTTGTTTCCCTCAGCACTGAGGAAATGAAAGTGACAGAAACTGTTCACCCAAACTGTAGGGATATTTTAAGGATTCTGATTTAGGCTAATGATGGACAGCCTGCTTTCAAGCATTGGCTAAAAACAGTTTTCTGTCAGCTGCAGGGCTTTGATGGTAAAACATCCCAGCAAAGACATGAAAAAAGAGATTACCTCCACAATAGAAGTTGCTGTTGACCAGAGAAAACATGTCGTTTCTCATCAACAGTGTGTGTGAGAGCATTCAATATCAGCCCTCCTGCAGGCATCCAATCTCCTTCCAAGCTGCTGTCAGTGGTCCCTCCGCCAGTCTGTTCAACTTTTCTCATTAGATTTCCCACTCTTATGCATCCCAAGTATTTTTGAAGTGCATAGTGTGTGGAATGATGCAATGCATTCAAGTGTCAAGCCTGCACAAATCTCCTCGTGTCCAGGGTGATTCACATATGGAAAGTTTGGTATCCTAGCAACAGCCAATAAAAGCCAGCTTTGATTGGCTATTGCCTGTGGCCATCATAACTTAGGAGTCAATGGGGCTGCCTCTCTATGAACCGATGAGAGGGTGTTTACAAGCAATCAAAGGTTGTTTTAATCACTCACACTGGCTTGTGGTAAACCAGAGAAATAATGGGTTTTCTTGAATGAGAGCTGAAGTGCATGTAATCCCTTCTTACCAAACGGTTGATTTTTACATGAGCGCACACAAAATGGACCCAATCAGGTATTTATGCTGGGTGGTGATTGCTGAATTAAACCGTCTGACTGTCTTTCACACTGGAGGGTCACATTCATGGACAGGTTTCATCGTGTGTCACTGCATCTGATTGTGCCTTGATTGCCCGTGTTCAATGTGCAAATGATTTCATGGCAAATGTTAAGTCCTTTGTGGATTTATCACAGAGGCTTCTACGCCGTGACACTGAGCTAAGGAAACACCCGCAGACTCTTGATGCTGAGGGAGATGAATTCATATTTTACCACTTTAGTTTCTATTTGTAGCAGGCTTACGCACATGACACTTAATTTATGATGAGACAATAACTTTTAAAGGGAAAAGGCTTGCAGCGTGCCACCTGTGAGAGAAACGAGCATAATTTTGTTGTACAGTGAGAACGGCTCCGACTTGTCTGCAGTTTTCTACCTTGAAGGTGCACCAGGAGTGATTTTTTTTTTTAATACAAAATTAAACTTCTCATAAGTCATAAAGTGTTATTGCCTGAGAGAGGAGTGTCCCTCGACATCTAACTGAAACTCTTGGGGCTCACCATGTTTGCCCAGATTAAATTCTGGTGTTAGATGTGGACAAGAAGTAACCGCTCAAACATTTTAGAGTTTAATTCATGCTCACTTCTAAAAAGCAGAAACTGAGCAACCATGAAAACGTTTGACTGGCCAATTAAATCTTTTCCACCTCTCGTCCCTCTGGTATTCTCTGGTAAAACGCCATCACACACCAGCTGGCTTGGTAAACATGTGCTTTGTGGATTTCACACTAAACTGAATTTCAACTTTTTAAAAGTTAAATATCACTGTCCGTTGGAGCTGCCAATGCAAAGTTACCCAGTCGGTGTTTATATTTTCATGAAGCTTCACCTTTTGTACTTATATTGAACATTTTCCTGAATATTGAGCTTTGATAAGGATTTCTGATAATATTTGATTTACAACTGTGTTATTTTAATAGCCAATACATATGATTGGTGCAACTCAAGCTATATTTTCAACACAGATCCACAGCTCACTGACACTATGAATTTTTTACACCTCACCTTGAGCTGTCTATATTTAAAAGAAGACACGTTACAGTACAATACAATCATATCACCAGTTCCATCTTCTTTCATATCATTATCATTCGTATCTGTGTTTAAAGCCAGAAAACTGTAGTTGCAATCGTTCGAATCATGATCTTTTCCTAAAAATGTAGGGCATTGAATGATTTCCTAAGATTGCCAGAGAGAAAAGATTACATTAAAACTTCCAGTGTCACTAAATCCTCAAAATCTATCAACAAATGAAATCTGTAAAAAACTTAAGAACAATCCAAAATGGGCCTCAGGTATTTAAAAGTTTTGTTGCATATCATTCCAGCGTCCTTGCTGTAAAACTGATTTCATAAAGAAACTGAATGCAGATTAAGTGAAGTTGTTAACACGACATTGGGAGTAACTTCCACTGTAGTCCTGTGACATCATCGTGCTAATTGACGCAACTGAAGAATCACCTGACACACCTGGTATTTATTAGTGATTCCTTGTTAGGTCAAAAAAGTTCATTTCAAAATTCATCCAGTGAGGATGCCCTGGTGGCTCAATGAGTGGAGCGCATACCAATAAGGTTTGTCCTTGTTGCAGCGGCCCGGGGGCGAATCCGACCGTCTTTGCTGTGTGTTTCGTTTCTTCTCTCTCCCTGAATTTCCACTTTACTATCAATAAAGCTTAAAAAGGCCCCCCAAAAAGTTTTAAAAAATAAATAAAATCTCATCCAATGAATTCTGTCATCATGAATTCATACACTTTGAAATGACACAGAAATTTTGATCTGATTTCAATTCTGTCTGCCACTAATGTCACCCAGCCTTATTGATAAATTGTGTTAAATGACAATGTATAAGAGAGGATTTTCTTATTTTATTGGGAAAATATTTTTTTTGTTTTGATTTTGTTTGATTTCCAACTTTCTTGAGTTGAGCTCACTTCTTAATTACTTTGCTCTTATATTTACTAATTATCTTTTAAACACATTTTATATATGTATTTTACTTATTTTTTGTATTTTAATTAATTTCATTAATCTAATTAACCTGATATTATATTTTATTCTACAAATATTTTCATACTATATTCTTGAATATGTTATCAGCACTCCTGTAACTTCTACTGTGTACTTGGATACAGGGCACCTGTCATTCTATGTACTTTTACTTGTCAAATAGTTTCGTAAAAAATAAAAGAGGAAAAGGATAAGTATTAGCTTTTGCATCTATTAGCTTCTGCCTTCTCCTGTGGATGGTTTGACTTTGTCCTTTTAGGTAAAGGAGTAACTTTAGAGTAACTTAATGTATGCTCTAAATATCAGTGGAGGTTGATACACACAAACCTAAAAGCTTGGATGTAAAATGACTCTATGCATCAAGTGTTTTGGTTATTTTGTGTTCATCAGAACATCACTTCCCATTACTTATTTGTTTTGAAGGTCAGAGTACTTCAAAGGCAATAACACTAGAAATTCAGCACCAAAAGAATTGGAGTGCCTTAAAAACCACACGCTTCTTCAACTGCGTTGTTTTACAATATAAGTAGCTTACTCTCTTTCAGACTACATTTGAATCAGAACTTTGAAGAACAAAAGAAAACACCCGGCTATGTAAAGACCTAAGCCAGTTTGTTATGCTCTGTCTCTATCAAAGAGAATTATTTAAGACTATAACATGAAAGTTCACACTTGTCTTCCTTTTTTACATTTTCAGACATTCAGCTCTCAGTGGATTGCACACCCTACTTTGCTCTGCAGATCTGACACACTGAGAGGAAGACGCCTGTTCTGTTGGACGATTTGAAACCCCAGAGCAGTAATTTGCCACCCTGGATGAATAATTTTCAAGTGACCAAACATATCATTAGTATCACTTGTAATTCAGCTTACTGAATAATTGGGTAATTACACAGTATATCAGGACAGATAAACATTACTCTTTGCATTTGTTATGCATGAAGTGCATTTCATTTTAGCCAAGTAATCCATATAATTGGAGATCAAGAAGGTTGAATGCTATTAGGAACTAATTATATATAATGATTTATGTAACATAAGGGCATGTCATTTTCAAAATAATTCAGTATATGATTTTAAAAGTTATAACAGTTCATATCAGTGACGCAACAGCTGAGAGGTATTACCTACCTCTTTTATATGTTCTGTTCTGACACTACTGACATGATAATCAATTGGAAATATTGTGGGCTGCTTTTGGTGTGCTAAAGGTACCTGTATCTGCAGATGCACAGCCACTATGTTCGTCTTTTTCCTTTTTTTTTTTGTTATGTTCTATTGCACAAACACGACATCTGAAAATGGCTTTGATTTACAGTGTACTGCTGGGAAGGCAATAAAACAGTGCAATAGAAGAACTATGTGTGTATCCTGCAAGATGTAAATGATACAGACACAGATAGCGACATTGTAAAATTAGCGATAAGAAAAACTCTGTTGCATAAAAGTCCCAGAACAGAGAATTATAAATCCAACTGGGTCCTTAAGCAGTGTGACAAATTGTGGATAATGTGCTGATGTTAAGCATGGGAATATAAGAATCTGAGAGCAGAGAGCTTTTTTTCGAGATGGAACTTCCCCAAATGCCTGGAAGATAAGTCTTTGATGAGGACACCAAAGCCGAGAGCTCGCACCTAGACAAAAACATGACGGATCATTACCTATGCAGCCCCCGCATTTATCTGCAAGTGGGCTCCTGATGAGGTGAATTCCACCTACACCGGGCTGACTTTGAAGAGATTTGAGGTAACACTGGTTTATGACGGCTTAAATTGGTGAAATATTGCATGTCATATCCGTAAAAATGAATCCAGTACTGTGATGTTTTCTCCAGTTTAATTTTAAATGTTGACAATCATTTTCATTATCATAGGGGATGGGGTGATTAAGCCAGGGCAGGTGCTGTTGTCTGATGTTTCTAGAGGCAACTGTGTAAAAATACACAAATGTAAAATGTAAAAATACAATGCTTGTTTACAAGTAGTCTCTTCATTAAAAGCCATACTTACTATCAGTAAAGGTACAGAAGTAATATCAGCTAAATGTACTTAAAGTATGGAAAGAAAAAAATGTGACCAGTGTTGTAGATGGTGGAATTAGTTTTGATGACTGCATACAACTAGGTAGTTTCGTCCAGTAGTTCCAAGCCTGTGGGTTGGACCCCCTCCAAACGGACATTCGACAAATCTGAGAAGATTAATGGAGTGTGAAAGAGGAAGAAAGAGGAAAAAAATAAAGTTTCCCTACATAAATTTATATTAATTCTTTGGACTATTGTCTTTTATATCTTACAGCCTCAAACAGTTATTTAAAGGAAACCATCTGAGAAGTTGTGAGGGGAAATCACTGTCTGGTGACACTGCTAACAACTCACATACATCTGAAAGTATCCCCAGCTAGTCACTGTTTGTTTTGTTAGGGGTCACAAATCAAAAGGTTTGGAAATTGGTGGATTAAACTCTATATGAGTCCTTACTATACGTAAAAAAAAACTACTTCCACTAAATGTACTTAATTACTTTCCACCACTGCCTACAGGTGATATGTTAATATTCTTGTTAGGTTGTCTGTTCTATAATACACCCATCACACATCATATTTAACACTTTCAGGTATTTTGGAACCGCTGCCCCAGGGCCACATTTGCTCTGTGAGCAAACATACAACAATAACAATAACAGCAAATAATTGTCACTGAAAAATTTACCATTGGCAGATTTGCTTCACAGGATGTTGCTGCAAATGAACCGTTCCTCTCACAAATCACTATGAGAAATATTTTCATTCCTAACAGACAGGACAAATCAGATTATAGCTTGCAGTATCATACTCTCTATTGGATATCTGTGTAGAACAAAAGATATTGGTAAACTCATTTTCTGGGGCTATACTTTTTCTATAGTGTAGTATAATAATGGCACCCTCACGGCACAAACATCTTCATCTTTCACAGTATTGTGCTCTGTGTTCAACCCTATCTCCTAGAAATTGCGTTTATATTATATATAAATATATTACTGATTTTACCACAGCAATACAAATGATATGAGGACACATTTGAAAGTGTAATGAATGTATCTGCCAAGTCACAAGATGTTCTTGCTGAATGTATCGGCATATTTTTCCCTGATAATGCGTTTTCCTACAATTCCTGCTCTTGCAGTACAACATCTGTGTGTAACAGCTGAAGCTTAATAAAGTTTTTTATGGGTATGTTTAGGAACTCAAAGCACATGGTTTCCTGCGGAGTTTCTGAACACTAGTAGCACTATGAAGCAATGTTTTAATGAATGGATCCCCGTTTTTAATGTTCACGTGCACGAGCACAAGAGCACACATTACTTTTTCCTACATTCATAGAGTGCTTATTTTTGTAGTTAATAAGAGATGGGATACACTGTAGGCATCTGTGCAACTCTTCACTCTCAGCTAAAAATAGTTGCTTAGTTGCTGAAACATTTGTCTATACTATGAGTGACTGAATTTGTGTAGGGTTGGTGACCACGGGACGTTGATGTAGCAGTAGTGTCCAAATCTGTCATGTCAGCAGGCTGTGCTTCATTAATCTGCCTGATTGATCCTGCATATGTGGTTCCATGACCTTGCATTGCACCATGAAACCTGCATCCATGACATTGTCACCTGATCTGCCTTTTTTTATTGACGACAAACAAAATGGACTTTCGGTGTGTGGGTTTTGAGAACTGGAGATCCATGTGGTCGTTTGTGTTGATTTTAAGCGTGAAAGCTTTAAAAATGTTGGCTCAAATTGTTAAATAATAATCATGAATAATAGTCATACTGATAAACTGATCAGTTTATTTGTTTCACTAAATGATTGTGTCCATCCAAAGATGTAAAAGATAACTCAACTTGGTTAAGAAGAGTTAAACCATCTGGGTAAAGTGGTTTACAGTTGAATAAGTTCAGTAATATTTAAATGTGAGTTTCATCCCTCCTTGGCACATATTTAAATAAGTCCTACTGGCAGAATAACATGCAGTTGCTTAGCTTTTCATTTATTAAAAAAACTCCGGTAGAGCTGATAACTCATCTTTTTTCCCCCAAAATTCCTTTCAAAGCAATTACACAAATCACTCTCTCTGCACAACCAGAATATAAGCCAACACTGTAAGACTGAATAAACAATGTAATCTTACAATCATTGCCTCTGGATTACAGATAAACTGCTCAACCCCACATCTCTCATTTATTAAGCCCTATGATCAAACAAACCAATAAAATGGGGAACAAGTGAATAACTCTATTATGACCAAGCAAGTTTTCTATATGGTTAGAGTACAGAGACTGAAAAAGATGTGATACATTAGAGGCCTTTACCTGAACATTTTGTACCATTTGCATATCTTCAATGTTCAAATTTAGCTGCTGTGCTTTGCATTATTCTGTAGTCGAAGCTCAGCTCATGCAGTAGATTGAGGCTGTGAGAAGAGAATCAGCAAAGTCGAACGTTGTCTATAGTGCTGCCCAGAGAAATCAATGCTGGTTACTTATGTGTGATGGAGAGGCTTTTAAGCATGCATAGCACAGTTGTTTGTGCCGTACTGTAGAAACTGTGTAGTGTATTAGCAGAGGTGATGCATTAGATTCTACAGCTTATTCCTAAAAAATAGTACATACAATAGGTCTGGACACAGAAATTATATAGTAACTCATCAACAGTGATATAAACATGGCATTTAATTTAAAGGAATAGTTTGAAATAGTTAATAGACATTTTTGGAAATATACTTAGTGTGCTGTCTTGCTGAGAGTTGGATGAGAAGATTGATACCACGCTCATTTCTGCATGATTAATATGACGCAACACCCAGCAGCCGGTTAGCTTATCTTCTAATGACTAGAGACAGGGGGAGGGAACTAGCCTGGCTCTGTCCTAAGTTAACAAAATGCACCCACCAGCACCTCTAAAGCTCAATAATTAACATGTAAAATTGTTTGTTTAAGTCATACAAAACCCCCCAAAACAGCGGGTAGTGGTTTTACAGGGGGTCATGTGCTGGACTATTTCTTGGCCAGGTGCAGTGACATCTAAGCCAAGAAATATTTTGGTGCGAAACCCCCTGAAAAACCACAACTAGTTGTTTTTACGCAATTGCAAAGTGTTCCTTGTTAAATACACAGTGTTGTACTGTATGTGTAAGCCTGGAAACAAGGTTACAATATGGCATGAAGCCTTTTGGAGCTATATATGCACTGAACATAACAAGAAATGGATCTGAGGTTGTTCAGACACCTGGTTAGGATGCCCCCTGAGCACCTCTCTTTGGAAGCGTTTCAAGCTCAAATTAATGGGAGGAGACCAGGCAGTCAGGACACCGGGGGCAGACCAGGACATGTTGGAGGGGTTACATCTCCATTTGAGGTCCCCCGGGTAGAGGTGAAGGGAGCTTGGTCGGGCAAAGGAAACCTGAACTCCTCTGCTCACCCTGCTGCAGCTGCAATCCTGACAAGGATGATAAGTACCTAGAAGATGGATTGGGATTGATAGATGGTGGATTGTTCGGCCGCTGTTGCTCGGCAGAGCTTTTGTGGCGTATTGGCTTTCTGTTCCAAAGGGTTACCTGTAAAGTGTAGGTGAGTATTACGAGAAAAATAATAGGCACTCTGTAAAATCCTGTACATCTCACAATATAATACACAAACCATATCCTCAAAAAAGAGCATCAACGCCTCAACAAAAGTGAACACTATAAGCTTAAAGGGATGAGGCTGCCAATAAAATATATTTTTGTCAACAAATTCCAATAAAACACCAAAAGCAACAGCATATTAGTTGGCCTCTCAATGCTTTCCAACTTCCCTATTCTGTCTGTGGCACAGCCTCAAACCCAGTTCTTTTTACTGAAGATATGAATCTTTAAAAACGGGTCATGAATAAGTAGTTTTATTTTTAAAGCCTGAGTAATTTCCTATAACAGCTGGGCACTGTAGATTTAAACAAACATTACTCAAATTGAAGCAAATAGTCTATTTGTTAGGGGCTATTTTCGGACACAGATTTAAACTGGAATTTAAGCACATGCTGAGTATTCACAGCAGCAGGACGGTGTATGTGTAGACTCAAAATGAACAACACTGTGTGTGTTCATGGTGATGAAGGAACATGCCACCTTGTGCAATGGTGTGGCTCACTGAGCCACTTTATGGAGATAATATGAGCTTCCACAGGCTTTGGTTACACAGACAACACTGTTAGTAATCAATTTATTGTTGGTTTTAGTCTTTTCATGGGATTTGTTGACAATTACAAAATTATATAATCTATCCAGACTGGAATATCTTCAAAGAGGTATTTTTAATTCATAACTATTGTACTGGTGTGTAGAATAAGTCCAGTCCTGTAATATTCTGTGGGATATATTCACTGCAGGAATATAGCCTTTTATCAGCCTAATTTTGTTTATTGTGTCTCAAGGGCTGCTGCTAATAAAAACTAACATTATGTATATAATCCATCTGACTTGGCAGGGATGTGATGTTTTATTTGGAAATCTATTCAGCACTTCATTGGACAAAAAACACGAACTGTAATGGTGCAGTTTGTTATTTTTGAAGGTGTATGTTTTGTGTGTTGCCATGTCTTAGTCAATGTTATTGATATAGGTTATTTTCATAGTGCCTATTTCTATATTTGCTGGCCGCTGTTTCATTTTCCTCCAGGTGTATCGAGGCTGGGTTCAGAGATTTGTCAAAGCTGACCTCAGAAGAGCAACATTTCCACCGCCGTAGGCTGTATACACAAAACTCAGCCCTGAAGACAGCGTCTGAACGGCAGAGACATTAGTCCCATTTATTACCCATCCTGGCCAAAATTGTTTTTGTCCTTCACAGTGAGGGTTCGGCTGCATTTCCAATTACCAAAGACACTGTGTTGACCCTCAAGGGCATTGGCAAAATGAGAAAAGATGTAGATGTGAGGAGGTTCCATTCTATTCAATCAATACGCTTTTTATAGGCTGTGCTTGTCTGTCAGAGGAGCAGCAGTATCTTTATCTTCTGCTAAACATCACTGACACTTGCTGAATCATGACGTGGATCAGAGCACAGCCACTTGTTTCATCACTGAAAAATATTTGCAGGATTCATAGCACGGGTTTACGTTTCTGTAACTTCAAAATCCTGTTGGATTTTCTAACCTCCAACTTATTTTAGTTTGGAAGTGTAATATCTGTGACAGCCACTCAGCCCTATTAATTTACCTCAGTATAGGAGGGTGAAACGTGGCGGAGGAGATATGAGCACCTCACTCCAAATGGTATCCTGCTGGTTATTATGGATGCCTTTTGACAGGGTGATGGAGCGCTGACTGACTAATTGTTTGGAAGGTAGAGCTCTGAAGCTGGTGAGCCAAACAAAGGACCCAAGTGAATCCAGGTAAATGCTTGTGCGCTAGGAATGATAGAGAAAGATTTGTGGCAACGTATTACAGATTTTAGTACAAGCATTTCTCTCCATCTCCATCATTCCACAGAAATTAGACTGAATAGAAACAGATTGAGAGGCAGAACAGGCAATTTCCACTTACAATAATAAGGCAGAGCTCCCCAGACAAGACTGAGATAAATGTGTGAGTTTGTTTGTCTTTATGTATACAGGTTTATACCATGCTGATGGGTAATGTCAAACACATGTGTTGATAGTGCAACATGAAAAAAGATAGACTCTCACGACTAATAATATTATTTGTCTTACTTTTATTTGGGGGCTTATCATGCTCTAAATTTTGGAACAACATTTTCTCATAATTTGGGGACTTTTGGGGATCTAAACAGGAAGTAAGGAACAGCAACTGGGCGATGTCAGTGCCAATGATGCTGCTGCTGCAACTACGTTGATGTGTTGGCGAGCGAGTCAAACTACAAAGTCGCCTCACAGTCTGAAAATATCTGCAGTAGACTGGCCTTATTCTAAATGATCATCAGTATTAGGTGTTTAATGTTATAGATCTTGCTTTTATAGTGCTGCTTCTGTATTTCGAGCAAAGAAGGTAGATTTGTCAGTGTTTAGCATAGTACACATTACATAATTCAACATCGCCAACGTTTTGTCCAGAAGTGTGACGGGATAATCAGCAACCTGCAGTGGAATATATTTAAGAACCATATTTACATCAGCTTAGTCTTACCCAGCTTTTTTACCCACCATGATGAGAACATGTTGACATATTTAACACTGTAACATGACATTTTTAAGGAATATGAACTTAATCACACCCACAGGCTCTTTTCGCGATATCCAGGTTTTGTTTCACTAATGAAACATGCAAACCAGTCAATGGTTAAGTAAAAGAGGGACACAGAAACGACAAAATGAAGGTAGGTAGCGTTAACGTCATGTATCACGTAATTATGTGCAGCTGGGTGGGTCCAGTTCTTATCCGTTTTTCTCATTTTTCCAATCATGGGCATTCTCTCTGATATATATATATATATATATATACACACACTAAAAAGCACACGTTCGACAGTTTCTGGTACCTGACAATGATCACAAAGACCGGCTGGTTGCTTCCCTATAATGTGAGTGGGCGGTTCAGATGAGTCCTATTCTTAATCTAGTCATTATTACCTCCTCTTTTCTATTTCCTCCCCTTCCTCTCACAATAACCACTCTATTTGGGATTCAATTTAAATGTCTTCCCCATGAACCCAGCGCTGTTGCCACTCTTTATTGATGTTCTTCCATTCACTGCCCTTTCACACTGATTTTGAAGGTTTAATACTTATCAGCTTGTTTTTGCTAGTTTGTCCAATCTTACCCAGAATGCTTCTATGAGCAGGAACCCACACAAATGTGTCTTCAGTGGCTTGTTTTATTATACTCTTGAATGTATTGGCATTATTTCAAATAGTAAAAACAGGCCATTAGTAGATGCCCCTGACTTAAGACTATACAGAGCAGGCTGGATCTTTGGATCCATAGTCTGAGTTTTATAGTTATAAGGAATGTAAATATACACTCACTAAATCTTCACTTTTATTTCTTGCCTTAATTGGAAGTAATTCCAAATCTACCAGCAGAGTTTTTGTAACCACACAGGGATTATATGCCATATTAAAGTTGTATTTTATACTCCAGAGTCTCTTGCTCCTGCAAAGCCAAAACTTGCTTTTGGTGCTGTCTCTCTCACCCAGCAGGCCTGTACCACTTCTTTGGTTGAATGAATATCTTCATGAGCTTTCATGTTCATCCAATAATTGACCTGTTTTCTGGCATTTCTCCTGTCACCACAAGCAAACATGGAACCTGATAGGACAGTTAAATTGTGATGCCTACAGTGAACTTGACAGGGGGACCAGACAGTACTGGAAAATGTCATGTAAATTAAAGAATTCAAAGTTTTAAAGGACTAAAACTGTAACTCTTCCTCCAGATCTGGACTGCCTGAAGAAGTGAGCAGAATTATTTGACGGCAGGTAATAAAGGCTTACTCCTTAAATTCTTCAGAAAGCCATGTTTCAGGAACAATTACAGAAAACTCAATATTTAAGGAGGATAAATTATGTACCAGCCGATCATAATTTTTAGAGAGACTGCAAATATTTAAGCGCAAAACTGAAAATAATTTACATTCAACTGGAAATGAGTCCATGAATCAGCTGAGTTGAAATTCATTGTAGTAGTTGCAAGAGTATGAAAAGTAAGTAGCTGAAATAAAGCTGATATCTGTATCATGACAAATGGTTTCATCTCTGTTAAGCTCAAATGAATTAACATACTGTCATTGCCAATAAACCTATGTTTTATGACAAGACTGTCAGACAAGAATAGATGAAAGTCTTCATCATTTCGTGCAGAGAAAGGAAACACTGAGGCAAAATTATCATAGATCCAAGATGTCCAAATACAAGATGTAATTTTAGGAACATGTGTACATTTTAAATTAAACCCATTTTTACAAAGAGAACCTTGAACCCATGGACTTTTGGCATTTTGAACATTTATAGGTAACTTTTAAAGAAAAAACTAAAATCATCTTCCTTTTGTGGTGCATTTTGTAACCACAGGCTGCACAGTTGTAATCTTTTACATGCTCTTTTTGTAAAATATTTTTTTAGTCCATTAAAATCTGATTTGATTTTTATTAGTAGTATTAGACACTACCTGCAGTAAAAAGTTGAATGTGACATTAGTAAGTACAGTTTGGGGTCAGCATGGTTACACAGATTCTGAAAATAATTTAATGATTTGTAATCGTAGCAGTTCACTGAAAATGAGCTAGTGTTATCTGTGTTCTTTGTATTACACTGACTTTTGATTTGTCACAGAGGACTTATGTTACATTCAAACAATTAATAACAATGTAATTTGTTTTCATCATAACTTGCACCATCTCTAATTACCAGACTGCCGTATTAACATGGGGACTGAGAGCAGATAGTAAAAAAAATATATCACAAAAAGACGAAGAAGAAGAAATTACACAAACTGATGTTATGTGTATGAAACATGGGCTGAAATATCCCATTAAAAGCAAGTTTATAAAAATACATTATGCTTTCTATTTTTAAAGATACATTGCCTAGAGTCCTCACTCCAAAACCTACTAGTCTTGAATACAAAAACCTGGTCAACACTAGAACAGACTTCGCAGCATCAAGAAGGACCCTGCCTAGGGTAAAATTATGTGCAATCTTTTCATAAGGGATTAACATGTCTGCAATAGAGCCAGTAGAAACATTCAACTGTGCGTTAAAGGTTATATCATCAATCCAAAAACCAAAAGATAACAAATCACATTACATAAGCCACAGAGGGAACCTTAAATTCAGCAAGGCCAGTAAATAACACCTCTGGCAAAAGAGAAAAGAGCTCAGTAGTAATTTAAATAAAACATGTGTGTTGAAATAGAGAGCCCATCATGAGATATATTATAAAGATGAGAGCTATTGAATGATCAATAACAAGTAAATTAAGTAAATTTTTTAAGTTCAAAGCCAGTCCTGGAAAAGTGCCAAAATTAAGGATACTCAAAGATTGGTTGACACAAATGTTCCACAGTGAAAACACAGCTTTCTCTTAAGTTTAATTGTCAGGAAGAGTTCCAAACTCACGGTTTCGACGTCTGTCAGTGCAGGTCTTGTATCATTTCCTGGTCGAACATAATGCTCACATATATTGATGTCTTGAGTGCTAATTGCAAAAACAGTATGCAAGCAGGCAGACTACTGCTATTCCACACTTTTGTTGCCGGGGTGTTCCAGCTGTGTTCTGTTTTACATGACCAAGTCTGACTCCTAGAAATTATGTTTATATAGAACTAATTTGCAACAGCAAATAAGTTTTGAAGCAAAAGTAATGCTGACTGTATTATGTTTAACATTAACATAAGTAGGAAATGTTAATTAACATATCTAGCAAGTCACACATATTAATGAAATGTTCACTGACAACGTATTTCATTTGTTTGCTGTGAAAATATATATTCTTGCACTACAACATTTGCTCGTCGTGACTACCGCATTATCAAACTTTTCAGTGGTTAGGTTTCGTCACTGGCAGCACTGGGTTAAAGTTTAGAAAAAGCTGTTGTCTGGTTTAATACGAAAAAAGTCAGCAGTGACTTGAATCACAAGACAAGATTTAACTGAAACCACCATCTTTCCCCTAACATTAAGCACCCTAAAAATACAACACTATAATAATAAGTAACAAGATTTGTCACAGAGAGCAACAAAAATGACGCACAAAGGCAAAGCAACCATACAAATTATATAATAAAATACACTTTTTGTCAATGCTCTTGACGACGACAAATATAAGTGTTTTCGGATCTGATGCCACTATTGGCAGGACGACATGGGGAATGATTGTGTTATTGGGATATAAACAAAACAAGCAAATAAAAAAATATATCATTGAATGTTTTTCTATGCAGAAACATTTTGGCATGAACATGTCTCTGACAAAGCTAAAGCCAGAATTTGTTTTGATTCTCTGCTCCCTGCTGCTGCTGGCATCAGCACAACACACACACACACACACACACACACACAGTGGCATTATTCATCTCTATTCAAAAAAAATGACACAGTAGACACATCTGATTCTACTAACCTTACATCTAGTTCTGCCAATATTTCCTTCTGGAGTGCAAAGTTCTCCGCTGAATTTCCTGCAGGCCGCCACATGCCAAAAGCCCTCCTATCAGAGCTGAATAGCCACTGATTTAAGATGAAGCCTGAGAAGAGGTGTGAAGTAAATGAATTTCATACACCAGTAAGCCTGAAAACTCAGTTCTGACTGAGCAGTCACTCTGATTGAGGTTGACATGTGAGTAACTGTGCTATGCTAATCCTGCGCAGCAAAAAGGCGTATTGCGGCGTTATGCACACCCATACATGTTTGAATTCAGTGAACAGGGATGTTCATGAGTTGAGACGTCGTACTTTTCGTTTTTTTTCCTGTACCGATTATCGGTGGTTGACCTAAATGCTGTGAGCTATTTAACTCAGTTACTCCTGAGCGTGGAACTTACTGGCCTCACTCTCATAAACAACATATTTTTCACACAGACAGCTGGTCAATGTTGGCACTGATTGTATTTTTGCTGCTGAAATTGAGCCTTCAGTGGCGGTGGTGATAAAGCATGAGCTGTTTGATATAAACTAGTGAATGTGACAAGGAGATCATTGCTGGTTCTTACCTTGGTCAATCTTACCGGTCATAAATAACCTGAAGGGCATCCTTTCAGCTCAAGCTAATGGGACTTAGATATCTGTCACATGGGAAAGGGATCTGCCACAATCATGATTACAGTGTCACTTTTAGTGCAGGGAAGTGATTATTTTAGAGCTGACCCTGTCTTATACTGGTATTGTTTTATTTCTTATGTTTCATCACACGAGGACTGATAAGACCTGTAATGGTCTCTTGGAATGTATCGCTCCCCTTTTGGCGGCTGGTGCAGATGGTGCCTATCCACTCAGACCGGTTCAACACCTTGTTTTCTTGACTGTTTTTTAATTACTAAATTAAGCTAAATCACCAGCCAAATATATGTTTTGACTCCTCATCCCCTTATTTGCTGACGTGCACACAATGCACAGTGCAGGTGCTGTGTAACATCTTTCCTTTCTTACTGCACAATGAGGTACACAAAATCCATAATAGTTACCAAGGATGTTGTACAGAACAAATAAGGAACTAACTGCTAATTATTGAATAGCGAACTAGAAATTCCTGATTAACTCTGAAAAAGGAGCCATAGTATATAGTAAATAATAAGTTGTTGAGAACAAACTGATATGTAAGTATGAATCTGTGTCCTGACTACTTCATGAATCATCTCTGTTCAACCCTCAATAATGTGCTAAATGGATAAAACAAATAATCAAACATTACCCACTTAAAGGCCCTGCACACTCACACATGTGTTTTCAATTACTGATTAGACATCTAGTCAAGTTAAAGCTGCGGGGGATGTCACAAAACTCTATGGACCAATAAGGATGATCACATGGTGAGTTGTCCCGCCCTAACAGATGCAACAAAATTAGCAGCAGAGCAAGAGAGAGGCCAATCAAGCCCAGTTTTTACACACCCACTCGGTATTCCCGACTTCCAATCTAAATGCGTCCCAGTGCATCTGCTCGGGAAAACACACAACACAGCAAACTGGTGTTTGTATGGGAAGTCTCTGAACTTCACAAAGCACCTACTGCGGATCTAAATAAATTAACAGAGCACCAGAGAAAAATGCGTATAAAGTAAGTCAGGACAAAATGACAAGATTAAAATTAAAACTGATCAATGAAAAAAGGTTGTTCTGGCATCAAGGTCAAACGTTTTCCTCAGGCACTTTGCACTACTTAAGATTTAAAACAAGCATTCAAGCAGACAGTATGTTCAATGCACAACTCAAAGGTTTATTTACCAGCTAAACAACAGGAAAAGCAGTAGCCAAGAGGTCAGGCCTGGCTAGCTTCAGCCATGACCTCCAGCAAATAGAGTCAAACACTCTGATACAGTTTGTTCCTGAAAATGATCTCCAGTCAGCTTTCAAACTACATTTAAAAACAGGTACTGGTGAAATACAATCAGCCTTTAGTAGTCTACCCCTACTGCCATCTATTAGTAATGACTTCAAAATATCAATTTTAAATTATGCAGAATTCATCGTCAGCTACTGTGTTGGTTTATACTCCTCATTTGTTCATGTTTGATACACTAAGCATTCAAAGACAATCAGGACAGAACATTTTTATCAAGAGACAGAGTTAGGGCTGATCATCCAGTTAGGCATCTGAATTTCATATTGGTCCAATCCCCATTTCAGTCAGCATGACTCAGATCAGCAAAAACTCACAGGGGGGCTTGTGAAATGTCAGAGAATGACAATGAGGCTTTTGAAATTGCAGCCAGCTTTCTGGATTAAAATGCAGAAGGATTCGACCTGTTTCCTCCCTCCTCGGCGGAGGAATGCTGAGACTGCAGCCGAGAGATTGACACATCACCGACTGTCATCTGCCTCTCATCTGCTGTGAAAAGGACGGCATGTGCGGCTGTCATGACCGAACAGGACACTCTCCATGTTCACCTCTGTCTGTGTAAACACAGTGTCTCCCAATGCAAGCTGGGAGCACATTAGACACAGCTGAATGTCCCTCCGGCCTGTGGCCCGGCATGCCAAGAGCCCCCCTGCAGAGGAGGAGAAACATGAGACAGAAACACTGGAATGAATAGAACTGAAAATGCATAACGTATGCATGCACAGTGTTCATCACGTTGACAGCGTCGTTACTGATGCTTTAGTTGCTCTGTTTGAGCAATATAAGTGTAATGTTTTTTCTCTGTGGTTCTGATCATTTAATAGACCATTCGCTAAGCACTGCCCCACACATGCATTTGCCAATGATAATGGTGAAAGATTTACCACTTAAAATTCTCTTAAAATTTTTGAAACAATGACAAGAGTACACAAAAAAAGGCTTAAAAATAGGCCTATTTCTAGACGGCAACCGTTATTTTTGTCAGCTGAAGTGACGACTGATGCTGGCAGATGTGATCAGCTGTACAAGGTAATATTCGCTTCATTAGTTGATGGAAAACACGGCTGACTTTTTCATGTTTCCTGCTGACTCGTTCCAAAAGATAACCCTGTGAAAGTGGTCTTAAAAATGCACTTAATGAAGACATAAGTGATATCGCACTAAAAGACTGAGGCTAAAGCTGCTTGTCCCAGGCAAAAAGTCCTCACAATGATCCATGTAGAAACAGAAATATAGACGTAGAAAAAAAGAAACAGCACAGTAAGCCCCAGTATTTGACGTATACAGGAAAAAAATGTAAACTCTGACTGCTGTTTTGGTCTACATGTGTGGCATCTCATCTTACATAACCATATACTAATTAATGTTTTCAAACAGTATTTTTTTTCACTTTTAACATCACAAATGAAAAGGCTTTTAAGTTGAGGACTAACCAATGACTGAAACATGGCAAAATAGATGGCCACCAGCTATAGATGAGACTCTGCTTTTGGGTGCTTCATGCACGGAGTGCAAGAATGGAAAGCCTGACTGGGGTTTTTTGGCTTTGTATCCCTTCAAAAGCACTTTTCTATCTTTTACCGGCCATGAAGAGCAGTGCTTTCCATTTCCATGTCCTACTTTCTCCATGAACTGTATCCTAAACATTAGCTTAGTGATGAACAGCCATGGTTGCTCTTGAGCTCTGTTACCAGTGGCATAGTCTCGCATAGCCGGACCTCTGTCCACAGCGATGTGTCAGCACTGGAGAACGGTCGAGCCGCACCGGCTATCATTATGCTGTAGGGGGGAAAATGCTCTGGCTCGTTTGGATTTCTTGTTTCTTGTTTGGGGGGGGGGGGGGGGGGGGCTTGTTTTGGTGCAACATTTGCTCGTGTGGAGGCGAGCACCGGCAGAGAAATGGCCAAAGGAAACGCCCCAAAAGACTGACAAAAAAACTACAAACACAATTTCTTCATCAAAACTTGCCATTTTCAGATTGTTTCCTGTAATGAAGAGGATTTTGAAAACGGTAACACGGCGGCAGCGGAAGGGGAGGAGAATGCCTGCGTGAGCTATGCGGCCAATGGTAGGCTTACACCTACCGTCTACATCTGGTGAGTCAGACTACCAGTGGCATGACTGACAGCTGTTGGAGGGAGAACGTGGAGTGATGCAGTGAATAAGATAGTTGAATCCAATCTGGTCTGACCTTCTGATCAATGCGCTGCCATTTGGAGCTGGCACAGCGAAGACCTGTGCTCAGCTCACAGGCTCCGAAAGCGAACACAGAGAGGTGCATCTGGGCTGGACTATCAATACCTTTTACACCCACATAAATTCTCCTCACTGCTAGTGGTTTCAAGTTTAACCTGCTGTTTTAGTGCAGGATGGGCTGGCAGGGGCACAAACTGATATTTGGACAGGGGACCTCATGTAGAGGACCGAACTGTTAAAAGTAGGGCCTCTCGTGGCTTTCACGTGAGAATGTATTACTTAATAATGAAACAGGCCATGCTCCTGGATACTACCCACCTAACAAGGCTTCCAGACAAGAAGCCAAGTATGTGCCAGGGGTAATCATGCTCAGAATAATGAGGAAGCAGCCTGGATATTTGCATATTTTGTAGGATTATCCAAACAAATCCCTCACCAGCCTCCTCAGAGATGTTGCCAAAATGATATGCTATCTAAAAGGAAAAAGAGCAGCACCCTCTTTTCAGTCCACTGAAAGTATTCTCCCCTACAGTGATTTGTAATATGCTTTTGTTCTCCCTCTCTCTTACTGTAATAAAGAGCTGTGCATATTTCACTGGCCTGTAGAACTGAGTGTTACATCCCCTTTGGCTGTAATTAATGACTAGCTGAGACAGTGGAACATAGTTACTTTGGGGGCACGTAGTTCTTCTGTTGTTGAGTTTAGGGAGCGTAATTCACAGTCGCCTGTATCATACTGGGCTCGACTTCTTTGTTTCATAGTCCTGGGATCACAGCGTCATCTCTAATTCATGGTCAAGGCTGCAGTGGTGTTCAGAGGACACAGCTGTACTGTACTGATGAGTGACTTGTTTGCTGACAGGTTGATTGATGGTTCGTGATGCTGTTCCTTGTTTTGTCACAGAATCACGACGTGCGCACGGAGGAAATGTCTTTTCAAAGTAGCAGATCCCTCTGTTCTTATGTCTGTCTGCGTGCTGCCTTAATCCCAGTTGTCTCGTCTGGACGTGTGCCTGTCAGTGTGGCCTTTTGTTTGTCTGTCTTTGCAAACTTGTTTCCTAAAAATTATGTTTGCGTACACATTTACTAATATATGTGTATCGTTAGTAATGAACAGCTCTACAAAGTTCTGAAATGTTGCCAAAGCTGTAAAACAGAACATATCAGCATTTACATTACATTCTCTGACAATGTATTTTCATTTATTCCCTATCCACTTATAGTGACTACAGCATGATTAACATTTTTATGGTTATGTTTAGGCAACTCAGGGCACTTCTGGAAGGTTAGGGAAAGATCGTTGTCATTGTTAAAATTTGAAGAAGTCGACTGTGAACAAGACAGGGTGTTCATTTTTCATTATTTAAAGTGGCACTTCACGGATTTTACACATTAAAATCAGTTTACTTGTCATCAGCAAAACGACCCAGTCTGTGAAAACAATTTATTCTGTGGCTCTGTAGGGAGCTGTCTAAACTCAGAGAAAATAATCCTGATGATGATGCCAGCAGGGCTATATCAGGAGATTATAAACAGTTTGCAAAATATGTTATAAACTGGCACATGAAGAGATGCGAGCACTCACCAGGCAGGGTAAGTCTGCAAAAGATGCCAATAAGTTGCGTTGTGAGATCCAGTGTTTCTGATCCATACTAGGGACTAGTAGTGCTGCATAGATTTTGACCATTCTTATTTGAATGAGTCTCCTGCAAGTTTCCCTGAGTAGTCCCATAAAAGTGGAATAAACATTGCCAGTGTACATAATTCATGCAGAAATTATGTTTCCTTCAAAGTGTATTAGGCAAAACTGTTTAAATAAAATAGCTTATCAACACCCCGGTGACACTAACACATTGCATTGACTGGGTGCAGTGGCTCTGGTAGACGTGGTTCTCCTGCTGCGGAGGCGGGTGGTGATGCAAACTTGTTTAATGACCAGGCTGTTGCAGTGTGCAAAACAACTTCGACCCCGCACTCAGCACAGCCAGGAGGCCTGCTACAGTATGTTCCTCTCTCCTGCCACCACACCATTTCAGATACTGTATCCAAAAAGTAAGCACGGACAACAAAAGGTGCACTTACTTTACAGGGTTTTCCAGCAACGCTTTCGTACTTTCAGTTGTTCCCTGATGGCCAGACAGCATAAATCACAGAATGTTTGGTCATGAAAATTGTGTGTGTGTGTATATATATATATATATATATATATATATATATATATATATATACAGAAATAATGCAGAACATGAAGGTCATTTTGTAGGAGACAGAAGTAGTCGTCGGCCTTGCTTTCCTCCCTTGAATCACTAAACAATTGGACCATATTTGCCTCCGTTGAAGCTTTGTCCTGTAAAGGTTTCTTTATTTTTCTGTTTCTGTATCTTTCTTGTTGTTGAAGTTACCATTGCTTTAATTTGTAACAGTTTTGTGACTGTTATATACAGTGGAAATAAAAATGTCACAGATTATTACTGTAGTTAAATGAAAGGCTTGCTGTGTGCTTCACCACAGTACATCCAGGCCAAGGTTTCCTCCACTGACAATATTTTGAATGCTGCTGCTGCCAACCTGGCAGGATATCATCAAGTACATGAGTCGATGCGATTGCCTCTCAGGCCGGTGTAACTGGAATGTATTTTCACTGCGATTCAGCTGAAACTCTGGCAGCACTATCTCCACTAATTTCCCCTGTGCCTGTGAACCACACTGCGAATGATGCCAGCCATACTGAGCAGTGTCCTTAAACTCTGCATTACCTTTCATCCCTTCGTAGAAACCTTTTTATATATTTATTTTTCCATCTTCCCAATGTTAATAGATTTTATGCTAACCGTATTCCTGTTGCAATTTGCATTTCATCACCACACAGATTGGGTCCTTTTTCTTAATTCCTTTTCATATTGCCTTCCTGTCCTTGTGCGCTGTTATTAGCTGCAGATGTTGGGTACTCAGTCTTCCACAGTGACCTGAGCTCATTACACCGAACCCACATCAATAAGCTAATAATTCAACCTCTGTCCTGATGAGTGCTGATGTTGTACTAATCACCTTTGCCCTGATGTGGAACCTTTTGTAAATCAGTAATGTATTCATTAACTTACATGTACAGAGCTATAGCAATATGGTCAACCTTGAGTGTGAACAATTATCGCTCAAATCAAATTTATTTTTTGTTTCACCCTTTGAACAATGACATTGGTTGCATGAGGTGGATATCTGTGGCTTGACTGTCATGTTAGACATTTTATTATTATTCAAGTTTAATTCAAAATTTGTTTTTGATTGCACTTTAATGCTATAGTGGGTCCTTGGCCACATGCTAATACCGAAACATATCCAAACAATCAATATATTCATGTTTTAGGGTTTCTGGGATGGCAATTGATTAAAAATATGCACTTACTGTATATCCTAACAACTCCAAATCATACAAACTAAACCAAACTGATCAACGCCAGACAGAACATTGATGCGCGATTCTGCAAAACATGAAAATGTTCAATGCCAAATGTAACGAAATAAGGAGGCACACATTAAAAACTCACACACAGAATAGCTAAAGAAGGTCTGAGTCAGCAATTAGTGTGATCTGGGTTATGGTGTTGTTGTTTTTGTTGTTGTGGGACTGCTCCTGAAAGCCCCCCTGCTGCCTCCTCATCTACTTATTCTCCGTCCCGGCTTACTGATGCGACTACTGAGGTGACAGAGACGAGGAGGCCTCTCTGTGATGAGCGTGGTACAGAAAGGCTGGCTGTTAGAACCTCAGCAGGGTGCAGAAGTGCATGACACGTTGTCATTACTGCTGCAGCAGCTCTGGTGGACATGCTGTGTTCATTTGGAAGTCAATCCCTGAGCAGCTGAGGTGTTCCTTTGCGGTCGGTCAATATGGCTTGTCAGTCACAACAAGCCAATTTAGAGCTGCCGAGTGTTCTCCGACGTCAGACGTCCACAACCAGAAAATTGAAAGTGACACCTAGTCCTAAGAAATGATTGATTGCTTAAAATCAATTAAAAAACACATAATTTAACAGACATTTTAAGTGCTTCGTAAAAAGAAATCATAACACTTATACAGTGTACTTCCTCTATATTTTAGGGATATTAATTAGAAAAATGACAAAATGGGCTCACTCTGTGACTTACAGTATATTACCACATTTCTGGTGGAAATCATCTTTTTTCAAGATTGTCATTTGTCAAAGTGACATCAGATTGATCATATTTCGAGTTCTAATTATTTCCAGACAATCAGTTGAAAACTGCACCATAAGGATGGAAGATTAAAGGAATAGTTCAACATTTTGGGATGTATGTATGTAAGCTCAATGCTACTCTTGTGTCGGTCAGCCTGGCTCCAGCCAAAGGTTACAAAATATGCCCACCAGCACTAATTCACTATTTAACATGTTATATCTTGTTGTTGTGACAGACTCCATCTTGCCTCTCAGAAGTTGCCATGGTAACCAGCGTAGACTCTAGGGAGTTACCGCTCCCAGCAAAGAAATAGTCCAGCACATCATATCAAAACAACAAATTGTCATCTTGTGGTATTGATCTTCTCACCTAACTTTCAGCAAGAAAGCAAATAAGCAAATCTCCCAAAATGTTGAACTATTCCTTTAACAACAAAATTGACTGAATGTGAAACCAACTACTTAAAGATGGACATTTTTGCAGGATGACTGTCTAGGATGGCTTCACCTTGAGCAGCTTAGTAAATCAACCGTTGATGTTGGAAAAAAAAGAAAAGAAAGAATTGAGGAGATGTGGGAAATTGGATGTACTGTCTCTTTGAATGTCATGGGGAACACAAGTCCTCTATCAGATCTCTAGAGCCCAATCTGCAGCCTATTACTAACACTCTGCAAGATATTACATCTCTCATGTGATATATGACGCATACACATGCAGTATGCTCCTTGTAATAACCTTGTGGTGCATCAGTTAAGGAATGAGATATTAACTGAGCACAGCTGTGAAACTATGTTTTCTGATGAGGGCTCAATGAAACTGAAATGGCTTTGAAATTCAATTAGGAATTCCCTAGCATCTAATGGTATGGTTTTACTCCTCTATTTCAGCAGTTTTGATCTATAATAATTGTCATACATGAGATGCAAAGGGGCTTAAGTTTGGTCTCAACATTGGTAGGGACACAACAACCCCTTCTTCAGCAGTTATACTCAGGAGTACATGCCGCCCTGATGGAAAAGGTTTGAGAAAATAAAGAACTTGTGGTTTAAAAATGGATGGCACAAGAGTTTTATACTTGCATTTTGTAGTAATAATCTGCACGAGTGAAACGCTGGCCTATGTCCCCAGTGAGAGTGGGCTTGCTGGAGCTTAATGATGAATCACAGAGGTGGCAGTAAAATAAACAGACTGGGGGGTCTTATTGTGATCTTTGGTTAACTGTAAACTGCTTGTGTTTTAATTAGTTTTGGTACCAGGGTTTTTGTGATTACCAGAAAGAATCAAATTGCTGAGAGTTGTTGTTGTGGTTTTACGACTGCTTCTGTACCCTCGGGTGATATCGTAACCGCAACATGTAAACAGTAGAACAAATTCATAAAAATGGTTGATTTAAAGACAGAAAACTGGCAAACTTGTTTACAACTGAATGAATGTCATCCAAGCACGTCCAGCAGACAAAGACAAATTTCACATTACAGCAGCAGAGCAGGGAAATGGGATTTAGGCAGAAAAAAATACTTTAGATTAAAAACAGAAGAGCACAAATCAAGATTTACACAATGATGAAAAACAGGATTATGGATTTGTTCAAAAGCTTTTTTCCATGTCACACAAGTCAGCAGCAGTACAGTTTGTATCTGGTGAAACAGTGTTCCAATACTTAATGCACACTATCATTTGATGTTGTTTCAATAAGTGCGTGTTTGTAGCCCTTTTTGTTCTTGGTTGAGAACAAGAGAGTTGTTCAAATTAAACAACAGAATACGTTCTTTGTCCATGTCCTCCAGAACAAGCAAATAATCATTTTCTGATCTGATCTTGTTTATCTGTGAAAAAGAAAACGTGAAAATGTAATTAAATGGCTGCAAAGCTACCATCACTGCCAGTTAGACCTAAATAAAAGTCTATAATAATATTAAAACAAACACAGTTGATTCAGCTCAAAAAGGAGATACACTGTTAATTTGTATCTACAAAATATGAAACAATATATACAAATATATAACATGATAATTATATGTGCATAGTATTAGTTGAGGCAGAGCGCTTGCATTGGATTGTTTGTCTAATGATGTTGATTTAATGTTTATGTTTGTTTATTAAGGAGATTATTAGTCTCTCTAACAGCTTCAAGAGCGTCCTTAAAGAGCAGAGCCTTTTCCACCAAATCACAGAACATATGGTTAAATTGTCACTTCTTTGATATTAGTGTCTGAGCTAATGTAGCATATTACTGGTGTTAGTACAAGGCTGGAAATAAGTGCAGTCATCTTCCATTTTGCATGGATGCTCATGAATTTGAATGAATGGAGGTTTTTCCGATATTATAAATTTGCCAACTTTCTGTGAGTGCAGCACCCACACAGACAGAAAACTTAAGAGTTTGATATCAAGAAATGCTAAAAACAGAGTAATAAAGCACAGTACTGTATGAAATATACTGACAGTGTGAGTGGAAACTTGAAGTGCTTTTTTATATAAGATGAGTCCGGAGCAGAGTGCGATCACTACAGGTCCACTGCTCCCTCGGTCACTATCAGTGACTGAAGAGAGATAGAGGAGAGCTCATCATTCAGGACCCAGTCATCCATCTCTCCCTCCCTCTGTCTCTATCTGATTCTGTCTACATCTGCCTTTTTTTTTATTCTGTCTGTCTCTCTGTTTCTCTCTGCACTGCCAGGCCTTGCTGAGGCCAGAGACAGTCATGTGGATTTCAGGGATTCGAGCCAAGCGGCCTCCCAGGGAAATTACCTCAAGCTTGCTGGGCATTTAATGAGGTTCACAATGATTTATGTTGCTTTATATACAGAAAATAGAATCAGGGACCCGCATATTGGCTTGTTACTGATTAATTCCACACTCTAATTTCACCCTGGATACATTTCAATATTATATTGACAACACAGTGATGTCCCGAAACGCATGGCTTTACAAGTAGGGAAATTAAAGTTCTACCAAATTAAGCACATGGATCCCTGTCGGAGTGTAGTTTAGCAGTGGCTTAGTCTGCTTTTCTTTTGTTTGGGAGACTATCAAGGTGAAAAGGTCTTGTGTCAAATGAACTGGAGTCCCATCTGTTCCAAGCTCAGCTCGACTCCCCCTTCCTTTCTGCCTCTGTTTCTCCTGTATCATCACAAGTCGATGCAGTGCTAACTCACAACAGTGAGATATTTATCTCATTTGACATTGTGAAGACAGACACACACTCTGTCTGTAACAGAGTAGATATTATTTACCTTCAAATAAATACCATTACCATTGGGCATTTATTCCTCATGACCCTGCATGAGTTGCTTACTTATTTCCACCTACTATCTGGTTCAGCCAGGTGATACCAGGCCTGCTGGCTATATTCTAGCTGGAGATGAAGCCAAGCAGCCAGTCTTGTGTCCAGTGGGAACAATGGATTATCTAGCATCAGGTCCGCTCCTCTCCCTCTCAATTTGAAAGCCTACAAGTCTATCTACAGATCAGTTAATAACATGGTACTTGTCCCTCGGCCAGATATTTTGGTCTTTTTCAATTGGGGTTCCTCTTATTGACCTAAGATTTGAAAAGGACCCTCTCTTGCGGCAAGTCCGACCCTCATGTCTTTCATAGAGGGCGAAGGTTTGTTGGTCGAGATTATCAGTCACCTCTGCTCTGTCACGGGGTGATATGAAAGTGTCAAGGCACAGGGTTTGAGGAGGAAGGAAGAATGTGTTTTATTATGTCAAAATCAGAACCCTTGTCTGCGGAAGAAAGCAGTTGTGGCTCACTAAAGAAAAGTATCACTTCACTTCATCAGGATTTTGTGTCTGCAACAGGGATGTTACTTCGATATGGGTACATTGTTTGACATCTGGAAGTCCTGTATATGGATCAATAAAGCTCTCGGAAGTGCCATATGTCAAAAGGTACCGTATCAGTTTTTAATGAGTCACTCTAGGGGTTTATAAGTTGTAACAAATAATGTACTAAGGCTTTATAGATCAGATATAAGCCATTAATGAGAACAACCTTTTGGGTTGCAGGTTGAGAAAAATCCCCCTGGTGGTGTTAATCCACCTCCAGTATGACATTTTATTTGTCTTTTTACCTCCTTAATTCATCAAGTAGACCACTTAATGTTCAATGTTCATGTGTAATGGTTTTGTAAGAAACTGGCAAACCATGTTGCTCTGACCTAGGAGCATCAGATCAGAAAAAGCTCATAGTAGGTTGAATGTGGAAATGGTTTTAATTGGCGTCATGTCAGTCATCCAGAGGGGTTGCAGTTTGCACTTTGGTACATTATTACTGCAGTGGATGGAGGGTTTTGTTATTTGAGCATTAACATGTCGTTTTGGGGCACTTGCTGTAATGACTGATGCTGTCATTCTTCTTGTGAGGACAGTCTTGAAGTAGTATAATGTAAGGGTGTTCCAGAATGAGACTTTGTCTATAAATACCAGCTGTCACATCCTCAAATCGTACTTTTCACCAGTCTGGGATCCTCTGCTGTTCTTCCCTGTGATCACTGTCCAGCACTGAGCCAGAGGGGAAACAGAAACTTTACAAGTGTCCAAGTATCAAGCATTAGTCACATCCACTCTGCCAACACGGCATATTTCTCTCCTTTGCACTTGTGCACCTCTGGGACCCGCAGACAAATGCATCCACATGCACGAACACACACACACACACACAACCTGAATGCATATTTTGCATATTGCACCTGTGCACATGAGTGCGTGCACACACGGATACAAGCCTCCCACCTGTTCTCGCTGCTCAGTAACACTGAGCTCCCCTTCCCCTCTCTGCGTAACAAACCCGTGGCTGCCAAAATGTTCCCATAGCCACATTGCTGCTTCACTCCGTGCAATATTGCTGGTATTTAGATTAATTTAGCTGAACATATGCTGCTCTTTTACTGGAATCATGTTCATTAGACTTAACTTTTGTAGCCCTTTGAAGACTTCTTATTTGACAGACTTCATGATTTAAAAACATTTTGGAATTATCGTGTCTTGTTGGTGAGGTCTGTGAAATCGATAAAGTCTCTTCTTACCGGCAGAAAACTACTGATTTATTATCACAAAGGTATAAGGTTTCATTGATCTTAAGGTTAAGCTCTGTTTTCCACATTTGGACTTGAGAATGCTGTTGATAGACAGCCAAAGCCAGACAGCCTGACACTATCTAAAACTGCCATGGGTGTCTTGAGAGGTGACAGAAAGCAAATAGACTAATGTCACCCACCCAGTGAATCCCTCATGTTACAATGGCTGACATTGTCCACTGCAGCAGGCACCTACCCCACTCAATAACTAATTACAATGTCTTTAGCCTCCTCTGCCTCCTCTCTACCTCCAGCCTTTCCTCTATTCAAAGGAGAGCCAAAGGACAGGATGTCTGTTAATTAAAAAGGCTGACTAATAGTAGCTCCAGCAAACATCCCCCTTTTCACTCTCTCACTGTGGCACATTAAGAAACTATGTCTGTGGTTTTAGCTGGTATTTCAAATGAACTGAAGCACCAAACCTGTTCATGATGAATGTGATACTCAGACCACTGAATAGTTGATGGTTTTTGGTTTGTGTTCTCCCCTTTAATTTATTATCACCACATGATGTTTCAATTCTTGCCTGAAATGTTACTCCTACATTGTGCTTTCATATTCATGCTAGTGCCACATACAGTATTATACACCCGATCTAAGAATTAGATTTAGTGGGCAATGTATTGCGTAATGAGTCTTGATGAGGACATTATTTATCCTCACCAGAAAAAACAGCACCGGTTTGTTCAAAGGCTTAAAAATACATCTTGCTGAAAAGCCTACCTGTTGTGGCTGTGCAATTTATGTGTAACGTTGTCACAATTGTTCTAACTGTGATATACAAAAGACATGATGGGCAAATTCCTCTTATACTTAGCAGATATCTCCGACAGATGACCGACATTGGAAAAGGCTACGCAAACCAAAATTAACTCCACATCTCAGTCTCTTGCAGTACAACACAGCTACTGTAAACGGGAAGATGAAACAGAGGCACATCATGACTAATTGTCTCTGAAAAGCGAAGGGAGAACTAGCAATATTTGTTATAGCGCCTCAAAACCCTGTAGGAAGAAGGTCAAATTGTGTAGTTGTAGAAATAGAAAATAATAACTTTTACATGGGAGACCAGACCTGTTGGCATCTCACTTCTTACCACCAATCAACATCATTTTCTTTTCACCACGATCACAATCTTGATCAGAAAACCCTCATTATATTAACACGAGTAGTTTGGGAGACTACTTGAATGGAAATGTATCCCTAAGTGTGACATGATGATGATTTTTGGGCATTTTGTCTTCATCAACACACTTCACTAGCAAGAACCACACCATCAACAGATACGTTTAACGATTTATTTACAGATGATGATGATGATGATGATGATGATTGTGTGCGAGGCTCGCAAAACCCCCAAAATCTATTTAACTGGAGATTTTGGGGGATTGAGCGGAATTGAGATCTTTGAGATGTGAACAGATATGCCGATGGCACACTTGGAAAGACCATCGACCCATGACACGAGTGTTCAGGGATGCCATTCTGAGAAGCTGAGGTAGCAGCACCAATCATGACGGAGTGTCAGGAATAATGAAAGGGAGAAATACCAGATGACTGGTGGAACCGGAGTGAAACCACTTGTTCGGACTCAGAGATGAAGGGAGGATATGACAATGTTATACTCTGGATGTGGAGTGAAAGACGGCTCTAAGCTGACCTGGTTGATTGGTTTTGATTTGCTTTGATTATTAGAATACCATGGTGTCGTTTCAGAAGTGAGACGAGTCTGAAATGTGCTTGTGACGGCGTGAGTCGAAGTGAAGGGTTGAAGCGGTAGACTCGGAGCACCTGAGGAAACCAGTGAAAGCAAACAAGAACATGGCTTGTAAGATTCGAGCAACCTGAAAAATGCTGTATCCAGAGCGGACGGTGGGGATGCACACTGACAGCAAGTCTGTGGTAATATTGTATTTGGTATTTTGGGCAGGGTCTTGGTGTGGAAGACGTCTGAGCGGTTAAGTAACCTGTGGACGGCTGGAGGCCGGGCCTTGCTGCCGGTTAGAAGCTTAGAAAAGAAGCTGATGCCGCTATGGTAAACTTTAATGGTGTGAGTTCTGACAGCCGTCGCTGAATGGGCTTAGGTTATGATGAAAAGATTCAGAGGGAGACAGGGATGACATTTAACAGATGGTGTTATAATAGATGCCAGGATGCCATTGTTACGTTACATGGTACAGTATGTACTGCAGACTATTATGCCACGAGACCAACTATGAGACACATATGTCATCACAGATATACCAGTGAAACTTTACTCATGTGCTTTGTCAAAAAGAAATGATACAGACAAAATTTCTGTGCGATTTGTTTTAACCAGATACTGTATCTATCGGGCATCATGTTTAAACATCATTAATGTCTCCCCTATGGCTCTGGTGGGAAGGTGACAGCAGGCAGAGGAGAAAACAGTCACTGGTTTACTCCTATGGGAAAGCCTCGGTGGAAAAACATGGCAGAAGGGCATCTGAATCTATATTAGATCACTCTTCTCTTCACCGTGGTAACTTCCCACAGTCTCCCCCTCCAGACCACCTTGTCAATAGTACTGAACAGTCCTGGTGCAAATTATTGTCCTGGGTATAAATAGGCTGACAGTCTGGCAGGGCCAGGTTGTCACAGTGACCTCAGATTGTCCCCAGATGGCACAGTTCCCTGGCAAACTGTAACAATGCAGCTCTTTTGATGAATGGATGGCTTCTAAAACAACTCATTCCCACTCAACATTTTTTGTTTTGTAACATACCATAAACGTATCTTGTGTGATAAAGTTGTATGTGGCAGAGATATAAACTGATTTGACAGTTTATAATTAATTACCTGTTCAATTATATTTGATGTTGAAGCCGACTCAAGACAAAGTCCTGCTGCATTCTGAGATGTCGATCTACAAACCAACGGTGCATTCAGAAGTGATTTGCTGGTTTGTGGTCTTTGTTTATTTGCATGATTCTCGGATTTAGAATGTGTTTCAATCATTTTGGGAGGGTGATTAAATTTTTTTTCCCACATTTAGATTTGTGATTCAGTGTCTTGCTCAAGTACACTTGACAAGTGGACTGAAGAAGCCGGGAATTAAAACCACCAACCATCATTTAATGACAAAACTGCACATGGGCTGCAGCCATTCTTGGTTCTTGCTATTGTTGTCTACAGGATAATGGTAATCTTTTTCTTTTTGCATTACTTCAATCCTTGAAATAGTGTATGAAAAGGCCAAGATCAGAGCTGTTTGGGAGGTGGTGTAGAACTAAAAGCACTCTTTTGTCTGATTTATATAACCCACAGAAGTAATGTGATGTTGGACTTGTTGGAATGTATAATGTATAATGTATTTGTGTGAAGGTGGATCTAATAAACTGACAGCCTAATGTGTTGTTGCAGGGCGATTAGTTTCAAAGGAGTCTCATGAATGAATTTGATTAGGATTCCCCTTCTGTCCCTTCCTCCATCCTAAACTCTAGGGGTTCCCTCTATCGTCCCTGTCTAGTCTCTATCTCACCTCTGTCTGTCTTTCTTCATTACATTACAGAAAGTTATCTGTTATAACATGCTGTAGGCTGGTATTGAGTCTTAAAATATTGCTTCTTACTCTAACTCAGTTCTGTCATTTGAATTGGATAAATAGAATTATACTGAAAATATTATTTCCACTCAGGGACTTTTTGAAAACTGAGATAACACAATTAAAAACCGCAGTCAGTTTGACTGCAGCTCCTCATTTCTTGTGTTAAAATTAGTAAAAAATCTCTTAACAGGGGCAAGTGGGGCGGGATATTTTCATATTTTATCAACATTTTGAAGCACTTTGATACAGGAACGCTTTAAAAATATCCAAATATTTGTGATACAATACCATCATTTATACATCAGCAACAGGCAGATATGTAACAACATCAGTCGTGTTGGTGTCCACCTGATGAATGTAAGTCCAATATTACATCTCCTCTGAGCTCTGTTTTTGGTCTCCACCATCACCTGATAAAATTATCTGGCACTTAAGCCGCTAAATGCAGCACTTACACCAGCTATTTGTTAACTTTGCTAACTTTGGGCAGACAGCATACAGTTGGTTTATCTGAGCCTGAAACAATTTATTTTGAATAACTATTCATGACTATGACTATACATTTGATCTATTGTTTGGTGCAGCTTTAAATGACTTTGTGCACTATTATAGACATAACTTTTCTTAAAAACAGTGAGTATGAAGTCACCCAAGGTATTTCAGATAATGTTACTGACCTGAAAGGTTCCCTGTGGATGTTTTAGGAGGAAGGAATTGCGCTTGACACATTTGTTAGACCTCAGGGGTGCACAATGCATTTTGAAAGTAATGTACTTAAAGTAAAACTAACTTTTGTTTATTGACAAGATATATGTGCATATGTGCAGAAAAGTTTTTTGGAAAGTTTTGGGATGGACCAACAAATTGACCTGTGGTAGCTGTTGGTCATAAATAATAGGATTTTTAGGCTCAATACTAAACTAAATTACTTGGTTAAATGCATATTCTTCGTTGTGCCGCCATCAATTTTCCATTCCCTCGATGACCCCCCCCCCCGCTACCCTCTATACCTGCTTCCTTCCATTTCTCCTCCTCCCTCTCCATCGTTTATCTTCGCCAGTCATGGAGGCCTACTTGTCACCAGCAGACGTGTTGATGTCTAATAGTTGTGGGAGCATTTTCTATGACGCCTGCAGCAAACAGGAAGCCCGGCGGGCTGCAGGGAGAACAGAAGGAGGGTTTATCTGGGAAGGCAGGCTTTCCCTCTATCACCATGCCAATAGAGACAGCAGCACAGAGCCCGGCGCTCCACAGCCAGATAAGGCCCCCAGACAGAGAGCACTGCAGTTAGACCCCCCTCACTACAATGGATGGGACAGACCAGAGGCAGTACGTGACCAACAAACTCCACACGGCCGCTTTAACTTAAACACTTGTATTCTTAATGTTTATCTGCTCAGCACACAACATACAACTTAATGAGTGGTTGCGGTCTGGGTCCTTTGCTTTCTTTGTGCTTTTCAGAAAAAGTATATTAATATGTGCAACAATATGGTAATTTTAAAGCTGCACTGATAAACATTTTTATATTAACTTTAACAGGACTTTGACAGCAGAGACCAAGCTTCACATCCTGCGTCATGTGTGTTGCTAAGTTTAGGTAAAAAAAAAACGCTTGGTTAAACCTGCAGCGCAGCATACACATTGTCATATTATCACCTTTTGGTAAAATGAAAGACGCTAAAACGCTCTGCAGAGCTGAGAGAAACGGCAAAGTCATGTGAAAAGTTTGTCACTGCAATTTCTTTCACATTAAACATTTTTTTGCATTATCAATATAAAAATATTGATTAGTACAATTTTAAAGTTAGGGAAAGCTTGTGCCCCATCTTGTGCTTCAAGTCTGCGTTTCCTGTTCTACTTTCCCTGCTTTTACAGAGTGCTTTGAGTTAACTGAACAGAAACATGAAAACATTAATCATGCTTTAATGAGGAGGAGCAGATGTTGTAAAGAAAACAAACGCAATACAGTTTTACAAATACGTTCAGCATGAACATTTTGCACTGGTTGGCCATTAACAGTTTGGAGCTACATCAGTATAAATGTTTTCTGAGCGTAATTCTTAGGAGACATGGTTGACAAAAACATCATTATCATTATTTTTGAATGTTGTCATGTACTCTGTATGTATTCTTTGTATGAGCGTCTTTGTTAGTGAATATGCAGTGGACAATCTTCTGAATTTCCCCTAATTTTGAAGACTCATTGTTGAATATACTATATTTAAAAGAAGAAAAGAAAGTTGTCTGTTTCTTTCTGGCTCTTCTTTCGTCTCACCACTGTTGCTGTGGGTCTCTTGTGTGTGTACAAGGTCTTATGGGAAATAACTATATTCACTGTGTTCTGTACTGGGAAATCCAGGCTTGTGTTTGGCCAACCATGTCAGGCACTTAAATCACAGAGGGCCTGAATTCCTTTGGGCCATTCCAGCCTGTCACCGTGAATGTAAAGACAGGCTTTATCTCTTAAGACTTAAATATGACCATGAATAATGTAGAAGCAGGTAGAGCAAGTATTGAAGAGGGATCAGAGGAGCGTTACATTTTCCACGCCTCTTTGATATTAAGTCAGTGGCACGATGCCACTGAATCATCAAATCTTATTTACTGCTATCGTCTTAAAGTGGGAGTGGAATACAGTAATCAAAAATCAACAGAAAAACATCATGAGCTTGGAGATTTCAAACACATGATGGATGAGGCCTGTAGCCGAGTCATAATAAAAGAAGCTGTTCCAGCATAAGACATGCAGCTGAAGACAAAAAGCTTTTCTGAGGGGAATTCATTCTGTCTGGGTCACCTCTTCCGTCTGAATTCTTTGCTGATAATGAGGGGGAACAAAAGACGTTGTTAGGAATAGGATTCACTGTATTGCTTGGTTGTTATTTGCTGTATATGTCAGCATATACTTGTTTGTGCTTGTCTAGCAAGAAATTAACTTAGTCACAGAGGTCTGAGACAATAGCAGGCAGGAATTGCTGAGCCAATTGCAGCACCTCGGCAACGGTAAAGCCATTTCGCTCCAGCAGACCACTTAATAGCCTTGGCTGATGCAGAGTTTGGAAATCCATCAGTCAACTGGGCCAGACTGAGATGAGCAGCCTGCTCAGCTACACAACCAGTGGGTGGGGAAACAATGGACCAGTCCTCATCATGGGTTCAGATCATTCAGTGCCACAACCTCTCACTCAAAATTCGATTTCTGAGAATACACTACGGAAATAGACCGCAGCAGAGTCTTACACACTAATGAACACCAACTCTGAAACTTGTGCTATTATCACGTGATTGAAATGTGTGATAATAGCACAGAGAAGTGTGTTTACCAGTTCATTATGTGTAAAATATGAGAGAATCCCCGAGCATCAAACAAGTGAGTGTATTTAGATGTGTAAATTAGTTTTCATTTATCAATTGTTGGATTGGGAAATAACAAAAGCAGATGTTTTCTGACTTGACAGCAATAAACCAGCCCTGCCTGTTGAACGCCCACATCTTTCACCCCAAGACGTGTTTTATGGCTGCACCATTCCATCAAGTGGGGGTTTTCAAGATTTGGTACCTTTGGACACTTTGGGATCTCCAGTAGAACGTAAATTTAAGTTCTTTGGTTTTGATGCACTTGGATTTGTACTTACTGAATCACCGGGATGTTTTAAGAGGCTAAAGGAAGTCTTTGATAATTTCCTTTTAGAAAAGCCTTAAAAGTCACACGACCTTTTGACCTGCTGCATGAACCCCAGCTGCTCCAGGACCACTGCAGTGCTGGGACATGGACACCTGTTGTCCGTTTCGCTGACAGAGCTACTTTTTTAAGATGTGTATATGTGTGTTTGTGTGTCTCTTCCTGTCTGTGAGTGAGCTTTTTCTGCTGATGCAAGGGAGAAATTCATATTGCACTCAGGAGAGCAGGATCTGTGTTATTGTATCCTGCTGGTATCGAGTAATGTCTGAGTAGCCTGTCATGTCAACATGTTGCTAATATAAGTTATCCTGTCGGGATATAGATACGACAGACATACAAGACTGGAAAAACACAACAAAATGTTGTGGGAATATAAAGTCATACTACTGTGTAGACTTAGCATTAATCCAAATGACAAATGGCATGACAAATTATTTCCTTTGCTTCTATTCACAAATTGTTGAGAGTGCAGGTTTTTCTTGCACTAATAAATATGACAATAAGTCTGTGATAAAAGTGTTACTTTGTGAAATAATGAATCTTCATCATACTGTTGGGTGAAATAGAAATATCTAAAAGGTACTGAACGTTTTTATGTAGTTATCCCATCAGCACAAACAGTGAATCAGTTTAAATTAAAAAAGGAAATTATACAATATACTTATACTTAGAGGCATATTTCAGTGCTATCATCAGCACAATTACATTTTGAAACCACTCACATCACGAAGAAGCAGCGATACGAGTCACAATTCCAGTCAAAATAAGTTTCAGATGTGCAGCAGTCAACATACAGCTTTGCCTCTTTCACTTGGCAGGAATCAGTTATTACTCATACTTTGTCTTGTAAACTTGCAATTTACTTGCAGGCTCTTTGAGGTTTTTCAAATTCATTGTGAGGTTACTGGAGGGGAACTTCAAAGTCTTAGCGAATAAAAGACTGTATATGTCATCCTGTGTATTCCAAGTCATGAATCTTTTCTTCTTTGGCTCAGTCCTCAATTTAATTTTGAAAAGTGAAAGAAATTGTTGCATTTGCTTTAAGAGTCAAACAGTTGTCAGAATTTCTATGTTTTGAATTTCTGGATGGAGGCGCCCATCTGTAGATGCAATGCAGTAAAATGTCACTGCTTGGTTTGTAGGACTTGGGTGATGACAAATTATATGCAGGTTTCGGTTGTTCTGATATTCAGTGTATTAAAAGTCATCTGAGAGTCAGATATCAAGGGAGGACACAGGGATGCTGACCAGGTGAAAATGATATGATCTTTTGATGGTAAGCAGAGTGGAAATTGTCAAAGGTAATGTAAAGCCTTCTGCATGTGTTACAAATAATGCTTAGCACTCTGAATTACTGTATGCAAAAAGATCAAAGGTATACTGAAAGTGATGTCTACAGCACAAATCATATTTTTCCAACTGTTATGACACAGCTTTTTTTACTTTACAGATTTTCTGTAAACCAGAAAAAGATCAGACTAATACAGATCACAGGTCAATGCATTAACCTGTCATGTAGGTATGACTATGGAGTGAGAGATGAAACAATAATCAACGTATTAAAAAAAAGACTAAAGGTCTTTGAGTATTATCAAAGCATTTTAGAAGAGAGACACGCTCTGTTTATCCTGCACTAAGTTTAGAGAATGGAAAAGGTAAAGTTCAGGCAAAATAAGAAAAAGACTATAGTAGTAGGTATTACAGGATTACTAGAAAATATGCCTATTCACGATCTTGCAGAGAGTTAGGAGAAGATCGATACGACCCTCATGTCTGTTTAGTTGGTCAGAAAGTAACAAAATGCACTTCCAGCAACAACAATTCACCATTTTTATGTGTCAGACTATTTCTTACCTGGGACCACTAACTTCCTAGTCTAGTAACTGGTTGCCTTGCAACTAGCTTCTGAACATAGTGGCACAGTTAGTAGCTAAAACGCCAGATATTTCCCTTACGAGGTGGAGGAGACCAAAACAGAGGAATGGGGTTGTGAAGGTGTAAATTGTGAAAAGAGTTTGCCACAAAGAACTACGATTTTAGCTTTATCTGCAACTTCTTTGCCAATCTGAGCCAATAATTGGCAGCATGGACGAACTGAGCTGGTGAACTATCAGATGTTGAAAACAGGTGCTCGTGACTGGTCGAGGATGGGTTGGTCTGCAGAGCCTGTTCCCCATTTACAAATCCAGAAGCCAGTTGTCCTGGAGGTGCCTTATGCTACTTGCGTCCAAACCAAAAGTGTATAACTAAAGTTAATGATCCCACCGCATGGCTCAGGGCATGTGGCTGTCCAATGCCAAGTCTATTTTTGTGCTTGTTCCAGTGGTTGAAGCCAATGTAGTCACTGATCTCAAATTCACTTCTGGCAGAGAGTCTAACGTTCAGGAAATTTTACCATCAGCAAATCATTTCTAAATTGGCAAGCCAGCTACCGGGCAGGCAGACGGATAAACTGAGAGGCCATGATAGATTCATCATGTAAATCCCAATCATAGACTGTGTCAATGCACTGTGCTCACTTATTTTAAAACCAATATGTTTCCAGTAGGTTTCTGGCTGACTTTGGTATCAACAGTCCAAACTGACCGCTTAATATTGCAGACATATTGCCACCAATAACGTTTATGACCTCAGGTTGAACAATCAGCCTTGATGATGGTGCTGGGCAATATGAGAGAATTGGTATTCATTGTGTGGATTTCAGACAATGAATAATTTATGGTTTGCTTGAAGCTACTGCTGGGCTGGTGTGCAGAGGAATGACTGCAGCAGGGTAAGGGGTGAGAGGAGAAACACAAGAATGTTAAAAGCAAAAGGGAGCCTTGTCTCTTATTCTCAGTGCAGCAGCAAATAGTGAAACAATTCAGCCACCATAAATTGCTATGGGTCATCCCTATTACCATTCTGACTAAATGAAGTTGGTCAGATCAGAGCTAACTTTCATCAGATATCTGAATATGATATCTTCTGTGTGCCTTAAGCTTTAAGATAATCATAAAAACTCAACAGTAAAGGATCAACTCACAGAATACAAAATTTTAAAACTTTTCATTGACAAAAATAAACTCTTACGGATTGTTTTCTGACAGGCATTTGTCTTTTACATTAAAAAAAAAAAATTGAATGTGCATTTGAGCTACAAATGGTAATTAAGGCACCAAAGCTACCAACCCAATACACTTTGATTACAATATCCATTACAATAAAACTAAGCAAAAGCAAGGATCAATGGTCTCTAGATTCTCAACAGGCGGCTTGAACCAGAGGTTAGAAGCCTTGATAGATGGTGTGATTGCCCTCAGGCTAAAAGTTTTTTTTTTTTTATTTTATTTTTTTAAATTGCATCTGGTTTAGAAAACACTTTACAAGGGATTACACAATGGTAAGTACTGTACGTTCACAGTGGACATTTAGGCATGATTCAGTGTATACATTATTCTGATATTATTTCGATGAACTTAACCCTCTGAGTTTACTGAAACCTTCACATCCCACTGTCCATTAATACATATTCATATTATGAATCATATTGATATTAATTTTAGTATTGATACTGATCAGTGGGAGTAAAACATGCAAGAAAGCTGACCAAATAGGCTTCAACAAAAAAAAAAGTGGGAGCTATATTAATGTTTAATGACAAGACATTTGTATGGAGAGTGAGCACGGGCTCCTGTGTTACAGATCAAACCTGTTACAGATCAAGCCTGAGTGTTGTCTGATGGATACTTTCTTTGTGTTGCTAGGCTAGTCAGTCCCAGAGTGTCCACTGCTGTCGTTCTCATTTAACCTACATGATTTATCTGCAGGCTCACGTTGCATGTTTTGCTGCCATGTAGAAAATTTCTTATCATTTTGTAACAGTATATCACAGTTATGGCACAATATATTGTGGGTGTATGAAACTAGGATCAGACTATGCTACACTCCTAACTCCTGAGTAGAAAGTGTCTCCGTGACATGTTAAAGTGAAGACTAACTGATCCATTTGAAGTAACATCCACAACCCCGATATGTGAGAAAGATAAAGCAGCTAGACTAAATGCATTAAGCATGGTGTCAGTCCTTCTTTGAATCTGTATTACCTTTTTCTCCCTACACTGGATATTAAATATAATATATCTGCCTAACTTGTTTTTAAATCAACATATTAATTGAGTATTTATCCAGAAGCAGGTAAATATAAAGGGAGAGATGTGGGGGGTCGATTTGTATCCATTCTTACATTGACTTTAGGTAAGGCTCAAAGCTTGCATTTCAAAATGCAATAGGTTTAGCTCATAAATATTTAGTTGGTTAAGATGAGTTTGCAAGTCAACTGATATTGTTAAAAATCACCCAAGAAATATTATGGAATGGGCTCGCTGTAAGAACATAAAACCCCTCAAACCATAACATTCGCTGAACATGTTCCTAACAAGCTTCCCTTGGGGTTTCCTCCTTCAATTTTAGGGAACGACCAAACTGGTGTATGTCTAGATAATCCTCCAGTGTGTCCCCAGACTTAGTTTTGAGTCTTGACTAAAGAACAACTAGAGCCTTGTCTGAAAATCTCGAGAGAGCTGAAAGAAGCACTATTTGCTGGAGACCAAACTTCACTTTCCTCTCACCTAACCGGACTACAAGTAAGTAACATCCGTTGTTGTTCTCATTGACAGCTGATACTTGTACTGTTTTATATTTCATAAGTTTAGTGTACACATGGCTCTAGTGATTTTCGGCATTTCCCAAAATATCTGAATGTGTTGAAATCAACTGTAGGTTTAACGAGTAGGTTAAGGGTGCAATAGCAAGACCAACAGAGGGGAATTTTTATAGTTGGTAAAAGTAAAAATTCAGCACAGCTGGTAAAGAAATCTTTGGTGGTTATAAATGTTCATGTGAGCATTATCTGGTGTGCAGACTGCGTTTTTCACACGTATTTGTCCACACACGTCCACATGTCCAGCACCTACAATTCACCGCTTTGGATGTCAGTGTTTCTTCTTTGGTGGATTTCTATGGAGCCAGAACAGTGACTTTAAATTTTGTAATCGAACGTTCCCGAAAGTTTCAAAATTTAAAGTCACTGTTCTGGCTCCATAGATTTCTCTCTGCATGTTTGTTAAGAAATAAGTGGAAAGCGATTAGCTTCAAAAGAAGTGTTTGAACACCTATTGATCTTCCTAAAAGCTTGTTTTGTCATTCAGTTCTATGTATGCAAAAAGTCTACTGAAAGCGATGTCTGCAGCACAAATCATATTGTTCTGGTATGACAAAGTTTTTCCATAAACCAGGAAAAGATCCAACTAATACAGATCACAGGTCATTTGCATTATCCTCTCATGTAGGTATGACTATGGAGAGAGTGATAAAACAAAGATCCACATATTGTGTGTCACGTTTGCATGTTCCCCCCATGTTTGCATGGTTTCTCTCCGGGTACTCCGGCTTCCTCCCACAGTCCAAAGACATGCAGGTTAGGTTAACTTGTGTCTCTGTCTCCATGGCTATGTTCAGACTGCAGGCCAAAAGTGGCCCATATGTGTCTCAGATCTGTTTTTCACGTGGAATCTGATATTTTCAATTCAGATTTGGGCCACTTTTGTACATGGTCCTAAATCAGATATAGGTCTGATTTTTTTGGATGAAGTCACTGTGCTGGGAATGACTTGATGTGAAGTGGTATCCTCATTTGCAGTAATAAGGAAAAGAATCACAGCAAAATGCATCAAGCTAAATGCCCATGGCTATTATTTTGCCTTCTTTTCTCATCATTCCTCCTCGGTATTATCAGTCTTTTGGTTCAGGACAGTGTTTTGTCAGTGCCAGAGACCCTGGCGTAATTGGCAGTCACAGGTGCGAGCAGTTAACGTGATTCAGTATCACCAGCCACCTGCTCGCAACTCTCTGCAATCCACTGCCCAAAGTAGCCTCTATGGTTGTGGAACCTGGTCAAACAATTGCTCACTTGGTAGTCTCTATTCGTCAAAGCAGTAGCAGCGCCTGGTGCACCCCCCTGCAACAATATCATTGGCTTACCCTGCAGTTAGAAGGAAAGTAGGATTCTGCGTTCAATAAAAGGAGGTGATGACTCATTGTTAAGAAAAGTCAATGACAGAGAAGGCTAATTGCTTGTCAAGCCGATGGCAGTATTCAGGTAGGAGCCCTGAATTAAAGAAAAACCTTCAGAACTAGTTAAAGGAACACTCCACAATAGATGTGAGGCCTATTTTCTCTTGACACTCATGTCAGGAGAGAAAGGTCCTTCACTTCTGGGAAAATTATGTTGGCAAGGTAGCACCTGAGCCGTGCACAAAAGATTCAATATTTTATTGTTTCTGAGCAATCAAACTGCAACTCTGCACCATGGATACGTCTGTAACTAAAGCTGTCAAGCACTGCTTTATTTTCTATTTCCCTTTCTATCCTCCTCTCTTCTTCCTTGTTACTTATACGTTGCTGTCAGGAATGATTTAAACTTTTTCACCAGTTTCCTTTTCTTCTTAAGTTGGTGACATGTATTTATTTCTTCTTCCTTTTTGTGAGAGATATTCAGACAGGTGCTTCCATATTGCATCCTTTCTGCAGCGCTTTGTGATGTATGTTTATGTGCACGTCGGAAAATGAGAAAAGGCTTGGAATGATTTCCCCATCTTACTAACAGGAAATGGATGCAAAGAGAACATGTGGCTATAGGCTGTTAAACAAGGTGCACTGGCTCCCAGCGCTCTCATAAATAACAGGCGGGAAGCTCTTTTCCAAGCCTGACATCAGGGGAGCGGTTTGGCTCGAGGACGCTGAGTCCTGCAGCCAAGGCAAAGACTGTAACTGTCTCTGTGGCACAGAAATATTAACAGCGTCTTATGGTCATCATGAAAGATTGTTGACATGATCTGTAGAGGATGATGTGATTTTCAAAATGTAACCTGAGCTGTTTATTATTGATAACTCACAAAAGTCAACGTATATGCCACAATAATGGTTTGCAAAATGTTTGACAAAGAATATCTGTTGGCTCTGGGTTGGTGGTGCTGTTCATAATGAATAGGAAATCTAATAAGCAGAGACAAATGAAACAAGTTTGTCAAGCATGAGTTGTTTTTAAAGTAAATTAGTTACAGATGACATGTTCAGTCGTGCTCTCTCCAAAGGGTGAAGCTCTGCGGCTAAGAAAGTATTTCAGGAATCTTGCTCCAAACCTTGATTAAAATTGTTTTTAATTTTGGATAAATTCTTGTTGTTAACACTTTACACACTTTGTTGTGGGACTCTTTTCTTCCCTTTTGTATTATTTATCATGTAAATGAGTCAGGTTTCACTTTCAAATGATGTTTTGGTCACAAACAATGAGACTGCTACCCATTAAATACTGGAGTCGCTTGAATTGTTGTCAAACCCTGATTTTATTCAGCTCTTATTATTCTGTTTTTGATGGGATCCATTTGTTATGTCTGGGCATCTGCTTTGCAATGTGGAGCCTCTGCCAGCTTTCAAGCAGACGTCTGCTTCTGGCACCGGGTTATGGTTCCTTGAGCGAATGAAAGCATGACAGTGCCTGTCATGTCTTAAACGTGTCAGCGGGGACTCATTAACTAAACAAATCTGTGCCATCACACCACAGTCCAACAAGAGTTCCAGCCTCAGTGAACGAGAGGAATTATAAACAAAGGACCAACTGGTCTCACAAACAGCCCCCTCTCTAAAGATAGATTGAAAATTGCCTTCCCCTTCTTATCTCCAAGTGCGAGGTGTCCAGATCCTAGATATGATGTGATTGTCCACAGAGAACAACAGCAACTCTCTGCTCTTTTAGACCTTAAGCTGTTCGGTTCAGTTCAAAACAAACTCTGGTGTGTTTCCCCTTTTTGGTTCTGTCATTTGAGGTGGTGTTGAGTGTCTTTCAAACTATGGTGCGAGATGAACACATCTGGAAGCCTGGGTCTCAGTCTGAGTTCAAGCGGACTCTGGTGCCGTTTGTTTGCACTGAGAAAGCAAAGCAGACCAACTGCAGGGTTTTATGGAAGTAGATACGTGATTTCAGAATGAATTCAAAAGCTAAACCATCTACTGATATTGGCAACTGTTCTTTAGGAGAAGGAGATCTTGTATGTGATCTGTATAACCAGCATATATATATATATATATATATATATATATATATATATATATATATATATATATATATATATATAATATGCAATATCATTTGGTTACCACATTAATATGTATGCATGTCAACATGTGGGCATTGAGATTTACCCTGATCAATTATAGAATGAAAAGGGATTTGAATCAAGGTGCATTGAACAGTTTTTCATTAAAGTCTCATGTACGTCACTACTCATCAGTTTGAGGTTGAGTTGCAATCTCATCTCATAATGCTCATAATAAACTATAAAAACTAACGAACACAAGGAGTAGTAAAGTGGTGCATGACCCGCTGTCAGTCACAGGATTTAGATTTCCCAACAATGAAAATGTCCTGCATCTTAAATGTTGAATGAATGAGATACCCATCAGCCTGTATGACTTATATTCATTCCTCTTGGTTTGTTTGTAATAAATCAGTTTGCAAACTAAAAAGGACCAGAACTATGTCATGTTTCAGGTGTCTTTGAATTGTTAGCAGTTCCACCAAAAACACATTTCCCCTGTCACAAGGCTGCATTTAAATAACAAATTATCCAATATTTCACAAAAAAACTAAGAATAGAAAGAAGTCCAAAAACTGAATCAGATGTTTGCAGCAAAACTTTGCTTTTTCTTCTTTTCTCCCCTATTACAAGGTGCAAGGCAAGGTACAAGGTTCATTTATTTGTCATTCTACAACACAGGGTTGCACAACAAAATACAAGTTGTAGTCCCAGTTGCTACAGAAGAAAAACATTATTTTTATGGTGGAGTGCAGAGGTGGAGTAAAGGACTCTTACAGCTTGAGGACAGAAGCTGTTCTGTAGTCTGTATCATCTTACCACCCCTCAAATTTATCTTGTGAGCCTTTGGAGGGGCCTGACCCCTAGGTTGTTTCACCCAACCTAACTGTATATAAAGTAGTATAACCAGCTACACCTCAACCAGCTACCACGGTAAAATAAGACTCCCAACCCTCCAGGGGGGTCTGGGAGCAATTTCCCTCAAGAATTTTTTTTAGAAACTTCCAAGCTAAACTGATTGTTTTCTGAATACTGAGGGGTACTTGTACCCCAAATTGTATTGGGACACAGGACATTTCACACCCCAACCACTAGTTTAATTTGAATATGCTAACATAACATGTAGTATTTTTTACAATTTTACACAGTGTAGCTGGTGTGAATCCTTCTAAAACTACTGTTTCACTTAATGTGAAACAATTTGGAACAATCCCCTGCTCACACTAGGGAGTATATAAGAATTTCCTTCTTGCTTCAGAGTGAAAGGGATGAGGTACTCCATCACATAGATAAGAAAGCAGACTGAGGCACAGCTATAGGAAAGGAAAGGAACCAGAGTCTTGCTTAAGAAGTATGGATTAGTTCTGGTAAAGTTAGTATGATTAATCCAATGCTGGGGAGCTGGTGCGGAGTCAGTTGCTCTGTGCCTCGCTGGGCTTCGGTTTTCCTGCTGTGCAACCAGGAAAGATGAATGGACTCAGATGTGTTGTGGTGTTAAATCTACCTTCTCCATTATAAGTATTCACATGTTGACTTTCTCTGGTAATTTTTTGTTCATGGAAGGGGGTCCTCTTATCATGGCTTGAAACAAGTTTCTGGCCTCTGCACTTAATATTCAGGACTCATCTGTGTTTCATCATCTAAAATTAACAAAGTAGTGCATTCTCCACAGCTCCTCCACACATTTTTTGGCTTTGTGCATGTTGTGCCTGGTACGAATTCTATACATTGTAATGATACATTTAATCCTAAGCGCATGTTTTAGTATGACTCACTACCTGTCTGGTAAATTTCAAAAATCAAATCATCTGTTGGCATGCTCTGTAGCTTTAAACCAGAGAACTAAAACCTATGAACATACATGCTGCTCATTTACATATCCTGCAGTTCGGTGATAGCGTTTCATTTTCAAGTAAATGTAATATCTTTACGTTTCAAGAAGAAAGTTATATCCTCTTCTCATGGTTCATTTTCATATTTAATGGAATACATGCTCTTGGAAAGACTGTTATAGGATTCTCACTGGAGCTACGGTCCGTATTAGCCCCACTTTCATGTATGAGCTTAAATCTGAACATGCACTCTATAGCCAGACAGATTACAGAAGCACATAACCATGCTGGAATTTTCTTTTCCTATATCCAATGCCATTAATAATCATTACACATTTGTTACAATAGGGTTGTTAAAGATCATTCAAAGGAATGGTCGTACCTAAGAAGGAATGATATATCTCAGTGCCATATGCACGCAGAAAATTGGTGTTTTGGCTGTGATGAATGGATGCTGCTGATGTTTTGTGTGGGCTTCTTTCATCCTGCACTGCCTTTTATAAAAGTGCCTTTGCATCTGCCAATTTAGTGCGGACAACTATGATTTGTGAAGGTTTTCTCTGCCATATGGAATTGCTGTTTTCTCTTGGTCCACATAGTAAAAGATGAGCAGGTGTGTTGGAGAATAATATGCCTTTAACAGAACAGAGAACCTTTTGTGTTAGCTCCACCATCCTTCTGAAATGTGTTTATACATACAATGTCAAAATGTCAACAGCTCAGCACGTGTACCAACCATATGTGAAGACGAAGTATATGCCACCAACTCTACAAATATGGATTGTTGTCAACACAGACATACTGTAAGTATCTGCAGTGTTTATAGATTGTGTATATATAGCTCCATTTAAAAACATAAAAGACTGCTGCACATTGAGGAATACTACTGCTTCGATAAATGGATGGCTACGGTAAAGATAATGTATTATGTAAGGGGCTTGTGTGTTAAAGACACATGTAGCATAATGAAAATGTTGAAAATCATTCTGCCCAAAAATGTAAATTGATTTTTTTTTTTTTTTGATGAAACGCCAGCAAACATTGTCTATTTGAAGACCTCCTCATAATAACCCAGGTGTTTTTTTAGTTAGACTCACGCCAGATTAAAAGGTTTCTTCCTTAATGTCAATGTATGAGTACACTGTTCACGCCATTCTTTTGTTTGTATTGTGCATGCGGACACACATGCGGGAGACGCAATAGGCATTTACTGTTGCCAGAGAAATGGTGACAGTAACGTGCAAAGACACTCAGCAATGCACCGACAAAGGCAGTGAAGAAAATGAAGACTGCAAGCAAGCAAGATGAATGTAAACAATGTAAAAATAACTTTTGTTTCTTTATAATAAAACTTCACAGGACACCTGTAAGGTGTCTCCACATCCCACAGTTATGAAATAGCTGCAGTTCATTATGTGAGGTTTGGACTACACAGTATATTTGTCTTTTGAGAAGGTCCCTGGATCAGATTAGGTAATTTTAGAGTCATAAACTCTTGACATAACTTGACTGACAGACTACCTGTGGGACCCCTAACAATCATAGCTTGCCATTTTTCACTGCTTACAAAGGTGATCTATAAGGTGTTAATAACAAATTTGGATGTACTCTACAATATTGCAAAGTATTTGAGAGAAGGCAAAAAAGTATCTTTTTATTGGGATGTTGTGATATTGGGGAGATATAATTCACTATAGTCTGATCCTGGTATTTGCTTTTATTAACATTTATGAGCCTATAGTTGGCATCTGTACTCACTGCAAACGTTGCTCCTAAATACAAATTGGGTTAAAATAACCTATTTTTTAAAATGGGTAAAAATAGACTGTACCGAAGGGCATGCAATTGTGCATGTCAGAGGTCCTAACAGATGGTTAGTAGTGCGTAAAATTACAGAACCAGTAGAGATTCTGAACACCAAGCATCAAACAGGAAGTCAGACTTTCATGTTTTTACAGAAAGCAATTGTGCAGCAGCCTGAAAAATCCACCCTTCTAAATAAAAATCCTGTATCCCACTTTAAATGTTTCCTGCTATTAAGAGAAGTGGTTTAAATTTTTTTCTATTATAATTAAAAGCTCTTGGGTCCTCCTCTTAAATGAGACAAACGCTTTAAAGTCCTCTCTTCTCCCATGATGATCTTATTTTTGCAGTTTCCTCTCATTAAATTAAATGGGCTCTGGCGCAGTATGTTTCTCAGAACCACCATCAATGTTAATAGCAACAACAGTGCAATGCTCTGACGTTTTCCTCATGAGATGTTTAGCCATAAAAAAAAAAAACTCTGGGAAAGCACTGTCAATCTTACAGCTTGTACTTCTGACCAGTTACTCACACAAAGGAAACTTGTTTGGAGTCAGGACCTTGACAACACTGCTTGTGTTCCTGTCCTGTTGGCCATTATTCACTGTGACAACCAAACTACATGTAATGAACAACTTTGGCCTTGTGTTGGAGCTGAAGCTAGGCCTGTCCTAATTTGAGATAAAGATAGGTTATTGATCAATGGTCCTAAACCATTAGCTCTCTGCCTGGGTTTCTCGTATGCAACAAATGCGATGGGCAGGATGCTGAGGCTGCGACGAGAGAGGCAGCGAGCGGTGGATAAATGGGACAGGTCTGCTGGTCAGCAAAAGCGGTAAGTTAATTATTGTCACACATCTAAGATTGTTAAGCTTTACGAATCAACATTACAAAAGGGATCAAGGAGGGGTAAATAGAAACAAGATGAAGAGTTTACAGCCACGCTAGCCCCAGTTTGTGCCTCTAATGTATAAGCATTACATTTGAGTCAGAGGTAAGCATTTCTCTGAAGGCGAGGGTCTCTGCACTGCTGTTCCGAACATATTTCCTCACTCCTCTAACCATTTGATGAAAAATATATTTCTTCTCTTCTTGATTATTGTACTCTCCTTTCAATCTGCCTCTGGTGGCTTTTTGCATTGCCTTCACATCATTTTTCTGGTTTGAGGGCTAATTATAAAGTCACAGAGAATCTCCCGAGCTTTGGAGCTGGTTCTGGCTGACATGAGCTTCTGCGACACTCAGCAATAAGGTTGTACTTGGTGGTGCAGCAGATGAAATAAAATAAAAAAAAACCCTTTGCTTTTCTTTTGACTGTGTTTAAGACAAAACTGTGACCCTTATTAACCACTTGTCTCAGTGTCCTTGAACTGGTGGCAGTGTGGATAAATTGAGTTCCAGGGTTCATATATTTTGTAGAGGGGTTCAAGAGAAAGCTGGAGCAGTGCAAGAAGAGTGTGTGTGGTTGTGTATACAGTATGTGTGTCCGTGTTTGTGTTCACTGCTTAGGAGGTTAGGTTCCACCTCACCAGAGGAGGGTTTTCCAACGACAGGTGGATTGTCCAGATTTTACAGCACAAAGAGGATTTTGCTGGCAACATTTCTGCTTCACGACTGATAACGGTGTCATTGTCCCCCGTGAGGAGGTCTTTCCTTATATCTGAGTAGAGCTTCTTCTCATCTACTTTAAGCCCCCGCAGCTCCATCTCTCATCCATTCCTCTGCACTGCGTCGACACTATCTTGGAGGGTTTTAATCAGTTTTTATATGCAGATATCAGGACCTGCTGCTGCGCCATTTCTGTTGCTGTCTCTGTGTCCATACACCAGATAAATAAATACAAAAAGTGCACACGACTCTCTGTGGCTCAAATCACACAAAAATGCACTTAGAGCACTTTTCATTTTTGGTAAGGGAAGCTATGCAAATACATGTAACCTGCTCTTTTGTTCAAAGGCCAGCTGTCCAGAGATGAAACACTGAGGGCCCAAGCTGGGACTGTCATTATTTCACTGCCCCACAACTACAGGCTTACAAAAGTGAGTGGAAAATTACAGGGTGTCAAGAGTGTTAACATTTCACAACATACGACATGCTCCAGAACAATAACAGACTCTCATGCGTGGGCACAGCAGAGATTAGGGGGATTGTAGGAGCGGGGAAGATGGTGACGGACAAAAAAGGCGGAGAGGGATAAAGAGGATGAGACTTGGTTAGTGACGAAGGAGGTTGCAATAAAGATCAAACGTGAAGTGGTGCTAAAAACGGGTAGATAAAGGGAAAATCAAATGAAAGGTTCCTTGAGAGTGATACACTAACTGATTACGAGAATCTTTATTTATTTCAGCTACACTGAGTCTGATATCTGCCATCTCTTTTTCATCAGCTCCGATCCCTCCCATCCCTCACCCCTCTCCCCCTTACCCTCACCCCTCTTTAGATGATCTTTTTTCATTCACCACAAACAGCTGAATTGTCCCTTTGGCTTGTTCTGATGGATTCTGGCATGTGTGCACATGACGTCATCCATCGCCCTCTGTCTCTGTCGACTAATTGGACCCTGTCCTCTTTGTGGCCTTCAGGGACTCAGACGTAATTAAAGCAGAGAAACGGGAAGTGTCAAGTTCAGGGCTACTAACCACACCCTCTTAATTGGTGAGGGTGAGAGGTGGAGGGCAGGGCAGAGAGTGCCTGATGGTTGGATTTGAATGCCTCTGTGGTTTCCTCTAGAAGTTGTGACTGGCACTTGAATATTGCGATTGGAGGAAAGTGATGGTAATGAATCTAGAGTGTGTCTGATGCATAATTACCAGAGCATGAGCATGCTGAGCCATAAGCAAAGATATGATACGGGTTTAAATAAGCTCATGTTCAGGATGGTTATATATATTTGCACGTTTAAAAGGATAATTCTGAGTCTTATTGTCATAGTTTTGGCCATTATTTCTATCAGTTATGATAACATGCATATTCATTTGAAAACACATTTTCTCAATCAGCTTTTTGCTTTGAGTAATGGGATCCTACTTGAACAATTTTCTGCCAAAATTAGACGGTTTCAGTTATTCACATTAGCGATTTCCTTCTGTGCTGTTTTGTTTGCGCTCTTCTCACTGGTTTAAAGTGGGTGCGGCCCAGCTGGAAAGAGCTGATGTCACATAACTTCCATGCAACATTCAGGATTAAGCAACATTTGTATCAGAATGTGATACAGTTGTGGGGCTCTTTTCTCACATTGCCAGGCCACTGTCAATTAAATATCTTCTTGAGTGTTAAACTCTTTACAAATAATATTCTTTTCAGATTTCAACCCAAGATAATAAACAACCCTGTAATCAGACTGGTTATAAACAAGCAAACAGATTAGACAGAGGATCAAAACCACAGTATTTGCATTTGAAGACCTTTACCCCGGCATCCACCTGTAGCCTCTGGTTCTACATTATCCTATAGGGAAAGTGATTATTTTAACTCCCCACTCCCTTCTGCGCTGAGCTTGGTGTTTCCTTGTGGGGAGTGACAAGATCAAAGCCTAGATTCAGAATTACAATGGTGTACAAATTCCACATTTACATAACAATTCACTCAAAGCTGTGTCTGACTTCTTTTTAGTGATGTTGCCGTGCTCCCAATCGACTTGGAGAGTAACTATTACGCCCAAATAAACATAGGTAAGACCCCAAGCTGTAATGAACCACAATTACTCTTTAAACACATGTATCCTTGCCCGGTCTCTCTTGCTAACATGGTTCCTTTTTTCTCAGCCTCATCCATAGCATGATAAACACCAGTTCAGTCAGCCTTGGGTTAATGTTGTCTAAGAGCCAATGTATGTGATGCTTATCTGCACAGATGGCACATTCTGTGCCAGATATCATGACCAGCTAGCTGAACAACACAGCTGCCAAAATGCATTAGAGTGCCCACTCACTGTTATGGACGTGTTGTTTTGTGGAACGTGATACATGTGGCTTTTTAATGGGAATTTGAACTTCCTTAAGACGAAAAGAAATTATTTAGCCGGCCCCTCGTCTCTATATTGATTATGTTTTATGTTCAGGTGACCTCCAACCATCACTCTGAGTGATGGTTGGGGGCCCTTGCTGTTGACAGGGATTCGGTGATAGAGAGGTTAAGAGCGCTTATTATGTGCCCTGCATGAAACCCTTACATCAATATTCATGCTGGTGGGGGGGGGGTCCTCTAGAGACCGGTTGGCCTCCGTGTGGATTTAATCCAATTTACCGAATGCTGCCACTGACAAAACGCCAATCTCTTTCCTCGCCCTCTGAGAAAATAAGTGACCTCAACACAAGGTTCCTGGAACATAAAACACCTCAGCCACACTTTCTCTTTCTTGTTAGTACTTATTTCACTTCTCCCTAGTACATTACATCACTCAAACTGGTAAATGCCAACCCGTTCACTGGGACAATGTGGTGCTGGGTTAATGAGGTGTGGCTCTGATGGGCTGGAGAATCGCCTCAACCTTCCCGGTCCAAATGATCACTCGCTAATCACTAATGAACGAGAAGGTATGGAGAGGAGTCATAGAACAGATGATGGGAAATAATGAGAATTAATGATGATACGGCATGAAGGACGGAGCGCGTAAAGAGACAGAACAGACGGAGTGGGAGAGAAAATGGGAAAGGGTGAACAAGACCACCACACAGAGACATAATAAAATGAAAAGCCAAAAAGACAAGTGTCTGGAGCTCACAACCATCTGCTCGCTGTCTTTTACTCAACAGAGGCCAGTGGAGTTAATGAAACGTCATCAAATGTGTGATTCCTGGCTGAGCACGATTCATTTATTTCAAAATGGAGGATGCAAATAACACCGCAGTTGGTAAATGCACAGTTTGATATTTTTGGCAATATGCTTATCCACTTTCTTGCAGAGAGTTAGGTGAGAAGATTGATACCACTCTCATGTCTGGATGGTCATTATGGTAAGATAAGATAATAATTTCCTGTCCGTAGCTTAATATTTAACAGAAGTGAGAAAGGCATTGTTGTTTTCATCTAACTCTCAGCAAGAAATGTATGTTTGTATTTCCCAAAATGTCCTTTTAAGGTGGCAACTTTTAAAATACAGATTCTTGAAATCTCTCATTTGATTGGAAAGAGCATAACAGTACATCATGCTACAGTATTTGCTTTGTGAGGGACTTTTGTGCTATGTGGGGCATCACACATTTTCTGCTAAATGCAGAAGCACAGAACATACTGCAGAAGACAAATCCTGACTGTTTTTTCTGCTTAGAACAGGATGTAAAGAGGATGTAAATGCCCTGTGGAGACGGTGGCACCCAACTGTGATTTAAAGCTCATGCTATGTGTGGATGAAGAAAAAGTTGCTTGATTTGATCCACACAACATTCTGAGAGAATATCTACAAATCCAAGATTTTCAACTATTTTTCACATTTCTTTTTCAAAATCAAGTTAGCTTTCATGAGGAAATGGTTGTAACAATGGTGGGAGCACACCAGGAGGGTTAGACAAAGAGATATCAGTCTAGATATGGGTTGGATATCAGTGGGTTGCTAGTGTGGAACATAGTAAGTTACCTTTAATAATCAATGTTCTATATAACTTAATTAAAAATTCAGATGGGGAGAGAAATTATCAGGGAATCAGTAAATGTTGCCTTAGGTTGGAGTGAACAGGGTCAAATTCCTGCCTCTTTGACTGAAGAAATGGCCACTGTGACGTTTTCTCTGATGGTAGAGATTTTTCCTCATTTCTGAAGGAAGTGGAAATGCTCTGGAAAGAATTACTTTGATTTAATACACCCTCACTTCCAAGCTACCCAGTTCTCTTTGCCACAGAGGACTGTGTTGTTAATGCATAGTGCTATCTATAAAAGCCACAGAAGGTCTTCTGCATCTGTTAGTATTATGTCAAAATTAGCATTTGATTAAATGAATTTTCTGACTAAGCAAGCCATGGTGAGCAAACCATTGTCTGAGAACTGAAGGAATGCAAACATCATCCCCCAAGGGACATGCAAACAGAATAAGAAAGCACATACCAGCTTTTATTCATTTCTATTGGGTGACAGAGGTAATTGAATTCAGTCTGGAAACCATTAAGATTATTTATGACTGCCTTTCTTCAGAGGAAACATGAACAGTGAAAGAGAGCCCTGTTTGGCTGTACATTTCTGCACGACCATTAAAGGCCAATGCAGCCAACGCATGAAGCACATCTTGCTCACCCAGTGGGGATTTTAAATCTCGTTTCCTTCTTGTTTTGTATAAAAATAGATTGTCTCAGGCTTTAAAACATTATACAGAAAACACGACGCTCTGATCTGCTTAGCGCTTGCATTGAACTATGTGTTCCTGTCAAGGAAGCCAAATCCCACCTGGCCTTGCTTAGTGACATCAGCATCACAAGATCAAGACCAGTGTTCAAATTTGGCACATTCAATCTCCAAAATGTAAATATTCATTTTAAAAATAAGCAAAAGGTAAAGTTCATAAGAAAATATTCTCAGTGATTATTTTTCAATAGTTTGACACTCAAACCAGCTATTTGTCAGAATAATGTTGCCAAATCCTAGGTAGAAGCTAACTGAGTCATTTAAATGTGTGTAGATTTCTTAATAAAAAGGCCCTTACCTCTTATGTGTACTTTGATCTCCTGAAAATTTCCAATGCTCTTGATTAGCTATTTGAAGCCCAAGAGATTGTGGGTCAAAGTCTGTTAGTTGATCTAAACATTGCAAATGAACACATATGAAAAGGTCAAATAAGTTATAATACTGCTTAAAAAATACCAGTTAAGCCTAAAAGCCCTTCAAATTGTATTTTGCCCTTTATGCACTCTGTATGGTACACTAAAAATGCAAAGTCTATTTCAAGTTACAAGGCCCAAGGCAGATGATAAATTACTTGCTGTTTCCATAATAAACTAAGTAAGAGTACTCTGACTTTTAATGTATTCATACATCAGGTTTTTCACTTTAATGCATTTCATATGTAGTTTTGCTTTGGCATAAAATCACTGCTGCAGAGACTGGCTGTAAACATGCAATTTCCATATCCAAGAATGGCTGTGCAGATTGAGAAATCAACATTAGTGCTGTGTGAACAGCACATGCCTCATTTATTTCTGTAATTACATCAAAGTTGTTTAAAAATCAATGCTGAGAACACTTTGCTGGGCATGATGGATGCACCGTGCGCCTAATTCTTTTCCACTTTGGGATATGTCTGACATTCAGTTTATCGCTGACCTTTTTCTAGTTCTGGGGTGAAGGGACAGTAATTCAAAATCATTTGTCAAGGAGACATTGGTGTCAACTAGTAAAGGCAGAATATCACCTTGGAACAAAAAACAAAAACATTTCAGACAGAGTAAAAGAGGAAACTTTGGGTAATTTGTTGCCCAAGCATTTATCTAACTTTTCACCTTGAAAGGCTGTCAAATTATTTCACCGGCCTTTCAGTGTTTGTAAATGGTGTGTAATTTTGCAGGGCACAATGTCAACCAGCGCAGCCACTTCACTGCTTTCAAAACAGCTTTGATAGGAAAATACTTGTACTTGTGAAACAAAATTACTGATAATTCATTGCTGCTGTTTCTCTTGTGTGGTCTTTTATGGTAAATATGAAGTATAATGTACATGGGAATAAATAACACCAGTCTAAGCAGACAATTGTGACAGATTTTTGGCAACCACAACATTGGGAGGCTTTGGTGATGGGAGAATCCACAGAAACTTCTCCCATGACCAAAAATGAAGGTGCAGACTGGCCGCAAGCAAATAAACAGTACATGAAATGAGCCGCTGAGGGCAGATGATGTTAAGCTAACTTGGGAAGAGATAACACATTTGGTTAACATGTGTTGCTCAGGTGCTCTGAGAACATTTTCCCAGCGAAGAAAACGGCTCAGTGATATTAGGCAAACAGCCAACCAGACGTTGGTGGTGAAGCACAGGGACAGTTTGGGTGCCAGAGGAGCACTTCCACCAGCCAGCATCTGACTTCTGTGGAGGCTGAAACCACCTTCACAGTGCACATGTTAATCGTGTGAAATAAAAATGTTTGTATTTTGCTCTATTTCTGCTTTAAAAAAGGAATTGTGAATCTTCTAGCAGGGTCTGTTCCTGCATGTATTGCTCCTAAACTTTAAGGACTTTAAGATCAGACACCAAAATACCAAATTGATTAAACATATATGGGTGAATGAAAACGCAACTTTTATGGCCCTGCATTCTCAAAATCATAGGCACAAAATAGCTCATCTGCATCTCCTCCAATTTTGGTCTGAACTAGGCCTAAGGAGTGCTAATGAGGACAGGGACAAACAATGCAGTTACACACTGCTGTGGCATATTTCATCATGTCTGCAGACACTTGGACAATATCACACCGTCAGAAAAGACAATTAATGTTAAATTAAAGATGTCAGTGCTTTATTGATAACATAAGCAGGTGCAGATAGCCGGAAAGCAGCGGCATGGCACAGAGAGTGTGAATGGGCCGGTTAAATACTGCAGGGCTGATGAGGGCATCTGGTGGACAGGTAGAAAACGATGAATGGGTTTAGGGAAGTGGGAATGTGACCTGAAGGAGGGACGGAGAGGCCGAATGTGACAGAGGAAGACTGTGAGGTGTGTCTGAAAGCTCTCTTCTCTATTGTTGCGCTCTGTTGCTCTGTCTCCACCCGTCTGTCATGGTGTCTCAGCTCTTACACCTGCTGTTTTTTTGTTGGCAATGTGGGAAAGTATTGAACTTCGCCTGTCTTTGTTGTTCTTGATGTGAATGGTCTCCTATCACTATCTTTCTAAACCCGCGCCCTATTCGGGACGGTCCCATAGAGCGCTGCTCTTTAAGAGGCGAGAGAGATTAACCAGATGTTTCATTTGCCAAAACAACCAGTTAGTCCTCATCGTGGAAGTCTTTCCCCCTGTAAAACTGAAAGATACTGTTTGAAAGATCTTCTGCTAAAGCATAAATCTTTGTCAGGTCGCCTACTAGTGTCAGCACACAGATTCGTCCCAGAGCTTTCCTTTGGGCCCGAGGATGAGACCTGAAAGGGAATGTGTCCACGCGTCCACTGACTTCTGGATGACTTTGACCCCTTCCCAGTTGACAGTTTTGGTCTTCACAAGCAGCTGGTGTTGTCAGTTTTCCGATGTTCAGTCCGTCTCGCTGCCTCTCTCTCATTTTGGTTATTGTATTCATAAAAGCCCATGTACTGTGAAGAACTGCACTCTGCATGTCACTTCACCACATGCCACATTGCACCCTGTGTTATAGTGACACCAGCAAAAGTTGTTACACGGGGAAACTGCGCGCACCGACCTTCAAATTAAAAGCACAAGGTCCCTTAAAGGATTGCAGCGGCGGTCTCTGAACAAACAATACTTACTGCACTTAATAACATTTGACTCTTACTCATCTAACTAAGTGTGTTGCAATCCGAAAAAAAGAAAACGGCGTGCCCGAGTGTCCCCCCCCCGCGGGTTTTGTGTTGAAAATCCTAACCGGAAGCTCTGCGCGACGCACCTCGAGGACTTGACTGTGCGGCAGGTGAACACCGCTCAGTGGCGCGCGGACAGCAGCCTACCTGCGCTCGTGCAGCAGCCGGCGGGACGAACAGCGAGGACCCCCCCCCCCGAGATCCAGGATTTACCCCGGCCCCGCACCCCCCCCCCCCCCCGGTGGGGCAGTCTCACCTCCACGTCCGGGACGGAGGACGATGTTCGTCCTGCAGTACGCCGGTAGGCTGGTCACACACACACACACACACACACACACACACACAGCATGATTTATATTCATGGGAAATGTATTTAAAGTGTGTTCGGGTCGTCACATTTCGTATATTTTTATTTATTTATTTATTTTTGCATTTTATCATATTATTCTTATTATTCTTGGGTGCACGGAGGTATTTTATACAACGTTTCTGTTTCTGACACGGTCAGCGTTGCAGTTGTGAATCTTCCCTATCGACTTATACTTTTCTCTAATGACTCGCCATGTGTTTGTTTTTATAAATTGGGTGAATTCATGATATTTTTCGATGCTTCTCTGCTGAAGGCTGCGTTTTAAACTTGCTCCATGATATGTAAAAGTGTGTGTCCCTCCTAAGACTTTATTACAGGATTAGTTCGCATCCGTTTGTAATGAAATCCATCCGGCTCATTTGACTTTATAATGTTGTTTATCTCTCTCCTCATCCTGTGAGCGGTGGAGAACTTGGGGGAAGTGTGAAGGAACTGTTGAGACGTCCTTTGATTTGGCTTGGATTGGGATGAACTAAGTTAACTTCAGCAGACTCTCCAGCCACATCTGATCGGCATGATGCTGGGGGATCACACACTTTCCCTTTTTTTTTTGGCCACTCACTCCAATTTCTGAACAACCCACATTCAGAGGATTCCCAGTATTTTCTCAGCCAGTTCCAACGTGGTTGTCTGTTACTAGGTAGTGATAAAAATAATACATTTATTCATTAACCTCTTTTAGTTAATGATACAAACTATTTCTGATTTATGTTCTCACGTTGGAAACTACTGGGCTCAGTCTTTTATGTGTCTGCTGGATTAAAGTCATCTAAGGTTTTAAGTTGAGTGCTGCATTTATTCCCTAATTTCCCTGTGATCAACTGTAGAAAAAATATAACAGTGTACTGAGGCCAAGAACCTCCCACCATGAGGCTTATAGTACTTATTCCAACATTTTGTTCCCTGTTTTAGCTGCCTCCCGTTTATAGTGCTGTGATTTATTTAGAAAGGACTACAGGTCTCTCACAGCCAGTCTAATGATGAATAAGTGCCCATAATTTGATGATTAGTTCCCTCAGTAACTAGCCAGCCAAGTGTTGAGAATATGCAAGCAAACCTTTTCTGAGGGAGAAGCTCTGTATGCACAGCTGTCGTACCGCTGACCTGCTGCAAACTCGTGTGTTTGTGGACTTGATACTGTATGTGCAGAAACTGCAGAGTGACACTGAGGCACAAACGACTATTTTCATTATCAGTGCTGGTATTCTCTTCTTAAAGGGGCACTCTTCTGATTTTCTCGTCACAGGAAGCACCGCTCAGCCTCCGAAAACAGTTGTATAGTGTTTTATGTGGCTCTGGTGGAGCCCTGTCAAATCTGAGAAAATAAACTGGACGGTGTTGAAAGTGAGGATGATGAAAATTGTTGCCTGTTGATTTGCTCTGTATTGGCTACGCGATTAATTAACTGAATCACTTCGGCTCTATTCAGAACTTCAAATAAATGCTTAATACATTAAAGCTACGTTGTGTTTCTATTCCACCCTGTCATCAGGAAAAAGCAGATTAAGTGATTTCTAAAACTGATGTTTTATGTTAATGTTCCCCGACTCCTCTAGCGGAACAAAGTCCTCCCCACTCTCAGGAATGTGATGGGCGACATCATTGCATCCATCACTATAAGTGGAGGCTGAGTGGCCTCAGGAGCAACCATGGTTGAGTTAAGGTCTATCATTCCCTGTGACAGCCATTTACCTCCACCCTGCACCGATCCTCTCTCTGATCAATGAGCAGGACATTGTTGGATTGCCTTTAGGAGGGAGGGGCTATCAGAGAGGGTTGACAGAAATGCAGAGATAGAGAGAGAGAGAGACAGAGAGAGAGAGAGAGAGAGAGAGAGAGAGAGAGACTACAGGATATCTGCTTTGCTTTGAGTTTGCAGTGGCCCCAGGATAATGGTACTAGTATAGCTAAATTAAAGTACAACTGAATGCAGAGTGAGATATTGTAGTGTGAAGAGATTTGTCAGCTTTGGAAAAATCTCCCTTTTTAAATGAAGAAACGTAAGCTCAGTTTTGCTAACAATTCAGCAGTGAGTGCGTCTTGTAACAATGGCTGTGGGGAAAAGAGGCAGCATAATGAAATGGGAAAATATGACTCAGAGATAAAGGAAGCTCCCGTTCTGTGAGTACCGCTGGCAAGATCATTGTTCAGGAATGGAGGATTCAGGAGGGTGCGCTGAGATGCTCAGCTCTAGTAACCTGGTTATGGATCAGTCAGCAGCGCCTTGAAGGCCCAGGAAGACATGGAGTCTCCCGGCTGTTTAACTCTTTTAGCTGGGTTCCTTTAGCTCTGACTTGCTCGTGATGTCTCATGTGGTCCAATTTTGGAGGAGTTTTGCCAGTGCTGTTATCAAGATTCAAGATTCCTTTATTGTTACATCCCACAATACAGGTAAAAGAGAGTAAAACTCTCGGGTTTCGGCTCCTTCTGCAGCAACGACAAAATAACAGAAAAACAAAAACAATAATATAATATAAATGAGTGTGTGTGTGTAAACGCAAATGTGCATTGTTTGCATATTTGTGTGTGTTTGTGTATACACAGCTACGTCTGAGTGTATGTATGTGTGTGCGTGTGTGTGTGTGTGCGTGTGTGTGTGTGTGTGTGTGTGTGTGTGTGTCTGTGTGTCTGTGTGTCAAAGGCAGACAGGCATCGGTTAGTGTCCACTGTTCGTGAGCCTGGTTTCCTGTTGGAGAAAAACTGTCCCGCAGCCTGCAGGTCCAGGCTCTGAGGCTGCGATACCGCTTTCCGGACGTCAGCAGCTGAAACACTCCGTGACTGAGGTGGCTGGGGGCATCACCGGCACGCGGTCGGTTGTATATATGTCCTGGATGGATTGAAGCTCACATCCACTGATGCGCTCTGCTGTCGGCACGACCCTCTGCAGCGCTTTGTGGTCGAGGGCAGAGCAGTCAGAATGCTCTCCGTTGTGCCTCTGTTGAAGGCCCAGAGGATCTTGGGCCCCATGCCAAACATTTTTTTTAGCCGTCTCAGGTGAAAGAGGTGTTGCTGTGCCTTTTTCACAACATGACCGGTGTGCACGTCCCTGGTGAGGTCCTCTGTGATGTGGACACAGACAGACTTGTAGTGGCTGACTCTCTCTGCAGTATACCTGCTACATTTTGTTTTATATTTGATCCTCTTCTATTCTAAATTCAATTCTCTGTATGTTCTACGTGTTTGTGTAGCATGAAGGGGCTTCTTGTTGCTTGTTTTGCAATCCATGTGTTTTAAAACAACTAATAAATGAACCTTAAACCCTGTGAATGGGTCCAGCCTCTCTCTTCTCCTCCTGTAGTCCAGGATCAGCTCCTTGGTCTTAGACATGTTGAGAAAGAGGTTGTTCTCCTGGCACCCCCGTGTCAGGTTGTTGACCTGAGTAGAGGAGGGGGCTCAGGACACAGCCATGCGGGGCTCCTGTGTTGAGGGGCAGAGGTGTTAGAGCCCATCAGGAGCCAAAGGGTGAAGCTGAATAAATTATTCTGACAAACCATCTAAAGTCTATGTTGTGCATCCTTGAATTCCTTGAGTTATGCAATACCAGATCTTACCTAGACATGAGTACAAGCTCTAAAGCACCACAGAATATATGGATACCAAGTTAGAAAATTAATAATGTTGTGATTATTTACATTTTGATATAGCCTGTAGCATCTTAGTCGCTTTTATGCACTAATTGGCGGGAACAATTTGTTCTTGAGCATTTTGAGTAAAACCCCCGCTACTCATATGACTTGTTTTATCACGTTACAAATGGATTATTGGTGTGATTTTATTACACTGTCTATTGATCCTGGTACCATTTGTATTCTCTTTTTCCCAGAGAAAATCCAGTAATTCTGTCCCCTAGACCAGTGGTTCTCTCTTCCAGCTCTCTCCATTCATAGCAGCTGCAGCAGCTCTGTTTGGCCAATCACTGATTGTCACAATCTGCTCCTCAGTCCTTCTTTTCAGCCACACTCTCAACCCCAGCACTCTGCATGGCTCTCTGTCTCTGTCTCCATCCCCTGCTCTGTTCTCCCGGGCCATAGACGTTTCCCCCGCTCCCCAGACCCACCATTCTCCTGCTGCCCACTAGATGCCCTCTGACTCCCTCCTCCCTTCATCACCTGACCAGTTACCTGGCCTACTCTGCCCACTCTCCCACCTGTTTCCACTTTCCCTCATCAGACCTGCGGATACTTGCCGCTCACTCTTTGCTAGATTGTAGTTTGTTTCTATGTGCTTCATGTCTTGGCTCTCTAGCCTCTGTATCTTGATTATTTATACCTGAGACCTTTCTCTGTAACCTGTTTTTGCCTGCCTGACCTGTGCGTTTGACCTTTTGCCTGTTATTGGACTTTAGATGACTGCTTGCTCCTCATTGGATGTCTTTGCCTGAGTAGGACTGCTTTCTAGTTTTGAGCCCGGCCAGCCTTACCATCTTGTTAGCCTGTGCACCTCCAGTTTTGATAATTAAATCACTGCACTGCCTCAGCTCTGCATCAGTTGTCTGGCTTTGGGTTCTTCCCCTGTGTTTCGTTACCCCGCTTGCACCAGTCGTGACACTGATAATGAAATAGATTAAGAAATTGACTGCGCAATTGACAGATTTTATGGAGTCCTCACACATAACCCCTCATGATGAAGGAACACAAGTGTGCAGATCTCTGCTGTGTATTGTCAGCATAAGGCTATAACTATTCAGTTCATTTATATTACTTTAACAATGATACAAAGCACCTCACTTCAGCTATATTTTACTGTGTCTGCGCCAAGTAACTCTTACCTCAACTCTTTAGTGGGGTTCCCCTTCAAGGCAGAGGGTAATCATTTAAAGCTGAATTTGAGGAATATCTCAGAATTAACCAGACGGATAAAGACAGTAGAGCCATCAAATTTAGTTCTTGAGGATACATTTTCATAATGCATTTTATACATGTGAAGGCAGCATTGATAAATGCTGTTTGAACCCTTTTGCATCTAATTTATGATTGTCATCTCTTTTGAGCAGGCGTCATCATCATAAGACTCATAAGTCTTAGTTTCTGAAATGCAATGATATCAACCTGGATCCTGTGATATTTGCCCCCCCAGAGCTCATTAAAGTCCTCATTTAAATGTGCCTTCCTGCTAAAACAGGTGAAAACATCTTTATTTTGGTTGAGTCAGTAAAGCATGTTCATGGCTTGTTTGGCACTAAATTAGTTTGTAATTTTAATTCTACCTCTTGTATTTGAGCACCTCATGCGCGTCTGATGTACTTTTGTTACACCCACAAACGCAATTGTTTGGAAAATTGTTTTTTTCCCTTTTTTAAACTTATAGAGAGCTGTATAAAATGTTCCTGTTACAAATAGAGAGACACTTTTACATCAGAACTTGGTGCACAATAGTGCTTTTTCCCAATTACTACCACTGCAGTGGACAGCTGTGCTATTGAGCGCTGTCATTGTGCATTCACGCGGCTGGCAACTTTGTTGATGGGTTGCCCTTGCCTGGCTGACTGTGGGCGGTGTGAGAGGCTTTGATTGCATCTATGTAGTGGTCTCATGTAGCTACAAAGATTTGAACAAGCACTGTAAATCATGTAGTTTCTACGGGTGTCACGATTCTCCAAATCCACAATTCGATTTGACTTTCAATTTTAAGGTCATGATTTGATTTGTTTTTTGATTTTAAACTTGTTTTTTTTCACATTTTTCTTGATTCATAAAGAACACATTGGTTTTATGTCCTGACAACTATCATTTACATTTTCAAATTCTTATTTCAAGTGGGATATAACTGTCTTTTTTTTACAATCTACCACACTAAGGCCATTTGGTCAAATTTAAATAATTTATTTAAAATCTAATTACCATAAGCATCCTCCTGTTCATCTTCTCGACACCTTCGGGGGCTGCCGTTGTAAATGACGGGATTGAAGTGTCTCCACACACATACAGGACTTCAGCTGGACAATTTCGGCACTAAACGCTGTCTACTCATGCTGTAACTAACCAGGAAACAAAGGCAAACCGACGAGCATTATACAGCTGATCTTATAGACAACAACTGGTTCACTGACGAAGCCTTCCGGGTAAAACTGGCCTGTAAAATTTCTGTTTTGAGCAGCGGAGACAGAATGTTGCTACATTGGGGACTCAGGGAAGCAGGAGGATTTCCAGGTCTGTTCTGGTTGTATTGAATGGGGATCAGTGATCCTGCTTTTGATTTTCGATGATCGTTGAATCGTCACACCCCTAGTAGTTTCCCATGGTTTCCTTTGAACCCTAACCGTTACATTGTTGTAGGTTGCTACAATATAAATAGGTGCTAATTGGATTGGATTTATTGGAAATAACTTAAATGCTCAATTATTGATGGAGCCAAGTTGGTTCCATTCCCTAGTCATTGTTTTTAACACCTGTATTCTTGCAGGCTTTCAAATAAAAATAACTTTATGGGGTTATAATCAGCTCAATCAAAAAATCCCCACATACGGGAAGCAAGGAAGCACAGACATCTGCTGATTGGCGATAAGTGCAAAAGGGTTAGCTGTGGACAAGATTTCTAGGCCCACACACTTAGTTTGACCAGGTTTCTGAGCTCTGTAATAGTAGTAGTTATGTTGCCTTCATAAGTCTCAGTATTTAGCTAATTAGAATAAATTGAGTTTTCCTACTTTTCATGTAATTAGTTGAGTAGGTTGATGTTATCTGAAGCTGTTTTAAGAACATGATGAAAAACAATAATGCTTTTATACTTCACCAATTGTCACGCTCTCCCAGTGGAAATTAGATGAAAATATGGAGACACTAAAGTAAATAGCAGCAATATATTGTGCTGCAATTGCTGTCGTGAAGTGATTTGACAGTCCATTGGCGCATCAATAAATGGTAGAATAGTTTATTTGGACAAACTGGGGATTCTTCAGCTCCCCAGAAACTTGAAACATCCTCTTTTATAAACTGGTAAATTATTCATCAAACAAGTGAATAAGTAAGGGTGAATAATGAAAGCAATAATGAAAAGTAAAATATTCAGATGAATAGCTTGGAGGGGCAGTACAATATAACAACAGTTGTTGCTTTCCCAGTTCATTATATCATATAATTTGAGAAAATGCTACATGGATGGAAGTGGTAATTGTTTAATTCATTCTTATGAATGTACAGCTGTACAGCTGCCGGCTTCTCCAAACTGGGGGCGTGCCAACCACCATCCACTGTAGGTAATATACTGACTATGGATAAGTACTTCATACAACTCCACTTCAAAACTTCCCCTTTAAGTGACCAGAAAACTAGAACTGCCTGTACAGTTCATTGTAATGCAGGTAACAGTCCAGTCCGGTGTTGATTCAGCTCTAAAGTTATTTTGACACTGGTCCACTTGGTGCTGTACCAGACTGTGACAACAGTGGCTTTCTTTACACATATTTTTTTCCTAAACATATACAGTATGTAAGAGCACTGTTGGAGGGAACCTGAGATTCAAGAATTTCCTTGCTAAGTCAGTTTTTTAGAAATTTTCATTTTGAAAAATGAAAAATATTAATTGTTCCTAGTAACCACTATTGTAGCTTCTGTGTCAACTAAAAATAATGTCAGTGGGAAGTCACTCACTACCAGTTGGTTAGGGCAAAACAAAACAAAACAACACACCCTCTTCCCAGACGGCCATTGACTAACATAAACACAATATTGGTCTGAAAAATATGGTGAAAAGAAATGACAGTCGGGAGTCAGTTTCACCAAATTTGGAACATGCGAGCTGTGATTTGTAACATGAGCTCTTTTTCTTCACTCTCATTTTGACACCCATCAAAACAAACACCTTAATTGGGACATACATCAGCATGTGAGAGCCTAGCAGGACTTGTATCTGCAATTTTTAGTAACAATCAATTGTGAAACGTGACGCTTCCACCATCTGCGTTCAAGCAGTGCTCACAAATTGCTTTTGTAAAACCAGTCCTTGATTATGAGGCTGCAAGTATTTAAAATGTTCAGTGAACATTGTGGTAGCTTTATTTTTCTCTGATGTCTGTGTTTGAATATCCATTTGTGTCTGTCAGATTGTCCTCGTTGGCTGGCCTTCCAGGTGAGACATTCAGCAGATAAGTGGGATTTTTTTCCAGTACCAGTCATTTTATTTGAAGAGCAGTGTGAAGGATGTGTGGTAGAACACTGTGAGTGTCAGCAGAATCAGCAGCAACTTGGCAGCCTAGAGGTGTTTTTGGATCAGCTCTGGCACTCTCTGGGGCTGCACCACCTGATTGATGGAGCTGTTTGTTCTTAATCACTTCAGAGATAAAGTACCATGCAAGGAACGTTGAAAGTGGATCTAAGGACTCTGCAGCAGCAGGTGCAGGAACTCCACCAGAGTTTGAGCAATAACTTCAGATTCTCTCATCGCCTCACAATTCATGCTGTTTCTCCCTGTGGCTTGCTTTTATTAGGTAATGGCTGTTGTTTTAGCCCGCAACTAATGTTCTGGTGTCTGCGTTTGCCAGAAACTCCATTTGGGATGGTCTGATTGTTCAGCTTTTTGAGGTTCACAAAGCTGAACAATCAGTATTATGTGCTGATTTATCTAATTCAGCAGATACGTCCATTTTGTGAAGCTGGTAGCTCAGTTAGAGTTTGTGTGGTGAATCAATATGCGGAAGGATTGCCAATCCAGAAATATTGTTTACGCAAACAATCCCTATTGAGTATGAAGGGGTCAGATAGAAAACAGTGAGAGAAAATGGAATAGAAATGGCTAATTTATGATAAAAACATTAGAGTTTGGTTTGAAAAAAAAGAAAAGAAGAAAGGAAATAATGTGATGGTGAGAGAAAGGTGAAAATAGAAAATTGAGAAAAAACGTCAGGTGTAGATGGAAGCAGCGGGATTAGACTGTTCACAAGGGAAGCGGCTCTGTGATTACACTTCAGCTGATATTTTATTTCTGTTCTCACATATCATCCTGAGAAAGAGGCCCTCACTCGGTTACATCAATATCAGGAATCACCTCAACCTGTCAGTATAAGCCTCTGTGTGGTAGGAAGGACTGAGCCAGAGACTGATAGATTCCACGGGAATTAAAAACAAAGAAAGCTGCATCTCAACCAAACACCTTGCCTTCCGTTGACTCCTGCTGTTTTCAAAATTTGAAAACCTAAACTAAAATGCAGGACATGCCCAGCCCCCCCAGATTCTCTGCCTTTCAAAATAGAGGAGGTCCCGGAAAACTGTTGTGGTCACAGTGGAGCAGCAAGACCGTTGGCAGTATTACTGTGACTATCGCCTTCACTGCACAGTGGCCTCTTTCAAGAAACAAAGTGATGCTGAAACTTTGCTGCGTTTTTGGCATTTTTCTCTTTCAAGCAATGCCAGGATAAACAATTGGAAATAGCACAACACAGGCTATGATGGATTACCGTAAGGAAGAAGCACACTACATCAGAATGAGCCACTGCTGCTGTGCACTGGATGGAGTTTACTGTATAGGTGGAAATATATGGGCACCAGCAACTACCTTTTTAAAGGACAAGTGTGTAGGATTTCACTGGGGCGATATGCTTATCTCCCGATTTGATTCTATCACAATACTTGGGTGCCGAAATGATATGTATTGCGATTTTTAAGTGTTGCGATTGGATATTACAATTTATTGTGATTATTTAAAACTTTTTTAACGATACACCATAGGATACAGTTGAATCATACACTTCCAAAAACGATGCACATCACAAGTCAGTCTTTCTGGCTTTTATTTCAGCACTATCATTGCTATACTGCTTAGAAATAGGGTAAATAAAATGTAAATGCTTCATAAAATATATGAAAAATATATAGCTTTGAAGTGAACTTAAATTGCTAAATTGAGCTGTCCCTGCTCATCAAGCAAGTGCCATAATAAATTAATAAATAAAATAAGATGTTGACTACCCAGAATAACAAAATAGGCCTAAATGATAAATGATTGTACCTTTTGGCATGTGAGGGTGTCACTGTGGACAAGGGATGTTCTGTGTGTGAGCAGCTGTTGTGCTGTTGGTGCTTCAGTGAATGACACAAAGGATGAGTGTGAGGCAGCAGTATTACAGTCTGTGTGTGGTTTGCATTGTAGTCTGTAGCTACTCTGGGGACAGCACTGATCCATAATCTGCAATAACAGGGGGCTTAGTATTGGAAAAGGCGCATGTGTCGGTGTGGTGTTTTTCTGTCAGGAGCTCTGTCATAAATTGACATTTTTATCCAGATTTATGCCATATTTTACATTAAATTTTTAGATCTCGGTTGTGTTGTCTTTTTTTTAACAAGGTAAAAGATTTTAGTTATTGGATGCTCAGATTTTAAATTATAACGTTAGATTAGACTGCCGCAAGTGGATTCGCTGATAGCATAAACAGGTTTATTGCAGTGTTTGGTTTGTCTGTTCTGGGTTACTTTAGAAACATGGTGGTACAACATAAAACCACATAAAACCAACATGAAACCTGACTGAGCTGTGAATCTGCAAAGCTAACACCCAAACACTGATAAAGCTAGTTAGTCAGTAAAATTCAGCTCTACTTCATTCTTATTAATTATAAATTAAATTTTTTTTTTTTTTAATTTAATTTTAGTTTAAGTCACTAACTAAAAAGTTGTAGTTGGTTAAAAGTCACATTATAGTCTTTTTGTTTTGTTTTAGTCTATTTAGTCAATGGAACTCTTGTTTATTTGTAAATGTGTTAATTTGTACAGCAACGCTCAGGTGAGTGCCTCTTGCCGTTGCATATCACACACACAGAGATCAAACTAAGGTTGTTCGCACAACAGAGCCAACAATTTCGTCTCGTCTTTACTTGTCAGGGCATAATGAACAGATGAGAGAAATTAGATTTTGGCGTAATGTTTGTTAATATGTTGTCATTAAAATGTATTCATGAAATAAACTTACTTACTTACTTACTTCAACATAAACTTGGCAATTTCAGTTGATAAAAGGAACATGATGTAATAGAAAATAGGAAAATATAATTTTCATATAATCCAAAACATTTGTTATTTCCCTGTAGAGACAATGGTGGAACACTGAGGTTATGGTTCAATGGTTTGGCCCAGAAAAAGCAGCTTCCGCAGAGATTGCTTGTCTGAAGAGCAGCCATGTCTCAAACAAAATAGACACAGGATGCCTTAAGGGTTGTTGATGGCAGCTCGAGGATGAACAGGGACATAAGCACTTGCATGACAAATAAATAGCCTGAGCATTGAAAACCCACAATGTGGAAGGAAAGGCTACAGACCATAACCAAGTATATTATGTGTCTGCAATGTGTGTGGTTAAAGCGCTCTGGGTGCAGGGTGATTATTGTCCTTAGGGGCAGTCTCACATTGAATGAAGAACCTCCGTATACACTTCAATGAATGAGAGTGATTTTTATTTTCCTCATGGAAGTAAAATCACTATGGAAATGCTGTTGGAATTGGAACTAAAATTACTGAAATATGAACGTGCCTCATGGCAGCCTGGTAATTTTCCATCTCCCTTACAGGGTTTTTCTGGGAATCATATATTGGAATTTGTACCCTGTTTGCTGTAAACATTCTCAGTCTGAAAGACCCCGACTGTGCAGACCCTTTCATAAACACAGAAGAAGCTCTATCTGTCGTATAGAGCAGTGATGAAGGATTCAATGTGTGAGCTCAAAAGAAGCCCTGTACCTGCATGTTTACCACACTGAGCTTGGCCAGAGTCAGACTCCTGCTGTTTGGATAACTTTGTGGATTTTTGTAAGTTCAGCACATCTCACTGACCGAAATTTGTTTGGTTGCTTTTTTTTAAGTCTTCTTGTGGAATGGATTGTGGTCAGCATTTACAAGGAAGTGATACATCACTGGTGTAACATTTCAAGAGGGAAGCAAAACAGCTTTTATTTGAGTTGTTAATGTATTGCTCTGTCTATTTCTGATCAGTAAAATACACCTTTAAAGTGCCTATACATCAGTCACTCAGACAATCTTTCACTACAAAATTTCTCTTGTCCATATGATTATTTTCACTTATTTCTCACACCCAGTAATGTTCTTGCTGTCTTGGTAAATCTTGGTAAAGGAGTTGTTTTTTAGTTTTCTGCTTTTGTGGCAGTCTTGTGCTTATTTGTACTTTGAGTGTTTGCTCAGTTCTGTATCTCTGTTTCTCATCATTCTTTCTCTTTGATTGTTTTCTATCCACGATATCAAATAGTACACAAAACTATAATTTCAAAGTGAGGTTTGGTACACATGTTGTATTCAATTACCCTCAAGTCTTTGATACTCATACAAGGTTTCCCGCAGGAAATTGGTTAGCTGAGGTAGTAAGTAGTGAAAACCACTGATGATAAAACATCTGGGCAATCTTTAAAATAACTTCCACTTGATGCAGACTCAGTTGGCTCAAACATAGGTCCAATCAGTGATTAGAAAACTAACTTCAGCCTGGTGTCTGACCTGCAGTGCAGTGGTAAGTTTCTTGTCTGACACATCAGCACCTGATTGTGAGTGATTGGGCTGTTTGTCTCTGAAACTTGTAAAAACTCTAAGGTTTACTTTTTACCCAACATTGTGTCATGCTGCTCTGATTAAGTACTGCAAAACAAACATACAATATAATTGACCAATCATTCACCTGCTGAGCTAATTCAGACCTATCCTGACACATATCATCCTGGTATGAATGTAGTTCCCAGACGGTTCACACACTCGCATCACTCATTAAATATGTGGCCTTTACTGTGCGATGTTTGCACGTTCTTTCTGAACCGAAAAAAAGCCTAACATTGTATTTCATAAAAATAAAGGTTGCTACAAATCTTTGCATTTTTGGGTAATATGATCACAATTATTTTCCAGATGCTGATTTTGGAATGACTCTCAATTGCCAGGATTCTAAAAAATCAAACATTTACTTGACTGTAACTCCAAAAGTGTTTCTCTGTGATCATTTTAAAACATCTACCAAATAAAATTATAACATAAACATGGAAGCAACAAAAATTCAGCGAAAGACATCAGCTCCTATGGTTCCTGTCGGGGCTCATTTATTCACCTCTCATGCTTATGTAAGTCCTTGCAGCCTTCTCGCCATGTGAATTCTCATCTACATTCACATCTCTCCTCTGCCTGTGGCTCTGCATCCAAACACCTTCCCGGTGGGGTTTGCTGTCTGCGTTTCACTGCATCCCTCATTGATTTGGCCTCGTCTGAGAGCTGAGGAGACCTCTACCTGGGTCAGCCCAATCTGAATCCCTCTTTAGGCTGCAGGCTGCAGGTTTCAAACAGTTCAGATGCCCCCTCTGATTTATTTCCGAGCCTGAGGAAATAAAAACATTGTGATTAATAAAATGACTATTTTACTATATGTGGAGAAACTGTCAATATCTTCCTCAGTGCACTTGGGCTTTTTGGCGACACCTTCACAAGCTCAGCAGGAAGTAAGATGGAGAAAACAGCAACATCAAAGCCCTGTTGTCAAGTGGGCTGGTTTGGTGCTGTTACTAATAACACAAACTATGATAAAAAATACAGCACACTGTTTCTCATATTGGACCAGGATTTAATTAGATGAATTATAACTGACTGAAATAGAGCTAAAAATAATCCCTCCAGCGGCAGGAGGAAAGCTAATGAACAGTGACACACACACAGTAGGATTCTGTCCTTTTCCTCCTTTTGTCCCACCTCACCTCCCTCCTACACTCAGTCTTTTTCTCCTTTTATTTCACCACATTGAGCTTTTTACATCAAACTGGCCTGACCATGGCCTCCTGCAGGTGACAGATGCCCGTGAGATCTGAGTCATCATTGCTGCATTCCTGCATATCATTTCACCAGTCCTTTGATGGATGTGCTCTCAACCGCACTATGTCTTTTAGTGTTACAATGTGTGCTCAGTGAGTGGAATACAGTTTGCTCCTTCATTTTCACTGTCTGTGTGAAAGTCTCTTCCAGCAGACCTTGGAGTCCTTGCTCCCTAAGGAGCATCACAGCTGCAGTGGACAGCTCCCACTGTGCTGCAGCTCCGGTGGAGATAATCTCCCTGTCAGCAGCCTGTCTTTCTCCCAGATGTCAACTGATGCCAACTGTTGTGTGTACCTTCAGTTTGCACTCCCACACTGCTGTCAGCAAATGCTCATTTCACCATTTTCTGTGTTACTGATTTTAGCATACTATCACATGCCAAACTCACTGCATACATTTCTGCACCACAGTGTTTGGGCCATGAATGCAGGAAGGTGTGAATGTGTTTAATGACCTCTTAATGTAGGTGCTGTGTTCTGCAATTTAATATGAATAAATTAACAGAAAATTGGTTTAATTAAAGAGAACAGTCAATAGATGAGATAATGGCAGCCTCCACACATAAAAAAAGTCCACAGCCATAATAGCAGGTCTGTGAACTCAACATGCGGCTGCTAAGAAGACATAATTTTTACCATTTTCATCATCTTAGTTTAGAGTGTTAAGTGTGCTAACATTTGCTAATTGGTATTAAACCGAAAGTGCAGCTGATGAATGGCTGGGAATGTTGTTCATTATACTGTCTGTAGTCATACACCAAAATACTGGACCAATCCAAATTCTGACCTCATAATGGAGCTAGATGGAAAGTCAGAGGATCACCAGAGTGATTTCAGTTCATCCTGAAGGGGGGGAATGTCTGCAAAAAAGTGTATCAGTCCGTTGAGTAGATGTTTTGATATATCACAGGATAACTGAAAACTTTGATCTGCTGGTGGCGCTACAGGAAAAGTCAGGGGATCACCAAAAATAAAGATTCATGGCGATCCATCTGATAAATGTTCAGATATTTCTGTTTGGACAAAAGTAGTGCACCGACCGACAGACGGAGATCACCATCTCCAGAGCCATACTAAAAACGGGTACAAAGTTTGATTGTTTCACATGTAATGCCATTAAATGTTCGTTTCCTTGATAGCTTCCATTTTTTCTGTTTTTCATATCAGAATGGTGCTTTTGTTCTCACGATCCATCAATGTCACTGATGGAGTAATGGGCTATACATTAAAAGTGATGCTATAAAGTTTTTAAGTTATCTGTTCCGGGAGCTGCATGTTGTTTGCTGTGAAAGCTGAAATCTTTGTTAACAGATGCCAGCAACAGCTGACTTACATCATGGCACTGAACACACCCATTACAGAGAGGAAGCTAATTGGATTCACAAATCAGCTGACAGCTCCAGGTTTATAGTGGCATTGGGCTTTATGGGTAATATTTCAGGGACTGTTGGGCTGTTTGTCAGAGGTAGTTTGTAGGTAGTAAGGAGAGAGCACCAGGGGAGCATCAGCATTCGTTTCTCTCCTAGAGCTTTTACAGAGCAAAAAGCCCTGGTGAGCAGTGAGTCACTATGATACCACTCAGTCCCAAAGAACTAAGCCCTGCATCATTGACTGAATGATACATGCTTTTGAAGGCAATTAAACCTTTGACTTACTGTCTAAAATGAAGACCAGGCTAAGTAATTTCTGATGGCTTTTACCAAATCCTCTTAAATCAAAGTGCATTCAAAATTGCATTAATTGACTCAGTTGTTTAGATCAAATTACAAATGTGCCAGAGGATGCCATTACTCATTTGCCCCTCTTGTCGTTGTACTGCAACAACAAGCTCAAGCCATTGACAAGGACTGAGCTGGGAAGATAGACATCAAGAGGAATGTCATCCACAGAGTTTTTACACTTCATAAAAGCTGAGGCCATTTGAACTGAATGGCCTGGCACAGTATGAAATGACCCCTTTCCCACTCCATCTCTGTCTTGTGCTCTTTATTATGGCAGAGTGAGCAGGCTTTTCCTGCTGCCAGAGAAATAGTGGTGCTGCATCTCCTGGGTCACAGGAGAGGAAAATGCCTAGATATGAGAAGTAGCCAAAGAGTCCAGCTGCATCTTTTCAGATTACCCTTGGTCTCCCCGTGCTGCTGACATCGGTCCAAACAAGAGCCACCAAGGCGAGGAGGAATGAGGATTAATTGTTTTCTGCAGGTTCAGAGAGCAATACCAGCGGTCTCCTTTATCGGGCCCCCGTTGAGGTTCCATATGCTGGGGGATATGTGTTCCTTTTCTTCTGACGACTTGGCTTGCGCATGTTGGCCTCCACTCTGGACTGAAAAAGAGTTCCAGACCAGCAGACTGTGGCTCTGCTCACAGCAGAACAAGCATCCAAACTAAGAAATAATGCCATCCACTTGGCCTAATGATACTAGCAAACATCTAAATAAAGTATTAGATAACAGTAGAATTATTGTTGAAGACATCAGTTGTGGTATTTGCTGCCTCAGTCTTGCAGGGTTGTCGACCTGACCTTTCCTTCCATACTTAACAATAGACTTGAACTGAAGCAAAAGCTATATACTGAAGGTATAAATGCAGCAGTTACAATTCAAGATATCTCTATGCTTGAATGTAGCGAGGCCTTGAAAGCACTGCTTTGCTTACTTGGTTAACTTGCCACTGTGTTTTCCCTTTTTCAATTTTTGCTTGTCCTTGCTGTGAAGATTGGTTTGTGACAGTTTCCTGATAAATGGCTTATGTCCCATGGAACATATTTTATTTTGCTTTGTCCAGTATATCATGCCAATAAATCAACAGTATGTGTGTAACCTCCCTGGCTGTTGCCAGCACAGCTTGGGGTGTGCCAGATTTGGTCAACAGCCGAATGATAAATTCCCTTTCTGAGGGCCACAGGAATATGTGGGTGTTGCCGGGCTGATTTATTAAAGACAAAACAGAATGTGAGTGGCGGAGTTTCGTTACTGATGGGGTCGAGAATGATATCTGCTGTTGCTGCTGGCAGATATGGAAGGGGTAATGTCACTGTAGGTGTGCACAGGATTGTCCAATTGGATGGACTGTCGCAGCCGATGCAAATGCAGCAGGATACAAACAGCAACCAAATTGCCCCCTCCAGAGGCATTTGCACTCCAAGCAAAAGCATTGTGCCTCCATAAACAGAGTCAAACTATCTCATCATCCATAGAAATCTCTGCACTTATTTCTTTTTAACATTTTTATAACAGCATTGAGTACAGGTTCTAATCCCATTTACCAGAGATTACTATTTATGTATCCTTGCCATCTGTAATTCAGTTATTTGTTAAAATCAGAGCGTATGATTTCTATACTTAATTGGATATAAACCTAATATATAATAGTACCTACATAATTGGAAGAGAGTACATCAACAAATTTTTGCTCAGTCAATAAAATATTTAAAGCCGCAGATTGTTTCAGTTCAGCTTGATCATGTAACGCTGTCCCTTGCATTCACATCAAAGCGCTCATTAGTGAAACTCTACTCTCATCTCTGCACGACATCAGCTACATGGGAATATCTTTAGGGCTCCCACATATACAAGGTACAGCAAAGATATCCATCTGTATTTGTAGTTATATAGTACGACTACAGATGGTTGCGAATAGAGTAGGCCCCCCAGAATAAAGCACACAATAGACTGCTGCAATGCTGCGTAGAACCCATGCGTGAATGTGTATAGTTCTACTGTATGAATCTGAAAAAACAATGTGCATGCTCTGCAAAGCAAATTTTTCTGAGATAAATAGACGTGAACATTTGTTACGAGTTATGGGAAAAAAAAAGCCCACTATTGTGTGTTTGTGTGTGTGTGTGTGTGAGAGAGAGAGAGGGAGGAAGAGGGAGAACATGAACGATCAAATTATCAGTGGGACAAGACAGAGCCCTGCTCGCCAATTCACACCCATTTTCACTCTCAACTTAATATTGCAGCTTTGAATTGAAGCCTCACATCTGTTACTCCCTATGGTACATCAGTATTCATACAGCTCCTTACATTCAATTAGCTCAGTGTTCACCACACACACACACACACACACACACACACACACACACACACACACACACACACACACACATATAACCCATCCTGCAGATGACCTTCAGCTTGCCATATGCCTGTGTGTACACTGTAATTGCTGTATTGGAAAGCATACTGCTGAGGTTGTGACAACTTCACATCAATGATACTTGGTGGTGTACTCCATGCCGTATGCTCACATGATGACTGTAAACTCCCACATAGCAATCTGGCCAATGGCTGGCACTGTCAGAGAACTCCTGGTTTGCTTCGCTTGTCTTATGGATGGACAGTTAAAGGAAAAGTTTCTTGTTGAGATTTAGATCAAAGACCGACAGGATAGTTCCTCCCCTCCATTTCTAGTCTTTATTCCCAACAGACATAAGATTGGTATAAATCTTGTCATCAACTGTAACTCTTGGCAGGAAAGCGTATTTGAACTATTCCTTTTAAATATTTTGACAATTGGCATGGGTCATATCAATTTTAATATTGTTGTGATCTGTGATTGCCGGCCGTCTACTGCCCCCATGTTCCTGCTCCACACTCACTGCTGCAGTTGTTATTATTATTATTAGTCTGATTTGTTGTCTCTCCTCCTGCTCTGTCTCCCCTCTCCCCCTCTCTCTTCCCCTTTCAACCCAACTCGGTCGATGCAGATGGCCGCCCACCCAGAGCCCGGTTCTGCTCGAGGTTTCTACCTGTTAAAAGGGAGTTTTTCCTCGCCACTGTCGCCAAGTGCTTGCTCATGGTGGGAACTGTTGGGTCTCTGTAAATAATATTTTAAAGAGTATGGTCTAGACCTACTCTATGTGAAAGCATCTTGAGATAACTTTTGTTATGATTTGGCACTATACAAATAAAATTGACTTGACTTGACTTGTGAAAGCAGATTGTATATATGTATGAGGAGCTTTTTTGAAGACATTTCTCATTTAAACTCATTTGTATTTTTTTTATGACTTACATGATAAGGATTGGATGTATTATTTTGAAATATTAGATGATTTAGCAAGTGATTGTCCAGAAGCTAGAAGTTAAGATTCATGAAGTAAAACTTGGGTCATTTTAAATTAACTACATGTTATGTTTGAGACACCATATCTTAGCATGAAATATCCTGTCTGCCCTGTTCATTTATCAAATCCTTACTTACTCCACCTCCAGTAATCACCATATTTAGAGAATATGAGAGACTTTAACATAACCTAAATATATTTTCAGCATAAACCTTATCTGTATATACACTTGGCATGAAATGAAACCACAAAGGAACAGAGCTCCAGCGGGGCAAACTATTGACCCAGTACATAATAAGGAGGACTGCCTCCAGAGCAGCAGTGTTTAGAGACCAGCAGAACCACAGTGATTTATTACATCACTGATATAAAAAATGTTTGCTGTGTTTCCAGGTCATTTTCCCACTTTGGCTGTAAAAGAGGGCTTCTAATAAATAGCATGCAGCTTATATTGATTGTGGGTATCAATAATGAAGGATATTTACTGTTGCTTCTTAAATGTGCTGAAATTATTTCATATAATTTCTGACAGTGATTGATGTAATACACTGTGTTGCACCTGTATTATCCTTGCTGCCCTGAGGAAAGGTTAGATGACTTTGAAGATCTTTTCACAGCCTCGATGTGATGACACACCATCATATCAACAGAAAGTTCCTACTGTGACTTAATGCTGTGGCAATGTGACTTAAAGGCAGTGATAACCCTTTCCATTAATACTTGTGTACACCATCTAGAGATTTCTTGCTGCAGTCCTTAGCATGACTGTAGATATATATATTTATTATGTATTTATAATAATTATTTGTTTTTTTCTTGACAGAAAAACATGAATGTTAGTAATTTACCAAGGCTGCATAGTTTTAAAAATGGTTGCTGAATTGGAAACCAGCCATCATCTTTTGGATGCCAGAGCTGACAGAATGGTTAATAGTGTCATCATTTATAAATATTTGAATCGGTGGTAATAATGATTCAATGGAATTATACTACATATTTTAGTAATTAAAGTGATCAAGAGTGGTTAAACATTATGTTACGCGATATGTTTTTTTTCTCCCACACGCGTTGACACACAGAGACAGTTCATAGAAGATCACATAACATTGTATTGAGGAAAAAGTGGCTCTGCTTGACGAGCAATATAAAAATAACAACTCCAGACTATTCAGCATACTAAATTTACATTAAACATTTGCATGGTTTTATGCACCATTAGGGTAAACTGAAGTAGGTGGAATGGCTGCTTGAACTGATAGATGAATGAAGAAAACTTATTTGGAAACCTTAAACACGTAGTTAGACGTCCAACAGGCCGAGAGCAACATGGGCATCCCATTGCAGTCATATTTCTGGCCAATTGATGAATGTAAAGTGCAATATTCACTTGCATTTTTAGCCATGCTTGTCTCACAGGGCGCGTAGCATTGTTGTTAACTGTTAGTCTTGTTCCTTCTCTGGTTTGGTTCAACAACTGCAGTTCTGTGCTTAACTCTCCTTAACTTTGTGTTAAAATAATGTGTATTAGCTCATTTGTATTAAATTAAGTTATTTCCTCAAACTGGTAGATTTTGAACAATAATGATTAAATACAGAAGTAAACGAGGTTCGGACATACTGTAGCTTCATGAGGAATGTCTAATTAAAAAGTCCACACACCTCCAGGCAGTAGATGCTGGCACGTGGCTTGTTGTTTTCTCTCATCTAATTCTCTCTGTAAGACCAGATAATTAATGGCGGTGTGGCAGGGGAGCACACAGCCATTAATGGAATGGATTCAGCTTGTTTACCCAACTTACTCCTTGTCCTGTACTTTCTTAATGAGGATGTGGGCAAGGGCAAGCCATCACCATGGTTATCAGACATTTGGGGCTGTGGCATCAGTCAGGAGCTCCTTGTATACAATCACAGGCTCAAGAGAGGAATAATGATCATGAGCTGTATATGATGGCATGCAGGAAGTATCTCTGTGGACCAGTAGCTGTAGAGTAATAAGAGAAGTATTCTCCATTAGGACTAGCTTTGATACAGTACTATAATTACATTCCCGTTATTGTTTTGTTTCTTTCACAGTACAATATGTTTTGACATCAAAGTAAAACCCAAATTTCAGTGTTTTTCCTGGATATAAATTCTTACACATTGCTTATTCAGTCAAATTAATATAGCAGTTCATTCAGTAGGCGTTTGTTGACAAGTGCCGAGTTTGTTTCCAGAATGCCAGCGACTCCTCCTGACGGACACGTAGCCTGCAGGTGAACAGACTAGCGTGGAGATCAGAGATGTGCCCAGGGAAGCACTTGCTCCTGTGGGGAGCTTGCTGTTCAAATCCCCTCACAGAGCACCTCGCTGACAAAAGCCTTTTGAAAAGATGAGCTGTCAGATGCTTAGACAGTCTTACATTACCCCTTCACACACTTGAAAGACAGGAGAATGCACAAACTTTTTAAACCAAGCAATATGAGTAAGAGAAAAATGGGCAATGTCTGACTCTATGTGTGGCGTATAAGCCATTGTATGCACAAGTGAATTACAACTGTACCACAGTATAACAAGTGGGTGGTTGTAGCCCAGATGTTATGGAGGTGGGCTTCCTGTCTGAATCTGTTATCAACTGGGGAAATATTTGTAGAGAAAGGCTCCCTCTTTCCCACCTCAGCGGTCACCACTAAGATAGCCTAGAGGAAAGTCATTTTGCCTGTGTTTCTCCAGTGGAGTTTATAAGTCGTATTGCAGCGATAGGAGAGAGTAATTCTGAGCAAATCCCAGGTGTGAATGCCCATTATAACACTATACAGCTATAAAAAACCATAGGTATGAACCAAAGAGTTTGTAGCAAAGCAGTTTTCATGTCAAGCATTAAAAAATGTCTCATAGAGTATACATGTAGTACATTATTAATGTAAAGAAACGCAAGCTTCTTTTTGCATTTAGGACTTGATTTTCTTGTAATTACTTTTCTGTTCACATACTCACACATGCGTTGTGTAACTCTAGGATAAGTAATGTCTTCAAAGCATTTTGTAAAGGATTATGGGTTTTGAAGTTCAAACCTGTTATACCTTTTAATTAATTTAAATGTTTTATCTGAGAAAAAATATACCTTTTTATTGTATGGAACAGTGGTATAATTAGTTGACAAGGTTTGGCAGTTTTAAAATGTGGCAAACCACATCATCTAAACACTCTCACTTTGGCTGAGTAACCCTGACATTATGGTCAGGCTCAATCAATTGTCAGTTTTATGTATTTGAATCTGGTGGCAAAGACTGAGTTTACAGGAAGACTCGTGAAGGAAAACTACTATTTTCCCAGTGAGTACTTGGTCTATTTGACAAACCTTTGCCTTTGTAAATATTTAACCATACAAAATTGACCCAGCATCCAGAATAACTTCATAGCTTTTCTGCTCCTTCTACTGATTTTCTGTATCTTGGGGACAGAAATCTGGACATTTTTCAGTAAAATATTTTAACAACCACAAATATGTGAGCCTTTGTAAACTCTTAAGTAATGGGCTCCCTGGGTTTCAGCAGCAGGATGTTCTGGGCTGTGCCAAGTCAGGTGGTGTTCAGATCTCCAGCCGGCACAAATATAGAGTATCTTTATCACTTTATCCGCTTTTATGTTGCTTTGTTGTAGCCTCTGCCTAGAAGCAACTTTTCATCAGTCCCCTCTTTAATTGGCTGAGACATTTGCCTCTTTTTCACCCATTTTAAATGTGCTATGTTGGCGCTGGTCAGAGGACCTCGCACTGCGCCGCCGTTGGCGTTGGCTTGATTTGACTGGCTCATCAAGAGAGGAGCGGGGTTGGAGAGAGGAACAGTCTGTAAGGCAAGTGAGCTCAAACCTGACAAGCCTCTATGCCATCTCATTATTTAGATGGCTTTTTGTCACTGTTAATTATCTTGCTTTCTTGCTGCAGTGTCGCTACAAACTAAAGAAGCAGGGGTTTGATGCCAAGCTCACGACAGCCTGAAGGGCCCAAAGCCTCTTTTTCCTCCACTGTGGTTACTCAAATGAACAGTTGCAGAGAAAAACAGGTCAATGTACTGTGACTGCCTCTAAGGAGCTGAAACAACAAAATGTTATATTTCCACTCGGTCCAGAGTTAAGCAAACACATCTAAATATTTTACAAAGTTAGACATATGAAACATTTTGCTTTGACTTTTTCTGTTACAGTACAATAAACTTCACATTCCTTGCTGTGTCACTATGGAAAGGGTTTCATATAGGCTCTTTGCCATGTGTTTTGGCAGGCACACATCCTTTGCTTCTGTGTTCAGTATTTTGTTTTATTTTGACTGTATTAACTATGTGAAAATGAATAGCCGAACTGGTGAAAACCTCTGGTTCATTAGCCCATGCCATGAATCATTTAGCTCCCAGCATCTTCATTTCATTTATTTTATATTGTTTTTTCTCCTACTGTTAACAAATCTGTTATGCCACCCACGTCAGATTATTGTGGCGGAGTACTAGCATTGCACCAGAACGACCAACAAGGAAAATACAGTGAATCAGCATTCAGTTGAATAGTGTGGACACCAGATAAGACTATTAATTCACTATATCACAGAGGATGTCGGTGTTGTCTTCTACATAGGCTTGTGAAAAGTGGGGATCGGGTGGCACAGGTGTCATGTGAACAGTGAATGCTTATGGATGTGCATTCAAATTTTTTGGATTAACCCGAGACTGTTCTGCTTTTTTCTTGTTCTCTTTGGTATTTCTTTAGCCTACATCTGGTTCTGTCTCATAAGGCAGGCAACTCTAAGGTGGATGGATGCTATGGTTTATAACGGCCATAAAATGTACAGAGGGCACCAATGGAGGGCTTTCTCATGAATCACTGCTACATTAATTTGCATTGACCATCATAACTCTTACAGAGCCATTTCAGAGCTTTGCTACAGGGAATGAACTGTAAGGTACTTTATATTACAGTTCAGAGGATCAATTCCCTGTTGATGTTCTCCGAAGAACTCCCCACAAATAAAAATCTGACTCTGGCTTTTTTTCTGAAATTCAGATTTTTTTCATCTTAAGGATGTTTGTCATTTTTTTTTTCTTTTACCAACATATTCACACACTTATTTCAGTCCTTTCTCAAATAATCATCTTGCATGATTCACATGTCCCTGGGTGATCCCTTCTGAGTGAAAAGAGGTTAAGCTGCTTAAGCTCTCTTTTTATATCAACACTCTTCTATTATTATAGTTTGGATAAGATGAGAAACAGGCCTCAAGTAATCCCGAGAATAATTTAAAACTGTGCAGTTCAGATTCCTGGGTTGAAGTAGTGTGACTTCCAAGATGCCAAGTGCAGAATTTTCTCATTAACATATTGTAAATTCTGTTTTAATGACAAATTGTATTATTAAAAAGAAATACCTATGTCTGCATTGCGAGGATTAGACCTCAAATATTTTTGGGGATTTTCATTTAGTTCAGTTCAAAAGTTCCTCATCTTGTTTATGACAGTGTCCCTGAAAATCCCTTCTAGTAGATCAAGAGGTTTTATCCAGAAAACAATTATGTGCTACAAAAGTTAGGATTAATCATGAGACAAATAGAGATGCACCGATCCGATTTGCTGGACTGGTATCAGCCCTGATACTGACCTGATTTAAAAGGGAAATCCACCGATTTTACTTTTCTGTTACTACTGCATATGTGAAATAAATTGTATAAAGCTTTTTGTGAGAGCTGGGCAAAGTCTGATAAATTGCCCCAAGCGATGTCAGTTGAGTCAGTGTCAGTTGAGGCTGATTACTACAAGTTCAAAAATGAAAGAAATCTGGAGTTGTGAAATAAAAAAAAAATAAAAAAAGACGTTTTCAGACATCTGTAGCCCGCTCCTCATACCTGCTTGAGCCTAACACACACAAATCTCTGACTGAATTGTTGGCAGATATGTTGAGTCGTGGGTAATGTAGGCATCGGGTTTTGACAAGGAAGTAAAATGCATGGAATAAAAAAGATTATATTTCTGGTTCTGCTGCATCAATGTCAATAATTTTTTCTAAAACTGTCCATCGCAAATCTGACAATGTTATAGTTTTACACTTGTATGTTGATCAGCATCGGCCATTATATGACGGATCCACTTTAAATGCAGTGTTTTTTGTCAGCGTCCTTATAAAATTCACTTTTTCATTCCTATTCGTTACATTCATTCAGTCGCGTGTCTTTTGGAGAACGCGTTGCAGCTGGCTGTAATTCCTCTGTGACCCTTTGCAGTTCCAGTGCCTGGAGGTCAAATCACCTATATAAGAGATGGGCTTGTAATGTAGACAGAGTAAAGGGTCTTCTTTGGGTCATCACACAGAAAAAGCCCACACTTTTTGCCAGCTGCTGTTGGACAGGTGGGTTACAGGAATGCTGTGAGGTATTTAGAAGGCTGAACATGTCTGGGAGTCAGAAGGGTCAGTCCCTCATAAAAAAAAAAGTCCTTGCTAATCTTCTCTGCAATGTCTTCACAATCAGTAGCACTACACTGATGAACATTGGCCAGTCTCACAGCATATACTGGAAGCCTTTGAAACCTTGCATAATGTAGAGGTATTAGGCTGGTTTCTCCATTATTAAAGAGATTCTAATAAAAGCTTTTGTCCACAGTCTAAAATACAAACAAACTATACTTTGGCTGAAATATTAAGCTGAATACCACTTGAGTTAAATTCAACCTTTGCTGCTAAGCCTTTTTGAAGCACCTGTTGTATCCAAAAAAATCAAATTATGCTGGTGTAAAATGTCAGACTAGCCTTGATGACAACTATTATCTATTCAGTCAGTTCAAACACTGCGTCTGAACCCCTTCGATCGGCTTTTTGATATTGAAGATGCAAAATATTGGTGTTGCAAGGTCCTTTGTAATGTTAGCTGAATGAGCTCTGACTGGCTTGGTTTCTTTTCCTTCAGCAGTTAAATTGTAATAAATGGACAGGCTGATTATCCTTCTCCTTTACTACAGTAATGGTGTCTGTGACCGGGTCATTTCCTGTCTTGAAAGGTTGATTCTCTTCTTGCCATCCTGTGAATGTGGCCATCAATTCAAATGCCATTTGTCTACCTTGTGGCAAAATTGTAATACAGTTCCACTATGAGGGCTGTATTAATCTTTTCCCTTTGCTATCCGTCTTTATCCTCTTTTGCCAAAAGCAAGAAATAGTGCAAACAGCTGAGAATTCTAGTTAAAGTGGTCTCAACAGAGCTACCACACTGCAATTGTGCCCTTCCTTTTTCTCCAACTGGTCAAAATAACAGGAGAAAATGGGGAATAGTCGAGGAAGCACCCACTCCACTGTGGAGGAGAAGATTGGAACTGGTGAAGCCAAAAGGTGTTGAGAATCCAAATTCATCATCTGTTTGTTTGTGAGAGGTGTTCACTAGAGCAACACAGGGAGCCTGTGCTGGTGTTTAGACCTCATTTAAGCCCTAAAAGTAGACTGAGTGTAACTTCTGCCTGTTGTCAGAACAAACAATCTGAGATTGTCTGATGCGATGTGTAGTCTGGCTCCATTACTGTAGCCTTTGCTGTTAAATTGACATATTGATCCATTGTGCTAGGTGTTTGAAATTTTAAAAATTGAACACAGAAAATCTGAGGACAAAGTGGACAGCCATTCAGCAAGGAAGGCATCTGTTTGTCCTGCAGCAGTTCTGATTCACTCAACACACTACTTTTTATTTATTTTTGTTACAGAACTACTTTAATAATGATTCAGACTGCCTTCTGCTCTTGCTGTCATGGAATGACTCACTGCTTCGCTTCAGCATGTATTGAAAATAAATCAACAAAATGATTCTATCATTTAGTCCGTCCACACGTCTACAAGTGGACTGAGCTGCATTCATGGCCCAGGTTCGGTATCCAGTCAGCGATGAGTTAGACGCTGATACATCATCATATAACTTATAAACAAGAGCTGTTGAATTAATGCTGAATAAATGGAAGGAAAGGAAACTAAGACATTTCCATATGTCTTTAAATAGATTGTGGCTGCAACTAATGATTATTTTTTATTCTCTATTAATCTGCCAGTTATTTTTCTCTATTAATAAATTAATAATTTGGTAAAACATCAGAATACAGTAAGAAATGTCCATCACAATATACCCAAACCAATATTATTTTTAATTTCCTATCATATACAACAGAGAAAACCAAAACATTCTCTCATTGGAGAAGCTGGAAACTGAAAAACTTAGCTGCTAAATTTTGTGTCAACCAACAAATCAATTTATTGATTAGTTGTTTAAGTCCTAAAAGTAATTGATTTTTTTTTTTTTTCTCTTGATGTTTTATTTTGTAATGTCCCAGTGTAATAAGTTGTTACCAAAACATAAGTCAAGTGGTGGTAGAAAATAATAACTTGAATTTGAATCGTGATATCATCCCTGTTAGGTTTGCAGAACTGAAAGCTCATAGACTCATAGAGAATGACAAGCAGCCATCTGGCTATCCTTCTCCCTAGGCTTATTCACTAACTCCATACTGGAATAGCTTTAAAGGAGAAAGCCTCTTCTTTTGAAAGAAGGCTTTTGGCACTAAAGCTCTCCCTTGTGTCATCGCTCAGGGGTTATAATTCATTCTGATTCAGATTCCTTCATACGTAATCATCACACTCGAATGAAAAAAAAGAATTTAAGCTTATTGTGCCTCCTGCCTGACTGAAGAGAAATGCCATGAAGGGTCCAGAGAGGGAGAGATGCTAAAATGGGGGATTAGTACTTTGGTAAAGGCAAACTCAAACAACAGCAGCAAATGTGCTGGTGGCATGCTGCAGGGTGGGCCGGTCGAGCTCACAGGAATAGTGCTGGGCTCTTTTGTGATTTTGGTAAAGTAGCTGCTGTTGAAATTGTAAGTCATGTTGTGCATTTTGGCCCATAAAAAGCTTTTTCTCACACACATCCATTATTATTATAAAAAACTGAGCATGTATTTTACACATATTTAGAAATTACTTCTTGAGTTTTTACACATTGATTAGGTCTTGTGTTAACTTAATAAGTAATTGCAGTACACAAATGCCAAATATATATTGCGGTAACATAGTTTGTCCAACAGAGAACACTGACAAATGTATTTTTCAACGGTAAAATGTCCCAATTATTACATATTTTGGTGACAAACCTTTAATAACCAAATTTTAAGGGACTCTGATCTAAAATGTTTGTATATGTGTATTAGAACTGAAACGATTAGTTGATGAAACAATTTTGTTAAACTGTTAATAATTTAAGTAATTTTGTTAAAAGTTAAAATGCCAAAAATTCAATGCCAAAACACTTGTGTGAGTGTACAGTATTATGGGTGTTTAGGGGCTTTAAAATAACAGAATGTGATTAGTTTGGTATTGTCCATATCACTGGAGTATTTAATGTGATGGATATCTTAGTGACACTCAATGAAATGATTCATCCACACCAGTGATGGATGAATTGAAATATCAGCCTAAGAAATAGTATTATATTCCACATTGATATCTTTTAGACGTTGAAAATGGCGTAGATGCTTTGTGGCTGACGTGACAAAAAACTGATGCAACAGAAAACAGTGGACACAGCAATAGAGGAAGAATGAGAGAAAACCTCAGAGGTAGTGTTACATGAATGGTGGGTAATATGAGACGCACATGGTAATTCTAGTATTCTGTGCTTGCTTAGCTTTATTCAATATCTGAAACTAACTTTCAAAGTGAATATTTGACATCTTTGGGTTTTTTGCTTTATGCTTAATTGGAGACTATTGCGAATGAGGCCAACATTTAAAAAACGTTAGGAGCATATTATAAAAACATGGGCTTTAAAGCAGAAGAGATGCACTGTATGTTGCAGTTAGAAATACATTTTCACTTTAATGTGTTCTATGCTAAATCGCAAACACCTGGTGTCCAGGTAGGCTTGTGTCAGTAGGGGTCTGTTGCTCCGTTACTATGAGTAGAAGACTATAGTGGTCCAGTGCCGACGGTGAAGAAGCATTATTCAAGCAGCGGTGTTTGCCCTTAGAAACACATTTGTGATATTTACACATTGACTTCTTCCTGACTAGGAACTCCATTACATTGAATATCTTAGAATTACAAATTAACCACATTACTGCCAATGATCACATTGCACATTCACATTAGTTATATTAAAAGAGAGTGGACATCTTTCCTTTGAATAGAATTACTGAGGAAAAATCATTTTATAGTTTGTCTATACGAAAAAGTCAAAGAACACCTTGCTTACTTATGCTGGGATCAGACTTCATGACTCTGTTTATAAGAAGCATTTCGAGATTGATTGAAACTCAAGATGCATACTCTATATAATTTTTACTCCTCCAAAGTGTATCTATGTCAGTAAGCTGTCTGTGGAAATGGCCACTTACAGGATCTGTTTCGTGTCATACTGTCATCTGAAGTTACACTGAAATTAGCCATCGCTAATCGCTTTTGTCTTGCTTGTAGTCCATAAATGTGAATCATTCATGTGTTTGTCTTATTTTATCAATAGTTATAAGCAAGCCGGCTGTTGCTAACGAAATAGTTTTTTGCAGTTACCAAAGAGCTTCAGGTTTATTACCACCACCCTCTGGACTGGAGTGGTGCTGACTCTGATCACGTATATATATGTGGCTAATTGTACCCAAAAGTGTATTAAATCTGGAATTTATCCAGACAACTTCACTTGGCAGTGAAGGTCGTTTCTCTTCTTTTTTCATGCCAGTGGTTAGAAAGAGGGTGAGTGTGTGGGTGCACAGCACACACATGCAGAGGGTGACATTGCACCCAAAGGTGTGATTAAAGTTGCCCTGTGGAGTTTTTTTGTAAACAAACAAGTAATGTTTACATTCAACGAAACATGTGCATCCTTGAAAAATTCAAATTCTTCACAGGGTACCTTTTAGTTTATGCTCCCGTTTTGAGGGTTGTAGTCAAATGCTTCCCCAAAAGAAACATCATTACTCTTTTGCATTGCCCTGTTGCCACGCTACTGTTGGTGCTCCTATTGGTCAATATCAAATAACATGTCATAGAAGTTTTTTAAACAATACGACAATACTGATACACTTGTCTTTTTGCCATGAGGTGTCCCAGATGATCTTTGTCTTACACTATGACACACCACACAGGATATAACGAGCAATTGTCGCCCTTGACGGTCAATTTTGTTCCTCGAACCCACCACATCTGTTGCACTAACCCTTTCTACCAGTGTTGAGGTCCTTTGGAACCTGTTTTCTGGTCATAGCTCCTCTGGCCCTCCGTGCCGAGTCATTAACAAATCCTATTGAACACAAAAAGCACATGATCCTCTCCGACAGACTGCAAATGGCTTCCCCCACTATTAAACCAACAGCTGAGCTTTTTAACAGTCATTATCATAACAGCATCTGTGTAACGCTGAAATGACATGCAGTAATAATGATACAGTGCTTGTCCACAGCCAAGGTCCCCTTGTACGTCAGACTAATAGTTGCTATCATGACCAGAGAGGTATGACCATATTCTTTATCATAGGATAAAAACAGGAGAAAGGGCAGATGGGAAATTTGGGACACTAAAGCAGCACAGGACTGTGAGGGGGCTCTTGATTTTATGGCCCCCTACCATGAGATGCACTTACATTAATTAAGCCAGGCTTTTTGGCCACATTCAAAGGGCAGACGTCTGTGCAGAGTTACACAGATGTCTGCAGACATGCATACACACACACACACACACACACACACACACACACACACAAAATGACATCTACTGATTTTAACATGACCTTATCTGTTGCCATGTTATCTTGGAGTGCACATCCATAAGCATATGTGCAAAATATAACTGAGGCTTGGACCTTTGACAGTAGAAAACAGATTACATGGCAAACCAAAGATTTATTAGTAGTGTTTAATGGAATAGAGATGAGTGGATGGGGGATTTAAATAAATTAACCTTCAGTGGATTCCCTGAGGCCTAGGGGAATGACAGAAGGGGGCTGAGAAGGAATTTTCTCCTCGTCACCGATGTAATGAATACTGATGACATGATTCTGGCCTGGATGCACTCTGATCTTGTTCAACCTATGAGCTTATGTGGATCGACAGGAAATACCTAATGATGAAAGGGAGATCGAAAATAAATAAAATGAATCCAGTATTATCCACAGTTGTTCCTCTGGGGGTTTGTGTGTGCATGCATCATTTACTTCACAAAACTATGAAAGCAGAGCATGAGGCAAAGTTGTGAATAGAGAGGTGTTGTCCAGGTGGACTTGTAGTGAATTCACAACAAAAGCACAGTGTGTCCAGAGCATACCAATGTAAGATATTTGAAATCCTGCATGCGGTAATGTAAAATATCAAACAGAAAGTGACCTTATGAATGTAAAATGTCAGTGGGGATGTGGCACCACTCTTACAAGTAGCCAAAAATATGTTTTATCTGGGTAATACTGAAAGTTAAGATCATATGTTCTGAAAAGGAGGTGATATTTTGGTATTTTATTTTTAAATGTCACTTTCTCAGCAGGGAATTTATTATTATTTTGCTAAGTCCTGACACTAAAACTGTGTTTTTCTTTCTTTCTTTTTTTTATTAACCTTCATTAATGAGTTTATGAAAGATTCATAAGAATTCCCTCGTGGTTTTGGAGTAAACCATTAGGCATCTATTTTAAATCTTTACATCTTTGTTGGTAATATAATTCCTCCTAGCTGTCATATTTCTCTTCAGTATCTCCATAGCACAGAACAGTAAGTAGGCTCTATGGTATATTGTCAACGGAAACTGTAGCTTTTTCAGCATTTTCTAGATCTCCCTCCACTCTTTACCTCTGCTAAAGCTGTACAAATGAGGCAGTCTCACGCCAGCAATCTCATTCACACAGCCTCTGCTGTCTCAATAAATGGCCCGATACCATAGAATCGGCAACTGGCCTCTTTGTACAAGAATGTAAGCAGTCTACACCGCGCACAGTTTATAGAAAAGCAGGCCGAGTGGTTTTACTGTCTCCTTTAAGCCTGTTTTCACAGAAAGGTGTCGATTTGATAGTCGCTGCTGGCATAGAAGATGTGCAGCTGTTTCACTGTTCCATGAAAAAGTACATGTGGCTGAGTGTGATACAGACACAACAAAGAGAATGTGTAGGCATGTGTTTGTGTTTATGTATGCCTGTTTGCACTTGTGTGGCTCAGTGTGCTTCGTTGCATGCCCAAGTGTGTGTGCATGTCTCTGTGTGTGAGTGCGACTGTGTGTGTAATGTCTCTCATGCAGCCTCACTGTGTGTGTACAACATAGAGTTGACAGCTGGCACAGCTGAGATCTTCAGTTTTTCTGTATTCAGATCTCTGTGGAAACAGTCAAACTGAACAACAGCAGCTGGTACAATTGCCAACAGATACCTGTCACCACGGGTTACAGTGTCACCATGGATACCCTACTCTGCATAGTCAATTCTTCAAGCCTTCATGGCACTGTGCACAATTTTCAACACGGTACTGTTTTCAGCAAACCTTAATACCTATTGGGAAGGTATGTCAGTGTGTGTTATTCTATATATCAAATGAAATCACGTTAAGGCTGATGATGTTTAAGGGCCTGTTGGGATGTGCTGGTGGCCCGGGGGTTTAGGACCATTGTTGCTTGTCATCCCCCTATGTTATTCCACTCACTTTCTGTCTCTTTTATACTGCCCTCTGTCTAATAAAGGGGAAAAAAGCATAAATACATGAAAATAAATAAAGTGTGATTTGTCTATAGTTGGAATATGAGTGTAAATAATTGACATTGTATAGGTTGAAACATTTTTGCAAATTGTTTGCCTGGACACTTTGTTTGATCATTTGGGGCAGCATAAACAAGCTGTAAATCCATCTGATGACTGTAAGTCCGTTATTTACTCTCCTTTTAGCTCTGTTTTGCTCCCCACAAACTCCTGAGGGAAATATCTGGCTCTTTATCAGCTAAGTTCTCCACTCTGTCCATCAGCTAGTCTCTAACTTTATCTGTCAGCTATTTGTTGGTGAGCAAGTTGCATACAGTGGGTTTATCAGAGCTTTTAGCAGTATACAGCTGTCTGCTGCTGCTGGAACCAATGGTGATGAGAGAGATGACAGTGAACCAAAACAGTAAAGTTGCAGTCTGGCTTATTGATAATTATATGTAGGTTCATCTCACAATCGACCCCTTTCACATTACACATAGTCATATGGCCATTTGTTAATACAAAAATATTAATTGTAATGTCTTTAAGTTTTAAAACAAGTTTCAGTTCACAAAAAAAAAAGACAGGTAGGCTTATCATTAATACTTTTCAGCTTTTCCATTTTCCACTGAACTTAGTTGCATAGCTGTGACTGTCTGCGTTTGCTGAATGTACAGGCTTTTCATGTTTTTACTTGAGGCAGATGTTTTGTAGGCAGACTGAGAAACTATTGATGAATATTCTTTCACATGTCTTATTGGTCGTGGCACGCAGCAACTTACCCGCTGTGCTGAGATCAACTGGAAGAAGGCTGTCCATCTGGATGCGTTTGTACATCTGGAGCTTAAATGTCTGATAAGTTCATTAAAGGTGTTATTTAGACACTGCACGTCGGCTTAGTGAGGGTCTGTGAGGACATAAATTCATGAGTCACTAAGAAAATCATTTTTTCATCACTGTGTTTTTAAATCTCTAGGAAGTAAGTGCGAGATAATAACAATGTGTTAAATGTGTTTTTGTTTACTTTTTTGCCGCTGTATACATTTCCCCCTGATTGTTTCTGCTGCTAAAAATACTCTGGCACCAAGTGAAAAGCCAGGTTAATATCCTTATGAGGATGCTTCACGTGCCCAGTGTGCCAAACCAACTATTGCTAAGCCGAATCCGTCAGACACCTTGTTTATTCATCTGTTGGGGGTCATCCATCACTCAGGATCTGTAGTTTTATGGGTAGCTTAATCTTCCAGCCAAGCATCCACGACCTTCACTAATGTTGTGTCGTTGAGCCAGACAGTCCAGGCTATGAATAGAGCAATGACTTGTTCCAGTGGTTGACTCAGTTGGTCTTCTCACCCAGAGACTCTTGGTTTCATGGGCAGACTTCCAGATATGGGAACATACCCGCTGCTGGTGACAGGGAGCTAATCTTGGAGCTATCACCTAACGTGACGCAACCAGAAATGTGTCACTTGAATATGATCAATAGCAGCCAACCTGGAAATGGGTTATCAGCCAGTAGATTAATGTGAGTCGTTACATTGCACCCCGAACCCTCAGCTGTGACCGACTGTGACTTACAGCCTCTATGACCGATATCATTTTTGTAAAAAGCATGACTGTCATTGGCTCTGTCACCCTCTGCCTGGATATCTTTGTTCAGTGGGCATGAAGCAGCTAATTCAACTGATGACAGAAAGGTCATAGATGGCTGAGTTTCATTTCAGCCCCTCTAGTAAAGGTTATGACCCTTCAGAGGAACTTATTGCAAATAGTAGCCTTCAGACAATTGGCTGATTAAAGATGATCTGAAAAGTGTTCATTTATCCCTTTTCTAAAATGGGACTGAAATAAAGGTTTATGTCCCAGGGGTTAGAGACTCTAAAGGTTATATCGTTTTATTATGTCTCTTTGTGACATGCAATTCTGCATGTCTGTCTGTAAAAATACACAAATAAATTCATTCCTAATTAAGTGTTGCGTCCGTACCGTTAAGAGCAGTTTCCATAATGGTGAAGTATGATGCTGTGTTCAGACTACCAGCAAGTAGCTGGCTACAAGTCAATTTAAATGGAAGCCAGCCACAAATTAAAGTTGAGCTGGCCTCAGCTTTTCTCAGCACTCCATGACGGAGATAAAGCATCAACCAATCATATGTTTTTGTTTCACCATTTCTTGCAGTTAGCCAGTTGCCTGTGCCATATAACTCCACCCTTTTCATTTACCGGGACATTAACAAAAAAAAAAAAAATGCAGCTTGGCAGTGGGTGGCAGCTATTGCAGGAGTACCAGGTATGTAACGTACATTATTAAAGGCACAATGGTTAGCTGTGGTAGTGTGTTATTTAGCTGGCTGACGCAATGCAGGCTTAGTTATGATCCATGACAACATAACCATGTCAACGAGTGCTTGAGCAACACTTCAATGGCGACAGTGTAGTTTGGAGAGCTTTTTTTGGCTTTGTCACCGGTAATTTGAACACAGCATGAGGGTGGAACTCAGACTGGCTGATAATAGACAAGGACATGGTGTCTGTATTTTAAAATCATAGAATACACTGGATTATAAAGGCCAAACACAAGCTGTAACCTTGCAAATACAAATTACTCCTTTGAGAATACTGTTAGCTCAAGAAAACTGAGTTGAGTCAGCTGTTGAGAGAATATGTGCCCAGCTGCTGTGCATTATTCAATATTTTCATTACAGCAATACTGTAAAATTAAGGTTTGAAGCAAATTTGTGTTGACAGCTCTTTTCTGCTTGCATCCCCTCCTGATATGTGCCTGTATGGCTAAACATATAATTATCTTTGGGCCTACATTACCATCACAGTGTGTGTAGTGATTGAACTGGGTTTAAATGGATTCATGGTGTATATTCATGAGGATTGGGGCTGAATAAAGCATGTTCTATCTCTTATTTTCAAACACCCAGTGCAGAGAAGTCTTAGTTCAAGCATTAATTCAAATTCCTCCACTGTTCTTGATTTTTTTCCATTGTCATAATTGTCAAATATTTTGAGCTGCATGGGAAAATACGCAAAGAGGTCCTATGTAAAAGTTATCTAGAAAAAACAAATCAAATTCACTCAATGATGTGTTAATATTTATGTATCTGCAAGTGGACCTTTATCTGCTTCAGATGGATGGACACAGAGTAATACATGCATATGTTTTTCATGGCTGGCTAGACTTCCTCTCATCTCCAGCTCGCTCTCTCTTGGACACAGACTTGCAGATGCACGAGTTCACCTGCTAATGTGTGCCAATTTTATGCTCTTTAACATGCTCATGTGTTTATAACAAGATTCAACGATCTATGTATTTACACAACTGATTTACTCCAGCAGACATTGTTTTACATAGTAGACAAATCATGCAGTAGAGAAGATGGTGCAGTGTAGAATTATAAATCACAAGGAGAATGGAGGAAAGAGAACTACAATTGACTGACACTGGTTCCTTCCACATGTTTTAGTGCTGACTTGATTTGTTTTGTGCCCAAAAAACAACATTCAGTTCCCAGTTTTGGAAAAGCTACGGAGTGGAATAAACCACTCCATGATTACAGAGCATGGAATGAGTGCAGTGGGATATCGTGTCCCAAATTACTCATCAAAGTAATGAAAAATTCATGTTTTGGTTTGTTATTTTCTCCATTTCTTATTGAATTGTTTTATTTATAATATGTCAGAGAAAGTAAAAAAATTCCCATCACAATGTCCAAGAGCCAAAAGCGAGATATTCAAAAGCAAAAAGATATTCAATGTACAATAGTATAAAACAAAGAAATGCCGGCGTACAGTGGCTTCATGATTGCATCTCTGCTCAACACTGGAATGGTTTGCAGCTGGGTGTGAAGCAGTTGTGATGGGGGTCTGAGAAGAAAGAAAAGACTGAGGCCATGGTATTCTGCCAGAAAAATCTGGACTCCTCACTCAGTGAGTGGGTCAAGTATCTCTGGGTCTTGTTTATGAGTGAGGGTAAGATGTTGTGCTGGATAAGATTGGCTGGCAGATTGGTTTGGACTGTACAGGATTGTGTTGGTGTATAGGGAGCTGAGCCTAGAGCCAAAGATCTCGATTTACTGTTCAATCTACATTGCAACTTTCAGTCATTATCATAAGCTTCAGGTAGTGACCAGAAGAATGAGGTTGCCTATACAGGTGGCCGAAATTACTTTCCTTTGCAAGCTGGCTGGGCTCACCCTTAGAGATTTTAGTTAGGAGCTCAGACAGCTGAGGAGAGTTTTTTTTTGGTACTCCTTCGTGAAAGGAGGCAGTTCAGGCATCTGATAAAGATTCCTCCTGGTCGCCTCCAGTTAGAGGTTTTCTAGACACGTTCAACGAAGCAGACGCCTTGGGGCAGACCCAGAGCAAGCTGGAAGGATTACATATCCCATCTGGCCTTCGAACGTCTTGCGTTCCCCCAGGAGCAGCTGGCTAGGGAGTAGGATTTCTGAGCTGCCTTACTTATCCTGCTACCACCATGACCCAGACCCAGATAAGGGGTTGAAAATTGATGACTGGTAACTCCAAAAGTAGTTGCAGATTAATGTTCTGTTGATTGACTAATTGATCAATCAACTACTTTTTTTCTCTCTAGTCCTCATGGTTACATCATATTACATTATATTGTAGGTATTGATATATTTTACAATAGAATATATTTCAAGAGACCCACCTGCACTGAAATCTCCACAAAAGGGAAACAGATGGGAGGGAGGGATGTGTGCATACTTTGTACTCTGACAATGACACCATTTATTTCTTTATTTACAAAGTCAGATGAGAGCCATTAGAGGTCTCTACCTCTTCATTGTTGCTCGGTGCAGTTGTTTTTAGTCACACTATTGGCAGAGCTGTATGGCAGTGTCTGTTCCCCGGTCCAGACTGAATCGTTTGATTGTCATGAAAGTTTGTACAGACATTCATGGTCCCTAGAGGATGAATCCTAATGAATTTGGTGATCACTGACTTTTCTTGTAGCGCCACCACGACGCTGGCATTTGTGGTTTTGAGAGAAATTTCTCAACACCTGTTGGTTAGATTGCCATGAGGTTTGATACAGACATTCATGATCAGGATGAATTGTAAAAACTTTGGTGATCCACTGACTTTTGGTCTAGCGGCATCATCAGGTCAAGACCGTAATTTATCCAATAACATGGTTTCTAACCAAATAACTGCAAAACTAATTTCCATCACCTGCGGCTGAGCTCAGCATTTATTGTTAAGAAGCAAATGTTACCATGCTTACACGCTAAACTAAGATGGCGAACATGGTAAACATTACACCTATAGTCTGGCATTGACTCATCTAATTGATAAAAGGCTGTATCATATTCAGCTAACAATATCCCGTGTTGTCCATAGATCTGTCCTGCCCATTAGGCAGTTTAGATCCATTACTAGTAAATGGTGTTTTTTAATGATTGCGGGTTCAAGTGGTTTTCTTTACTGGTCATCTCTCTCTGTATTAAGTGTAGTGTGTCTCCCTCCTGTAAGTGATTGTCTGGTTCTGCTTGCATGCAGATAGTGCTGATTGAGTTGGAACAATTTTTTATGCATATAGACCCAAGGATGTAGTTTCTCTCTGAATATATTCCAGTCTTTGTATTTAATATTTTAGTTATCTTCATATTGTAATGTTTCTGTCAGGTTTCCATGAAATATTCTATTTATTGTCTTTATAAAATTCATGATATAGATGTGAATATTACCCATCGTGGAGCATCATTGTATCTCATGGCCCATACTGCACCATCCCTCAATTTCAATCCTGGCCACAGAAACCTTTGACATGCCACTCCCAGGTTGTTGTCACTCTAGTTATGTAAATGATAATGCCAAAAATAAGATATTTATGGGACTACTGGTAGCTCACTGGGTAGTACACATACCATCAAGGCTGAGTCCTTGTTGCAGTGGCTGGGGTCTGACTTGTCACCTTTGCTTGTCATCTTTATCAAATAAATGCCCCTGAAATTAAAACATTCTATTTGAATCTACTTGTATATGAATTTAATTATTTAAAAGTTAAATTATTTAGTTAAATGCAAATATCAGTTAACTGCATCAACTGATATTTGGCCACTTGATGACAGTGTTACAGGCTGTAAACACAACATTGAAATATATATATAGGGGATTTGGATTGAAATTGATTGACTAGATTTTCATTTAATAATGATAGCGATATCGTAGCGATAACCTCAACTTTGCAGATCCGTTACAGTTTGCCTTCATGGTGTATTTCAGTCAGTCCGTTGTGCTGCCTGTATACATGAGCCCAAGCTGCAGTCATTCAGTTACTATCAACAGGTCAGAGGATGCTTATTGTTATTACATATTGAATCAATTGTTTAAATTTGACCTGATGGCCTTAATGTGGTAGATTAAAAAAAAAATGGAGGTTAAATCAGACTTGAAATAAGAATTTGAAAATGTAAATGATAGTTGTCAGGGCATAAAACCAATGATGCGTTCTTAACTAATCAAGAAAAATATGTGAAAAGAAAAACTAAGTTTATATTGAAAATTGAATCGACTCTAAAAAAAATTGAAAAGTCAAATTGAATTGTGACACCCTTAATCATATCCATATAAAATTGATATAGCAAATGGGTTTGCAAACGATAGTTTATTTACAAAGAGTGCAGACATTAACAACCTTTGGGGTTGTGTTTGTGTCCATCTGTAAAATGTAAGTCCAATATTTACCCTCCTCTGTTTGGTCTCCAACAACTCCTGAGGGAAATATCTGACTCTTAAGTTTCTAAATTCTTCAATGTCTTTACCAGCTAGGGCCAACTTTGTCTGTCAGCTTCTTGGTACTAGGCAGGTGGTGTTTTTTTTTTGTTAAAAAACACAGCTGCCTGCTGCGGCTGGAAACAATGCCAACGAGACCAGTGAGAGTGAACCAAAAGAACACCAAAACAATTTCCTCAAAGCTTCAAAAATACTGTACAAAAAAAAACTGTAGAGCTAAGGGGAACTGCAGAGTTGAGAAATAATTCTTTGGTTTTGCAACTGCGAGCTACCACTTTCACATTACATTAAGTTTCACATTCAATCCATTATCAATCTAAAATATTGATTAGAGCAGCTTTAAGTGAACTTTTGACAGGTATATTTCCATCATTGGAGGTGTCAGAGAGCACATTTAGGAAAATTAAATGGGTCTTTACAGTGCTGCACTAATTATTCTTTAAATGTGGTGTTTAACAATTTTAACACACAATCTTATCTGCCTAAAATATTTATGGGATAGTGAGGACTTTCTGTAAGCACTTGCCATATGTAGTCGGCATAATACTCAGAAAGTCCTACTAAAAATTGCTAATTGTTGATGATAATACTGCACTAATATATCTGTTGGGTCTGTTTCTGTACCACCGTAACCTCATCTTACTCCCTTTTAGAGTGGTTGTGATTCCCTAGGAGAATATGTCTGCCCACCTCCAGTTACAGTGGCACCATGCAGTGTAAGCAATTCAGGTTAAGGCCTTTGGAGAAAAAATACACAAATCCATCTGCCTGGACACAGATGGAGAGGAGAGATACAGATTTTAGCTCACTAAAAACACTTCCACACAATGCACCAGTACAGCTAGTGGGGTAAATAAAAAAAACAACAGCTTTCCAGGGGTTGTTTAGAGTGGCAAGGGGTTGCTATTTGATGTTAGACACATCAGGGTGCGGCACACATCGATACATGTTTTGAGGCCCAGAATTTCTAGCAGCACCCCCGTGCACCAGCATACTCTGTCTTCCTTTCTCTCATTCACAAACTTTGATCTTTTGGCCATTGTGATTCCGTTCTTTATGCTGTTGAATGTCTTGCATAAAAAGGTGAAAAAGATCAGCGTGTAGACTGACAGCCGTTAATATCAAATCAGCAACAAGGGATGAACTGACACTTTGCTCAGTCTGTCATGCGGCACCAGAAAGACAGAAAGAGACATCCCAGACAGATGGATGTTGATGGGCTGCAGACATCTCAGGAAAGACAGACTGATGCAGTCCATGAAAGGGTGTGCGTAGGTGTGTTTGATGTTACCCCAGACAGATGCATTACACAGACAGCAGAGAAGTGGAGGATTTCTTGGGGTGGAGAAATACAGGTGCAGGCTTAAGCATGCGTGAATACTAGAATTAGTATTCACATGCACTGCCAGAGGAAGGTTTTGATAAGGAGTCTGTTTTCCACAAAGGGAAGCAACAGTCAATTTGAAGAACTGTGTTTAGGGTGGTGGTGGGGGTTAAGGTAAACATGTTTCTGATGTCAGAAACTCTAGATTACAGTACCACTGCTCTAAGTTGATGGTTAGAAGGGAAATACATGCAAAGATGAAGGCGTTTCATTGTACTCTAATTTGTTCATTTATTAACTGGTGTGTTTATATGCCAAATGTGAAGCCAACTGACTGATGGTGGTGATGTGTATCAGGTGGCGCACTTCAATATTGGTAATCATTTTGGCCTGAAATTGTGCCTGTGTTTCTGCCTGCTGAGACCCCCTCTAATGTCAAATGCAGAAAAGTATTTAGAGAGGCACAAGTTAGAGGCACAAATGGATGTTTTCAATTTAAATACCTTTTTGTTGAGTTTTTCCAATCTAAATTTTACAGCCCAAACAATTAGTAGCTTAAAAATTAAGTCTATCAACAGGAACTCTAGGTGAACTGGATCTACGACTGAACTGACACTGGTCAAGTTGTATTGTGGGTAAGGTATGCGCCAGGTTCTTACAAGGAAGAAGAATGCGTGGAATAAAATAGACGATAACTCTGGTTCTGCTGCATTGATTTTAATCTCTTTTTTTTTAAACTGTCCATTGTGAGTTCAACAATGTTGTGGAGTGCTATGCTTCACCGGTGCAGAACTCTTTTAATCCTTCATTGAAAGTTATTTTTCAAGCAAAAGTGCTGAACATTCCCTTCTTCCAGCTCCTCTGTTGTGAGGATTTGCTGCTTTCCTTCATTTTACATGATTCTAAACTATGAAAATAATCTGCAGGTTCACAGATGATTAAATGAATTGTTAGTCACAGTTTTAATTATTTTGGATGTAGTACATATTAGTATGTAATAATATGTATGCCTTAGTTGTTGCCTAAATGCAATTACATCATTGTTTCCTAAAATAACCAATAATAAAAAAGCACCAGTACACGCAGAAAACATGGTGACAGGAATATCAGTTACCTCAAATGTATGTATACATGTTCATATTAGATGTTGTTTTAGGAGAAGCTGGGCTGAACTATGCATTCAGCGCATTAGGAAACTGCCTGTTGCTCTTGAGGTGGACTATAGGAGCTAAGTGGCCAGTATTGAACCTTGCTCCCACTGCAGCTGGAATACTGATCTCTTCATCCCACTAAAAGTATATTCTGTTCCACACCCCTTTCCAGATTATTCTGCACTGTGACAAGATTATGCTTGTGTGTTTAGTTGCCGAAATTGCAAGAATAAGTCGGACAAACCCACATTCAGAGACTGTGCTCAGACACAAGCTAGTGTCATGAGTGCTGCACACATAACACTTTTCAGGGGTTGTATTTTTTTAGCTCTAGCACAAATTGTTGTTGACGAATACTTTGAATATCAACAGTCCTTTTTGACTGCCTGAAGATTCAGGGTTTGTACCCTCAGTCCTTTAATTTGCAGTATTCCCATTTCTTTTTTTCCATTTGTACAATACAGGTGTAAGGAAAAGCTTTATTACTGTCTCTGAAACCATTAAGCCTCTGCTGCATCACTTAGTTAGGAAGTCTGCCAGCAGAAAATGCACCAGCACAAAAACCAGATCAGGACAGATTGTTGCAGAAATATCAAAAGAAAAGCGTATGATAGATGGAGGGATGGATAGATGTTACATTAAAAACATGCCGCATATGCATAGAGGAGAAACCTAGACAAACGCACTGAAACACAACACAGACTGGTGAAGGGCTATGCAGAGAAAGGCTCCATCTGTCCTTGTCTAATATTGAATGGAGAAGAGCTTCAGCTGAATGAAGGCAGCTATTAAAATCTCTTGTAAACACATTATAGGCCTGGTCTTGTCCAATATATAGAATGAGACATAACAGTGATTTAGAGGCTGGGCCGCATCCATAAATGCATGAAGCCAATCTCTTGTCAGCATCTGCTGGCAGCTATCTTTGCATCCTGATGTGCAGTAGTTACACAGAAGAAAAAGGAATGGAGATGACTGAACAGAGCAGAAGTAAACATATCATCTAAAACCACAATAGATGCTTTTGTCCAGTTATCAGAGGAAAAAAAAAACGGAAGCATGAACTCGTGTGCATGTGGTGTGTGAGCCCGATTTTTGTGACTTTAGCATGCATTTTTGTTTATAAGTGGACAGATATACGTATATCTGGGGTTCGTGGCAAACTGGTGCCACAGTTGCAGCAAAGCATAAATGTAGTGCATCACAAATTACACCAGGGGCTACAATAGATAGTTAAATGTACTTAAACTGCATGTGGAACCAACCATTACAAAGACAGGATACTCATAGATTGGGAACAGGTTCATTTATTGTCAGAAAACACAATTATTACATTTTAATTTAAATGTAATCATTTTCCATCAAGAAAGGTTTACTGATACTATGAAATGTAGTTTGAACACAGTAAAAAGACAATTGGGAAGAAAATACAAACAAGCAGTTGATTATTTGAAGGACTAAACCCCTAAAAGTAACAAAAGTAACGTAACTACATAAATGAATGAGTCAACTAAACATTAATGATGCAACCTTACTTTTTAAACAGTACAATTATTTTATTGATTTAAAAAAAAAATGTGACAAAATAATGAGCCCTAGAGATAAATGTTAATGTCAAAAGGAACTAGAAATCATATTTGAATTAATAATTTTGACCTTTTATTGCAATACCACAATCAAGTCAATTATGTAAATGCTTTAATGAAAAATGCTAAGATACATCATCCATCTAATAATCTTCATATCATTATGTCTGAGATCTGTCAGAGAACAATATATCAGTCACTCTCTCACACAAACACACAGTTTAATGCGAAGGACAACAAAATCACAGATGACAGAAAAGCATGTTTTGAGGTAAACAGGACAATGTGTGAGTTTGGTACCTGAAATTGTGTGTCATAAACTGTGAGCGATCGATAAAGTTGGCAGGGTCTGATAGAAGATAATTCACTCACCATCTTTCAGATCTATTGTATTCCATTTAAAAATAGAGGCATGCAGAAACAGATGTAAATTTTAAATCTTCCAAACACTCCTCAGAATTACTGTATACACTAGTAAGCATATATTTCCCTACATGTTCTTAAAAAAGGGACAGGAGCTGATGTTTTAGACCTTATTTGTCATTCTTTGGAAATAACTTCTACATTATTGTTGTGACCATTAATCAAGGATGTGACTTCACTTATTGCTCTGCTCTGTGTCAGACTATTGAGTCTGTTCAGGGAACAGAATAATAAGAAAATGAGCATGTGGAAATTTAAGTATTTATAGAACAGAATACAGGCTGAAAACCATTAGGCAGATTTGGTTTATTTGCATTAAAGCCCAGACTTTTATATTTGGATGAGTCACATTGCGCGTGCATGTTTGTGCGTGTGTGTGTGTGTGTGTGTGTGTGTAAGACCACATTAATACTACATTTGAGGTAAGATCTAGAAACTCACCAAACATCTCATGTTAGAAATATTTTATTGGGATTCAGAGCCTCTTTGGTGTCTTCCAAGCTTTCAAGTTGTTCTTTTTTCAAGTTGTTCATTATATCTCATCTTCTGGCTGAACTTTTTTGGGGCATTACTGGGAAATTAAGGGACATGTTAACTCTGTCTAATGACTCCAATGACTTTTTATCACATGTCTTTGCATTATTTCAGATGATATCTGTCTTTGTTTTATATTTTGTAAAATCTTTCATTTCAAAAAGTGATGGGGAGCAAAAAATCTGTTTTGTTAAATCAATACTTGAAAGTAATTTGGCTCAGTTAAACGTCTTAAAAAAAATAAATTTTCCAGTATGTTATGCTAGTTTTGAGTATTTTCATGAGACAGTTAATAGTATCTTGTAACAAGGCAACCACTCAATTAAGTTCGATCTAGTTGTAAGGTTGTATAGCCTGCATCAATAAAATGTCAGAAGGTCAGACTATCAAAGGCAAAAATTGCAGCATGTGGAGCTGCAACAGCTCTGTCAAATCCCTGCTGATGTGGTAATAAAGGTCATTTTTTACTATGAGAAAGCAAAATCTTTACACCTTTAACACACCTGTAAGATACATATCGGTGTGTTTGACCCCAGCTAATTGTACAGCGCTGTGTCGTCTCATCTAACGTGTTTCTTATTGTAATTGTTTAGGGCTCAACGCTCTGCCCTTTGACCCAACGACCAACAGCGACTCGATACACTTCAACAGCTCAAACGGGCCGCTGATGACAGAGTGTCCTTCACTGGAAAACACTGCTGAAAATGGCAAGAAGAGGAAAAGAACCAGTCTGCCTCCAGGTACTGACAATGCTTCCTCTCTACAGTACCATCATGACATGAAAGAATAAAGAAAACCTGTCCTCCAATGATGTCTTGTGTTACACAGACCCTACCTGGAATTACAGTTGCTCACTTTGTCTAGTTGGATGTTTCCTGATGGAATGTAATTTAAATGCTACCAGCATCAAATAACTGCTGGTGAGAGATAAACTATAATCCTGTTACTTCTAGACAGTCTGAAAGAGGTAGCCTTGTTTGGTCTTTGCTGTTTTTGATTAGCTTGCTGGAGCCCGCGGCTCTGCTTGTCTGGACTGTTTCGAGGTCACACGGCTAAAACCAGGAAGCTGCACGGCAGAGATTTCTCATCTGCCTGCCTCTCACCATGCCAACAGTCCCGCCAATCAAAAACTCACATGCTCTCGGCTCTCTCGCACATACTGACCTGTTATACACAAAATACTGTAGTGTTGTCATTGTGTACACGTGCATTGTGTGTGTGTGTGTGTGTGTGTGTGTGTGCGCAAACGCTCACCCGATGAGCCTAATTTTAATCAGGTCCAGTGTGCTTTCTAATTAAAGAAGGGCTTTCTAATTAATTGCATTATGAGCAGTAGAAAGAAGAGAGGGCCCTTAAGACAGAGAGGTGTTGCTCCATGTTCTCATCTGTCGGGGTGACGCTAATTGGTCTGGATTTACAATCTGGCAGAGATACAGGGGGGCTCCAAATTAACTAATATCAGGACTTGCAGGGCAGAGCTAAGTCACTGGTGGTGCTTCCAGTCGAACATGGCCTGTGGAACCTCTCACTGGCTGGCTAAATGGCTCATTTTCCTCCTGCCAAAGACAGTCACCAACAACTCCATCAGAGACAATATCTGTGTGTTCTTTGTGCTATTATAGATTTAAGTCCCAGAGGTAGAGATAAGGTAACCCACCTAAGGAGAATCTGCACATGACCCATCTTTCTTTCAGTCTTACCGCTGGCTAGTGTTACCAATTATGCAAGGTAAATAATGTTTGTCCCTAGTCAACAACAGTGGTGACCTTGCGAGTGCAATCCCTCTAATTCCTGAACAAAGGTTTATGATTGTAGGCAGCTGAGATTGCTTTTCATTTCAGAAACAATGTTTTATTTCTCTATAATGATAGTAAAAAGCTTATGAATAAGATAGTGTCTTCCACATACCTACTATACAGTGTACTACTAACCCTGTCCACAATGTACCATGCCTCCTGCCTAATGTATAAACTTACTGTTGTTACCACCAGCTCATTTCAAAGTAGTAATTTGTAAATCTGTTGCTAGGAAGGTCTGGAGCACCATCAAATGACAAAACAATTGAAAAATGTAGACTACCAACTTACCAACGTAAGTTTTTACATCCAAAAATAAAACTTTCAGGCCACACATAGTACAATGCAGAAGATTGCACCAACAACAAACTGTTGGACACACACGAATGATGCAACAGAGCGGGAGACGATACATAAATGCAACTAGCGTCATGGGTTCCATCAATATAATCGGAGTCATGGGGAGGTTTTTAGCATGGGTTCACAGGAAGGACAAGGCATGTCAGGAAAAACTTGGGAGTACATTTTAGACAAGGATATTACGGTACAAAGAGGTGGGCCCAGACTAATAATTAATCATCTTAAATTAATTGTTTCTCAGCTTCTCCAAAACTGGTTTCTTCCATCCAGGTGCTTCTATTTTCTTTTTGTCATACTGTAAAGCACCCTTCATAATACGAACGGTGGTGAACAATGTGTAAAATCCGATTCTTCCCACATTCTGTCCCTCCTTTGTTCAGAAATATGAATTTGATGGAGCCGCACACCTGCCGCAACAAATCCAGTGAAAATGACTAAAAGAAAAGGTGCAGCAGACACATTTAGAAAAGTGACCTCCGTGACAACAGCTTCAGTGTGCATAGAAAGCAGTCTCCCAGAGTTATAGTAAGGTATGACTCACTGCAATTTGTGTATAAAGGAAAACAGATGAGCTTAGCATGGTTTTCAAATTTTATTTTCCCTTTTTAAAGACACTTTCTCGTTATTTATCAACCACAGTGTCCTCTGGAAAAGTTCACTTTAGCACTGTCGCTGTACTGACTTTTCTCAAAACCACAAACAGATGGCAGGAAATAAATTAAGTCCATTTTGTATATTGTAGTTTCAGTGAAAAACTGTTTGTGTTTGTGTGTGTGTTTGTGGGTGTGGGTGTGGGTGTGGGTGTGTGTGTGTGTGTGGTTTGCTCAGATTAAAGCCTGTCAGAAAGCCTTAAGATCAAAGCCTTTGTGGAGCACAAATCTAATCTGTCACTGGAAAAGCCACCCAGTTTTTTTCCCTTCCATCTTGGAGATGGAGAGCAAAGTCACTCATCCCCTATTTTTCTCTGTCATTTAGTCTAGTTATGAACGCTATTATAATAAAGGTGTCATTAATGCAGTATAAGTCCACTACTATCATGGAGACACCTCTTGCTGCAGTTCCTCTGTACGATAGAGATAAACATGTTCTGATGGTTTGTTGTCTTCCTATTAAGATGAATGTATGAATGCAGGATTTATGTCTTGAAACACACCCCAAATTTTATGAAACATATGCTAGATAAAAAGGCCTTTCCTTGCTTGCAAAAATTAACTTATTACAGCTAGGGGCCTTGGTCTCTGTCTCAGTTCTGCACCTCATAACCATGAAAATAAGGGTGATGGAGCAGTGCTTTCGTTTTATGATGTTTCACTAAAATTGCAACTTGTACATTACGTGATCGTGCTGTGCTTTGCAAGCCTGTTTACTTGATTTATTGGGTTGGAGGCAGAGGTTGACTTTGATGCACAATTGCACATTTCTAAGACATCTAACAATATTTTTTTTTGCAAAATCTACATTTAGGTTTATCGTGCACATGATTTTTGCTTATCACTGTTAAAAGGCTGTAACTATTGTTAATTTTTATTATCAAATATTCTAACACTCATTCTGCCAATTATTTGAGTAATTAGATAACAATAGTTCTTTGTATTTTTAGCCAGGCTAGCAGCATGGCTCAAGAGATGGCAATGTTGATCTGTATGTCAGTCGATTGGTCCATCACTTTGGTCCAGACTTAAATCACTGAAAAACTACTTGGATGGATTGCCATGAATTTTTTTATGGTTCCCAAATGATGTACTGTTATAATTTTTGCAATTCCTTGACTTTTCCTCTAGCACAACCAAAATGGTTGACAATTTTGAAATTAAGTAGGCCAGATCTCAGTTGGTATTATGTATAACTGCAAAGTACTAATAGTATTAATAAAAACGGCATTATAAAAATAGAAAGTGTGGCTCAAGCGCTGTTTTACTGGTGAAACCTATGAGTGTTGTTTCATTGGGATATGAATGTACTTGCATGTCACTGCAGTTCTTGTTATGCACAGCATGACACCTCTGTTGCACTTACTGTTACCACTCAGTAAAACCACTTGGTTTTGGAGTTTTTCACCCACTGATTCTTTTCTCTCTTTCCTTTTGTCTTTCCTCCATTTTTGCAAGGTCACAGCATCAGTTCTTGGTGTGACAGTGATGAATGTACATGAACTTTGTTCACTGTTTAATATTTCCACGGATGAAACAAAGCTTTGAAGTAAAGAACTTGAATTAAGGACTTTTATTATTCGAACAACTCCAGTTTCTTGAGTAATTGCTTGAACCCTATGCTGTTAACATTAGCCACATGTCGTTGCACAGCATGTGGCGCCTGTGTAGAGAACACATGTTTGGCACAGCAGTTGCTGAAAAGCTAATAATAGCCCGGTAACAACATAATTCTACAGAGCATTATTCCATCAGGCTAATGAGTATGGCCCATTAATGGCAGATCAATGATTACAGATGATTAGTGTTTCCCTGTGCCGGCTATGACTCTAGTGTCTATCAGTCGTAGCTGCTTCTTAACTTGAAGTCACTCCCTCAAGGACCGGTAGCTAAATGATGGAGGTCTACAACAGCTGGAGCTGTGGATTTACTGGCTTAGAGGGTCTGATTCTGTCTGGCTGCGGGTCGTCTCCAGCTTCAGTCAGGTCCTCCGGCTCTCAGAGGACGACTGATGGAGCACCGACTCATTAGCGGCCATGTGGATTTAGTCTCGTTAAGGGAACCTAATGGATAGATTTATCTCATTACATTTGGCACTTCATTATACACACATACTGTAGGACAAAGGCAAGTGCGCCTGCCGAAAACGCACACAAGCACACACACACACACACCATATTTACTGTCTTATTTTAACATTTGCCAATTCGCATGGAGAACAGAGTAACACTGAGGCTGATGGGAAAGCCATTAGTTTTGTGGGAATTTGTCACAAAGCAAAGTATTGGGCAGATTGAACATTTTGACCTGATAACAGCGCTTGATGAAAAGTGAAGGCATCACCAAAGTTATTACAGTTCGTCCTGAGGGGACTATGAACGTTTGTACCAAATTTCATGGCAATCCATTGTATAGTTGTCAAGACATCTCACTCAGAATCGCAAATGTCAACTAAATGTTAGCGGCAGAGTAAAAGTCATACGATCACTAAAGTTATTAGGATTAACCCTCTAGGTACCACAGATAAATGTACAATATCTGAACATTGGTGGACAATGTGGAAAATGTATCAAGCAGTATATTACAATTATCTAATATATATTTAATGTTATGTTAGTCTGCTTTTGTTAGGGCTTAACTTCAAGGTTGAAAAAGAAAGATCAGACTACAGGTTAAAACTACAGTAATGAGATCATATGCAGCTGAATGGAGGCACAATTCTTTAAAGCTTTGTAGGTGTATATCCAAACCATGCACATCAACTTTTATAATATTTAAGATGTAGTTAGAATATATTTTGAATAATAAGTATTTCATTGCTGGAAAGACATTAATGAAGGTACCATCCATATATTAATAGAAAGCTTTGTGTCGTTGGTTTGGAGTCTCTAATATATTATCGTCCTTTCAGTAGCAAACTCTTTGTGGTTAATTTATACAGAAGTTAGATGCTACGCTTTTCATTATTCACTCTTGCACTTCTCTTCACCAGCGTCTCTTTTCAAACAATGCATAACAAAGACTGCCTGAGGGCCCTGTGCAAACTACTTGAATTATCCTTTTTCCATTGGTATCAGCATTTCACAGCAGTCCGTTCTGTTGTTTTTAAACAAAAGCAATTGAGCAGAATGAGCAGTTAAAAAGCATCTGGTGTGTTGGAGGAGCATGGCTTCACTCATTGACTGGATCAATAGCAGTTACATATAATGTGTTCCTGGTTAGCTTTACAAATCAACACCTCTCTTATTGCACTAGGAGCGGGATAGTGCACACGCTAGGACTGTGCTTTTAATTTGAAAATATTGCTTGAAAGAAACCTTAGTGATGAAACTGTGTTTGTTGACAAGCACCCATTTAAATTAGTTTGCATACCAGTAGAGCTACTATATTTAAACCACAACTGATCATTTTTTAGGGTTTTAGTGCAGTTTATTCAGCATTGGAAGATTTAGCAAAAATTTCACAGATATACACCAATTAGCCACGACATAAAAACCACCTGCCTAATATTGTGTAGGTCCCCTTGTGCCACCAAAACAGAAACACTGTGTTCTGACACCTTTCTATCATAGTCAGCATTAACTCTTTCAGCAATTTGTGCTACATTAGCTCTTCTGTGGGATCGGACCAGACGGGCAAGCCTTCGCTCCCCACGTGCATCAATCAGCCTTGGCCGCCCATGACTGGTTGTCCTTCCTTGGACCACTTTTGGTAGGTACTAACCACTTCATACGGAGAGCACCCCACAAGACCTGCTGTTTTGGAGATACTCTGACCCAGTCATCTTGCCGGCACAATTTGGCCCTTGTCGGAGTCACTTTTCTTACGCTTTCCCCCATTTTTCCAGCTTCCAACAAATCAACTTCAAAAACTGACTATCCCACCCCCTTGACAGGTGCCATTGTAACAAAATGATCAATGTTACTCACTTCACCTGTCAGCGGCTTTAACGTTGTGGCTGATTGATGTAGTTACCAGTTACTTTGCAGATTCAGGTTTTTCAAACTAAAATATTATAGATTAAACCACCAAACAGAGTATAAAGTAGTTAATAGTAGTTTCACCTCCACCAGCTACAACACAGCTGTTTTAAATCAAGCTTTCTATTCCTAAAACACCTCCATATTTCTATTGCTATTTTGCATATAACCTGTTTTCACTTGAGACATGACATGCAATTATTTATGTCAAATCATTAAAATCTCATTCCCCATTTTGTGAAAGGCAGAATTAACATTATTTTTCAAGTCGCACTGGGAGAGAAATGTAATGGATTATTTTGCGAGTTCCGGCTACAAAATTGCTAAGTGTATGTTGTGGGAATCTCAGGCTCTCAAGAGAGTCTCTAATTTGTGTTTATATTCTGCAGACAGAAGTGACAGATGTACTTTAATTGCATATTGAAGTAATTCAGTGTTCAGTGTCTTTAGCTGTTGGTAGGATTTGTTTGTGTGTGGTCCAGTTAAAGAAATCAAGGAGATTACTGTTTGCAACTTCCTATACCACCTTTTATTTAGCATTTTTTCATTACATTTCAATCAAACATTAGACAGTGGACATCAGATACTTTTTAATCTATTCAACACTATACAGACAATTAGCAATTTTCATGATCAAATAATCTGCTTAATATTTTTACAACTAATCCTTTAAAAAAAGTAAGAGGAAAATATAAGTAGAAATAGAAAATAGCATCACATTTTCTCTGGATTCAAAGTGATGTATTTAAAATTACTCGTTTTGCCTGACCAGCAATCCAAAAGTCAAACATATTTAATTTACAGTGATATTTAAAAGAAGAACAGTAGCAAATCTTCACATTTGAGAAGCTGGAACTCTTAAATGTTTGGCATTCTCCCTTGATAAATGACAAACAACAAATGGCAGAAATTAGATGACAAAACGACTACGTTTGGTGCTCAAACATTCAAAGTTGATAGACAATTATTCCCATATGTCGAATTGTAAATGTAAAGATGAACATGAAGCTGTTTACATTCCCCCAGACACAAATGAAAAAAATGTACTACAAAATTATATACACATGTATATATGTACATAAACAACTCTCTATATTTTTTTACGATCTTATTTTAAATGTAATTATTTAAATGTTCTGAATGTGTGTAGCATGAAGCGACTTAAACTTTCATTTTGTTGTAAAATGACAAATAAAATACCTTGATATCTTGAAAATACATTGTTTGTCCATGCGCTCTCCAACCACACATATAAACTATTTCTATTGACAGGATGACAGTCATAATAACTACAGCCGACAGAACGCTTTGTCACATGAACGTAAACATGTCAATTTGGGGCACTTGCCGACACGACTCATGCTGACAGTCTCCCAAAAAAAAAAAAGATACACAACTCTAACAAAAGAACAGAATTAAATATATACCCACCAACAAACAGATTGCTTAATAAACAGTTGCTTAAGTCTCTGCTAATCAGACAGATTTACTGCTTTGGAACTTGGAAAGCCTGCACCTAACAAGTCTGACTGATTTTAATTGGACATGGCATTAAAGTATGTGCCAGTCAGGCTACGATATTGTGAAGGATCCATTCAGTAACTACTCTTTTAACTAAATGACATTAATTTGTGGAGAAAATAAGTCTTATCCAGAACACATTGGAAGAACTGAATAACAAGAGTCCTTGAATTTCTTTGAATATTTTCTGTATTCTGTTAAGTCATTAGACCAGAGTGCTGATTTATTTCCCATTGCAGGTTTTGTAGTCGGGGTCACCTTGGATATGCCCTGAGGTGTATCCCATGAGTATTTTTAAACAGTGATAGTCATTTCAACCTGTTATAGGTATCAATCCCATCCATCATATCAGCAGTAAACAATCCTGATATGTGGCACTCAAAGCAGCACAAAACAAATGCTGGAAAATATTTGTAACTGCTATGTGACCCATCTTAGGTATTTTTGGTGTGGCCATGTTGGCAGGCAAGAGTAGCTTTGAAATTTCAAAATGAATAGCCACATCATTTCTTTTTGTAACCCAGGGAGATGTATGGCTATATCACTGTTCTGTGTGTGTGTGTGTGTGTGTGTGTGTGTGAATGTGTGTGTTGTGAATGTCCTGGTAGCTATATGGGAACTCTGTTGGAGATCTACAGCTGTCTGTGTGACAGGCGACACATAGTGACACACAGCGCTGATGGATGGGAGGAACAGAATGACACACTGGAGGAGTTTCACAGATAAAAACATTTAAGCTGTGATCTCTCTTCAAGTCCCTCTCAATGTCTCTCTTTCTTTCACCATCCCAGAAAGCAAAACAAAAAACTCAGCTGTTGTATTTGACAGGAGCAATGATCAAGGGGGCTGAATTTTTGCCGCCATCATTAGGACAGGGGCTGAAGAACGGAAAGAGCTTCTCAGTGAAGTTGCATCCGGTGAAGGAGAAGATGTGAGCCCTGGCGTCCACGTCATAGAAGGAAACTTTACCCTCCTCATAATCAACAAACACCGCAACCTTTTGAGGCATCTCCCTTAAATTGAGATTCATTGCAGGGCTGGTATTAGCTGTAAACTCCTTTCCTTTTCTGAGCCAAATAGTCCAGTATCCGTTCTTGGGGCTCAATCTTAAATCGCCCTTTCTGTTGATGGACTGGTTTGCAACTCCTAAATCCCATTGTGTTTTGTCGGTAACCTGGACCTCATAGTAAAACTTTCCTGAGGAGAAACCTTCCTTGGCAAGCACGTTGAGGACATTATCAAACCTCTCTGGTTTGTTTGGGAGATTCCTCTTTCTGTCCCCATGCGTGACTTGTTTCCCATCCCCAGAAACATTGAGAGAAGGGTGTGCTGTGTCAGGATCTAAACTCACATCCACAGCATGCCGCTGCATTTCTTTGAAGTCGGGATCACACAGCATCCTTATTTCTCTCGTCACTGTTGTCTCCAGCTCTGTCAAGGCTTCCTGCACATTAAACTGGTCACTGTTGAGACTCACATCAGACCAGTTCTTAACCTGGGGCGGAGTGATGGTAAGAGAAAGGAATTTCTCAAGGAATATGAAGGCGTCATTGGTGACTGAGACCTGATTAAGCTTCAAGTTATTCTGCTCTATTTGCATAACTTCTCCCTCCAGTTCTTTAATTAAGCCTTCTGTCTCTGTTTCAATTTTTTTCTGCTTTGTCTGAATTACCTCAGACAGCTCAGCTTGGCTTCTCCTAGTGTAGTCCACCACAGCAGTCATCACACGCTTGCTGTATGACAGCGCCTTTGCCGCATTATCTCTGCTAGCCTCCACCGAGTGTTGAAACTCGTGAATTTTGTGCTGACGCGCCTGGATCATCTGTTCCATGTTGTGCTTTTCTATTCCCAGCTCGGCCTTCCTCATTTGAGCCTCCTCCTCCAGACTCACTATCTTATGGGTCTTATGGTCACTGCCTTTACAGGACTTGCATACAAACATTTGATCCACCCTGCAAAACAGCTCCAAAGGCTCGTCATGCTGCTTGCATATCCTGCTCTCAAGGTTCTCAACTGGGTGGATCAGCTTGTGCTTCTTCAAGGATTGAATTGTCTGATGAGGCTCCAGATGTTTTTCACAGTAAGAACTGAAACACACTAAGCAGGACTTGAGGGCTGTGAGCTTTGCCCCTGGACACATATCACAGAGCACATTTCCATTTCTTGGTTGTTGAAGGGTAGCAGATGTCCTGAACTTTGCGGCTAACTGGTCGATGAAAGTGTTAACCCGAAGCACTGGTCTGGTGAGGAATGACTCGCTACACAGTGGACAATTGAATACCGGATTGTTAGTGTCCCAGTGGGCTGTGATACAGTTAAGACAGAAGTTGTGTCCACAGAGAATTGACACAGGTTCAGTGAACACCTCCAGACAGATGGAACAATGAAAATTCTCCTCAGCAATGAGACTACTAGGAGAAGCCATGTCTAGAAAATGTAAGGAGAAATAAGGAAAAAAAGTTACAGCACTATAAAGTCGATCCAGATTTATTGTTGTGGGTGTTTGAAATCACTGAAAAACACTAGTTATTAACACTAAAGACAAGACTGCAAACATGAGAAAATGCAACTTTACCTGGCGAGTAGGTTTTTCTAAATCTTTCAGATCTGTAAAGGGAAGTAAAAACATGTGGCTCTTTTTGTCGTTTTACTTTCTCTTTCAGCAGTGCTAGTCCCCTCCCATTTCCTTAACTGACTGGAACAAGTTAACCCATCACAGACTCAGTTCACTAGTGACCCAGCTCTTCTGGATCCATCAGAGCTTAGTTAGAGATATAAATTGTGTCCCCAATCTGGACTTCAAAGGAGGCTTGTATACAGCGCTAAGAGCATTTCTTTTAGGTGTGCATTATTCTTATTATTCTTTGCACTGGGTTATTTGCTCGTTGATGTATTCATAATGTTAGTGCTTCAGAAATCCCTTTCATGTATGGTATTATGCACAAATGAAATGAAATCTCTGAGACAGCACAACATGCTAAATTCTAAATTAGTTTGTGTGCACGGATGTGCACATTTGCATTACATGAGAGTGCTTAGTGATGGCATCTGCATAATTAACTGTAAATACACTCGTCCTGTACGCTCTCCTTTAAGGAAACCAGGCTTTGAACACAATAGCTCCCTTAAATTCTTGAAGGGCTTTGTCAGAGCTGAAATAATCTGTGTAGGTTGCATGAAGGTTTCTGTGCATTAGCAGCATTGACGTATGAATGTATTTCCGTTGCTGCGTATGGGCTTATCCACAAAGTGAGCTTTACAGGAGTATAGGTGTGAGCATATGAAATAGGGCTGCTGGTTAAAAAATTGAAAAGAAAGATGCGAGTAATACATTGTACTTAACCTTTCAGTGACAGAAATTAATTAGCCTTCGTGCAGTTTATTATGTCAGTTACAGTGGAGTGTGCGTTTACATTTGTGTATGTGGGCGTATGCTGTATGCATCTTATTTCGACAGGACTGCATTTTTCAGCAGTCCTGTACTTGCTGTAGTCTTTACAGTGCAAATGTGAATAGCTGGTGCAGCCTCAGCAGCTGTTAATGAATTCAGTGACTGACAGTATCAAGACATAATGTAAACGGAATGGGACTTTGAGGATCCAATCATATGACACAAAGATATATATTTTCTCAGTGTTGTGAATTATGTATATATGCAGTTTACGTACTCAGAAAAAAAGCTCCACAATGTGCCATCCTCATCTGAAAATAACAGGCCACCTCTGATCAGAGCTCTCTTGAGTCACATCTTATTCAAGCCTCACCTCAATGTCTTACCATAAAACATTCAAACAACACTTGGATCAGATGGGGATTCCCTTTGATCCTAGTCTGTGTGGAGCTCCAGGTCCCGAGCCTTTCTTCTCCTCCGCCGGATCCATTGATAGGTCCATTGAAGGATGAGAGGGAGTCGGGGCTCTTTCTCCTACCATTTTTTTTCTCCTTCCATCCGTCTTTCAGCCACAGGTCCCCCCCCCCCCCCCTCCCTCCCCCCAAACATTGTTCTCTGACCCACTGGGCTCTCACTTGTAGCTGCTCCTCCCACCTTGAATAAATGAATAAAAAATAAGCGGAGAGAATAAGAGAAGCTCAAAGGACACAGACCTCCTTCTATTAGAATTGAGTGTCTCCTGCTAGGTGTCTGCTCAGTTTTTAACCGAGTGTAAGTCTACAGTAAAGCCTGGTCTCTATAGATCATCCTTAAGCCCAAGAGTTAAACTGTACCATATTCAAAGTCGTGGACTATAGGCTAAACTGAGTGATTGGATATCATGGTCATCAACATTATTATTACCATTATTATAAACTGCATGGCCAGAGGTATGTGGACACCTTGTCAACACACTGAGGGTCTCATCCTCTTGAACAAAGGTGCACTGTGGTGTTTTCTTATAAACAAACACAGTGTTACTCACCAAAACTCACTGTGTCATCCGTTTTAAGATTATTTCCTTCCTCATTAAACATTTGCAAAGCACATTTTTTAAATATTTTAAATTTTGCATTGTTTATATCAGTGTTTACTTGCCAGCAGTCTGCGTCTTCCCTGCCTTTTTCTGGCCCATGGCTGCAAATCCTGGCGTGTTACTGTTGGTCAGTGGACTAGTGCGACACACGTGGTAGGACTGTGCATCGCGTAACCTTAGTTAAAGGTAAATTTTGCCGATTTCCAACCGACTTTGTATCATTACAGTATTTGTAGTATATGCAAATGGTCAATGTTTGCCATTCCTCCATGTTGCCTGCACCCAGAGCTTCCCGCTCATTTGCCAGCAAAAGTTTTTCTGGCAAATCCGGATACTTGCTCCGGCGCAGGCAACATGGAGTAAACGTAAACGTTCATTTGCTTATACTACTGACATTGTAATGATACAAAACCAGTAAAAAATCTGCAAAGTACTCCTTTTAATGGCGTTGTTTTGGATGTTTAATGAGAGAGGGATTCAACAATCACATATGTGTGTTATACTTGGGTGTACTTTTGGTCATGTAGTGCATTGCAGTAATAACTGATACATTTGTCTATTGTTGTTCTGGTTAATACTCTAGCTTTTATACCAGCTATTCATCAAACGTATTGACGTACAATAAAAATGTGTTTCACTATTGACAATAATGCTGTCATGTGTGCAAACACATATGACAGCATAGATGAAAAAATCTTAGGTTTGAGCAAATTATGTGTTAATCCTTGTTTATTCAAAGTTAATTTATTGAAAACAAGACATAATTGGCGACAATGTTTTCAAAACCCACAGCAATGGATTTACATATAAAAGTTGATAGTCATAATACCATCACTCTTAATCCAACATAAAGAAAAATACACAACCATCTGATGGGAAAAATGGTCGCCTGCCAGGCTTTGTCTGTGGGCTGTATGTATGGCAGCCATGCTCTACAGTGCTGTGAGGGAGAAAGAGGACACTCATTCAACTCCATCATTCTAGTTTGTTTACTACTTGGTCAGAGCACAGGGTTGTGTTATTTCCAACCCCCAGACACAACAGTTCTGGAGGGAAGATAAATAATTAGTCATGAGATGAGTTTCTCCCTTCATCCATCAGCCTGGGGAACATGGCTGCCATAGGAGAACCGAAGCCAAATGAGAGTCCTCTCCTTCCAGTGTTTTTGCTCCCCAAACACTGCTTTAGATTTCCCTCCTTGATAGGATGACTTTGAAATGCTCAAGAGCTTGCGAGGATGACTCCATCTTTGTCAGGATGTTCACGGATTAAAAGCAGTTTTTTCACGGCTCTTGTGAGAAGCAGTGCTTTTACCGTCAGAAAGAGGGAGCAGAGATACCACTTTACCTTTTCATCAAAATTGCCTCGCAAAGTAGAAGCACTGAACCTGAGATGCAAGTGAATTCAAAGTACATCTTGTTTGAGGCAATTCATGCCATTAAAATCCTCAACTGTAAAATTACATATTTTCTCTACCCAGGTAATTTCTCATCTTCTCTATTAATTTGGCAGTGTGAAAGAAGAGTTTAAGGCTTTGTAATAATCATATGACGAGGAATGAATAAATATGGGACACTAGCAGGTGTGAAGTTATTTGAAGTTAAGTGACACATTGAAAACAAAATAGAAAATGAATATTAAATTCCCACCTGATTGACACCCTAGAAAAAGCGAGTCGGTAGATGAATACTGTATATTTGGTGTCTTGGGAATGTTTTTGATATGAGTAAGCGTGAGAAAACTCTTTGAGAGCTGAATGTTTTTTGAATTGTATTGGTAATACTATCCTGCATTGAAAATCAAACCGGACATTTTCTTGAACCCTGAGTGGTGCCTTGCAATTAAAAGGATCAGAAAGCTTATTTTCAAATATAAAGACTGTTGAGCTATTTTATCTCCACACTTATTTATTAAGTGTGTGGTGACTGTTGGATTTACACCACGATCTGAGATGGCCTCCAAACACCTGAGGATTTAGTTTTTCTGATAGGCTGCTTCGGCTGTTGAATTTTTCATTTTTGCTGTTTGCCATACTCACTGTCTGTGACTGAAAGTTCAACAAGATTGAAGATTCAATGAGTTTCACACTGGTTGTGTAATATGAGCAATATGCGTATTATGCATAACATGCAATATGTGTAACTTTTGGTTGTGATTTGCTACAATATGTGCTTCTTAATTTGTACATTGTCTTTTATTATTACTGCTATGGAGGCAGTTATATGTGTGCAGCATTTGAGTCCAAGTATATTATATAGTAAAATATTTTCAGTGTCACAAAGGGTCAAAAACTCCTTTGGGTTTGCTGTCTGTGGAGCCTGAGAATGCCAAAAACAACACATTTTTTGTTTCCATAATTTTAGTGAAATTATAGAACATTGTTGCAAGAGCATAAACTCTGAAGTGCATATTACATACTGTGCATTATGTAAATGTTGCCTTCTGTGATTGTAGCACTGATTTAACTGGTTCTTCAACTGTGGGGACGGGCCTTCCCCTGGAGGGCATAGAGGCATGGGAAACTAAAGCTGAATGAGGAAACAGGTTTGAGGTTTACAACATTTATTGAGACACCTCCCTTATTTACCACATCAATATTTCAGAAAGAAGTTGGGGATAGATTAACCAGATCAAGAATAAAATGGGACATTGCTGTCCCAAAGGGGAAAACATCTTTTCAGTCTTTACAGTATTAGCTTCCCAGTTTCGGAACATCCCTTCCATTAAGTACACAATATAGCGACTTTTAAAACCTGGTTAAAAAGCAATCAGACCTGCCATCATACCTAGTCACTGCGTACTTGCTTTGTCTGACCTCATTTGCTTGCCTTTTTGTCTGTGTCAGACACGTCGAGGGTTGGGCAACTAACTGTACTTTTAAGGGTACTGACGGAATAATGTTAGTACTATCGAGAATCGATTCACGTTACATCAGTTGGTGCTAAAATTTCGGTACCTGAGGCCGTATGGCGTCACTTGGCCAAAGCTTGTCTATTAGACGTAAGGCTCTATTTTTCGTTGGCAAACTGTGTATTGTGTCTCAAACTGAGTACTTTTGTTTGCTTCCTGGGATCAAACAATCCTGATCTGATTAATTTACTCAATTAAGATTAGGCTAAACATGACAATTAACCTTAAGTCTTTGTTGTTATTTTATAACAGATTATAAATAAAACAATTTGTATAGGGGAAAGTAAAAATTTACTTTGGGAAATTAGATTATTGAACCACTTGTTGTTTCAATCGCTAATTTAACATCTGGCCAAGTGACAACGGTTGAAAATTAAGGTTTTGGCTAACACTGGCACATTCAAAGTGATGTTGATCTATGTGCATTGCCCATAAAAGTAAATAAATAAATACAGGTAAAAATTGTAGAAACCATCCACCCTGCTTGGTGTGATTTTAGGTACTGATATTCTTCCTCCATGTCTTTAATTTCTTTTATGTTATTTGCATTTTACAACATTTCACACTAAATTAATGAGATCAGGATAAAGGATTGATTTCAAGCATTCCAGTAAAAACTTAAAAATAAAAATAGATAGTAGCAGTTACAGTTTCTTAAACTGATTGTTGGTTTTTGCTCCTCCGTCTCATTCTTACTGCTTCTACGCTTTTCCAACAATAGTTACCTTAGCAAGCTAGTATTGATCCTCCATTTTCAAACCGGCACTCCTCTCCTTATTTTGCAGCACTCATCACTGAAACCCTCTCTTTCTGTCCATACATCTATTTTTTTCATCACTCTATCCAGCTTCAGCCACATTTAATGACTCTGAGCTGCAGCCTTTCCTTGGCTGTCACAGAGGGGCTTTTAACAAGGTCCTGCAGTCCTTTTGCTCTTTCCTCCTCATTTTACCATGCTGCCGCCACTTTACCCTCTTTCCCCTCTTTCCCCCCCTGTAATTTTGCCTTTCTCTGAGGGTAAAGTGTAAAAAAGTAGGGGGAGAGATGGGAGGTGGTTAATGCTTTTCTGCCTTTTATTAAATTGGAGCCTGCACATTTCTCCGCCACCTTTAGGCCTTTTTTCCGAATTGGACTTGGCTTATGTACAGGTGTATATTGAATGAGAATGTGAGTCAATTCCTAAATAAAAAACAAATGTACAAGTCTCTCAAATACTATGCATGTGCTTTAGGGACTAGTCAATTAATAATTAGGTTAAATACACAGAAAATAAATCTGCAACTTTGTTGACAACCATTTCATCGTTTCAGTTTTCCTCCAAAGTGAAAATGTGTTGATTTTCTTTTTTTTGAGATTGGAAAGTGGGTTTTTTGGGCTTTGGGTCACTTTCAAATGTTTCTGGACTTTTGATTATGCCAACTTGCATTCTTTGGAAATTTAAATGACATATATTTTATAGATTAAACCATTAATCAATTACATGAGATTATACACAGCAAATGAATCAACAATAAAAAATAATTGTGAGTTTCTGCACTAATGTGCTATATGGATGGATGGTGGAATGCATGTAACTGAAGTATATATCTGTTATTACGTGCAGGAATGTGTGCCTGTGTTTGTTTGTGTTTATGTAGATGAATGGTGATCTGATGTCCTTGGGCTTATATTTGTATTCATAACGAACAAGAAAATTAAAGCCAACTAAATCACCTCAGGCTCCCTGCATTTCAATTATAGACAGTATTAAAGAGTTATTGATCCATAGCAGAGGAGACACACAGAGAGGCAGAGAGATTTTTAAATACTCATCAGTCGTCACACTCTTATAAGATTTTGTAAATCAGTTTTTTAGGAGGAGGCAAAGCCAGCGGGACAAGTGAAAAAAGTATTGGTGTGTTAGTCTGAAATACATTCCCTTCCATATTCATCTGTAATGTTTTTCTAGTAATCTATATTGCCTAGAGTATTCTGCTAGAAATCCCTAGTGTCCTCTCACGTTCCACCATCTTTAAACTGCAGTAAATAGCAGGGATGGTGACTGCTCAGGTTCATTCAGTGTTCCACCTGACCATGATTAATGTGAGAAAGGCCCGTTTCACACGTAAACCACAGAGCTTCCCCACCCCGCCCCAACTCAATCCTTCCCACCACCTCCAGCCCCTTTCTCAATTGGTTTAGCGGTGGGATGCAATGTGTTCGGCGAGCCATGCAGTGAAGAAGCTCCAGAGGTCAACTAGCTATCTCCCAGATGTCCTGTAACCCTCTAGACCCTCTTGATCCATGGCTGTATTACTGAATGGGTCTTCAGAAGCATAGTCCCAGCGTGTCTGAAGTGGCTTTTAACATTTCCCGTTGGAAATTACCGACTATACAGAGACACAAAAGATCCTCAAAGAGATATGAAATGACGACAAAGACGAGTGCAGTCAGTTATAAAACAACTACGAAGAGACTCAAAATGACTGCAAGTAGGCACAAAATGACTACAAAGGGATGAAAAACAACCACAAATAGAAGCAAAATGGCTTCAAAGAGACGAAAAGACCACAAGACTCAAAAATGCCACAGAGGTGCAAGATGACTACAAAGAGACACAAAACAACCACAAGGAGACATGACATGACTACAAAAAGAAATAAGGTTACTTTGTCGAAGTCGCTTTGTGTCTCTTTTAAATCTGTGCGACTTGCTCTTATGTAGAAGGGGTGGATGTGTTTCACATTTCTGTGCCCAGCGGACCCTTTGTCCCATATTCCATCCATGTCAAGTTCTTTCTTTCATTGTTTCTTTCTTAGTTTCTATCTCCTTGTCCCTCTCTTTTTTCTTTCTATAGGCTATCTTCCCTCTTTGCCATCTGTCTCCCCTCAGTGTCCCTTGTAATGCCACAGACGGTCTTTGTGAAAGATAGGGGAGATCACAGAGGATTTCTATCTATCTGACCCCGGCGTGCCCTTCATCTTCCTCTCACAGCCTGATCTATCACACACAAGTGCTTTTTATTGTTGTTTGGCAGCCGGTTCTTGGCCCATGGCTCTACTTGTCTCTCTCGCCGCCTCTCATTATTACTGTGAGCCGCGCTCTGTTGGGAATAAGCCAACATATTTGCATTTCCTCTGTACTACATCTATTGTCATTGTCTGTAAAGCCCCACTCAACTTCAAAGTTCGTATTCTTTCTGATGATGTGATCCAGGAGCTCCATGGTCAGGTAAAGGTTTTTCATCAAGAAATGTTTGTCATAAAAGCTATTGTTTAAGACACTACAATCCTCTACCTATTTTCTTTGAATATTTATTGTCAGCTCTTAAATGACTAAATTGGAGCACCATACAGAGGCAGTATTTCCACGCTAATGTTTTAGAAGTCTGCTGGGTTGACTTCAAAGACACTCCGCCTTTTCCTTGATGCTTATTTTGGCTGTCTCTGTCACTGTCATTTATCCTTGACCCTTTACAACAGATATCCAGTGTGCTGAGAAAATGTAATCATCTGCTTGACAAACTTCTTAATGTGAAAGAATTAAATTCCTCCAAAACAAGAAGAGCATCACACCCTCTTCACTCTGTGTTGCTCTCTGATCTTTTTTCCCACGCAAATGGCAACCACCAATGGCAACTTCTATTTAAAGGCTTCCTCATCTTATTGCTATACAGAACACAATGTACACACAATTATTCTCATGGTTTTTGTATATATTATAAGTATATACATACGTATGTATATTTGTATATTTAAACTAATAACCATAAACCAAGATAAACTTATTTGCAACATGTTATATTGTTATACATCGTTATGCAGAAGTCAGGAATGTTAATTCAATCAATTCAGTCAATTAGCACCTACAGTATCCACCAAATGTTAGATTTAGTCATTTAGTAGAAATTTATCTTAAAGGAAAACAACAAGACTTTTATATGTCCTGGTTCCCAGTGCTTTTGTATTAAACCCCTCAATAACAAGTGTACTAATTACAATCAACTAATGTAAATTTTCCTGCATACAGTAGATAGATAATGGCCAAAGTGTACCGTCATCTCTTCACCTAATCTCTCGGGCAACTTGGCAGTGACAACAAGTCTTGTCTCTTTGAAGTGTCAGTTCATATATATTATGAGGGCCGCGGGGTATTGTAACGTTGCAATGTTTGTATCAACACAGCAGTCACTTTGTTAAGAGCCTTTTAACATTCCCCCGCTACAGCTTATGGGTTTGCTTTCCCCTCAGGTTTTTGTATAATAAGGAAGGGTTGTTCATTTAATCTTAACTCACTACAGCAAATGATTAGACAGTTAACACTTAAGGGCTGGTGTACTGGGGCCTTATTGACTGAGGTTTAACAGGCTATCATCCATAGGCATATTTTCAGTAAATCACTTGAATTGGTGAGGTGAACATATTCTGTCACTGAGTACCAATGTATATGTGTATAACATAACTTCTAGGAGACAGGACAGTAATGTACTGTACAGATAAAGCTGAATTTTAAACCTTGCCTGCCTCTTCTTTAGGTCTTGTGATATTCTTGTCTGTGATCACCTTTCATCCCTCCATCCATGTCTTCCCTCTCTTGTCTCTGCCGTGCAGCTTTCAGTCAGATCTCCAGTCAACTATCCCACAAGCAGAAGAAAGGTCAAACCTTGATACAATAACGACTTTGATTCTGATGGGTTTAATGGATAAAGCAGCTGACCATAGCTACATACATCATGACTCTTCTGCTCATGGAGCGTCCAAGCGTTCTATCACTCTGAGTGACTGGCGGTAATAGACTGGTGAAATGGATGGACTACTACTCTCTGATAGGCCAACTGGAGGTTAAGCCTTTGTTGTATTTGTTTTTTGTATCTTGTAGAAGCTTCTGTGTTCAGGTCAGGCTGTCGAGTTTCTCCATCAAGTTTGATGACACGTGACAGTCCGTGACACGCCTGTCTCTGCTGATGAACACTTGTGTGTGACTACGTGTGCTGCTGTTGCCTTCAGGGACCATAAAGTGCCACTCACTCTGTCTATCCAACCTTGGTTTGTCGATGTAGCGTGCAAGAGAAATGGAAACCTTGGGCAGCTGCTTCAAAACTGTATTAGTGTTTTAAAGTGAAAACTGCCAATTAGCAAAGGCTGAAGATTGTCTTATAAATAATGAAATATAATCTGGTTTGAATAAGATTTTCTGTCTGATATGGTTTTCTCCATGTAGTTATTCCCTCATTCAAAACTACAGAAATTATGAATAAGCAAATATGTTGGATACAAGAAGTTTATTACTTACTGAAAAGTCCATTCTCAGTGTATATGCACTGGAAGCTTTAAGTTTCCACATTACACTTCTGGGCTGCGGCCCGGTTGTTGCGAATCATTGCTGTTGCAGGTGAAAAAATGCAATTTAATTTGAGGTGGACTGAATCTTTTTCAACAAGCAAATACTTTTATTGAAGTTCCTTTCACATTCACTGAGGCAATATAAGACATCATTATAGACTCACTTTTTTCTTTTTATTCACAGCTACTCCAAGGTTTATTAAAACAGTCTGAGAGATTTGCACTTTTGAAGGTGGCCTACACTTCCAAACTCCCCGGTCATATCCCATCATCTGCAGTTACTGTGACAATGGATTCAGAATTGCCTGAATGGAAAGGCGTGGCAAGATAAGAGCTTTGGTTGGTTCACTTTAGCTGTTGACATTCTCTGCATTTCTCTGGCTTCTTCTAATTGGTTGATTACTGTGATGTAATTGTGTGGAAGCGTTGAAGTAGTAGAGTTAGATAATCACAGCTAACCTGAATAGACTAAATGAAAGCCTCTAAATGTTTTTCTCTGGAAAGCATTTGGAGTTCAAGTTATAAAAAGGTTCATATTATCAAGAGACTTGTTGCAACACACTTTATTTTGCCCTCATGTGGCTACTTAAATCCCAGTCATTATATCATGGTATATTGTGGCCCTTGGGGCAATGGGTTATTTCCCAGCATTCCTTTATCTTGACCTGTTTTGAGTTTCTCAGTCTGGCTGCCTGCTAAAAGTGTTTTTTCCTTGAAATGGTCACTCTATTCTATCAGTTTTCCATGGTGAATTTATAGATTGAAAAGATATCCGAACCACACCAGCGCACGATAGATCTCCGCATGAACATGAACTTTGCCCTCTTGGATGACTGAGAGGAATACCCACCATCTCCGCACAAAGGTAACCATCATTCAACTCTCCCAAAAAACGTAGCTACACCTTCCAGTTATGGCAAAAATACAAGTCAGTTATCTTGCATGGACACAACAGATTGCTTTAAACCACTCAAGAGGCCTGGCCAGCTTCATAAATACTATTCTTTTGAGCATGTCAGATGCATTGATGACATTAACCACTGGATGTCTCAAGATTTTTGACAAATTAACAAAAAGAATTTTGATATTTGATACTAGGTCCAGAAATACAAAGGCAGGAAATTATACCCATGTTATTAGAATTTTTCTCGAAAGCACAGTGAGCATGTCAGAAACATGGGTGTTGTTATTGATGCCAATCACATCAGGTGAAAGGTGTGTGTATTATGTAGAGCGTCAACGTAACCACAGAATGTATGTGTGTGTGCTCTGTATGGGTGGCGGAAAGGTTATTTTATTAATGTGGAGTATTTTATATGCATTTTCTAGCTCAGCTTTTTATTGTTTTCTATGTTTTACTGGGAAGCACATTGAGTTTACCTGTGTATGAAATGTGCTATACAAATAACACTGACTTGACTTTATGTGACCAAAGAGAAATCCGTCTCCGACTACTCATCAAGTCCCCACCCAATGTGTATTAACACACACAGTATGTGGGAGCTCCTGGTATGCCAGCTCCTTTGTGGGGCTCCAGTGGACTCTCATGTTGAAGTGAATCAATATCTTTGGCAGGCTCTCATTTCTCTTTTCTGTTTTTGTCTTTCCTTGCAAACTCCTGGGAATTGGAAAAACCCGGAGATAGACACTGTTGAATGGATCAAATAGACATTCAGTCTGTAGGGTTGCCGTATTTCCTTGTAAAGTTGCACCGTGAAACATGATGAACACCAAAGTTAAAGTAACTTTTCCCAAGGTCTTGCACACCCTTTTGACATCAATCAGCATTGTAAACATGCACATTAAAAGATGGGCAATACTCCAGCTGATTCACTTGTTCAAGGAATCTTACCTCTATCCACTGACAACTGATAAAAGATGATTTATATTGCTCCCACCTTTGATGATGCAATATCAAACTAAATTGATGGAGACTATTCACAAAGACCTGTTTGACTTTCACTCTGCATATTCTGACTTTGTGGCTACCCCAACTCTAATAAGAAAATGACAAATTTTTGGGGTTCATGTACTCTTTGGCTGAATATCTAATTGTGATTATTTTGATGGATATTGCAATTGCGATATGATTTGTGATATTAGAGGGAATGATAATTTTTACATCTTTATAATCCATTTCTTTGCTAAACATGTTAAAATGATTATGGTGTGTGATCTGTACCAAACAGAGATATTTTCTTAAGTCTGTAGTATATGATGTGTAGGCCAGGACGTCCCTTCTGCATGACAATATTTAATTTATAATGGTATTTTGACAAACATTTCACCTTTAGTAAATATCGCGCCTCCTGGAATTTCAAAATACTTGTACGCTATATTGCGATTTCGATAAAATTTTAATTAATTGTTCAGTCCTAAAAGCCCCAAAAGGTTAAGCCAGTCAGGAATACAGGCCAAAATTAAAAAGCCTTGATCATGTTAGACATCATGAGTCCCATGGAAAAATACTTATTTCACTTTTCTAGCTCCTTAGATTCACTGTCTTGCTAATGGACAGTGAAGCAGAGTTGCTGTTGTGATGTCTTGAACCTTGTTCTTTGATCTGCAACACAGTGTTTCTACTCATTAAGCCACCCCGCTGACAAAGGGAAAGAGTTACAAGAAACACAACACTGAATCTCTGTACAAAAAATGAAATGGCTGGTTCTACAGAAGCTTAATTGAACATGCCTGGACTTTTGTTTTCTAGCCTGGTATGGGAAGCCTTACTTGTCTGCTCAGTCTGTTATTTCAGTGTGTCTGCAGGTAAACTTAAAAACAGATGGACTTCCTCTACGCAGTTAGACTCTTGCAAGAGCATATCAGCAACCACTGAACCATACATTTGCATGCACACTCATAACAGGTTTCTCGCCCTTGAAGGAAATGTTTCTTGCCTTTTTGCACTGTGGTAACTGAGCCTTGTAGCATCTGTATGTGTATTTAATTTTATTTTTGTTGGCTGATGTTAGCTGTGTAAGGTCATTTGCATTTTCTTTATTTTAATGCCCATACTTTATTGCCATCAGCACTCTGCCAACACTGCAGGGAAGATGCCCTAATGTCAAGCATATGTGCAAGCAGAGAAGTGATGGATAACCGCTTGAAATTCAGACAATTAGCGTAGTGACATTTGCTCATAAAAGCACTTTATGGGTATGTGCTGGAGTAGTGAGGACTGAGCTGCAACAAATGCAAGTGTGACAGTGAATTTCAAGCATCCTGTGGATTAATTAAGTTGACTGATTTTATTTACTTATATTTTCTCTTTGATTTGCTGTAAAGTGGAATTTATATAACTGTTTAAATACATAAAGTAGGTATTTAACATTGAATTGTAAGTTTTGGCCAGTAACTATCAATATTTAGCCTGGCACTTGCTTATTGGCACCTCTCACCCAGTATTTTTTTCAATATAAAGTTTAAGTGCAGTTCTTTGTTCTTCTTGTAGAGAAAATGTACCAAACAGTTTTTTTAATCCTTCCGTGATAGGAATGGCCATGGAACGTTCTGAATCAGCGACAGCCATCTTGGTTATTTATGAAAATGCCTTAACAGCGCTCCTCTCTGCCAGTCATGGTATTAAACCTGCCTTATATTAAATCAACAGTTGTGATTGGCCCACCACATATCAGTTCTGGCGGAAATCTATTTAGATGGCTAGTAAATATTTGTATCAACAGCGCATTCAAAAAACCTGTATTAGAAACTACCAAATATTACCTGTTTGCATGGTTTTTGTTCTGTTGTACTCTGTTAGTGTCACACCAGTTTAACATTTAGGATATGGACTATTAGTGCTTGTCCATGTTTATCCGTATATTCTTTCACTATGGATTTGAAATGAAACAGCGACTGAGGTTAAATTGCCAACTCTTTAATTCAAGGTAGTTGACATGTACATCCAGTCCATTTTTAGGATAGCAATAGTCATCATAGCATAATTGGCTGCTCAAATTTTTCTTGGGACGGTGTATTTTCTTTTTGCTTCATGCAAAATGTGTAGTTTATTTTAAGCAGGACATTTGCAGTTTTTGTCTCTAAATATAAAGAACAAAGGAATGTGAAGTAGCCCAGCATGAGGCTGAAAGATCTGAATAGATCAGGAATGGCTTAAACATTAGGTGCCTGAAAGTCAACTGTTCTGTACAATGTTAAAATAGTTGGAATATTGAATAAAAAAGAACTGTCTAGAAGACCAAGTTAACTCTCCAGGATGTCAAAGACTACTGTCAGGAGAGGATGAGTCCATCATAACCTTAGAGTACTTCAGCAAAGTTTTATGGTCAGATGAGACACAGATCAACCTGTACCAGAGTGATGGAAACACAAAAGTAGAGAAAAACAAAGAACTGTTGATTCAAGTCAATCCAAGCCAAACACCTCATCTGTCAGATTATGGTGGAGGTTTTTTTTTTGTATGGGTGTGCATGACAATGACTGAGCCCCCAAAACCAGCAAAAACTACAGATGGCTGCAATACAGGCCTGATGAAACCTCATTAGAGATACGTATGGGATTTGCAATAAACATTTGAATATCATACTTTTATACTAGTGATCATTACGTTTTGTTGCTTAAAATTGAGGGAGTATATTTAAAAACGGCTACAGTCCCTACACTGTTTAGCTGATATGGGTGTAAACATCCTGAAATTGAAGCTGAGAGTAGGTACTAAAACATCATAGCCATTGTTTCATTTCAAATCCAATTCACTGGAGTATAGCGCCAAGATAAAAAAAAGTTTACCACTGTCCTAATATATTCTGACTGCTCTGTACTTTCCATTATGTTGACCATTTCCCAAGCCACAGTGTTTTACATTGATGGATGAACTTTTTATGCAACCACTAGTTTTAGTTCCATATAAAAATAAAATTGCAGAGACTTGAAACTACTTCAGATAGGTAATTCATCACAATTGAAGTTATATTATTGGTCTGTGGTAATGCTGTTCTACATTTATAGGATTATGTTTCAGTTGTTGTGTGGGAAGCTCCAGCACCCATGCACATAAGATCAATGTTGAACAATCTTATCTGGAAGATGAAAATAAAAAAGCATGAATGTCATGGCCAAAATTGGTAACTTCTTACATTTCAAAGATTTATTATTTTGCACCGAACTCTCACATTTTGGATATCTGAGCTTTCCAGCTACAGATGTACTCACCAACCCCAAAGACAACTCATGCTACATTATCATGTAACAATAAAGTAATTTTGACCAGTGGTAGAAAGTAAGTAGGTACATTTATTCAAGGACTGTAATTAAGTAAAACTTTGAGGTACTGTTACTTTACTCAAGTATTTCCATTTTATGATAATCTGTACTACTATGCTACATTTCAAAGGGAAATAGTGTATTTGACACTTTTTTTCCACAAATATCTTTTGACTATTCATTACCCTTTTTATGTTATTTCATGAAGACCAGTATTTTCTTTCTTCTGGGGCATGAATTTGATCCTACTATCACAGCTGACCACTTAAAATGTTGAGATAATGTGAGTCTCTCTCTACACAACCCTTTCATAGAAATGATAATATTTATCTTGAGAATTGATTTTAGCTTTTCGATGTCTGTTAAGTCAGTGAATTCAACCACACTGAGTACAATAATGACTTTTCTATTTGCTCTATCTCATGTTTGATTAAACTGTTTAATGGTTCTGAGGAAACAGGCGCCCTTCTTTTCGAAAGGCAAACATTCTTCAAAGGAATCCACATGGAAATAATTAAAAACATTAATGATGAAGAAACAAACATAAGTTCATTGCTCTAAGCCATCTAAGGATACCCTTGATCTGTGAAATTAGGAAAACCAGTCTGCCGACATTCACATGCAACTTATTTGTGTTAGATAACAAAACAGACATCAAATGTGCTTCTCAAAGGATAACTTTACTAGGACAATTCTTCTAATATGGTCATTGTTAACACTGAGTGTGAGTGAACAGAGTTTTTTTTCCCCCTAGCATTTAGAAACTATCTCACTGTGGTCATAGGTCCTACATTGCCCAATTAAAATCTGTGCACTGCAGAGATTTACATGTGGGGTCAGGTTCAATGCTGTCAGAAGTTAAGAGGCTGTCCAAATGGTCTGCCCATTTACCATCTTCAGACGTTTATCCGATATGTGCTTTAAAAAAATACAATAAAGTTGTTTTCAAACATTGATGCTGTAACGGTTGGATGTACGAATAAATGCCTTTCTTTAGTTTGCCTTAGCAAATCTTCTCTATTTGACTCTAACTGGTCCAGAACTCTGCAGCGAGGGTTAACAAAAACTAAACACTGATCACACATTATACCAGATTGATTTTAAACTTTTACTCCTGACAAACAAGGCATTAAATGGTCAGGCACCTCTTTTATTTAGATTAATGAAGGAGCCTCAGGTTTTTTAGCCTGGGGACCAGACAAATCTGCGAGCTCATGTTTCATTTGCTCTGGCAGATACGTCTGGCCCCTCTCCCATTCAAACTGATTCCTTGCCATTTTGTCGGGTGAACGAATCACAAGCATTTATCTAATATACTTTTGTTTTGAAAAGTTCTATTCAAATTAAGTGTGCTTGCTCAGTTAAGCAGTTAAGGTTTTCTAGTAAAGCTGTGCTGTTAATAAAGGTAATTTGAAGGAGAGAGCGCAGAGAGAGAGAGAATAATGCTCCCAAGCCCCGGTATCACCATTTATTCTGAAATTAACTAACAGTCATTCATCTGAATGACAACTGATGGAGTGAGTTGGCATTTAGTGATAGAGTAGTCTGACAGATTGGTAAGATGGATGTAGAGATGAGTATTAATGTTAAATTTGGGCACTGATCTTATAGCATATTTGGCTTTCCCTGCAGCAGTGTGGTGTAGGTTTGGGATTGAAGGGTTGTGTAAAAAATTATAGTAAACTTTGAGTTCATAGCTGACGGCCATGCATCAATCATCCATGGACTGAATTTTAAAAAAAATCAGCTCGCTAGCAATAATAACTTCAGAAAGCACTAATGATGCACTCACGGAAATTGTGCAGCACTGGGAGGTGCGCTGCCACATCAACATCGCTGCGTGTGTTGTGTGATTTCACTGTGCACAGTACTTGAATGTTACACAACCAACATGTACATGTGCGCATGTTGATTTGGTCCTCTATAAGAGATCCTGCTGTTTATTTTCAGGCAGAGTGAGGCAGCCATAATTGTAAGACGTTAAAAGCACTGGCCTTTCCTGAATCAAATAACATGACTTTGAGGAGAGCGTCTTCATGTCTTGAAAGGGTAGGGAGGACAGAGAGAGGAGATGAGGGAAACAAAGAAAGAGGGTATAGATAAATATCTCTGACCATACGCCCACATCTCAGCGACTGCTCTTCTCCCCAGACACCCACTTAAAAAGAAGAGAGGACCTTTACTGGTCAATGTGGAGCCTTTTAATTAATTACTGCATTATGTGTCACATCGAGGTTCAGACATATTTTAAAAAGAGGTGTAACCAGCTAGATTATCCAAATACACTCTTTCTTCCATTAAATAGTCCATAACTGTGCTGAAGAGACATTTGTAATGATGTCTGTGGGATTCAATCTAAATCAGGTGGAAATTGATTCACTATAGTATCACGATTTTTATATATATATATTTTTTAAGACAGGTAATGAAAAATGCAGCAAGTTGTTTCTTTGTTCATATCGTACATATACAGTTCTCCCACAACTCATTGAATCCTTTTGGTTTTTTCCCCTATATTTGAGTCTAAATGTAGGAAGACAGCCCTTCTTTCAATTCTTATTTCTCAAAGATGGTTTGAAGACCTTAAACGCACTGAAGCATAAGTGAGACTTGTCTTTAGAGAAAAAATATATTCATGTTTTAACTTATCTTTCGTCTTTCTATTGTAGGATGTGTTTCACAAGTGGGGCTTTGACCACTCTTTCTACCTGCTCTGCTGTTACGTTATGTTTCCCACAACCCAGAATTAACTTCTTATTCACTTTTTTTTCTCTTTTGTTTTTCCCTCTGAAGAATTGTACGTGTACGAGTGACAAGTCGACAGCAGACGAGTATTTTCTCTTTTGCACATCTCTGAGGGATTTTTTTGACTGACAGCCCTCCATGGCATATTTTTTATTTTTTTGACAGCTGTTATTCTTTTGACTGTATCTTTATTGTGGCTGTTAAAAGTTTGTTTTGTCCTTTTCAGGCTTTCTGCCATAAGGGCTTTTCTTTGTTTGTTGGAATCCATTTTGTTCATGACTGACTGGCTGTTGAGCAGGATGGCTGAATGTCATTGAATACATCGGCCAGCGCACATCACACAGCTCTGATTAGTAATCAAGTCATATTCTGACTCACTGTATAATAGATGAGTCAAATGAGGGAACATTTAAGCTGCTGTCTTTAATTAACTTGTAACTTTATCTGAAACATCCACTTCACATGGCACAGTTTGAGATCTGGAGCACATATAGTTCAATTTACACAATTTAATGTGTGCTTTTTTTAATTAATCACAAATCCAAGCCATATTTCCTGCTGTCAGTCTGTCTCTGAATATTTCACCCTGATTATGGAAACACAACAGGAACTTTTTCCAATTACTTTTTCTAGGGGAGGCCTTTCTAGTCATTGCTATAGTAATTACCTGTGTGCCTATCATTGTTCGTCCAATATCTTCTCATACAGAGCTGTAACATATTTAATGGGTATAGTAAAACCCATTTTATTGCTCTTCTGCAAGATTAGATTAGTATTTGATGTCCCATATGCTTCGAGTCTGTTCTTGAGAGATGAGTTGAAGGATTTTTCTATTGACTATAAATACGTAAATTTTCACTTGTCCATCATCTTCATATCAGGAAAATGAAAGGAAACAAAGGAATAGCCCCATCAGAGGAGTTCAAGACAAACAAAGTAAATCAGGTATAAAATAAGGGTGTGTCTGTGTGTGTGTGTGTGTGTGTGTGTGTGTGTGTGTGAGACAGTGTGTGTCTGCTGTATTGATTCTATGGAGACAATAAGGCACACTGTATTCAGGTGGTGAGTAACCAGTGACATCCATGTTTGTTTCCATGTTCCCTGTCACAGCACTCATGATTTGGGGTATGTTGCTCAGAGAAACACACACACACACACACACACACACCTCGGCAAACGTGCAATCATTGCTTGAGACTGCCACCGTGCCACCATGGCTAGTCAGCAGGAACAGCTCATAATCCAGCTCGTCTGAGGGGAGCCAGAGGACAGGAGGGGGAATAACTCCTGGGCGACAGGAGCAGGAGGTGGCTGTCTTTACTAACCAGCCCGCTCTTCCTGTTCCCGCTGCCGCTGCTGCTGGGTGTCACGCCTCTGTCAGGATGGATGCTGACCAGCTCCGGTACCTCAGTGCTCCTCCACTTAATTACCAAACACCTACGCGACCCGATAATCACGTACAAGCCTGTGAATAGGTCACTGTGTAGAGACGTCTACTTGACTGCTTCTCCTACACTAAGCGGCGATAATCAGAGTAATTACATTTTTACTGGTCTGCTGTGATTCAGCCAGTGAATACACCTCTGGAAGGCAGTAGAAATACAAACCTGATGAACAGTTGTATAGAATAAATTACTCTGCATTATCAGTCCATGGTGTAAACATGAAATAATCTAAATTATAAGTACTCCATCTGCTCAGCACGGCTTCCGTGCAAAATATTAACTTTTTCCCCACTGTGGAATTGCACCCTGTTGTGCTGAACCCATGTGTTGATTGTCAACAGGATTTAGCACCTCCCTTAACACCCTCCTCATTATCTCCCTTTCATGATTCAAGCAGATTTGATTTGTGAAATCATGAAGGGTTTAGAGCTTTCACCTGCTCAGCTGGTTTCAAATTATGAAAGAGAATTGAGTTCAAATTTTTGTCCCATCAGCTTAAAGGCCCAACAGTTGGGCTATCTCTAAATATGTTACACATATTTTTTGGTGTATGTTAACATCCCTCTTTTCTCTTTGTGTAAAAATAACCTCTGGTCAAACTCGTCCATATGGAATCTCCTCTGTTTCCGATTCCTAACTACCGTCACTGAATTTGATCTAACAGTGCAGGGCAGGAAGCTGCGGCAAAAGGTCCTTTACAAATCCACATTGAGGGATTCTCCAAAGTCTCATGCTCGCTTAGCCACACCCACCTCTGAGGGACCAAATCAGTTCCATCAGCTCAGAAATGACAGGAGGCCAACGATGATTTAACTGCTACTTCCCTGAGCCTTAAAGTGTACAGAAAAATAGGATGTCTGTCTAACATTCAGACACTAGTGTAACCGTGCAGGCACAAGCATGACACAAAGCAGATCCAAAATCTTTAAATGACAATCTGACAGAGGGCTGAGCTGACGTAGTCCACACAGCTTTGACAGTTATCGTAGCCGGCAGATACGCCTGACCTGCCGCTAACAGAGTGGCATTTAGGTCACCACGACCACAATGGCCATACAAACACAAACAAGTCAAGAGAGATTGATAAGACGGAGACGTTGTTTGTTTCGTCAGCTGATAATTACGTGGTTGTCGCCGCTGGCAGACAGATTACACTCCATTTAAACAGTTTTCTCGGCCCTCATCGTTACATGTTAAGCGGTGCACCGGCGCACTGAAATGGAGCGGACCCAATAATATTAAAAAGTAGACAGATAGAATGCATGAATAATGAGAGATCAGGAGGGATTCATTACAGCTATAAAAGTATAAGATAACATAGTACTTCATAAACTCACCTTACGTACCTTAAATATTTAATTCAAACTCGTCAATTTGCCTGTGCATGCCTGCATTATTACTTCACATTCATGCTACAGACTTTCACTAAGTCTGAACGCAGTCTTTCTGCCTTTGGGCCTTTGAAGTATTTGAAAGAGGTGAGAGAGTCGTTTGGTCTCCCCTCCCTCATTTTCCCCCGTTGACCTGGAAATTCAAAGAAGTAGCTCTCTGTCACAAGTCCACTTCTCTAATCTCTAGGCTCCTCTTGCCCCAGACATGTTTTATGTCAGCTCCAACAAATTCTCTATATAGCATGTTATCCCTCTCACTGTGGTACTGTCCACATGCAGTCTTGGGTATTTCTGGTGGTAATACAGCTGGCTGAGCAGGTTGTATTGTTAGAGTGGAGATTGACATATGCTGGGCCACACAATTCGTGAGAAAACGAGAAATTATTTCTGACAGTGAAAAAATATAGCAAATGAAACATCAAATAACCCGAGGATAGTCCCAAAACACAGATGCCTACCTGTTCTTGAAGTTTTTCTTCTTATTTACTCCGTTTGAGAAAACAAAAAAACATTTATGTCTGTGGCATATTCACAATTTAAGGCAGTCGTAGGTGGTGTCTCCAGACTCTCATTTGGTTTGCCTCATTCCTAAAGGTCCTAAAAACTTAGCTGCTACTGTACTTGCCTGAGTGGTGTAACTCATCGAAGACAAAACAGAGAATGAATACATCAGAATTACCTGTTCCCCAGGGTTCATGTAGCCTGAAGTTGTGTTTTGCCTTATCTAAGCCAATGAGGAAGTAAAGTGAAAATAAACCCTGTAAGCCATGGCAATTTAAGTGTTATAAATATGTGCTGGAAATTCTGTGAAAGGGAGTCACCAGTGCCTTTTTAATAAATGTAAAATATCAAATATATTTTTATGTACTGTATGTTGAGAAATCAAGTGTGGTATTTCTGAATACTTAGAAATCCATTTATAAACTATTGCTGGTTGTAGATGATTAAGATAAAAGTCGCTGGTTTACAGACTGACGGTCCACTTTGATTTAACGAAAGCTCAAAATAATACACGAATACATGGTCAGTAATGTCGAAGCTTTGGAGGTTGTTTGGATCAGCAATATATCAATCAGTATTTTCCCGTGTTTGATTATTCCTCAATAAACACTCAGCTCCTGCCTGTCGATGCTGCTGCCTCGGTAATGGATGCTTTTATTAAGGCTGATTAGATTAATTGTAGAGGATGAAGACACATTTGCTGGCAGTAGAACCTCAAGGGCGGAAGGAGAAAGGATCAATCAATCGTGTCCATCTCAAACCACATAATGCACTGCTGATTGTTTGAAGTGCAGCGCTGGAGGAGATTTATATGGATGTAAGAGAACCCAGGCTTTTCTCTTACTCTCACAATTATCTCTTTCTTCCTCTCTCACTTTCACACACACACACACACACACACACACACACACCTATACACACACACACACCTATACACACACATCCAGGGAATCAGCACCCTCTCTGCTTCTTCAGGCCAATGAGAAAAAAAGCCCAGCTTCAGAGTCTGAACAGATACTGCTTCCTTACAACACAAAACAAGAAGAGAATTTGTGTTCCACTCACACTGCAAGTGACTTCTGATGTGGAAATGGGTTGTTTACAACCACAAAAGAGTATGACGAAGTTTTAACAATACACCAAAGACTGCAAGAATACTTTCTCCTCATATGTTTTACTTTTTTAATAACTCTCACTTAGAAAGAGACATTCATTGTATTGAAATGGAATATGAACCAGAACTTGCATAATGTATTTTTGTCATCTAGATTTGAAATTAGTATTCACTCTAAGACAGATGGTTGTAGAAATTATTCATCTTGGACATACACAGAATTGCCAGTGTAGTAGGTACACAGTAAATCTAATGCAACCCATGCAGTATATCCTGAATATCTGGTATTTTTGCTTAAAAAATGAATAAAAAGATTATCAATTTGCATTAAGAATTTCAATTGCGTTACATTTAGCAAATTGTATCTAAAACTGGTTAGTAGCAAAATAAATCAGACACTGACAAGCTAATTTGCATGTAGCGATTTGCACTTTTCAGAAAATAATTCTCCCTGGATGAATTTTTGATCACACAGAAAAATGTCAACACAGATATCTCACACAGAGCCTAATTTTTCTTTAAATATTTTTTTCTCCTTTTGAGGTTTTGAATTTTGTAACAGTTTTGGAGCAGATGCATGCCGTATGTCTAATGCATCACTCAGCAGTTTTGCATGTTGTGTCATCAGATGCAATCCCTGTTTCATATGTGCAAGTCTGGTGGTTGCAGCGCTACATGCACTCCCTACAAAACACAGTCAGACACAGTCAATAATCTAAAAGTCATATTGCAACAAAACCACTAGTTAGTGCAGTTACACACACTGCATTTACACGTAGAAAATACTTCGGGTGGGATTTTACACTCAGAATCCTGAGATAGCTTCCATGAAAATCAGTGCCTTCGTTCTCTTTGGCGGTGTCTTTTAGTAGTGTCTTATTTTCTTTTGCCTATGCATGGCGGAGCTTTATCTATCTATCTATCTATCTATCTATCTATCTATCTATCTATCTATCTATCTATATATATATAATACTTGTCCTTAAACAACACAGCACAGGTTTTATAGACTGACGTATAAGAGCAACGGTGTGTGTTTACGTGCAATTCCAGTTTGTGTGTGCGTGTGTGTGTGTTGTTGGTGTGTGTGTGTGTGTAGGAATTTGTTCAATAAATTGCAGTGTTCCTATGCACCTATTTAGCAACGGTATATTACAATTGTAGGAAACTTAATGCCATTAAGAATCTTACTTGCTTACTTATTACTTGTTTTTCCAATTACTTATTCCTATAGAAAAACAAAATTGTTAGGCCACCACTAGTATGAGACATGATCCAGACTGGTATTAAAGAACATCAAAAAATGTTGATGCACTGTTCTTATCCGGGCCCTTAACGTCCTGGCCTGCATTATGTCTGCCCAGAACTTTACTGAAAATTCAAAACCGTTTCAAGAGACTGGTTTGGTGTGAGAGTTTGTGTTCATTACTGTTGTTTTCACATAAATACACTCCACTCTGGTTTCAGTAAAATATATGATAGATTGCTCTTGGTTGGGATGATCCAAGTTTTCTGCTGATGTAGTGTCACTTGCCTAGTTTTGCTGATGTTGTCTGTAGGTGAGGAAGATGTATAAAGACACACATGCACACACACACTCCGTAAGGTCAAAAAGCCATCCACTACTAGGGGCCAGTTTTGCAATCCATGCATTTTATTGCGCCTGCTGTGTGTTTTCATGTTTAAGGATGAACTTGTGAAGTTTCTCTTTCAATGTAAATGATCAGATGTCACCTAAAATAGATCATACCTAAATTAACTAATACTACATAAAGTGCTACCCCCCCCCCCCCCCCCCACCCACCCACTTACAATAAATATAAGCTTGTAAATACATTCTTGTTTGTTTATGACATATGTAAGCGAGTTAGGCAATATGTTATTACATGTAAATTCAAAGCGATAGCCAAGAGAGATATTTCCTGTTATTTTGTATTATCACTTTTGTCATCGTCTTCCTCATTGCTTTCTCTCTCCCTATCTCTGCTATTGAAAGCTTGCTCATTGCAAACAAAATGGTCCAAAGCTTCTCTCTCAGCTCGGCGGTTTACTGCCAATAGGCCTTAAAGTGGCTTCATTTCCCATCAGCCCCACCCCCGGAGGTATCGTTTCATGGAGCTAAAGGCCAATCGGGAGAGTCCAGGAGATCAGTAAAACCCCGGTCTGAAATCAATCCTCAGGGTTCATGAGCTCATGACTCTGGGGCACAGGCGGAATCAACTTCCCATTGACAAATTAATTTTAACCAGACAGTCCTTTCAATAGGACCAAAAGACTGTCAGTATCAATGATTAAAAAAAAGATATGTGACATAATAACCCACATATGCAAAATACAGGGGACACCGTGTTAAAAACCATAATTCTGCATTAATTTGCCTTATTAAATGTGCCACTCACAAGATAAGCAGATGGAGAAAAAGTGTGAACTGTTGAATTGTGGACTGCAGCTTCATTGAATAGCAATTATTCATTCGTTTTGGCTTTGGTAAGGAAATATGTTCAAACACTTAGCTTTGAGCGTGCAGACGTAAGATAAAAATAAAGGAATACAGTATCTGAAGGGTCTTACCTGTTGCTTTAACTATATGTTAAATAATTAATGCACCCTCAACTGGCTGCTGGCTACCACAGTGCAAAGAGAATATCAGTGGATTTAAAGCAATTGGCTGTAGGGCTCAGACCAAATTGACAGAAAGTACTGTATAGCAGTGGGTGCACGCTGGCTTTAAAATGGAAGTGAAATTTTACGATCAGAGACAGAGAAATCAAACGTAATATTCTGCAGGAAATTTCCTTACCACCTCAGGCAAACCACAAATTGATGTATCAGACCTCAAAAAAACGGTGCAAAGAGAATAATCTGTTTTACACTGAAATGGTGCACTTAGTTTATTTTTGAAACAATATATTTTATAAAGTGTTGATAGTAGCCTAAAAATGCTGATGAATTTGCTTTGGACTCATGAGCTCATGAGTTTACATTTTACAATTTTTGACACAGCAGGAAATGTAGGTCATAAAAAAGCACAAAGAAAATGACAAGCACTAAAGAATTTGTCTCTGCCTAATTAAATTTGCAATGTAATTTAGCACTACAGGCACAGGGATCACTCCTAATTCCTCATTAGGTGTGTGACAATTGCTCAAAATATACTGTATGCTCTGAACTGCTTTGTACTGTACGTCTATATTCATGTTCATTCAGTTCTAGAGACAAATTATTAAGAGAAAGAAAATGTTCTTCAGGCACTCTTAGTCAGAAGAAGGTGAAAAGTTATCTTGAAAGCCTTCATAAACATCACAATCCATAACAGCTGGCCTCTGCTAACATCATGCAGACCAATCCACCATCAGCAACCACCATGAAACTGTCCCCATCCACTGTTTTATATGACTTCTGCCTTCAATCAGAAAAACTTATCTCTGAACTAATTAGTTAGTCCAATACCTCCACTAGTCACCTAGATCCAACTCCAACAACCCTAGTTAAGGCCTGCTTTACTCTCTATCCACATCCTCCTGGACCTCACCGCAGCCTTTGACACTATATCCCATCAACTCCTCATGGCTCGTCTTGCTAGCATTGGAGTTGGGGGCATTGTGTATCAGTGGTTTTCCTCCAACCTTGCAGACAGGACAAATTTTGTACAGGTTCAAATATACCAGAAAGAAAGCTCCACAATCCATCATGGAGTTCCACAGAAATATTACTTTATAATGTTCCACTTATTTTGGAAAATGTAAGGTGTTGCATCAGTGACACTTTGGCACTGAAGGCCAGAATTCGCATTTTACTGTTTACTGTTTACTGTATGCTGATTGGTTTTAGTTTATGCAAAATCATGGCACATAAACATAAACCAGTCAGATATGGAAGTTAAAGTCTCTAACTTCAATCAGCTGTTGTATTACTCTCCCTGAGTTTAGTTAACATGACATCATTTCAGCTCTCTTAATGACTTGTTCCATGTCTGAGCCACAATGCAATACTGAATCCATCATTTATGACTCAGAAATAATTGTGTGGAACAGCATGGTACCACATGTTGAATTGGCCTTTGGACAAACCAAACTCAGCCAGTGGCAACCAGCTGAGACTGATCCGATGGGAGTTGTCCCAGATGTCTCTCACGGATGCCTTTTGACTCATTATCAGCAGCTATCTGACTTTGCCTTAACCTCGACCTTGTTATTACAATCTCCACTTGAATTGCCAGCTTAAAAGTCAGGGCTCTCAACTGTGACTCTGTTAATGAGACACACAGCTTCATAGAGCAAAGGTGGCTCTTTGGGTGAATTGGTTTTGCACATTACTGGAACCGTCTATTGTTTCTGACAGATGATGTGAGCTGGATATGAGCATGACGAAATGAAAAGCAAATATCTGATGGATCAAATAACATCAAATAGATTCAGATAACCCCTTTTTGAGATGACTGCCCTGCTGTAATATTAAAATATTATTATTAAAAATTAGAATTGTTTGGAGGATTGTAATGTTTAGATGCCTGTTTAATTGAGTCGCACATACTTTTGATGCAGTTTGTGCAATTATACCTGCATTGTTGTTTCTTGTACATCGGCGCACGGAGATGATTACCCCCACCGTGATGTAAACTCAGCGAGTTTGACAAATAATCTTAAATCGATGTCCACTTTTTTTTACCACAAGCTTTATTTTTGTTAACTTTCAAACATATTTCACATTCTTCTTCAGCAGATTGACTTTGCTCATTTGTCATGGAGATACGTCAGGTGTCGTGAAGCTTCATCAGTACAGCATGAAGTGTCAACAAGCAAGGAGCTTATAACATGTGGTTGTATATGGGAAATAGGAGTTAAAAGCTCTAGAAAAAACTAGTTAGTGGACTTGAGTTACTTTTTTCTGTGTGTGTGTGTGTGTGTGTGTGTGTGTTTCATAGGTCAATACTCTTTTACAATTTATATAAATAATCTTGTGGTTTGTATAGCTCAATGTAAAGAATTCATTGGAGGATAAACGGTTAAGAGTTATGACTCGATATGTGAACATTTTGTACAGTGCCAACTAAGTTGACCAACTAATAGCTTGTGTGATTGCTAATACAAACGAAGAGTGGATAGTCGTCTTGTTGCCACATATTTCATGACTTTACAATCACTCAGGCTACTGTAGGTGTTACTGACAACATTTGTCGGCATTTGTTGCCATTATTGGCTTGTTTATTTGACAACTGTTGGTGCCTTTAGAAACTCAGCCAGCTCTAAGCACCTTATTGCTGACAAATGGTACAAACTCCTGAAGACTGATTCATCATTTTCACATAATGGGTAACTGATGCTTTTCCTTGCTTTGTAATACAAAGTAGCAGCCCCCGCAAACATACCACACTACGCTCTGACTAACCCTGAGCTGGCACGCAATCTGATTTGTTGAAAAGACGTAAGAAAGTGGAGAGTGGGCTGATCGCAGAGGAAAGATGACATCGTCACCGGGTGAGAAATAGTAGTCGGGAAACTATTTCTGGGCACATGCCCAACTAGGCCAAATTCTGATCATTTTTCCCAGTACAAATCAGCATCTTACTGCCAGCAGGACAGTAGGCAGTCTATTGTTAAACCCTGCACTTCTTTTCATATCAACTCTTATCACTCCGTGTGTTGTAAACCTGCATTCAAATGATCATGGATGTGTAAATCTTTGTTTCACCACTCCTCTCCTCCCACTGTATTATCTCTCCTCTGAGTGTACTGCCGCCCAGTCAGCAGGACAGCTAATGGGGTTGTAAGCAGTTAACACGCCTGTGAAGCTGTTGCCGGGAACATTAACATAGCAACACCTCAACAATGAATGTGTTATCGGGCCTCGCCATGGCAACATACAGACAACTTTTAATGAGTGGTTCTGAGCAGGGATGCTGTTGTTGTGCCGGTGGAATTTTTAGAAGAATATTAATTAGCAGGATGAAAGGCAATGTACAACAGTCCCTGTGCTATATGATGAGCAGGCTGCTGGATGGTTTCCCCTTTGTCAAAGCGTATTTACTAAATGCAAAGCACAGCCTTAATCATTACTATTGAATATAAATAGTCAAGCTGTGGCCAGGCTATATGAAATGTCTGTGGGTAAAATGTCATAATTACACTGAAGTCATATATACAGTCATGATGAAAACAGCATATTTTTAGAGAGCTCAATCAGAAAGTGTTTTGAGAGTATTTAGAGCTGTGAAATGGACTTCCGATGAGGAGAATGTATGATGTGTTGCTGTTGACTTTACTGCGGGGTTTTTATCTATGGGGATCTGAATATGTTTGCTTTTTTATGCAAGACTTGGCAAAGAACCATGAGCCTGAGGTTTTGTTATGGCAGCTGATATGTGCATTTGTAGTGGTGGGTTGGAGAATTTTCAGTGTTTTTATGCCTCAGAAATAATGTCTCGATTTGTACAGATTTGTTGCAGTGTTCTTGGGCCGGATGTTGTTCTGAACACTTTTCGAGGCTCAATGTGGAAGAGTACGGAGTGTCTGTTGCTTGCCTTTGTGTCTGTGTCATGTCTGCATATGTGTGACAGCATTTTCAGTCAGAGCAGCTGCAACCTTTTGAGCAGAGGTCAGAAGTCACTGAGACAGAAAGTGCCAAGAGGCCACACTGCTGAACCTCTGAGCGAAAGTTGAACAAATGGCTTCATGAGAGGAATATATTCTAAATAGCAGTGTTGTAAATGTCAATACAGAGCCAGACTGAAAGCAGGTTCACAGTGGCCTCTCCTCCTCTCTCTCCTGTGACAGAACGCAGAGTTGAAATGAGAGTGAAGATCACAAAGCACTCATGTCAATAAGGTAAAGCTTTTTTGCCATAAAGGGAAGCCAAAGATCTGACACCCATAAAATGTAATTCCGGTTGACCTCGGACTCTCGATCTTTTTGCAGCACTTAAATAACGACCCCAAAAGGGAATTTTAAGTCTCTCTTTCTCATTCCTCTTGTGTGTCTCTCCTCAGACGGGAACCATAACATGACCATGGCTTCTAACTCCATGACGATGCCCATGTCAGACCCCAGCGCCTGGGCAACAGCCATGAACAACCTGGGGATGCCTCCGATAAGCATGACTGGACAGCAGCTCGTGCCAGGTACCACAAAAAACGCTATATAGGATGCCAAACAGGTCACACAGTGCCGCACAAAAGTGCATTGTATTGTACAGTGAATATATTGATGTGGGAATTTCTATCCCACAGCTCATAAAAAAGTTGAATTTGTAAGATTTATGTTGACACTTTTTGTAGTTAGAAGATTTACTGTAAGTAGGGTATAGCTGCCTACATGTTTAGAGGTGGGAGGAACAAGTGCCTAAAAGTAACAGATCCTTTTTTGGTTGTTGGCTTGAATTCACAGACTGGCTGGAAAAATGTGTGTAGGAGGCCAGATGAGTAACAGTGTTTCCTCCTCCTTTGCTGCCCTCAAAGTGCCCCTGAGCAAGTCAGTGAGCATCGGCACTGTGGCAGTTGTACTCATCGAACAGGGCAGCTCCCGATGCGTCAATGTTTGAATATCTTGATATCTCCTCCCCCAGGCAGTTATAATTAAGGATGTGATGTTGGCTCATTTTCCTGCTTAAGTAAAGGTTTTAAAATGCCAAATGTGTCCTGAGGATGATGATGTGTCTGTGCTTTCATACCTGTCTCGGGCCCGTGGGGGCAGTATGTCTGTACAAAGTCCAGCTGGAGCTCAGGGTGTTCACAGCATATGTGGTAACCCCTGTAAGGAGTTTCCTCGCCACTAGTCACGGAAGGGTGATCAATCCTCATCCAGCCCCCATGGGGTTTACTAGGTTCACTCTGTTTGGCTGAGCAAGCAAGTTTTAGTGTAGGTGAAACATTTGTGCATTTTGGGAAATTTTGTAACGAACATTTTTGATTTGTTGCCCAGTGTTGGATAAGGCGATCAACACCTTTCTCATGTCTGTACAGTAAATATGAAGCTCCAACTAGCAGCAGGTTAGTTAACTTTGCATAAAGACTGAAACTGTTTCTTGTCCAGGCTCACTGCCCTCATGGAGTCTCCACTAGTTACTTGGCAATGTCACGGTGACAGCAAGACTCAGTGATCCCACCAAAGAAATAGTCTTGCGCCTGTGTTCACAGAACTAGAGTTACGATGTATGACTAGTGCCTGCTTTAGTCAGGTCACATTGGGTCAGCAGCGGAAAATATGTCAGCATGTCGAACGTGTGTGTGTTGCCATATCAAATGTGCCAAGTTTACAGCAATGGGGTTTAGGAGAAGATAATGTTCCTGCATGCTGAGCCCCTCTGTATAACCAGGCTTGCCTAAAGTCAAGATATGTAAACACGTCATCATCCCTATAATCCCTCTAAGGCCTGTTTTCTTAAACTGTGGTTCAGAACCCCAACTGAGGAATGAGCCGACTTCTTTTGTTTGAGTGTGACTCAGCAGGTACGGCTATGCCCTGCAAACACAGATGCCACAGTAACAGCGCATACAAATACAGTCAACAATAAAATAAATAGTTTATACAAAAAACATAAACTTTATTACGCAGGATGGTAGATAAGATTACAGTTGCCCTGTTTATTAACAAACTGTAATGTTGTGTTTGCTATTTAAAATCATAGTGATTCAATTTGAAGTTATTACTTCTCCAGAATGGTCTTCATTTTACAGGCAGTTTGAGGACTAACAACATTAATGCATCACAACTGAATTGGTAGACTACACAAAAAAAGTGCTGAAATTTTCTCTATTAAAGCATTGTTGCTGCATTTAATTTAGAGGAGTTAGCATTATCTGTCAATTAGGAATAGTGTTTTGTGTGAGTTAAGTCTCTCAAATTGCTTTTATAAATACCCTTTTAACTAATCTACTTTAATTTGCAAAGTGTCACATGTAGTGTTACATCTATTCTGAACCATAATTTTTGGAAGGAAAATCATTACATCTGAATAATAAAAGACTTTGAATACACTTAGGACTTTCAGAGAGTTTACTTTTACTGTTAATCTGACAGCTAAATTTCAGAGTTGTTATGTAATGTTACTAGGTCTGACCAAGTAACCAACACGTCTGAAAGGGGCTTTCGGGACAGTTGCATTCTTTAAATTACTACACTTTGACTGTGTCACTTAACTGCAAGTAGTATCATTACAAAGTATTTCTGTCTCTTCTGAGAGTATGGATTTACATTTGAACCCACGTAATATTGTAGTATAGTAGGTATTCAACAGTATTGAAATTGAAGGTTATATGTGATGCCAGAACCTATATAATTGTTCCTATCCATGTCTTGTGTTGGTTTTTGTTAATAAAATGGGTTCTGGGATATGAGGTTCTGACTCTATTCTGTCAGAGGAGAAGCACACAAACACTCATATAAACACCTGTAATTGGTCAGCAACACTAACATGCACACAGACAAACATGCACAGAACATGGCTCAGTCCTACAAGTTGACTAGAGACAACTCCTAGTTCGGATCACAGACAAAAGGCTTAATCTTTGACTTTATAATGATGATGATTTACTGCATTTGAGCATGCCAAATTAACAGAGTTGAAATCTTTCCAGCTGACATTATAGTGAGTTATGAATGATAGATGATGGCAGCTTGCTGTCAGGGAGTCAAGTTAGACAGATTCCCACCACCATCACCATCTCAGTTTTTCTCATATTGCAGTTAATGAGGGTAAAGGTTATGAAAGAACGCTATTTAAACAGGTTGAAGCCTGTATACTCAGTGTGCAAACTGGCTTGCGTCCCTGCTGCTGCATGTTTCTTCTTCTCACAGCTCTTGAGCAAGATGAACAAATGTAAGCAATCAGAGAGCTGTGTCATTAACATGTCCTTAAGACAGCACACACACAGACATATAACACTTCAACATTACTTTCAGAACACTGGATGAAGATTAATGAAGCATTGCCACATTGTTAAGTATTCTGCGTTGAGGACGTTCAGTTTTTCCAATTCCACTTTCCATTTATAACATGTTATTAGGCTCCACTGTTTCGCCCTCCATCTGTAATAAGTCTATTCTCTCTCCTTGGTGGATTTTTTCCCCCCATATTTGTGGTACTAAGCACATGCTTTTAATTTGTGTGTTCACATGCATGCATTTGATTATCTGTGAGTCCATATTCCAAGATACACGCGTGTGAAAGTTGCTGGCCTTCGCTACCTCTGATCACCTATTGAATTTCTTTTGTGGTATTTACTGCTCTCACACTCAGAACGGCCTCCGCCAGCTCTCCTTTCAAGAGTATCATAAACATTACCGACAGAGTGGGAAGCTGTCCAGCATGATGGAGATGGAGGGAAACACTCTTGCCCACGCGTTGAGAGGGTGAGGTGTGTGTGTGGGGGGGATTTGATCTGTGTGGCATAAAATGGATGAAGCCTTAGTTGTGGTAATATGTCTTCATTAAAGTCGTTTTGCTGAAGCATTTTCTGAAGGGGATGTGGAGAGGAAAGAAGGGAGGAGAAAGAGATGGAGAGGGAGGAGAGTCGGGTGAAGAGGACAGCTGTGTCTCCCCTCATGGATCATCTGGAAAAGCAGCTGGTGCTTCCCTACCTTTTCCTTTCTCCTCTCTCCTTCCTTACTCCACCTCCCTCTCTCTATCTCTATCTCTCTCCCTCTCTATAACTCTCTCCCCCCCCCCTCACCTGCCCAAATTACCCAACATCTTCATTAATGTCTCATTAAAGCTGAGTCAGCCACTGTAACCCACTGCCACATTAGAACACACGCGGCTCATTTGGTTTTTAGAGAGCTGAGCGCTTTCACAGCTTTAGCCTCCACTCAGTCACACTTGAAAAACTTAAACAGTACACGTGATAAACTGGGTTGTGCTGCAAACACATCAATTCAAGAAATTAGCCAAACAAAACCAACAGTATCTCACTCTTAAAATCTAAAGTTTAAAATCTAAAGAACTTGAATATAGCTCCTCTTTAAACACCTTTAATTTCTTTTGTGCTATCAGGCATTTTGTTAAAGTTTTTATTTTTTATTTTTATTATACATATATGCATGGAGAACAGAACTCTAGTATCTCATAAAGAAATCAGTGAGGTTCTTTTGTCTCAGCGGAGCTCTTACCCATCTGCAGACAGACAGACAGACACTTCACCAGACGGGATGAAATAATAATAATATAGTCTGCGGCACTCCTACAAGCTCATTTTATTATACTCCACTCCCACCATCTCTGTCAGTCACTCACTTTAACCATTTATGATAAGGAAATCTCGGGGTCAATCAAAGTTGACTGCTAAGCGCGGTCTGAGTTATGACTGTGCCTCCACACTCCCTGTTCTGCCTGCACTTAAACAGGCAGCTGAAAAGAGGCCTCCTAGCCGTAAACCTGACCTTTGCTGCGCTCCATCCATAATCCATAGGTGCAAGAGATGCACGATCGTATTTCCAGTCTGTTGGCTCTGAACCTCCTGAACCTTTTGAGCCACTCTGAACATAGCACACAAGGCAAATGCATGCCTTCCCCCGTGAGCCTGCCGCACATACACACAAGGCAGACAGCATAACTTGACGCGAGCTATAAACGATGCACACACACAGTCTGTCACATGTTATGTTTTATGGTCTTTGAACTAATCCAGCTGGATTAACTATTGACTCTCCATCATGACTAAAAGTATCCTGCTCTGTTTTGAATCTAAACTGGAGTTCACTTTGTGTGTGTGTGTGATTTATGTGCAGGTTGTTCATCATTTTTAAATGAAATCTCCAACATTTGGGGAAACAGTTTGCTGTCATATTGGGACTTAAGTGAGAAGATTAATACATAATGTCTCATCTTTGGGGCGTTCAGTGCAGAGAGATGTTTAGTTTAGCTGCCAGACTCTCAATTTCTAGGAACCAGATGAAGACCTCTTATCAAAAATATTCCTGTGTTTTGTCATGAGTAGAGCTAAACAAATAAATCGTATCAGCATATTAGCTTATTGCAGATGTACATGCCAGCATAAAAGTCAAATAAATTATACATATATATAGCGAGAGAGAGAGAGAGAGATTTTAAACGCTCAAATATTGATATAGGTAGCAAAAAAATTTAAAAAAAAAAACTTAAAGATCCAGTGTCAGTCGGGTTATACTTGAGAGTTATCAAAAAGTTTAAAGGCCCTGCACACCCACACATGGGTCTTTACTTATTCTTGCTGATCAAACCTTTGCTCCAACTGAAGGTATGAAGAGTTCCAGTTGTGGTCAAAATATATATGGTTTATATACACTTGTAAAGAACATTGATGTGATGGCAGTCTTGAGTTTCAAATAATTTCTACTCTGAACTCTTATTTTTCTGTGATGGAATAATTGGAGCAGAAGCTTCTTTGTCACAAAGAACATTCATGAAGTTTGGTTCTTTGATACATTTATTATAAGTCTTCTGGAAATATGACAAAATCTGCTGGCTCAAAAGTATACATACAGCAACTTATATTATCACTTTGGTGATGTAGAAAGATGGGTCATTCAAATTCACTTCTTCTCTCTCGTTTGATACATTCATTAAACTCAGCCACAAACGATACAATGGGAAAGCCTAAGGAGCTCAGCAGGGATCTGGAAAACGAATCATTTACTTGAACAAGTCAGGAAAGTCACTTGGAGTCATTTCAAAGCAGCTACAGGTCCCAAAATCAACTGTGCAAACAATTCTTTGTAAGTATAAAGTGCATGGCACAGTTCTGTCACTTCCACAATCAGGAAGAAAATAGTCAGAACCACCAAAAAAAAAAGCAGGTCTGCGTTGAATCACAGGCTGCTGAAACACAGCTGTCAGAGTCAAAAGTCAAGTGTGTTTTACATTGCCATGGACTGAGAGGCTGCCATGCAAGGAGGAAGCGGCACCTTAAGGTTCGACTGAATGTATGCTGCTGATCACATGGACTAAGAAAAGGCTTTCTGGAGGAGGGTTCTGTGGTCCAGTGAAACAAAAAATGAGCTATTTGGCCAAAACGACCAGAGATTTGTTTGGCAGAGAGAGGGTGCAGCCTTTAGCCCCTAGAATACCATACCAATTGTCAAGCATGGTGGTGATAGTATTATGCTCTGGGCTTGTTTTGCTGCCAGCGGAACTGGTGCTGCATAGGAAGTAAATGGAATAATGAAGGAGGATAACCTCCAAATTCAAATTCAAATTCAAAACCTAATATATATCGAGAATTAAGGTTTTAGAAAGGCCTTCCCATAGTCCTGATTTAAACCCCATCGAGGACATGTGGACTGTGCTGAAGAAACTAATCAATGAATTTAGTTGAACTGCACCAACTCTGTCAAGAGAAGTGGTCAAAGATTCAATCAAAAGCTTGCCAGAAACTCGTGGATGGCTACCAAAAGTGCCTAATTGAGGTGAAAACGACCATGGCACACTTAACCAAATATAAGTACTGCTGTATGTATATTTTTGACCCAGCAGATTTGGTCACATTTTCAGAAGACCATAATAAATTCATTAGAGAATCAAACTGTATGAATGTTTTTTGTGACAAAGAAGTATGTGCTGACAATGTAGACATTATTGGAAACTCTGGAGACTTCTTTACCAGTTTATCTGAACTTTTGACCACAACTGTATGCTGGACTTAATGTGAGGCTACCTGACTCCATGTACATGCACATTTATGAATAAATGAAGGTGTAATTTGTCTCCCCCTGGCAGGTGCAATAAAGTTGACTTGACAGTGAGGGAGATGTCAGTCAAGCAAAGTCTGTGCATGCCCACACATTCCTGAGAAAACGTCTAATCAGGCACAATAATTGACACCCGTGTGGGTGCACCATGGCTGTGAAGGGTTTTTAAGCCAGCAACACTGATGGGACTTTTGAGAAGCTGCACGTAACCACTGAGTGAAGTAGTATCTCCAAGTCTGTAGCTCAGCGAACTGCACATTATGCCACAGTGTGTCATTTTCTATTTCTGCACTACACAAAATACTACTACTTTTTATGTACTAAATGTACATATGACAGCTTTGGAGTTGCTGAAAACCTGGTTTAAAGCCAGGCTAAACAAATGTTGGACCTATTTCTATACTGAATGGACTGAGACTAAATTGATATTGAGCTTCTCATCTAACTGATGGTAAGAAATCAAATGTATTTCCCAAAATGTCACTGCTTTCCTTTGACTTAAGAGTCCCTGCTTTTCATCCTCCATTATTTAATCAGTGCTATACAGACTGTGAAGCACTTTGTCAATTCTGCTTTTAGATAAGTGCTATATAAATAAAGACGATTATTGTTATAATAAAAGTATTACTGGTGTGGACAGATAATATGACAGACTGAATATAGAGTTCCTTCTCAAGTGCCATCACTCTATCAGCACGAAAAAGAGCCTTAATTTGATTTAATTCTATGTTATCTGTCATTTTGCAAGAGTCATTTGTCATTCTTTAACATAGCCATCTTATTTTTAGAATGAAACTGTTTTCTTTTAACCTTTTTTTACTTGGGGGGGTTCAATGAGAGCAATGATGTCTTTTTCAGGAGCGACTTGATCACGTTCACACAGTAACACATTTATACCTGGAAGATGTCCATTACAACCAAAGTCTGATCTGCTGGCCACTGAGCAGCTCCACAGCCGTTGGGGTTAAGGGCCTTGCTCAAGGGCCACAAGCTGGCTTCTCTAATCTTTACACCACCATCGTTTGGTAGTTTGTCCGTCGCTTCCATCATCCAACTTTACAAAGTGCTACACATTGAAGAATAAAAGGAAAAGCATTAACAAAGGAAAAGAAAAGGATGCTATCATAAAAAAAATGCTGAAATTGATAACACAAAAGTAAAATTAAGTTTATAAAAAGTTAACATAACCAAACAATGTTTCCCTATTTACATTCCGTCTTGAAACAGCAAAAGTGCCTCTCTCCATTTTTGGACTTACACATTTTAAATATAAGTTTATTTGTTGTTCATTTTGGTTAGATGGCACATTCAGTTGTAACTTAGTTTCTCCCTCTTTTTATTTTTGATTGATTTGTTACGAAAGTAAAAGAATTGTAGCAGAAAACCAGCCGGCTGTCTTTTTAACAAATTCACCATGTTACTATTGCACGTGTGAAACCGTAAGTGTTCCTCCTTTTTTTCTTTTTTTTTTATACATATACAATATGTACAAACTACTGTTACTTAAGTCAGCGGTTTTGTGAGACAGATGGACTCCTTGTGGCCAGAGTAGAGGAACTATTTTGTCAGCACAGCTTAATGTTGAATGTTGAATTCAGGCAGGTAAACTTGTGTTTAGTTTAAGTTGTGTTGACCATAAAGATGAGAGGTCTATTGATCGATATGTGATAGATATCTTTATGGTCAGCGTTGGTGAATGGAGGTTGTGTATGTTGGCGCGGTGTTATTATTGGGATATTGAATTTAGGTTGTTATATCACTCAGTCATACACCTACACTGTGATGACAGCAGAGTACTGTGGAATAGCCTGAAAAATGGTTCCCCTCCATCTCTCCTCTCTCTGTCAAATATGATTATGTCTGTCTCTCTGTTTCGGTCTCTCTCTCTGTCTTTCTCTGTCTCTCTGACCTTACAACCTTACAAGCTACCACTTATTATCACAGACACACAGACACTCTCATCTCTAAATCTGGCAGGATTTATTCACTCTGGCAGCTATGTCTAAGACATTTTATCTCATGGATATAATTTAGCTTTTTTCAAGAGTTTTCAAGAGACTTTTGGACTCATAACTCACATTGTCCTCTACAGAAAGATTAAGGCAGGTTTTTTCCTTTTCCTTTTGGTACTGATAACATCTCAGTATTCCTCTGTCCTCTGGTCAACCTTGCCAGCAATTTATTGTCTCAACAGTCAAAAATGCTATGTACAGGCCACAAATATGACATTTTAAGTAAAGTTGTCTGGCCAAGCCACAGCCAAAGTTTATTGATGCTGTTTCATCAGTGAAATATCCTCCTTTTCAGACTGTCCCTCAATTACTCCTCATTTAATTTCTGTACAAAACTACAAAGTATTCTATTTAATTTATCATGTGAGGAAAAGATAGTCCTAACTTTATTTATTTGTGGCTCATTGTTTAACTCCCCCAATAGTTTAAGACATGTCACTAAAAAACAAACAAGTCACTCCGCTGGTGGCGCTGGAGATAAAGTCAGCAGATCACAGAAGTCATTAGGAGTTATCTTCTGGGGACCATGAATGACAATTCGTCCAGTAAAATTAAAATGAATTAGTCCAGTCACAAGAAAAATTAATGAAGGTGTAGACGAAATGAATTACATTGTCCCTCACGCCAGGAAGACAAAGTATCACCAGTGAAAGCCATGAAAGTCCTAATAGGAATTTTAACACTGTGATCAATCTACAGACCAAAGACCTACAGGTAGAGTTCAAACAAAAGCATTTAGAGGGTGAATCAAAGATGGTTGTCAATGTTGGCTTTGTCTTAGATCTGACAAATCATATTGCAGCAATGCCAGTTATACAGCACTGTGGCTTCTTAGGTAGGAAAGTGTGAATTAACCAAACAAGTATGACACAAAAGTTTGTTTTTGGGGACTAATATGATGAAAAGCTCATCCAATGGGCTGTCGCGTTGCCAGCTACGGGCAGGTACTGTTAGTGTATTACAGAAAATATCCTGTAATTTTGCAATGTTAAACCGTCCAAACACATAAAACTGCAATTGCTGGAACTGGAACTTTGCCAGTAGGAGTGAAACCAACTGCTGGTGGCAGAACAAAAGTAGCAAACTGTCACTAATGAGTGATTATTTATCCTGGATGTACATTTCTATTAAGAAAAAATGGTTTGCTAAACAAAATGCATGCTGCCAATTTTAAACCTGAAACCAATTTGATTTCATGGCTCATAACACTTATTTTCTTGGTGTATTTTGTTTTCTTATGCAGCTCATTCATACTGTAGGTATCACCATTGTAATTAGCTATGCTCTATCAGTAATAGGCCGGGTTCCCAGCCTTCTTTATTTTATTTACTTTTAACTTGGCCTCAAATTACATTCCACAAAACATCGGACAAACAAAGGCCTTTAAAATGTTTTTAATATGGCTTTCTGAAGGTTGTAGCTACCCTTTTATGTTGTGTAGTGCTGTTCAGAATGTGGTCCAAATCACTGTTCCTTTATACAAAAGTACAGGATATCCAGACGGGGAATTCAATGTTCACTTGTCCTGCTACATTTGTAGGTCAGAGATCAGAGTGAGCTAGAGGGGATTAAGTGTTTTTCATGCTTGCAGATCCTGGTGCTGCAGCTTTAAATTGTAACCACCAGCCGCCTTTTAGTAAATAATGAATAGTAGCAAAAGGGCGGTTCTGTTAACTTACAGCACTCCAGGACAACAAGGATAGATAGGCTGATAGGCTCTCATCTCAGAAATAGATGTTTCTGTTACAAGCAATAATGGCATTGATTGTCTGGTGTGGACTCTGATTAGAAGTGTTATTGGATGGACAATGCAGCTGATGAAGAGACTAAGGAAGATATATAGGTGAATTTACTCTCTCTCTTTCTCCCTGTTCCACTCACAAACACACCAACACACACATACATACAGTCCTCACACACGAACACACGTGAGTGGAATTGACTCAGTTTTTTAGTTTTTTTGAATGAACAAAATGGCTCACAGATGGAGGAGAGACTCCCACTGTTCTCTCTGCTGCGCTCCATGGCACAGCTAGTTACACATGAACATATACACACAAACACACACATTGTTATACTCTCCGATCTGATCTACTGCAGCGATCAGTGAGGGGCTGATTTAACTGACTGAGGGGAAAGTCAGGGGGAAAATGAAAAGTGTGAAAATTAATGATGGAAATTGTGCTTCATAAAAGTTTCACAGAGTTTAACAGGTGCAATATATGCAGAACAAATGTGATAAAGTATTATCTTTCACAATACTGAAAATTAAATGAGGAATTCTTCATGGTTAATAGAAATTGATGGATTTTCGAGAGATATCTGGTGGAGATTAGGAGGGGAAATGGAGATGGGGGGACATTTGGCAGGGTGAGTAAAAGGCCAAGTTCTAGGAGGCTTGGGCCTGTCTGTTCATCAGAAAATATTACGCATATTACCCAGCATGCCTCACAGCGGCTGTCCGTGTCCCCCCGACCGCCACCCATGGCTGACTCTGCTGAGAGGGAACATTTACTGTGGAAATCACAGTTTGAGGAGGCAGAAATGGGAGGGGAGGTTGTGTCAAGGCAGAAGAGGGAGTACAACAGTAATAGCCAGGACCTTGTTGTCGTAAACTTCATATTTATTACATTTAATTTCATGTCTGTGCTTTTCATTCACAGGCCGGCTGAAATGCAGTTTCATTTGACAAACCTCCAGGAAAGATTTTACATTAGAAAATGAAGATGAGGGTGTACTGTATGTGTGAAATGCTTCAGAGCAATGGCATGTACAGTACTGAAGGAACACACAGAAATTGATTCCAAAAAAGAAAAGCGGAGTCAAACAGTGAGTGAGAAAAACAGAGATCAGAGATAAACAGACATAGAGACTAGCGGCCTTGTGTGGGCGGTCGGAGAACTAGAAGGTTTCTCTTGATGTTTTTGTTTAAGGGCACTTTCATGATCTCTGTGTCTCCGAGGACTTTTTCACTACAGATCCCCTTTGCACTGAAACCACTCCAGCACTGGGTCATTGCACCGTTAGCGATGAAACATAAAACATGGCTTCTGGACTAAAGCGCCATTGTTGCCATAGCGATGAGAGAGCCAGAGCTGCTGAAAATCCCCTGGAAGAGGAGACATTAAATAATATCTCATCACGCACGTCTCTGCACATGCACTTGTTTGGGTGTAGAAGGATGGATGTAGAAAAATAGGACCGTTTCAGATGAATCCCGTAAACTGAACTATGAAAATGGACAAAATTATCACTTTTACAATTCAAATGTTTTTTGTCACATTACAAGAATTCTTTGATAATTCCCTGCAGCACTCCACAGCTGCTCTGCTGGAGAAGTGTCAACAAGAAGTCACTGTGCATGATTTTATCTTCAGAAACAAGAAAAACAACACCAACCAGAAATCCAATCTGAGGTTATAAATTGAATTTGGGAGCAATTTTGCGGAGAGCATTTGTACCAAGTCATATTTTATTCTTGTTTCTAATTATCATATTGACACATCAGTGAACTTTTGGATTGTAATTATTGGATTAAGGGGTTAAACAAAATATGTGATATTTTTTACACGATGTGCTAAAACAAATATTTAACACAAACACACAAGCACTTAATTTGAGGTGAGTCGGCCATGCTCCTAATCAGATTAGTTCTTACTCTAAATACAAACTTAATTTGCCCTTGATCAACATTTAGGTTGTGAACACCACAGAGTAAATAAACAGAATTTCTTGCCGCATTTTTGCACATGTGAAGAATATCAGCTTGTCTGATAGGATTACCGTGGCAAAGCAAATGGAGCAAAACAGATAAACAAAGTAACAATACAGGGTTGTGCAGGCGTAGAGAGAAGATCACACACACTGAGTAACTCGGCCCTGAGCAGTCAGATCATGTCTGTTGACGGAAGTGTGCTGACCTGAGTTCAGAGTGCTAGAAGCAGGTGAAGCCGGGATGTAACCCGATGAGACGACTTTTTGTCTGATCTCAATGTGTTCCTGGGTCAGATAGAGCCTTGTTTAATCCTTTGTGCAGAAAGTACAAAAAGTAAACAGAAACCCAGGCACACTGTCACTAACAGGATCACTTTTTGACAGAAAAAAAACCATTAATGATAATCAAGATCAAAAATGATATCCATAGACACGGCGTACAGGTGAGTAAATAGTACATCTGCACAAGAGGTCTTACTGCTCAGTTTAGAAATGCTGCTCATATCTTAAATTTCTAGTTCTGTTCATATCCATTCAGGATGTATCCCATATCCCCCACCAGTTTGAACTGTCAGTGATGGTGAAAGTCATGCGTGTACAGGGTGAAAATAGCGTCCACGTCCATTGTTCTTACCCATTCTTTTCCCACTTGGTTTGAATACATTTCTGTGCCTTTAAGTTTTGACTGAATTGAGGATTTTCTTTAACTTTTTTTCTGCATCTCTGTCTTCAGTGCTTACTCCCAGCCCAGCCAAACTGTAATGACCAACAATTAGTACAACAGTATGTCTTTGGTGACATAAAAGTGACTTCTTGTCATGGTAATACGGTATGAAGCCGTACTGTGTTACCATGGCAAGAAGTCAATTATCATAGGTCTGATTTTTAGCACATTCAACTAAACAAGAGGCCATGCAACAGAAATCTATTCAGCAGCTCTTTTTGATTAGAAAACTCAAATCATAGTGTGAGGAAATGTAACAGTATGAAAATCAACTTGCTTGAGAGTAAAGTGCAGTTCAGTAAATATATTTTGTATTGTTCTGAGTCTGACTCTTGAAAAGTCTACCACTTTCTTCTGGCACATCCTTGTTCTGAATTATCACTGTAAAATATGAGAGGTGCCTGCCAAACAAAATCAAACCCAGAAGACAGACAATAACAAAACATGGATATTGTGAAAAGAATACATTGCATAACAGTGCTGCTATCTCGCAGCCAGCTATTGTTTTCTGTCTTAACAAATACAGATAAGAATACAATTAGTGACATCTGTGACTACCCCAGACAGATACAGAGATACAGTTTTAATGGAAAACAGTTCATCCTGGTATGCTGTTGTAATAATTGGATCAGATTTTATGGCTCTGTTTCTCTTTTGCTGCTTCCCTCCTGCATCACTTATCTCTCTCCCTCGGTGTTATCCATCTTCTTCTCTTCTACCCCACCAGAAAAAGTCATTCATCGCTCTGGCAACCTAGCAGTGTTTTCATTATCACCTGCCTCCTCTCCCTCAGTCACCTGGCCAAAGACGGATGTCGGGGTCATCAACAGGAGACAGAGAAAGCCATGCGAACCACCACAGTATCACAGCTCTCCATCTTTATGGTGTTTAGTTCAGCAGCATTGTGTCACTGATAACTTTTCCATCCCTCTCACTACTTTACTGCATAATGGCTCATCGAACTAGATTTCTCTTTCTCTGGTGACTCCTTCGGAAAAAAAACCCTCTATGCCAGTCCTCTTGAGCGAACATTGCATCAGTGTTTTGTTGTGCTTTCATTTCAGTTTTGTCTCAGTCAAGTTTTTGTCACTCATGGCGTTGGAGACTTGGCATGCACATCATTGCATACACAGACATGCACACAATGGCCTCTTTTCTCTGCCGCTGTCTGCTGCAGGTGCTGTGGAGACTCATGGGAAAGGGCAATGTATTTCCATTTTAAAAAAAGCTGGGAATTTGTGTGTGTGTGTGTGTGTGTGTGCGCGCGCGCGCCCAGGTGCAGTCTAAATCAGTACCTGTGAATATAGCGTCTGTGTTTTTGAAGTTTCTTTGTGATGTTACAGGTCATCATTCAAAGACTAAAGAGGAGATGAGGAGACAGCGAGCGAGACAGTGTTTAAAAGTTTAGGTGTGTGTGAGAGAGAGAGAAAGATTTCACAAAAGAGAATGAGAAAAAGACAAGAGACTAAGTAAAAATAGTGTAAATATTCATGTTTTCCATTAGATGATTTATTCATTAGTGGCTGACATTCAGTTATTTATAAACTGCTTGTGTGTCACCACTGTTGACAGAAGTGTTGCTCTGTGTTCATGGGGGAAGTACGAAATGTAAAATGGAACATGAAACAACCAGCGTGTGCTCAAATGATGCCACAGTAAAGGTTAGCTTTGACTGGAAAGCAGTTAGGAAACAGAAAGTAATTTCTTAATGTGTGTGTCACTGCTTTCCCAGCAGCTGCTCTGTTACTTGCCATGTATTCTCATCCATGTTTCTCCCCTGACTCCAGATTTTGACCCCAGTCTCGGGCTGATGACTGGCATTGCCCCCATAAATCCCATGATATCCGGTCTGGGCCTGGCGCCCCCGCCCCTCTCCCAGGATGTACCAGTTGTCAAGGAGATCATCCACTGCAAGAGCTGCACGCTGTTTCCTCCCAACCCCAGTAAGTCTCATAGAAGTTATCACTGCTGTTTGAACAATTATAAGCATTGCAAAAACACTGCAAGCTGACGCATCTTCAGAGAGCCTGGAGCATCTTTTATTTATTGACGCAGTAGTGTGCATTATCAGTTACTTTTCTCTGTCCTCGTCGTCACACTTTGGGCTCTGGATAGAAACCTATGCACCACTCAGCCAGATATTGTGTGACAAGGAAGAATAAGGGAGTATTCTTCCTTAATGTCATCTTTAATACCTCTTAGCACCTCTACCCAGTAAAGTGTAGCTGATTTGCATTCACGTTTCGTCAGGAAGGAAGGGAGAGGAGGAATTAAAGGACATGTTTGGGTGTGTATGCATACGGGCGTGCACTTGTGTGATGTCTGTGAATGTATAATTGGGGGGGTGACCTCTATGACCACGTAACACGGCGCTGCTGTCTTTAATATGCCAGGCCAAAGAGGTGGTGGTCCTCCTCTTAGCTCAGCTCACCCTTATCACTGTATCTTTACTTAATCTTTCTTCACCTGCTTCCTCCACTGTATTATAAATATATATATAGTTCTCTTTCTCTTTCTTTTTTCCTCTATTTCTCTTATCATATTCTGCATCTCCCCTCCTTCCACCTTCTGTTTAAGGGGTCAAATCCACCTAATTACCTGATTTTTCCAGCTACTAGCTCCAGTTCAAAAGGTCTCTGTCAGGCTCTGGCCATTATATATGTATATGTACAAACACACACTCACACACTCACTTTTGCAAACACATATCTGAACATAAACACACACAAATATATAGGCCTTTCTATTAGGAAGTATCAGGATCTGTAATGAAATGGGGGTTTGTTGTGAGCATATCCTTAAACCTTCACAAAATGGGGGATGAAATTAAGGATGAAGGTGCAAGAAATCCCTGTTCTCACAAGTGAATTATTAAATTGTCATTATTAATTATAGCTACATTACTGTCCTCTGTGTACCACTATAGGTGATTCATGGTAATTGGGTTAATCTTTCCATTGTGTTCTGAAGGAACAGAAGGGGAATTACTGGAAAGCAAGCGAGCTCTACATCTGAACCAGGGGACAATGTTGGCAGCACGTGTTGACCGTGCATAACAGTAGGTCAACAAAAGTTAAATAATATTATATATTATATAAAACTGAGCAAGAAGAAGTGGAAAAGTGGAATAGGGAATGAACACCATTCCTGTACTCAGTGGTGGTTCTGGGATGGCTCCCAAAGGGGCCATTGCCTGTGACAACAAGTCCAGCTCCCCTCATAGCCTCCATAAAATGTCACTGCAATTTATGCCAAGAGGCAGGGCAAATATGTTATTTAATATTTCAATACATTTGCCCCCACAGCACATTTTAATAGGATTAAATGATATGACAATATATATACTGTAGGATGATTTCATTATATAATTTATACTGAAGTGACTTTTCCTTAAATATCTATCTAATATGTATGGCGGCCATTGGGGTAATGTTGCAAAGGTATTATCAGGACTGCTTTATGGGATTTGTAGTATGTTGCATCAATGTGATGGAGTCCCACTGGATTAGACAAAAACAGTCGTTCTCCACTGGTTATTATCTATATAGAAACTTAACTTCTTTCAATATGATATGAATGTTTTCAAAATATGTGCTTTTATATATAAGATACAAATTAAATGAGGACATTTTCAATCAGTGCAGGTCTTGTAAAACTAATTCACAGAATCACTCCTACTCAACCAGACAGTTATCTAATCCCAAACATTTTGAATAGCAAAGGGTCAATTTTCAATCAGATGTACGGGTCCTAACTATGGAAGTCTTTTTTTCTCATTTGGCTGAAACTATATCCTGCCTAAAGCCCTACAGCGCATATTTTAAAAGGACTTTAATCTATGCTTTATAATCTCATGTCATAACATATATATTTATATTATTTAAGTCATAAGAAAGCCCCATTTTCATTGTTATTTGTATGTTATTTGTTTGATTTTAACCTGTGCAAATAAACAAAACTAAATAGTTTTTTCAAAGAATTTTCAGTTTCTATATCAAACTATATTAATAACATCATGCAATTAACAGCAGAAATGAAGTGAAAATAAAACAGCATGAGTATAGTCTGGGCTCATACTTTTTCTTCACACTTTATATTCTGTAAATAATTAAACGTGATCCCAGTGTTCACTCCCTCCGGGAGGAACTTTCTACCTTCTGTCTGGGAGCTTTTTCAAGGCAGCCTCATATGTCACATGGAGAACACATCAATTTCAACCTAGACTACCAGTGAGAGCACCTCACTACAACCAGCGTGGGAGCCTGCCTTTGATAACGAGTGTGTTTGAGTCCAGCGTTCACCCTTACTGTAAAGCACCACCCTCACGTTTTAATGCAGAAAGAAAACTGAATCCCCCTCACCTTTAGACCTTTACATGAGCTACCCTAGTGATCAGAGAAGAGCACACGGATAAAAAGCAGTACACAGAGTTCATTCCAGTCCCGAGGCTGAATGAGGAGTCAGGCTGTTAACGGCTCAACATTACAACACAGGAATGTGTCATAAACACTCCTCTGTATGAACTAAGGTTACATTATTTTCCAGTGTGAGCACTTTCATATTTTCTCACCTTTTTGCCTTCATGCAGACACAGAATAAAAGTGACCCATGCCCTTGAATCCTTAAGGGACATATTACTAAAATATAGTTATTCTTAAAGTCAAACTTTCCCTTCACCTTTCACTTCTTTTTTTAAATTTTTTTTTTGTGTATATGACAAAAGACGTAAAATAACAACCGCTTCTAATGTTATCACTCAACTGAATGGGTGTTATCAGTGGTGATCAGCCTCATGGGTCAGAAGGGGCCTTCTACGCATATTGGTAGGTTCAGAAGGCCGTTATCATCTATTAGCATGGCTGATCAATGTGATGTATACAACAAGACTCCTGATCCAGTCTGAGAGGAATCCAGCTCACCGCTAAACCTCACGTCACGTGACTGCAAAGTTTCTCTCTGAAAACAAAAAAAAAACATTCATGATATTCTCAGTGGAAAATGCAATATTATAAGATAGTTTTGTCATTAGAATGCATTTGATGATATTTTTAGCGATAAATGTGTATTTTATTTTCATAATCTTCTTTCAGTGAATGTATATGAGCTTTTGTTAGTTAGTTAATACAAAGATTCTGCAACGTTTTCTACCGTTGCTAACGGAATTTATTTCTCAGAATCAAAGGAGAACTGATGGCCTTAATGTCAACCCAATCGTGTTGTTCAGTTAACTTACCTATCATATTTTGTAGTTATAAAGGACATGTTTGTGTTTTTGTGTTGAGAAATATTAACAATATGATTGAAACAACATGCAAGTAAGGTGGTTTCAGCGATCCTAGCAACCCATAGCAACGATAATGATAATAATAACAGCCTTCTGTTACCAACCAACCAATATCTATGAGTCTGACCACTGATAATGCCCATTCAATCGAGTGATAATGTTTGAAGCGGGTAAAAATAAACAAACAAGAAGCTTTATAGAGATTTGAAAAAAAAAAACAATCATAAGCAGGGAATCAGATGCAGCTCAGTGGGTACAGATGGCACGTACACTGCTAAGGTTAAGGACTCCATCTCCTATGGGCCATTCACACACAAAATTTAAGCACTCATGCTACTTGTAAAGCACTTTGGATAAAAGCATCCACCCAGTGGTGTGTTAAGATATAATATGGGGCACCCATTAAGCTGCTTGAACGAAAACTCTCAGCTCTCTCTTCCCCCTATCTTCTCTACTGTATCTTCACACATCTTCGTGATGTTTCCTGCTACAGTTTCATTCCCGCTCACCTTCCCTACATATCATTTGTCTCCTGCTATTCATTTTCTTCCATTTATGTCACCTTTTATGCAAGAAGTGCACCATAGACAAGAGTGGGTTGAAAAGTTAGTCTTCAGAGGAAGCAAATTTACTCCCAACATGAAAGAATGGCACTTTCTTTCCCTTTGAAAGATGCTGCTGTTGCCTTCCACAATAGACCAAGAAGGTGTCAAAACTGTCCTTTGAAACCAATAAGACGTCATTCCTCAGTAGCAGACAAAGAGAAAAAAGGGGAAATGCCATCTAAATAACAGCATTTCATGGCAGGAATGTAACGCAGCAATTTATTTGAACAGATGGGAAGACATTCACCCAGAACCGAACAGAGCCATTGAAGAGATTTTTTGGCCAACTGGTGGGGTTTCTGCTGTAATTGAAGTCTCTGCGGTTCTTAAGGGGGTCACAGCACGATAAGGGGTCCATGCAGGGGGTCAGTATAAAAGCTGACATGCATCTTTCTTTAAACAGGGTGTTTGTATATGGTGTGTATGTGGGAACAAGAAGGGCAGAAGGGAGAGATAGGAAAGGAAATGGAAAATGTGACGAGAAATGTTGTTGTGAGTGTTTTTTTCACTTAGTGTGCTGTGTGTGAAGTTAGAGGATGATTGTGAGTCAGTGCTCTATTTCCCGAGGTATTTGTTACATGTCCAGCAGGCAATAGCAATGTGTGTGTGATGGGGATAGAGGGCAGCAGGTTGCATATGGTGGCTATCACAGGAAGCAGGACCCCCAGCTACTCCACCTTGGATATTTCATGCAGCTTTCTCCTCATTGACCTTTTGCTGAACAGCACTAAAACTCAGTATCTGTCCCTCTTGGTTAGTCTTTCTCTTCATATCCGCATCTTTATCTTTATGTTTTCTCCTTCAACTTTCATTATCTTTTTGTTTTCTTCTATTTTTTATAAGGCTATATATCAGGATTCAGATAATTTCATTTTTGTAACTTTATACATGTTTATGAAAATCTAAATTGATGTGAAAATGCCAAATTTTGTGAAGTTCTTGGGATTCCTCTTTGTTGTTTTAATAAGCCTCAGCGTCGGTTGGGGCAGATCTGCTGCCGTTTGAGATGCATTATAGGTAATGAAGGTTAAAGAATAAGGATGAGGACTCATAAACAATTAGACTACATTATTGCACAATGATTTGTCTCGACAGTCATGACTATTAATTAATGTGAAATTGTAAACAGTACACTGTCAATACGCAGCTCCGCCATTATGCCCGGAAGACTTTTTTCTTCTTATCTTAAAACAGAAAACTGTAAGATTTGATTAAACTTTGTTTCTGTTTCTGTCTCTTTCTCTTATTCCATGAGTCCCATATACACAGATACAAACCCATTTTCCTCTCTCAGCCCTTTAATACTGAAGACCAACATTTCATTTGCTGCTTCAGGGAATTACTCTATGAGTGTCTTTAATGGTCATCCCTTCCTCCGGCTCTTCTTTTTCGAACACTTTTTCACTGATGTCAGGCTTGTCTGTCTGTAATTACCCTCAAGTAAAAGACCAAAGATGCCCTTCAGAACCCCCCTGTCTACGTGCCTACATTTCTAAAAAGTCCCTAGTATGGATTTCATCCTCCTTTCAAAGCCAAACATTTGGTAATGCAGTCACATCTTGAGTGTGTCTGGAAAAAATGTTGGCTTTTAAAGGCAGGCTTTTATGAAGCAAGGATGCCTAAATGTCAGATTGTTACCTTGTTGTCCTTTTATATTGTCCTGCTCGCTCATCAACCGAACTCTGTCAGAAATCTCTGTCTAATTTAATGCTGAATCGTGCAATGAACCCGCAGAATGTTTTCGCTGACTGCAAAGTAAAGGCATGGAAACTATCACCTTGGTGCTGTCCTAGAGTTGGTGCGTGTGCGTGTGTGTGTGTGTGTGTCTGTGTGTGTTTTCTGGCTTTGAGTATGCCAGTGAGGGATCAGCCTTGAGTATGTGCATGTTCCAGTTTAATGCCATCATCATCGCGAAGGTCAACGGACAAAGGCATTTGGGCCATGTGCCAGAGCAAGCTGTGACATGAGGAGGACAAAGCCATAAAGTACCTTTGATGTGTTTTACCATAACTTTGCTGCAGGCATTCCAGCACTAAAGCTACAGGAGTGGATAATAGCTCCTCTTGGGCCCATAATTTAAAATTTCATGTCCAACCTTTTGAGTACTGAATGAAAAATACACTATTTTTTTTTCTAATTCAGGAGATGATTGATGGAAAGTTGTATGATTTAGGCCACAGCTTTACAGCCATGGGAAAGTGATTTCAGCTGCTCAAAGCGTACGTGAATGAGTTCGACATTTCAGCTCTGCTCAAGGTACATTTTACATAACTGCTGGGTCCAATTTGTTCCGTGTGTCAGTCAGCAAATGTCTATACTTTTGTGATGGCTGCTGTAAGAATAGAATAGTATTTTCGGTTTTATATTTTGCCTACAACATGTAGCTGTATTCTTAGGTAGTTTTCACAGCTGTAGTTAACTTCACTTATAACCTCTGCTGTATAATCCTTATAATACTAAAACATTTTGAAAATCCATCTTTATGGTATGTCTTTATTTACTTTTTACTAATCTTTAAGCGTTATTGTGGCTTTTATATTATATTTTAAGATCACAATAGATTGATATCTGTACTTATTGAGAAATCCTCTCAGTTGCCAGTTTATTAGGTACAGCTAACTAAAACTAAGGCAGTCTAACAACAACCCCTGAATACATTTTATATAAATTCTATATATAGTTTTGTTGCAATTGTTTTAGAGAGAGTTGATTCAACTTTACTGTATCTTTGGAAGTTGTAGTTTGTGTTGCTGTTGAATTGTATTGTGTAATACTGAAAGGTGTTCCTTATATTCACATCAGTGATCAAATGACCATAGAGTTGACACCCTGACGTATCACAGATGAACCAAGAGCTATGATAGGTAACTTAATCATTGTTATTGTGATGTCATCCTGCATCATCAGCACTACATGGACCCAGAGGGAGAATCAAATACTGGTTACTGAGCTTGATTTATAAATAGAAAATGTATTTTCTTAGAGCACCACAACTTAAATATACAACATTTTCATGCCAGTTGTTATTGCAAACAGAAAAAAAAAAGAATCTGACTCTTTGCCAACCATAGTAACACATCAAAGCCCAGATGGTTTAGCGTTCATCAATTTCCCAGTTTCCTCTGTGCAGACTTAACCAGTCACTCATATCATCCATGGAAAGCCTGTTCTGTCTAAGATTAGATCAGTCAACATTTATCTTTGTTCAGTCATTAACATCCTTCATGCTTCAGACCATCGACACGAAAGGATCAACCTCTCTCTGGCCAGAAGGATTTGACTTTCATGCTCGGAATGGTGTGACGCGATTATTTCTGTAATATAAAAATGATTCAAGCAGATTGTTCCATGCTATCGCTTATCATTCTGTATTTCCATCATGGTATGGTCATAAAGAAATCTTCCCCCTTCTGGACATCTCATCATTAATGAGAGGAGACAGTCTGACTGTTGAAGCCTTTAAATCCAAATGTAAATCCTTTTGCCTTAACTTTCAGTGAGTTGCTTATTTTTTTTAATCACTTCAAGCTTTGTACCTTACCAGAGGAGCTTGTGTCGCTCAAGTATCACCTGACGTCTTCATGGATCCATATTCCTCATATATTTTAAAATATATCTATAATATTGTCATCCTGATTCTCTATACTGAAGTTTTTACTATGTTGGTCTATTAAGTACAGTACTGTACACACAACGTCTACTGCATGTACGTCCTGGAAGAGGGTACTTACCATTTGTTTTTTCTTCCTGAGGTTTCTTCAATTTTATCCACTGTTTAAAGCGGTTTTCCTCATCGGATCTGAGGGTCTAATGATAGAGATATTTTATCCTGTACAGATTATAAAGCTCCTTGAGGGAAATTTGTGATTTGTAACACTGGGCTATATAAATAAAATTGACTTGACTTGACTTTCTCAGGTAATCTTTTCGTATGATTGTATTGGTCCTTACAGCAGATTATATTGCCTCAAAACATGTAAGGTGCATGGAAAATATGTAAAGATATGGAACTAAATTAGCACTATGTCAAGAATAACACTTTCAGAGGTAGACTGCTGCTATATTTAACTTTTTTTTTACTTTATTAATCACACAGGTGAAATTATTTCTCCGCATTTAACCCATCCAGTGGCACCTGTACGAACACACACATGCACAGGGTCACACAAAGAGACAGGTGCCATATTCACACTGGAGCGGTGGGCAGCAGTTCACAGCGCCCGGGGAGCAATTGGGGGTGTGGTGCCTTGCTCAGGGGCACCTCGGCCTGCCATCCCACCAGCTGTCAGTCCACCAATCTTCAGGAGGGAGAGCGGGGATTGAACCTCCAACCTTGGGTTATTGGACGACCCTGCTCTACCACTGAGCCACGGCCACCCCCAACTTGTTTCTCTATTCTTTACAGCATCCAATTTTCCTTTGTATAATGTGGCTTAAATGTAGTCATTTTCAAGTACTCAGTCACTTCATGCGTTTAATGGCTATGTTGAAGTGTAATATCATGTACACACGTGGTATGACTGACTGAGGGATAGAAGAGACATTCATGATAATCTTTTGCTGTTTTAGCCACATACTAAAACTTTTTTTTATATATTTTCATAAGTATTGTTTGGGCTTTTTGACTGTTAAATCCAGCTATTTGAGCAACACTGAAGCCAGTTGACGTAAATTGTCTGTGACCAGTGTAAGTTATAGGAGTTAGAAGAGCTGAAGAAGTGTTTGTTTGTTGCTTATGTGAGACGTGAAATGGTTTGAAGTGTGAAAGTGCAATCACTGAAAGGAGACAAGTCAGTTGAAGAGAAAAACAGGAATTAAGTTTTAACGTTTTTTACTTTCAGTAAATAAGTTAATAGGAAAACTATCCTATCTCTGACCTATTTTTAATGTTACTCCAACCATGCTTGCACTCTCTTCCTTACCTCTTGTAAGCTCTCTCCATTACTTTGAACAGTTGACCCCAAGTATTTGAACTCATTCACCTTTGCCACCTTTACTGCTTGCATCCCCACCATTGTGCTGTCCTCCCTCTCATTCACGCAAATGTATTCCGTTTTGCTCCTACTGACTTTCATCTGTCTTCTCTCCAGTGCATACCTCCACCTCTCCAGGCTCTCATCATAGTCCACAGTTGGTCCTGATCTCATCCATCAACCTGTCTATCACCATTGCAAACAAGAAAGGGCTCAGAGCCGATCCTTGATGTAATCCCACCTCAACCTTGAACCCATCCGTCACTCTTACTGGCCACCTCACCACTGTCACACTGACCTCATACATATCCTCTTCTACAACCGACTTCCTCATACAATACTACACTTCATTTCTAGGCACCCTGGCAATGTAACTCCTTCTAACCTTCGCTATTCTTCTCCATCAACATTTTCAAAGCAAACATCACATCTGCAGTGCTCTCTCCTGGCATAAAACCATACTGCTGCTCACTGAACATCATCTCTCCTCTATAAATCTTCCATTACTCTTGTCCATAGCTTCATGCTGTGGTTGATCAACTTTATACCTCTCGAGTTACTGAAGCTCTGGATCAACTTTATTCTCGAAATATCAATACCAGTACAATTCTTCTCCACTCTTCAGGCATCCTCTCACTTTATAAGATTGTGTAAAACAATCTAGTTAAAAACCCCATTGCCATATCTCCTAAACATCTCGATGTCTCCACAGGCAAATCCTCTGGGCCAACCACCTTTCCGCTCTTCATCCTCTTCATAGCTGTTTCCTCATTTCATCCTTGCTAATCCACCGCACTTCCTGATTCACTATCCCCACATCCTCCAACCTTCTCTGTCTCTCCTTGTCTTCATTCATCAGCCCCTCTAACTACTCCTTCCACCTTCTCAGCACACGCTCCTCACTTTTCAGCACATTACCATCTCTATCCTTCATCACCATAACAGGCTGCACATCCTTCCCAGCTCTGTCCCTCTGTCTAGCCAACCAGTACAAGTCCTTTTCTCCTTCCTTAGTGTCCAACCTCCCATACAACTCACCATATGCCTTTTCCTTAGCCTTCTCCACCTCTCTTTTCACCTTAGATTTAGCATACTGAATCCATATGACTTTACTCAATATAACCCTGAAATATTCTGACGCCTAGATGATCACTAATTGTTCAATTTTGACGTGTTTAGGTTTACTGTAAATCTGAATATTTCTGGTGGATTTCTTGCATTTATATTGTGTTAAAGGGACTATAGTTGTACCTTCAATTGGAATAAATTAGTTTCTTTTCTTTCCTTCTCCATGTTTGACAGACCTTCCGCCTCCTGCCACGAGGGAACGCCCTCCAGGGTGTAAAACTGTGTTTGTCGGCGGTCTGCCTGAGAACGCCACTGAGCAGCTCATTGTTGAGGTCTTTGGACAGTGTGGGGATATTGCTGCCATCAGAAAGAGCAAGAAAAACTTTTGCCATATCCGATTTTCTGAGGAGTTCACTGTGGACAAGGCTCTCTTCCTCTCTGGTAAGGTCTCTTCCCTATAAAACCATTCCACACTATCTAAGTAACCATGTAAAATATTCCATCCTGCGTGGTATTTGATTACGTCTGTTTACATACATTTACAAAGGAACATTTTATGTCTGGTAAGCCTGGTAATCTGTCGCACGTTTTGTTTGTTGTTTTTATGCCAACTACTGTGCAATAAAACCCCTAAATACCCACAACCTTGTTTTAAGGTATGTATTGGTTTACATTGGGCTTAAAGGTCAGAGGATAACAGCTTTCTTTCTGACTCGCCTGGACTATATTGAATCCGTAGAGAGACCGCTTGTATTGTCAGTCCAGTGCTATCAGTGCACCCGGCCCTCTCTCAGTACCACCTCAGCTGGAGGAAGAATGATGAGCTGTTAACCTTTACTCTGATGGAAATGAAAGGGCTGATATATATCACTCAGCTTTACAATTCTCCGGCCTCACACAGTCACTCGGGACCATTTGACAGATGGATAAATAGATAGAGGGATGGATGGACAGATAGATGAAAAGTTTGCTGCACTCCATACAGATTGGGTTTATAGTTAAAGGGACAAGAGAGTCATGTAGGTCTGGAAGCCAGAATAGAACAAACTGAATAGACTCCTGCTATTATATCAGCCAGCATCCTTTTTTGTAAATATGCACATTTATCAATTGTGCATGGCCCTCATTAACACCAGCTATGTGAAGCTAGGTTCATACTTGACGTAAGGTGTTTATGGCCAACCTGCTGTAGATATTTATATATATGTATACATATATATATATCGCAACTTAATGAAACTTAATAAGAGGTAATAATACAATAATTAAACAATTGTCTAAATATGTGTTCTCTTTTTTCCTTCTGTCTTTATATGTTTAATAAATACAGTCATAAAGGCTTGGGATAAGCACAAACGTGTTGAAACTAGTTGAAACAACTTTCGCTTGCATGGACGTATCCTTGCCTTAATTTGCCATTTCTAGATCGATTTCTAGAGTTTCTAAAATCAGCTTTGATTTCAGTCTGAACACTTCATTATATTGAATAATAAATATTTAACTACTACAAATGGAGGCCCTGACAATGTTAGATCCTACAACCAAATATGTTATTAAATACATTATCAATAATGTTATGTTATTTTATCTAAATGCAGTTACAATCAAATGTTTTTTCAGCAAATTAAACCCAGATGTCAATATATATATAACATTTCCCAGGTTAATGTTGGACAGTGTCTTTATTATAGTACCAAGCAGTCTAACAATTTCTCTATTATTGAGTTATTGACTTAGCCCTATGCCCCTTGACTCCCTAGAATCTCCTGCTTTAATCATTTGTTGTGTAAATATTATTCGCTCTTATAGGCTCACACCACCTGACAAGTGAACTTGCTCACAGCGATAGACCTCTCCTTGAGAAGAAGAGGTCTATCGCTTCATCATGTGACACCAGCTTATCATTTTATTTCATCTCCATCCAGCAGCTTCTCCTGGAAAGATGCTTTAAATCTCTCTATGTGAATTGCTGGCCATATATTCCCTCTTCACAAAGCTAATTTAAAACACCAGCCACTGCAATAATATCCTCTGCATTATTTAATGTGTGTGTGTGTGAGAGAGAGATCCCATCTACCTTTTCCCTACAGAAAGTGAGGTGCTATAAGTCCATATATTAGCCAGATGACGGACTTGTGTAGCTTTCTCATAAATACTACTTTCCTATCTGTGGCCTCTTCTCCTGAAAACACACACGTACACAAACATTCACACACAAACACACATTACAGCAGCCTCGGCTCACTGAAGTCTCTCTTTATGAAATATTGAAGCAAACCAAGAGCCTTAAGCAGGGAGAGCAGACTAAAGCTCATCCTCGTGTCTTTCTTCTGCTCACACTGACATCCAACTTTATTTCCTTTTTTCTCTGATGAGAGGGTGCATTCATATGTATTTGGAGGGAAGGCTGGCTCAGGACTTTCTGAGTTTTATTTCCTGGTTTTGGAGTGCACACTGTACTGTAAACACCCCAGCCTCTAACCCATCATTCAGACCAATCAATTGACAAAACAAGTGTGACTTCACATCCACACACAGGCCACAGAGAGAGAACATTCTGCCTGTTTGTGCTTATCTCTGTCTACCTACTGTATGTCTGAATTAGAGTAGGTGTTGATAGAAATTGATGTTTCACCCCGTTGCGTCTCTCATCCATCCAATCAATTAAATGTCTCAGCGATCTTCCATGTCCTCTCTCTATCGTTTCCCCAGACCTCACCTTTTTCTTAATTCGTCTCATCTCCCCACAAACCTCTCCAGGTTATCGTATTCGTTTGGGCTCCAGCACAGACAAAAAAGACTCTGGACGTCTCCACGTGGACTTCGCCCAGGCCAGAGATGACCTCTATGAGTGGGAGTGTCGGCAGCGCATGTTGGCCAGGGAGGAGAGGCACCGGCGAAAGATGGAGGAGGATCGCCTCCGGCCGCCCTCCCCTCCTCCCATCGTCCACTACTCCGAGCATGAGTGTAGTGAGCTTGGAGACAAGATCAAAGGTTGGTAAACAAACATGAAACATGCATAGATACTCACTGTATCAATCTATCTATCTATCTATCTATCTATCTATCATTCAAATATGGACTCCCATGCAGGGATCAAAATATGTTTAAGTTGATTCTAAATGTATTTAGAGCCAGCAGCGACAGTAATTTAAACACACTTGACATTTCAATAAGTGTTCTTAGTGTCTGCAGACTTTTTATCGTTTGAGTGCCTCATACTTCTGCTTCCTACTGAGATTCTAAAGTGACTTGATACTTGTTAATCATTTTTCTTGACTGCAAGGAGTTGTACTGTTGGTGAAATATTTAAACGCTCTGTGTGGTTGAGTGTAGTTCAGATCATTGTTCAGAGCACACATAAGGAGAGGGTGGGCTGAAGGGGCCTCTGGGAGAAAATCTTGTTGAGCTGTGTGATTTCTTAATCCAATAAAACATCTGTGGCAGGAGATTCTTCCTTGTTGATCCCCAGTGACATTCATGTCCTTACCTCTTCCTAAACTAGGAAGGCACTCACTACTTAAGTAGCATAGCAGATGCCCTAGAGTCTGGTGTATTGGTCATTTTTTGGTAGGTATGCCTTGCCCTTTTATTGAAATATATGATTTATCTGCCACTTAACAACTACCATTCTCAACTATCTCTCAGATTACCTGAAAAAAGGTAAATTTCCTGAGCTTCACCCATTTTCTAGCCAACTTTTTATTTGATTGTCCAATTCACATATATTTTTGAATTTGTTTTAATAAAGAAATGAAACCATGATGAAGTTAGAGCATGATTTCACATTTATATTCTATTTCACTTATATTTTTGCTTAAATGCAGCCCCATTTACTGAGCTGTTTCACAGATTTACAACACGTGCCTCTTTTTTACAGCCGTTCACTGGTTTTGTGGGGTTGACTGAGTTTACGCAATGACACACTTTGCAGGAAAATAACATCTTTCTGTCTGGTAATATTGTTATGTTCTGAATGTGATGTTCTTTTTCTGCAAGTGTAATGTGACTATTTCATCTGTTCCATGTCAGAATAGCTCTGATTTATGGATAAAAAGAAAAATGCAGGCGAACAAAGAGGCGAGATTTGGGTAATTGGGTATTTATTGCTGATAGACGTAGGTAATCCATCCTTATATTTTAATTTGTGTATTTACTGTATCTGCCTTCTGAAGACCCATTAACTGATAACCCCAATCTCTCTGGCCTCTGGCCATTGTCAGTGATCAAATACCACTAATATTCCTCCAGACTGTCTATTCATAATGCCACTGCAGGGGGCCATGTGTTATGAGACTCTGCCTATAAACAGGAACACCTCAGGGACTCATGAGATAACACCTTGATTCAATATCTGTAGCTGTAATCGATCATCACTCATGCAAGCCATCTGAGGGACCCCACCGTGTGTGTGTGTGTGTGTGTGTGTGTGTGTGTGTGTGTGTGTGTGTGAATGTATGAGTGGGTGCGGTTGAAAGCGACAGAGAGAAATTGAGAGCATCTGTAGAACCTGGCTTAAATAAATATGAACCTCCCCAGCTGCTCAATCTGTAAAGACTAAATAATGTTTATTTGTGTGAACATGATGTATGTGCACCGCTGTGTGTTTGTGTGTGTGGTGGAAGGCTGAGGCAGCGTGATGTGGGCTTACGTCTGTGTGTGGGAGCGTATTCTCTCCTATGCTCCTCTGACTTGAAAGCAGCACGGTGAGGCAGCAGAGGACAGGACAACCACAGTGGAATAACAACAATAGAAATCAATAAAGTCTCTGACATCATCTGATTATTCACCAGACAAAGCAGGAGTACTGCTAAACAGCCTGCACTTTGTAAACAGCGGCTATAACACGGTGCTCACCTTTTCTGACAGACATTTTCCCCGAGGGCTGTTTACTATAGATATTCTTAGGAAAGACAGGAGCTGATTGATTTGACCCTCAATTTCTTATTTGACCTCCTGCTCTTTTTTGTTCACCGTATTTCTTCTCCTTAATCGTTTATATAATTTGTTCTGTTCTCTTTCTCCCAAGATGACAGTTAGTTCTTGAAGTTATTTTCATCTCATCATCTTCATGTCCTCATTCTTTCATCCCAAACACTCCTGCAACCTGCAGACAACCCAGCGTACAACTCAAATAGATGATACTAAGACAGCTTGTACAAAAAATAAAAATAATGCTCAAACATTAATTCAATTTAATTTCAGCTTTATGTACAAACAGCTTGGATTTTAGTATTAGATTATCAAATGTTTCCAGAGTAAATTTGCAGAGGCAGCTTTCCCTTTCTCCTGCTGACCCTGACTCTTTCCCTCTGTCCCCTTTTGGCTAGACAAACTTTAGTTGGCAGAGGCTGTTCTGTTATTGCCCTTCTGGGATATCGATTTTGGCCACATTTCTTTCTCTCCTTCCCTCCCTTTTTACTTTCTACTTTCCTCCAATCTTGGTCAAAAGACTGGGAGTTTTTGTAAAGGCAGCCCTTTTCTAACCTTACTTATGTAGACTCCTTTCTCCTTCACACTTCTTCTGCCCAGATGACAGTAAATGTACTGAAGGAAATTTTCTTTTTATCTTACATTGCTCATATTGACCCAGACTCTCTCCACCTCGTCTCCTCCCTTCTTCCAGATGACAGTAAGTTTCCTGAAGCAGTGTGTGTCCTCTTGGCCTGGCTGGAACGAGGTGAAGTCAACCGCAGGAACGCCAACAACTTCTACTCCATGATCCAGTCCTCCAACAGCCACATCCGTCGGCTGATGAGCGAGAAGAGTCAGCATGAGAAGGAGATGGAAGAGGCCAAAGACAAGTTCAAGACGGCGTTGGCCTGCATACTGGCTCAGTGTGAGTCCTCTCTGCTCAGTCACACAGTGCATGTATATACAGTTTCAAGATGTACACGAGCCAGGTCAGTAGCTTAATGTGAGTTTATCGTATAATTCACTTACCATACACGTATTATATGTTTTATGCAATTTACATGTCTAAATATAATGCATCAAACACAGGTTGGTCCAACTCATATTCACATTCAGCAAACAATTCATACAACATATGTTATATATTCATCACCATCATCAGCATTACTAAGAATATTCTATTAGAATCATTTTCTCTCTTTTCAAAAAGCGTCATTTAATTTCCTCTGTTAATGAAACAAGGTTACAAAATGCTTTACAGAGCTTTATTAATTAAGCAGCAGGAAACGTTTGTCTCACTGAGCCACAGGTACAGGGATTTACACTAGTCAAGCTGTGATGAAGCAAACAGCTTTATTTCAAGGTCGTCAAAACACAAAAAGGTCCTAATTTTGTCCCTTAACAGGAGTTGCAATTATTGCACATCTGTTGCACCATAACACACAAAAAAAAAAACAGATCAAAATTACACAAATCACGATGGAACTTCTGGTGACGTACTTAACATTAATGAACAAGCCTTTGAAATGTGATTTGAGCAGGCTGAGCCATGCAGGGTCAAAATAAAAGGATCTTTGATTTCAACTAGTGCGCCTGTTACGTACACAGTGCACAGTACATGCTTATGTAAAAGGGGGAACTCAGGACAAGCTTTGACTGCTGTGTATGCCACACTGTGAGTCAAGTATACTTTTTTTAATTATTGCATTTAATGTCCGTTAAACCCCTTGTCCAGGTTGTTAAGTCCAACATGTTAAGCATCACAGAAATAAAGTTTGTTTGAGGGGATTTGCTTTATATGTGATTTTCAGTAATATTGGATTTTACCATAATTTTGCATAGTTGCTGGCTATCAACACAATAACTGTTTGTACACTGTATTCAGAAATGTTAATTTTGTTGCTTTTGACAAAATCTTCTTCCTCAAAGTTCTTGAGTTGGCAAATTGTTGACAATTGACTGTGTCCCTCTGCCACCAGTCACAGAAACAGGATATTACCAGAGAGTTTACAGGTTAAGGAAGGAGCATGTGGGCTCACATACATGGACTCGGTAAACAATTTATCCTATGTCACAGTGTCCGAATAATAGCGCCCCACCCTAGAGAATTTACCATTCAGTAAGTGCCATACTCTGGTAACAGGTGCAATCGACCACGCTACGCTGCAGTAATTCCCATGACACTCTGCAGTCTGCCGTTTTATCACAGGTCACCGCTCTATACACGGCATATCAAATGCTCAAATACCCAGAGAAAAATACCATGACATAAATACGCTCTAACCCACACATTTTCACACATACACTTACAAGCACATTCTTTCTCCCCCTCACACACACATTCACACACACACAATACTTACATTAATGCTAAATATGAATATGAAGATTTTTTGCAGGACACATATGGTCCAGAAGCAACTGAACTTATAAAGACTTACTGTAAGACAAAAATGAATCTGATGCTGATTCTATTCCAGTGATCAAAGATGTAAGAAGACTTATTTTTTAGAATAAAAATGTTGTAATTCACAAGAATACACCAGGATAAGTGGACTGCAATGCTACTTTCAGTGCAACTTCTACTGCTGCTATCTCAAGCCATAGCAAACATACTGGTTGTTTATGACCGTCACAGACAGAAATAAAAATGTAGCGATAATTTATTGTGAATTCCTCAGTGACAGTGGTTCCAAAGCCGTGTTGTAGACTTCTGAATGGCCGCCCACGTCAGATATATTCAGCGATTCATTTAGGTCTGGTGTTGTGCCCACTGTTTCCATCAGTAGGCAGGATTAAGAATGGGGGCTAGCATTGAAAAATATCAACAAGCGTGGATGAGATCGACGTATTTGCACATGTTGCTGTTAGTCAATCAGCATCTGTGTCAACTGAACAGGGTGTAGGTGGGACAGATACATTATTCACTACTAATTGGTAGGGTGGTAAAAAACGAGTAACCCCTCCTCCCAGGAAGAAATTGACATGAACGTAATGTCAGGCTGAATGAATGAAGTAAAACGAAAGGGCAATTCAGGTAATTATCGCTTACATGGCATTAGTAGAGATTTCAGTGTCACATGAGACATCAAGTGCTTAGTTTAAAGGAATTCACATTAAATGATTGCCTTACATCTTGTCTTAATTCATAATCGCTTGGGTAGATTCTAGTTGTAGTAGATATGGTGTAAAACTGTAACTACAATAAACAGAATTCATTCGTTCAATAATTTATTCATTCTTTAGTCATTCATTTATTAGAATTAATATAACCATGTATGGTAAATAAGAACTAATTCTGATTTCTGTTATTCTGACACTCCACCATCAATACAATAAAATGATGCATTAAATAATTTCATAAGAGAACATTATACTTTTCGAATTGTATTTTACATTTCATAAACATTATTATGAAAATAATCATCTGTTTTCCCTATTTTTAAACATAGAAATGTAAGTCTACGGTAGGCCTATTTGAATAAACAATACATGTTTAAAACACTGATAATTATTATATAAGATATATGAATAAGTCCTGTGTTGTACATACATAGTATGAACAAATCTTTGCAGGTATAAGTTCTTCTACGTTTTATCTCTTACATTCTCTCAGGTTGTTTATCTTTATGTTACACTGCCTTTCTGTACCACTGCTGCACCCAGCACTGTTCTCCCTTTTCCATTTTATCTGATACATTACAATGTATTCAACATGTATGACATGAATGGTAAGTTGAATGGCAAAACATAACAATACAGAGGTCACCTATGATCGAGCAGCTCTGTTTGATGCATATTTATAAGCTTGCTTGTACTGATATCTACATACGTTGTATTGGTTTCAACAAAGGGCAGACTGGAGGGGATACAACCTCCTCGGACTTTCTCTTTCTTTGCCTTTCATTCATTGTATGTCTTTATTTCTCTCTGTCAGTCACCCTCACTCTCTGTCTGTCATTGTTTCTCTCTCATTAAAGGCCATCCACATCCAACACAATAATCCATACAAACACTTATTTCTATTCATGAGTTTGTCTTTCGCTGTAGTTCCACCCATGCAAATGTCAACACTGGGAACGGTCTCCCATGAGGCAGTTTTACACGCCGCACCTGTGAACAAAAGACACATCCATATTTACCAGGCTCTGCTTTTGTCAGAGCTCCAGCCATTTAAGGACACAGTATTGTTAGGCATTCACACTTCTGTCACATTGAATAGAAATAACTTTATTGAAAAGCTCTGGACGTTACCCATTTTGTTTTGTTTTTTGTTTTTTTTGATTAATTCGTTTTCTCAATGCCATCGCTACAAAACGTGATCCAGTAGAATCAATGGACTCAGTACACATCCAGGGTTACACACTATTGTTTAATTTACTCTACACTACCTTCTGTTGCAGCAACAAGCTTTTTGAGGATGTTGCACTCTAAAATGTAATTGGATGTTATGGACCACCTACATCACATAAACAATCTTGACAGAAGTTGGATTTCCACCTTTACTTGGTTAACTGACAACATCTCTTTTCCAAATCATAACAAGCAAGCATTTACCATCAGAGGAGTTTTATATATTGGCACCACTCTTCGGCTGTTCCAGACCTGCCACCGCTTGTAAGGCATTTCCCCCATTTAATAAAGTGCTGACTGCCCATTTCACACTTGTTTCTGCTAACTGGTCAGGGAATACGAGACTGTATGGTGTGTCCCTGTTAGCAGGGAAAATGAAAAACCTGACCAGGAGTGTTGTTACCATTGTGAGATGTGTTGTGGCCCTAACCACAGCTGGTTCCTGACACGTCCTGCTAGGCTTGACTGCCTTCCATCAAAATCACAGGGGAGAGCTCCTGGGTGTTTTCTTCTCACCAGAGGGATTGTTTCACCACTCGGTGTTTCCAGAGAGGAAAAGGAAAATGCTTGGATAAAGCAACTTCTTCCTCTTTTGTCTGAGTTTTCCACTCATCCTTCTGTCATGGATGAAGGAGTGCTCTATGTTTGGTTTGGCCTGTATGCCCTCTTCTTGCTGCAGCCAAGACTAAGGCATATCCAGCCAGCAGGGCTTGGTGTTAGTACTGTATAAATACACTAGGAATCTCCAATGTGTTCATTTTTTTGCATTTGGATTTTGTTTTTGTTTTTCTGCCAAATTTTTGGAAAAATCAAATTAAATATTTTAATTGATCTCCAGCTGACATAATGTTTACTAGCCTCTTAAAACTGGCCAAGAGTCATACAAAAGTAGTTTTGTCAATTTTAATTTATAAAATGGACCGTTTTCCTGAATAAATCCTTTCTTGTGTTCTCTTACCATACTTGCTAATTAATTTGCTCCTATGTCAAAACAATAACAAATTAATAGATACATACTTGCATATACCATATAGCTAGAGCACCAACGTATACCTAATGCACTGAATAGAAGCACACATTTTGATATTTTTAATTATGTTTACATGTTTAAACACAAGAACATAAATACTAATTGGTATAAACTCCTTTTTGTACTTTTTTACTCAGTTTTACACTACTGCACACAACAGTGCTTCCTCCAAATGTGGTGACTGCCACTGATTGTAGACACAAAGCAGTAGATTACAAATATTTATACAAATGGAAGAGTCTGAGACTTCCTCTGTTCCTCCATTCCCCACTGATGAAACTGAAATAATCTGGAAATAAATGTATTTTTATTACTGACACACACAAAGACACTTAAATACAGTATACATTTCTTCCAAGGCTAAACTGTAGCGTTCAATAAAAGAGCCTCCATATGCCTTGCAGGGAAATGGCAATATAAATACACCATAATCTAGTCCGGAGCTGATGCATGAACATATCAATAGTACACAAGATGCAGTATGTGACCGTAACAAGATACATGGATTTCAACAGTAAGCTTGTTGTTTTGTTGTTATTGCTCTGAGTGATGGAGTGAATCTATTCAGGTGAACTGCTGAGTTCACTGTCCTCATAGCCTCCAAAGTACCACAATGGTCTCTCCAGAGAAGGAAGGAAGGCAGCAAGTCAGCAAAAAACCATAAACAGCTTTATCTTGGCATCTTATGAATGCTAAAGTATTTATGAAGTCTAAATGAATGCCTACTGGCCTGGTCAGCCATCACAAAAGTCTCTATTGGTGTTTGCTACAGGTGAGTAGATTAAAGATTTATAACACAATGACTCAACATCAGTTTGCTACCAAATAGAACAATATCTACAAAAAGAAAATGTCTTTTCTCTCAAGCTCTTAATGGTTGGTTGGGTTTCTTTAATGGGCTTTTATGCTGAAAACACAGTGTCCATCACTCATATGAGTATGATTTGCATATTTTCACTAGATTTTTTAAATAACTGACTTTGAAAGATGTATACGTAGATATTTGTTAGAATTTTCTCCTGTCTATCTTCTGTAGAAGACATGATATGATAAACCAGAGTTGGCAAAACAAATACATTTGAACAAATAGTTAATACCTACTGTTTGTTGCTTTATTGTATACAACTAAGAATACCAATCACACACACTAATGCACATCTATCTCTGTTAGTATTTTGACGTCACATGCACTGCACCCTACTGCAATATAGTTTAACTTTTGGCTGGTAAACATTTTGAACATTATGTCTTATATCTCAAATGAACCAGATTTAAACCTACTGCTTTGTGTCACATGGGACATTGTTTCTTTGGTTATAAGTTTTTTCTTTTGGCTCAGGGAAGACAATAAACATGATGGACGTTTTTGTTTTGTTTTTTGTTTTCATCTGTCTTTGAGCCAACTTACCATCTGCTAGTGCAAAAAAAACCTTTAAGCCTTAATGCAATTTACCCTGGAAAAACAACATCCTATTTCCAATTCTATGCCATAAAGGAGTCTCTCTTCACACCATATAACTACAAATTTTGCAAAATACTATTTAGGGGCCAGACAATACTGCTAATATTTTAATTTATGGTCTCATCAAGTTACAGTACACAATATTTAGAAATGATCATGAATTACAATGCATCTCGGCAGTATGGTTTATTAGCTGAAACATTCTCCTACAATCAAACAAGTTCAATTTTAATTTCAAGAGGACAGCAGCCAGTTTTAGCTCTTGCTTTTTTTCTAAGCAGCAAAGAATCTCTCATGTGCCCTACTATTAAAAACCAATGTCATGCAAATAAATGCCATTTTTGTGTCTCCAATAATAAGCATAAGCATCCTTTTAAGATAATAAGTACTGTGTAGAAATCTGTTGGATGGAGTATTAATTATCAGTGTCTGCAGGCTAATAGGTGAAGTGAATTGCCAATCTTTGTGTGAGTAGATGGGATGCAGCCTAGAACCACAACACAGTGAAACATGTTGTTTGCTTCTCCTCTCCTTGCATTAATGCCTGGCTCCTCTATAAATTATATAATATCATTAAACTTTGAAGAAACCAAAGAATCCCACGCACAGATTCTTCATAGTCAAGAGTTTTTGATCCTTTGCACCTGTCAAGACGGCTCTTTTGAATGTGAGAGCTTTGCTGTAATAATATCATCAGAAGCACACACACCAAAACTGATCAAGACAAGATTAAAGAGTTTACGACATGTTTTCATGATTGTGCCAAATAAGTTTATACACTAACATTAGTTTCAGTGGGACCCTCTCTGTCATGCTATGTGGCAGCATCTATATACTATGTGTAAATAATGACTAATGGATAACAATAATGACTATTTGATGCAGGTCTGAAACATATACATACAGTAGACACTCCGCTCTTTTTTCAGCTGACCTCATTGTTTCCCTCTTTCTTCATCTACACGTTTCTTTCTCACCACAGTTGAACAGATTGTGTCTGTATTCCACGCTGCTTCCAAACAAAAGGCATGGGACCATTTCTCCAAAGCTCAGCGCAAGAACCTGGACATGTGGTACAAGCAGGTTGAGGTTAGTATTTTAATTTTCCTGTAAGATTACTTTTTTTATGTGTCAAAAGTATGTAAGTAGCTTTTAGTAAGGACCTATTTAGCAGTAATTTGATCAATACTTTTTTTACTTTAAAATGTTTTAAAAGGTAAACTGTGCTCATGGATTTTCCAAAAGTTTGGCCCTAAAATTGAACCCTGAAGAACTCCAAAGGGAGGAAGTTCAATCCACCGGGAGCTTTATTCCTGATGGCAAGCTGGAAATTCATCAGTTAAAATGACATTGTTTGAAAAACTGTGCACCAAAAAAATTTCATCTATAGTTTCATCTACTAAGATTTACCTTTAGAAAAGTTAATTTGGTATTTAGTATGTGCATTATGTCCATACAATTTGCCATTTTTCTTCTGAGCTAAAACAAAACAGAATTGTCCTTATTGTTACACACATTATCAGGAAAGTGTGTCTTTCTAATACATGAAGGCACATTAGGATGATGCATGATGGCTAAGCAGAGTTATAAACACTCAACCTTTCAACAACATAATTGTCTATATCCAAAAATGAAACAAAATCCAAAGCTGAAATTCTAAGCCGAGTTGATGGATCTGTTTAGTTGCTCCACTGTCAGAATAATTTAAGTAACTTCATTTACACCTAGTATCAACATGCTATCTGTACAGTATCTGGATACCTCATACATATGGGTAGGGAAATACACACGTTAATTAAGGTAAATTAAATAAAAATGTCATCATATTGCAGAATCAAGGTAACAGGAATGTTTATGACAGGCTTATGATTAGATGTCATCATCCAGATACCTGAATACAGATGGCATGTTAATACTAGGTATAAATGGGTTCTTGAAGTTGTGAGCTTCTGGATGAGGTTTTGACCTCTGAGGGGCTTCAATAAACAGATAACTTCTAGATTGTTATGATGCCTTCCTGCTGTTTTAAATGGTCTCATATGGTTGGTTTGTTTGTTTGGGCAGGAAATGGAGATTATCCATCTCATATTTTTTTCAGAACTGACAGGGCTTTGCTTTTTTCATTATTATTTACTGTCAGACAAATGCCACATTAATTATGGTGAAAATTTTTGTTTAATGGAGTCTTGTCTTGTTTTTAATAGAGAGTGCAGCATTAGGTGTGGATCTGATTGCTGAAGTGTAGAAACAGTTTTTAGCTTGGGGTGTAATCAACGGACCGCACACACACACACAGTTTCCTGCACTCACACAAACACTGCTTATAATGGGGTGTATCAACACACAGAAAACACACATCATTGCAAATCAAACTTTGTCACAGCATGTTGCTGAAACATTTTCTCTGTTGAATGTCAATGAGCCCCCATTCTTTGTGAATATTCATGTACAGTATCAAAAGAGAATAGCGTTCATTCTGCTCCATCCCCTGCAGAACTATGGAAATGCTAATAACTTTCCAAAAATAGATGTATGACATTAACAAGCATTCAGAACCACTGCTGGGAGCTGTCCACATTAGCGTGTTGATACATTAATCACACTTTACACTTTAACCCACGAATATTGATTCGCTGTTAGGCGGAGCACCGGGCCTCTACACATTGTTGTTAACTCCCCAATGTAGTGACAGAAGCCTTTGCATCAGAGGTTGTAGCGCGCAGGGTGAGTGTATGTTCAGATCCTGATGTTTGTTACTGCTGCTGTTGAAAAGCCTCTTGTGTTCAACACAAGTGTAAATCAGCTCCTGAATTATTCTCAGTGCCTCGGTGTGGTTTCCATCACTGTATCTATAATAAGACAAACTGCCTCCCCATCTGTACACCAGACAGACTACAGCAGATGTACAGCTATAACTCTAATGCAACATCACGGGTGACACGGTGTGTACTTGATGTTTTTTTAGTTGCCTAATTTAAGCAAATCTAAATCCTTTAAGCCACTCTTTACTTCTGTTTTTCTTCCCTTTCTTTATTTCTTTCAAATTTTCCGTCCTTTTATGCATGCACTTTGAATTAAAAAGTTCCTTTCTACAGAGACATTTTTTTATTCCCTGTATCAAACATCAATGCTTTGTTACTTTTAAGGAGAGGTGCAAATTAAGTTTTTAAATAGAGTACATTTAAAGTTTTTAAAGGCACTTTTATAATGCTCAATAACATTTTCCAAAAATGAGAAAAAGCAAACAGTATGCATTATAAATGTTGAATTAGGCGAACAGTAATGGTGAAAGATCATGACTGGAGGAGTTGGACATTTCTGTCTGTCTCTTGGTCAACCCAACACTGTAGTCCTGACTGAAATATCTCAACTATTTGATCAATTTGCCATGAAACTTGGTACACACATTCATGGTCCCCAGAAGATGAATCAGGAGGGCAGGAGAAACTCACTTCTCCCTACAGGTCGATGGTAAGACTGTGGAGACAGTACGCAGTTTTAAATTTTTAGACAATCTCTCTTGGAGCCAGAACACCTCCTCCTATAGTGAAGGAGGCTCAACAACGCCTGTTAACTGTTAACTAGAAAATGTAAGCATGCTAATACGCTGAATTAAGATGGTGAATGTGGTAAACATTATACCTACTAAACATCAGCATGTTAGAATTGTTTCTTTTGTCTGGAGCACCGCAGTGTTTCAGCATATCTAAAAAAAAAAAAACATGTTTAAGTTCAGTTTTAAGTAACAAAACCCTCTAGTGACTGCAGGAATTATGGCTGTTTTCCACCTGGAGCAAAGGAGGAAGTAGTGACTTGTGATCAACTTTGGGCCACAAAAGATGGAGGAGGAGACTTTAACAAGGCAGACCACTGTTCGTTTCTTGTTTCTTACCGACAGGAAACAATAGACGCTCTTAACCGTGACCGTGTTGTTACTTAATCTTATCTGTCTTAAGTGTATGCATGTACTGTATATATGTATGTATGTATGTATGTGTCAGTTTTTCAAATGGATGATCTTACTTTTAAAGCAACTTTTTGTAAGCTTGGTGAAAGGTTTGATGTACTGAAAACCATGGAGAATCAGTTTAGTATCATATTAGTGTACAGGCTTCTTCTGCAGAGGAAATCATCTGTACAGGCAAAATGTCACGTCCCTTCTTGCTCTCACTAAGGTGGAAACTGTTCCGTCTCTTAAGGTACACCAATTTTTCTTCCCCTTTGACATGGCACAGGAAATTGAAGTGGACAAATTGTAAAGTAGATGGTTGAAGGAAATAAATGTAGAAATGTAACCACCATTGCAGTTATTGCATGCTGTGCCTTTTGTGTTGTTATTCTACCCTTGAGCTTGGTTAGAAAAAATCTGAATTGTAATGTTTTTTCCACATATATAATAAATAGACATTATTAAGGTTGTTTCTGTAACATTACAGCTACTTGAAACCTTCTAGGATGGCTTTTGAGGGGGTTCTCATTGTTAACAGCAAGACGTTAGATTCATGAAGGATTACAGAACTCTTTGATCTTTCGTTCTTTAACGTGCTCAATAGCCTGTTTTAATCCTACTTACTTTTATCTGTTATATACTTTCACACTGCATTAACCAGAGTACAAAGGCCTCATGCCCTCCAATGTGATAATAGAACAGATGCATGCTCATTTTGTGTGTGTGTGTGTGTGTGTGTGCTTACCAGGCAATAATAGTAAGGTAGGAGGTCAGCAGGACAATATGATCTCTCTGCAGGTCAAACTGTACCAGGCTAACAGTGTCCAGAGTGAATGTCAAAGTATTTTCACATTATTTTAACAAATCTTATTGTGATCAACCAAATCAACACTGTGGGCGTTGTATTTTGTCATATTTTTCACTCCTCGGCAGCTCAGATGCGAGAACACATTACCCTCCTGCGTGTGTAGGAAGGTGTCATTCACTCCACCCAGTCCAGATCTGTGTATTTTTAAAGTCTGCATGTCTGGCCCCTGTTAACCTTGTGCTGAAACCCTAGAGACACTAAACAGATGGCTGTCTGTGTGTCTGTGTGTGTGTCTGTGTGTGTGTGTGTGTGTGTGTGTGTGTGTGTGTGTGTGTGTGTGTGTGTGTGTGTTTGCATTTGTTTGCACATTTTATATGGTATGATAGTGTTTTATGAGCATTACAGAAGGTATACAGTATATCACAATACAAATATTTACGGGTTACTGTTTATGTGTTTTACAGAAGATTAGAAACATGCACAATGAGCAGCTGATGGGCATCAGGGGAGAAGAGGAGATGGAGATGTCTGATGATGACATGGACTCCTCCGTTACCAACAGCAAAGACTCTGAGGACTCAGGTAAAAATATTTGGGTTGACACTTAACAGTGTGCAGGTGCTGAATGAGGTGGTACTTTGCCACTACTGTTACATACTATCTTACCAGCCAATACTGTACATGTCACTGGTGTCTTTGCTAAAAGGTTAGTACAACCTAGCCTGGCATCGCCAGACTAATTCACAAATGTGTGTTAGTCTGGAACCTCTCAGTTCATTTTAGATTTCGAAGGGGCGTTATCGACAGGGAGAGACAACCAGTCAGAGCATACTAACCTGTACAACAAAAAAATGACTCAAATAAACTTTGCACTTTGATTTACAGAGTGGCAGCAAAATGTTGTGACCACAATGAGTGCTTACACAGCCTGTGAATTTGGCTACTGTTGGATACATTTGCCAAATATCAGCCTCAGCCTCATTTCATGTTTTCTGGTTGACTACATCTAAAAACAAGTGTTGTTGTGGCCACAATCATTTGATTATCCTCTCTGGAGCACAGTATTGGTCTCTTTCAATTTTTCAATGTGTTTATGAAAGTAATTCAGGGAAATGTAGGAAATGAGTAAGTACAGTAGTTGCAGGCAAACAATGCGCAATCAAGTTAGTTGCACAAGAAACTACATTTGTCGTAGAGGGGCACCAAAAAAAATCATGTAATCTTAAATCACACACACTAACACATGGAGAGAGAATCAGCATTAGCTCTGAAAAGAACCTGGCAACACAATAAGAGATAAATAAGCTGTGCAGAACAGGAAATAGAGCTAATGTTTTGAAATCTTTTTTCAGAAGGAAAGTTGCACCCTTTAGGCTGTGAGATGCTTTGTTATCATTATTATTATTATTATTATTATTATTATTATTATTATTACAGTGAATCTCTGCACTGATAAATCTGATATGCAACCAAAAAATTAAGCAGGAAATAACACCAGTATTGCTGAAGCTCCTTCTAATCAAAATATGTCATATTAGGGGCATACTTTGTGGAATTTGATGATTTATGTAGCTGGGTATACAGTACACAATGTGCACACAGACACATAAGCTCAACAAAGCTGAAAAAGAAATCTCAGATCTCAAGTTATGGCTGAGGGTTTTCTGTCACAGCACACAAATTATTGGGAGTTGATCTTGTCACATGTACCCTGTGTACCTTGTTGCACGGTGAGTATGCATGTGCATGCATGCGTACAGTTACATGTGTTTGTTAGTGCTGATAACATTCCTCTATAGGGAAATTCAGGGCAAATGCAGGGGGAATTGGACTTAATCTGGCCAAGTGTTGGCTTTCCTCGGTCAGCAAGTTAATAAGACCTGCTAATCAATACTATCCTCACCCCTTCCTTGCCTCACTAAATACTGCTGGGAGAAAACACAAACACACACACAAGCACACAAGCTGGGGTCTCCATATCCATCTTTATATTTCCGTAAGTCAGTAATTAAATCACATACTTAGAAGAAAGAAAATGATGTTCCTTTCAAAGTATTTCTCAACACACATTAAGAGAGTATCTTTCAAATGTGTGAAATACACTGCAGCATTTTAATGTTATTCACGTGTTAATCGTTAATCGTAACTATTCAGAATAGTGTTACCATCTAATAATCTATGTCATCATTTCATCATCATCATCATCATCATCTATACAGTATATGATTGTGGCACCATTCTGGATGAAATATTAGACATCTTATTATTGAGTGTCTTTCTGATTTGACTGACAGTCATTGCAACAGCAGGCTCACACATGAATAATTTGATTAATAACTGGAATTGTGAATTATTTTCTTACAACCCTCTACACCATCATCACCACCATGAAGGAATTAATTATTTGACAGCAGTACATTGTCCAGTTAAGTTCACTGCAATGCTGGACAGAATGAGCCTTATTCACACAACTTTTCCTTTAACTTTTGTTCTTGTGGAAATTACCCTCGAAATAAAACAACCTGGAGTTCATAAAATATGCATTTATCTGTTAATGAATACAAACTGCATCTTCACTGATTTTGATTCACACCCTGGCAAACCCACTAGTGGTCTGCTGATTTTTAAGAGAGAGAAAACAGAAAAATGTAAAGGCAAAGAGACACGCGATAAAAAAGAAGCATGGTAAAAACATTACTGATGCTGTCTTTGGCATCAACGAGAAAAACATATTGTTCCATTTAAGAACAAAAGCGCAGTTTGACGTAAAGTTAAGTAAAGGATGTCAGGATAAAACTTAAAATGAGTGAAGTTCGTGCTGCAGGTGGACATGAGGGACCTGTCAAGCTGCCCGTTACGGATAAATAGATTAAGAAAGTAATGGGAAAGACTGTGCAGTCACCACGAAGTCGATTTGATTCAAGCAGCAGATGGTAAGCAGAGACTTTAGCAAATGCAATAGTGTTGATTTTACCTGTAGCTCCTGAAAGAAGCCTAAAGGCACCAGTGTATTCACAACTGCTTGTCAACAGTCGAACAGCTTCAGAAACCCCCTACCCCAACAACTTTACGACTTCTGATCGGGGGGGTGCTGTGTTCGACATTCAGAAAGAAAGGAGAAAGGAGTAAGGGTTTGAACTTCTCTCTCAAGCTCCCTTTTTTCAATTGTATGCAACACTATGAACGTCTTAAACAGCCCTAATATCTACCATGTCCACGCGATCCACCAGCACACAGATGTATGAAGCTCGAGTGCTATGAGACAGTAGTTAACTTTAATTTGTATTCAGTCCGTGGGTTAGCTCACCAATGCAACATGCGTCTGGAAATAGATATTAAAAGATTGCCTGAGCAGACATGATACAAAAGATTATTAGGGGTATATTTCTCTAATTTAACCCTCACCATGAGATACATGCTCTTAAAATCTATCAAATTAATCAAATATCCTGTACACATTGTATAGGCCAACCCTTTGCCTATTGTAAGATGTACCATATTACCATATCAGACATGCAAGCTTTTATTTGTGAGTGAACAATAAGATTTTGGGCGTTTATTAATATACTATTTGCAGTGGATTTCAGATCAAAATCAAACAATCAGCTTTGTTCTGCTTGCCGTTGCACTAACTGAGGTCAGTGTGAATTAAATTTCTTCAGGAAAGTAAGTAGGGAAAAAAAGAATAGGAAAAAGACAATTCCTATTGAAGTCAAAGGCCTATTTGTAGATAAAGGGCACTTTTGCCATTTTTCAAAAGGGATTGTATTTCAGTTCCTGCATGGGAACATAATTTCTTAAAGGCTCTCATACTCTGCATTTGGTTCAGAAATGTAAAAGAGGAGAATGATTCTTTGTCTAAAAGCCTCTGGGGGGTTTCTCTGCACTTTTATAATGGAGATTAGACAAAATTAATTTGTGTCAGCGTTACAGTATGAAAAATGTCATGGTATTTCTAACACTTCTGAATGAGGTAAAATAATACAGTTACAGTATAAAGTCGGTTGATATGTCTGTATTATGTGAGTTTGACAGATGCTTCAATTAGGCAGTTACTAGTGGATAATTGGTGAAAATCGCATCAATTTGTGAAAATAAATCTCAAATTTGAAAGAACTCAAATTTTACTAGCATTCATGGATACATATAAATAGAGTTTGTAATTTCAAAAATCAGTTACAGAATCAAGAAATATTGATTTAAAACAATGGAAATACAGTATGTTTGTTTCTTGTTGATGCCTGAATTTGGTACCTACAGGGAGAGATTCTTCCGGATTGTAGAGAACAATAGAGTTTGGCGTTTGGACAGAAACTAGATATATTAAATTATTTCCTAGGCAGTCTAACAATGTGTCATTGTGTGTGTTTTCTGTACCATATGAATCTGTAGGTGTTTCCCAAGCAGAAGCCTTAAAGGAGGAGAATGACTCCCTGCGCTGCCAGCTGGACGCCTACAGGAACGAGGTGGAGCTGCTCAGACAGGAACAGGGCAAGAACCAACCAATGAGGAGTGAGGAGGACAACACACACTCTCAGCAGCTCAGCTTCCTGCAGCAGGCTCTGCAAGGCATGCAGAAGGTAATGTCCATTATAGAAACATACTACAGATAGACAGATATTAGATGAAATTTTCCTAGGAAACCAGAAAATACAGTTAAGAATTCGAAAGACAGATCATGCAAATTTGGGTCAGCTGTGATAAAACTTCAGTCAGTCGTTTTGACATATGCAGTGAGTTTAAAATGAGCAGTATATTATTGGTTAACATGAAATCAAAAAGAATAAATGCCAGTATCTAAAGCATAATCGATACACTCAACCCCAATGCTGCAAAAATATCCACCTTAACAAGTGTTGCGCTTGAGTCTTTTTTCCCACCAAAACGAGCAGAAAACAGTTTGTTTTCCATGTAGCATTTCCCTTGAGAATTTTCTTGCTACCAGATTAATCAGAGCTCACTCGACTATCGAACGTCACTTAATTCAAAAACACTCTTGAAACAAGTTGCTTAGCATTGAAAACAGGTGAAATGATCCTGTCTCAATCATACTTATCAGCCCCATTTCAGTCGCACAGGTGGTACCATGAAACCTCTGCCACTTGCTGTGTGGTTCCAATCAGCATGAGTAAAATATTTATTGCAGCTTTAATGTGGAAATTCTGGTATTGTACGTGATATTGTGATCTCATAGGAAATGAAGGGGCTTTAATGTTTAAATCATAGCAGCTTTGGCTCATCACAACTCCCAGTAATCAATGTTTTAATCAAAGATCAGACAAAACTGTACTTCACTGCTCCGAGAAATTGCAGATCATCTTTAGGTCTATGACATTGCAAAATCACATCTTTTAAATCACTGAAGCTGGGAAAGCTTTCTGGCATCTTAATGTTTAATACATTTTGGGATTATTTTTGTTTTATATGTGCATTTTTCCTGCGTGGCGCTCCATCATATGCAGTCATCAAAAGTTTGAGAACCCCTGCTCTAAATGTACAGAAACAAGCTGAGGCTGATGTTTTCAGAGAATTCAGTGTTTGCCAATGTTGTGGCATTTGTCAGCGCACTGTAAAACTAGTATAAAAGCAATTTACATAAAGAATAAATTACTCCTCGAAGCTTTCTTTCCAACAACAGTACAATATTTGTTACTGAAAGTTAGCCTGAAAATGTTCCCTTTGCTTTAACTTTTGATGTTGTGATTCCCCCTGAGTATTTTGTTAACTTTGTGTTTTTTCAAGGAGCCTCTCAGGTAAGCGGGGTGGGTTATTTGTGCTAATGCTGCTTCCCGGTGTGTTTAAAGGCCCTGCACACCCACACAGGTGTTTGTACTTATTCTTTCTGACTAGACCTCTGCTCTGGCCGATGTGAGGCTGAAATATGCTGGGAAATATGTGCGGTCATCAAACGGCATGAACTAATTAGGATGATAAAGGTGTTAGCTGTCCTGCCCTAACAGATGTTGCAAACTAATGAGAGTGAGAGGACAATCATGCACAATCTATACACACCCACAGAGTCCTGAGGAGAGCTCTAATCAGATGGATTAAGTGAAAACATATGTGTGGGTGGACAATGGCTGTGAAGGGGCTTTCAGGCTGGTCATGTAGGTCTAAACGGCTGTTGCTTTGTAAGAGTATAACGGAAAATTAAATGTCAACTACTCTGATAATTCGATTGATTGTTTCAGTACATTTTTGAGGAAAAATGCCAAACATTTTCTGGTTCCAGTTTCTCCAGTGTGAGCGTTTGTGGCTTTTCTCTGTTTTCTGACATTTATACAATAAATAATACAATATGTCGCCTTTGGATCTGGTAAATTGTTATCAATATTTCACTCACTTTTTTTTTGAGAGTTTTTAAGACAAACCATTTTTTTAGCAAGAAGTGTCAATGCATGCTTGATTTTGCCTCTGTATTTTCTTTCTCTATAGCTATCCTTTTATACATTACATACATTACCTGATCATTCAGTGACATTTTTTCTTTCTTTACTGTAGTTGAATTTGAAAAAAAAAAGTGTGGATTGAACCTTTTGGTACTAAATTGTTTGCAGCAATTACTTACTGTAATGTTTGTTACACTAATATAATGTGATCCAATGTTTGGTAGCTGCAGGCATGTGTTTGTGGAGAGGTCAGGATGTGAATAATTGAAATGTGAAAAATGTTTTGCGATTGAACACTAGAGTTTGGCATTTAGGCAGAAATTACATCGTTTAAATGGCTAAAATGAAAAAAAAGCAGTAAGTCTTTGTGTGGGGACCAACAATGAGAACCACTGCTTTAGGCCATATTTAATAGAATATTACCCTCAGGAACATTTAGTAATCCAGTTGAAAGAAAAAACATTCCTCGGGCGGCAATCCACTTTTCTGATCACCTGCTGTGTTGTCAAATAGCCCCAGCTTGCAGTTGCTCTTCCTTACGCAAAGCGATGTCAGAGAAAATATTGTTTTCAAAGCAGAGGAGCTTTTTTCCACTTTCATATAACTTGACAAAGTGCATTGTGATCACCTGTATGAAATATGTCTTCAGCACATATATGGAAACATCAGCTGATAATTTGGACACTGCTTTTTTTGCCCCAGTCTGAAATGTAGTTGTTCACCGGCCTTCAAAAAGGCTGAAGTATTATCAGCAAATAACATTCTCCATGACGCAAGTGGATCTGTAGGAGAGAACTGATGTTCACCTTGAAACCTAAAAGACATAATGTCTGTTAGAGCCTTTTTCACACATGACAAAATACACATGTCACTGTGGTTTACCACTGAAGAACGACGAGCTAAGGAAGGCTTATACACACAAAACCTATGCATGTGATGAATTGCATTTTTCTCAAAACTTTCAGCTAAAAAATATCAACCCCAAAAATATTGAACATTGAGATTATATTAACCTATGAAAGGTTGGCTGAGCACATCTGGTGTTTTTCCATTGCTATACTTTTCCCACATACACGTTTACTTCTGGGAGCTGCAGAGTGCAACCACAATCTACTGTTTATCACTGTGACGATGTTCAGTCTTTGAAGGGCGGAAAGGCATATGGGGATATTTGCCTATGGTACTTGCCAATAGTCTAGACAGAACCAAGTCTAACTTATAACAAATTGTGCACCAGTTCTGCAGTCGCTGTTCTGATTTCAGTGTTTTGAGTCAAGCTCCTAAATTAATGTTCTGCTTTTGGCATTACATCTAATAATGTGTTTATTAGTAACCTCTTTCGAGCAGGCTTACACGACGCTTCCATTTTTTCAGCTTCTCTGTGATGCACTCCCTCTGACAAAAAATACCCCATTCAGTCTGTGTCTTATCTGCATTAAGGGAATGATTATGTAAAACATAAACACAATTTGATAAGATGCTGGTTTGCATTATGATATGACCTTAAGATCACAGAGGAAGCCAAGATTTATGCAAAGGATTAACCTTACTGAGAAAATATCCTCCCGTTGGAAACAAGGTCCTCATTTACATCTGACACTGAAGATACAATCTATTTTAATCTTAATATGTGATCTGGGTTATGACCTCAGTTTATGGGCCTTATATTTACATCAGAAAACTGTTAAGTATTTGTTGTTATCTGCATTCTGTCTGCATTGTGAGGTGGAAATTGGATAAGCAGTGGGACAGGTGTGACAACATCAGATGTCAGCTTCAGTTTCCAGCTCATACTTGCTGCTGTAGCGATTACATTTCTACTTATCTGAGACGCAATCAACACTAAGATAACAAGGTTTAATTATATTCTAATTGCAACAAGTGTTGTTACATTAACATGCAAAGTGCAATACATTCCTTTACCTGATAAGATTTCCAAATACAGAACAAGTTCATACCAGGTTTATAGTAAGCTCAAAATTGATTTCATCTGGTTTCTGCTTGTCTTATTCAGCAAAGCATGACAGTCATCCTCTTAACATATCATACGAGTTAGCACAGTAAAATAAGCTGCATAAATGAGTCTGTTGGTTGGTTAGCAAACAGAGCCAAAACCCAACAGTTTTCTCAGATATCTCGGCTGATATTTCTCAGACAACACCACACCAATATTGTAGGATATTGGTTTGTATTTTTTTCTCTTTAATACTTTTTACTATACGTAAAGCCCTTTGAAACTGCCTCAGTGTAGTCCATTTTTCAACTCCTGTAATTTCACGATGGATTTGGGCATAATCAGTTCTACACTGGACCACCATCATAGTTCAATATACAATTACTAGATTTGTGCTTGTCAGACACTTGTCTACTTACCTGTACTGCAAAGTGTATATCAACAATAAACACCATGCAGAGAGGAACACAGACCATAACAATGCATAATTAAAAAATATTAGGGTGTAATTTGACCATTCATTATCTAGATAGCATATGCTAAAAACATTTTAATACTATGAATGCGGTCCCAGATATGCAGAGGACCTCATTATGTGCACGTCTGCCTTAGTGACCAGCTGAATCACTCCCTGGTTCCCTATCTCCTGTGCTCATTTTTCACCTCACTTGACACACACTGCACAGCACCATTGTAACTGATGAATCACAGCATCACAGTAAAAGAAGCTGATGAGGGAGTCCTTATTTTTGGATTTCTCCCAACAGGAGTTTTACAATTTGATTCGCTGGAGTTAAGGTCGGGGCTTTGCTGTTCCTGATGTTACCCTGCTTCAGATGGACTTATTCTCCCTCTGTTGAAACAGTTGGAAAGGAAATCAAGACTGGTGAAACATTGCTAACAGGAACTTTAACAGCTAACCACTCTTCTTCTTTGTGTTTAGCAACTGCTGAGAATGAGGGACGAGTTGAAGGAGCGAGAAGCAGAGCTTGAGAAGAGTATAGAAGACAAACAGCAGCTGAAGAAGCAAATCCATGACCTCAAGGCAGGACTACACAACCTGCAGACCGCACACACGCTACAGGTCAGAAGAAAATAAACTTACACGAACGCTAAATCACGGAAAAACTTTGAATTGATGTTTGTGAGTTTGTTTAAATGGAAATACTGAATCTAAAAATGTGCCTTATTTGTGGTCTAGCTAGAAAGACATTACTTCATAATGAGTTTCATTGCATGACAAATATTGCAAATGATTCTGCCTGCGTTTTAGTGAAGATTTTGGTGCATTTAAAGTGGTGTCTAAGTATTTGTCCCTGAATTAACCCGGCACAGTAAATGAAAGATAAGAAGTTTTCATTTATGGCACTGATAATGAACAAGTAGTCAAGCTTTTTCGTATTAACCATGACTTTACAAATGGAAAATGGAAAAAGACATCTGCCTTTTTCAATCATGTTATAACCATTGTCTTGTTTTGGAGATACATTTTTTTGAGAACGATTGTTACACCCCACACCACACTCTTTGGCGGCCCTATGGGGCGAACAACAACCTACCATTGAACCAAAGTAAAAGTCATCAAACACCTAAAAAATACCCATGCCCTGGGATTTATTGCCATAAGGATACACAAACAAGGCACTAAATTAAGGATACCAAAACATTAGTCAAAAGACAACAAAAACACTAAACAAACTCCCAGGCGACAAGACCAGCAGTCCCCAGAGCAGATTCCTCTCCCTGGAACCTGGAGCCTGGAGCTTTTAAGCACTTCCCCTCATGAGCCAGGTACACCTCATTGACAGCTGATCAGGAGTGCCTGGGCAGAGCAAGAAGCAAGGGAAAAAAAGACAACAAGACAACATACATACAGCTGTAACACCGGGTTGCAGCGGGCTTTCTTTATCCAGCTGATGTCATGGAAATGAATTACCTGGTTACCGTAATCGGGGTAGGGGATGAGGGACACCTGATAGCCACAGCTAGATTTCTCCTGGGGAACGCTGATTTCCCTGTCATGTATACGTGTAACCAGGTTTCTCATCGGCTAAATTTACATTGTGCATAACAAAAGACTGCAGAGAGGTACAGCAGCAGACGGGGCTGGATGAAAGCTGAGATCATTACATGGAGCACTGCATCCTCATATTTAAAATAATTACATCCAATTTCTGACTGAAACTGAAACTGACAAACAAAGCAGCGTCTTCTACAGTTAAAAAAGAAGGCCATGCTTCCAAAACAAGGCAGAGGGTTTCTCTGAATAATGTGATTACTTCAGTGCATGTAAATGCATTAAAAGATGAATGAGATAAAATTACAAACAGTAACACTGGATTACATTCTGTATATATTCTTCCATCTTTTGTGCATGTAAAGGCGTGGGAATGGCGGACCCCACTGCTTACAATAAAAACTATATATACTATATAAAGAGGTAATCACAGAATGTAACTACACTGAATGGCTGAATTGAATTGCTGAAAAAATAATGACCATAAATAGTATAAAAATGGGGTTTGATTTGATATCATGAAAATCTTAATATTATATATTAACGTTAGTGAAATGTTAATAATTTAATCTAAAAATTCATAATGCTTTTTTTAATTTTAAACGGTTTTCAAGATACAGCCTTGAAGTGTTCCCTGTGTGGTAGAAAGCATTTGAGGGCAAATAAAATCCTTGACTGCACTTTTATACCCAAAAGAGCTTTATTTTACTGTATGTAGTTCTGAAGTGGAAAACGTTTGCGTATCTGTGGAAAAATCAGCCCGAATACCCTCGTTTGCCATCACTGTCATATCCTCCGTTTCATTCTTGTAATGTTGTATGTTGATGTTACATCATAAAATAGTCAATGGGACAAACTGTTGTTCACTTCCTGGCTATTAGGAGGCAGCAGTAAGTGGGAAGATTTTAGAGCCAGACTAGAAGGTAACTTGACTGGCAAATGAAGACTGATCTCCTTAGTTTAATAGTGACCACCGAAGTGCCCTTGAGTGACGGACATAGTGATAAACGACTCTAATGAGGCTGCCCGTAGGCTGACGGGAGCAGACTGCGATCATACAGAGCATCTCAAATGTGCAGTTTGTGTTCACGTGAACCAGTTTGTTGCTGTGTAATAACTGCCCCTGAACTTTAGCACAGATAAAAGCTGTGAAGACATTACATTTAAGTGCATGTTATCTATTGAAATACAACAAAAAATCTTAAATTTGAGAGCAGGCGTGCTCCACTACCTCTTACATTTTCGTTTCTGAATGGCTTATTTTGGCTCAGCATCATGCACTTGCATAGATAGACCTCAAAGAGGGCTTGAGCACCTGCCTCCCAGAGAGAAAGTGTCCTTTTTCTGGGGTGTTAAAAAAATATATAAAATAAATAGATTCCTGTTTGCGCACAGCCTGCCCTGCAAAACAGATTTACTGATTGAATCAAAATACCATGAGATTGGTGCTCCTGTGCGATGCCCTCTACCCTCCGGCCTCCTGGTTCACAGGGGCGCGCACTGTGTGGGCACAGAGCCTTTCTATGGTGAAATAACTCATGCGTGCAAAATTGCACGCATACGCACGTCGACAGTCTGCTTGGTGAGTTAATATGAGGAAGACATCAGGTATGTGGCCAAACAAAGTATAAATATAGCCTACTGTTCATTTTCATGTCATGCGCTTTAGGAATCTCTTGACACTATTTGGCAAGCAGCGTCCAACTATGCTTTAACTATGTAGCAGCTCGAAATAGTAGCTACATATTTAGGCATATATTTATTTAATTGTTTGCAAAAGTCTGCTTTTTTTTGTAATTTGAGCCTCTGCCCCTCTAACATCCTCTGCACGTCCTTGTTGATCCTCAGAGCTGCTCAAACCTTTCATGACTTCAGAGCCATGGCTTGACAATAGTTATTTCCTGTACACTTACTATGAAATTATTCAGAAATGATGGACCTGTAAAATACAGCCTTACCAATATTTCTATGACAGGGTATATCAACCATGTAGGTTTGACTCCCGATAGGTAATAGACTACGACTACACAGCACAGATGGTTTTCTCTCAGTGACCAGGTCTGTCTGCAGGGACAATACATTTTTGGTTTAGCTTCTCTCGCTGTTCCATTGTTCTGCCGGGGGAGGATTTCTTTTCACTTCATTCATATTTATCTCTTCCTGTTCCCTGGAGGATTATCTCTCCATTTAAGCAGAGCTTTACAGTAGCAGAGTTACTCCGTCATCTGGACCTCAGAGAGGATATTGTCCGCAGGTGACGTTAAGGAGATGACTAGCTTATGTCCGTCTATTTCTGGACTATCCCATGAGACAATCGTATGGCTACAGGCTGTTTATGTCACTGGATAAAACACAGCTGTCCTCCCTTTGAACTCACACAAACAACAGCATTTGCGAGCATCATTAATGTGGTGTGTTTTTTTCCCCTACTATCCTGCACTGATAACACAACACCAAAAGTTAATATTTGTTAAACGTTGTACCCATGCTTGAATGACCTTTGTGAGTCCTGCTAGTGGCTGTAACAAAAAATGATAAAAAGACAGTTTGCAAAGTAATCAGTTTAATGCAGCTGGCAGCAAAGTTAAAGCACTATCTTAGTTCAAGGTATAAATAACTAACCTCTACGTTTTGATGTTTAATAAAGCAGTGGCATGTTGGCGCATGTTGATTTTATTCCATTTCCATTGTTGTGTATTGAAGACAAATACAAAAGGAGGTAGAAAAACCAGAGAGGGAGGTGTGCACATAGCAGAAGTGAACAGCCAAAAAGAAATATAAGTGGCTCAGCTGGCAGAGACAGCAAGGTCTGGGAAAAAAAGTAGCATTTTAACTTTCCAAGAGTCTCACAGTGTGTGTACTTTTTACTACATTACATCTATTTGATAAATTTAAGTTACTAGTTACTTTGGAGATAAATCAAATAGACAATACATAATAAAATCTACAAGTACATTATGATGTATTATTATAGGTTAAAGAAATACAGAAGCTATATAAAGTAATTAAAAGTAGCTCCACCTTTACCATGTGATGTACACATTTATGCAACATATGTCAAATTCATGTTTTAAGCCTCAATATTTGTTGTTTATTTAATCATAATGTAAAAAAATAAAAATTTAAGGGGAGATAATGACATAAAATCCACCAAACAATGTTGTTGCTGTTAGTTATTGCTATATTTGATGTTCATGTTGAAAGACAAACCAAACACTGGCTCTACAGAGAGCCCCTCACATTTTTCGTGAGAAAACGATGATTGTCCCAAAAAAAATTGCAAAGCTACTCATTTGAAATGGTTATCAGGGTTCAAATAACTTATATGGGCTGTACTAACAAACTGGTATCAAAGACATTTTGCTATCTTAGGTGGTACACGTGTACAACACACACTACCCACTCCTTCACCTTGCTGCACCACCTCAGCTTTCACCACAACCATCACACTCAGATCAGCCCCTACATGCGGCACAAGCCTCGGTGAATTTGGCCACAACAAACTATCCCTCTACTATTCCCACCAGGCAGTCTATTGAGATGTACCCTTTCCACCCCCCTCAGGACTGTGAAGCATGGTTGACGGTGTGCAATTCATTCCACTCCTGTGGTCCTTATTGTTGTACAAATTGTGTTTTTCTGTTTAATAATGTAGTTATCGGTCTCCTTATTCTTCCCTCAATATGTCATCTTTCATCATACACCTGTCAGCACTGTTATATCACCACCTTCAGCCATGTAAGAGAACCTACTTTAATCATTTTAAACTGTATGTCAGTTTGTTATCTTAAAAAGCATTTTTTATTCAAATGTATTTAGAAGGTTTCCTTTGAGGGTATGTGTTCTGTGCTGTGGGTGCAACTTTGATTAAAGAAATCATTGACTTCCACGAAGCACTGCAGCGCAGAGGACCAATTATTTTGGTTCCTATTCTGGGACATGTAGCCATATACTGACATAAACTATTTGACTTTTCTATGTCTGACTTTGTCTCCAAAACTTGGAACAGAAACGTCCCTCTGAAACTAAGCCTCGTGCATGCTGCTGCTGCTGCAGTTCATGTTTATGTGTATGTGTCAGTGTGTGTGCATGAGGGAGTCAGAGAGGGATGGAGAGTGAGTTTTGGCGTGTCTGATTGCATTAGTGGATGACTTGTCTCTCATTGACGTTTCCTCTCATTTTTCTAATTGACTCTAGCTGGAGACATTAAAGCAAGATGACAGAGGGAGCGAACAGAGTGCTAATCAAGTCAGTGTAAGTGGGAAAAAGACTGAACCCTTCTTTTTGTACTAATTTCTCCTCCTTTCCTCTGCTCTCCTTCCCTAACTCTTCCACTGACGTGACATATCGTTACAGGCCAGTCTTCACAGGGACTGAAGTTGTCACTGAATAAATCTTCCAGACAAAAATTGGGTTAGAAAATGAAGGACCTGTGCTGCCGCATACAGAGACACAAATACAGGAAATGTGCGCACTCAAATACATACACGCACTCTCACATTAGACAAGAACTTGAAGACAAGGCCACCTCGCACCACCACAAAAACACTGTTTTAGAAACTTCACTCATAAAAGACACACATAATATCTTTTTCTGCCACGAAACACACCTCCACATTTTCTCTTCTGTCCTCAATTCTGTGCGTCAGGATGTCACCGGCTCACAGTAAACAACAGCTTGATCATTAGTATCGCTTGCACTTTCTCTCTCTTGTTTTGTTTGGCCCCTTTGTCAGAACTCGAGCTGCTGGCGTAATTATTTTGCTCCTTCATCTTTTCCTCATTGTCTTGTCCTTCTTTTTATGTAGTTTATTTAGTGTTTATTTTCGTATTTTTGCATTTGCTTCCAGTGCAAACACTCTGCATGCCTATTAATACATTTTTTGTGCATTTGCATCACCAAATCAATTGATGTACACCCTCAAGTGTGAGACTGTAACTACCCAGAACCCTGTTTAGATCTTTCAGTAGCATCAGTGTTTAATAGAGGTTTTACCGTATGTGGGTCTTTGAGCAATGCATTATTGTGCATCTTTCCTCAGGATGTTACAGCATCATCAATGGTGTCCTGCAGTCAGGAGAGGGAAGGTTATCCAGAGAAGAATCACCACAGTCCTGTTCACTCCGAGAGGGATGCACTGCTAGTTGGTATGCTGTCTTACTGTATATCCACAGCATCACAACATTTACAATACAACAATCATCTTTTTGACCACACCTCCACAATATGAAGCACAACAAACATAAAACATTGATGACGCAAAGAGTATGAATCCTAATGTATTTGGTGATTCTCTTTCACTTATCTCGTACTTTGGTTTAAAACCAAATACCTGCAAAACAAATAAAATGTCAATTTTTATGCTGCTTTCGGTATTTTATCGTGTCCTGTATGTATTATTTAATGTTTTTTTATATGTTATTTGAATTAAGTCAATTATCAACCATAGTGGACAATAAAGTTCTTTATTTTATTTTATGGATTCCAACTAAATACCACACCACTGATTTGCACACCATCAACCAAGGAGGAGCTAATAAGTATATGTGATCGATGATAACAAATGATGTTCGGAACATTAGTCTATTGTGCAACCAAAACACTAACTCTTGGAAATGTACAAAATAACAGGAACGCCATTGAATATAAAAAAAATCCATGTTACAATGCCAACAATATCAAATATTATGGTCTCAACAGAAAAGTAACATTATTAGTTTCACAAAGGGAGTACTTACTAGATAGCTGTAGAATTGGGTTGCATTGTATCATAATATGTTATTGTATTTTTGTTATTGTCCATCCCTTGTATAACATAAGCACAACATTCACTACCAAGCACCTTCACTGCCGTTCAGTCGCTTTGAGGTAATAACTATGCATAATTACATAGCCATTAGAGCGAAAGAGGAGGAAGATATGAAGAGAGTAAGAGCCCACTTTACTCATTAGATTACATAACACAATGTGACTTTATGATAATGGAAAATATGGCCAACATCTCTCTCCCATGTGTATAATAAACTGCATTATTTATAGAAGTAAACAAAGCCTTGTCCTATTTTGCTGCTTGTTTTCCGGCACGCTGCATTTTCACATGTTAATTGTCAAGGACATCCATTGGCTCAAAGCATGAAAGATAAAACGTAGTCGTCTTGTTAGGGAGTGGAAGGGAAATGCAAATTTTGCTAGCGTGATAGCACTTTCGGTATCTGTCCATTTGGGTCAATTTCTACCTTTGTTCCAGTGGCAGAAGTATCTGTGTCTACTGTCTTATAGCAGAGTGACTGTGTGATTGGCTTACAGGTAGTTAAGTAGTCAATGGTGTTTGGCCACTCTGGCTGTGTGCCGAGGTAAAGATGGGCCACAGTTAAAGATCCTGGCACCTTCTTATGTCAGAATCACTCTTGTTGACACCTTGTTTGATGCTGAATTGAACGGAGCACTGCACAAAAAAAAGGGACACTCGGCTCCTGAAGAAAAATGTTCCATCAGGAAACAAAGGGTTGAATATGTTTGCCTTTTCTCTTCCTCCACGCAGTGAATGTAGACGAACACAGTTGCATAATCTTTGAACTGTTCCCTTCACGAGAAATGAGAAGCAAAAGTATACCAGATAAAAGCGTTTTTGTTTGTATTGTTGAGCTGCAAAGGCTTTTTCAGGGTGAGTTGTGTTTTTTCAATAAGAATGAAACTGTTATGTGCTTCTGAAAACACCATTCGAATAATCTATTATACAGTGTTAAAGTATAATTCTGGTTCATGACAACTTGGGTCTTATTTTTGTAGATTTGGCCATAATTTTTGTCCTCAGTTATAATAATAATGACGATGATGATAATAATAATAGCAATATTTTGTTCAGTAATTGCCTTGAACATGGCGAAGTCAACAACATAGTATGATTTGTGATTAAAGTATTTAATTGTTATGCAAGATAACCACTTCGTCATCACCATCACCATTCAGCAGTACATGAGATCTGCGTGAGGACCCTGAGTGTTGCTGTGTTTTTTTTTTTTTAATTTACTAAGTAACCACAATGAAACACATAGCATAAAAGGTTAATTTCATTTTTTTATTTTCTCAGAATTTTAGCCTAGCTTTTCATCACATGCTTTGCCATTGTAGAATACATGCAGACACACATATGGAGGTCAGATCATCTTGAGACCCACCAACCAAATATCAGCTGATTCGTCAGAAGTTTTTGATCTTTTTATCAGCTTTATGCTGCTCCAACGGCAAACAGACATGGAGGATTAACCCTGTCGGTCCTATCAGAGAGTCAAGAGCAGATGGTTTGGTTGAGCTTGTGGAGGGTTACAATAGTACACAGCTTTGATGAGAGATAACGGCATCAAAGCCGTCATCAAACACTCCCTCCAATCTGGAGCCACAATATACAAGAGGCTCTTACCAGTGTTGTGATTCTGAGAAGAGCCACTTGATGCACCCTGGCTTGTTTTTCAATTAGGAAAAAAGAGGAAAAATAATACAAACTGATTTCTTGAATATTATATTGTGGTTTAAGTCAAGTTTGACAGGCAAGAACAACTTAAAGGCTGAGCTACAGTATGTGACAAGAAAAGTCTTTGCATTATGACAGTTTAATTAACATGTCTGAGTGACCTATTTGTGCAACCGCAGGGATCATTTCAACCTTCCTGAACGTCCACCCGTTTGGAGCCAGCATAGAGTACATCTGTTCCTACCTGCAGCGTTTGGACACCAAGGTAACAGGCAGACACTCACACACACACACACTCACACACACACACACACACACACACACACACACACACACACATATCCTCGACATAGTGACATAGATTAAATTTCCCTGCAGGGCTGACATATGGGCCTGCTGTATGCCAGGGTCCTGCTGTGCCATTTTAGTCTCCTGGTACGCAAACAAGCCTGAAGTGCAGACAAGAGCCATCAGTTACTCTGAATTTTTTTTAGGTTTTATGTATCTCAGCTAAAGTTGGTGAACACACAAATTAATTTAAAGCTGCGCTGTTTCACAGTCTTCTAACTGTACTTACCACAGGGGTATGAAAACAAATAGGTAATAGGTTAGAGACAGTTTCAAAGGTGCATGCAAATGGCCAAGGTGGCTTTTTGTTAATAGCTTTCTTATTTTTTTAAATAGACATTTCAAATAGATTTTATTTTCATCTTGACTTCCTTCCATTGCACTGTGGTAACGTTCGATGCATGGGCAGAGTGCGTGCAGGTAGGTAGGCAGGTAGGTCATGAAATGATTCGATGGGCTTATTACAGGCCTGCTACAGCCACAGATGGTGGATTTTTTTTTTCTTATGTCGGATCATTTCATTGATTGGGTTGTAAAGAGAATTTCAACAAATATAACAAAAAAGTCCTTCTAATATAAATTGCCTACCTTACCTTTAATGCAGAAAATAAAGGCGACTAGACCATTTCTAAAAACGTAAAGTCTAAACCACGACCACTTCTGGTATAATCCATATAAAGATACAAATACAGATATTTTGTGATACAGATAGTAGCTTACATAGTCACACTGTCAGTTGCCTCATTCAACCACATAAACTGGTGTGAGCAGCTGAGCACATCCACAGTTGTTGTAGGAGCAGGGTGGCAGGTTTATCCCACCAGGTTTTTTCCACAGATGCACGAAGCACTACTGACCTTCCCTGTGGTCAGAATCTTTTTTGTCCTGACCTTTTAGGCCTTAGCTGCTCCTACCTTGTTAACAGTGAGGACCTTGATATATAACAAGTTCTCCTTGCTCCGTTAGAGCCTCTCTGTGTCTGTCCTGTTGTAGTTATCACTTTCTAATTTTATAACACGTCCCCATTTGCACAACTTATTGATAATATATTCATGTTCTGCGTCCGTCTGCTGATGCCTGCCACTGCCAGTTTAGTCTGTTTGTCAGCCTGATATCTCTGAACAAGGGGACATGTTTCAGCTCATTTGTGGTTTATAACTGAGCTGAGCTTTGTCATCACCATCCCTACAAAACCGGTCTTGATTTTCTAAATGTACACTCATTACCTCCTGCCACTCATTCTCTCTGCAAATTTTCTTCCCCTCTGACTGGCACCTCCATGATGAGAACATCCAGTTGATATAATGTTGTTAGAGTGATGATCTGCAAGATCAATCAAAACAAACAAAGTGAACAAAGTGTAATATTAAAGAAAGTCAGTGTTATTCTGTTGGATCTGACATTGATGTGATGTGGATTGATGTAATGTAAACAGGAATTCATATAAAGATACAGGTATAAACTGAATCCCTATCAGTCTGTGTAGTGGGACTGCAAGTAAGTCATTATTGAATAGTCTATTACTTTTTGCTTAACTGATTATAAATGTATTTTTCAGAATATCAGAAAATAGGGAAAAATGCCCACCATCGTTTGCCAGAGTCCAGTCCAAAACCCAAAGATGTTTTGTTTACAATCGTATAAAAGAGAAACCCAGCAAAACTCACATTTGAAAACCTTTAACCTGTATTTTTTGTTTAATTACTTGACAGTAGGGGAAAATCTTTCACGTTTCAGTGGCTTAATTTCTCACCTTGCTGCGGTGATGTAGAAGTGTACTCCAGGGTGTGGCAGCACACTGGGACATCACTGTTGCTTGTGGTTACAGGCGCAACACTCTTAAAACTAGCGAGGACAATAAAACACAAATTTTCAGCCTGGTTTAAGTTATGTTTTAATCAATTGTCCAAAATGTTTCACATTAATTCTCTGTTCATTAATAACAAATTACTAATCATTTCAGCACTTAAATCAAGAAAAATTATTATTGTTTGATTTATAGATCCAAAATATGCATCGTGACTTATTCTTAGACGAGCGGTTGGTCTTCAAGAAAAGTTCAACAATTTGGGAAATATACTTGCTGAGAGTTAGATGAAAAGGTCGATTTCAGTCTCTACAACTACAGCTACAACTTGTTTTTATTCTTCAGTTTTTGTACAGATTAAACAAATGAGATATAAGGTGTAAACTAAGGAGCTTCAAAGGTTCTGGGAGGTGGATTGTTTACTTTTGGACAGAGCCAGGCTAGCTGTTTCCAGTCTTTATGCTAAGCTTAACGAATGTCTCAAGCTTCATATTTATAGACATGAGCAATAGCGATCTTCTCATCTAACTCTCTGCAAGGAAATTATTATAAATTATAAATTATTATTTACCAAAATGTCAACCTATTGCTTTAAACAAGTGTGTGACATGTAGGTGTATGTGTGTTTTGTATGTGTTTGGTATGTATGTAGATGACTGTACGCTTTATGTATGCTTTATACATGTCTGTGTGCAGCTGTATGCCTGTGTATCTGTCATTTCAACATTAATTCTGCACATCAAGCAGCCCACAGAGTTTTGTCAATACCGCTGGCTGGACTCCCCGAACAACAAGCCCAATCCTCTGTGCTTATCTACCGGTTCCACACTCACACAGCCCCATTGTCTGTAATGATACACCAGTCCTATCTCCATGGTGGACCTTAATGCATCCTGACATCAGCACCAGGCTTGAACAACCTAGTTATTAATGCAAGACACTGTGGGTTGTCTACAGCAGCTCGTACAGTGGATTTCTGTCTCTACTGTCACCTTAGCCTGTCTGATTCTCCTCAGCCCACCCAGGTGGTGTGAGCCAGTATAAATCCTGCCATGTGGCTCATATTGCCCTGATGCTTACCCTGTTCATCGTGTTTAAGCAAAGGTGTAAGAACTGAGTGTGAGCATAATGAAAATGAAGAGCAGAGGTGTGAATGGTGGAGGTGTGAGGATGTGTGAGAATGTCAGTGTTAATTTGTGTGTGAAAAGCAGTTTTGCTTGGCATCTAGCTCTTGCATGTGTTATGTGTGTGCGTCTGCAGATTAACCCCGGCGAGGTGGAGGCTCTTCTCTCTCGGCTGCCCTGCACCTTCAGACAGGAGCTGACGGGTGTCGGAGCCAGTCTGGAGAAACGCTGGAACTTCTGCGGCTTCCAGGGCATCAAGAGCACATAAACTCTGCTGGTGATGCTTCTGGGTCCTGGAAGAGGTGACAAGTAGACAAGGCACACACAGCAAATGAGGAGGAAGCCCACAACTAATGGAGATGCTGGGCTCCACCTGCCCAGACAAGAGCACAAATTATTCACTGCAGATCTCAGATCAGGAAGGAATGTTCTGTGTAGGTGGCAGAGAGATAAATCTACCTGTTTTTGTGATGGAAAATTAATTGGCAGCATCTCTATGGTGACCAAGAGGTGGATGTTATGATGACAGAACATCATATCTCACTCTGTCATCTCTTTTTTTTACTCTACTAAAAGAGAACCAATCTCAGCAGAGACATGGGATCGGTTGTATTTTTATACTCAAACCCATAATTGGCTTTGCTTACTGGTAGACCTGGACTAAAGGGGCTACACAGGAAGGTCATCAGGGTCTACTTTTCAACTTTCCTTTTTTGCCTCTTCCTGATTTTGTACAATCATGTAAAATAAATTCTTATATTTCCTTCTACACTCTTTGTTTGGCTATTAAAAGTGCACACAAGACAGATGCAGCGATCAGGTCGATTTGTAGTTATATTCACATCTCTCACTGTTGAATTATGCTCCTATTTGGTGCCACATAATTGCACTGTTAGTTCTCAAATGGACAATGAAGAGTAGAGAGAGTAATCAATGCAAACCTAAAATGCTGCAAATGTTAAAACGAAGAGGACAGACATGTTTTTTGCAGTTGTTGAATTTCTTGTCAGATGTGTTTCTGATCATTTGAATCTGACCATACCAGTGATTTTTTTTTTATCATCATTAATCAAGACAAGGATACATATTGGCTATCAGAGGATGTTCACATGGTGCCTTCCACATCTGGTTCATTTTACAAAGACACATTTTTTTGGTGCAATTTAATTCCAAGTTATGGAATGTGAATTACAACAAACCCTTTTCTTCTGCTGCATTCATGATTATATTTTCAGCCACGTAGCCACAGATGATAATTGTGTTCACTGCTTTATTGTAGCACAAAGTGAAAGGGAGGCTCCTTTTGTTTGTCAGAGGCCGTGTTTTTTTTTATCCTGCAAATATATTCAAGACAATGCAGACAGTTAATATATGCCTGGAAAAACAGGCATGATGAAGGAGGTGATGCATTAATGGTGGAATTACAATTTTGAGCGCAACAAAAGCAGTAAAACGTATTTAAAATGAGAGTCTGGTGGTTTGTTGGCAAACAACAGTGGTTTCACAGAAAGTAACAGATGAAACAAAATCGTGCGATAAACATTTAAAGGTGGTAACTTTCGGGAAAACTGTTTGTGCTTAATATCTGTCCAATCTTAACTTCATTATCCCAGTTTCTTCTACTGGATGATATGAATCTGGTTACATTTATCATCAGCCAGGTCTGCTCTCAAACCATCCTGAAGATGAGCTTCTACTGCCATCTATTGGAGAGATTTAACATTTAGAGCTCTACAACTGTTAGTCCCCCTCGGGCCCCCATAAAAGATGGCTTTGTGCTGAAGCTGTGTGTGATGGTATTTGAGCAGGGGCTTGTGTATGTTAAGTATTTTGCTTTGGGATCTTATATCAAGGAGGGTGTTTATTCAAGTCCTTTAAAGGGCTTTATTTGTTAAAGTTTGTTAACAGTTTGATTTAATCCCAACATCCCAACCAATTACTTTTATACTAACATAATTTATTATGTTATGTGTCTCCTCAAATGAAAATAACAGTCATTAACATCGAAACAACTGGGACGTCTGGTGTGGTTGATTAAAACCGAGGTGACACCTCACTCTGCATGTTTTCAACTGTGACAAATTCCTTCTCTCTCTCAATTAAAATGTTTTTATGGTGGTTAAAACATTGAAATCACAATATCCCTGATCCCCTCATCAACACCACCCAAGTAGGACACAGACCAAGCAGCTCCCTATTAAACAACACGATGAAATTAAATGATATCTTTTTTTTAATATAACAAAAAATGTCTGACATTAACTCTAACCTGTCAGTTTCCAGCTTAAGACAGATGTGTGTGTGTATGTGTGGGGGGAAAAAAGTAAAACAGAAAAAACTCCTTCATGACTATATTGTTAAACAATAAAGATGTGGAAATGTTACATATTAGAGACAGCTACATTCATGGTAAATGTGTGGTGAGCAACAAGAAAGCAAATCAGGGCTGTAAATGGTCTTGGTGGTCAGTCACCAGCAGAGTGCTTGCATTGAAATCTTGCAGTCCAAATGCATTTCATTTAGTTAGTAACACAATCATTGCGCTCTGAGTCTGTTTTCCTTCCAACAGGAGAAAATGAATGTTTTCATAAGGTTGCTCTGGAGTTTCTACATGTGCTGGGCGTCCATGATGTCCAGATACTTGGCTTCGATTACTCTGGGAAGCAGGATGGTCCTGAGATAAAAACAAGGAGAGATACCAGATGATACAGTACAGTTACATATGGTATATATTGTATGGATATAATCTTTCATCAACGTTTTTTAACAACAGCATTACAAAGGTATTTTAAACTCCACACCGCCAGTTTGTTTATGGTAAAAAATTGTCTCCAAGGGTAAAAAGGATTTCCAAGCCCACGCTGAGATAAACCTGATGATATCATCTGATGTATTTTCTCAGACTTTAGAAAGCTCCTCCAGGGAACACAGAAGATTTTATCCAACTGTTTTCACACTGAGTGTGACTAGTAAACTGATCTTCCTGTGTAAAATCGGTGAAGTGCCCCTTTAAAAACAGCTCAGCATGAATCTTCGACTAATGTCAATGCTATGCAGATGTTGTAGCTCTGAGTTGGTTCCCATGGTCCCACTCTGCCCCCTGTTGGCTTGGGTCATCTTACCTGATAGGGACCAGCAGGATCATCAGGACAGGGAAGACCATCTTCATGTAGGGCAGAGGATACATCCCGAACGCACACAGAATGATCAGCTGGATCATCTGCAACCCTGTGAAGTAGTGGACCTTCCTCTGAGGGACACGGCGAATGTAGTGGGTGGGAGGATAGGAGGTCTAGACAGAGAAGTGCAAGTGTGATATGGTTAAAATGCTTTTAGGTGACATTTCGCTTTGCTAAAGTGAAAGTGCATTGACTTATACCCATTACAGTTGTAAAGGCAATGTTTTTATGTAAAAAAAAAAACACCTGTTGTTGCTGCATAAATTACAAATTCAGTGGGGAAAAGTATGCCAATTTCCCCTGTGTGCATGTTTATTTTGCTATTTGGTCTAATTAATTCTGATTTGTACAGCAGGGTATTGCTCCCACCATGCTGCTGTTTTTACCAGATCTTTTTTCTGTTCTAATAATATATTTTATTTATTTTATTTAGAAAGTTTATAGTTTCACCTTATTATATTATAACATTTCCTAGTTATTTCATAAACTCAACATGTCTTGGTAAAACAAGAAACTACTAGATTCATTGTTATGGTGGCGGAAAAGTTGCCATAAATTTCACCCTGAACTTTCTCTGGCCTCTGAATATGTGGATACCAAACTTTCTACCACTGCCACCATGTGAAGTCTAATGGATAAACGGGAAAGACGAAGAGATACAAACAGGCAAACTATCTTCTGTAGCAAACAGACCAACCAATCACACCACAGTGTCCTTCCTGCTCACCTGTTCCTTAAGCAGCAGGGCCATGCGGTCCACCATCTGGTTCCCATCAAGCGAAGTGGCTGCGATGTAGAGGAAGAGGCCGTAGAGGACGGGTTTGGGGATCCACTGCAGAGGGATAGGCAGCATGAATGCAGACAGGCCGATCAGGATGTTGGCCACCAGCGAGGTCAGACGTGTCTCCTTCACACTCACAATACTGTTCAACACAAAGGCAGATAAAGGGCTTCAACTATCGACCAAACCATCTTGTTAGATGTATCTTGGGACCCCATGGGGGAGCCTTGGAGGATTTATTAACCAGGTTTTTTTCTGCTAAATGAAAATGATTTGCCTCAAATATCTTCAAGGAAAATGTAATTAGGTTCATTTCCAATCTACTAAAATTTTATTGAATGGTCAAATTTAAATTTTATATTTTGTAAATGTTATTTTTATATCTCTATTTTATTTAAAACATTTTAGTCATATTGTATAAACATAAATATATGTAATGGGCTATTCCAACAAATGTGCAGATTAACATACAAAATAATCATAGACACATTTTTTTTGTTTTTTTAGATCAGTCAATCTCCACTTGTTCGCCTCAACTTTTAAGATAACATGGTCGTCTAAGATTTGCTGCAAATTGAGGGAAATTTCAACATCTACTATTCCACGATAACTGAGCAAACTACATATGCTGATGAAGACCGTGTTACACGATCAAAAGCCCAAGAACCTGCCAGTAAGTGGATCTTGAGTTGAGATAACTTGATCTGACTTGAACATCAAGCATGATCTTTCAAGCTAAAGTATTTTTTTTTTTTTTTATCTTTTCAGTGGTTCTCACATCTCGTATTTTAATGTTTCGACAATTATTGTTTATGTAGGCTATTAATTAAATTTACTTTACAAAATAATTATTTTGTTATTTTGGTCAGTATTTGAACTGACTCCACTGTTAAAAAGCCTCCAAACAGAGGGTTGAAAGGGTTTATATACTCTGGGGTTCTCAGTCAGTCAAGAGCTTGATGTCTTTCAAAGCACGGCGTGGTTTTTGCCCTCGTTTTAACATTACTCACGTTGTGTAGAGGTGTCCATTTTCTACGTGCTGTTCCACTTTGGCCAGCTGACGGGCGTGTAGGGAGGAATGTGGGAAGGCAGCGTGCATCCATGGCAACCCCAGACAGGACATGAGGATGTTGATGAAGCCGGTCAGCATTAAATCCCAGTGGAATGCGGTGCCTTTTAGCAACCTGGTTCAAACGTTTACACACACGAGTTTAAAGTGGTTTGTCAATGAAAGACTGCAGCAGTACTGACGTTCTGTTGAATTTCTTGGTATGGCTTGGCAATTGAACACAGCATCTGGCTCTTACTTGTGTTCTGGCACATGTGTGAGCGAGATGACAATGTTCTGGTCAATAAAGATGAGCAACGCAAGGAGGAAACCAAGCCCGACCGCGCTCAGTGTGTTCATCCCTGACAGCTTTTCAAATGGAGGGAAGTTGAAGATCGGGCCATCATAGACACTGAACTTAGGAACTAATAGGAGCACAAGATTTATAGAAAACATCCAATTTAATACAAACAGTTGTATCACTTTTTTGAGGTAAAGAAATTAAAACATTGCATAGTAAAATAAATGCCAGGATAGTGAACTTTGCTGCTAGTAAGCTTTGTTTTATGAGCAACATTCAACCCAGTGTCTTTGACCCACATTGATTCAGAACTCACACTGTGTTGAAAGCTCAGTGGAAGCAAATATTTTCCTTTTTCCTCTCCAACAGAGGATTTATGATCAGTGAAAGGTGTTCTGTGCCAAGGTTGTGACTTTAGGTCTCACAGGTATTCTTCTATTACTTCTTTCATTTGAAAGATCTGTACTTACGCTGTATGTCAAGGAAAATGTAGGAGCCGATGAAAGAGAATATCACCACAGAGATAGGCAAAGCACAGTCAGACACCACCTCTCTGACTTTGTCATTCAGATACGGGCTGTAGGAGAAAGAAGCGACACATAATTCAACATTGTGCAACTCTGATGTAATAAATTAATAAAAGTTTTACTGGTGTATTTACAGTAGTTATTCTCTTAGCGTGAGAAATAATCCAAGTCAAGGACTTGATGGTTTGTCACTGAGTGGAAAGAACAATGACTCCCAGGAGTCACACATGGAAATGATGGCAAAGTTACATTTATCTACCTCATGCATTACATTATTATACCTGAAGGGTAAACTCATTGCTGATGATTTGTAACCTTCAGTCTGACTATTGGGATGTAAATTTACCTCTTTTTCTTTTTCATATAAGAAATGTGAAGTTACGTGCAGCTACTACAGGCAATGGTGGAAGGTCACTAATTTAATTTACTCAAATACTGTACTTAAGTACAGGTTTAAGATACTCAAGTACTTCTGTTTTATGCTACTTCATATTTAAACTCAGTGGTGGAGTACGTAATCGGATCCTTTATTGAAGCAAAAGTATCAATACAACAATGTAGTACAAATTCCCTTCTTAATATAAGAGGAGTGTAAGTATAACAGAAAATGAAAATACTTAGATATAGTTCAATAGACTCAGGATTTTACTTAAGTACAGTACTTGAGTAAATGTACTTTCCACCACTGCTTACACTACATTTTAAAGGGAGATAGTGTACTTTTAACTTCACTTAATTTATCTGACAGCTACAGTTACTAGTTAGTTTTTCAGATTTTGAGTGTATATTCAAAGCAATTATGGGTTTATTATATGTGATGCATTGTTACACATTAAACTACTAAACAGTTTATAAAGAAGTTATAAATTAGCTCCACTTCAGCCAGCTACATTATAATTTTGGTAACATGTTGATGAATAAGGAATGATAATAATTCATCACATTCAATCATAATGTGTACATTTAATTTTACCTAATCGGTTTTCCATCTTTATTTTCCCTTACGTAATCCGCATTAAGGTTGGACAAAACTTATTATATATTATGTATCAGCATTTTTGGTAATTTCGGAGTTTACAATCACTTGTTGTTGATAATACTTTTGTATTTTACTCAAATGAAAACGTCAATACATGACAGTCATTTGTAACGGGTAATTTGATATTGTGGTATTGCAGTGTGCAATTCAAAGGGGTTTTGCCACTACTTGCTTAAAGAAATTTGATTAAACGGTCCAGTAAGTGAACATACCTCCTTTTGATGAGGTAGAGTGTGTAACCAAGCCATAAAGTCCCCAACATGAGCAGCAGGCAGAGGACGGGCCTTTCTCTGGTGCACAACACCAGAGACTCAGGCAGGAAGATTAAGGCATGTCCTTCTGCATGCCCCGTCAGTGAAACAGTCCCATTATGATGCCCGAGTTTTTCTCCTGTCTGGTTCTTCGTCTTCTCTAGTATCTCATTAATCTGCTGAAGCACCAACGTGCTGTTTGTGGTCGCCAGTGTGGGTCCATAGTAGAAGTGTTTAAAAACTGTATGGGTGAAAGGAGAAAGGGAAAAAGAAGGATGACGCTAGGGACAAAGTTAAGGCAGTGCATTTCTGAGTCGTAGCCCGTTCACTGACAACCACAAAAAATGTTATATAGCACCTTTAAAACAGAGTTTACAAAGTACTTTGACAGACAAAATCAGGATACTCAGAAGGCAATATAACAACAGAAAGCCAAACAGAAGGCCAAAGAAAGACAAAATTACGGTATGGTTAAGATAAAGTTAAAACAAGTAAACAAAAGATGCAAAACCAATGTAGAGAGAAAAAAAGAAGCATGATGAAAGATAAAAATGGCACAAGAGATAAAAGCCTAACAAGTTTTAAATATAAATAACTACAAATAAAAAGAATAAAAGCAATAACCCAGAACCAAGACGTGCACAACCCAGATGTGCTTTAAAGGTGATCAGTAAAATCTTAAAATCAGTTCTAAATTTAACAGGGAGGGTGATGTGATATTGTCTGTTAAAACCATTAAGAAGCCGAGCGGCTGAATTCTGGACTAGTTGGAGGGGAGAGAGGGACTTTTGGTAAATGTATGGCTAGGTTATAACAAGAAAAGTTAGAAGTGATATGTTGAGATAGGGAGAAACTTTATAACAAGATAAAGTGATATGTTGTTATTACAAGAAACGTTTCTTGTAAAAACGGAATAGTTTGGTATCTCATAATGAGAAAATGCGTCTTAATACATTAATATTTATTTATTTATTTATTACCATATATATATGACTAGAAGGCTCAAGCTGATTTTTGCTCTTGCAGACTGACACATTTAACATATTTGTCAAGTTCTAATAAACTTGAGGGTCAGCAAAAAATATCAAATGCTGAGGTAGAGAATATTAAATAAAAAAATGTTTTATGTTCATTTCACACTACGCTGACTGTCTTCAGACTTATTGCATTACCATATTGATATAATCCCTTTTAATGATGTCATTCTCAGTATATTTACATGCATTTATATTTAAGTATATTTAAGCAGTCAAGCAGTGCACTGTATACAAGCTTTGCTCAGTTTGGTGTAGTTTAGAAGAAACCCATGACAGCCTGAGGTTTAAGGAGAAAGAATAGGGCTCTAAAGAATCTACTATATGCTCATCCATTCATTTCCTTTCTTGTGACAAACACTTGTGAAGAAGATACCAACAGAAGCAATGTGAAAGACTCCATTAAATTCATATTATAGGGTTGTCTATTTTTCCACAGCACATAAGGGGGGCCTTGTTTGATTTCATGCTTGCTTTTCCTCTAAAGACTCCATGATGGATATGTATATTTGCTTGGCTACATTACCTATAACAAACGATGGCAGGACGTTTAGACATCCCCCTGCTGTGTGGAGAGATAGCTCTGCTGCAAAAGCATTCAAAACATATTTAATGTATCCTGAACTTGACTTGACTTACTTTTGATGGTGCCTTTTACTGCATCCCCGACAAATGCTATGGAGATGAACAATGCAATGACTTCTTCTGTTGAGCTGGGAGATAACGGAAATAAAACATTTTTAAAAGCTTGGCGCGATCATTCATGTTTTATCAAAACAGTTTTTTATAAAGGCACAGACATAACAGTCTATTCAAGGTAAAAGGATGGTCCAGATAGTGAGAGTGTACAATAAACAAAATTAATAATTATGGCTGAAAACAGGAAGTCACAACAAATGTGTCTTCTCTTATCAGTGACCTCACCTCAGTGCATGTTCACACAGTTACATATATTACAAGTATGGGGCTTCTGCCTGTGATATGTCATAGTAACAAATGTTGTTGGAGAGTGGTGTTGTGTATTCACCGTTTGAAGAGTTTCATCAGCAGGCTGACATTGAATAAACCTCCGAGGATGAGGAACAGACTGTTCCATAAACCGATGCACGCGTAGAAAGCATCGAAGTCGAGGTCATAGTCATCGCAGATGCCCCTGATGACTATAAAATATACATCAAGACTCACACACAGACACAAACTCATTATATATAATCAACATTTTCACAGCAACTCCAGCATTGTAGAATTAGACATCAAACTGTTTAATATTGTTCTGGATAATGATGCACATGTGTTTTAAAGCATCAGTTTTCAATTGTAGTACCTGTAAACAGTAAGAATTCATTAAAAAGTTTTCCATGCAAATATACAATAATATACAAATTATACAATTTTGACACTTTTACTCTGTTTTTACAAATATAAATTAAAGTTTGAATTGAAGGGCATTTGCTGCATGTGTAATACTAGGCTGTTCCTTTTGTTGATGTGCTTTTGTCACCTGTAGCAAAAAAGTTTTAGTCTCCTTGTTTAAATAGTTGGACACAATACACACCGCTTATAAAGATGGCCAGTGGTGCGGTGGTCAGTGGAATGACGAGTGGTGAGCCAGCAAACAAGGCATAGATCACTCCTCCAATGCTCTGGCCAACAATCGTCTTCTGTACATCTGTCAAACAGTAAAACTTCAGTACTTTTGTATGCATCAGAATAGTAGATAATAATATTACAGGATGCTGCAGACCAAGACAATAAAGACAGGAGTCCTTACCTATCTCTCCTCTTGTGCTTTCGTCATTCAATGAGCCAAAGGCAATAGCAGGCAGTAGAATGGCAATGTAGAGGAAAATAGCAGTGGTAGTGTACTTGAGCAGCGAGCGGTCCTTCCCAGTTATACCTTGATGGATTATTTAAAGGGTAATTAAAGATATAACAACCGTACCGACCAGAAGAGTCAAAGCAGCCAAAACCTGGAGTTATCTTCAAAGTGTATGATTTTTTAAAGAAGAAATTTCCTGGCATTGTAGCAGTAACAAACCAGCAAAATAGATATGTCCCCACTTAGGAAGCAGTATTTCAAGAAAATATTAATACCATCTGTGAAGTCTGAGGGGTAGAGGGGGAGTCTGCGGCGGAGGTCATCATAAACGCCTTTACCGAATTTAAAGAAATCTTTGCACTGGGAAGAAAAAGACAGAATTTATTCAGGGCCACTGGACACTTCGGTCAGTGTGAAGGACTATACTTAGTTTGTTAGTTCAGGAAACAGCACTTACTCACATATTGTAAGTTAGTGTTATGACTAGATGGAGTGTTTCAGTGTAATATTCAGTGTAGACGCACTTGAGGAGGAACAACTGAACAGCAGCTCAAAGAAAGTCAAAGATACTAGCATACCATTGCTTGTTTTTGTATTACATACATTTGCAATTGCTGAATAGATTAAAAGACTGGTTTGGCAGCAACAAACCTTAAATGCTGTTTTGAAATCGTTCAGGACATCAGGTGTAGCCACAACCTGTTGTTAACTTTGGTCTTTTACAACCCAAATACATGCTTTCTCTCTAGGCTGTATTTGGGTGTTCCCTCTTGTCCAGCCTCCTGCTGAGCGCACACATTTCCTCTTAATTTAAACACTGGACATAATGAAATACTTTATCATTACATGGAGCTGCACACATTCTGCTGCCAGAACCATGGCAGACTTGGCAGCTTTTTCAGCTTGTTGCCCAGCTGCTTCTCAGTCCTCAGGCCTGGCTGATAGAGTGTGGAATCAGGATAATCAGATAATGTGGCTCTACTACTTTACTGCATCACATCTTTATATGCCTGGATGGAGTGGGAAAACACAGGGTGGTCTCCACATGTGGAGAGCGAACAGTCAGTAAAAATATAAATGTTGATTTTAGTAACAACTCCTTGTTAGATAAGTTGTATTTTAGTTTTTAAGGTTCATACTTTTTGGTCTATGTTAATCACATGGTTACTTGTTATTATTTCAGTAAATTCTGCACTGATTACAGCACAGAGCCGGCTCCTCCTTTGCTCTTCTTTCACACCTGAAGTGTTTTCCCTCTACGTGGATCTGAGTCCTCCACTTCCTCCACGGCTGGCTTGTCAGTGAATAAGGAGAGCTGCTGTCGCTGGCAGACCAGCTCCTGTTTGAACTCCTCCTGTGTCTTGGCCTCCAGAAGCTTCTGTCTGAAGGAAATGTCGGAGAACATTGTGGCAAATGTTCTACCGAGTTCAATGGCCGTTTTGGTGCTTTTCTGAAAAGGATAATAAAGAAAGTTTAAGATCTGTTTTGTAAATTTAAATGTTTAAATGTCATTTTAACCAACATTCTGCTAAATATTACTCCTGATATTCTTATTTAGTTATCTGTAACAGCACATAGATGCTGGCTAAGGGATTCTTTAAATTAGACCATTTAGTTTCACAATCTCACATACTGACAAAAATGTTTTTACGATGTGTGTGATAGACAAAATGATGAAAAAGCTGACATAACAAAAGTCAGCAGACCGATCCGGACCAAACTAAATGCAAACCAAAACTATGTGGCTTCTCACAATGCACTTGATTATCGCTGCAAATATTGAATATTTTATTATTAATTATATTAATTATTTTAATCAGCTAATTATTTTCGCAATTAATCATTGGTGTATAAAATGTCAGGAAATACAGTAAAGTGAAACTTCACAGTTTCTCAGAATCTTCAAATTGCTTGTTTTTTTGATGAACAGTCCAAAATCCAAAGATCATCAGTTTACTATCACATAATACCAGGAAAACCAGCAATTCACATTTAAGAGGTCAAAAGCAGTTGCTGGTTATTTTTTTACCGATCCAGTAACTGTTTGAGCTCAACACCTGAGCCAAGTAAGCCACCAGATTGCTTTTACAAAAACAGAGTTTTGAATAGAAGAAACTGAGAATTGGACCTCACCGTTCGAGGAGGGGCCAGGATCAGGATGACGTAGCGAGCCTCGCAGCAGTTGACTCCCCAGTTCTGCGGCCTCTCCAGGCGGGCGATGCAGACATGGCGTCTCTGCAGACTCCTCACATTGGAGCTGGATTGTTAGAGAAACAATTTTTTTTAATCACTGCTGTATAAATGATTGATTGTGCAGCATTCTGTATTGGCAGGTGAAAATTAGAGCCCCCCTTCCAAAGCAAAATTACTTTTCCAATCAAATAGTTTTTTTTGTGTTTTGTCCCCGTGCAGCCAAATTGACTTAGCAATTATCAAGAGAGACATTTCCACAACATTCGCAAATTCATTCATGAATATTATCGTGGATGAACTCACAGAATACAAAGCCAGGACTGCTGATAATGAATGCCAGTGGAGGTAGCAGTCACACCCTGAATGGTCTCTGAAAGAAGGTGAACTGTGGGAGCACAAAACATTACATTAAGCAGCCAAAAAAGCTCTAATGTTGACATGTCAATTAATCTCAAAGTGTTTCAGAGTGCTCTTCTAATATGTTTTGCCCACCATTCAGCTCCTTCCCTCCTGCGTCTGTGAACAGTGAGTTCATGACCTCGTCCACATCACAGCACCCGTGGCCGTCCTCCTCCTCATGAGTTAACATTCGCCTCAGGACTTCGTCCAGAGTGGCAGCTTTCTCATCCAAAAGGATACTTGCCTGAGCCAGGAAGCTGTCCAGGTCTCTGTGGGCGCGCACTTCCTCCTGGAAGTTCATTGGCTTCACATACTAGTTTGAGCCAAGAACAAGGGAAATGTGATTGATGGGGGGATGTTAAAGGTTAATTTTCAGATTTTTGCTCATTGTATATCGCCCAACAGCAGGTAAATCCACAAGTTTCCTGGCAGCTCACTGCTGATCTCAGTTTTTTTTAAATCATGAGAAGCATGAGCTGGGGAATTGGGACTGTTGGAAAAATAATCTTTTCTGGGCTGTATATTGGTAAAAATGTAAAATAAACAGAAGCAATCCCCCAGAAAATATTGTGACATAATGTAAGACGGTAAATGGAAAAGCAAATCTTACTTTTCTTGTTGTGTTTAAAAGCCCAAACCCAGAGTAGTCAGGATCTGCAAAAAAAAAAAAGCCACATGGAAATGTATATTTAAAGTGACAACATTTTTACTTGTGCACACTGTCTCAGTCTTCACTCTTTATCTTTGTTCTACTCCACACTGCAAATTGTTCTTTCATATTTAAGTTATTTTTGGAAATAACTCAAGTATAGAATTCATCCTCTCTAGTATTAATAGATAATAGGGATCACTAGCTGCCAATTCATGTCCATGAACTTTGTCTCAGTTATTATGACTCAAGGAAGCCAAGCTGGCACTCATGATTTCCTAATTGCAGAGGCTGCACATTATTCTTAGACAATAACAGACACACGAGACTACACAACCTGATAGCACACCACTGCAATGAACTATTAATCTGTATTGGTGATTAATGAAGGCATTTGTTCACTCTAACACACACCTGAAACACTGATCTCGATCTGGTTGTCATAGATTTGGTCCTTGTGAGAGACAGGTGAATCTTGCCCACAATCCTCCTGTTCCCCATCCTGCAGCTCTGTGGATAAAACACAAATGTTTGCAATCAAGTTTCAGCCAAGTCTCAGTTTATGCTTACAGTACTGTAATTTCAATTTCTATGTCAGAAGCAATTTTTTGCTGCAGTGCATTTGAGTGAATCACATGAATTAACTAGTAATAATGAAGGCCATTTCATAGATCAACTTAACAGTGAGATAAAACTCTTCTTTGTATCAAGGTTAAGATGCTATGCAAGCCACATTAACGATGTCTCCGGTAAGGGACAATTTATTTTTGCCTCCAACCACTCGACCATCTGTTGACAAGCACACAGCAAGAGGGAGAGAGAGGGCCAATAAAAAATCCCCCTTAAACCAGACATGCAGCAATATAACAATAGCAGCCCCTCGTAAATTCCTTAATTGTATAGAAGATAAATATGGCATCTCGATTGCAAGTTTTATGAGTGGAGAAAGAAACAGCCACAGAAGTAGAGAATTAACCTTAACCCTTTATGAGCAAAGCTTTGAGCTATGATTATTCCCTCTTCCCATCATTGACTCAGAGATCATCTGCCTCGTTATTTACCCATTAATTAACCTCACAACACAACCTCGAAGGGACTGGCTGTGCTCACCAGCATGTGAAATGGGTCATCAGTGAGCAGCAAGAAGCATTGCCATTAGCATTAATAAATTTTGCAATAAATGGATATGTGAAACTTACTGTATTCTCACTAGTAACCTGAAGGAAAAATCTGAATGTTTTCTGTGTTTGCAAAGCAGATTATATCAAGTACATAAAAAAGCAGGACCCTTGCAGAGAAATACAGTTAAAGTAACATTTATCACTGCAAGTACGCACCCATCTCTTGGAAAACATATCCATTCTTGGACCTTCCAGTGGACGCAGTGTCTATAGGAGAAAAAACAAATATTATATTTACACAACTTCATGCTTCATTTTTATTATAAAGTAATTTATAATCATTATTTTTGACTTGCAATCTTCAACCACATTATGGAAAGTTTAGAGTCATGAAATGCACACAGTTATGATTTGCAGAATAAAGAAAAGTCAGAATTTTACAAGAAAGACTTTTGACTATAAAGCAGTAAAGCAGCAAAACAAGCTGTAAAAACCATGTTGATATATTATCACTTTATATTAACAAACAGTTCAGAGCAGAGCAGATTCGGGGCAACAATAGCGTTCATTTGGAGTCGTGTTTTTGGTCACCTAATGAATATAAGTCCAATGTTTACTCTCCTTTTAGCTCGTTTTTTGTCTCCACCAACTCCTGAAGGAAATATCTGGTACTTTAGCTGCTGATTGATGACAGCTGTGGGATTGAACCGAAACAGTAAAGTCACAGGCCGTAAAACCAAAACAATGAGCTGAAAGATGCTAAAAGCTCCATAGAGCTGCAACTGCAGTCGGGTGATAATATCTGTGGGTTTGTCACTACGCCTTTCACATTACCTTTAGTCATTGGATTCCTTGATTTCTGGTTTACAGCATTCAAATATAAAATAATCCCAATTTTAATTTATTTGTGTCTGGTCAAAGGTTTCTGTGGATTGCAGGCAACATGGACTCTTGACACTGCAATTTTTTAAAATATATTTTATGCCCTTAATAGAAAAGTTGAGATGACAGGAAGGGAGAGATACAGAACGCAATGTACCAAAACTCTCAGCCAGACTCAAACCAGGCAGATTGTGGTCAATGATTAAACCCAAAGGCCACTAAGGCACTCCAACACCAAAACATCATAAATATTAAAACATGAATGAAAGCATTAAAAATCCCTTCACTACAACCCTAATATGTTTTCATATAGATGTTTGACACAGACACAAACTGCCCAGCACACGGTGATACAACTGTGAAACTGCACTCCATGTTGACTGACACAGTTTGACCCTGTGGTGTCCTCCCTTTGCAACAGTAGCTCTGACTTCATAGGTGTCAAAAAAAGTCTGTATCCACCAGCACGTTTCAACCCTGCAGAAACACATCAACCTTTTCAGCTGCTCTCATTGCACATAGTGATAGATTTTCCAGGCAGGAATGAAAAATCTTAATTAAAAAGCTGGCTAATTATCCACAACATCCAGCTTGTTGAATCATTATTGGCAGTGAGACTTACAGACGGTCAGACATCTAAACTTTTAAGACCTTTAAAGTAACCCTAACACACTGTTATTATGATATCAAATGCTAGAGATAGACAATGAATGTCAGTTAGTGAAAGGTTGAAGAAGACAGTGTAAAATGTCACATGCTGAGAAACTGAAAAGAGATCCCTTCGCTGTGAGTTACAACAAAAATCTGACGCCTGCTGTGTCTGCTGCATGTATAGGTGATCAGGTATCTGTGAGACGCTGCTGCGGCTGCATAGACGGGCTTTTCCTTGCCTGAGGCAGAGATTGATTCTGGGGGCTCCCGGGCAAGGCTATATCTCAAAGCAGATTAGACAGAACATTCCCAGGCCTCCTCCACTCTGCACAGACAACAGGATGCCTCACAGCTTATGCAACAAGCTGTTTGTACCAGTGTGTGGAGGACAATTCAGTCTGTCTGGTTGAGAACTTTACAGTCTTGTCTCATAAAGATAAAAGTCAAGTTTATTGTAAATGCTCTTGACTATATTTTATCAGTAGCATGATCAACAATAGAGATTGACTACCACTAAACAGTAATGCCACACGCTTTTCTGATCAGTTCCAAAAGTAAAATTGGTGTGAAGACATTAATGTCTGAAGTGCTTGAAAAGTAAAAATTGGCAGAACAGTAACCTGTTTGTTTTCTCTATCTCTATGCTCAATCAGTAGGCTGCTACAGTTAAAGTTTATCAGAAAATTATATTTTACTTTCTTTCTTCAGGCCTGTGGGTTACGAAGGCTCAGGCTTGTGGGTTTCCTGTTAGCAGACGGGCTGACTTCCTCACAAATTGACAGAGACAGATGTGTAAGTCCAGTTTCGAGTTCTTCCACAAGGGGCGCGGCAACTTTGACATTGATACTCCTCTTTAAAATAGACTGCTTTCCCACCCCCCGATCGTGTTTGTGGCCTATTGCAAAACAGGTTTTTTTACATGCAGCATGTTCTGTTAAAGACAAGTGAAATAAATAAAAAAAAATCAATTTTCCAAGGACTAACCCTGTGTCCCTGGGTTAACTGATATCTCCTGGTGTATACCAAACATATGTTATATGCTTTTTTTTACATAAATATTTTTGATAACTCATCTTGAACTCCTAATTAGATTTGGGGTGATTAACTAAACCCACCCATCATATAAAACAACTCTTAATTGTTCTCTTGGATCATAGTAGCTAACACAGCAATATAATGGGTCAGAGGTGTATATGTTTGGATAGTTGGCAATAATGGAACTGTTTAGGTTTCATTTCCAAAAGAGCATGGTTAGGCTTGAATTTGTTCATTCCTCCCTCATCCTCGTCCTCTTGATTTAAAAACGCAGATGAGGGAGGTGTGTTTGGAGGCCAACAGTCTTCTACAGGTCTGTTGTATTGCATAAGCATGTTGCATGCCCTGACTTTTCAATGTAACTAAAAAACGGCATGTTTATTTATTAATGTTTCCAAGATTGACTATGTGAAACAGGACAATGTACCTATACACGTATGCATGTCAACATTTTTAAATCTAACATTTTTGGGTATTTTCCAGAACTTCAACTCTGACCAACCAAGCCTCTAGTCTGTCGATGTATGTATTTTGATGTCTGTAATTCCTTTATCTCCTTGGACAAACAGGGCTAATTTAAAGACTAAGGCATAGTTTATTAATCCTTGACACCCTGCAATCTCTAGGCAGAGAATGTCTCAAAAAAAAAAAGCAAATGGAAACAGAAGAATCCACGTTTCGGTCTCTGGAAACAAGTGCACAGAGCTACAGAGCTGAGAACTCTGTGCTGAACTGTACAAGGTCGAACCATCAGGGCAGGAGGAACGTGGTGTTCATAAATGTAAGACATCACCGCAGTACGATGGCCTGCTTTTAATGTTGTGCTTTAAAGTAAAATAAACATATTCTGTGCCATGTTATAAAAACTGTAAAACTCCTTTATCAGCACTGAATTTGAACAGTGAACAGTGTGTCCTGTGTATGTCACAATGTACACATTCATATATTGAATCAAAGCAAATAACAGGAAGTAGGAACCACAGCTCACTCCACTTCAACACCTCAAAGGCTGACGATAAAGACTACCTGATGTTTGTTTATCTGGCACGGTGAATATGACCACTGAACAAGTTATACTTCATTAGCCAAAGTGCACACCTGAAGAGAGGTTTTTGTTCTCACTTAGACATGAAAGAAGTTTGTGTTGTCATATGGCACAAATCCTCTAGGAAACTGACGTGTTTTAAATGGCAAATTCTTGTTAATGACATTCTGTTTTTGGTGGATGACATAAAACCTGCATCACAGTTGTAAGCCTGAAGATAATAGTAACAAAGGATGGGGAGACTGTAGGTTTGATGCAGCTTTCACATTCATTCCAATTAGTTATAATGGCTGAATTTTAACTGACACGTTATCATCAACGTCAACCAGAGAACTCATTAAATAATAGTGGAAAGACTTGAAATTTGCCAGATTAGAATATTACATTTTTTACATTTTTCTGCAAGATAATCTTCTTAATCCTTGTCCTGGGAAAATTCAAATAGGACTTTTTAACCCATTAAGGGCACTGAATAGAAAATACATTCAAACTCAGTGTGTTGTAGGGCTGCAACCAATGATTATTCTAATTATTTTGAATTCATTTATCTTTTCAATTGTTCTTCTCAATGTCATAAAATAGCATCAGATTCTTCACATTCTACCACTTACTTGTACAATTAAACAATTATCAAAGTAGTTTCCAATTAATTTTCTGTCAAATTTCAGCCTTATGGTGTTTGAAAGCCAGTGTTATTGTTGTATTTTACAAGTGGCGTGATAAAAGAAGTGTGTAACAAACTAGGAGAGTGGCATTACTGCAGGACACTATCGTAGCATAAAGTTATAGACTCTCAAACAGCTACAGGATGTTTAACCAAATATGTATTTATAAATCAATTTAATGTACTTTTCTGGAACAATTCTCTTCTTAAAACAGATGCTAAAACTATTTGCAGGTCTGTTGTAGAAATCTTCCATGATAGACAGGTACCATTTATTGCCATATTGTAAATATTGACCCATATCCTTTGCTTTTGACTCTCTGGCTCTCCTGGCAATAAAAGCATATTATATATTCTGTGGTTTTAGTATCAAGAAAATAAAGACAAAACATTTAAATAGCACCCAAAGAAGCAGGCAAATAGAAGAAAATAGTAATGTTATGAAATTATTGTACTAAAGATAAAAGCCTGCAGTATATATACTATTTTCTAGATGCTATCAGCACACACAAACACACACACACACACACACAAACACACACACACATACTGCAGAGAGGGTTTCTCCACGTGTTTGACACAGTTGGCTCAGGTTGCACCAAGAAAGACCTTCTCACCCTACTCCACCCCTGTAAAACTCACCAGATGGCACAAAATGGAGGACCCTTTTGGCTTCCATGTTCTCCAGGTTTTTAGGTGAGGCGCTTTCCAAAGGTCAACCCATCATCATTCTCCCCGCTCCGAGACACCCTGCACTCACTGCTGATCTCGTCTCAATCTTTTCTTTCATGCACACACCCACACACATACATGGTGAGGTGAAACCACCTCCCTACACCTCCTCCAGCGGCACATGGGTTTGAGGGAGGAAGTGGGAGGGCAAGAAAGGAAGGCATGGGGGGAGGTTTTTTGTTTCAGCTGGGTCCTTGTGCGTATGAACTGGAGTAGGCCTACAGGTAGCTTAAAATAAAAAAAATAGTGAGTAGGGCTTTGATCCTGCCTCTTATTCATCTGATTATACTTTTACATAACAACGTTTTCCATACAGTTAACTTTGTACACACTTATTTCACTGCTTTACTTTAAAAATAATACATACTGCTTAATCACAGAACAAATGTCTTGTTAGTGGTATATGAGTAACTTTAATATATACTGTAGATGGGGTAAAATGCAAATTTGCATCTGTACTAAATCAGCTCAAAATGTGTCAGTTAATTTAAAATGATAAACTCTTTCCCTTTTTTGTGGTCTCCTATTTGTGACCTTGATGTTTAGATTTGGTCGGGGATTCTGTGATGGGTTGGATACAAATATGTGTCTGTTTTGTGTTTCATTTGAAAGTTTTCTGGGTGGGAAGGAGATTCATTTTAAGGGTGAAAATAAGAGCGAAAAGGGGCATGCATTTCAGGGTTAGAGTTAGTCTCTTTAAATAAAAGTACATTGGAATAAATATATAAACCTTTCCTCCAGTAAGCAAAATTTCAAAATTGTACACATGGTGGTGTTAATAATAGACAACTAAACTTTAAAGGTACCCTGTGGAGTTTATTTGTTAACAAACAAAAGTAAACCAAACAAACCAACTATAATCCAGTACACTGTGTTTCCTTTAGGCCTAATAAACCTGATGAACACATTTACTACCTGATAAAACATCTGCAGAGCAGATTTTAGATTGTTTACATCCATGTTTGCTGGCTTGCAGTCTTCTTCCATCTACCTTTAAACACATTGCTCATTTCTGGGCACGTTACTGCCACCTATTGTCAATCAGCAGAACGGCAAAAAAAACACTTGATATATTGTGTGTGAATGAACGTCAAGATATTAAGACAAAAGTGACCTACTCTTAAGGACATTGCACATTGCCAGTGACCAAAAACTCCATAAGGAATGATTATTACTTCCTTATATTTTCATGGTAGACAATGTAAATCTTTCACTCCTTCACATTTGTTTATATATGAACATATTTATTTCAGTGGTTCATCTTTCCTTCTGACACTATGTTTGAACAGAGCTTTGTGAAACCCTCGTAATTGCTGCAATCCCTAATAAAAGTACTGTGTGCATAACACGCAACGCACTCCTGTCAGACTCAGAGGACCAACATAGCTATTTATGGTAATTTGTTTTGATAATAAAAAAATTATAATCTGATGTAGTAATTTTCATGTGAGAAAAATGTATCCCAGGGAATTAAAATACAACAACCCGACAGTGGGTACACAACATAAGAATAACATGATACCTACCTACATCTTGAAATCAGAATGATATTATTGGTTCTATTTTTTAGTCTTTAGCCGGAGCAACAAACCGCAGACCGAATGGCTGACCTGAAAATTCTTCTAAGAGTTGATTTGACTGAGTAAAGCTGAACTAATGGAGGAAATGTGACACGACTATCACTTGTTTACGCAGACTGTAGTGTTTTTGATTGGGTTTGAGCTTCAAGGAAAAAAACACGCATTTATTTTGACTGGCACGCTGTGTTTTTATCTGACAATTTGGGAAACAAATGCTGTTGCCAGAGTGGAATGTTAATATAAGCAAGGAAATAAAAAAGTTAAATGACCTCTGCAAGAGCAAGTGACTTTCTGCAGTGAAATAATTTTGCATTTGAAACAAACAGTCCTCGTATAAGCTGCTGACTTTATCCCTGTGGATTCCTTCCATTGAATTCCTAATTGCATGGTGCAATTACTCACAGTATACCTGCTTGTTATTTTTCTAGAAGTTACAAGCCTTGTAAAACTTTACAGGCTCTTTTTAATCGTCATCAAAGGCAGTTATATAGCACACCATAGGTGCTCAGTACATTTTTATTTCATACAGGGCAGCTTGAATTTTGATGGGTGAGTGGAAGCTTGATCAAAATGAAGAAGGTCTGCAGATAGGAGAAGCTCTTCGTTGTTGATTATTTGATATTGTTATAGAATAATATAAAGATATAATTATAAAACAGCCAAAGTGCAAGAATGACTGTTCCCTTGTCTGCCATGAGATGGCAGCGCAGTCTATCGTTCAAAGCAGCACCAATCAGAATCTGACTCAGTTGAAGATTTAATAAGAAAGTGTATTTTCCATGTTGTATGTTCACTTTGAAGGTGATGTACCTCAGAGTCTCAGCTGGATAGAGTTGGCTTTTCCTGGTGATAGAGGCCAATTAAAACCTTGACACTGAAACTGAACATAATAGAAACATTTCTCACTCCAGTGCACCTGGGTTGTGAAAGCAAGTTGTTCTTTTCTATTTGTATGTTCCAGTTGGATGATTGCAAATGCTTTAGAGCTGATGGAGACAAAACCTACAAACATGGCAATCGTTGTTCCTTCCAAATGTCTCTTATCTGAAACAGGGTCTTAGCTACACTTGAGGACACCACTGAGGTCAAGACCTCTATATTCTGGGGGGGTGTGAGGGATTTTTCAACCTGTTACAAACTAACTTTTGGTGGATCTTGCATGTGGAAATAACATGCCAGAATACTAATCAAATCAACTTTTATTTTGAAATTCAGGTTTCAGAGCATGTATGTGTTTTTTGTTTGTTTTTATGTGATAGATATGAAATGATCAGATGCTATGGATGATTAATAAAATAACAATAATAACTAAAACCAGGCAAAAAAAAACCCCGACATGTAGGTCTCATGTCTTGGCTACAGTCCAGATCCACAATGACAACACAGTACAGCAGAGCTTTTATATTTTGTATGAATTTTTGTTTGTCCTTTTAGCTATATATAAACAAAAAAACATGATCACCTTTGAAGATACTGATTTTATATTAGTGTCCCAAGCTGGAAAATGGACGCATCTTGTTAACTAATCAACTGTGAGCTTACAGAGCTTATTTGCCACTTATGATTCTCAATAAAAGCCATGCTGACATCTGAATAGACTGCACACAATATCCCCAGGTAACTGATCCTCAACTCCCTGTCCCACTCATCCACGAAATACATGTAAAGCAATGCAATATGTATTGTGGACTCAAAGTCAAACAGTGACCACTAACAAAGAGGCCATGGATGCAATGAAAGGTTGCATTAATAAACTAATTTTCTGGGTTCATTGCAAGTACACAGTGAGTTTGGCACAGTCTACTGTAAAACATTAATCAAACTCCTGAGCACCTGAGGGGCATTATCACAGGAACACAAAACACAAGCATGATATTTTGCATTGTCGGTTGTGATAGCAACAAAACACAATAGTCTTAAATATAAATATATAAATATATAAAAATTTGCAGAAAGGCCTATAATCAAAAGTAGTTTCATAAGTCCGTCATTGAAGGCTTATAAGAGCTACTGAATGAATCTGTTGACAATATTTTAATGACTAACAGAGTTTCTGCAGTCAAACATTAAATATGGGCATATGTGTGGACAGACTGTGTGATTATCATTCATACTGAAGAGCCAGGAGAAATTTATCATCAACTGACTCTGTAATAACTGTCTGAGTTTATCAAATATAACATTAGCTGCTACCTCAAAATGTTTATGTCCCTGTTTATTCTAAATGAATACCTGGGATTTTGCCAATAAGTAAATACGTGGAGTAGAACTTGATCAGGAAATATTGTTACGATTTGTCAGGACACATTCCTGTATGTATTAATCTGACAAAAATGACAAACATAAGTGTTTAAGTCCAACATAAATGCTTTTCTGTGCTGATTGTGGTCATTCTGAATAAATAAATTATATTTAAAATTATCTGCTGCCCATCACGTTCACACTGTGACCTTTGTGCTTGAAGGTCATCACATCTACAACTAACAGCTTTTATTGTATATTGAAAGCATAATGAAATGCATGCAAATTAATGCACATTGTAGATTTCAGGGGTATTTTTTATCACAAATTTGTCACACATTATTTGCATCAAATAATGTTGGTAAACAAATTAATAAGATTTAAAAGTCATATAGTTCATTCTGAATATGTGATGGGTAGATTTTGTCAATCACAGACAAATGGAGCATGACTAGGCAGTCAATAATAATAGCTTTAGTATTATTTCATGTGTGAAAACAAGCCAAACTTTTCCTGGTATAGTACAATCCTCCCATCTGGTGCTCCCACAAAGCAAAGAACACACACCAATGATCACAGATACTTTTTTGACTCAGGTCTGTATTTGATAGTGTTTTCTGACCCTTACCTTTAGTAAAATGACTCAGGGTGACTCCTGAAATCTCCTCTGCTTCCTTTTTGGTCTTCATCAAGCAAGCGTTCTTGCAATGCTGCCAAAAATCTGTGATATTTTGGATATGGTAATGAAAACTCTACACAGAGCTGCAAGTGGATAATGTGGTTCCTGTGGGAGAGTTGCAGCATGAGTGGTCTTGCAGGCAGGCCCGCGGGTAGATGGGAATAGGTGACTACCAATGAATAACACCTTAATGTCCTCCCTGCCAATCACAGTGAAGCTGACTTGTGGTGAAAAAGGTTACGTGGAAGGTGAAGGCAGGCTATTGGGAAAGAGGACACAAAGAGAAGGGGGGAGGAAGGTGTGAGGAGACTACTTTTAGCCCTGCTGGGACTCAACACATATTTTAATGTGACTGTCCTGTGAGACATTGACCACTTCCCTGTTATGCTAAACCATGAATGCAACCATAGTGTCTCCTAGTAAAGTGTTTTACCTGTATGACTCACTGCAATATTCATGCTATTCGAAAGGCTCAATCCAAGGATCTCCATATAGTCCACTGAATCACAGTTTTGCGCGGATTTAATCACTTTTGCAACGCAGGGGCAAGACCTTAAGTTATGCACATATACAGTGTGCATATACTCATACAGTCTACAGTTGTGTCCTTGTAAGATCATTCAAGCAGGAGAAGAATGTGTATATATTCAGTAGCCACAGTCTGCATTAAAACTGATCGCTCTGTCAAATCACAAAGGTTTCTGCGACGTGTTTTCCAATTTCAGTTGGAAGTCAATAGTGTTTGAGATCTTGAGGGAGAAGTTCAAACTCTACATACTTTCTCACCTCCACACAGTCAGCCAATTACTGCATAAAGTGGGTGTGAATGTTGGATTGTACATTTCTGAAAGTTACAGAAATTGGCATACACAGCCCCCCCAGTTACGCCTTAAAAGATTAGTCCAGTGATTTAGAATTGCGCTGCCATAAAGTTGGGGCTTGTGAGAGACAGAGTTTAAAAACTACAGTCAAAATGTACAATTATCTCCTAGCACGAGTCACAATGTGTAAATAGAAAAATGTGTTGCATAGCAGATGGCATAATGAAAAATGAGGGATCACTTTCTTAACATTTTATTTAATCAGTTGGGGATTAAATTAGTTCAGTGTTAACCGCGCTTTTCTATAATGTGAGACAACATCTGTTCATGTACATATAAAAGTTGCAGTAGATAAGATACATAATTTTCTTCCCATAAGCAATATCCACAGGAATTTAGAGCAATCATCTACCTTCATGTGTAATCTGTCACTCATTGTGTCAGTTTCCTTAGACTAAATGTATTCCTATTGCACAATATCTCTTTTCCACTCAACTGAAATCCTTCTTGTGCCAAAGAAGTTTGTGCAAGAAGTTTTTTCAGAGACAAATTCCAATTATCACCTTTTTTACCTGATTCTCACTTTCTTTCTCTCACCACGCAAGGTAGGAACACAGGTTTCACTGACTGCCAACAGAAATAACACACACACACACACACACACACACACACAAATCTCTTCAGTGATGCACAAAAGTTTTTTCCATTTTTTTCCTCGGACAGAGAGTGTCATGTTCTGTACAGATTGTAAAGCACCTTGAGGCAAATTTGTGATATTGGGGCATAAGAAAAATTTACTTGACTTGACTGGATTACTTGGATTTACAGTACTAATTTAAAAATTGACATTATTCAAATGGAACCAGCAGAAGTATTTCACACCAAGTTATCAAATTCCTGTCCTGTTATTTGTGCTTCAAATATGGACCTCATGGTGGCGCTGGAGGAAAAGTCAGGGCTTCACCAAAGTCAGTAGGATTCATCCTCTGGGAATCATGAATGTCTGTTTAATACTAACAAAGACCATTTTGTGCAATCATGTCTTATTCATCTCAAACTTTCATATTGTCAGAGCAAGTTTCCCTGCCTGATTCATGGGCAGGAATCTACCAGACAACCATAACAGCGACCATTTTGTCAGAGGGCCAAATACGGCAACATTAATCTCACATAAGGAGAAGAGATGTATTTTAATGGATTAAGCTACCAGCTACTTTCCATGAGATGGATATTCATTGGGACAAATATTCATTTAATCCGTCTGTGGGAATTGAAATGACTTGGCATCATACGGCTTGGCCTGTCACATGATAACGCTCACCCTCATTATATAATTAATTGACAAAGGACTCTTCCAAGTCACAGTTTAGGATTAAATCATTATAGTTTACTTTGAGTTCACTAGCGCAGAGCAACCAGTTTAACTTGTTCTGATATGGATCACTGAATCTCTCTAGGGGTTTGACTTGCAGTGATTTCCACACAATGTTCTCAAAGCGCACTATTGCTTAATGTATTTTTCCAATATGATTTATCTTCCCATTTGTGGAATTCTGCATATTTAGGAGCCCATTGTTATTTGTGCCAAGCTTGCTTTATTTAAAGCCAGGTCGTGTGATTAATACTGCATGTTTATAGCGGGTTTTGATACACAATGCACTGTAAATGAAAAATTACAGCTATGTAGAGAGGAAGTTGAGTAAAGAGCTGTCTCTTGAATGTGGGTGTAGTTCTGGATTCATTATAGGCTTTAATATTTCTATAATATTTAAACTGGCAGCTCAAATGTCTCCATGCAGTGCAGTAGTAGATGATGGTGTCGCTAGCGGCTCCCGGCCACCAGGGGCAGCACTGAGGACAACCAGGCCCCTGGGTGAGGATGCGCCATCTTGGATTTTAAACAGGTTTAATGGGATTTACCTGCGTATAACTGGAATAAGTCGTGTTTTTGTGATTTTACACGCGCCTGGCATCGACGTGAGTTATTTTGCACAGCTCCTGAGGAGTTAACATGTCCTCCGGCGGGTTCGCGTTGTCAAAGTTGGTCCGATAAGCAACTTTTAGTAGCCCAGGATGTTTGTTAATGGGTAATTGACTGGTGTAGCAATCCAGGACCGTGAATAGCCGGAGTTCAAACTGAGCGGGGGTAATTGTCTTTTCTTTTTATCCGTGAAAACCATGGACGTGTTAAAACCAAAAACACGCAGCACTTAACTAGCCAACGGCATCACTTGAGCCAAATAAGTGAGCTGGAGGAACAGGACCGGCGGCAAGATGGCGGGAAAATGGAGGGAAAGCTACAATCAGATCAGACAGTTTCAGCCATGGATGTATAGAGAGAACAGCCCTGCATTATTATTATTATTATTATCATTATTATTATTACTCACCCGCCATCAACAGGCTGAATGTACTGCTGAGGCCTTGTAAACTGTTGTCATGGCAACAGTTACACACTGATTGTGTGAGTGACATCTTGAACCAGCATCATCATCAGCATCATCATCATCATCACGATCCAGAGGCTCTCCCAAAGGTAAGATCCATATTCAATGAAACATTTAATTTGCAGTGTGATGCAGGTTGTGGGACAGACGTGGGCTCATTGAACAGTGGGGGTTTGACCCAGTGTTGTCGCTTGTTGGGTTCACAACTGCTGTTATACAGTCATTTCCCTGTTAACTCTCCTAAACTGCACTTGACACTCTCCTATCCTGCTGGTGTGGCTGGTGTGGCTGCTCTTTGGCAGTCTGTTGGCTTTGTTTGGGGTGCTGCAGAGAGGACTGGGGTTGTTCTGAAGTGCTGGAGTGGGTTGGCTGCAGCAGTCATTCAGATGGAGATTAGCTCACCTTCACTACACAATTTACCATTTATTAGATGTGCATGTAAATAATTGTTATCACAGCTTTTTCTGCAGTTGAGGCCTCACATTGGCCTGTGGTTTGACTAGTATAACTTACACATCATGATGTCTGTATTCACAGTGGGATTTACACTGGCTTTTGTACAGTAAATCTATGTTGTAAACCATAGTACTTTTAGTAGTACATCCAGAAAGTTTTTTCTGTAACGTTAAGTAAATCTATGGCTTACATATCATGGTAAAACATAACATACAATGGACATTATAATCTACTGTGGGGCTTGAAGGGGACTATTAATGATGGTCAACCCGATTGGCACCTGACTGACCTGAAGGTCAGCGTGGTGTTTACAGCTGCAAAATGGCCTCACTAACAAGGCAAAGAAGTGGCTGGTAAATGTGTCAGTGTTAAATGAGACACATAGGCCTGGTTGTCTCCCCTTCCCAGGTCACCAGCAGTGACAGAAGTAGCAGACAATGATAAGCCATAGATAACTGTAGCTACCATTTCTAATTTGATTTAATGCCACGTACACATCAGAAATAAAACGTGCTTTATTTACTAGTGTTGCTCACGACATGTTCGTCTTTCTCTCCCCCCTGCAATAAAAACAATTGCTTTGTTAAAACTAAAGCACTCAATTATTTTTGAGAGAGAGAGAGAGAGATTCTTGCTTAAAAGTGTGAACCAAGCCCTCACTGATAAAGCTGCCAACAATTTTTTTCACAGGCAGTGAAGCAGCGGGGCCTGTTACTGTGTCCACCACCAGCCACATGCCTGTGTGGACAGAGAGTCCAATCTAGGTGCTCATCTGCAGCTAAACTGATCTTTGGACTTTCCGGGTTGATTTGACTTTTAAAGTAACTTGCAGCCCTCGATTGTGACTTTTTCCTTAATGTGACTACTGTGGAGTTAATGAAAGTGCAGTAGTTAGGTGGAGCGTTATCTTAATTTCTGTCCTCTGAAGAAGGAAAAACAGTTGGTTCAGAGTGACATTATTGTGCCTTTTCCAAACTATCTCTGATGTGTTGTAAAAATCAAACTATACCTCAGTGAAAAAATGTTCATGTCCCAGAATGAATCCAAAGGTAATACTCGCATTAACTTTATCTTTGGTTTGTTCTGTCCCATGACGATGCAATATCACAAATAGTTTACACACTGTGACAACTGCCAGCTGTGATCCAAGGATGTGTACAGATAAGTTTGGTAGGTCTGTTGGGGGAAAACAGCAAAGAAGACAGGTAGTCAGGACTAGTCATAGCTGTGAAGACAAAACACATCCTTGAAGTGCAGGAACTGAGGAAGCAGTTGCACCTTTTTAGAGCACAGTCAGTGTTGTGGTTATATTGAGGTCAATGAGTTTCTCCTAGTAATGCCGACCCACTTGAGCTGAGAATCCTGCTGGTTGGTTGTCAAAACAAAGTGCTTATGATCCCCAGATCAATTGGATGAGATAATTTAATACAAACATTTTCTTAAGATTTGTAGCAATGTTGAAACTGTGATCTAAGAAAGGAAATGTATTGTTTTAGTCTATATTATTTTGGCAGGCTCTAAGCTTGTATGTAGCCTAATAGACATAGAGCATCAGAGTGAACAGTGGGGGTTTGGCAGCATTTATCATTATTATTTACAGCCAAAATACATTTTGTTTGCTGTGTGGTCCATGTAGGATGTGGGCTTTTTGATAAGGAACAATGTTATGAAGAGGTCACTGGTGCTTTGGAGTTAATGAGCAACAATTAGGTAATGAGTGACCCTGGATTCTGTTGAAGCTGCCAGAGATGCTACTGCTCTGTCACCAACAGTCCAGTTTAAACAGGATAATTGACCTGAGCGAGAACTGTGAGCTTCACAAAAAAGGCAACATAATGACACAGATTGGTGACGTATTTTCTGGTTGAGCGGGCCTGTGGCAGCAAGGCAGCGCTAATAAGGTGACAGGGAGATCTTGGCTCAAGGGAGTTTGAGTGCGACTGACGAAGAAGTTCAGCTTCGTAACACGGGAGTCTTTTGTTTATAACCTATGAAGGAAAATATATCGGCTTCTCTCTTTTTGGTTTTCGTTAGGCTAATAACTTTATATTAAGGCCTTGTTTTCCCATCAGACTTATCTGTCAGTAAAAGAAAATATTGTCAATTTGCTTGTTTTTGTCTGACCAGGTTCTACAACTGAAAGACATTCAATTTGTAATATGTAAAACAGAAACAAGCAGCAAATCCTCACATTTGAGAAGCTGGAACCAGAGAATGATTTGCATTTTTGCTTGATAATTGACCTAAACAATCAATTGATTATCAAAATGATTGACAGTTAACTTGATCTGATAACCAACTAATCGATTAATGGTTTCAGCTCTTAAATATTTTACACGGCTACATTTAATATTTATATAGTAAATGCTACATTCATGCTTTTATCCAATGTTCTTTACAAGGTTTTTTCCACTCATTTCCACTCATTCACCCACTCACATACTGAGAGCAGGAAGCTGGCCCACCATAAGGGGGCAATTTGGACTTCATTGTATTGCCCAAGGACACTTTGACATGAACCACCAACCTTGTTATCAGCCTGAGCCTGACCTACTCTTCTGTGTGTAATTCATATTCAATGAATTCACACAAAACAAAAGCTTAAAAAGATATAGTCAAAGAATGTGGCAGTTATATGTTTTTCCCCCTTACAGGTCATTGCATAATTGCAAAGTATAATACAATGTGGTAGGCCACACTAATGCCACTGAACTTTGCCCTGTTTATTGCCCGGCTTGCCAACTCTTCTTTACATATTTTCATCATAAAAATGAGCTTCTTCTCCTTTTAGGTGTTTAATTCATTCTCTTTGCAGTCTATCAAATGCTAAAGTATGCATTAGGATAACTTAATAAATGGCATTTGCATTTGCCATTTTATATTGGCATTCCTCCTTGGTCTGTATGAAACTTGACATTTCTTTAAAAGTGTGTTCAAGCACCTGTGTGAACTCGCAGTATGTGTCCCCAGGGGTTGCCATGGCTGCAGAGAGCCTCAGTTACTGCAGGTTGCTTGAAAAACAGACCTCCAGTAGAGACGGCTGCACACCGGTGTTGTTGCAAAAGACACATCGGATTACTCTCAGTACACTGAGAAGAGTGGTTTGATTTCAGTGACAGTTGCCACCTGATGTGGCTTTGTTGTAACCAGTAATTTGTAAAGTGTGATTGGATATTTGTTTTGAATTCTGTAGAAGTGCTGTACTCTTCATCCGAACCATTAGGGGGCAGTATAACCCCAGCTCAGTCTCTCAAACAGCCTGTTTCTCAGAAGAGCTATGCAAACTAGAAATGCCTCTTTTTCTGTTTTTTTTTTGTTTTTTTAACTTTTGTTTACAGCAGAGGAGTTAAGAAATGTTTTGGACTGAAAAATAATAAGATACGCAAATTATATTATTGCTTTCATACTGACAAAATGGCATGGCTTGAAGTAGTACTGAAAGTACGTTTTGCTAAGCACATAGTAACTAGAATGGTTGATTGTACCAAGTCCTCTGCTTTGTGTTTTGATTGTGAAATTCACACTAGTTATATGAATATAGACTGAAACTTTTGGGGCTTTAGACTGAACATTTTAGACTAGAAAATAAAGCAGATTATTGAAAATTATTATTAGTTTCAGTCATAATGTTGACATCTCTGCATATCTGCTCTGTTTTTACATATGTTTGGAATGTATTAACATAAGGAAAATACTTACGAATGAAAGCAACAGCATCAGCCAAATGTTGTACATTTTGTACAAGCCTGTGATGATATTCACTTCTAGTGGTGTTTTGGGCAAAGATGGGGAAAGCAAAGGTGGTTTTATTAAAGCTGACTGGATCAGGTGACATGCTACCAATGGGCAGATGTTGGCTTGACTTACATCTGGAGCTAAAGCTGCGGAAAAAGTTGCAGGAAAGGGAGAGACAGAAAGACAACATGCCAACCTCTAGCCCATATCTTTGCCCATGCAGAGACTTTTCTTCGGGGCAAATAGCTGCTTGGTCTAGTCTGAACGGCTTTACTACAATGATAGTGACTGAGTGAGGGCATGGCTGGTATCAGAGGTGGATCTGAACTGACATCCCCATACACTCAACCCACCAGCCTGTTGCCTTCAGAATGTCTCATTTAGCAGTAGAGCAGAAATACAGACAGAAATGCTCTGAAACATTACTGTCAGTGAAGCGGTCCAAGGTCAAGACTTCGAATCATCAGGAATGCTTGTTTATGTGCAGTTGTGGACTTAATGTATATAGGCTTACTATTTAAAGGAGCTTTTAAAATGTTCACCTGTCAAATATACATTAGTCTGTCCGTGAATATACTGAGCTCTGACATAAAGCAATCAGAAGAACCACAAAGGCATTACCTGTTGTGCTTTTCTTTGCCTTAACTGGTTAATATTGAAAGGCTAGTACAGTTCATCCTGAAGAGGACGCTGCACTCTGGGAACTTGTGGTTACAGGTATCAGCATTTCCCCCCAGAAAACTTATTAAGCCTGGGGGCGAGTATCTTTTGATAGGGGCTCCTCGCAGGCCAGTGACTGATGGCAGAATTAAGGTAATTAAGGCCCAAAAGTTTCTGTAATAACAGAATCACGGAGGGAATCGCAGAACTGAGAATTAAAAAAAGCTATAACACAGATTCCATAGGGCCCTTTATTAATTCAGTTCTAAAACCTGACTGGAGATTTAAAAATATGACTATATAATGTGTTGTTAGAAATAAGTAATTTATTCAACACACATTTAAAAAAATCAACAACTATAGCAGAGTCCCTCTTTGGCAGTGTTGGCAGTGCCATCCCCGGTGCACTGTGCTAATTACGATAGCACCACCACATTGGCGTAATGCTGCAATTGCGGTTACAAATGACAAATCCACTGAGTGCAACTCTTGCTAGAAATGATTGTTTCCATAAAGATGCCCATCAGAGTTTTGGCAAGAGCTGGAGGGCGGCACGAAATGAGGCTGCCTCGTAATTCTATATGCAGGAAAAACCCTGCATTTTGATTTTTTGGAGCCAGAGTTGATGATCTTTGGACGAGAGGGTGGAACTGCCTCCATCCTGATTGGCAGTTGCCATGGTAGTGACTTGTCAATCACAAGGTTGGCCCGTCCGAAAGCATACGCTGCTTTACCGTCTCAACTATTTTACTCAAAAATGACTATGACAAATGACTAATTTACAAATGAACATCACGCTGTACTGAAGAAGACTTCAAACTAGCAATTGAGATGATAAACTCATGAGGAAAACTTTAAATTCATCTTGATCATAGAGTAAAAATCTGTCAAAGTGCTTCTGTTCTCTTGTTAGTGATTTACACAAGCAAACATGCGAAGCAATGTAGCACCTCAAAATCAAATCAAAAACTTGAATCCAAAAGATTTCTTTCTTCTTTAACAGAATGCAGCTGATTTAAGTCAATGGCCACAACCACACATACAATGCACATATAAATCATTATTCATCCACCTGACATACATCACTGTCATACTGAAGTCAGTCAACATTGAAAAAATTACTAATCATATTGTTTTATTGTTTCACTGTTCCACCGTTCATTTTATATTATTATATTATATATATATATATATATTTTTATTACTTTAATAGCTGCAACCAGCAACTTTATTTACAGGTCGCTTTGTCTTGTTGGTTGATTGGTCCACAAAAAATTCCCCACCCTTTGGCGGCCACAGTTGTCGCCCTAGGTGGTTGAAATTTGGCATGGCAGTCAAGTGTGTGTGTGTGTGTGTGTGTGTGTGAGTGAGGGTATTTGTGTCTATGCCAGGTGGCTAACAGGGGGTGTGGCAGTTGGAGCGGCCGATCGCACAAAGGCGCCTGACTTCTACTCGCTTCTAAGGACACAACATAGGGACAACTGCATAGGAATAATTGAAATTGGTGTTCGATGTGTGAACTGCGGCAGGGAATATGATTTTTAATCGCTAGAACTGCGGGCGATCTCCGGCTCTACACAGCCAAGTGTGAAGTCGATTGGATGGCTGTTGTCGAGAAACTCTTTCCACTGTAGTTGGATGTATGGTTTTTAAAATGCAGACTGAAGTGGCCATATATTAAATTTTTACACATATTTGAAATTCAGTTGTTAAACAATAAAATTCCTCATGTAAAACAGCTGTCCTGTAGAGATTATAGGACGGCAGTGACGTCATGGTGGCGGGACATGATTTAAGCCAAGGGATGATTGGGAATGGCATTTTTGAAATGTCAAAAGGGGTGAGAAGTGCAGAGCTGCCAGCTGGCTTATCTGTAGCTCGTCCCTGTACTGTAGTATCACACTATCAGGGGTATAGATTTCATTTCATTGGGGCGGGGGGGTTTTGTTAGGGGATGGGGGGGCTGGAGGCTGGTTACTTCCTGCTGCTGCTGGTGGGGAAACAATAGAGAATATCAGAGGAAAACCATGTCTTTGTTTGAGCTGTAACTGCAAAGAATAACTGGAGTGGCTCGACTGGAAGTAAGTCCCTGTGTTGGTTCAGGCTATTATCAAGAAGTGCAAATTCTCAAATCCGCACACCCTTGAACGGAGGAACTGACATTGAATTAAGTCCAGTGTTAAAAATGTTTTTTAACTTTCAATGCCAAAATTCTTTCTTTCTACATATCATGCAAATGGAAACTACGGTTTAAAGCTGGAAGGTCTTGCTCATAGTGATGAACCCAGGGAATTATCACATAACAACCACTTTCGGTTGTCTACTTAGCATTTTAGTGTCTTTCAGCTCATTGTTTGGTTTTATGGCCTGCAACTTTACTGGTTTGCTTAAGAAAATAAGCTCTGATATACCAACTGTATGATACCTGCTTAGCACCAAACAGCAGACAGACACAATTAAAGACTATATGGGAACATAGAGGAGCATTAAATGACTAAAGACTGTGATATTTCCCTCAAAAGTTAGTGGTAGTTAAGTCCCTTTTACACTGAACATACCAAGACATTAATCGGATGAGCTGTATGTGAGAACGCAAATGTCCGAATCAGCTGGACCGGACATTAAACAGACTTTACCGTGCCAGCTCCCCACAACAGCTGCTCCCTAATACAAAGTCCAAGTAAAGTCGGATTGAACCCATGTGTGGATAGAGCAGGTCGTTGTCCGGAGAATTCACAATGAGCGAGTGGTGACTTGTTGACTTCCAGCAGTCAACTGGTTGGCGCTGGATCGGCGCTGCTTTGTTTTGACCCGGCCTGAACGCTCCGCTGTGAAGCTACAGCTAATGGGAGAGAGAACTTCCTGTGATTTCTCGTAAAATAAAAGCTGTTTTATTCAATATCAAATTATTAGCCTACCCTCATCGATATAAATGTGGTGGACAAAATAATAGAAACACCTGTCACTATAATGCAATACACCTCAACAGCACTACAAACTGCAGCCTCCAGAATGACCATAAAGTTAAATCAGATTGAAAATTACCCAATATGAATGTAATAGTGGGGATGCAAGGCTAGAATACGGATATAAGTTTGATCTTCTTTCAGGCAGGAAATTAGCTCTGCTTGTTACTGTGATTCTGAGTCATGGCACTATAAACAAAGTGTCAGCCAGCTCACAATGAAATACTGTGGCATTAATTGTGAAGTGCCACTGGAGGAGGGGCATTTGCTCAGAAAATGGCCTCCACAGGGAGAATTCAAGTATTGAGCAATCTAGTGAGCTCCCACAAGGCCCCAGTTGGGGCCCATAAGGGTAAAGGCCGGTGAAAGATTGGTGAATCGTGGGCAGTCATTACTGCCCAGCTGCTCCCCCTCCAACGCTGTCGTGCTCAGGGACATTAAGGCGTCTTCTACAGTGCAGCTGCTGGAAACTGTAACAAGAATTCATACACAGTCAGACTCAGTCTAGATGCTCACATGCAAGTTTACACCTGTAAACTCAAAACACATGCACACATGCGTGTTACTGTAGGTACACTGAGTCTTCTTGTCAGGAATAAACAGTAGGATGAGAAGCAAAAAAAAAATCACCTTTTACAAGACAAATCTGTTCATGCAAACGCACACAATGATACAGATATGCATGGACACACACAGATTACAGACACAAAAACAGATGTCTGCAGACGTACGCCTACATGCTTCACACACATACGCATGAACACACACACTTGCATACAAACACAGATGTGAGCTGACAAACGTGAACATACTCATACTTCTGGAGGAGTATATCTGCAACAAAATATGCAACACTCTTTTCAACACATGGAGACACTTCAAATATCGAAAAGGCACACAATTGTACAAATATGCGCTACTGCACATGTGCAAATGGAGCAAGGAGAAAAAGGCGAGGATTTACGATTATATCAAACAAGACAAACTCTCTAGTCATAATTAAACATTACCCCAAGAGAATTCTACTTCACATAAAACATACAGAGCACTTTTTTTTTTTTACCTCCTACGTTTAAACCAAGATATCAGTTTTTTGTAGAAAGAATTATAAATGTCTAACTGAATAATTAGATTTGCCTTGCTGTGAGGACTGGACAGCAGCGGGATGTGACTCTTGCAGGGGAAACACACTGATGCCCTTCAGACAGATTATTAGTACTGAGTTACACTGATTAAAAACCATACTGAGTAAACAAGCCCATTTCTGGGGATTAGAGGCTCCAAGACAGAGGCATAATGCAGACACAATTTTGAGTTGTTATTATTACACGTTTTATTTTTTTAAAAGTTTTATAACCTGCTACATGTTTCTTCTGCCTATTATAGTAAACGTTGTCTTTCGTATTAATTTCATCCTGTTTGCCGCATCTTAAATAGGCTGAAGCTAATTTTAACTGTCACTCGTACCATTATTTATGCGTATACCCAAGTAGATATGTGTTTCAAAACATAGTCAGACAGGCATGCTGTATTTGAATTTTTATAGAAAATGTCATTATCATTCAGCAGAACACTTGGAGTGAACAGTTCCCACCCTCTTGTCACTCTGCTATTTAATAATCATCCTTACTCATTTCCCTCGTACATTTTTGATTTACAGTGTTTTACGAGTCAATATTTCATAGGATTTGTTTGTAATTGCAGTGAGTTTTAATCACGCTTACCATTGGAAGTGAAATCATGTCGCAGCTACTAACAAATGATGATGTTTGAAAAGAAAGCAGTGAGAAAATTTAGTTGACATATGTCATAAGCCCTGGCTGTACTTTGTTGCAGTGTTTCCAGCAATTAGTGGGAGGAATCAATTAGATTCTTCCATGCAAACAGAAGACGTGAAAAAAACAGGAACCGCATGGAGTCTGAAAATACGAGTAGTGAAAGTGTGTTGTTATGTTGCAGGTAAAATGATCCAGTGGTAAATGGCAAGAGGTTTCAACACCCTAGAGCAACATTTGATTGTTGGTATTGATCTGTGTTGGATTCAGAGCCACCATTGGGTAGAAACTGCAGTGTATGGAGGGACAAGGGGCGATGGGGTGAATGAATGAGGTATATTAGAAGGGAATGAAGCAAAGAAAGAAGTGCGGATTGCATCATACTTATTCTTTTTTTGTGTGTGTCAGGATATTTTACCTGCCCAATTCATAAAGCCAGTTCCTCCATCTCGTGCTGATAGCCTAAATAAACAGTGAGCCATCTTTGCTTCAAAACTGTATTAGTTATTTGACCTCAAACAAGGCTGTGGATGAACCTAAACACTAAATCATATTAAATCTGAAACAGAGCTCTGGGAAGCCCATCAAAGCCGTGGTGGGTGTTGTCATAAATATTTGAAATCCTACTCCTTGCTCTGTCAGTCCAAACCGGCACCATGCCATGAAATATCCAGTGAGTGGTGGTCGAGTTTACAAATATTCACACAGTGGATTAAAATATGATGCGTTAGTCATAGACAATATGGTGGATATGTCAGCTGAAAAGATATAGCCTACATGTAGGGTTCTGAAAAAGCTAAATTTATCTTTAGGGCATTAACATATGCAGTTGCTGTCTCATATGATAATTAATATGATGTGAAACCCCTAGTTGACAAAGGTGTCACATGTAGTGACTTCCAGTCTTGTACTTGAGTTATTAAGGTTTAAAATCTGTTCTGCAACACAGCTTATTCATTCAGCTCATAATTACATGTATTTCTAGAGGTATTTCAACGTGTTTCTGTCACATACTGTGGTATTCTTAGTTTTTTATTTGTATGTTGGCAACACAATTACAGTATCTCAACAATAAATGTCAACAATGGGCATTTCATATACAGCATATTTAAAGTCTGCTATGATATTTACTTTTAAATGTCAGGCAACTTGCTTCTCTATTATAAGAGTAATCATAAATGTATTATTTTCATACCGATTTCCTGTGGTTTCTGATTTTTAGGCTTTTTTTCCCCTGTAAACTGTATTTGATTACACAAGAACCTGACTCATAAACTACCTCCTGTAAAAACACTCATCTGTGATAAACCTTTCATCAGTGTTCGACGTTGCTACGACACCAAGTCAAGTGCAGAGTGGTGTTCATTATTACTTCTTTTGCATTATGTCTGCCCTGCAATAGTTTAGATTAAACTATTTTGTCATGACTTCTGCCCGAGGTATGAATACACACTAGTGTAGTGTATCGAAGACGCACAACAAATAAGGTTTAAAAAAAAGCAACTGTGTGACCTAATAATTAAATGTGTTTTACTAATTTGAAACTGAAAATATGTTTTGAAGAAATGTAACGCTGCTGGATTGCGTTTTTTTTCCCGGCATAATCAGGAGTAGTTTTACTAAATTTATCTGCCAAGTCATAAAATGTTGGTATTGAATGTATCTAATGTTCATTAACAACTCCTTTTGTTTTTCCCACAATATGTACTCTTGGCCATAACCAAGATTGCCTTTTTCCATCTACCCAACAAAGTTAAAATTAGGTATTTCCTGTCCATGACTGATGCAAAGACCTGAGCAAAGGGTCTTCAAATTGTTCAGAATGCTGCAGCTGTAATCTTTACTAAAACCAAAAAATTTGTTCATATTACACTAATTTAGCCATCATTTCATTTGCTCCCTATTCACGTCAGATCAGACAGGCGCTTCTGATGACTTGGAGAATTTGAATGGGCTCCCCCCTTTCATATCTGTCTGCAGGACTCCAGACTAACTTTTTTCACCACCGTCCCAAAAAACAGTTGTAACCGTGAATGTAAACCATCCAAAAATCAAAATGTTGTTTCTTTACTTTTTTATCATCATCTATAGTTGTTAGTTGTAAAATAAAAATACCATTAAAATGTTGAGGAAATAAATATATATTTATTTTGCTCCATTCAAAGAAATAGATTTAAAACCGAAAAGAGAAAATTTATCTCTTTCTGATTGTTTTATATTTAGTTTATGTAAAGCACTTTGTAGTCAATAACAGCTACATACACTTTTTTGTTATAAAAGTACCTCAGCAATGTACTTCAGTACAGAACAGGAGTAAATGTATCTGGTTACTTCCATCTCTGACAGAAGTTTGGTCAGGTCTAAATAACGATGTAAAGTGTCTGTAACTCCGAATTCAAAGTACTTTTACCTCAGTGTGTTTTCACATTGCAGGTCGCTGTTCGAAACCCTCAGTCTGGCTGTGTGTTTAGCTCTGTTAACGGTCCGCTCCTTTAACCAAGCACACCACAGGAATCTGCTGCCCATCGGCTGCTGACTGCTTACAGCTAACTAGCTCTCATCCAGCTGTTTTTTTATTTTTAACAGATTTGTTATTCACAATGTAGCAGGTAGTCAGCGCTCGGTTCAGTTTGTAATTTGCTAAGCGACAGTTATACAGACATACATAACTCACATACAGAAATTCCTCTCGTCCCAAACAGTTTTTCTATCGTCCCCGGGACGACGGGATGCTTTTCGTCTCGAGCCCTGCTTGTCTGATCTTATTATACCTTACACTCCACTTGAAAAGATGCCCTGTTTTGTGATCCAGGGTGTGGTCAACCATAATCACTTAGCCTGGCATCGCCAGACTAATTCGCAAATGTGTATTAGTCTGGAACCTCTCAGTTCATTTTTGATTTCCAAAGGGGCGTTATCGACGGGCGGAGACAACCAATCAGAGCGACGAAGCGCTGTCCTGCTGGATAGTACGTCCTGTCAGAAGTACGGCAAACACATTGACCTTTATCAAACTCGAATGTTTAAATGAAATTCCCTCTTGTTTAATTTCATGAGCTGCATGAAGTTACACTGTCATAATCATTGGAGTGACAAATTTTTAGGGGAGTGAACTTCAAGTATGTTTGTGTTTTTTTCAGAACTCTGCACACTCAAAATTAAAAATGCATAACTCAAGAAGTGATGCGTCTAGTATAAATCAGCTGAGCAGATCATATTTTGAGCATTTAGATTCATCACAGCAATATGTTTCTCATCTACTCTTGTATAGTATAATGAGCTGAGCTCCCTGTGGTGCAGTGTTTTGGAAGTCACTGTTCCGGCTGATTTCAATGTCAGTGCCCATGGAGTAATATCACCACGACATAAACAAACCGTGTGCACTCTTGACTTACTTAAGATAGCGAGCTTTGTAGACCCATTCCCCACCTTTCTCTCATGAGTAAGGACTTTCTTCTGGAGACATAACTCTGAACGTAAAACAGCTTATTTTTATATCTTCTCCAGTGTGTTCCTCTGCTTTTACTGATAACTTACCTACAGTAAGATCAAAAATAAAGGTATAGACAAAATGTAACCACAGCATGAAAAGGGGATGAAACACTGTGATGTAAAGTACTCATTTAGTTACAAACACTGGTACAAAGGCGGCTTTACAGCTGCAGCAATAAGGTTTTTAGTTAATTGACAGAAAATTAATCTGTAATGATTTTGACAATTCATTAACGTTTTCTTGACTTTTTTTTGCTTGTTTAAATATTTGATACAAACATTTGCTGGTTCCAAAGTAAGTGTGAAAATTTGCTGTTTTCCTGTGTTTATCATTTTAAATGGAATATTTTAGTTTTTTGGGACTGTTTGGACAAAGCAAGACATTTTGAGACATCACCTTGGGATCTCAGACTTGTGATAGGCGTTTTTACTCGTGTGCAATTTTCATTGACAAAATGATTAATTGGTTAATCCATTAAAATCAACAGATTAATGAAAAATAAAATATCAGTACTTGAGGCTCTATGTGGCTTGGATTTATTTGTTATAAAAATGTGAGTTTTCAAAACACAACAAAATAGAAATTGTATGAACCCAAACTGCAAGTATGTCAGTTTAATAACTGAAAAATTATTTAACACGTCAAGGGAGAACATTTGAAAATCATGACAACACGTGTCAAAAAACAAACCGCTGTACATCACCAAACAGGAACATTGGTCAAACACAAATAACCAACAGGCATATGTCAGGCTTATACACTTTGATAAAAGCTATCATAATTGATGTTTAATACAGTATGACCAACCTTTTGTAGCAGTGTTTGCAAAGGGGATTTAGTCCCTTTTTATTCATTTTTAACCACGTTAGCAGCGTGGCTCGAGGGATGGCAATGTTGGTCTGTCCACCACTTTGGCCCAGACTGAGATAATTCAACAACAATAGGATGGATTGCCGAAATTTGGTACAGACATTCATGTTATCCTTAGGATGAATTGTAATAACTGGAGACACTTTTCATACAATGTCATCATCAAATCAAAATTGTAATGTCACCAATACCTTGATTTGTGACCACATACTTGCAAAACTGACATAGACATTCCCATCAGCTTCAGCTGTACTCTGTGTTTAATGTTAAAAGAAATGCTTAAGTAAGATGGTGAACCTGGTAAACATCATACCTGCCGACCATCAGCATGTAAGCACTGTCACTGTGAGCATGTTAGCATGCTGATGTTGACACTGAGCTCAAAGCAACACTTTGATGCAGCCTCACAGAGCTGCTTGCATGGCTGTACCCTCTCTCGCAGGTTGAATCCTGTCGTTTAACCCTGGAGAAGAGAGCAAACAGATTTCTAATAGTAACACGGGGCCCTATTTAAACAAGCGCGTGGTCTAAAGAGGATGGCGCAAGTGCATTTACGGTCAACATGTAATTTTTAAAAATCGGTTTGTATTTAAATTGCAATTGTTGCTTTTTTTCATTGGTTCATTTTCAGAATTTTTTCATTTTCCCATCTGACACAATCACTATCCTTATCTCACATTTAACGCTAACAAGAAGATAATTACATCATCCTGTGTCACAATCACAGATTAATTATGCAGACTTTTCTGTTGTGACTTCATTAATGTTAATTGTTTCCAGCAAACAAAGGCAACATGTAAACAATGAAATAGTGGAGGATTACGTGTGATTGTCAGCAGAAATCAGCCACTTAAAAGTCACCATTTTTCATTTATAGTCCATCCATCCATTTTCTGTAACGCTTATCATTAGAGGGTCGGGGGGGCTGGCTGGAGGGCTGGAGGGCGGTGAGCTGGAGCCAATATCCCAGCTGACATTGTGTGAGAGGCGGGGTACTCCCTTGACTGGGCTCCAGTCAATCACAGGGCTGACACATAGAGACAGACAACCATTCACTTTAACAGTCACACCTACGGGTAATTTAGAGTCACCAGTTAACCTAACCTGCATGTCTTTGGACTGTGGGAGGAGGACCCGAAGAGAACCCACACAAGCACGGGGAGAACATGCAAACTCCGGCGGGTTTCAACCGAGAACCTTTTTGCTGTAAGGTGACAGTGCTAATCACCTCACCACTGTGCCGCACTTTTGCTTTTATAGTATAACTGCTTTTTTCATCTCTTAATGTTTTTATTATTAAACTGGATTCTGGACAAACTCTAGGCAGTTTCTTCACTATAGAAGTACTTACTCCATTTGGCCTGTTATGCTATGAGACCTGTCTGGAACAAACAGCTCTTTTTGCACAGTGATGGTACTACTTCTGGCCACTGATTCCAGTATTTGTTTGGTCTTTGGGAACTAGCTGCTGCTGCCTGTCTATATGGGATGAGTAAAGCAGTGCTGAACTAGTTAGGTTGTCAGATAATGGATACATTTAAAAGTTTACATATACAGTACTTGTAAGTTAGGATGCTGAGATAGATAAGTACAATAGCTCTGAAGTGAAGCAGCTGGTGAGCTTTTAGTGAGACAGATCGGTTTGAAAGATGATTTTAGGTCACAAATGGCTGGGTGATGCTTTAAATCCTGTTATAAATTCACTTCAAATAATGCACTCAAGTGGATGTCATGTGAGTGTTTAGTTTGGATATGTATTGATTTGTGTTGCTTCTCCCCAAAGGACTCAAATGGTAGTGTTTACGTCAACAGCACCAAACAAAGCATTTGTCATTTAAAAAAAGGTTGAATAATGCTAATGTGTAAACATAATGATCTGAGAACTTTTATTTGCAGCACCTCTGGTCCTATTCAGAATTCACTGGCACGTTCCTAGAACAGGAAAATACTGAATCATTCATAACTGTCTAATCTCAAACTGGTGTTGGAGCCGCTCAATAAGTCAAACCTTTCAGTTTCCTCTCTGGCACAAAAACCCTGTGTAGCAACGTTCACGTACACGAGAAATAAAAGTGTATTACGCTCACAAACATATACTACAGCAGCTACAGGTAAAGAATTACTGCTTTTTGGATTATTTCCAAGTCCAAGCTCTTGTCTTTGCTGATAAAGGATTTGTGTTTTTCTATGAACAGCTTCTGTAGCTTTAGCAATAGAAAATAAAGAAGTGTGAGAGAGTTCGACAAAGGGCAACAGCGTTGATGGAGAGGACTATCATTATGTCAAGGTTTATCTTATGTATTGCCGCATCTCTTCTAGATCTTGCTGCTGGACATGTAGGAATCAGGGCTTTTGTCCAGGATGTCTGAGCAAAATGTAGCTCTATTGTCTCTCTGTCTCTCCACTATTCCAGTATTGATCAGAAATAATAGTCCTCTTTCAGTCACTGGAGGAGAGTGATATTAAAGCCCCATATACTCCAGCAGCTTTCCAGTCACTTTGTGCTGGGCACAGAGCAGACACAAAGTTCACTGGTTAACTCCAACCATTTTCACTTATAATATTTTCAGATAAGAGCTTCTGTTGATAATACAAATCTTCACATGTACTGACATATGTCATGTCTTTGCATCAATACATATCTGCGGTATATTTTCATAATAACTCTTGAAAATGGATACAGTTGACTAGCTTAGAGCTGGGTTAGTCCACAAAAGCGGTACTCTGACTTCATGTATTCAATGTACAAATGTACAGACTGGCTTCTGGCTGCAGAAGTCTCCCACACTCTGAGAGAACACTGGCAAGTGGAATAGGACCACGTAGACACAAAAATAGAAAAACAGAATCGCTGTACATATTTAGATGGAGGAGTAATGCCACACGGTCCGTTTTCCTCTGAACTGCTCTGGTCCTCCCATCTGCTTGGTATTAGGAGGGTCTTCAGCACATGCCCCTGCAGTCTTTAGTGTCCGTTGATGAGCAGAGGAAGGAGCAGCAACAGAAGGACGAAGGCAGGTCGAAGCATTAGGCTGGGAGGTGAGGCAGACTTTGGGAGGCTATTGGATGGCAGAGTGGACTGACCCACTAGTAGTTCATTTCCCAGGGCCTGCGGGAGACAGAGAGATCAGTTTATGGATGGTCCGATGCTGATGATCTGCAAACATTATAGCAGTGGTTGAATGTAAATAAGTACATTTACTCAAGTACTGTAGTAAGGTACAATTTTTCGGGGTACTTGTACTTTAGCTGAGTATTTCAATTTCATGCCACTAGGGGGGAAATGCTGTACTCCACTGCATTTATTCAACAACATTAATTACTAGTTACTTTGCAGATTTAGATTATTAATACAAATTATAGATCAACTAAATTAGAAAGATACTAAAGAGGCGTCCCTAATCTTTTAATTCTAGATGCTGTATGTTGGGTCGCTCTATTAACTGGCTGGTATCGTGTAGTTGTCCGAACTACATATGTTATAGTGGATTTATATATGTCTTACATTACTGTGGTTAATTGCATTCAGATTTTCATAGCCTGAAAAACATCCTAATCAGCTTGACATGATTTACCTCCTTTTGTATGGTGCAGTGAAACAGAATTGAAAGTAAAACAATAGTCACAATGTGTTTAATTTGAAAATGTACACCCCCAATGGTAGTATCAAAAAAGACACCATGGCAGACAGCAGTGTATGCCACTACTACTCTCCCATGTACTCATTCAGGAACACTAAATATGAATGGCTGAAAATTTAAAAAAAAGAAACTACTGGTATTGTCTCATCCTTCTACAAACGTTATTGTATACCATCAAAACATTTGAAAGAACTATAATCAGCAAAAAATTACATATACAGTGGCTTTAATATTTAAAAAAAAACTCCAATATCATTGCAGCGTTTATGAGCAATTTTTGCTCCCAGCTTCACTGGCCATGAAAAGAAAACTGCACACCTGTGTTGGTATTATTGTATCCACAATGTTCCTCATAGTTTCTATGGTTTCTGGTGGAGAAATGGTGCTCGTGTTTTCTCTGCTGCTGTGGACGAGGCTGGGTGTACTCGTCTGGCTGAGAGTTGGCTGCTGGTCTACTTCACTTCCAAACGTCATGAGAGAATTCCCTGAAACATAAAAAAAAAAAAAATGTATCAGACTACTGTGATATCGTCTTGATATGTTTTCATCAAGTTTCACTTATGTCTTATTCAGTCACGACAGATGCCTCCGGTTCTGAATTATACATTTTGCATGAGAGCTTTTGCTGGGCCAGAGCTAGTTTTGGATTTGGTCAGCAGAGGCGAGAGAGGGGAAAAAAAGAAAACAGAAAATACTCAGTATTCTCTTCAAGTATCCAAACTGCACCTGCCTCTCCACATCGACCTCATTAACTCATACACCACTTGCACTGGCCAAACAACTCTAAGACCTCTCTCTGTATCTTTTCTAGGCAGGGGGCCCGAAGAAAGACTGGCCAAAGATTCACCTCGCTGCACGCACCAAGCAAAGATACTCATTGTTCGTACGAGTTCAGTGATAGATATAAAACTCGCTGAGGTCAATAATAAGGACCATTAATTATTCACACCAGAGCAGGGGTCATAAAAGAAATGGAAAGTATGTGTGAGGGTGAGAATTAGCATTAGGAAACCCGGCAGAAGAACAGAAGACACAATAAATTACAAGCCACCCATGTCACACCCTATTAAGAAATCTCAATCTTCTATTCATGTTATTATTTCCATTATTTATGTAATATAATTTATTTATTACTGCTGTTCCTGAATTGCTAAGCTCACACATTTCATACTGTAATCCATACTACGTGACCTGCAGTGTTGAACATGTTGCTTGAATTTTTCTATATGTTCCTCTTAAGATATATTTGTGTTCAATTTCTTTCTCCATCTTTAGTCTCATCGTTGCAGCTGTCGCCACCATTCAGGTTTCAGAATATTTCCTTTGTGGCTGTAACAGCTGAATATTTGGATATGTTTGATAGTCAAGCATCACATTTAACCCTTAAATGCACACCTCGGGTCTTTACAGAACTGGATCTATGGATGATAACGTGGGTGTGTCGGTCGAACAGTTTCGTCCAGACTGAAATATCTCAAAATCTGCTGGATAGATTGCTGTTCCATTTGTACAGGCATTCGTGGTTCCCAGATGATGCATCTGACTTTTATGATCCCCGGACTTTTCCTCCAGCCCCACCATGAGTTTAACATTTGTGGTTTTGGAGTGAAATGTCTCAACAGCTGTTGGACGGATTTCCATGAAATTTGGTTCAGACATTCATATGTTCTGCTCAGGATGATTTGTTATGGCTTTGGTAATCCCCTGACATTTCATCTAGTACCATCATCAAGTCAAAGTTTTAATTCGTCCAATACTTCTGCATATGTTCTCTGTGTCTCTGGGGCGCAGCTGCAAAATCTATTGTTCTTTCAGCACCAGCACCATCATTTGACATGTACAAAGACATCGTTGGGGACAAGGAACATCTACTTGGATTCTTTTGACTCTGCCTCTGGCTCTAAATGCTGCTCAAAAACAAAACTTCCTTGTTGTCTTCTCTTTGATTTGCAAACAAGTTACATTTCCAGCAGCAGTGATTGGACATCCGCATAAAACGTGGCGAACGTTCTCTTTAACACTGTAATTGTGAGCATTGATAATAGTACATTCTGAAAAATGTACAAGCAATATTATTTTAATTAGTAAAAATAATTAAAATACCTCTACACAAACTCAACCCCTATCCGTAAAGCCTGAGTCAGTACATTCCAGTACATTGGGCATAGAGTGACACTCACGGAGACAGATGTTGTCGGTGAAGTATCCCAGGAAGTTATCACACTCTTCTCTCCGGCTCCCACTGGCTGAGCAGGAGCACCATGGAGCCACGCTGGACGTGAAGTTGTCGACATAATTTGGAGTTATTGTACTTCCTGCAAAGAAGACCACACCAGGCCTCAATCAGTATTAAATATTCATTCACCATTTGAGTTGTTATACTGTATTCATAGTGCTTTATTATCTGAAACATTAATAGGCACTGCATTTCCTATACGCTGACCTGATGCACAGGGCTGATAATATTCTAATATTATTGGCTAGACTGGCTGTGCACCCACTCATATGATACAATAGAGAGATACTGAGAAAAATATCAGGCTGTTCAAATATGTGGCTGTTTTTTTTCCTTTAAAAGTAGTTGAGGTACAATCTCAAGTGCTTTAATAAATATAAGACCGGAATGAAACTGCCAAGTGTGTTTGTGCTGAGGGGCGCCATTTGAAGTTCTTGAAATGCATTAGGTCCTCTCTCCAATTTGTGGAAAAGAAGTGGCTGTTTTTCTTTCACTGACTTTTTTTTTTTTAATGCTTTTGTATCTTAAACCACTTTTGTCTTTTGGTTCAGAATTAGTTTAGTTGAAGTTTCATTTCATTCTCCCACTCAGTCTTAACCTGTTCTGTATTTATTAATTTACCCTGTAGCTAGCTTTCACTTATTCCTGCCTCTTTGTTGCCGCAGTGTTTTCTTTCCTTCTCTAACACAGCATATGGCACATACATTTTTTCACATATGATCTTTTTTTTCCTCCTCCACCTGTTAAATAAATTTTATTTTATGTGTTTTTTTTTCTGTGTGTTATCTCTCAGGTATGCACCTACCTATGAGGCCTGTGTAGGCAAGGAGACAAGCCCCATATTTCCCTTGCTCGCAGCCATTGGAAGACGTTTCGGAGGCTTTGCAATCGTACTGAAACTGTGCCAGGCGAGACCTACAAAAGCAACAGGCACTGGTTAGCAAGACCATGATTGGATCCCTGTATTGTTTCATGTTAAAAGTTTGCTGGTTCTATTTTATACGTCCTTTTTACTATAACTTGGTCATTTAATTAAGAATTTCTCCCTCTGACATAAAGAAATATTGTTGGCTGTGGTGAAGACTGAAAGCATTGGACTGTAATTTGAAAGTGATAGAAAGAGTAATATATTTCATCCCCCAGACCTGGGATCATTAGTAAAGCCCTCTGAGTGTAATGGGGCTCTGAAAAATAATGGCCATGACCAGAGATAGCAATGAGCGATAACTCTGATCCATCTGGCTCTTTATCTGTGCTAAATATTTAATGTGTTATTCCAGCAGTCTCTCTGGGGTGTTCTAACCAATGGTGGTAGAAAGCTTTAGGGTAAAACAGCAGGCCATTGTGTTGATTGAATGGCTGTTTATTTGGTTTCAAAAAGTCATAATACTGAAGAGCACTGGCCCAAATATGTATGGTGAGCATAACTAAAATCTGTATCCAAGGAATGCTTGAATAAAATATTGGCTTTGCTGATTTGGTATACCTTGAGGAAAGATATGGATCGTTAAGCAAACCAGAGCTGGAGATTATGACCATATTATAGCAATATGTTATTGTATACATATGAGACCTTGGCCTATTGAGAGATAATTTTAGTATCTGTTATTGGCATGAGAGAAAGACTGACATTGAAATAAATGGTAACCAATTAAAAGCTTCCATTCTCAGTACTAACCTGCACACATAGTCATCATTGCAGATCCTCATCTGTGTAATGCAGCTGGGTTTTTCCATGCCTTCATAAGAGCAACTGGGTACAATAGTCTGCCTGCGCCGCTCTGCGCATGCTGTGTCCGTACAGGGGCAGAAGAGCAGTTTGTGTGTGTAGTCGGCGGGGACACGGTCAAAGAACCTGCGCAGAGCCCTATTGCATTTAAGCCGGCTGCAGAGGCCCGACTTGCCAAAGGGTTTGATACAAGCCGAGACGTATTCTGTGCGGAGCTTCTGGCACAAGTCGTCCACATTGCAAGCCTTGGCTGCATCCAGGCAGCGATTCACAGTTGTCATGCCGACATCAGAGTCTGTGGAGGGAAGTAAGGTCAAAGACAAGCGTAGATATCAGAAATTATAGCGCTAGAGCAAAAAGGTTTTGTGTTTATATGAACAGAGTGTATGTGACCTGTGGTATGTACTCTGTTTATTTATTCAACATGCTGAGACGTAATCTCATCTTGTTAGAAGTTCAAAAACAGAGATTGGTAGTTAACACTTCAAGGTTCAAGCATTTCGAAATAAAAATTGAGGCTCATTTCCTGAGGACCAAAACAACAAAATTAGTATTAGAAGTCTTATGTTATGAAAGTAGAACAATTTCTCAGGACATAGTTATAACCCAGTGTGCTTCTCTGCATTGTGTTAATGTTAGCACAAGAACAAGGTCCATTCCTTTCCATCCTAGTTATTAAAATGATCACGGAAACTGGCAGATTGCACGACCAGACTTTTAACTTCAACTGTGTACTATTCTTTTTAAAAGTACAGACTGCATTTTAGTATTTAGTGGAGTCTTATCTGTAAAATGTGCATCACTACTACGTTACGACAGCTATTTCTCCATCTGTTCCAAGGTTGCTATAAGCGCCCAATCACATATACTATGTTAAATAGTGCAGATGCACAAACAATCACAATTTGCTTTTATCAAATCTGAGAGAATATGATTTTAATTTTAAGGGGGTTTCAATGTGATAGAAGTCTGAGAGCCTCTTAACAATGCCCATCTGGCTTAAATATGTGTTTGTGCGGCTTGTGTTACCAGTCATTGATTATTTGGGCTATTGTACTTTGTCACAGATGTGCTATATATTCCACTAACATTACTGACAACTGTGTTATTAACAGAGTTCCTGACCTCACATATAAGCAAGAGACTGAGTGCTGATTTAAATAAGATTCAGGAAATGCATAAAATATTTGATATCCAATTATCTGTGTAATGAGAGTCATGCTAGTCTTATATGATCTGCAACAAAAAACATCAAGACAACTTCCTGTCCATTATTGCATCAGTGAATAAAGCAGGCCTTAATTTATGAATATGTTTGGTGTTAGAGTGATCCCTGGTCCTCGGCACGGCAAATTCTGAATGAACCTTTTGTTTACATGTTGCCTGGGAAATGAGCAACCAGCTGACCTCTTTGAGCTGTTCGCTTCAGGGATGAGTCATCAGTTTTCCGCAGCTTGTTTATAGTTTTTGTAACACTGACAGGTGTTCTGGTCGGATTGGTAGCTGGATTTATAGCCTACATATGCCTTAGACTTTGGGTTGAAACTCCTGCAAAGAAACTTTCCAATCCGAGTCACTTTTTTCTTACTTGCTAAATGTTTTCTAATATAACCATGAACAAATAATTATCCTAATTTTAACTTCATCTAATGTTGTTTTACTTGCTCAAACATAAGCTTTAGTAAACCTTTCATGTGATGAACATGTAAAAAATGCATATTTAGTTTACATTGTTGTCATTCAGTACTGGGTTTGTAAGTTTTATATCCACAACATGTAATCTGCTTTTCAGAGCTTGGGCTTGCTTAATCAATTCTATGAGATTGCATTGTTTTATGAGCCTGAGGCTATAAGAAACAATGCCAGGATTAGCATTAATTGACAGTCATGGATTATGTTATTTCAACTGTGTCTGGCAAGTGAATAAGGTTGCCATCCAACAACTTGAAGACAAACACATCATTTTGAATGCTGGAATTGTGTTCAGATGAATGGTAAAACTTGTGTAACTGTGTCTCAAGAACAGAAGGGACCTCTATTTGCCTTGGGCATGCTTCCAGGGAAAGTTCAGTCCAGTCATGTTTTCATGCTAGAACATAACATCTTCAAAGGGTAAAATTGTATAAAATAAGGTGAAAGTTAATGAAGGTCAGTGAACTTGCCAGCTGTAATAGAGGCCAAGCGGACATAGTCGTAATCCCTCTGCACTGTTTCATAGGGATAACTCTCCACCAGGTTGAGTCCTAAGAGAATCATGGACACAAGTAGAAAGTACAAAAGAAAACAGTTTGAAATAAATAATTATCTTATGTTATAATTTTCTTTTTGCCACTGAAGTCTACTAAATCATTATATATACACTGAGTTCTGATTTGTAAACTTCACTGAAAGGTTTTTAGTGTATACAGCTGTTATCCAGCACTGACCATGTATGATGGACTGATGAAGGCTCCAGTAGATGCTCAGGCAGTTCTTCTCTTTCTTCATGCCCCGTTTACACTGGCAGCCATGTAAGGGGCTGGACAGAAGGGCGGACACAGCATTGGCACACTGGCTCCTGGCACCGGGGCCCAGCTTCACGCTGCCGTTGCCCGCCACACACTGGCGCAAAGTCCGCAGACGGGGACTACAAGTCTCATCACTCGAGCATGAGTCTCCAGCCACCAAGCAGTCTCTGCCGGCCAGTATAACCTCTAACAGAGCTGTAAGAGAGCCAGAGCACAACAGAGAGCAGAAAGATAAGGGGATTTGAGATGGCAGTTGAGGTGTAAGGTTATGAGATGAGACCGGAAATAAAGAATAAAGGATAAGCAGGCTGAAAAGTCAAACACAAATGTCAGGAATAAGAAAAGGAAGAGAGCAGGAAGGTAAAGAACATTTCGAGGGGGAAAAGATGTGAACAGTTGTTAGTAAAGGTGGGACAAATAATTGATACGATATATTGTCACCTTTATTCCTGTGATACATAATCAATACGTGTGTAGAAAAATAGAATGTTTTGTAATTATATTTACAAACACTGTAGCCTGAGATTTTCCTGCGTTTTGCCAGTTGACCATACCTTTTGATAAAATTTGTCATTGAAAAGGAAGGTTAGGATTAGGATTCACCTGTATTGTGATATCGTTATTGTGGCCAAATTATCATATCGTTTCATGACTATGTCTGTGATTCCCACCCCTACACCCTGTAAGGGGATGTTGAGCATTTCGTTAAACGACCTGGGGTGCTTATGTAATTCTACATATCATGAAACTGAAAAGGTGAGATTTTCACTCTGTCAGGTTTGTCATCCTTAAAGCATTCCTCTCATCCCAACCAGTGACATTTTAATGGATGTAGTTGATGCATCTCATTGCTCTGTTGCTTCAAAACTTGAGACGCATCATGCATCTTAAGTTTGGTGAAACTCTAAGTAGGCATCCAAGGTATTGTTTGTGACAGACTCTTTCTAGTCCACTATTTTCAGGGTGAGGGACGATCAAGAAATATTTACTGTATGTTTTGTCTGTCCACCTCTTTGGTTCAGAGTCCAGAAAAAACAACTCTTTGATGGATTGCCATGAGATTTTGTACAGATATTCATGGTCCTCAAAGAATTCATCCTCGTGACTTTGATGATCCCCTGACGTTTCATCTAGTGCCACCATAAGATTGACATTTTGTAGTTTTGAAGCTTAACTGGCTGCATTTATCCAGCTCCAGCCACATGTGTAAAATATAGCTGCTGTGGATGAGAGGGGGGAGGTAACTTCTGGAAGTTATCAACACGCCGAATCGCACGCTGTGAATTCTCCAGGCAGTAACTAAGTTAAAGTCCATTTAATGTCCAGTCCAAGTGATTTGTTTGTGCGTTCTCACATACAGTTCCACCGGTAAAGTTCAGAGTTGCAGTGCATGTGCGAAAGGTGCTAAACACAGATGCTAAACTAAGCTTTCACTGATTCACTGACAAACCTTGTCCTGAGTTGCTCTGACTGCTTCTGCTCTTCTGCATGGGTCAAGACTATTCAGCCAGCCAGAGAATTTGAATAATCTTTCTATCTCAATGTGCCAACATAACAGCTGGGGAGATGGGAGTTGCTGGTTTTCTTTTGCATCGCTGGGCTCGGACGGCAGGACGAATATTTTGGGTAAACAAGTGGGATGAACAGAAAGAGGGAAATGTATTTTAAGTTTCTATACTAGCTTCATTTGTAGATGGAGCGTTGTTGTTGTTCAAATCATGAGGGAAGACAAATGGAAATGTATTATGACTGTTTTACATGATGTTATGGCTCTTTGTTCCTGCAAACAGCTGACATTTGGAGAAATATTAATATAGAATTCAAATGTAATTAACCTCTATGGCTTTTATATCCTGCTGTGTCTTAAATTTGAGTCAAATCATAACCGCTGTGTGCGTTTGTTTCAGTGAACAAAACTCTACATTGATGTACCGCACTGGAGTCACAGGGAGGTGGTCTGGGTGGATGATGGGCGTACAAAGCAACTGTGACACTAAAGACCAGGTTCGCATCATGGTTAAGGCTCGGAAAAGTTTGTGGTGTTTTATGATAAACTCGTTGTCTCATGATTCCAGCCACTGTGGACTTTTTTTCTGTATTAAACCAAGACCATGATCTTTCCCTAACATTAACCATGCTGTTAGTGTCTAAACATAACCATAAAATAGTTTAATAATGCAGAGATCACTACAATTTACAATTTACAATTTACTAAAACAAATTAGTAAAAAGAGCTGCCACTCTTCTTGTATATATTTCTTCTTCTGTTGCACTCCTTGCTGTTTTTTTAATTGTACTGTTACTGGGAAAAAAAGTAGGTCTACTCTCTATAACTGTAATGTTAATGTTATGTCATGTTGTTTTACACATTATGTGGGTGTCTAATGAAGTCAGAAACCTACACATCGCTATGCTTTTTTTTAGATTTGTGTTCTCTAAGTTATTCAGAAACCATATTCCTAAGCATGACCCGCACTAAGCCAAGAGGATCCCGTTATTCAAACACTGTAAATTCATATCTCCTCTGTTTTCCCTCATAATGTCCCTTACCCCATATGCTTATATCAAAATTTTCAATTTCATGCTGCTTTCATCCAGTTACATTTTAGATATTTTGTGAAAAAATAGTACAACTGTTGTTTTGGTGTCCAAAACACACACACACACGCACACACACACATACTCAAGTATAAAGAATGTAATGAACCAACATATTTTCCGTTTTGTCAACACTGTTCAATCAGTTGCATGTGCTTTAGAAGCTTAACTGACTTGACTCAAACCCAACTGGTGAATTGAGTCTCACTCCCTTCAGGAGTTATCCAAGCTCTCATCCTCTATTCAGCACATGTCAGCTAAGTGCATCCAATACAGACGTGTGGATGCTGGGGAAAAAAACCAACGCCAATGTCCTGGAAGGCCAGATGGTCAGTTGCAAATTCAAGGCAGAGATCCCAGGCCCTTCCTGCTATGTGTGTCAGTTTGTGCTGCCTGGGCAGAAGCTGGAATAGACACCATACATCATGAATGCAAATGAGCCGCTTGATTTGACATTTCCAATAAGCCTGTCTCAATGTACCAGTGGGTTTAGCCAATTAACCATGTCAGTAATCAATGTGTTCTGAGGCTCAGTTAAGTCCTCAGTTTCCCTGCCACATAAATCACAGGCAGATTGGCTGATCAGTTACCCTTGCGCACGGACTTAATGGGCCACTTCAGGAGAGATAAAATGGAAAATGAAACTTAATGAAGTCAGCTGGAATGTTACCCTCACTCCTCTAAACCTACAAAGCAGTGAGGCTGGGGAGGAAAATGGTAATGTATTGGTGCACTTAATGAGCATCACCTTTGTTTCAGCGCTCTTAAGATTTGTAAATTATCTGCATAGTTGGATAAGCCTAAAGCTAGAAGTTGCCACTTCAAGCTAGAAACTTATTTTGGGCTTTCAAATGTTAAGATGTATGTATGGATGAATAAATATCGTATCAAATGATAATGTGAAAACAATGTGAAAGGGTTGGCTCGTTGTGATGAACCTACAGATAATTACCTGAATCTGAAGCTCCTCTCAGATTTATTGATCTTTATAGTGAGGTTCAGCTCATTGTTTAGCTCTGATCACTCTCATAGCGTCTTGTTTTTTTTTTTGTTTGTTTTTTTTTTGCCACATCAGGTAGACGTTTTAAGAGAGAGAGCTTTATGAAGAAACAGTACACTACCCGCTCAGCACCAAGCAGCAGACACACAGTTAGAAACTGTCTGGTGAACAAAGTGGAACATTTAGCAGCTAAAGAGCCAGGTGTTTCCTTCAGGAATTGGTAAAGACTGAAATCAGAGCTGAAAGAGAGTAAATATTGGACTTGTATTCATCAGGTGGCTAGAAACATGACTCTGAATGAATGATAATGTTGCCCTGGAACTGTCGGATGTGTAAATTAGCAAGTACCCCAGCGTATTCAGCTGTGTCTAGTTCAACTCACAATATAAACACCAAAGCAGCAGGACTTACATTCTGCTGTGCCTGATGTTTTTTCGTTGCAGGCCTTGTCAAGTTACAAGTAATGTCGACATTTATACAGTTTGAACATATGTATTTGTTCATGAGTCTTTTTCTTGTGTAGTACTTGTAACGTTACTAATCTTGCAGGTAATTTTCATTTTGCCAGCTTATCAGGCATTATAAGCTGTAAATAATCAGTCTGATTTTCTTAAAAATCAGTATAGAACATTTCTAGTATGTGTATTCTTTTTGAAATTTTGAAAAACTGGAGCCAATGAGAGATTTTTGAGAGGAAAAAGACATTCATCAAAAGTCATTAAAATGTAAAAGGTTAGAAGTAGCACACTGTAATAAAATCCAAGTGAATGTTAAATTTGGTCTTATCCTTTACTGATCTCCTGCTGGTCACATTAAGTCTTTATAGCGCTTTGCCTTTGAGAGAGAAGTGAAGCTCATTATACTGTGAACATAATACTGTATGTCCTTATGTGTCCTTTATACCGTACATGCTTTGCTTTATCAGGGACAACTTCTAGAAGATGAACAGTTAAATTATTGGAAAAAGTGAATATAAATTGTTCTACCAGTGTATGAATAAACTGAATACAGATGTATTCTGTATTTTTCGGTTATAAAATGTCGCTGTCTGATACTCTGCATAAGAAAACATTATTTGCTTTTATGACACAAGATTAGCAATTTCAGACATCAAAGCAGAGTAGATTGAATTTGTCAAAATGAGACAGCAAAATATCCATCTACATTTAAAATATACCAATGTCAGCTCCACTAATACTTCATGTTGGACATCAAACAGTGCATCAAGACCTACAAAAGCACAGTAATTGAGCTTTGCAGTTTTGAAAAGAAGCATTCACACTTTCATCAGAATATGTTAGGTTAGTTATATGTGGTACAGATACAATATTTTAGTTTCTTCACATAAATTATTTACAGCACCTCAGTTGTCACATTAGCAAACAATCTCAGGAACAACAGTTCAGCCAGAGGTGCTTACATTAAAGGATTTTGTTGACAATGAAAGGATATGCAGCTGTTTTCTATCAGATAAAAAGACTGATCTCGATCTTTACTCACACGTCACATAAGCCGCAATTCCACTGCAGGAACTTTCCCCAAGGACTAGGAACCTTTGGAGGAACTCAGTGTGTTTCCACTGCAGGGACCAGGGTCTAAATTAAGTCCTGGGGACAATAGTTTACACCCCAAAAAGTCTTTGCTTGTGTGGGGTAGTACTTTCCAAAAGTACAGGAACTTTGAGGATGGGGCTTGCAGCGCTGAGCATTTCTGATTGGGTCGGTATACACATCCAGTCCCACATTAAAGTTATGATCCTTATGATTTTCATTAAATTAAACCCTGTTTTTGATACTATTTATGGTCAACCTCTCTATAGTAGTTTTAATTTTTAGTGGTGGAGTTTGCCATTCTTGTTCCGGATTCAAATCACCTTTGCATGCAGGAGATTTACAGGAAACAAGAGGCGCATGTAAACAGTGTTACTGTTTAAATTTCATCTTATTGATATCAGCCTCACTCTTAACTGTTCACTTTCCCACAGCCATATTAGAACTTTATTATGTTACTGCTAATTCAAACCAAACATGTCCTTCTACTGCTGCTTCCCAGTAAAATTGGGGTGGCTTTTATTGTGAAGCAGTCACAGGAAGCGTGTAATTGTCACAGAGGATATCGCTGAGCGTGATTGTTCATCAAAAACACGATGGTTTTGTAGAGAAATTTTTGTCAGTGGATCAGATTTAAATATTGCAGTAAGCTGTTAAATGCAGAGCTGCAGAGCTGCACACCTCCAATGCCTCAGTAAGGTAACCAACACTTTACTGTGCCCTGCTGTTGCGTGGAAAACTTTTCAAGCAGTGTGCAGCATGAAATCAGATCGCAGTTGCAGTTATTATTGAAGGTGAAACTATCTCATTTGATTGAGGGTGACAGAGAGATCTCTTATAAAGTAGCCTACTGAAAACCTGCATTCCTCTAAGTGACGTCTTAGTCTCTGAGACAGCATCTGGTCGGCAATAGGAACCATTTAGTTCCCTGATAACCATCTCCACTCCTCCACCAACACCACCACCCCGGTCTTTAATCGATGCTTTCCCTTAGAGGAGCTTCGGCCGGAAAAAAGATGGTCCTCACCCTGCTTTTCCCTTCTCCAAACGTGGACACAGACACTGCGCAAGGACATTAAAGTGAATAACAAATACACATAATCTCAGCCAGTACCAAGCATTAGCAGGCATTCAGATCCTATAACCAACAGTAATGCATGTCTCTGCAGCTTTAAATTGACTGTAATGAATTGATCATAAAGCCAACACACAGCTTCTTCTTAATTATGCTGCATGTGCTAACGTCTCTCACCCTAGGCGCTTACATTAACAAATGTGCTTATTATTAATCACTATCCATTACTAGAGGCAGCATGATGTTACCATGTTCTCACCATGTTGTAACACAGGCATGTTTTCTTTTTAGACATGTGCATTTTACTCTTTCCTGTGGTTCATTTTTTTTCCCCAGAGTACTTTACACCTATATATATGAATTTCACAGTTCCACTGTGCAGTTTGAAAAAAAAAAAAAAAAAAAAACATACAAATTGATCTTGTAATGCAAGGGCTGATGTGTGAAGGGAGAGAATTGTAAACAAAAGATTATATCTGAACGCACCAAAGATGGTGGTTGGTATTCATGACTCGAATCACTGCTTCGAGTCAGCACCCGTGTCCGTTTGATCCAAGGGCCTAGATGCTGTAAGACTGACTAGCACAGTTGCAAAGGTCTTGTAGCATTAAAATTTGTTTGGCTCTTCAGAGTACGAGCTTACTAGTAACAGCTTGAGTCTGTATGTGAATGTGTGTGTCCTGTTTGTGCTATGTTTTTGAGAACCAGTTTGGGTTTTGGTCCTTGAGTGCGAACATGTATGCACAGGGGGCTGAGAAGTGAAGGGCCTTGGGATTTAAAAGAGCATTAAGTAATTCATGTCATCAATCAGCCTCTATCAGCAACAACTTTAAAAGGACTCCGGCAGTGGCGTTCAGTTAAAGTCACATGACATCATATCACTGCCACGATAAAGTGTTCTCTTTGCCACAGGGCAAGAATGAAGATTTAGAGCAAAAATTGCCAGAGACATTTAGTGAGGATAATTTCTCTCGACAGAATCTGTATTTGCAACAAAGATTTTGTCCTCACTCTGCACGTCTGTTTCTTAAAGAACAGGGCCAGAGCCTTAAAATATGGTAAAACATTCTGAACCGCTTTTTTAGAGCAGGCTTAATGCACAAAAATGGAAAGAATAAAGTGAGAGATGGAATCTAATATACAACATTATTCTTTTAGGTTGTTTCACCTGTAATATGTCATTGTTCAACTTTACTGCCTTTATTTAGTCAGATATTGGTTCCTTTTTTCGTTGTCACATCATTTTATTCCCCTGTGTCTGTGAAGCGCTTTGTGAAGTCATTTCAACATGAGTGCTCTAAAGAAAATCATTATCACCAAATCATCATAATTACCTAATTGATGTTTGATGATAATCACGGACTGATGATTTACAGGTGCATGTGTGATGAATTAAAGACACTGTGTGCTGTAAATAGCCACAGCCATAGCCGTGCATACTTGTCACTGCACTGAACTTTAAACTAACACCAAAAGAGGCTACCTGAAAATCTCAGCCATCCCTCCATTGTTTGCCTCTCACTGTGGTTGTTACTGTTAGTGAAACAAAAGTGACAAACTCCACCGACGTGTGTTTTCTGAAAAAGCCTTAACCGTTCCTCCTCAGGTAGTTTCTAAAAGCTTTCTGGACCACCTGAGGCTTATATCACTGGCAGGCTGAAATAGTCATAAAGCCCTGGGCCAAGTGCCAAAATTCAAACCAGTACAACACCACCCACCTGCTGACACATAACAAATATAAGCAAGCTACAATCCACAACCTGTTTTGTTCCTATTGAGTCACGAGAAAGACTACAGGACAAAGACTGCTCACTCCACTGGCAATACATAATTAGTGGCAGACATTTTGCTACCAGTGGATCAGTGATCAGATACTGTGGTAGTCATTTTGTTGGGCCAACAAGTCACGGATCTCAGTAAAGACAGCAATTCTCTCTCCTAACTGAGGAAAACACAAGAAGACATGTAGACACAGCAGGACAAAAGAAGTTACATTGATGTCGCGTGGCAACAGTTAATACCATCTGGAGGTTTAGGTGAGTGGAAACGATGTTAACAGTCTCTGCACTTCATGATTATGTAAGAATATGTCCACACTGAACTGGCTGAATCAGAAAATGGTGTTTGGGTTGTTTTTGTTACGATGTCTGTCTAAACTGAAACACTCTTCTACTTCTTACTCTTTTCAGTCGGCATACAACAAAGGTCTGTTATACTGTGTTTTAATACAGCCAAACTCACTTTGCCCTTATTTCAACAGGCATTTATAATTTCCAAAGATCTTGTCCTTGTCCACAGGAATATCAGATTTATCCACTTGGTTTTTTTCGAAAAGATCACATCTCAGGTGTTGTCAATTTTAGCTGGATTAATGTACAGGGTCTGAGGAGGCATCCTGCAGTACATCAACATACCAACAGTATGGAGAAAAAAAAGCTTCCAGTGGGTATCAAATAAAAATGAAGTCAAATTGTGTTTTGTTGAACAAGATGCTATTATTGGAGATATCCATAAATGTATTATGGTAAAAGTCATCCAGTTAAAGTAATTTTTCATACCTTGTTGATTTGCTGGAGAGACTATATATTAGTCATAACCAAACAGGAGGCTTCTGAAATTTATATAGATGGAGAAAATGCAACTTGTTTCCCAGATGTGAGTAAAATAGAGGCAGTTATTGTTATTTAGGTGTGTGGGTGTGTGTCTGTCTGCCAATTTGCATTTTGGTGTGAAGGCTTGTCAAGTTTAGTTTCAATGTCACACAACAAAGACTGCTTTATCTTCGCTTGGAAATGGTGACATTATGAGTGCATTGACTATTGGTATGTAATGGTTGCAATTATCTTATCAGCATATCGTCCTTTTGCTTGCAGAGGAGGAGAGCGTGACACATCATGTTTTTCTCTCAGGGTGCTGGCTGTCTGCAGGACTGAGCAGGACCCGTGCCAGCCAACCAGCGCATACAAATGATGGGTCTTCTAAAATATAGGGTGTAGAATGCAGTGCAATTACTGATCCTGATTCATTAAGAAAATGTGTCTGTCACACTGAAAGATGGTTTCCAGTCATGTGTCGTTTATGTTATAAGATCATAATGCCTTATGAACAGGCACCAACCTTGTCAACGTTGCTGTTAATCATCTCACCATTCTCATGGTGACTAGGTTCTTACTGTGTCTTACTGAGTTACCGTTGCTATGTCTGTCAAGCTTTCCAGTATAGCATGGCACATATACAGTTCACAATTATAATGATGGCAGATTAACCACTCAAAATTCTTTTTTTGAGAAAATGGGTCCTTTTAAACATAGGTAGACTAAAGCAAGCTTCTTATTTCTAGCCGGCAACCATTGTTTGTGCTGGCTGAAATGAAAACTGTGGCTGCCAGATTTCAAAACCAAAACCCAAAGATATTCAGTTTACAATGATCTAAAACAGAGAAAAAGCAAATCAGAGAAAAAGTAACTCATTATATTGAAGGAGCTGGAAGTAGTGAATGCATGTTTGGCCTCCAGCCAATCACTTCAGTTCTACATGTCTGTATGACATAATTAAGAAAAGGTTGAAACAGTGACGCTCATATGATATAATGGCAGTGGGGAAAAGCCAAACACCCACATACCTGTGTGAGCCAGATAATCTTGTGAAAGCAAGAAGTTGTGACCGATCAACGAAGCTCAATAATCAGAGCAACGTTACCAGGAGTATCAGTGTCCGTGTCAACCATCAGCAAAGCCGCCCTGAGTGCGAAACAAGTCAAGTTTATGAGACAGTAGTGCTAAGCCGACATGTCTCCAAGCAAAATCCTGCACAAGTTTAAGAGCTACAAGCTTTAGCCTCCACTAATATTAGTGTATGTTCCAGTAATCTACTAATATTAGTGGAAGCAGAAGTCACATGAGGATGTGCTGGTAGGTTACACAGTGTTAAAATTAAGCGGGAATTGGCAATAAACAGTGATGCTCATATGAACATTGTTTACACTATAATTGAATTTGGTAAGATACATAGTTGTTAACAATGTGCATGCGAGGTTCCAACCCTCAGTTACAGTGATACAGGAATGGAAAAGTGCCAATGCGTTGGCAATCAGTTAAGGCCAGATAGTTTTTTAAAAATATAAAGTTGCATCAAATTAACCAATTTACAGGGCTGTCAGGAGAATTTTTGTCAATCAAGAAGAAAATTGGCCATAACGGGGATCGAAGTCTGAGCCCTCTGATCATGAGACAGCAGTGCTAAGGATTGAGCCAACAGGAGAACATGTGTTGTACCTGTAGCAGCAATCAAAACCTTTTGGCCTTACATGTAACTCAGATCAGGAAACAATGCTACCCGCTGAGCTGTTGACATTGACATTGTCTTCAGGAGAAATTAATTGTCCCAAAACTAAAGCTTGCTACTTTTACCATGTGAGTGGCAGCATCACATAAGCCCCTTTCACACTGACACTGCTACTCTGACATTGTCCGTACATTTTCCGGACACAGTGTATGTGTGAACGCAAATGTCTGTGTCAGCTGGACGGGACTTTAAACGGACTTTAACCAGCCAGCTCCCGAGTACAAAGTCCACGTAATGTCTGGGTGAGCCCATGTGTGAAAACAGCAGGTAACTGTCCGGACAATTCACGGCAAACAAGTGGGCATGTTGACTTCCAGCAGTCAGCTCCTCTCATCCACAGCCACTGTATTTTATAAATGTGTCTGGCTCTGGGTGAATGCAGCCAGCTAAAAGCTGCAATAAAAATTGTTTTATTCCTGGTGAAAATCTTAAAAACACTGAATTACGAAGCGCAGTTACTTTTTTTATCACGTCCTGCCTCCTGAAACCCTTGCCTAAACCAAACGGACTATTTCCAGTTAGTGTGAACAGACATCTCCTGCTGTGTGCTGCGTGTGTGAAAGGGCAAGTCCACACAGTCCGGAGCTCATTGTCCGCAAATACAAGAAATTGTATGTTGAAGAAAATGGAAGGAGGAAGGAGACAGCCTGCAGTTTATATTGCAGTGAATGGGAACCTGCCTTATCAATTAAGGTTAAGATCTCAAGAACGATATCTCCTGTGGGTTAGTGTGAGAGGACGTGTGTGGCTACATTATAAGGTATTTTTTATGTGCTTGAAGACTTAAAGCTGTGGACTGAGCTGAAATGTTTCTCTGGTCTAGAAGAACCACTGCTCTAGTTGATCACATGACACAATGATGAAAACAGTTGTAAAAGCAGTTACTTTTGACTTAAATTGAGATACAAGATATCACAACAACTAGTACAACTTTGGTAGTCTTGTGAAAGTTTTAAAGTGGAGTCTGCAGCCCATCGTATCAGTCAGAGCGGTGGAATTTCAAAGTTGACTAGGTTTGACCCAAGTCGAATCGAGCCTCTCTGATTTTCAAAAAACAAATGTAACATCTCTGGAATATGCTTGACAAACCACAACTACAAGCACACATCATGTATAAAAAAAAAAGTACTGAAAAGAAAATGCTCAAACAGAAGAACAATGGTGCGAAAGCTGGCCTGTGCCCAGCACTCACACGAATAAGAGGGAAATATTTACGGAACAGTAGCTGTGCTGCCTTAACAAAGTGATTAAGTGTTCACCTTCTGTCGGGTCTGATGTTGTGGCCAAGCCATAATACCTGCCAGCTGTGGCTGTCACTCAGGAGTCATTACAGGAGGGGGGAGGGGCCACGCATTCCAACACGATGATTGATGGGCACTTTTACTGATGAGACTCTTTAACAGCAGAGCCCTCTGTGCTGCTCAGACTCCCAGCATGCCCCCAGTCCTTGAGACCCGTCTGTTGTGTTGTAATACAGCAAAAGCAGCCACAGTGAGAGGAGCTCGGACATGAATCTTGAGACAGGGCTTTTCAGCTGATTGCCTCCACTTGCCTTTATTGCGATAAAGAGTTGATACATGGCAATTTCCATAGCGTTTTTTTTTTTATTATTTTTTTTTAAAGGTAGTACATCTAAGGGCATTTGCTGTGTTTTTTAATTTTATCGGTCTAGATGCACATTACACTGGTGATGTGAAAGAACTGTATATTGTTTTTTAAATGCAAATTATTTGTGTTTCATGGCCTTTATAAAGCATCACTGCCTTATATGTTTGATTTTCTGTCTCCATTTGCCTCCATGATCTCTAATTGATGTCTTTCCACAAACACTGAAACACTTTCTGAAAGATTTTCAGTGCAGGGAAATTATCATTCACCCAGAGCTAACACTAAGATGACAAAAAGTGAAAAGTGGGTCATCATGACCAGATGTTATCCTGTTAAGGTAGACTCCAGAACAGAGGACTCTGTCAATCATGCTGGACCCGTGGGACTATAACAGTGATCTGCAGTCGCACAGTTGCACGACATCTTTGGGCTTCTTTGTGATTTGCAGTTTTAAAGCCTCAGATTAAAGGTCACAAAGGGATCCGAGACACCAAAAGGCATGGCCTAGAGATCAAAAGGAACATAAGCCCTTCGTCAGCACAGCCCAAAGTATAATGTCACAAGTCTGACATTGCTTAACAAGCAATTGCATGTAATCTCTTCTTAAACTACTGCTTCTGTGTGTCACAACCGAGCTGTTTGTTATCGTGTGACTTCTGAAAATGATTGCAAAGGATATGTTTTTCAAAGTCATTCCTCAAGAATCTAAAACCTGTGAAACCTATTTGTCACCTTGAGAGCTGTCAGTCATGCTAACAACACCGTTAGTGACAAATAAAATTTACAGTCAGATGCTGAGGTGTTTTGTAAGGTCTTAAAAATTTCACATAAGATAGAATTACAATGAAGCCTCAACATTTTGGAATCATTTTCAGTATTATTTTTCTAATCTGTTCTGTGGTCCTCATTTGTAATATAAAATGTAAAATATAAATTATATATTTTTATTTCTCCTCAAATCTACTGGTGAACATTGTGTGCAAAACTAACTTCTACGGGTTTACGTCCTCTATTCACAGTTGTAAACAAAAACACGCCGACAAAAACCCATTAGACATTTCTGTCACAGTTTGTAGAACAAAAGCAATACTGTGCATGAAATAATTACAATTTTTTTCCTTTTTCAGTCACTTTAATTTAACTTCCACTGGCAATAAACCACAACAATGTCCTAATTAATTTCCTCTCTGAAATTCATAGTTATCCAGTCAAACAAACTGCCTAGATTATAGCTTGCAGGGAAAACATGACTAAAAGCTACATTTTAATTGAATAAGTGGCTCCATTAACCATGTTACTGTGTTTCTGTTACAACAATGGTAAATAATCTAAAAATGTTCAGAGGCAGACTTACAAGTTGCATATTTCTAGAATGACAAAATCTATATGACAAGCTCTGCACAAGCCCAAATTATGACACGGATGCTTCATTTTAGTTGCTTTTATCTGAGGTCTTTCAGACATCATAATGGTGCATCCCCACTTCACTGTACAGCTTTAAGGTATTTGTGGTTTGCCAGAACTGCTCTAAAATATATAGACAGAGGTCTAACGCAGCCTCCAACATTTCAACAAAAAGGGGTTTCAACGTAACACATTATGCTGTTTATACGGGGTCTTGTAGCTGCCATTTGCCAAGTGTCAAAAAGTGCATTTGGAGGAAAAAGACTCCCCGCAAACTGGAGGTAATGCCTTATGTTGAAATAAGTGACAAAATAATGTTGATGGCATGAAAATGTTGACATTAAACAGAATCCTCCTCTGAGTGGCAGTAACGGAGAGAGCTTTTAACAAAATATCTCCTCATCAACGCCATATCACATCACCACTGACTGATATATTTTGCAGCTGTGTTTGTTTTTTTGTAGAGTTTCTCTGCTGCTTTCTTTCACACTGTTCCAAGCTAGAAAACTGAGGAAACTGACACAATATGCAACATAAATTAATTCAGGTTCTTTTGATTAATTTGGCAGCCACTGCGCTTTTTTTTTTTTTCCAACGGCAACAAAGAGCATTTAGAAATCACTGAACCCCATGATTCTCACCTCCGACTAGCTACTCCTTCATAATAACAGCAGTCGAGGCTCATCGGTATTGTGGATATTACAGCCATCTTCCATGCCAAACTGACAGAAAAAGAACGAGATTTCTCAGAAACAACGCTGAAATAGCCGGTGGCCTATAGAGATGTTACATTATCCGGGAGACTCCTGTGTTTCTCTGTTGGGCAGCATTGGAGAAACACGACTCGGGTGCTGCTTTGGTGAACTACAATGTATGGTTTAGCTGTGAAGTGTATAGAAACTACTGCAGACTGGAGTCTCTGCTGAGAGTGACAACCAGAGATTAACTTGTCACAGCTGTTTTATGTCCTATGTCCGTCTCCTATATGAAAAAGGTTTTAATGACTGCAAGGAACAATGATGGAGAAAGAGACACAAAAAGAAGAATGGTAGGGAAGCAAAAAAGAGAAATTAAGATGGATATTTACCTCTCATTAGTCCTTACAGTACATTCCAGTTTTTTTATTGTAGTTTGGTAAAGCCAATGGAGCTATTCACAAACGTCGATTTTCATTGTGTGCTAAGTTACCATTTGTATGATAATCACATAGATTGCTTTCCTTACTTTGCATTGTCCCTGAATACCAAGACTGTCAAGGCTAGCTCATACTGGATGCAATGTGTGTCACTCCCCAGCAGGCTCTTCAAGGATTCTTGGTGTGTTAATCTGCTTAAAAATGAATGTATATAGGCGCATTAATGTGATTAACCTGCTCGATGAAAACCAGACCTCCCCACTGATGCCTTGTAAAGATAAAATGGAAAATGGAGACAATGTAACGAGAAAAATATTCAAAGGAGAAATAAAGCACATAAAATACATGAGCTGAGAATATTACCTAATAAGGAGTTTTCTTTAATTTACAATTATCACCCTTGAAAATGTCACTGTCTTCAGTGGTGTCATTTCTCGAAAGGTTGCTCTTTTTTCATTTCATTACATGAAATACAATTAAAGTAACATTTCTAAATTAGTTTTATCAAGAGATTTACACGTGCAACGTGGATTATCTTCTGATTGCAATTAATCCAAGAAATTCAGTGTCTAATTTTCTGTGTTGTCCCTCTGCATAACCTTTCGAACAGCATTCAAGAGATGCTGAGGATGGGATATTAATCCTTGGGATATTAATCCTTAAACAACCTTTGTGTTTTGTCTTTGCTCTAAAAGCCTTGTGGCCTTGTAATGTCTTGAAGAGAGCAGCATCAGCTTTTACATGACCTTTTGTTTTGCACAACATCACCATATGTTGTGTCTTTAACCCCAAACAGGTGTTCCTCCCAGGTTCTAAGGGCATGTATAAAAATACTGAGGCAGGTAATCTCGGGCAGCAGCTTGATCTGCAAACTTGCTGTACATACACCCTCCTCCCCCCTCCCCCCCCCCCCCCCCCCAACTGGCTCAAAAGCTCCCTTCCCTGTCCATAGGCCGAATCTGTGATGCTGTAAGAGATATTAAGCTGAGTCTCATTAGGATGCACACCATGCGAACTGCGGGGCAATGGATCAACATCCCAAAAGCAATAACAATGCTGCCAAAAACTTAAAGCTGAGATTTCTCAGCCTCTCTATCTTCTACTGGGATTTTTTTTGCACTATTAATGACCAGGTCATTTGGCTAAAGAAATATCTGCATTAGATCACAGCCCCAGACCCTTAGTAATATAAAATATTTTTCAACTGGTGAGCAGTAAATCCTATAGTTCTACACTTGGTTCATTAGGCCTTCAGAAGTGTGTGTGTGTGTGTGTGTGTGTATAGAATTTTATAATATGGCTTCTTTTCATTTTACAGCAGATTTTAATTTTGTTACTTGTGACAGAGAAGTAGTTATCATTTGAGTCAAGTACTACTTGTATTGTAAGAAATAAAGTATCAGATGTAATATATAATTGAAAAAATAATGTTGCTTCTAATGACGAACCCACAGATGACTGTCCCCACTGTGCAGTTCCCCTTAGCTCTATTCAGCGTTTAGCAGCCAAAACACATAAATGATAAAATAAATGAATGCAGCTCTAAAGGGAAATTTCACCACGTTTTATGTTGATGTCCAATCAATGGTGATGGTAAATGTAGTCAATTGAAGCAATAAAATCCTGAGTGAGTGCTATAATGGCCAAGAAAGCTGAGTTCTCGTGCTCGCGGCGCCGTGCCAGCAGTGCCAACATATAACAGGATGCATTGCTGCATTTCTTCGGCCATATACTCTGGCTCAAATAAATGCGGTTGGATATCTGAGCCAGCCGTGCATAACATCCTCTGCACTCATATTCTTGGATGCCATTTTCACTGTTGGAAACGTAGCAACGTAAAAAAGGAAGTTTTGTTTTTAAGCAGCATCTAGATCACGCCCCCTGGCTACATAGAGGCCTGAGACTAGAAATCCAAGCTAAACCCGCCTGTTCTTCTTCCTTACCCCCAACCAGGTCACTGTACATGTCAAATGACAACGCTGGTGCCGGATAACTACATATTTTTGTAGGTGCACCTCAGAGACACAGAACATCGGCATCAACTGCAGGCTTTTTTTACACTATATCATTATAGTTGGATGGATAGAGATAAGGTTGAAAACACCTGTGTTTACCATGGTAACAGCAAGTGTGGTTTATTACTACAGCAATCATTGAGCAGCTACTCTGTCAGAAATACAACAGAAGATCAACTGGTGTATCGGTTTACATTGCAGCCAAACAAACGTGATCTTGTTTCATTCTGCGCGCACAGTGCAAGTAGTTTTCCACAAAACAGCAGGGCACAGTAGAAAGAAAGTAAGCTTGCTAAGAAGTAGGAGGTATGAAGCCTTTCGCTTATAACCCTTCATGTAAGAGCTCAGTGTGGCTGTTCCCTCTTGTTCTATTACTACCTTGCAAATGTCCCATTTGCATTATCAGTATCTTAATACAGTGCAATTAGCAATTAAACTACAACAATGAAAACTACTATATAAAGTGTCACGTTTTATATTTTTGAACAAATATTGTACATGTTGTTCTATTATACTAACCACTATGAAGATATATTTATCATGTCATAGTACCACAGAAAACAACTTCAAAATCTACTGCAGCTTTCAAGTCAGCGTCTTCCTGCTTCTTATCACAGCAGCAGTGTTGAATCCTCCTGGATGTGTGTGGCAGAGTCAGTGGGCCTAATATGGAGTGATTCTTCTCCCAAGGCATATCCATGGGAATGTGGCTCTGGTTTCACAGTTATCATTCACAGAGAGCTGTCAAACGCTTAGTGGCATTCTCTTGATCCAATTAATTAGGGCCTAACAAGGCATGGAGAGGGAAGGGATTTGGATCTACAGGGTGGTGACAGAATCAAAGACCTCTACAAACGAGGCCAACATCTCGTCACACACTGGCCATTATTGTGACACATGAAGTACTGCTGTGTCGAAGAAAGTTGTGGATGTAGAACATGCTCACTTAGGCTTCCAACCACATGTGCACGTGTAGTAAAGCCTGCCAATCTCCCCCATAATACAGAATGATAGTGATGTTCGGATAAGAAGTTTAAATTCCAACAAATGTTGAGAAAACCAAACTTGTCTTCCTGAGACACTGTGTAAGTATCACTGAGCTCAAAGTGAGATAAGGATCTTCTGTGCACACAATTTGCAATTTGTTGGAAGCGTCATTGCCTGTGTCTGAAATAATTAATCAAGTAGTGGTGAAGTAGAGGTGGCATCCTCTCCTGCATGGAGCAGATGTTGTAAATCCACTGCAGCTCACAGACAGGTGCCCTCCAGCCGGTTCCTGTCTGCTGCCTTGGTAATGGTGTGTTTCCTTCCCTTGAACACTGGAGGAATCGAGTAGCACTCAGTCCTGCCTCTACCATCTCCACACTACAAGGTTATACAGAAGAACGTACGTTGCCTAATCACCTCAGAAGGGAGCTTGGTGGAACAAAATGTACAAAACACAAATACGTATTGAAAATCCAGACCAAAGCTCCAGACTCTTATTTGCTTTGTAGAGTCCTTTACACTGGTCAGATAAATAGACTGCTTGCAATAAAATACATTCAAGTCTACAGTCAATTCAATGAGACTTTTATTATTTTGTAGTGGTAAATATACAAAGGTGCATTCACCTTGAAACGGTCTCACACTCACTGACTGTAAGAAAATAAAACTTTCCGTCAACAGTGAATCACAGCTGCAGCTAAGCATTGGTGACTGGATAGTTATAGCAATGTTGATGCACATAGTAGGACATTACGGTTAGCATATTGCATATTATGTTTGTGGATATGGATTTTTATCCTTATGTGAACAGAGCTGCAACAAATTATTTTCACTATCGATTAAGCTTCCTAATTAATTGGTTTTACTGTAGTCACATCTTCACATTGCCTGTTTTGTCCAACCAGTGGTTTAAAATTCCAAGTTCTTCAGTATACTATCATATGATATGAAGAAAAGCAGTTAATCCCACAGCTCTCACAGCCCACAGAGAATGTTTTTCACTTAATGAATTATTCAACTAATTTCAACTGTATTACACAGTTATGAAAAGGGTAATAAATGGCAATGCCAGTTTTTGCAACAAACCCACTCATCATACTTTAATTCTGCTACATAAACCTTCAAGGCCACTTGTGCTGTAATGCCACATGACTCTCACATGGATAGACATGTTTAACGTTCAGACTCAAACCTGTTAAAGTGAACACCTCAAGTTTTAGGTATTGATTCACTTGTGGGCAGCCTCACTGAAAACACACATACTTCTACACCTTTTATTAATCTAATTTAGGCTGGTGAGGCACAATGACCAAACTAGTAGCAATCACTTGGACAGTAGTCATCCATCCATCTGTTTTCTACCTACTTACTTCTGTGATTGGTCACAGTGGGGTGGAGCATAAAATCAGAGAAACACTCTGGATAGGTGGGCAGTCATCACAAGGCTCATGCATACAGTACAGGCAGGGATATTTGCATTCACACCCAGGAGAAATTTAGTTTCCAGTACACTTGTCCTGTATGTTTTCAGGTTGTGGGAGGAAACAGAAGTGAAAGGAGAACATGCAACTCCACAGAGAAAGGACAGAGACCAGGATTTGAACCCGGGTACTCCTTGTTTGTGATTCAATATGCCAGTGTATCATGCTGGCAACTGCTAAATTTAACATGTAGTCAGAAAAAAAATTGTTGTTGTAGTAACCACAGATGATAAACCTGATGAAGCGCGAGAAAAACATGGTGCTCTCATCAGTATTTACAAAAGATCCTTGAATTGTATATTTTTATGGGCTGAGTATGCATCACTATCATAAACACTTGTGGTTGATTTTTTTTTTCTTCTGAAAAATAAAATATGCATTGCGAAATCTGTAATGTTTTAGTACTAACGCCTAAGGGAGTCTCAACATAGCGCCGACATACATTCACACATCCAAGAGCTCATAGATGATCTTTCTATGTATGCAGACACAAATTTACAGCGTTGGACAATTTAGGATTTTTTTCCCCCATTTTTGTGTGATTCAACCATTCATGTCCTCCTTGATACTTTTGACATTTTGTGGTATACAGATGTTTTTAGTTTATCCTCAGAAAACTGATGGGAATCCTAGCTACTGTACATTGTACGTTTTTTGTTTTGGGAGAGACTTTCTTCAAAGTGGTTTACTTATTACACTTGTCACCTTATAGGTCTGCAGTTCACAAACATTAAGCATGGTTGGACTGAGACGAGAGCCAATGTTTCTTCTACTGGAAGGCTGCACAATAGCAATGACGGTTCTACCAAGGAGGTAGTATGACTGACATAGTTTAGAGTGAGGACACATGACCGTTGCTGTTATGCTGCGATCTTATTGCCACTTCCTGTATTTCTTTTCTCCTGGTGTGGACAATAATTCAATTTATATTGTGCAAACAAGCATTTCCAGTCATTCCTTTTTATTGTGGCTACGACGAGGCCACAAACTGATTTCAGTGATTTGATTAACTGAAGAGCTCCTCCTAGGCATAAAGATGCCGAATAAATTTCATTGAAAAACTGTTTGGTGCCATAGCTCAGCTGGTATATGGTCTGGTCTGGGAACGCTGATAAGAAACTATTCCATTTGCTGGCTGAACTGCGGTGTAATTCACTTGCCTGTGCATGTAAACAAACAATGAAAGAGTAATTAAATACTATAAAGTTTGAGGCTGCACTTATTTTAATTAAATAATAGCAGTAATACAGCATATAGTACATATGCACAGCTACAGCTATAAAGAAAAAAAAAAATCAGTTAGTGAGCTCATTCATCCTGCCTGTCATAAAACCTGTGTTGGGACCCATTGATACAAGGCTGCTGCATCCATCATTTGTAAACACTGTTGTCTGAGCTCTTTTTCTGGCTTTGAGGTCAGTTTATAAACTTTTTTCTCTCACATTTCGGCTCACATTGCTTGAGACTTTGTTACATTTGAAAACTTACTGGGCAACATAATAGGTCAGTGTTTCTGGCAAGGTTAAGTAAGAGAAATCACATTTTAATACTTTTTATTTAAGCAGTAATTGGTGTAGGATATACTGCTGCACACTGTATGATACAGAGGCTCTACGCAGGACATTTAGAAAGCGGAAGGGAAAATTTACATCAGCAGCTGTCATGTCTATTTAAAGGTAAAAAACAAAAATCAAAAAACAGTGCAGATGACTGGTTCATCAATAAGTCACTTCACTGTCTGCACTCTGTGGTTATTAATGCCAGCAAGTCAAAAAGGAAACAGAAAGCTCATTATATTAATCAAAAATAAGTTCAAAATTGACTGAAGGTTATTACAGCGGAATAAGAGAGAGCACTGTTATTTTACACATAAAAAAAGCCCACATCTGCTAGTCTTATCATTTTTAAGAGGATTACGTCGCTCTGAATCTCACCAAAGTCTAAAAGACTGCAGTGTTGTTTCCAGCTTATTGCTGGGGTCACACTAGTGTTTGAGTAGAAAAAAAATAAAATCTGAGTAAAATAACTCAGTGGCCATATTGTAGGCCTTGTGTGTAATGAAAATACTCATTTCATACTCAGCTAACTGGAGAAGGGAGACCGACAAATATGTCCTTGGACCTTTGTCACATGTACTATTCCAAGATTTGCTTCCATCTATCTTCATGAAACTTCACTCACCCCAAATAGATTTAGCAGCGTCCCAGAAATACAACAAGAAGGGACGAAGTGGAGCTTAAGCCCTCCATTTGAAATTTTGTCACAATGGGGCTGTGCCTACTTGTCTGGAACAGTCTTTCTCTCCGGATAACCACCGGCAGACTCTGAGCTAATGAGCCTCTGTTCGGCCCTTAGAGGCCACTGTATGTCTATAACCTCAGAGCCATTTTCTGAATTTCCTAACAGGTCTAATGGAGAGGGAGACGCAGCTTTTAGTCTGACCAGGAGCCCTACTTATGCAAGTACTGTATCATTTTCACCTTCTATCTCTAAACTTGGAGATCAACATCAGTGTTCAGGTTAAAAAGCCACTCTGTGAATATGTCACTTAAGTTAGGATAATGACCAATGATGCTTTTTTTTTAGTTCAGTTTGTAGTGCCCCCCTGTTTCACTTTTGAACATATCGTACCACTGTAATAGATGGCAACTTCTTACATTTACCAGAGAATCAGAAAGATGATAACTGGGGGTCATGTTGTGACAGCTAGAGGAAAGGGCAAAGGAGGCGAGTGAAACCAGATACTACATGTTATTGGTAATAATTAGTATCGCATTTCCATCCCAGATGTTTAATTGAGTTAATCCTGAAGCTTTCCAAGGAACTGAACAACATCATCTGTACTGCATGTTACCATTTGCAGAGAGTTTTTATATTTCACTAAACCCACAAACATTTTATCCAATAATGCAACTAGGGGAAACTAACTGCTTGCTCAGCAGTTCACAGAAAACATTTAATCAAACAAAACAAAATGTTCTGTTGAGAAGATTGATTTACAACCACAAAATGTCAGTATTTTCTCCAAAAACAAACCATGAGCTAGGTTGTTCCTCCAACTTTTAACCACAGTGGGTTTTTCCTGCCAGTTCTGTCAGTGGTTGCTGTTGCATGTTGCATGGCCCTGACTTAATCGTACAAAGTAACTTCTTGCTCTAAACCAGCCACTGCGTCACAGTGTTTACCCATTTAAACACATTTAGAGGGAAAGGCAAATGAAAGAAAGCTGTTTCTGGCACTATGGGCCACTGTAGGGTGTTGCCTGTACATAACATTGATATTTTATTCCACCATGCACATATTTTTGTTAACTCCAATATGCCATTTATTATATTAACAGTAGCTTACATTATCATTGCACACACATTATTAGCAAGTGCACTGGTACTAATTTCAGAATCTAAAATATCAATGACCAATCTTACACTTTTACAGGTTTATTTACAGGTATTTGGGAGTACTACGGCATACCATACGTGTGTTTTGTGGCTAGCAGGCTGCACCAACGTTGCATTGTGGGTAATGTAGGCGTCTTGGTGTTTTGACAACGAAGAAGAATGCGTGGAATAAAAGAGACAATATCTACATCGATTTTGATGTTTTTTACAAAGTAACTAAAAAACTGTCCACTGTGAATCCCACAATTTTATAGAAATATATTTTATGCAATGCTATGTTGGTGCAGTGCTTTTTTTGAAAAAATACAGATGTAGCATCAGTGATGTTGCCATCTGATGGGTTTCCATGGGATCATGGCAATCTTCTTGAGAAAGGCTTGTTTGTGCTTTCGTTTCCTTATTTTGCAGCACTGCTAACAGCTTGAGGGTAAGACGAAGAAGCTGTAAACTTGACACAGACATATTATCACCTAAAACGTTGATATGGCAAACTCGTGAGCAAACAGCTGCTTATGTTCACATCCAGCAGTTATAGAGCAACATAAGCCTTCATTTGGAGTTGTGTTTCTGGCTGTCTGCTGATTGAAATATCAGTTTAAAAGCTTTTCCTATGTTGACTAGCTAGTGTCTAACTTTGCCTGCCGTTTGGTGGGGGGCAGGTCACATACAGTGATTTATTTACTTATTTTTTAATAAAGTTAGTTTTGAAAATAGCTGCCTGCTGTGTCTGGAAACAACGCTGACGAGAGCAGTGAAAGTGAACCAAAACAGTGAAGTTACATGCAGGAAAACCAAAACAATGAGCTGAAAGACACCAAAATGCTCTGAGTTGGGTGATAATTATGTGGGTTGATCACTACAATCTTTTCACATAGACAAAGTAATTTGGTCCAGTGTTAATATAAAAATATTGATTGTAGCAGCTCTAAGTACTTATTAAAATGCCAATATACTAGATAAATAAGTTCTCCACACTAATACAAACAACATGATACATGACAAATGATACATAATTAGTTTGTGAAAATATGAGGCTGAAATTGCTTAAATAGTGGAACTTAAAGGGCCAGATTTAGTTATATTTTTTTAAATATTTGGCAGCATGAAAACAGTTGGACACGTGGATAGAAATTAGATACTTTGAATGGATAGACAAAAGGTTTTTCACAGCTTCTACTTCTACTAAGCAAATAAGCCTCTCACAACATTAATATAAATGTAAGATAGACAGTTGCCAAGTGTCTTGCAATTACTTGTCATTGGTCATTTTGTCCTAAAAGAATCCCTTAAATCACATAAATCTCAAAATGTAAACACATTCAGTAATGAGTGATGTAACTAAAGGCACTCCACTACAATAATTGATTAGGGCTATAAACTCAGACTAATTTCTTTTTCACCCACATTCATCACATCTAATCAATGGTACGTCTTTGGCTTTAACCCTCCCCCAGCAGGCCCTGACAATGTCGCTGTGTGCCTCAGCCTTTTAGACTTTTCCACTGTGAGCTGCTTTAACTCCAAACTTTATGTACTGTTTGAAATTATTATAGTTTAATATTATAGGCAGATGATTATGTGAGAAATTGAATACTGTCATCATTAAAGGTCAGAGCCTTCAGACTGACTGACATCAGATGAATGGCACTGTGCCAGCTCAACAGCAGATTTTAAAACCCTGCTAATTAAACACAAAGGCATTTTAAGGGCTCTGACAATGGCTGGAGAACAGAGGCAGCCCACAGGAAAAGTTTAACAGCCATTCTGTCTGCAAAGCTTTTAACCCTAGCCCTGCTAGTGAGTGAATGTTCCTCAATTATATTGATAGGGTTTGGATGGAAAATTCATATCCTTTTTATGGAGTTTTTTTTCCTGTTGACCATGCGGCTTATGAAATCCAACACTTACTCTTGAGGACTAATAATTAGTTATTTAAAAAGTTCAGTAAACAGCCCATTAGGACAAATGCATTAAGTCATGACTGTAGCTATCTTTTTTTTTTTTTACCAAAATCCATTGTATTTTTCCTTTGCTTCCCCCCTGATTTATTACATTAAATTAAACAGTAAGGTAAAGATTCACATTGTAGAACCCTTTTTAAACCGAAGCATAAACTCAAGATTAAGCGAGTTATTAAAACTTAGTCTGTATCAGCTGGGAAGATATACTGACTCATATTAACTTATTGCAGATATATCGGTATCTGCATATACATGAAGAAACAGTATCTATTGCATAGCTTGTCCACCAGTGAGCTTGTGAACAAGTTCAATTTTCATCTGTTCCACTTAGTACATGCTGTAAATTGGTCTTAATTCATTAATAATCAAATGTAAGGAATCCTTATGGAAAATGTTTATGTGTCTATGAAAAAGAAAACTACTTAAATATCTTTATTGGCCTCAAAAATCTAGTATTGGTGGGGCTATAACAGTGATTAGGTGACCTGTTGGTTATGTCATGAGTTCTTCAGTTTCCTAATAATGTCATTAAAGGCACTGAAGGAAAGGAAATAGAGGAGCACAGTTGGTGAACTTTATAAGCAGCTGTTCATTTCCAGAGGAATACAATAATCAATTTAGTACCGTGAGTAAATATTAATTTATACACTCAGTTGCCAGTTTATTAGGGATTATTAAAAAAATAATGCATCTAATACAACAGCCCTGCAATAAATCCTACACTCATGAAGGCTATAATGTTCAGTTTTTGTTGAAACTGTTTTGGAGAAGGAGGCTGTAGTTTGTGGTGTTGTTGAATTGTGCTGCATTATACTGTGAGGCATTTATTTAGTTTAAATATAATAATCATAGTTTAATATAAACTGGCAACCGAGAGTAGTTAGAAAAGTTTAGTTTTCATATTTGTTGAACTATGAAATTACAATTTACACAGAGAGAGTATACATGATTTCTTTGTTAAGCTGAACAGTTTACCACTGAGTAAAACGCTCTCTAGGCCATGCTAGAAATGAACTGGAAAATGTGCAGAGCACTAATTGAGGACTGCATTTTCCTGAGCCTGATAATAAGACTGAGTTGCCATTTTGTTTCACTTCATTCATTTGAAACGCTCAAGAAATCAGAGATGAGGGTAACAATGAGGCCTGGATGAAGGCTACATTTACCTTACAATCAGTACCAAATTATATAGTCTGTACCATGAGAGTTCCTAAGAAATAAGAAGGGTAAATATCGGTTCCTCTCTTGGCACTCATTTGGAAACCAAGAGGTCCATGAAACAAAACTGACATTAATCCATGCGTTTAAAGCCCTCTCATACATAAATCCTGCTCTTCTCAATCACAGAAATACTTAAAAATTACTGTAGAAAGCCAGTTGTTGCATTAACTTTTGATAATGTGACAAAATCAATTAAAAATGCTATCAAATGACAGCAGTTAGTGCACAATAACAAGTATATTGAACTCCTGTGCTGTATAATCATCTGGTTTAGTAGTGATGTTTATGGAAGTGAACAGTGATGACCAGGTTTTTAACCCCCAGTGAGTATGAAGGTAAAGATACGTCCTGTGTTACACCCGCAGTTTCCACGTTAAGTGGTATCAACGTCTTGATGAAACTCCCACAATGAAGGTCACAGTACTATCTCCTCTCACCAATGATGCCAACATTTTACAGGGAATGACTGACATGTCTGTCCCACATTAAGAAAGCATGAACATGCGATGAGCTATGTGTTCTTCATGGGTATACCGGCTTTCAAATGAGATTCATGACAAATCCCCCACAAGAGGCCAGCCAATATGCCAGGTAATAGCATGCTTGGCAGTACTTATCTGTCTCCATTAAAGACACAGGTCATACCCCACAATGTCAAAACCATTAAATCAGAAAATACAGCATGATAGTAGGCTGAAGCTGGTGGCTGTTGCAGTTAAAAAGAGCTCTGATTAAGGACAGAGGTTAAAAATAGTAGATCTTATACAGTAAAAAAAAAATCTGAATACCAACAAAGAACCTATGACAGGCCTTAATCAGAAAAATGTAAATTATTAAATGAGATATACAATTTCAGCTGCTAGTAGTTTGTAACTGCCACCACCACCAGTTTGAGTGTCATTAGAGGTCACTACTTGCGCTTTCAGTTTGACCCATTAATAGTAAATGCTAGTACCTTGTGCTACAATTGGGACTTGCACCTTGGTCGTGATGTGACTGTGGTGTCCCTTTCAGTTAATACTGCAGGAAAATTCTTATCTAACCTTAAAAAAAAAAAAAAAGTCTTACACTGCACAATTGTGCTTAATTCTATATAATTTTGAGCCTCCGTGTGGATCTGTCAAAGTGAGCGTCGGCGCACATTTATCATGCAGATAAGATCAAAGCTTGGACAGTTAAGTACTTGCCTGGGATTCATTTTTATTTTTCATAACAGTGGAGGCAACAGTGATTCAGTCTAAACCCCACAGCTCTTCTAGATGAATAAACTGACCCTCTGCTAGATTAATGTCTTCGTCAGGACCTGTAACCCTGGACTGAACATCATCACTGCTCAGCGTTCTCAGCTCAGACCAGCATGCCAGAGAGTCAGATACCTAATGAGCAAGCTTTAATAAACCAAGCTTGGTGTAAAAACATTGGCAATCGTGTTAGTCTATAAAACGTCCCATTACAATTTCCCAGAGCCCAAGTTGACGTCTTAAGATGTTTAGTTTTCTTTGACAGTCAAAAATCAACAGATATTCAGTTCACTATGATTTTAAACATTCAAATCAGCGAACGTCACATTTTAAGTACAAGAAACAGAATATTTTGCATTTTTCCTCCAAAACAAAAAAAACATGACAAAAAAAAAAAACAATTCTGACAATGAACTAGTCGATTAGTCAGCTAATCTTTTAAAGTAATCATTACAAGGATTCTTATGACATTCAAGTTGAACCATACAAGTAGATATGTTGAATGGAAAAATGATACACATGTTCCTGTACTATAATTCTGGCTTCTGCATTGATTATAAGGGCCTCAAAATGCTTATCTTTTATACTTAGGAAAATAAAACTGGCATTTTGTTCTGAAAAAGAAAAATAGACATGGTCTGGCTCTATGTTTGAAAAGTAAATAGTGAGCACAAATAAGTACACAGAAATCTTTCACTGTTGTAACATGATTTCACCCAACAAAGGCAACAAAAGCCAAGAAATAATCGACCACTACCAAGCCTGGCCTCTATTCCCTGCTGAGAAATACTGCTCCCGATGTTTGCTTTAAGAGCTCTTTTTGAAAAATTGTGGTGATTTTGAGATCCCTCTGTGTTGGCTTCCAGGTATCTGGAGTAGTAAGGGGAGCTGGATAATGTGTGAGCTCCGTTTTCTGTTCACATTAAGCCTTGGAAGTCACAGAAACTCCCCAGAATGCCAAAGAAATGGGTTGAGTAATCCAAACAGCCCTTAGTTTCTGACCTTTTTACAGTTTGGTCATAGCTAATTGATTTGGGCAGATGGCCTAATAAGCTAGAGTCAGCATCTCTACCTCTACAAAAAAATTATATTTAGAATAAAGGTTAGTGTATCAGTAATTTATCCTGAGTAGAGCACTGTGTTCATATTATATATATTTAAATATGCAGGTTTACAAAAAGAAGTGTTTTCAGGCATATGGCTGGAGTACATCACTGTCTCCATCTGTTTCTCATCACCCATTACCAGCCAAATCATGCCAAATAAATGTGACCATCAAATGTCATTACAGAGAGAAAAGCTGATTCAAAAAGCAGGCTGTATTCTTTTCCATTCAGTATTTCTTACTGACATCTCTATTCATCATTCAGTATCTTCTTTGGAGGTAATCATTAGAGAAATGTCTCTCATAATGAATGAAGAGGTACGATTCAACACATATTCCTGCCTTTGTTAAGCAGGACAGCTAATGCCAATTAAAATGCGAATGATTCATCAGTGGTTATAATGGCATTAGTTGCAGTTAGCCCTGTGGCAGCAGGACTGGGACTGACACATTTGTGTGTAGTGACAAAGAGACACTGAGCCAACAACATGCAGCTCTCATATCTCAGGACTGGACTGTTGCTGCAAAAATCTATATTCCAGCTTCATCCAATTACATGGAGAGCAGGTAGCTCAGTGGCACTCACTGCAATGACTGATGAACTGCTGAGGACGGTCACTTTTGGAGGGTTTACTAGATTAAATAATAAAGCAAGTCTCCTTTCAAACTTAGCAGGTAAATATGAGTGAAAAGATATTGAATATGATAAATATAGAAGGATGCAAACATTGATAATATACCTTAATGTCTCCTGCACTGAGTAAATGAGCATAACCAGGAAGCCACGCACAGACCCATGCGGGGAAAGGAGCGATCTTGTGCGGGTTTTTTATGTGCGCACACACAGAAACACACGCGCTCAGACGCGCACACGCACACGTATAAGCGCGTGTGCCTCAAGCTCCTTTTTGCAAAGCGCAACATGCGATGCTGCACAACCCAGAAACTGATGTTCTTGCATTAATATGAAGTAATTAAATCACACATTCCTTTTTTTTTTTCTTCTTCTTTTTTTTTTTTACATTATGCTTTGAAATACCCCAAAAGGCTAAAGGTGGGGACTTTGAATCAAACTCTCACTGAAGCAGGTTGGATTGTTTTCTTCCCCCGACAAAGACAGATAATCAAACATTTGCACAATTCCTCCCCGAAAAACTCTTCACTTACCCAAAGTTATGAGATGAAACAGATAAACTCCCCACAGATCCATCTCTGTGTGGAAGCAGGATCTGTGATAACGCGTCGGACCTTCACGCACAGCTGTACGGTTACACGGCAAGAGGAGGATATCCTGACCCGCGTGTGCACATCATTATTGAATCTCTTGAAAAAAAATCCTTAAATCGTCTTTTTTTTTTCTTTTTCTTTTTTTATCTGTTTTAGCCGCTTGTTGCTGTCTTTTTTTTCTTTCTTTTTTCTTAAAATCCCCTCAGTTTCTTCCCACACGGTGTTGCGGCCGCGCGTAATAACGCGAGTGGAAGTTGCCCTGCGCTCCGGAGCCTTGTGCTGCGCGTCGACGGCTGGCGGCACAGAGTCCCTGACTCCGCTGCTGGAGAGATGCTGGGTGCTGCCGGGGAGAGCCACTGGCGGGAGGGAGGGAGGGGGAGAGGGAGAGGGAGAGAGAGCTGTGTTGTGCAGGACAGGACGTTAAACAGCCTGCTTACACGCTCTGGGCTTCTGTGGCGCTAATAAAATACGACGAGAGGTTAATTCTGCAGCGAAAACTGTACCACAGTATCCCTGCGGGGTCTCACAGTGTGGTTCATTTATAGTGCTCTTAACCTGCTCTGTGGTGTCTTTCTATGGTGCTATAGCATTAACTGATGCTCCAATAATATTCTTATAGTATTTCCATGTGGTTGGATTTATTTTCTATGAATTCAATATTAAATCACTCGAAAACTGCAGTATATTAGCTGTAATTATTACTAGATTCTCCTGTGGGTTTTGTGAAAAGCTTACCTTTTCATAACTTGTGTCATTTATTCCGTTGTCCTTTATCATCAGCTCAAGGTCTAACACTTGTCACTCAGTTTGCTTGTATAATATAAAGTATGGGTTTTTGCAGCAGAGTTAATAACGTAGGCAGAAAGAGCTTAGAATGATGAGTGAGTTGAGTGTTGAAAACCCTATTTTATCTTATTTTATATTGGGGCACGTGTGTCTGCATTTGGGATACTTTTCTGGTCCATTCTGGTTTTATATTTTTTATGCCTCTTTGGTAAAATTTCACAAATTTGACTGGGTCAGTTACAATCAAATGTGTTTCAAGCCTTAGTCTGAGACCTACAGTGTGTTCATGAAGTATTCATGATCAGTGCATAGCCTACTGTATAAGCGATCTAAAAGTGGTGACTTTGTGCTGATAGAGGTCTTCTGGTTCTCCCAGAAAATTTAATTAAACAAAAGCCAATATCAATACAAGAAATACAAGAAAGAGGAGGTAAATATGGGGCCCTCTCAATCAGAAACCTATTTAATTTTTTGGTTTCCTGTGCAACAAAATTTAGAGCTTGCAGTCCAAATTCATATCAACAGTGCATAACATATAACATTGATTATACAATAACATACTGACAGACAGGCAGCCCCTTCTAGTAGATACCTTCCGTGTCAGATGGCGTTAGGTAGTGAGCACCCAAATTGCCATTTAACTCTCAGCAGCTATGAAAGAATGATCACTCAAATGTCTAATGTTGACAGTACGACTGTTAGGAACACCAGAAAGTCACCTGTGGTTAGGGAAAAGTTTCCAGATACATTTATTTTAGAAAGTAAAATCTCATATGTATCCATAAGTATTAAAAGTTTCACTTTTGTTCCATAGAAAGCCAAATCACTTGGCCCCCACAGAGAGGTGGATCCAGTTCCTGGTCACTACCAGAGCTGCACAGTTCCATTTTCAGAGCTGTTCACTGTTTTGAAACAGACAGTTATTGATTCTTTAGTGTTAAGAATTCAACTTTCGCACCATCTGTTCATTTTATGGTTCAGAGGCCCTTTTCGTTCGAAGAGAACATCAGTGGGTCAGGATGTGCATTTGGAGTTTGTTGACTCACCCCTTTAGTGTGTCTCCAAAACGGCAACAACAAATGGAGTTTCCAGATGATCCATGCAAACAAAGCTGGCGAGGAGCAGATAACAAAGGGTCACCATGTTGGATCAGCCACAGTCAGTGTGTCTGCTTTACTGTATGTGTGCGTGCATGTATGTCAGTGTCTGTAAAGCAACCCACGGGTCCAAAAAGATGATCCAGCTGGGTACCAAAGGCAGAATGAAGACCTCTCGAGAGCCATTTCAGCCTGCTGGTGTTATCTTTACTGCCATTCGTTGCTGCTGTACTACACTGCTTCACTGGACTTACATGAGTTGGCGACATAAAGTCAAGCCTTTTCAGAGCCTTAGTTGTTTAAAGTTTTTGTTTTATTTTTTGCTGAGGCCTCAAATTGGAAAGACTGTAACTGTAAAATGTCTTTACGCCTCAACGATTGTAATTTTAACTCCGTAACAAGCTTGCAATGAGAATATTTGGAACAATACATTACCATCTCTATTGGGAGTTAGAGTACTTAAACATGGGGAGATGGGTTCTGAAAATGCTTTATGAATCTTTAAAGAACGACTCAGTGCCATGGGGATCTTTCGTAGCGTACATATTTGCAATGTGTGTCTGCATTTGTAATTCAAATCAACATTACATTTTGCAAGAATGAAAACGCCCCATCAACAGTTTAGGGAGAATCAGAGATAAAATGTTTATTTGCTTCAAACCATTAAAGTGTTTGGCTCCCTCCTAGGGGATTGTGGGTGCAGAGGGTTTTGTCTTTCTTTCCATCAAATTAACAAACACCAACCTAACGTGATCTGAATCACCTCAGCTGTGATTTGTCCAGTAGAAATGTGGCGTATATCAGTCTCTTAACTCAAAGAACCTCCTCATGGAACATTATTATTTTGTCCTGGGGATACTAAGAGGCTGTCAATAGGTCCAACATCTTTTACTTCTCCAACAATCTTTCAATATGGAGAGTAGGTGCTTTTTAAACATGCGAGATGGACAGCTCTCAGTTCTTGCTTCAGGCAAAGGTGCATTGATTTCCTATCTTTGTGAGCTGGAGCACTGTGGACAAAACATTAATGAGGGATTAGTTATTGTACCCATAATCATTGCTATGTCAGAGCGCCAGAACTGGGTGATGAAGAGGGGCTTTGTAAATATTTGTTGGAGCCATTTAACAGCTACACTCACTGCCAAATGCAGACTTCTAACTTCTGCATGATAAACCAAAGCAAAGTGGCCTCATTTCCCTTTGCTTAAAAGTAAAGTGTCCCATTTGATGAATGCATATTTTTTTAAAAAAATTTTTATCGGGTTCTTTTTTGTTTTGTACTGGGAGGTTTTAAAGCTCCTACACACCACTGGCACAGCCACATGGGTGTTTTCATTCATTTTGCCTGATTAGACCTCATTCAGGTTGAAGTTGGGCGGAGCCAGGCTGGGATTTATATGAGGTCCCCAAATGACCTGTAACCATGTTTTCAGACAGTTTCACTTGGTGTAGTAGGACAGGCTCAGTGCAACTTATGACATTAACACTGGCTCTGTTCCATTAAAGTGTCTCAGGAAGACATGCCAGTCATCTAGCACCCACCATACCAGGACTCTGAACTCGCACAGCTAAATGGATTCCAGCCATCATTAATGGTATTGATTACACCTGGGCTACGTCTTCTAAAGAAGCATTCATACCAGCATCTGAAACTGAAAATTTGCATCGAAATCAGTTAGTTTCGATGACTTACGGGTGATTTTCTTGACGAATTTCGGTAAACTTTGACACACAAATTTGCTTGAATGTGGATAAACGTCAATCTGCCACTTAGGTGTAACTTGTGCTGCACAAAACAGGATGTCAGGGAGATGTCAGCCAAGTAGTGTGTACACACCTACACAAACCTGAGAGGTCTAATAAGATGAAATTAGTGAAAACACAAATGTGGCTTTAAATACTGACTTTGCCTTTAATTGCTATTCTTCCTTAAATCTACCAGTTTGTTTTGTTAATTATGTGGCAGTTGTCTTCATTGTTTCACTTCTTTACTTATTAACATAATTTGAGATTGCTGTCCTTCTTTCATAAGAAGACTTTAGCTCGAATTAATTCTTGTGCAGTATGGTAAACAAGTTTCACAGACCTGAACATTTCCCAGACTGGATAATCCATCACAGTAAACATAAAGCCTTCCTTTTTAATGTTGTTACTTCACTACAAGTTGAAAATGTATTACTGTCAATCATCCGACATTCACAGGGAGAAATGGAGAAATTCTGCTGCAAGACATAATCCCTGAAAAGCATGTCACTTTATAAATGTTATTCTCTTGTCGATGTCATCTTATTTGAGACATCTGTGTTGGCCAGGACAGACAAACACAAGTAAACAACTACATAAGTAACTACTCTGTTTAAGGAAGAAAGGTGGGTTATCTTAGCGGTTCGAGACTAGAGTTCACGTTGCAGTGAGCAATAATGAGTCTGGTGACGTGTTTCAGGACTTCATTCTACACCTCCAAACATTCACAGTGTTGACTAAGAGGCAGGCTATACATACTGCTCCCAGGACAGTGACGCCATGTCCATACTTGATTGCGAACAGAGTGGTAGTTGTTCTGTGTGAACCCCTGGGACACTTCCTCTTTTTCTTTCTTCCCCCCCTCTCTAAGGGCTCAGTGGGTCACTATGGGACAGACTTGAAACAACTTTGAAGAACTTATTTTCCACACCACAAGTGTCATTGTCTTGTTCTTGAATATTTGAAGAGGTTTAATGTGGTTTAATACGGCTTTAATTCCTGCAGGCCAGCCAATATTGGCAGATGAGTGTCTTTTATAAGTCAGGGGAGAAAATCTACTTTGTAATCTCCCGTGTTTGACAAAGAGAAACTTCAGCATTTGTCAAACATGCATGGGAAGTTTGGGTGCATGTAATCACGGTGGTCTGAGAAGGGTGTTTCACAGCCAGTGCCATGCCAAATAGAGCAGTGCTCAAATGGTGCCAGACTGCATGGCGGGCATTTGCACAGACGGTGACACCGTTACCTCTCACTACAACAGATGGTGTGTCAAATGCATACTGTGTGGAAGGTTATGTTACTTCTCTGAGGATGCCTAGTTGTGTCTTAAACCTAATTTGGACCACACAGGCGCAGATGCGAACAGACACACACACATATGCATGAAAAGACACATACATGGAGAGTAAAGAGAGGGCACTGCTGAATTAATCAAGCAGTAAGTGTTGAAAATATTACTATAATGGTTTTCTTACAGTAAGTATAGTGACGTTTGGCACCACATGCTGCAACACCAACGCAGTCTCAAAGGTGTGGGTTGTTTTTTTTTCTTCCCTTCCCTTCTTTAACGGCTGAATATAGGACACGTGTATCCGCTCCTGACTAGCTTCACTGCAGTGTACTCTCCTTTTTTTTTAAAAAAAACGTTCCCTTTTCTATCACCTCAAGGTTCAGCCATTATCCCTCATGTAATTGAAAATTAGTTGAGACTTAGAAAAAGAGCAAAAAGATCAGGTTACGCCAGCTTTGACAGATGTTAAATTCATGACATTTTTCTTTCTTTTCCAGCAGGGGCTATCTATCTCTGTGGTAGGTTTAAGGGGGTGATAAGGTTATCCGAAAACATCTATCACTGATTTCCTGACACTCCTGGTGGCCGAAAATAATCAGATGGCACCTGGATCAACAGCTCTGTGTTTTAAGATCCATAACTCATCTCCTGGGATTTGTGAATGCGAGTGCACACACTGAAATATGTGTGGGTGAGTGCAAGAATGTGTGCAGATTTCTAGTGTGTTTTATAAATGGCTGTTTTGTCTTTTTCTCTGACACTTCGATGGGAACTTATGCTGTTCGCCACACATTTCTTTAAGCTAGAAGCACTGAGCAGATGTTTGTGGGAAGTGATGCTGCTTTTGAAAACCACTTTGAAGTGCATTCTGCTCAACGTTGAAACTTTTAAAACTTGGTACTCTGAATGCTTAAGTCATGATCATTTGTTTCACTGTGGGAATGTTGACCAACGCAATGTCACGATAATTCAGATGAACTCTGAAAGTTTGTGAAATTTGCACAATGTTACAGTGCATTTTTATAAATATAAAGGATGTGCACAACAAATTTGTGTATTTTGTAACAGTCCAGATTTGACATGTCATTTTCTGCTGTTTGTCGTGTGAAACTGTCTGTGCTCTGTTTGTTAGTGGGCCTGGTTGCCTCTTCAGAGCCTTGTCAGAGGTGTCTAGGGACCAGATTATTTGGTGTCACTGTGCCCCTACTCTTCTCTGGGGACAGGTTGGTTCAGGGCTCATGTCCTCTCTCTGGACCAGCTCAGCCTGGGTGGATTTTGTCTCTTATGGTTAAGACATGGTTGTATCCTTAATCCTACAAGGTGGCATATTGTTGACTAATGAACTTGTGTGGCTCAATTAACTGTACTTACTGTGCTCAAGTCAATTTTATTTAAATGTGATCGGCATGTTACCGGGGGGAATGTTGCTTTGTGTGTCTAAGCAGGAGGTGCAGTTTCCAGGCTAAACCTGCTGATATCTCCTATAGAGCCTGTTAAAGGGGTTGAACACTGGTGTGTTAAGAACAATGCAGGTTCTGTGAAAAAGTACAGTATGTACAGCACTCCAACCTCTTTCTGTGGTCATGGTAGCTGAAAATGAATTGAAGGAGTTGTGAGGAGAGGTCTTAATAGTTAACAGCAGAAATGCAGTTTTTACGTTACAAAGTCATGTACTAGAAATCTAAGCTTTCATGTATTTGATTGGCCAATGCAGCGCCTTGCCGGATGACATCGTCAGACCGGAGCCATCTGCGTTTGAGCACCCCCGCTCCACGTGTCCGTCTAAACGTGGCCTTAAGGTTAATTAAGCAACTATGTTTAGGTAATTAGAGCACAAGACTATGGTTGTAAAAGCTGATCTGAAGTGGTTTGAGCTGACTGACCAACAGAGCTACCAACTTCACCTACTTAACCACTGTCTACACTGACTGCATCGCTCAGGCAGCCTGCACAGTATATCTAAGTATGGTAAAAAATAAAAAAATAAATAATGACTTAAAGCACAAACAGGGAAAAGTAAAGGGGCTGGAGTGAAAGCCTACAGAGCTGTGTTGGTTAAAATTAAGTGTTTCTGTTCTGGGAGCTAGCGAGCTTAAAAAACCTGAGTGATATGTAGACAGTCTCTACTCCCTATAGAGGTCTGTGTTGTTATGAAAAAGCCAACACTAAAAAGATTAGTTTCCAGTCAACAATGCAGCTTTAATAATTATTAAAGTACAATGGTGATTGATACATTTCTCATTTTAGGCACACGTCTTTGTCATGAACCGTGTTTTAAGACTGACCTGACCTGGACACTGGTTTATTGATGTTGTCCATGCCAGTTGCCTATGTGTGTCCCCTGGGAAAAAGACAATTAGCCAAATTAAAAGGCAAAATCTGGTGAGTGCAAAGGTCAAAAGGGGAACCACTGCTGTTTTCCATGCTGGTTGTAAAGCAAACCGCTCTGCAGAAATGTTATTTCTAGAAGTCTAAAGTGGAAACGTATTACTTTGGCTATTATCTCACGAGTTACCTTGCATATTAACACAGTTTTATTATTTTCACTTTATTTCTTGCTTGTCAAAGACCTACACAAGTGTACTTGTAATTCATTAAAAAATACAAGAATGAGAAAGTGCACACATTTCTGTTTTACACACACAGTTTATCATAGTTTTGATAGGGCATTTCTTATAATTTCCATAATGTATTCTATCTCAAACTCTTTGAAGTCATCATCACTTTCATTTCTCCCCAAACAAGCTGAAGTAGCAATTTACCTTGTGTCTTTATTTAATAGGCTGCAGAGTGAGCTGAAGTCGGGGTGTGTGTCTTCAGCAAGAAAATGAATTTGCAGTTTGTAATGAGCCCTGCTTCCATCCAAGTAGTTATTCATGAAATTAGCTGTTTGGCAGTGTGGTTTGCAAGCTGTCTTTGTGCTTTTGTTTTTGCTCATGTTAGTTTCTCTTTGATTCCTGTTAACAGGGAATTTAGCAGCCATTTGTTGTGAGTCGAGGAGGAGTTGTGAGGGCATTTATTGAGTTAAAAGTGCAGATTAGTTGATGGTCTCCATATGTGATGATTCATTTTTCCGGAGTTAAAGCCATACGTACGGTGGCCCTGGTGGTCAAAACGCAGCATTTCAAACCATGGAAAAGGTGTGACAACACTTGCTTTTTAACCAAGTCCCTAGCAACAGTTCTGTGTTATGTCCTGTTTCTATCGTGTAATACTCTCAGCAGTGTCCTTGCACAAATGTAGAAACTGAGTTTGAAAGGATGGAAAGCATTAAATATGCTAACCTGCTTGCAATACATTATGACAGCTCTGGATATTTTAAAAAAATTTTCTCTTCATGTCTCTGACATATTTTACAGATATAGACAATGAAACTGTAGTTAAAGTTGTAATGTTGCTGATATGATGTAAATTGGACTATCAACAGATTGTTTTCACTGTCTATTTTTGCTGAGAACTTCGCGTCTCAAAGGAAAAAATAGGCGACACACCAGATGTCAAGAGGACGAGCTGATGTCGTTTTTACCTTTAGGGCCACCGTACCTATGTGTGATGTATGTTAGGCATATGGATACATCTTTGTGAGGTGGTGATTCACTCTTTTGGCCCAGAGGCAGAGAGATGCGATCCTTCAACTTATGCAGTATTTCCCACAGTGCCTTGCATCACTTATACTGGCCTGAGGTTTCTATGAATATTGCACTGCACTATACTCTATGGTAAACTCCATGTTGTATGCAGTGTATCCCATAACTTCATGAATTATAGATGACGGTTATGGGAGAGGGACACCTCACATTCAATGTGGTTCATATTAGGGATTCACTGATCACTTTTTCTATTAGATACTGATCCCGGGTAAACTTGGGGTATTGGTGATACTGAGCAGCAATCTGATACAGTACCAGTGTCTTTTCTTTTCTTATTTTTCAGTTTATGAAACATGAGGTATAAACATTAGTATTAACCCAGTATAATCTCCACTGTTGATGTCATATACCAAACAGTATTACCTACCTGCCTCAGACCTATCTATTAACCGCTGCTTTCAAGGTCAAGAATTGCGTACAATGTCAACTTTTAAATGAGCGTGGACGAGAATCCTTCAAGGTGCACTGTGTATTTTTTGTGAAAAAAAGTTATTGTATTCAGTGTTACTCACCAAAATACATTGTGTGTATCCTTGAGGCCTGAAAGGTGTGTTGAATGCATTGTATTCCTTCTGAAATTTTAAATGCATAAAATCTCTTATATTTTCACTTCTCTAATATGAAGAAAACAACTTTTGATTATTAATCTCTAATAGTAAAATTCAGGTTGTAAATTTCACCAGCAGCACTACATTTACTGCACATGCCGTATAAGTCGCACACATCATCTTAAAAATTATAAAGTAATACAGCTTCTAAATAAATGTCCTGTCAATGAATGCCACAAGAGAATTTGTGTCATGATTTTAACTTTACTTTCTTACAGCAGTGCTCTCATAAGCTGTCATTGTAAAACCTCTCACATAACGTGCAGGGAGCATTATAAATAATAAGGCAATCTGCTGTAGGTGTCATCCCTTCCTTCTGTAATAAATAACTGCTCCAACTACTGGTCCCCAGATTTCATAGTGCTCGCACTTCACAATTAAGCTGGAAATCACTGCAATACAACACGCTTTTCTCTTTGTCTTTTAAACAAAGAGGATATATTTAGAACTTTTTCAAATATGTTCCACAATCATTCATATTTATTAAACAGAAACATATGTATTTGTGCATACACACAGTTTTAGTTGTGAATCTAGTGCACATGTAGGTTGAGTCACAATGATGCAGAGGTCTAGCCTGGCACCGCCAGACTAATTCACAAATGTGTATTAATCTGGACCCTCTCAGTTAATTTTTGATTTCTAAAGTGCGTTATCGACGGGTGGAGACAACCCGGTGGAGAGTGGAGAGTGTTGCCCTTCATCCTGTCAGAAGTACACCAAACATATATTTCTTCTCAACATAAAGTTGATCAGTCTGAACGGGAGGGGGGCCAGATGTATCTGCCAGAGCAGAGAAAACATGAGCTCGCAGATTTGTCTGGTTTCCAGGCTAGCAGAGGTCCAACGGCCGCGTGAAAAACAGTGTAATGTATTACACTGCCTCTTTAAAGTAATTGATGATTTTTGATAAAATGATTTCTTGTCCATTTTGATTATTGGATATCATGTCAAGTTGGTTAACCGTCACAGCACAGTGAATGCTGCAGGGATATCCTCACCTCCTAAATGGAGAATGAATGGTTGAAAAGTGTTAAGCTCAAGTCAAGTAAAATTGTATTTATATAGCCCAAAATCACAAGTCACGATTTGCCTCTGGGGACATGACAATCTGTACAGCTTACGACACTCTCTATCCTTAGACCGGCATTTTTTTAAAGCAGCCTTTTTTTACCTTTTACCTTAGTACCATTTTGGGTACAGTCGAGTTTATCGGTAGTAGAGCCCAACATTAGCTCATTGGTCATAGAGTATATCGGTATCCGTGTCTATGTTGGATGATAGATGATAAGAAATTGATGTACAGAAATGTGTGACCTTTCTGTAGTTTGTCCGTTAGAGAGTAGTGACAAGTTTATTTTTCAACTGTAAAATATCCTGCACTGTACATTTCTTGGTCGCAATTGTTTAAAAAAAAAACCACCAAGGGCATTTTGTAATAAAAAGTATTATCGGCCGATATATCATTATGGTTTTTTTTTAAACTCAAATATCCAAAAATGTTCTTAATGAAGGATGCGAGTGAAATATTTTCTTGTCCCATTTAAGTAAAGGTGTATTCAAGATACTCAAGGAGCATCTATGGGAAAATCATAATGTGGGGTGAACTGGGGGGGCTGAAATGTCCAGTGAAGATAAATAAAGGATTGGAAATTATGTCAAAGCAGTGAGTTTTAGTGGTCAGCTTAACCTGCGTTCACCTCAATATTTGACTGCCTTTGTGTCACTCTATAGGATTTGACCACCCAGTAGTTTCCTACGGTGATAAAAAAAAGCGCGTTATGTTACATCCCCTTATGGACCGCGGCTGTTTGACTTAATTGGCTCAAAGGAATGCACGTTTAACAAGCACATGACTTTTAAACCGAGACCATTGCAAACTGAGTTAATCAGTAAAATACATCATGTCCTTTACTATATCTTTTGAAAATTGTATCTTTTTATTAAGAAAACTGGACTTTTTTTTTTAAACCAGCAAAAGAAAAAAATGTCATTACATTTTTAGGGTTTCATTTCACCTTCACCACAGTTAACCACAGAGATGCTTGACAGAAGTGCTGATAAAAATTAAGGTACAATCAAAGCTGATTGAGACAATTATGTATGGCTCTAGTTTAGGTGATAAGTGGTCTCATTATGCTGTTGAGAATTGTATAAAAGGTTGGTGACTCTTCCGGGTCAAAATACATGTTACATCAGAAAAACTGTTATTTTTTAAAAACATGAAACTGCAGCCAAGTTTCATAACAACCTTAGACTTTCACCATAAGGTTTTCTTTTTTCTTTTTTTGACATATTAAATTGATTGATTGTAACTGATTCCTTTTGCTTTATTAAATCTCATGTCGTAATTGGGTTTATTTCCCTGAACAGTGTGTAATTCCCTGGTGATTTGCTCATCTCAAATTTACATTGATTTCAGTCAGGGAAATATGACCAAGGGGAAATCAGTGAAAAGTTCAAGTTAAATGCAAAAAACCACAGCATTTTGTTTGATCTGAGCTTGGATCTATTTCCCTACTGTATAAGACACAAGTATGACAAGCTACAGGGGGATGTACTATAAGGGCAAGCTTCCCTGTTTTTTCACTGATGGTCATAAGATGTGAATACTTTGGCATCACTATCTCAAGAAATGCATCCACTCATGATAAGGCAAGGTAATCTGAACCAAATGTATGAAGGCATTTTGTGTTACACCGGCCTGCAATACATTGTGCAAATAGCATGTAGAGTTATTCAGGTCCATGGGAAATGTGCCCCCGTGTCCTCTGGGGAGTGAGAGTGAATGGGAAGATTCAGGATCCGCTCGGCTGGAGAAGGATTACATCCCACAGAGTCTCGTGGGGAGAAAGACACAGATGCTGCATTGATCCTGCTGATAAACACTGAATGGCTGGAAGCTCAAGTAAGTGTCAGGTTCCCCAAACGGAAATGCAGAGACAGCCTGGGATGAAGTTTGGAGCATTGCACATAAGCCCGCAATATGTGAAATTAGCAGAACTAATGTGTGCTAGTTGCCAATAATTTGCATAATTTTCCCATTGCAAGTTAATTGATGGAAACATGTACTTAATCAGAGACAGACCTAAAATAATGTGTCTTTTCCTGTGCTGTGTGTAGTGTTGTGTCATGAGTGTCTTGCACAATAATATAAGGTGGATTTTTCTTTTCCATGCAGAACTTTGGAATACATTTCGATTGATTTATTTGATTGACACTATTACATATTTGTGAAAAGTATATATTAGTTTTTTATTATATTATTATATTAAAGCCAATCCATATTTTTATAACAACAGTGTATAAAATGATCATTTGTAGTGATAAACCCACAGAAATATCACTAGAATCTGCAGCTCCCCTCAGCTTTACGGCGCTTTTATAGTGAATTTCAGCTCATTTTTAGCAAATTTACAGTTTTAGTACACACTCACCGCTCTTATCGCATAGTTTTCTGCCGCAGCAGGCAGCTGTTTTCAGTGAAAAAGTTCTAAAGACACACTGTACACAACCTGCTCAGCACCAGCAAAACAAAGTTAGAGACTAGCTGGGAAAGATTGTGGAGCATTTAGCAGCTAAAGAGCCAGATATTTCCCTCAGGAGTTGGTAGAAACCAAAAACAGAACTGAAAGAGAGTGACTTACATTCATCAAATGGACACAAAAATTACTCCAAATGAATGATGATGTTGCTCGATCACTGCTGGATGTTTAACAAGTTCGCCACATCAACTTAAAAGGTGATATGCCAATGTCGTGTTCACACCTTGTTTCTGCTGCTCCCAAGTGGCCCAAAAACAACGATTGCAGATGTTCAATGTTATCATTAGAGCTAAAGTAATGTAGTCTATTAATCAATTATTTGATCGACGGAAAATTCATCTGCAACAAATTTGATAATGTGAATCAATCTTTGGCTTAAGCTTTTTTTAATGCTGCTTTTCACTGTTTTAATTTAATATTTGGGGGTTTTGGACGGTTGGACAGAAAACATGTAGTGGCGTGACGTTGCACTCTGGGAAATTATGACAAGCATTTTTTACTGTTTGATATTTAACAGACCAAATAATTCTTTGGTTAATTGAGAAAAATAAATCTGATTGATCAATAATAAAAGTAGTCGTCAGTTGCATTACTAGTTATAATTTTAGATTATTCAGGTAAAGCTACAGCAGATTTTAGAAAACTGCAGAAAACAAGGTAACCAAAGTACCTATCAATAAATCGATTAACTATCTCAGCACAAATTAATTAAAAACAATGAATATTTTATCTTTAATTCTAATTAGGCTTTACTAATGAAAAACATTATATATCCTGGTAATTTCAGCCAGGATAATCACACCATAAACTGTTTTTATATCAGCGTTTGCCTTGAAGCAGCACTATAAAAGCCACCTGAAGGCAGAGAGCACAAATTACAAAGGACTCAGTGAGGGACCTTCACAGTGGTCACCGAGTGGAACAAGACCCTCCTGACCACACAGGAGAGGACCCTTTATGGACAGGATGCTGCACGGCAGAGGAAACCAAACGATCTCACCCCTACTGCTCTTTGATTTGCGCAGCTTGAAATGACTGTCTTGTTTGTATGAACAGGAGCAGTGGCCACCCATCAGGTAGAGACTGTGGAGAGCGGTCCAAGAGGCCCTCATGAATTAAGGGTACATTCATGGAGTCTCCGGGGAGGTCCGCTGATTGCCTGCAGCACTACTAATTGATTTAGTGCAAGGTCGGAGCCTGAGTGACAGAGGGTAAAGGGAGGAATTTCCTGTTTCTGCATCTATAATTCAGTGGCTTCCTGTGAGTGTACCAGTATGGAAAAAGGGGAGGATACACAGTTATTTATTCAGATATAATAATTATACTATATAATTTTTACTCAACTATATAATTAAACATTGAACATTAGTGGTGTTGAAAATCAGTGCCCTGTTGGATTAACTCAAATACACCTTCACTGGCTATAACACATGAACACGTTACCAAATGTGTTCATTTTAATAGACTTGAAACTGGATGTTATTTAACTCTATTGATGCGGATGTGGTGGATATTGTTACAATAATCTTCTCATACATTTAAAAATATCAGTGTTACATTTGGTATGGCCAGGTTTGCATTCATTCAATACAACTTGTGGAGTGGCAGAAGCTTTACTTCTCAATCATTTATCCATTACTTTCAGCTTTTTCACCGTTTATCCAAAAGCTTACATTAAACTATGTCAAGCATTTATCCACTACTTTAAGCTTTTTCAGCCTTTTGTCTGTTACTTTATCATCATTTATTCAAGGTTTTTAGCTCCTGTTTAATGGAGCTAATCCAGCGTAATGTTGAGGCGTTACATCTGACCCATGAGTATATTTCTTAATCAAATCATAATTTCTGTTTTTTTTTTTTTTTCAAATTAGTTCTCTACAATCGCTCCAAGTACCCCATGGCAAATGTTGGGTAAATCTTGGTGTTTTAGTACCCCTGGTTGGGAATCACTGTAAATGTACACATGTCAGCCTGTTTAATGCTTGCTCATCCATAGTGGTGGATGATGCTGTGCTTATGTGTGCTGGTCTGTTAACTCGGGTTGTGTTGTAAGGTATGCAAGCTGTCCAAACCAGCGGCCTGCCAACATTCCCTGCTGCGCTGTCCCTTTGAAGGTCTGGTGGATTTCCCTCTGGTGTCTCAAGACTCTTCAACCAGCCACACAAACAGACCGCCAGCTTCATGAGAGAGGCCTTTGTTTTTGTTCTCTTCTTCTACAATGCTTGAGCCGTCCCATTACAATTGAACAAACACTACAGTGTTGGAAAATCTGTGATACAATTCTTGCAGTTAGCAGATGAAAATGGACCGTCATCTGACACATGGAGCAAGGCTATTTTCATTTAAAGCTGTTTAATAGCTTAAAAGTGTTTTCACAAATCCCAGAAGCAATTAAGTTTAAGCAGAAATTACTCATATGAACCTAAAACCAATTTCAGAGTTCTTTTTTTGTATGGACAGAAAGTGGTCCCTATTTTACTTAGTATGTGAAACAATTTAAATTTGAGAGCACCTTGCTTGCGGCTACAATGACCCTTAACTCCCAAGTATTTGATATAACCCTCAAGTCACTGTTTGCGTAACTTGTGGACTCTGCCATGCTGAAGGAGCAGTTTATTTGCTCTCTGAAACAGAGAAGGTGTATTTCATATCAACATGCAAACCTTTCACTGAGAAAAAAGAGAGAGACTGGATCAGCCCAGGATTTCAAACAGCCTGAAGCAACCTGAGTATCTCAACCCCTCAAAGTACCCTCCCCCCCCCCCATAAAAAAAAAAAAAAGAAAAATTACTCCCATCACATTAAAGAGAAACATCTGTCACTTCAGGGGCCTTCATCCCATGTCACACTAAACAGGTTTATGTTAACAAAATGCTAAATGTCTCCTGAGGAACCACAGCAGAATTACGGTGTTGGGTATGGGATTTGTTGGGTGGATCCTCTACCACAGAGGTTCAGGCCTTAATCACATTTCCAGCTTGTGCTCGGATCCAACTTTCTGTCCTGGCGGATTTTGCACCTCTAAGCTCAGCTCAATCAGGAAACTTTTTTGAACGGTTCAGTTTCACACAACGGAGGCCTTTAGAGGCACTTCCATCTGTACGACAAGACATTCACTGCATCGTAGTATAGACACAAGCACCTGATGCAGTGATTCATCTGGGCTGGACTGGTCCGTGGAGGATTTTGTGTATGAAACATGAAATATGAGTTATCTGTGAAGTTCTGGCTAGTTGTGGCCTTCGGGTGCTCACGTTGTGCGCTGTGTAAACGGTCCCATTTAAATGTTTTATCTGTTCATTTCGTGAACAGACATGAGATGTAATAGGAAGCAGCGCTGGATAATATGCTTATTGTTTGTTCCAGCCAGACGTTGCTTGGTAATTAGACGATGTCCTGAGGTGATATTGATGGCTAACGATATTTTTCTTCAATAATTGTAGCACAAGGCTTAGGATGTGCAATAAAGTCAGATAATATTGTATAACAAACTACACTGAAAACACTTATCAAAAGGTAAACATTTGCATACCAAGTGTTGTTTTTGTGTGGATAAAGGTGTTTACTGCTGAAGTCAGAAATGAAAAAGATGAATATTGGTGTATATAACAGTACACGTGTGAAGAAAATGCTCACTGGGTTATTTCACCCAGAAAGGCATAATGGAGGGGCCTTGTTAAACGAAGGCTCCTATGTAGTCTTTTTATGTGTAATCAATGGAAATCGCACCACACAAAGCATTAGGCATGGGCTTCCTCCCAGCCCCCCAGTGCGGGTCAAAGTGTGTCCTGAGGGTATTTGGTGAGGAGGGAGAGGGGGGCAGCTCACTTTCACACGCAGGCCATTTCATTTGGGACGGAGCAGTGAATGATCATTTTCTTTTGAATTTAAATATGGAGACCATAAATCTTGAAAGGCCCCTGACACCTACGGGCATTTTCATCAGACTGATGGGAACACAAGATTCTCATGGGGCCCACAAAAAGAGGGGCCAACACAGTGATCAATATGTAAAAACCAAAAGGATACTGACTTTCCAAGTGAAATGATTAGACGATGAAGCGATTTGTAAATGGACAAAAAATAAATAAATAAATCAACTATTTATTATAAAAGATGTTTCATTTAATTTATTTTTCAAGGACAAATGCCAAACATTTAATAGTTTCCAGCTTCTCAAATGTGAGAACGTGATGATTTTCTCTGTTTTTAATTTACAGTACATTACAATTCAATACGTATTAGAGGTTATTTTGCCCCTATTCTCATTTTATCAGTCCAGCGAATAATTGAATAATCAAGAAAATAACCAGTAGATTAATCAATAATGAAAACAATGAATTGTTAGTCGCAGCTCCAAATCCAACTTCAGAACAGTAACACCTGAAAGATTTTGGGAACCAAGAGCACAGACTTGAACTCAAACACAAGCGCTGCTGAAAATGCAACAGTGGTCCACTTTGGTTTAATTAATTCATTAATCACGACTCTGCTTGTGTCACTGCCATCAGTAAAAGCAGGCATCATTGTTTGCCACCATTTGGAAAAAAAAAAAATAAGGTCACTGATTTGCACTTTAATCAGGTGGACAGAACCCTCTCTCTCTCTCTCTCTCTCTCTCTCTCTCTCTCTAGAAAGTTGTCATTAAAACTTCCCTTTTTATTTTGCTGAATGATGCTGCTCAAATACTTTAATCTTAAAAAGAGGCTTTGAAATATAAAGAATGATGTTGTGAATGCAGCAGTGTTCATCATCTAAACCAGCTTTCATAAAACTAAATCAAAAAACTGGCTGATCAACAGAACTTGTCTCAGCTCATTTGTGTCTTTTTGTATGACAAAAAAAATTCCTGTTGTAATTGGTTCATGAACGTGACCTTTTGCATGATGAAGTCCATCAACCGGCTGCCCACAGGATGTGAGAGCAGCCCTCCATATTGAAAAGTGTCTTATCTGACAAGCTTATCCTACTAGCATGCTTATGATTCTGACTAGCAAGAATAAGCTGCACATAATTGGATACTGTTGCTTCTTCTTGCGTCCCGGACTTTGAAATGCCACAGCCAAAAGAAAGCATTAGCCTCATCCAGCAAGGATGTGTTGAATGTCCTGCAAGAGATGTGAAAATGAGATAGCGGGCGATGAAGCTGAATAGCCAAAGTGTTTCAAATGCCTCATTTACACCACATGAGTCAGACCATGTTTGGTCTCAGTGGGAATGTCTGGCTTGACCTTAGAGAAAGAATTCATCTCGGCAGTCACAGTTTTTTACAGTCGACCTCTTTCACATATAGGATAATGGTCTGGTTTTAATTGTCCCAGCCTAAAACTCTGAGGTTTGAGAAAAAGGAAATGTACACATTTCCTGGAGGTCTCAAACTGCCACTGAGGGAGGGAAGGAAAAGAACAAAAACTCAACGACCAACGCAAAGCAATGCAATGAAAAGACCACAGCTCCTCAGCTGTGCCTGAAACCTGCGAGGTATTCAGGCACAAAATCACCTGTTTGTCAATTTTTGTAAACCTTTCTGTGTGCAAAAATGAAAATTCTACACATTATCTGTGAGGATGCACAGAAGTGCTTGACAATCACAAATCACTTTGCTGATTTAGATCCCTTAGTTCAGTTCAAAGATTCATGGTCACTATGTAGTTTGTTCACTTTTTCGGCTAATTGGTTGCATCACAGTTGATATCAGTATCTTCGTCAGTAAGTGAAGGCTTAACTCAACCCCACATTTTTCTGTTTGCAGAAAATACCTCATTCTTGCTTCTGTGCTCTGGCAGAGTCTCAAAAAACAAAGCAACTAATTGTGTCACCGTCACGAAACCACTTCAGGTATCAAAAGTAACATATTTCTCTTGAGTCCTCCGTCAGAGCATCACAAACATGCTGTTTGTGTTCCTTTTAGATCCTGTTCTCACATTTGTGATGCTGAAGCCTCCATTTGGATAATTCACAACTCAGTTCTTCATTTTCTCTCCAGTGGCTCAGGCCGCACTGCGAGGTTTACATGACGCCACTGAGGCCTTAAACGTCTCTCCCTGAAGACGAATGTGATGTTATTGGGCAGCCCACAATGTTTCAAAAGTATCCCTGATGACCACATGGCAGTGGTACTGGGATTTTTTTTTTTCTTTTCAACCAAACAAATGATTTCAGCAGAACTTAACCACAGAAATCTCAAACACTTATCAAAACCAGCAGGTCACTCAGCAGCCACGTTTATGTTCTTAAACTGTATTTTTCTCTCGTGTTTATTTTTATACAGGGTGAGCTAAAGTGCAATAACCTTATTTCAGGTTGGCTGATTTCACATGAAGCAGTCGTTCATCACTTTGGTTCTGGAGCAGCCCTCCAAGGCAGCAGTGGCATCCGTTGTGGTAACCAGTCTGAACAGCGCTAAGGTAGGTTGGAGATTGTTTCCATATGGGGCCTGTTTTTCAAGCGAGTCACTTTGATTGGATCTAAAAAAACAGCTTCCATTTCATGGTCAGCCCACTTCAGGCATGCATTGTGAAATTGTTAGACAACTTTTGCACTAGCAGTCAAAACAACAAAGTCCACCTTTAACCTTGGAGGATGAATCAACAGCAGGTGATTGGAAATACTCGAGAGATAAAGTTGAGTATGTTGGGGTGAAACTACCTGACCAGATATTTCAACTACCTCACAAAAAGAATTCTATAAAAATGTATAGAGCTGAAAAAATTCATCATCTCAGGCTGAGAGGTTTAAAAACATTTGACAATGCAATGTGTAGTCCAGCCTTGCAAGTGATAGGTAAAACTGAATATTTCCTGCACATAACATTAACGGTAACATATTGGAAAATATGCCATCTTTTATCTCTTTAAATGGAGTCAAGTACTCTCCCTCTTCCATCTGCAATATAGCAGTGACACTGATAAGACACTTTTAGATCATTGTAGTCTTTGAAATGTAGAACTATATGAAGTGTTTTGTACTTTGTTTGTCAGAATAAAAGACTCTTTCTCTGCATAGTAATAACTGCCCTTCCTAAAGCTCCCCCCACTTCCCTTTTCCTTTCATCAAATTCTTGCCTCACTTCTCTCAGTCCTCAAATGAGCCTCTATCTGGCCCATTTCTCTCAGGGCGGACTCTTTGACCTCTCTGCTTTCCCTACTTGAAACGTCCGTGCTGTGTGATGTGGAGGCCTATATGTATGCCTGCCCGAGCTCGACCCCTGCGGAAAGCTGCCGCACCAAAGTCCACGTTCCAAAGTTACAGAGCTCCTGCAGCGATTCTGGCATGGCTTCAGAGGATGACGGCCGACGGTGGGGGCGCTTCAACTGGAGGATGTGTCCAGAGGTCCAGCCTCCTGCCATGCTGGGTCCCAGGTGTGCATCCTTTCATGGACATAATGTGTTCTTTTTTCCATTTCTCTTTTGTGCATCCTGGGTGAATTAGCATGTGATGCATGTTCAGCAACGACTGGGGACCGGAGTAAAGTAAACGGAGAAGGTTAATGGAGAAATGTCAACCATAGACGACTGGAGGCAGTGGGAAAAAGTAGAGGATTATGCTTAACTTTGCAAAGACACTATTACTATAGACTCATTCTTATCCAGTATCTGCTAGCACCAATTAGACTGCACTTAATGTCAATGTGAACAGTGGTTGACTGGCAGGCATTGGAAGTAAAATACCTAATTGAATCAATTTACTAATTAATGATATGAAATAAGATATGTAGTTCTATATGTGCCATGTTCAAAGTGCCTGAAGCAAAAGGCTGTCTGGAGAGTAAGAGCCATAAAAAAGCAATGATTAGTGAAGACACAAACCCCTTTGAGGAAGACAATTTGACTAAGGGTTTGTGGTTAATATGCAATGGCTGAACAAATATTTTACCAGTACAATCTTCTGCAGCAAAGGCAGGAGGTGTGTAAACCAGATAAATGACTCAACAGACATCCAATTTCAAAGGTTTATGCCAGAGTAGTAAAAATGACAACTGCTAGGCTCCTGTTTGCTGCTGTTATATTTAAATTTATACTTGTGTAACTTACAAAGCCATGTTCTCCTGTGCCACTGCGCTGAATGCCAACTGAGAAAATTGGGATTACTCATTCAATATTTCCAATCATTGTCAAGTAACTGAAAATATTGGGATTTGTGATTACAGTCATTGTTGTAATATTGATTCATGTGTGGGCAGCAGCAGCAATTTCACTCATGTGGAACTGCGGTTTGAAATACAGTTCTCAACAAAGGGCAAACAGTTACTGACAAAGCAATTTTACACTCAAGGTCTTATTAAGAAAGGTTTAACCTAACTCCATAGATCACGGTTTGAAAACCAAACTATGTTTCACTGGCTGGATGCCTCCCTCATGACAAGACTGTAATTACAATGGACTATAAATAAAAAGCATCTTCAATACAATATGCATATCATGTAAGAAACTTCTTAAGAGGAGATAACACCTGAGAACCAATTGACCCTTTGCTTAATCACTTTGCCTTGTGTAAGAGTTGTCAGGAACAAGAAATTATAACTTCTTCTGAGTTGTGTTTAGTGGATGTGGAAGTCAGACACCGTGCAGTAAGTATTAGGACAGTTTAGTTTTGGCTCTGTACTCCAGCACATTGTATGACATCATATCTGCAGTCCCTCTCAGATTTAGCATCTCTGTTTATTATTTTGGTTTTCCTGCTGCCATCTTAACTGTTTTTATTCATTCCCACCAATTTCATTAGTGTCAATTACAGCAGCAGCAGGCAGATGTGTTCAGCAGCTTTTAACTGCCCTCGAAGTTTCAAATTTGTTTCACCTTTGACTGCTGCGTGATAGGAAATGCGCTCCGTTGCACCTGTAACCACATCCAGCGGTGATGTCACGGTGTACTGGAGTACACCTGTACGTCACTGCAGCAGAGTGAGACGTTAAGCCACTGGAGGGCAGCAAAGGGCAAGATTTTCAGGGGGTTTTAAGTTGCTCTTTATCAAGGTGTTATGTGAAAGATTACAACTGGTGGCCTGCCCCAATTGGCCAAAAATGTTTTTTAATTAATTTAGATTTAAAAGGTGTATGTCCACATTTTATGAACTCTGTACAAATTTCAGTGTTTTTATACTTAATCCCTGAGGGTTAAAAGAGATACCAGTCCTTAACTGTTCACCCAATATAGATGTGAACACAATCAAAAAGGTTGAAAGTCGTAGTCTTTGTTTTATTTAAAACCCCCAGAGTGCTGAAGTAGAGTGAAAACAATACAAAAACATATCACTGTCCTAATAGTGACACACTTCACACACATACAGTATACCTCATTTAAGGAAACACTTTCTGTGGCTGATCTCTAAAACTGGACAAAGAATGAGTGAAATGTGTTGATGATAAGACATTTTTCCACACGTTTGGACCGGTCTTTATTCTTCTGGGCTTCAGTTGTTGCTTAGGGTGGTAGAAGGAATGGGAACAGCTGACAACAATATGGGCAAGTCTTTCATCAGACATCTGTCATCTCATCTTCCATCTCATCCCCCTCTGTTTCACCTTCTGCCTCGCCTTCTTCTTCCTCTTCCTCCTCTGATGTCACATCCAGCTCATCCATCTGAGAGACACACTTTGGACACGAGCAGACAAACAGGTAGTTCTCCCTGGGAAGAAAATGTTCAAATCAGTCACATTGTTGCACATCTAATGAGCTGAATTAGAAGCATTTTAAACCCTGTTCAGCTGCTGAGCACATAAAACCTTAATTAATACTTGTGGTGCAATTAATACTTATATACCTGGTGTGAATATTGCGGGGGGAGGGGGGATTTTCACATTTACATGCCTGAAGTGTGACTGCACCTTCTCAAGGCTGACAGTTATCACAGGATGCTTTAAAGACATTACGCAATACAAAAAAAGACTTACGCATTTTCACATACTTGAAACTTATAAATTATTCAAAAGATGGATTTTAAGAGCATAAGCACTGGAGTGGTCATCAGACCCCTAGCATCTCTGCCCATTATTGCCTGGAAGGCTTCTTATTGATCCAGATGGAATTTGTATGTTCATGTGATTAGTTCGAGGGATTAGGGGTGTGCCATATCGTATCGTTCACGATTAAACCGGTCTAATTTTAATACGATTTTAAAAAGTTAATGTTGTTATAATGGCGATATTCTGACTTGTTGACATAAAGACGTTGTACAGCAACAACAAACATGGCTAAAGGGAAATTGTCATACTTTCCTCAGGTCTGCGGCAATTATTTACTTATGTAAAACCTTAGTTCCACTGGGCACGTCTCTATAAACGTCATGTCTGTGACACAGTTTTGTTCCGTCCTCCACGGCTTCATACCCACCAGGAGTATTTCCGCAGTGTTTTGCCTGCTCAGATTTTATTGATTTGATCATTTTTATTTGGTTTCTGTGCTTCTCCCATGGGTAAGTAGACTAAGTAACTAAGTTAAATGTCTTTTTTTGTCTGTTTTTACGGTCAGTGTTTTATTTTGTAAAATGACCTCCTGCCCAGCTCGATCTGTGGCTTCCTTCATAAAATACACTTGGCGTATTATAAGCGGAGCAGAACAGAGAGCCTCTTCTGAAAGCGCACAGCGGCATGTATGGACGGATCACAAGCACCGTCTACAACGGCTGCGATCAGCTCCGCCGGCTGGGCGCTGCTGGAACGTGATGTAGCCGGGCCTGCTGGGCGCAGCTGGGACGCAGCATTCGAGTACTGATGTGGATGTCGATTTCCATGGCAACGGATTATGCTTCGAATATATATATATATATATATATATATATATATATAAATATCTTAGTTTTTACTGATGTTTGAAGGCAAACTGTTACATTTATGATGACATAAAACCATAACACTTATTCTGTTGCAGTTGTATGTTCTTGAAATTAATTTAAAAATTATAAGTATTTTGTCATATCGTCAGGAATATCGTTATCCTAAAAATACCCTGAAATACCGTGATATTTTTACGTGGGATCACAGATGTTTACCTCAGAATTTTGTGTCTGCTATGGCGGCTTCGGTCCCGCTGACAGCAGTCCAAATAACTGATGCAGATCTCCTTAAAATGACAGAAAACAAACAAAAAATAAGTTTGGTCCCATAAACATGCTACTGGTATTTTTCAAATTGTTTTTCCAAAGTTTTTCCCCCTCATGCAGGAAGTTGGTGTGTCTTTCCATCTCTCTTCTGGTGAAATGTAACACAAAGTGCTCCTGTCTTAGCCAGCATTCAAAGGAGAGCTTTGCTGTGAAAGTAGCACGGCTGCTGTGACATTACTGTGCCGCGCAGATGCAAGGCTTCTCAATCTTTCTGACAGCTTGACAAACCCACTCCAATCCTCAAAGTCTCAGCCTTCTAATACTGTCTGACAAGGGAGCACACAAAGCTAGAGAGGGATGTTCTGTCCCGTCTATCCCAGGCCAGAATTTATCACTCCAAACCCAGACGTGTCAGCTGACCTCTCCTGGGTTGATGTCACTAAGGGCCCTGAGCTGAAGCAGGAAATTGTTGTCGGGGAAGGAAGCCTCTGCGTTGGGTATACAGCTGTGGTTACCTGCAGGGGTCAAAGGGGCGACAAGACAGAAAAAGGGGGGTCATCAGACGGCCTCTTAAGTATATTAACCGTGTCTTTGATCTGAAGTGACGGTGCTCATAACATGAACATCATCTACACTTACATGAGCTTTGAAGCAGAAAAAGTCCAGAGCCCTCACAGTTTAGAAAGTCTCCCGTTTCTACGGAGAGAAGAGACAAATAATGAACATTTCTGACCACTGTTGAAATGTGAACACAGGTTACATAATAACTACAGCAGTGTCACTGGGTCAACACTACAACACAGACAGTAATAAAAACTCTCATACAATATGACCATTGCAAATCTGCTCAGTTGAGACACAAATAAATGTACTCTAAATAATACTGCAAGACTGAGATAAAACTGTGACCTTTCTCAATGTCCTTGTATAGCTGGTCGATAAAAGAGTCCAACTGTTCCCTCTGCTGGGCAGGAAGCTCAAGTGCATCACAGGCATGAACCCACTGACTCAAGGAACTGAAATTGAATAGAAAAACAAGAGCACAAAGAGAGAACTATCTGAGCCAAACAAAGATCCAGGTTAGTAAAAAGCTGCAGTGAAGGACAAGCGAGGCAAGTGTTTACCTGGTGCCGATGCCTTGGCCGTTGGTTCCCACGAGAGCGAACAGAGAGCGGAAACCCTCAGGGACAAACCACTGCAATACAATCATAGACTGTTTGACCAATGACGGAGGTTTATCTTTCATACTAAAGGTCAGAGGTCAGCTTCAGCATCTTTTGAGCTTACATCAAAATAAACATCCTGGATGTCACACCGAGTTCACTAACATTTCTCAGAAATTAACTTCATCGTTATATCATAATATAATGTCATGTAACAAACTGCCTGTTAACACCATCAGCATCATATAAGCAACATTTCTTCAACTTCAGTATTTAACGTGCAGCTGTATAGAGCTTAAACTATTAGTCCATTAATTAAAAAATGACTTGATTGAAAATGAATCTGCAACAATTTAATAATTGATTAGTCGTTAACTAAATAGTCGTTTGCTGTTGCTAAATTGCCAAAAAAAAGTGATGTTTTCTTTGTCTTCTATGACAGTTCACTTACTTTGGACCATTAGTTGGGCAAAACAAGCTATTTGAATATATTTAACTTTGCTACAAACTATTTAATCAAAAAAATATTCTTATTAATTGATTATGAAATAATTGTTAGTGGCAGCAGTGCAGCTGTAAAGTATTTCATAAAACTACACATGTTGTGGTTACATCGGAGCTGTTCTTTCTTACCCGATTGAGATGATCATCATAAAGTGCTGCTTTGAAAAGGCTGTGTAACAAGGCCAACTGCCCCTATAGAAACAACATTAGATACATGAATTACATTTTATGTAACAGAAAACATATATCATAAGCATAGGTGGCCACAGTGGGAATTAAACCTCTGTCAGGGGGAATAACACTGCCATGCTTTGCTCATTGAGCTGTAAAGAACTGGGATTAGCCTAAGAACATGATATTGTCTTTGAACTGCCAGACATCATAATTTTTGCACCTCAACAATTTCGTATTTTAAGCAGAATTAACATGATGGTAACTTACTCTGAATTTCTCTCCCAGGAGCTTATGGGCAATCTCCTCTTCCTCATTAGCCGCACGGCTGCAGAAGTGTGAAAACAGCTTCTGCCAGTGTGCTTTGTCTTTGGCCTGGACAACATAACACATAACCAATATAGATAACAAACACCGTGTCACTTAGTTATCATAGTTCCACATGCCTAATGTTTCAATGCCTCTTGTCTTTTGAAGGATAATAAAGACTAAACACCTGGTGGTGAACTTGAAAATTGCCTGAGTTTGATTTATAGTGTGGTATACATACATAAAGCATTAATATGTTATTTTTTATTCCTAAGTCACTAAACCAAATTAAATCTGCAAAACTTCTGGCCACTTGAGGGCAGCACAACAAGTGTAGAGACTATTGGCCTATCACCACCTTGCATATCCTGCAGACACAAAGCATTTAGCATCCATTTGGAGTCATGTTTATTAAGTGTCACCTGTTTGACCACAGCTACCATTCTGGCCATGAGCATGATGCTGGAGGTCTCTGGGGGATAATGCATACTCCTGTAAAGAACACAAATCATCTTCATTGAGGTGAATGAAAATGATATATATGTATATAAATAACCACCTATAAAAGAAATACATATGATTTATCTATAAAATGCCCTCTCGCCTCCATGCATCTTTAAGCTTGTTGATGGGGTGGTCCGGATCTTCCTGGGAGGGGCCCAAACACAGGGCTCGATGATACTGATCCGCTGCAGCTTGTCGACACTCGCTGCTGCAGTACATCACCTGCAGAGGGAGACCGGTTTATATCAGTCAGAGAACACAGAAAATCCTTTCAAGTGACAGAGACAAAAAATAGTGTATTAAACACATCTTTCACGGCCTTTGCCCTGTTTCCTTCACCACTAATTGGAAACCACGGGTCTTCATCGCTTAGCAACAACTATTGTGTGAGGTCACTGTAGTCAGGAAATGAGTTGGTTTATTATTCCTTCAGAAAGGTAATCTGATGTGTAGCTAGGGGTGACCTCCAAACGGTGGTTCTCCACTGACTCCAGCCTCAGTGCATATCACTGTATTACCACGCAGTGTCAACCTAACTGTTGGAAATATCAAGGCTTCCCACTGTGCAAAAACTATATCCCATTTGGCTCTTTTTCTTTTCACTTTTCTTTGGTTGCATCAAGACTACAGTGAAACAAACACTGAATTAGAGCTCCATAAAGAGGAATGAGGTTCTTTGTATATCAGTATAAAGCACATTATTTTAGAACTGTATTTTCATAAATTGTTTTATTCAGAGCTTTTACTGCATTTCATTTCATTTGTTAAATTGGTCTTTGTTGTAATTTTTCATCAATTGATTTTACGTCTTTTGTGAAGCACTTTGTAACTGGCTTTTAAAAGCATCAGGGACTTATGTCAGAAAATTGCTAAACTAAATGCAAGTCACTTTGTTGCAGTAAAACAAAGCCTGTTTGAGTGTGTAAATACAAAGAAACCACCAAGGATAAACAGTTGTTTTACACTATGGTTCATAAAATGTAGACAGATTGGGTTATTCATCCATAGCACCAATACTAGCCTCTAAAAATCGACCAGCGTCCTGTTGTCCACCACTGATGCAGTGGAAGTTCCTCCCTGACCAAAGCTGGCTTAAAAATCAATAAATGTCTTGTCTCATATTGATTTAACCCCTTTTCCAGAGGCTTTTCATTCTGCGAGAAAAGTTTAGGCCTTAAAAAAACCAACATCCGTCAAATTGGGGTCTGGAGCTTTGAGTGGACTCATATCCTGACGGGACTAACCTGGCACTGAGGGCAGGCTTGGTGCAGCTCCGGCCGAACACGGCAGAGCTCGGGGTGGGGAAGGCTGAGTCCAGGGATGCCGCTGAGTCGCCTCGCGTTGTCCTCGGCAGTCTCCAGAGCACGCAAGCAGTACTCGCAGGCTATGAAAGGACACAGCAGAGCAGGTGAGCACAGGTAAAACATTACTGCAGACATTGTTGGTTTAAAGATATTCAAGATCAAACTCCTCCTAAAACCCTGATTGATCCAGTATTTGTGAAGTCCATGTTCTGATAAAACAAACATGCTTTCATCATCGTCCCTGTGTGGGCTGTGAACAATATAATATTGTACTTTTTACTCCACTAGATTTATGTAATAATTTTAGTTACTTTCCAGATTCAGATTAATAATACAAAATATAATCAACAAATAAATTATATTATTGTATAAATTAGACTTTATTGAGCTCCAGGGGGAAAAGCTACTCAGCAGTATATAAAATTAATTATATATATATATATATATATATATAAATAAAATTAAAAGTAGCCCCACATTTACCTGCCGCAACATTAAAGTGATGAACACATTAATGTCTCAGTAATTTTAATCCAATCATACAATATGATTCTGAAATGGGCCATTGAGTACTTTTTTCTTTTGGTACTTTCAGTATATATTTTAATGTCAGTACTTTTTGTACTTTTACTTAAGTAAAAGAGTATTTTATACAGTGTGGTATTGCTACTTTTACTAAAGTATAGGATCTGAGTACCACTGTTATTAATACAACATCAGTCTCATTCCTTCTTAATTAATGCAAGATGCAGTTCATCGTAGTCTACACGTCTAAAAGTTTCTTCACTTAAACGTGTTGTGTAAATTAAATACAGTCGACATGTTGCAGTTCGGAGACATCTCACCTTTATATTTATACAAAGCATTCCACAGGAACTGGGCAGCGACCAGAGGACGCTCAAAAAATATGGTGTCTCCCTTCTTGATGCTCCTCCTGGCGAACAGACCCTTGCCCTGAAACACGAATAAAACACCATCACTGTTGAGCATTATTCACCAATCTCTGAAAACACAATAATCTCAGTAGCAGAATCTCGACAAAATGAAACAAATATGTATTAAAAAAAGCTCATCCATCACTAAATCTCTGCACGGTCAAAGCAGAGGAGTCGCAGAGATAGAAAATGTACTAAGAGATGCTGAGCAACAGTTAAAACTTCCAATGTTGTCATTGATTTTTAGATTTCAGATCATCACCACATGGAAAATGCTTAATTAATTTGCCTTGACACTCATCCTATCACAGGCTTTTAATCACAGATAATGAATGAATGGATTTCTTATCAACACAAATTACACTAGGCAGCACTGAGGAAAATAATGTGATTTTGGCTCCTAAGTAAAATGCACCACCTGCTTCACTTCAGTGCCAACAACATATATTACTGGTTTATGTTGACTTGAATCAACTACTCTTCTCCTGAAGTTTGGCCAACCAACATAAAAGAGGCAGAATTGAATTCCTTAGGTTTCTCCTCAGTGTGTGAGCCCGGTAGACTGTGTGTGTGTAAACTTCTTTACAAATAATGAGGGGAAAAAAAGCAACATTTCCTGAAGTTTTGTTGCACAGTGGATACACATCACACCCACATGATGGTGTTTCACGGTGAAATGTGGCTGCACTCGCTTTAGATTAAAACAAGCGCATTAAACCTAAAAAATAAACAAAACGTCCGCCTGAAACCCCGCAACCGTCCACCGCCTCACCTTCACGTTGTCTATGAACCGGGCCTCCACGCAGGCGGCCACTTTGCCGGGGTCCACGCAGAAGGAAAACATGTCATCCAGGGGGGCAGCCATGTTTCAGACGACCTTTGCCCTTTCAACCCTGACACTGACGCTTTATCTGCGCGCCGCGGCGGCAGCGACGTCTGGCGGCGGAGACGCGAACTGCAGGTCGTTCAACACCAGGTACTGAATCTCTGGGTCAACGCTGGATTAATGGTTTTTACTGCAGGGACTTACACTAAAAAACACGCATTTATATTGTTTTGTGAGCGGAAATACAACTGCAGTAAATATGCATTAAAATCCTAGAATAAAATGTACAAACACTGGCTGCAGAACTGTCAGATAGATATGAGATATTCGATAAATATTCACACATACATACAAAATGGTGAAGATCCACTGCCCAGTTTTCTGAACCCCAAGGTGAAAAACTATTTTAAAGACTCATCAAGTATGTAAAGTAAAAATTTATTTTGTAATTTCTTGTCACTTTAATGAACTGCCAGCTCTGAAAAACACATTTTCCTTGTCCAATAAGATGCAAGACAGCAGTGTGAAAGAAGTAGACATTTTCTAACACATTCAAATTAGTGATATGACAACCAAATTAGTGCCAATTTGAAAAGCAAATAAAAACAAGTGTAAATGGCGCAAACAGTGAAACCATGATGGTCCTTGGTGAAAGCTTAATTTCACTGAATACATTAAGCAGCTGAAGCAACATGTGCAGTTTACATACACTGAAATGTCTGGAAATAAGTATAATAATCTTCACAAAAAAAAGCCAACGGAGAAAGAGTATTTATTATATATCATATTGATAAATGTTTTACATTGTTTGACTTGCAAACATTTAATAAACTTGTAGTAGAAGTATTATACAAAAAAATCAAAAATACTAGTTTGTAATCAGTGGTATAATATATAGGTTATACTTTTATATTGTACAAAAGAAGTAATTCAGTAGGAATACAACAGTGGTTTAAGAAACAGTAAGTAGTGGAGTAAAATAGCCTTCCTACAAGTTAGGAAAGAAAGATAGTATACAGTATTTGACTACTGTAGGAAACAAATGATAGTAAGACAGTATAATTCTGTATGTGGTTTCACATTATTGGGGTTAAAATACCTGGATTATGATAAACAGTGTGTAAACTAATATACATCTACAGTACGGTCTCCACATTTTCCCATAGACGTATACAGTACAGCGACTGATAGAGTGGCCTCACGTTGGCAATAGTGATCCATTCCTCCGTTATTCCCTCATCAGCATTTTTCTAACTATACAGAATATTGTTTTCACTCAAAGCTCCTTCACAAAAATACAACAGACTAGAGAATTGACTGTGTGGATATGTCAGCTGATATTAGCTTGTTGCAGATAATTACAATATCAGCGTGTTTTGATGGCTGATAAGTAACAAGAAATTGCAGAACAGAAAGGCCAAAGATAAGTTAGGGACAGGAGCTCTCCCTCTCTTTGTCCATCAGAGGGCATTAATGAGTTTCTTCTTCTGTAAAATGCATGGCTCAGTACATCTATCTTAGCCCTTTAATAACCAGATTTAAGGGATTCTTGTCAGAAATGTTTGCGTATACATATGTGTGTGTTTAATACGAAATTAATAGGGCTTGTATATTGTTATCAGCCTCAAAAATCCAGTATTGTTTAGACTCTAAAACATGCCTCTACATTGAACTCAGTAAGCGCTGCAGAATTGTAGATGTAGGACAATGGTCCCCAATCTGGGGGAGTTATCTGAGGGGTTGTGAGATAATTAACAGGATAAACAGAAAGGAAAAGCAGCAAAAAAGGTTCATATGCAGTATACAGCACATACGCTGTATATATGCAACTAGTGAGGAAGAGTCACAGGTAGATACAGCTTTGTTTTTATCACAAGGTAAAAAGGTTGAGATCCACTGATTTAGGAGATATTGAGCTTAAACAAAGATAAAAACCAATGTTAGCTGATTAACTAATAGTGACTAACCTGTGGACAAGCTCCTGTTTAGCACCACAATCTTTGTACAGCCACCCTTCACTTCCATGGCTATCAGCTGTTCAGGCTGGCGTGCACACTGTGCAGACCTGTTTATGTCATTCGTCTAAAGAAAACAGAGTGAATATTGGATTCAGATTTCCCATGTGTTGCTCAGTATCTGCTTTACAGACCCCCAGAAAGTCAGTTATTGCAGGTTTAAACTGTATTAATAAACCTTTGTTATTTGGTCAAAAGACAGCCATACATGAGTTGGCAACAAAGTACAGCCTATGTGTGGGAAACGCTGTATTGTATATATTAAAAATAATTGTATTAATGCTAAAAAACTGATAACAGTAAATATATCATCATTTCTATATACAGAGCATCTTCCTTGCTCTTGAAAACAGCAAGAACAGCAAAAAACTCCTATTTAATATTAGAAGACACCTTGACAAAATCATTGCTAGGATCTTGAGGACTGTTAAAAAAAACAAAAAACCATGTTTAGATTAAAAACCCTGGGTTAATAGGTGATGTACAGGCTCTGCTGTGCTGAAAGAACCCGACTGTAGGTTCCCCCTGACACATATTCACAATGCATCCTCATTTCCACCCTCGCTCCCTGCCCTGTCCTCTCCCACACCGCGCCATCCATCATAAACCCTTGTTGTAGGTCACCACTTTGCAATCTGTTGCCATGGCGATCTCCGGCTCGAGGCAAGACACCTCAATCTGCGAAAAAGAAAAAGAAAAAGACTGAAGGTAAAATTTTCGCTCTACATTTCTCCGAGTCTGGTTTTAAGCCTTGACTTTTAATTAGACGTGGGAAGAGACATCTGGAGTAAGAGGTGAATACAGGCTCGTGGGCCAGGCCTGTGCATGTGAAGTGGTGTATATGTAATTTGAATTTCTTCCCAGCTGCTCCCTTTAACCATCTGGCCTTGAATCAGCAGCGGAAACAGTTGAACCGACACTTTACTGTACCTGAGACATCTGCGGGAACAGGCTGATGGCCACAGGCAGGGAGAGGCCGAAGGTAACCAGGCACACGAGGCTGTGGATGGGCAGCAACAATCTGCGGTTGCTCTGCAGGAATCGCAGCCTACACAAGTCGAGACAGTGATAAAAAGGGAACGTGAGCCCGCTGTGTGGATCGATCCCAGATGAATACTGGAGTTATTTTTGGATCTGGTGAAAAACATCGTGTGCAGATTTGGGGGAGCTATTTTACACCAGTAGTGGGTGGAAGATTTATCTGTCTGTGTGAAAGTTCCAGTTCTGGGTTTAATGCGTCAGACTGCAGATAGTCTATTTTATTTAACTTCACAAAATAAGCATACATTTTGTTTTAGTTTATTTTATACACATTAGGCTGTATTATTACATTTCCCCTGGCTGTGACCTACTATTGAATGAATACATGTTAAGCACTTTAGGGCACAACATGTGTTGGCTTTGGCTCATTAGACACACAAATATTTAAAGTATTTTTATACCAGAATCAAACAAACAGTACTGCCCCACAAAGACAGAGAGAAATTACTATATAAAGGATGGAGCTGAGAAAAAAAAAAGGGCTTTTGAGGCAGGTAACCTAAACCGTGAACCAGATAAATTGAAAATTGTAATGTAGAAAGAGGTTGAGATGGCGGTTACAGCGACTTTTCTAAGCTACGATAGTCCTCTTATAACAGGACCAGTTTAGCTGCTTTTACTTCTTGTCATGGTTGGATTTTGCCTAGTTAATGTGGGATAACAAAACTGAATTACTAAAATTTTGGATCATCAAAATGTATTTTTCAGTTACAGGAAACAGGAAGGAAAGTGGAGGTAAATTAACTTTAGTTTAATTATTCTTTATGGTATAATAATATTTCATAGGGTAAAACAAATGTCAAAAAGTCTCTTTCTGGTTTTAACTCATTATGAACTGTGTTTTGACTTTGTAAGGCAGATTAGAAGACACTGTCCAAAACTTATAACATTTTTATTCAAATTTGCTTTGGGGCAGAATGACATTCATGATTGACTATATTTTGGCATTTTTGGATGAGTTTCTCTTTTTTCCGGTTTCTCTATTGAATAAATGACTAATTTACTGTAACTTATTAAGCTTCTACAATTAAAATAAGTCTAAGTCTATAATTAATGCAGCATAAGTAGCCATGCCTGTCTGAATATACTATGTGCATACTAAGAGTACATTAGAACAGAAAATGAGTCTGCAGCAACACTGATCTTTGATTAAAAGTTAATTTAAATTAAAAATTAATGTTTTAAGCAAAACTGCAAAACAAAATTCTGTAGTTCCAGCTTCTCAAATGTGAATATTTCCTAGTTGTCTTATAGTAGAGAGCAGAGATTTGGACTGTTGCTTGGACAAAACAAGACATTAAAATACATGACCTTGGGCTCATATTTTATACACTGAAAGATTAATCGATTTAATGAGAAAATTAATAATAATTTTTATTATTTACCAAAATACCAGTAGTATATTTCTGTACAAACCTCTCTAGGTAGGACATGATGATGGGGGGCAGCACAAAGATTGGCAACGGGAGGACCACACGTGTGAAGGCAGTCTCCGTGATCGCCTGGGGAGAAAGATTAGAACATTGTGCTCACGCTTCATTTCAAATACTGCAATGAGTTGGATTTAATTTTCCCTTTCGTGAGATCAGATGGGTTCTGAGTGACAGGAGACGAGCAGGAAATGATGCATTTTCCCATTACAAGCCACCATTGCATTTGCAAATCACTGGGAAAAAAACCCCAGCAAGTGTATAAACATATTCAGCTCAATAGACACTCACATGTCTTGCAGCAATTTTGGAGGATCCCACCACGTTCCCGTTGTTGTCCAGCACATCGATACCTTCAGACAGCTCGTTGTGTCTCATCAGGCCAACGTTACAGATGTTTGCACTAGCTGAGGATGAGGAAGGCAGCTTTTACAATTTAATACCGCAGGACAAGAACAGATGCTGAGGGAAGGAAATTAAATGATCGATTAAATTAAGAAATTCCTTCTAATATACTTTTCAGTAATCTTAAAGTTGTCTTAGATAAATTAGGTCAAAAATGATTGTTGTAAATTACTGTAAAACACTATAAAAACAAATAAAAATACATATTTTTACACAGAAATTACATTAATGCAATTAAAAAGCTCTGAAATGTGAATATGCTCATTTGTAACATATGAAATGTGAATAATTAAGTGTGACATTAGTAAGATGTTGTGACTCCAACCACCAGAGGGCCACATAATTACCCCCCATTATAACTGGTACTTAACAGTGGAGTCCATTGAAAACCTACCTACAGCTGGGAAGGGGACAAATCTCTGTATTATCATTCTGGTGGCAGGGCTCAGCTTGTTGGCCTTCTGAATCAGCACGTTCAGTCCCACCTGTTAAATACGAGAAACACTTTAAAACTGTACTGCTAAAACAATTCCAAAAGCTAAACAGTATTACAAACACTGCTAATGATACTGTAATTAAAATACAGCCAAGAAATTAAAAAAAAATCTAATTTAAGTGTCTTGAAAGAGGATATTGATTTCACTGAACAAGGAACCCACTCACTGCAATAGAAACAGCACTGGACACAGCTCCCACATAACCCTGAAGAAACTTGGATGTTGGCGTAGGCTGAGGAGGGACAAAAGAAACATTGTGTCACAGTTTTATACATGGTTTACTGTAAGACCACTATAAACTCTCTATGGTGACATTAAGTATTTTGGATCAAGTAAAATCTAAAGCAACCAATTCATTTTGTTAGACTAAAGATCTGAATATCCACAGAAAATACTTCCTACCTTTGTGGCGTTGCGGTTGGCATAGTTCACACAGGCATTGTGACTCTGGTTCAGCCACTGTAGGGAAGTAGGGAGGAAATAACAGATAATAAAGGTTAAAGGGGGGAATAAAGGAAGAAGGAGTATGGAGGGAAGAAAAGAAGAAACGGGAATGGAGGCAGGAAAATGAAAGAAGGACAAAAAGGGGGAGAGGAAGGAAGGGAAAGGGGGTTAGATAGATAGATAGATATTTACACGCTTACATGTTACTGTAAAGCGAAATCACTCAGAAAGAAGCAAACAGAACAGCAGCACTTTATTTTACAATGTCCTTTTCCTGTGTTTAACAGGTGGGAAAGCATTGCATGGACACAATAAAAGTGTGCTTACCAGATGTTCAAAATGTACAATAAATGCAATGGTTTCACAATATGTTATTTACAGTACCTGCCAGATAATGGTAGACACCACAGTCTGATTTGGGAGAAGAAGGCCAATGACCTAGATGAGACCAGGGAATAAGATCTTATTTCTGGGCAAAATAAGTCCAAAGTCTCATTTCATCTATCCCCAAACATGAACATGTAAATGGATATCTGCACAGCCAAGTTGAGTTCTGTGAAGTGCATGAGTAAAATGTATGATTTTCATATGGGACTTACAATTGGTGTTCCAAATGGTACATAACCTGCACAGTGAAGAAATGATTTTCAGCGAAAAAAAAAACGATGACAAAATGGAAAATTTCCATCAAGGTTCGCAAAGATCTTCATCTGAGGTCGTACCTGACATTCGAAATGGCATGAAGATCTTCTCTCCTGTGTCAGGATGAATGATGGCCTGCGTGCAGAGAGCATGACATCACCCTCATGCTGCCAGGAGCCCAGAGACTTCAATGTATGGAGGTGCAGTTAACCTGGGCTGCCGTATGAATGATGAATCACTTACCTGCTTGATCTTCTGGGCTTCCCACAGCTGCACAGGTATGCAGTCAAAGAAAGGAAGTACAATTAATCATTCGGTTTACATTTTTCTATTTTGCATCTTTCAGGAACACCATGTGATCATATTATACTGCAACATACTCTGTATTGTATCACATCGACATCAGTAAAGACTCACCTGAAGGTCAGACACTCCCGGTGGAAGCGTGCCATGTTTATAATCATCAAGTAGTTTGATGGATTCTTTCAACTGTTTCTACAAACCAAGGAAAACAAAAATGGCGTTTACACGAGGAATGGATGAATGTTTCGACAGTTTGTCATGTTTTGATGTTTTTTCGATACTAGCAGCAACACAGTACCTGTGTTTCAATACCAATTTAAACTTTTTGTATAGTTTGAGAAAGTATAAACGTCATTGAAAATTCCCCCAGATGCAATTTCAAAAAATGCACAACAGAATTACTTCCTGGGTGTATACGTGTATATGTAGGCTTTATATTATGTATAAAGACCAAATAACTATTGTTTTTATTTTATTTTATATTTTATCCTGTTTATCCTAAATGTTATTATCTGTATATATGTTTTATGTTTGTGTAGCATGGAGGGGCTACAACTTTCATCTCGTTTTGCCGCCCCATGTTGGAAAATGACAAGAAAATTAACCTTAAACATCTTTATCTACAAACCCATTTTTGTCATTTAACGAAAGAAGACAGTTCTCAAATGTTTAGGGCTGCAGCGACCAGTTATCTACCTTATCTATTATTCTGCCAAATACTTCCTGAAATGTTGGTTTTTAAAATGTCAGGAAATAGTGAAAAATACCCATCACAAGTCCCCAGAGCCCAACATGGCCCCTTAAAATGTTGTGTTTTGTCAGAACAACAGATTAAACCCCAAAACGCTTCAATTCACCATATACTGCAAGAAAACCTAAAGCAGGAAACATTAACATTTGAGAGGCTGGAACCAGTAAATTCATTTTTGCATAAAAAAAGAAAGTTTTTAACTTTTTTAAGAAAGATGAATCGATTATCAAAATTGCTTGGCTATTGATTTTCTGTCAGCTGACTAATCAATTGAACACATTTTGGTCAGTATCAAAAATGCACTGAGGTTTGATACCCAGCATTAAGCAGGACGGAAGAAAATATATATTACTGAAGCGATTCAACTGGTGGAACCAGCTTCATCCCTGCACAAATCTTAAAGACTGGGAACCAGGAGCAATGTGGGTCAAAAGCTTGACATGGGCCAAATATATATATATATATACATATATATATACACACACACACACACACACACACACACACACATACACACAAGTACAAAGCTCAAACTTCGTATTGAAACTATGTTGTGCATACATCTATCAGCAATATATGAACAGTTTTAAAGAAAATGTTTTACCTCAGACACAAACAGGGTACTGGGGTCAATGATGTCTATGAAGTGTCTCAGACGACCGAGGAATGAACCCTAGAAGCGACAGCAAGACAAAGTTAATTCTTAATGAAAGTAGACACATAATAACAGCAGAACTTCCTCCCCGCTGTGAATGGATAATTTCAAGTTCCTGAAGTCTGACCTGATTTATCACTGCTCACTTTGCTTGAGTTTATGCTTACTAGTTCTACAGTTTCTGTTAAGTGCCACCCCAACACCCCTAAGAAATGTTTTACTTTAAGAGTAACAGTACACGCCAAAAATAAACTACAGCTAAAGTAATATTTTTTCAATTTTCTACATTCATTTAAACATTTTTGGAAATACTGTCATTTGCTTCCTTGCCAAGAGTTCGATGACAAGATTGTTATCACTTTACCACTGTAACGTAAATACGAAACTCGGCCGGGAAATGGTTAACTTCGCTTAGTATGGAGACTAGAAACAGGGAAACAGCCAGCCAGCTCAGGCAAATTATCGTTTTTACACATAATGAGCTCTACAGGTGCTGGTAGGTGGATTTTTTACTTTGGAAAGAGCCATGCTCGCGCTGTTTCCAATGTCTGTGCAACCGGCTGCTGGCTGTAGCTTCATATGTAACCTACAGTACAGACATGAGAGTGGCATCTATCTTCTTATCCAACTCTCTGCCAGAAAGCAAATAAGAATTTCCCAAAATGTCAAACTACTGCTGTATTCTCTGTTAACTAAATGAAGACCATGAGATGCAGTTGAAAGCTCTGACACATTAGTAGAAGGATGTTTGAGTTTAGATTCTCTTCATAGTATGTTGTTCCCAAAGGTAAAGAATGGACATCCATGCACAAATCATTGCTATGTCAAAGAAAAACGTATAAAGAGATACTTTGAAATGTTGCTGTAAGAAAAACTGAACTGTTTTATGCTCAAAACGAGATCCAGACAGTTATCAAAAGTACAAAAATGCATGAGTCTTTGCTATCCTAACTAAACAATGGAACAAAATACCACCAAGATGTAAAAGTAAAAAGTGCCCTCTGAGATTTAACTTTTAAGAAAATGTACTAACAATCTGAGTGAGTTTACATTCACCAAACATCCAAGTGAGGCTTGGAGCTGCTGGTCAAGTGCCCTGTTTTCTGTTCCCTTCACTGTCTCCATCAGCATGCCAATTGCTGAGTATGTGTGCCAACTGTCTGAAAAGGCCCAAGAGCCTTTTATGCCAAGAGCCTCTTTGGCAAACCAGATGGACAAAAACATGGCAGCTTCAATCAGATTCCCTCGGAGACATTTATCAGTTATGAAGGGCAGGAAAGACTGTGGAATGACAGTGGAACAAAACCCTCTATATTTTAATTACCTCTTCAGCACCCTGTCCTAATTGAAATGACTGGAAACAGCACTCAGCCCTCACAAAGACTGTAAATAAAGCATCTTTCTGTACTGTATCTCTGGATTTGCTGCCAATGCCATTCCTCCTGCACTCGTCACCTCCTCTGACAGGCCGTATGTGCTGCAGTGCCGTTTTGTAAGAATGGGGTAGAGAGAGGATCCATGTGAGGAGCCTGCTTTAATTATGCATGAGTTTCAGCTCCCCGGAGAGTACACAACAAGGCTAGGAGAGACGGAGAGCGGCAGAGAGCACAGACAAACTGAGCAAGATTCATGCTGATTCAAGGACTGGCCTAATTTTAACTGCTTTGACGCAAGGAACTGAAAGTATTACAGCACGTTTACTTCAGGTTGCAGATGGAAAAATAAAAAGGGTTTATGGGGTTACAACAAAAAACATACAGATCTAGTGAGTCAGCGGCAGGATTTGGAAACCGAGACTTAATTACTGTCTTCCTAATCGCTAAAAATAGTAAGGAGACAAAGGGGTGTAAATAAACTGTTATTTAGGCTTTTGGGAACTGTGCGAAATATCCTGTGTTAATTAACGTGTTCATGGACGGATTACGGAACAAACGGACCCCTGGACACAGACGTGTTAAAGGACACCCACCCCTCCCACATAATAGCAAGACCCTCAGACTGAAAGAGACACAAAACAACATCTTTTTTTGTCTTTTTCTGGTAGCTGTTTGTCTCTTTGTGATCCTTTTGCATCGTAGTTGCCGTCTTTTGTCTCCTTGTAGGTGTTTTGCATATCTCTGTGGCCGTTTTGCGTCTCTTCATAGTTGTTTTGCATCTCTTCGTGGCCGTTTTGCAGTTGTTTTGCTTGCGAGAAATATTGTCTGTCAATTCAAAAAGAGGCTCTGGCCTTGGGGCCCCTTGGACCCCTGAGTCTGTGCCCAGTAGTACTTTCAGTAATCCATCCTTAGGTGTGTTCTCTCACATTATGAGAAGAGATGTTGGCTCAAAATTTAAGATAACTTGCCTGTTTTTTTTTTTTTTTTTGGCTTCTGTTCCATAGTTTTTCCATGTTGCACTGTGATAAGAGTTTGCATTGATAGCTCACCTCATTTGACTTATTCACACAATCTTCATATGGACTTTGCTCCTGCAGTATAATCAGGTAAATCATTCCCTTGAGGCTCCTGTTTAATAAACGTCTGCAAAGAAAGAAGCCTTACAAACGTCTGCAGGCTCCTCAGTGAATGTGCCATCTGAGTTAATCTGTGAAGGTCACATTATCTTTCAAGGCTGACCAATGCAAATTCATTTCTATGGATGGAAAATTGAGTAATGGGCTCCAGATAAGGACGGACAGCCCATTAAACTCGATCACAGGTGGGGCAGCAGTCAGTCTGCAGAAAGCATCCTGATAAAAAAAAAAAAAAAAATTAAAAATAAAAATGTAGGCTATGTGGACATAATGTGTCAGAAAGCTCCTACAGCTGCGATGTTTACAGCCTGAAATAAAAGGCGACAATCTGACGCGTAACATGTCGATGCCCTGTCCGCTGACACGATCTGTGGTGGAGCAGCACCGGGGAGAGGAGACCACAGACAGGACGAGACGAAGCCCAGCAACAATCACTGCCACCGGGGACACTGCAGGCAGCTCCGGCCGCCGATCGCACCCACAAGTTCACCACCAGCGCCAAGTTGTTGCGGCTGTGCAACAAAGACTCGGATCGCTGATCGCTGATCAGAGGCAACTTTCGCTGCAAAGTGTCAGCAGCAGGAGGAAGAGGAGGAAGAGGATGAAGCGGCTGTTCCCCCCCCCCCCCACCACCACCACCTCGAAAGCTTCAAAAACAAAACGCTGCGGGTGCGTGTGCATGTGCATGTGCGTGTGCGTGTGCAGCGGCGGGTGGAGGGGACTCACCTGGTCGTACCGGGGTCTACCGAGCTGGAAAGCGGGACACGCTGCGGGTTCCGCCATGACGCCGAACTATTTATTCATTAATGAACTGAGTCCCGAACGGATTTCCAAGTGCAGCGAACTACACTCAGTGTGTAACTAGTGGAGCAGGGAGCCGCTCTGTCTGCTGGGATGTGTAGTCTTCCCGTTTGCGTAAACCCTGGCAAAGTTGCGCCGCACGACCGCGCGTCCCCAGATAATCGATGAGGTGAAAGCTATTGCACAACTGTTCGGATCGATCTGGGGGAGACGGCTGTTGGTGCACCCATGGGTGTCAGATTGATCCAATTAATCATGATGTGAAGAGGCGTGGCCTCTGGAGGAAAAACATGTCTGCGGACTGATTTCGCAATATATATATAATAAAAAAAAAAGAAAAGAAAAGAAAGAAAGGAAAGAATAAATAACCTGGGGCAAGAGAAATGAAAGATTTGTCACCACACTGGACACTTTCATAATGCTCATGTCATATAATGGCCAAGGGTGAGTAAAAAGTCTATTAAATGTGCATCAGTCCTTCAAATTGTTATAAATCTTAATAAAAGCACATTTTATCCGTGGCATCTGCTCCACAGTAGAATACAAAGGAAAACATAAAAAATAAAATAAAATGAGGAACCTGTAAGGAATAACTATATAATTGTGTTTGAATCTCAATAAAAACATCGTAAAAAAGGAATTACACATTCAGCAAGAGTAAATGTCTGTAGTCATTCCTGCTGCTGATGAGACATTATTGATTATTACATGACTAAAACACAAAGCTGGTGGAGGGATGAAGAATGGATAAACAACCAGTGGTGGAAAGTTACTACCACTACTGTATATAAGTACACGTTTACATTACATTTTATGCCACTTTATACTTCTACTTCACTACATTTTAAAGACAAATATTGCACCTTTTACTGTGCTACATTTATTTGATTTGACAGATATAATTACTTTGCAGATGAGGATTTTACATACAAAACAATCATTTTGTAAAATATGACACATTGTTATAGTTTTAAACACCTAACAGCACACAGAGTAGTTAAAATTTGCTTCAGCTTAACCAGCTTCAACATTTAAATTCTCACATGTAAATGCATCAGTCTATAATATCTATAATAGTACAACACTTTAATAGGCATTCTGCTGCATAATTTATTTTACTTTTCATTCTTCAAGTGCATTTTGCTGATTATACCTCTGTACTTTAACTTAAGTAAGATTTTAAATGCAGGACTTTTAACTCCACAATGGTATTGCTATTTTTACTTTTTGCTATTTGTCAAGGATGTGAATACTTCCATTCTTACGTCTTTGCCACTAATGGAGTAGAAAAATGTGAAGCTGCTGACTGTTTTCTGACTGAGTTCAGACTGCTCTGTCTAAACAGGAAATGTACCAAATCTCCAGGGGTCTATAAACAAAGAACAGAAGCCTGTGCTGTTAGATTTTGCCTTAGAGCAGAAATGAATGCAAGCCAGCATTTCACATTCTGAAATCAATGCTAAGACAGAAACAAGTGAAGCAGTCAGCAGTGAAAGGGCAATTAATCAACATTTGCTATTAATGCAATACACTCAGTTTACAACAATATTATCTCTAATAAATCAGATTGGTGTATACATAGTCTGTGGAGTCATAAATAAAGAATCTTTAGCGAATTTGCAAAGAAGAGGACGAGGTTCCTGCTGAACCAGCAGGTTTACACCTTATCAGTGCAGTAAGGAGTGCTCTCTAGTGGAGAGAACTGAGCATTGCTGCAGCATGCCATACATACCATACATACAGAGTGCAGGATGTCATGGATTAGTCTCACTGAGGTCTGATCAGTGACAAACCATCAACAAAGGAACTTTAGAAACTTTGCTTCATGTGCACTTTATTTCATTACAGTACAGTACTGCGGTCGTGTAAAGCATTGCAAGTAGCTACAGTGGTACTAGAGTGATATTAGAGAATATATTATCATGACAAAAGTATTTTATAGAAATAACTTAGAATACTCTTATTCACTGCATTGATACTTTGTTATTTCTACAGTAAAATGTTGCTATTTCAACAAAAGAAAAAGAGAATGGACAACAAAACATGAAAATATATTAAAACATTCTTGTTATTTCAGCGTGTAACAAGAAATAAGAATTTAATGAACACAGTATTTTGTGAAAATGAAAAACGAAACAAAGACACAAAATGCAAACAATAATTCTTCATCCTCTTGTCTTTTCTGCCACAAACATGAACATTATTTATCATACAGCAATGTTAATGCAGAAACATCTCTTTTTATAGTATTCACATTGCAGCGCAGCATTTCATGGTGTGTCTATTTTTTGTAGCATTTTTTAATTTGAAAATATGTAATTAACTCAAGGTAACCTTTGTGCACTTCATAATTGCAGTTTGAGATGAAAATTGTGTGTCAAAATGTTGTTTTTCCACTTTGACAGCTGCAATTTTAAGGTTACTTGAGCTAACATCATATTTTGCCAGAGGAACACATTAAATGCACTTCCAAAAAGTGTTTTCTCTAGCCCGTAGATTTATTCTATGCATGTGTGAAAGCAGTAAGTTTAAAGTGACAGCAGCTGACTACCTGAAGTTATTCTAGTAAGCATGAGTAAATTAATCATTTGCATCCGCTTTGATGGAAGCTTTTTCTTAAAGTACTTTGTTCTGTTTTCTGTTCGTGCCAAATTGGGATAGTAACCAGCATGCATGTTGGGTAATATCGTGTCTACATCAACAGGGCAGTATTAGCAGAGAGAAGACCTGGATGGTTGTGAGATCAGATTTTGTGGAGCATTTGTTTGACTGTCTCTAGAACAGTGATTCCCCACCTTAAATAACAACCCACTCTGGAGGAAACAGTATTCTAGAGGATCATGTGCAACACACCATACACACACTAACACTGTCGTCACTTGTGTCTGGAGCGGACTTGAAGCAGCGTGGGTGTCTGCTCCATGATCCGCAGTAAAAGATTATCGATGTAGTCCTCCAGGTCTCTAACCTGTGCCTTGACCTTTTTCAGGTCAGCCTCACACTTGTGCAGCTGCGCCTCCTGCTGCTCAGAGGCCGCCTGCTGCTTCTGCATGTCCATCTCCTGCTGCAGCAGCAGGGAGATGAGCTCCATGTTGGTCAGGTGCTGGTACTGGGCTGAGTTGTCCACTGTCACCTCCTGGGAGAGAAGAAAAAGGAACAGTATGGGTGTACGAAGAACATACATGCAGCATGTGTGTGAATCTGGGTGGTAAATGTCACAGTTAAAGGAATAGTTTGACATTTAGGGAAATATGATGATTGGGAGACCTGGCTCTATCCAAAGGTAAACGACAGTTTTTGTACAGACTACATGAATAAACATGAAAGCGAATAAGAGTATTTCTCAAAATGTGAAACTATTCCTTTAAATGAGAAATTGTGATTAAAATGACTGGCTTACTAAGATACGACATGGCGTGTCATGTCATGGGCTGTTGCAGGTGGTAAACAATTATGTGAGTCACAGGAAACAATGAAGTCATCACAACAGTTATGCTCCTGCAGTGTATTTATGAACACAAAGTGCACTGCTGGTGTTAATAAATGCCCATGGAAGCATTAAATAGTCTGAGGACCTAATGTGGCTTTCTGTAATTTAGTATGACATGTTAATATCTTAATTCTTCCGATGGTTGCACACAGTGAGACTCACACAGTGTTATGGGTACATTTTGAAAATTGACTGTGATTTTTTAATCCTGCACGCCGACTGTTGATAGACATCATAATGAATGGTAATCGTAGTCTGCACACCAACTCAAATCCACAAACGACTGTAGGAACACAATTTTTTTGAACTTGGCTCATGCAAAAACGTTTCATTTTATCTTAAGAAGTAGTTAAAGGTGATAAAAGCGTCTGCACTTCTGTTCATCAACAGCATCAGATTCCCGTCATATCACCTTATTCCTTGACGTAATGTTAAAGAAAGAGTCCAATGTGTTACAGAGGTGAGAGGTGTTACAGATAATTTTAGGATCTGAAGACGCTTATCTGGGCCAAAGAATTATGTCACACTTGAGAGGAGTAATGGGATCAGCATTTCTCTCCCCAGTGTTGAAAGTAACCTCAGTCTAACAGGGAGCTGGTAGGTAGCAGCTGCTGCACACTTTCATGCTGTAGCGGAGGAAGTATTCAGATTCTTTACATAAGTTAAAGTACTAATACCAAACTGTAAAAATACTCTGTTACAAGTAAAAATATGTAAGTATAATCAGGAAAATGTACTGAAAGTATTGAAAGTAAAAGTACTCAATCCAGAAAAATGTCCCTTGTGACTGTTAATTGTACTATTATACTATATACTACTATACTATACTGTATATTGTAATTTAAAAGCAGGATTTTACTGTTGTATTTGGCTGAGGTAGAGCTCATTTTTAACTGTTTTGTGTAGGACTGTAATTAATGATAATTTTTCATTATGGATTAATCTGCTGATTATTTACGGGGATGTTATATAAACATAAATAAAAAGGCGACTTAAAGAACAACCTTGGCAGCAGGAGCGTGAAATGTGGATAATGTAGACACGCAGTGCGCCAAACAGGTCTGTTTAAACCATTTGTGTTCCAGCTTGCAATATTTATGATTTTATGAAGCAATTTTCACTGGAAAAAATTATCAAATAACTTAAGAGATCTTACACCCCAAACCGAGGTCGCCATGAGTCCAAAAGAAAGAAAATCCAGAACTAAAAAACCAACATTAGATAAACATAGACACCTGACTTTGAGAAAGTTGGTCAGTTTAAGCTTGGCAGGGTAGAGTAGAAACAGTCTGCAGACTTGTTTCCTGGTTTCATCCATGGCCCCACGGCTGACAAGCAGATGGATTTGTCATTGATGGTCATCGGACATTTTCTGGCAGCTGTTAAGATTTGATCCTGGTCTGTGAAACAGGGCATTTGAGGATGAAGGTAGTCTGCGTGGTCGTCCTCTGGTGGAGCGTTCAGGGCCAATTCTATGGGCTTTCATCACCTTTATCTTTTCCCCAGCCAGTGTAAGGAACCATTTGGGAAGTGCACAGTTGAAGAAGGAAAAGGCACTGGGTCCTTCCATCAATTCTGGTAAATTAATGATACGAATATTGTCCCGTCTGTTATGATCCTCTTGGATTACCAAGGTCTCTTCCAATGATTTGCGCCTGTGTTGGAAGGCTTCCTCTACTTTTTCAATTCAGGTGGCGAGTAAACGCAAGTTCTTTGTGGCCCATTTTTAGTTTTTTTTTTATTCCTTTGGTGTTATTAGAAACTTGCGTTTGTATTTTTCTCAAGCATCATTTAAACTTAAAAAACTGAATTTCAATGAACTCGCGCTGGTCCTTCAGAGCCGAATGAATCATGCTGATTAGTGATTGTTTGTCGTCATTATCGTCGGATGCCTATTGGCTTCGTTCTGGCTTTTGGTTACGTCAGCCTTGACTTATTTTTAATGAGTTTCGGTTTCGATTTCTTGACGAAAGGAAATTAATTGTTTGAGGACATAAAAGATGTAAAATGGGAGAGAAAGGAGCAGGAGCAATCTGCTATGCAGCCATCTTGTCTACAGGTCATGTGACCGCCACCATGCGTAGATATTCCTAATAGATTGTATATGGAAGGTTATAAAGGGTTCATAAAGGTGTGGAGTTGTGTTTTGTTTCACAGTACCTGACTCCTCTCAGGTTCTGCTGCAACCTGGTGGGCGGCGCGTCCAGGGTTGATGGTAGACTTCAGCTTCTCCAGAACCGAGCGACCCTCCTTCTTCTCGGACTGGCTGGAGGTTAATGGCTTCACTAGATGAGCTCTGCAAAGTAAAGAGGTCAGCACTAATATTTCAACACAGGTATGCTATATGTTTACTATAAGTGTATAACGATGATTAATCTTGTATGGTATATTGATGGCAAGTGACTGTATTTCAGTTAATTCAGCAGTTACAACTGAACTTCACACACACTTCCTGAAAAAGCGCAAACTGATCAAAATCTGACCCGCTACTCTGTGAAGGAAAAGTAAACAATACAAAGGAAACATTTAAGTAAGTGCATCACAAACTGCCGCCGTATGAGTCAATTTAATCAAGAAATTTGCTAAAATGCAAGTGCAGTAACTCGTTTGCTACTAGACGATGAATCATCTTGGAGGGAACACTGTACACTGTACAACAACAACAACAACAACAACAACAGCAACAAGGGAAAATTAGAATAAAACCTAGAATTCAAATTAAAGCTGCTTTGTGATCACAGCAGAAAGAAATGCTGGGTTTCTGAGGTTTTCTTTCTTCTTGCTTTTATTATTGATACACCCTAAAAGGGGATAATTAAATTTCTGAGTAACAATAATTCTATAGTCCTTTGTCTGTTTGTTTCCAAGCCAACAAACATATGAAAACACTATTTTATTCTAAATACAGAGTTTTCTCTCCTGTATCTGCTGTAAACATAGTATAAACAAAAAGATTAAACGAAAATAATTAATAAACATTAATCATGTGTTTCCTGGGACCGAACCCAGGTGTGCCACTACAAGGAGTCATTAGTTTGTTTTGGGTTCCTTGAACAATTGTGACACCATAACTTCCTTTAATCGCTGAATACGCTCCTGACTGTCCTCTACTTATTCCTAAGTATACATCATATGTACAGTTTTCGCCCTTTATTGCACTTGTTTTTTGGAGAGCCTCGTGTTCTGAAAAAAAAAAAACACATTCTAGTAATATAATATACACGTAGTACTCCTAGACATTAGACTATCTGGACATAATATGTCAGGTGGCCAAAGTAGCAGTGAAATTATCTAAATTTAGGCAGAACAAAGTGTAAGAAAAACAACAAAATTACAATAGCCAACAAGAAACTGAATAATGAGATGGAAAACACAAATGTGAAGCAAAGCCAAGAACAATGCAGCAGGTGTCATCCAACCACTTTGGATGAAAAGACCGAACTTATAAAGGCATAAATGCATCCAACATCAAACAAGCCAGGCCAACAGTAAACAAAGCAACCAGAGCAACCAAATAAAATAAAAATACCATTACGTGTTTTGTAGTGCATGTGGAAATCTTGTCTGTTATGCAAGTTTACTACAGCCTGTAAATACCTACACATGTCATATCCTAGTGTGAGGATTCTCACCTGCTCTCCTGATGGGGCAGGTTGTTAGCTGGCTGTGTCTCCTCAGGCAAAAGTGAGTGCCGTGCATCGACCAGGGGCTGGTCTGTGGTGGAGGTGGTAGAGTAGGAGGAGGAGGAGGAGGAGGAGGTGGTGTAGGGGGCCACAGCCAGAGTAGTGCTGGCTCCGGCACTGGGCCCCAGGCCTGAGGGATGTATGGAGGGGCAACAGAAAGGGGAAGGGTGGAGCGTAGCCTGTGCATCGGCTGACAGCGAGAGTGCACGAGGGATGGAGGGAGAAGAGGGTTCAGGCTCTTGCAAAGATTGCCCAATCTTTGACTTTGAAGGGCTTCTCGAGCTGGGTGCTACTTTTGCGTGAAGGTCTTCAAAACTGATGCCAGAGGATTTTCCTGTTACACAATTATCTGTAAGAAGAGACGTTGTGTTGTCTTCTGAAGATATGTGTTGTGTGTTAGACTCACAGTGATGTGTTTGATCTCCTTGTGAATCTGTCTTACTCAATGCCAGTAAGGAAGAAAGAGCTGAATTAGTGGGCTGATATGACGACGGCCCTTCACTGACTCCTGAAATATTTTGAACGAGGGACAACAACTGTTCAAACTCTCTGTCTCCAGTTTTGCTTAGGTTGTTTGGGCTGCCAGTGCTGTTTTGTCGGGACACTCCTTTTGGTCTAAAACGTGCACTAACCACACCAGAAAATGGCTCCTTCTGGTTAAGTGTGCCTATTTTAGCTTGTAGGTTTCCGTTGTCATCAAAGTCCCTTTGTGCCTTTTTAAAATCATCAACACTTCTTGGTACATCCTCTCTAGATTCAGTTTCAAGATAAGGTGGATTAGATGTTTGACTCTGTGACGACAAAGCAACAATCTCCCTACTGTTTACCCTGGAGTGAGCATGTGGCGCCACGTTGTTCAGTTCACATGGACAATCTTGGCAATTGTCTTGGCAAACTGGAGAGACTTTGCATAGTTTGTTAGATGACGCCATTATTTCAAAAGAATAGTTCATCTCAGGTATGTAGGTGTCCTTCAAAGTGAACATACCCTCAGGTGTGGTCACTGTCTCTGCATGGTAAGCGACTATCTGTGAATCTTGTGGCGGTTGTGGAAAGGTCGTATTAAAAGTCCCACTAAAACTGTTGATGCCTTTGAGAGTATCAACTACCTCGGATTGAGAGGAGCCATCTGAATCAATAAAACCAAAATCTGAATTATTCATATTCATGTTCAGATCGCCTAAGGTTAGTGAGAAAGACACGTTATTGTTGATGCATGTTTCAGGTGGATTAGACTCTGTCTCCTCTACTGGACTTGTTGTAACATCGAGCGCCTTTTCATCTGTCTTTTGGGGAGTAGTAGATGACAAGTCCAAAAGGTTTGCAACAGATATCTCACTATCAAGAACCATTTTAGGTCCTGAGTTAACTGATGTGATCTTATTTCCAGCAGTTTCTTCAGCATTCAACAATAAGGTATTAACTTTGGGTTGTCCAAAGTTTCCTCTACATACACGTCCATACAAGTCTTGCTCAAACAACATCCCTCCCCAGCAGTCAGTTTCATCTTCCAAAGGCTCATATTTGAACTTTTTGAGCTTTTCATCTGACATCAGTCCAGGCGAAGTAGCATTTGTGTGTGGTTGAGAGTTAACGCTGAGGGAGTCGGAGGTCTCGCTGCTCGTGTGAGGGTCTGGAGATATACTGTTTCTTTTGCATTCGCCTTCTCTTCCACGTTGCAGGGAGGCCACGCCGGTCTGCGAGAGGAGGTAGGCTTCTTTATGGACAGCTAGCTCTTGACCCCTGTGCAGCCAGCCATCAGAGTAAATCTCGTTCACTGACGCTCTTAAAGGTTTCCTTGGAGGCAAAGGTGGAGGTTCCTCCTCACAGGTTTGCAGATCGTGCGCGCGATTATTGGTATTAACTGAAAGATAACTGTGTCTGTGAGATGAAGTTGGACTGGTTCTCGGCTGTTTCTGAGGAAGACTCCCTTTAGGTGAGTTGAGCCTGCTGGAGGCAAAGGCATCAAACGAATCGTCCCACTCTCCTGCACTCTCTGACATGGAGCGAGGGGCGGAGTGGTTGGGGGAGTTGGGCGTGGCTGCTTTGGGTAGTAATGCAGGGAGAGATATTTGTCTAGCTACTGGCCTGGGGCGCTCCCGCTTTATGGAAGCACTATTTGTAGCATCGACATCACGAGCAGGACTGAGTGCGCAGGGCTGGGAGGGAAGAGTAGTGTAATGAAAAGGGGATGAGCCAGAAGAGGAGCAAGGCGCAAAAGGAGGAGACCTCTGTGATTCTTCAGCTATGAGGTCCTCAAAAAAGGGGTTGCGCTGAATACGTGAGGGGAAAGGATTGGACGGGGAGATGGGGGTCGAGGAGGGAGAAGGAGAGGGGGTGAAGGGGTTGGTGTGATTGCAGTCATCAGGTGAGACATGACCAGAGGGGGAGGGAGAGGGAGAGGAGCACTGAGGGGGTACAGGGGAGCGAGGAGGGAGGGGAGGGGGTACGTCTGAGCTGCTTTCTACCTTAGGAGAAACTTCCAGCCTGTGGAGGAAAATAGGGCACAATAGTCCTCTTAGTTAATGATGTGCCAGGTTACCAAATGGGGAACATCTTTCTTACACAAACAGAGAAGTCAACCAAAATACTTGCTGGTATTTCACAACAAAGTGTGACATTTCTGTAACTCGACTAACATCAGTAGGTATAAAACTGGCCAAATGAAAGAATTATGAAAGCAGTAACACAAATGTAATCAAAAAAGCAAAGCACATCCGCAAAATAATCAAGCAAAAATATAATAATAAAATAATAATTATGCATTGTTGCCACTCCTAGCCATTCTGCTGGATGAGCTCATTCAATGTGGAATGATTTTCTTCACATCCTTTAGAGAGAGCTTCTTTCTAAACCACAGTGATGCTGCATCTTTGATAGAGAAACGTGGACACACGCTGGTAAGGATAATGGAAATGCTGGAGTGCTATTGTGGAAAAAATAGTATGAGATAATGATACAGCATGGTCGTAAAATGGAGAAAACTGTGAACTAAATCAATTCCATTTTCAAATGAGCAGAGAGAGAGGGAGGGAGCAGAGCAAACACTGAACTCGGGACACCCAACTGGATACAGGCCTCTCGTGTGCCTGTTGTTGTGCCTGGATAGAAAGCACATTTATCAAACACTGTGGAGCCCAGAGGCAAGCCTGTAAATGATCCCGACTCACCTTGGCTTGTTCTGGGAGTCACCGGAGCCAAACCAGCCTCTGAGTCTCCCCTCAGATGTCGAAGCAGCCTGGTTCAGGTCTGACTTAGCTGGGAGGGAGTCACTCCTCCCTCCAGGGAATAACGTCTTTCTTAGCTTCCTCCCTTTGTCGGGTGAATAAGCAGCAGAGGAGACGACTGGCATCGCCCCCTGCGCAGGGTGACCCCCTGTCTGAGCTTGTTGAATCGAGGGAGACGACGCTTGAGCTTCTTTTTCCTCCTCCTTTTCGTCTTTCTTCATCTTATCAAAGGACCAGCGTCGGCCCTCGGCAAAGGAGCCTCTGTCCTCGCTTCTCTTGGTGAGGTTCTGCAGGGAGCGAGAGAGCGGCGAGCACTTCTCCAGCAGGACCAGCTTGGACGGGTGGGCTCCCGAGCTCCTGGGAGTGGATGGCTCGGAGTCGTAGACGTGGCTTCCGTTGATACACAAGGAAGACTTGGACTGGGTCATGGTCTGACCCTTCAGAGACTCCACTGCAGGACTGGTTCGAGGGAAGGCTGTCGTGATCTTACTGGCTTCATCGCTGAAGGCCCGCTTGTGAGTGAGAACCTTTGTGGTGTGCTGGCTGGTGAGCACTGTTGGAGAGAAGGAACGCAGGAAGAGCTCGGTTCAAGTCTACATCTTTTATTTGAACTCTGGGGTAAATCTGAGGGACAACACTCCCTAATCCCTTGCTATCACTTTTCTTTCAAACTTTTTGCCTTAAAGCAGTAAAAAGGCAACTTGGGGGCAGTGCCACAAGCTGTAAACACAATCCTGAAATATCAAATTTTGAGGTTGTTTATGCCAACGTGTTATCGCTGCTTTTTTATGATGTTGGAGATCGTCCTAATTTCTGAGAAGTGCCTCACCTCTGCTATAAAGCACAGGGGAAAACTATGATGTACTGTCCAGAAATACTAACAGCCTCCTTCGTGTCATGCATATAAATACTTTGAAAGCCTACCTTTTTTAGCTAAATCCGCCTCTCCATAGTGGGTGTCCACTCTCACTTTGCTCGTGTAGATGGGAGAGCTGGGGGGGTCGGACAGCAGGTCCAGACTGGGCGGAGGGCCGGGGTTTTCACTGGCCATGGAAGACACGCTACTCTCTGAAGCCAGCGATGAGCAAGACCTGGTGTCGGACGACTTGCGCAGCCTCCCTTTGAAGAAATCCTTCATCTTGCTCTTCTTCTCCTCTGCCATCTCCACATCTCGTGACTCCCCCGCCCCTCCGCCGTCCTCTCCAAACGGCTGCCCCAGGGACCCGGACAGGGCGGCGTAGCGGCCTGGCACAATGGCTGAGGAAGACTCCACGTCCCCCCTCTTCCTCCCTGTGACTCGATCCTTGAGCTTACCAAAAGCAGAGCGAGGTTTGTCCTTCATGGTGAGGTCGAACATGCTGGCCGTCATGTTGTTGCGGGTGAACTGGACTGTTGCCTGGAGTTCGCCGCGCTCCTTCTCCTTTCTTCCCGCCTTAGAGTTGAGCTTGAACCATCTGGAGCCACAAACGAAAAGGGACAGTCAACACCCACGCTGTGACAGTCAATCTCATATCACTTTTGAAGTAAATACGTTACTTTAGCAGGATATGTGTAATGCTATCTGTTAAAAGCCCAAATGAGAGGTTGCATGTGTTATCTGGCCACTCCCCTGCACAAATGAGCAACAACAAAGAATTGATTGATTTCCTTTTGGCAATGCTTTTCACGCATTACATAATCTGGAAATACTGCTGGGGGGGGGGGGGGGGGGGGGGTGTACTCAAAATCTTTGACAACAAACTGTTTTACAAGCCTCAGAGCAGGAAATCACAACCCAAATTCCTCTAGATCCACCCACAGACCGGCATGTGCTCTAAAAGACATGGGCAACACTATATAAAGGGTCAACCAATGAAATCCTCCCTCTGTTTCTGCCTCCTAAATCCACTGAGGGGACCAGAGAAAGCGTTGTAGAGCCAACACTAACAACAAGAATTCAGTGTGAGTTTCACTGAGCGCAGAGCGGAGAGAGGGCGGAGAGAGCCTGCAATTAAAGCCAGATGTGTTGTATTATTGCTTTACTCTGCTCTGCTCTTCAGTGTTGACAGTGGAGATGTTTCACATATTACTGGCGAGTCCTGTTGTGTCACCTGTGGCACAACAGAAATGATTCAGTCACCTTTTCACAGTAAAGAACAGCACCACAAACTGCAGCCTCGAGCCTGATCGTTCAGTTACATCACCTCCTCTCTAAAGATCAACAACAACTTTAATGGACGTATGATTTATTGCAGGCTGTTGTATTAGACTTAATTAGTTTTAGCTATGTGTACCTAAAAAACTGGCAACCGAGTCTATATGCAGTATATATCTTTTAGCTACGTTTATTAATCTGACATACAAATAATTTCAAATCCTTCAAGGTTTATAATGTAGAAAAATGTAGCCAATAATAAAATTGCATTAATATAAACAGCATTTCCTAATAGTCTTAACTCAAAAGAAGACATTTACTACTTAATTTAAGGGGAAAAGTCACAAATTTAGAGATGAATGGTTTCGTTTCACAGGGAAAAAAGATTAAATTAGTTTCCAATGTCAAGAAGAGTTCATACTCGATACAGACCATAACAACACAAATCAGTGAGGTTCTACTGAGTCAGTCCTGTTTTGTCCTCAAAGCAGTTTCACCTTCTGAGAAAGCTTGTATAGAGAAGCTAAAACTGAAATCGACAGTGTAGGAGAGGTGGTGAACTCCAGTGTTTTATCAGGGTGTCTCCTCTTCCCACAATGCAAATCTAAATCTAGTATCCGTGTGACTGTGTGTATTTGTGGTGTTAGAAAGTCACATTCTTACTCACTGTGGGAAACCTAAACCACACACTAAACTACAGAACATTTTCAGTCACTGTTAATTATCATGGACACATTTGTTTTTCTTCCCTGCAGTATTCAAAACTGAATGTAATGACCAATCCGCCTCACATCCAAAGTAACTAAGTATATTTACTCAAGTACTGTGCTTAAGTACAATTTTTAGGTACTGTACTTGTACTTTACTTGAGTATTTCTAGTTTATTCTACTTCATACTTCTACTTACATTTCAGAGGGAATTATAGTACTTTTTACTGCAGTTCATGCAAATGAGTCATTCTGCATAATGAGTGCTTTAACTTTTGGTTCTTTAAGTATATCTCAAAGCTAATACTTTTGTTCTTTTACTTAAATAACATTTTGAATGCATGACCTCCACTTGTAGCGGAGTATTTCTACACTGCAGTATCGCTACTTTTACTTAAGTAAAGATCTGAGTACTTCTTCCAGTTTTCTACCTCACTTTGGCAGGTCTACATTTGGATTTTCTGGTTACTGTTTTTTAAGTTGTTAATTCAGATTATTTCTTCTCTGTTCCAACAGCAACCATTAAATAAAAAATATATATATTTTACTCAGTGCCAGAAGGAAACAGCAACATACTACATTACTCAAAGGTTACTTATAGCAAGTATTTTGGGATACATTTAGTCAAATGGAAATGGAGGACGTGACTAAAGATGGAGGCTCTGAGGCTAAATTCATTTCTTGTTCCACAGTGGAAACTGAATCTCATCTTGTTGATTTGCAGTGCATTGTGGGAGCTGCTGCAGGAGTAGTAGAGGACATCAGCCTAGGGGGCCCAGAATATAATGAGCCTGTGTGCATTTAGGGGTTTAAGCTTTAGCAGTTTCCTCTGTCCTCCTGCCAAACACCAACACGCCTGACTCTGCTGCTGAACTTCCATCCTGTCCTGTGGGAGGAAATCAGTGAAAAATACATAATCTATATGAAATCAGCTGCCGTGTTTTTGTGTTGTGGAAGCTCATGGCTGACAATCTGTGCACCCTGAGGAGACTGTCAGAGCAGGTGAGAGGAGAAAACCACAGGCAACTGAACTAATTACATCGTCTGCGTGCAGGACTATATGAAAAGTTGCATGTCATTCTCCTGCAAAGTTTCCACCCAAAGCCCCTACAACACCACTTCTCTCCAGACCTGCGAAAACTACATCTGTCTGTCATGAAAAATCCAAACAACGCGACGTACTCATCCCGGGGACACGTCCCCTCCCGAAACATCCTATCGAGAGGGATGACGGTCTGACCGAGGAACACGTCGAGCCCGATGAGCACCCGGTGCATGACGGTGAGCACCAGGTCCCCGCTGCCGGGGGGGAAGGCGCCGCGGCCGCCGTCCTCCAGGATCCCGGGGAGCAGCTCGAAGCAGCACTCCTCGTTCCACTCGGGCACCTCCGCCTTCTCCACCAGGCCGGTGGTGTACTTCTCCTTCCCCACCTGCATGACGGTGTACAGGTAGCGGCTGCCGTGCTTGCCCTTGGTCCGCAGTCCTCTTGCGCGCAGCACGGTGACATTGACGTGAGTGGGCACCCACCGCTGGTCGTCGTCCAGGTCGATCAGTGACATCATCTTGCACCGCTGAGCTGTGACTGCGTGTCCCTGCGGCGGCCGCGTTGCTTCCCTTCAGCCGGCTGTCTGATCAGTCGGCCGGGGGGGGGATCGTCCCCTGCGCGCTGCGCAAAAACCACGCACACACGCACACACGCACGCCTCTGCAGAGTGTCTCCAAAGTCCGCCGAGCCCTCTGAGGGGTTTTTTTGTTTTTGTTTTTTGTACCGGAGGGTCAGTTTTCAGACAGCAGACCGGGCCCGACTTGTCCGAGCCCTGCGTGCCATTCCCCGATCCAGTCCGTGCAGACCGAGCTGCTGAGGCGAGCTGCGCTCCATCGGCGGCTCCGCGGGCCGGAATGCGCTCATCGCGGCCCGCCCTCCTCCAGAGCTGCAGGCCCGCACACACGCCGAGAGATGCCGCAGAATTAAAGAGAAACACCCAACCGGAGCTCCACCGGATCCACACACACACACACACACACACACACAAACACGCACACACACACGCAGAGTGCACGTGTGAGCGGGGAAGATGTGTTCAGCGTCTCCAAAGCAGAAAAAAAAATGCGTTCGCTGAAGTTTCTGGACGGAATCCAGCGTGAAAAACTCAATGTTTTCCAGCTCATCCTGCAGATTCTTTGATTTCGAGAATGATTGTTTCCAGCCAGACCTCTGGAACAATGTCTCAGGCTCCCACATGCAGTGTCGGTGCGAGTAAAATGTCCAGAGAACCTATGAAATAATGAGTTTATAAAGGCTGTTGGACAAATTAACTAGATTATGAAATGAATTGAAAAATGAAAATTGATCAATTTATTCAAATTGTTTCTATTTTGAATAGACCCTTAAGGCTGATTTCCACGTTTTTATCTTTATTTTATGGACACATTTCGGTGTATTAACCTCCTTGACTGCATTAAGTTAACGTGAGAGTTCAGTCCTTTGTTGGTTTGTCTGGAGAGAGAGCAGCTTCTTGTGACAGCAGGTTACTGTCATTCTTGCAGCTTCAGTGCCATCTGGCGGAGATCAGTGAGTCAGTATGAGAGCAATCAGCACAAAGGAGAGCAACTATATACAAACATACTGTATATTATATATAAGACTCCCTGGTGGGGGTGCTGCAGTCACATCCTGTTATTTCTACACTAATATATCTGCTGTAACACTGAGACAGGCTGTTATACACTGAATAATGGTATTGTTATCCAGCTGAAATGAACCTCATCTGTATTTCGTTAATTAAGGCTAAGATTTATAAATTATAATAATCTTGTTAGAGCAGTGGAATAGGAACCGTTTCACCAGCTGATCTAAAAACTGTGGAGGAAAGTAAATAAGTAAATTTACTCAAGCACTGTTGTTAAGCACAGTTTTGAGGTAGTTGTTCTTTACTTGAGTATTCCCATTTTATTTGACTTTATACTTCTACTCCATTAGTACATTTCAGGGGGAAATATTGTACTTGTTTCCTCCACTACATTTATCTTACAGCTATACTTACTGGTTTGCAAATTAAAGTTTTACATACATATACATAAGATCAATGTCGTTCACGGATCATATCACCGACATTCCTCTGATCCCCCAGATGCAGAATTAATGTCATATTTACAATAATTAGCAATGGACCTTACCTTAAAGTGAATCAAAACACAATTTAAGGAGCCAATGCACTGGAATCTGGAATCAGAGATTTTATGTTATTAATGACACAAAAATAAAAATGTACTGTCAATAACAGACCAATTTGCATAATGAGAGATAGATAGAGACAGTGATAGAGAGATGGAGAGATAGATAGAACCATCAAAGTAAGTTTTCAGCTTCAGTGCTCATTTTATTTATTATAAATAAAAAACAACAGAAGCTATTAGATTTGTAAAAATCCTACGGATGTTTCACAGTGTTGATAACAGCCACTTTGAGGGTAAAGGAGTAAATACAAATAAACGCTCACATTCAGAACAGCAACACAACGACAGAATCCAACTGTTTAAGGTTTCTGTGGCACTTTTCTACTTGGCTTTTTAAGAGAGAGACGTGGTATTTCAAGAACACCTCACACAATACTGTACTTTATATTACACATTTACACAGCACTGTCGACGTGGCAAACTGAGCTAATAAATCTGGTACATTCAAACGTAGAAAACAGTGGCATGAAGTGAAGTTACTGAGTACCAAAAGAAATAAATACAAAGTCAAAGAATAAAAACTGTCGGACGGCTTTAGCCACAATGAGACACTTAAAAGTGCAAATAAGAGCTTCAGAGAGAAAGAAGTGCTTGATTATTTCCGCCTGGGTCAACAGATAATTATTTAGAAGTGGATAACCCTAACCCCAAAACACAAAGCATCAACACTTTATACTGTGGAGGTCTTGAGTCAAATTTAAGGCATTATTACATGGCAACTACCTTAAACAAAAAGACATAACGTTGATTCACCTGGAGTCAAAAAGTCTTCTCGCTGATGAAAAACTGAATGTAAAATGCAATAAATTTGCCTTGCAGTTGGAGGAAGACTTTCTGCATCAGGATGAATAAACTAATCCATAATTGAAGAAAGAAATTGCAGAAATTGAAGATTTTGCATTGTTTTCCTGCAAATCTGCGTTTTGATTATTTGAATACTTTCATTTTATGGAACAAACATCAATCGCTGCCATGTACAGTATTTTAAACTAATTTTAGGAAACATCATGTAACCTTTGCAGATGTAAGGAATTCTGCATTATTGACGTATTAATATCTAAGACTATAAAAGGAACAAAACTTTGGTGGAAGTTGTAATGGAAAGCAAGTAATTAGTCACTGTTAAGAGTTGTGAATGTAACACTGAGGGTGTCTGTGTACCTAATTTTATCGGTGTTCTGCAATATAACACGTTCTTTCACAAATCTGCTGTAGTTGGTTGAACACAGACCAGTCTCTCAGACTTCTTTCAACCCAAGGGAAGCTGCATTTGAGCACATTGGAAATACTTTGAAAGCACTTTTCTTTTTCAGAAATAAAACTTTGACAAATCAACGGGGATGAAAAGAGCAAGACTACAGGAAACAGATCATGACTTTCTCAGAGGCACTCCTGTAGAACGGATGCAGGTAAAGGTGCTTCACCAATGACGCAGAACTTTGCGGTGAATATTAAATGCTACTTTCTAAGATGCAGGTGATGGAGGGTGAGACTTCATCCCAAAAACACAAAACCAAACAAACAGAAATATTCCACTGATAGTGACATAAGTGCTCAAAACATTAAACCATAGAAAAAGTAGCAAATGGAAGACTCAAATTTTGTGTAAAGTTTAAAACGCCCCTTTAGCGTCAAATTTTGACTAAACAAAACTGTAGGTATAAAAATGGCAAAAAAGCTACAAAACTAAAAATAGGAACTGTTTCAGAGAGACTGTAGTTATAATCTGTTTGATAAACTTCTGGAATGTTTTCTTCACTGTTTAAAGTGACAGGATAAGGTCGGTGTTTTGGGATATGTTGTTGTACAGCTACATTTCTGGCATTTGTCTTTATGTCCTCCTTTAGGCTCAGTCTGATTGGCCGTTCTGGCAGCCTTTCAAATACAGTTCGTCCTGTGACAGATGTCCATCAAAGGCATCCATGTAGAGGCTGCTGGTGCTGCTGCCGCTGCTGCCCAGGAACGTGCCGACCGCTCGGCCCTGGCGAGCGTGACCGACGGCATCGCTGAACACTTTGTTGATCTGCTCCTCTGAGGGCATCCACCAGTCTGGGTTTGAGGCACAGTGCATCCGGATGAACTCTGACGAGACCATTTTGAATAAGAAAAAGATTAGAAATACGTTTTAGTAATTGGAAATCAAAACAAGCTTTGACTCGTACCAGGGTTCGACAGGAATCATGTTACAAGGGTGATACCAAATGTGTTGAATTGTATTCACATTACAAGTATTAATGCCAAATCTTATATTTTGCATACTGTAGGCTAGACCTGATCTTTCCTTCTCAAACTCCATATTTGGAAATGACCCACAAATTTAAAGACATCTGAGACCAAAAACAGGCCTAAAAGATTGAATATTGGACTTCAGTCATCAGATGGACACAAAAAATGACTCCAAATGATTGATAATTTTGCTTTATAACAGCTGAATGTGTTAAATAAGCAACTGCTTGTTCTTCACCATATCTGGTTTCTCCCCGAGTGACTGAAAAAAATCAGTTATTATGGTTTTAATATAACAAATCATGAGACAACAACAAATATGTTGTTTATAGTGGAATATTAATGAAACAATGGTGAGCCTTTTTATTTTCTTATGTATAGTAAAACACCTAAAATGCCTTGTTTCCTTACAAATAAACTTGCCAAGCCTTGCTTTGCAATACAAAACAATTGGTGTAGGAGAGGAATAATATAACGATAAGATGATTACAAGTTAATGTTTTATTTTTCTTACTGTTAAAAATTTAGGTCTGTCGCAAAATAAATCACATTTGGCCCACATTTGCTTTCCATGTTAACATAGTCTCAGTTTCATAGAATTCAGTTTCATATTGTTATGAGCCCATAAATATTGAGCTCCCTTGACAGCTAATGCTGCTTTTCGATTCAACACGGGCCATAGAAGTGAAGTACTCTAGTAAGCATGGCACTACATATTTCAAACAACACGAGTTCTGCCGGCGTTTCAGACTGAAACTGAGCAGACTGAAGCTCAATGCAAATACTCTTCTACCTCAACAGACTTGTTTCAGGCCGTGTACCTCTGAGGCAGCTGACTTTGACGGGGTTGAGCGGTCGTCTCTCCAGGCCTGGCTCTCCTGAGTGGACTGAACGCTTCCTTTTGCCCAAACCGCAGGAGAACTTGAGCTCGTCTGTGGTGAAGACGTAGCGAATCAGGTAGCGCAGCAGCCGCCTGCCGTCTTTCTTAGAGGAGTTGACGGCTTCGTCCCACTGCTTATTAGTGATGAAGAGAGGATAGTTCTCCAGGAGCTGTTTACTGCCCTGCAGGGAGGAGGACGACGGGGGGTTCAGGGTTGTCCGTAGCCTTGATGCTCCATGGTTTAACTCCTTATTTAAACTGCTCCTGCTGCTCATTTGACTGCATTGTCTAAAGTTTTTGTCAGCTATGAATTTGACTTTAAACCTTGAGATGTAGCATGTTTTAACTACTGTAATCAATGGTTCTTTCAGGGTGTACAACATCATCTAGTGCTACCACTTTCTGTCGGTTTCACAGGCATAAATTACCCAAATAATCACTAAAATCCTTTATGTTCTTAAAAAACAACAAATGATTATAGGGTCAAATAAAAACACAAACCTCAAAGACTGTTTGCCGTTCTTCTTCCTGTAGAGACAGAGTTTTCTTTAATTCCATATGTTCACACCACTTCATTGTATAATAAGTTATAAAAGGTTATTTATGTGTCATATATTTTTAAACCTTAACACACCCTACTGACAGCACATGCTTTAAATAGCTGTGAACAATGTACAGGTTTCCTCACCTCGGTGAGCTGCTCCTCTGGCATCGGCTGGACCAGCTGGTTGTGAAACTCAAGAACAGTCTTGAAGTAGTCAAGGACATTTTGACAGGGAACTGTGTAAAAACACAAGCTTATGTGACCAATAACACAAACACATTTTCAAAATGAATCTGAATATAAATGAATAATCCTGCAATATTTTCTTTCCTCCTTAATAGATAATTTTCATTCTAATGTCTATTCATTTTAAGATTAAATTGAGATACTGCTCAGTATATTTAACGTGCAGATAAAATGAGCAGTTTTAGTGCAAATTAGGTTAAGGACACACTGGGGAGCTCAGAAGGCTTTAGGGAGAGCAGGAAAGTTAACAAAAATAGATGCTAATAAGACTGTTGCCCCAAACTCTGTGAAGCATTTCGATCGTAAGAGTCTGTGTCTCAATTTATTCAGGTCTAATGGTGACAAACTGCATGCTGGAAGTGTAAGTAAGTATTGATTCATGTATGGGTACAGTGTGAATAAAAGTCCCTGCTGGGTCCTTGACTGGAATGAGATCCCCTTTGCTGATGTAGTGAAGATGGCCCCACCTGGAAACGCCCTCTAGGCACCATGTGTGGAAACTAGTTGAAATGCTTAATCTACCCACCAGGAGGAGCAGTGACTGTGGAGCTGAAACAGTGTACTGCCATCAGACTGCTGTAGTTTGACCATTTTACTTCAAGTTTTTCCCATCGCTGCTGCACATTTTGCACCTGAAATACGGTGTTCTTATCATATTTGATGTGTATGGGGGAGTATGAGCATATTTTTATGAAGTGCTTGTTAAAGTAAAATCTACATAATAATTTCAGTTAATTCTTCTTCATTTTCCATAAATATTTCAACACAGAGCGATTCGACTTCCTGGCATTGCACAAGTTTATTAAGTATATTTCAGATCGTTGCCCAACTCTCAACCTGTCAGGGTTGTAATGACTTCATATGTCAGTGTTCATGTTGAACTGCTTTTTCATTACAACTTCTCGAGCGACATTTGTAAACTCCACATTTCTCAGTCTCTCTCATAGCAGGCGCTTCATAGTGAAGTCATATTGTACACAACTTTTCAAAAGCCACCAAGACCCATGATGCTACTGTACCACTCCATTGAGGCATGAGTGTTATAAAGGGAGCCTGTAAACTATATACTTTACTGTATACTATAACTTCATTATAACACTCTATGGGCAAAGTTTCCTTATTTTGAATATATTTTTCAAATCACTTGACTACACTTACAAAACCTTAGATACGCTTAATACTTCAGTTACACACTGCCACGCTATCTGGATTAACTGTATCTGAAAACAGGGCAAAAACAGCTTAAAATCATTACCTTTGCATTACCTTTTATTCCTCATTAACTCCAGTATTAAATATTTAACTTTGCAAATTCATTTTGGAATAAAATACTTATTAACAGAACTGAAGTAAATTATATTTTTCATCAATGATCTCCCCGATGTCAGTTTGTTACAGTCATTTTCAGCAGTTAAAATCATTTATCATTAAGGTGTAGGAGCATTTATACAAAAACAAGTTCCTCATGAAGGCTTGTTTGAAATAAGTGATAAAAAATAAGTTATTTCAAATAATTATTGCTATACACAAATTAAATCATATTAATAATCAATTTAAATATAAAAAAGAAAGAAAAGGAACTATTTTAATAACTGAAAGTAGGAGCTAGCACATAAATAAATTCATTGTGAATCCAAATCATTTTCACAGCTGCAGGGAGGGAAAATGTATAATTAAAGGCTAATTTCTCTCAGTTTTCTGCATTTTATTCTGGTGCCAGCAGCTGGTTATGTTATTTATTACTCAGAATTATTCTGATCTTATGTTTGAAATACATGGGCCAGATGTGGCCTTCGAACAGGCCGGGGGGGTTCTGGCACCATGCAGTTCCTAGTAGCACCTCCTCTTTTTGCAATGCAATGCAGCACTTTTACTTTTAACAGTGTGGTTTGTTAATACTTTTACTTGAGGGAAAGAGCTGAGCACTTCTCTTACCACTGCCGATGCCAACGTTTTCAATTAGTGAAAGGTGAAGGTGAAAAAAGGCACAATGGAGATCCCGTGCCTGAGTTCACCCAGGGCCCCCGAACCACCAACCCTGCCCCTGACACCAAATGAGGGGATAAGTTTATATGTTTTAGAAGAATGGTGTTCATCCCTCCAGTAGTGCTCCAGAAATTATTAAAAATTAAGAATATATGGCAAGGAGCACTGGCAGCTGGTGGTGGATCAACACCTTTCCTTTAATTTGTCACCAATCTGTATCAGTTAGTATGAATTCCCTAAAACCTCTGACCCATTCTAAAGAATACAATCAAACCCCTGTGAGGTCCTGGCGTTCATTACTGCACCTGGGCTATTCTCCAGCTTGTTGCGGAGCTCCTCGTTCTCCTGCTGCAGAGATAGCACCTCCTGCTCCAGCTCCAGGCAGCGTGGGCAGCAGTTCTCCTCCTCCTCGTCCTCCTCAGGCAGCGTGGACGACGGGTGGCCGTACGACTCCGACGGAGTCGGCGATCCCCAGCCCCCGAGGTTGTGTCCCGGAGGAGACAACCCTGATCCGGGCTCCGCCGACTGACACTGCTCATCCTCCAGACCCGCCGCCAGATGTTGCTGCTGCTGCTGCTGCTGCTGCTGAGGCCCTGAGAGCAGATAGTTCTGTAGGGAGTCCGTGAAGATACGGAGAACGGCAGAGGTCTGTTGTTGGTTCAAATGGCTTTGTTGGGCCTCCTCCTCTGGGTCTGTGGTGGAAGAGCTCTCGACAGGTTTGGACTTCCCCAGTGAGGAGCAGTGAAGCCCCTGCACCTCCCCCGGCCCGTCTTCCAACTTGATGTTAGAGGTGAAGGAGGACGAGGAGGAGGAGGAGGGCTCCAGGAGACGGCCGTTGTTGAGGAGGCTGAGGACTCGGCTACACTGCTGAGCAAAGGCATCCAGGATGAGACGATTCTCTACGGCAGAGAGAGGAAAGGTCAAGAGGTCAGAGACAAAGGCGATGAACTTTTAACGGTCTGCAGGTCGGTCATCATTTCAGAATCAGTTGTGTTCACAGACTGACACGTTTGAGGTTCTTTTTTTTTTACGTGGGAAACAGCAGCCGACAAAACTATCTCACCTCAGTCACAATCACATGGTCCTCATCAGCAGATTGAGTTTTCCCAATTCCCATGAGAATGAAGGACGGAAAAAGGAGGCAGAAAAAAACAAAACCAGTGAAGCACAAAACACTCACTTACATTGTTTCCATTACTGTGCACCTTAAAGGAACTTCATAATACCTGTGTTAAGTAGCTGTTTTGGAGCTTTTGACCATATCACAGGCTCTTCATCAATCAAATGAATTTGGTTAATTGCTATAGGACAGTAGAGGGTCAATGTTTTAAGTCAACATGGGTGAGAAGTCCTAGAAAAGGCTCAGGATCATGGAAAGCTTTACAGTTCAATGACAATCAAACTCAGTCTGCTAATGACGACCGTGTAGTGACGACAGTGGTTAAGTAGATGTAATATTTTCCTCTGAAATGTAGTGAATTAGAAGAAGAAAATAGAAACACAAGTGAAGTACAAGTACCTCAAAAGTGCAGTATGTACTTATTTTCCTGAAGAAGCAGCAGACAGTTATGGACACAATATGAGTGATTGTGTGTTTGTCCTTCACTGGTTTTGGTTCCTCCCTTTTCTTCTGTCTTTTTCACCGCGTCTCATTGTAGAAAAGCTCCCCATTATAGTAACATACAGTCGTGTGCTCACAGAAATGTCAGCTTGATTATGCTGATTTATTCAGATGTCAATAAACTCTAAAGTCACAGAATCTGCTGTGACCAAACCCAGCCGAGCGAAGGCAAATCAGCACAGAGCTATTGTCCAGAAACAAGGCTCAGTGTATAGTTTCCCTGGTAGTCTGGGCACGTCTCAATGAGATGATCTCACACATACCTCCATGTAATGATTATTATGAGTCCACTGGCCTCACACAAACACACACACACACACACACAAAAATGTACACACAGACTAAATGAGTTCGAGGCGGCCACTGCTGCGTTGCCACTCGTTCAGACGTGTCTATCAGCCTGGCGCAGATGTGTCGCATTTATTAATATGCGTGCTGTCTCTGTTTACCCGTCGAGATGTATCTGATATCATTCGCCTTCACCCTGCACCCCCCCCACCACCACCACCACCCTCCTCTCTTCTCTCACCAGTTCTGTGGCACCATGAGCTGAGAGCCTCATAAAATTTCATTAAAAACAACACGCTCGGCAGAGGCAAATTTATGAGCCCCATTTATTTTAATCACAACTCTTTGGGAAAGGCTTCTCAATGCAATTTGTGTTATTGTGTGCTGAACTGATTGCTGAGTCCTGGGGTCTCTGGTGCCTCTCCTCATGAGAAGGGCACTAAGTTTGTTTTTTTTTTTTTCAGCCATGAGAGGGACATTAAGTTGCTCCCATCGTGCAGATAAAAGCAGTTTGACATGTCATTATCAGTAAGAATACATGACACATTTAGCTGGGAATGGATGATACATCTCGTGTAATATGGGAAGATTCACCGGAGCAGGTAAAATATAATTCTGTGTGTTTATTTCCTGGGTGAAATCATGACCACGTGCATGCCAGAATGGAGGCAAACAATGGGTCATCATCTCTGAAAACCAGGATTTACGCTGGCAAAGGAATCAGGCTGGCTTTCACACACTGAACTGGGTTAATGATATGAAACTAATGCCTATTTTTAGATTAAACCTGCAATACTTCATGCACACATTTGCCAATTCTCATGTAGGTGAGTTAATACAGGGCTACAGTGCAACCTGAGCTCAGACTGAACACTTGATTGTCTGTAAAGCAACAATAACCAGCAGGAAACTGAGGCTCTGCTGCCAGCGGTGATAAAGAGATTAATATCTGATTAGAGGATGAGATGTCTAATGTTTAATTTTGTAATTACCAGGATTAGGTTCATTGCTTTCATCTTAATGTTGGTTCCCGTGGACCCGCCCTCCACACGGGGAACACATTTCTTCCTGAGCCTTCACAGCCCGTTAATGAACAGCAGCTGAGGAGGAAAATGAGCACGGAACAATGTGTTTCGACCGGAGATTGCGAGGGCCCTTCTTGCACACACACACACACACACACACACACACACACACACACAGATCCACGAAAACACACAAGTAAACACACACACACACACATGGACAGACAATTACCCAATGTAATTTTTAGCACATGCACACTGGAGATTCAATCATGACTGCTCTCATTACAGCAGCAGATCAATCACTGCTGACAGCAAGAAAAAGAGGGAGAAATGGGAACAAAAACATGAAGCTCAGGTGATGCAGAGCAAACAAAAGAGCTGCTTGCTTTTGATTACATATTGTTGTGCCTTCCATTCAAGTTTATTGACTCTAGAGGCTTTTTGCCCATTTATCTGGGCAGAATCTCCACTAGAATCAGGACAGTCTGAGGGTGACGGTGATCAGAAAAAAAGTCTCTACATCCCAAAATCCAAATGAATAAAACTACCAGAACCAGGAGTCACTCTCATCACTCCCCCCTGAACAAGTTTGAAACCCACCTGAGCTGATACCGTAGGTGCAGTCCGGGGAGAATCTGGGCTCCGCTCTGCCGCCGCCGGCGCGCCGCTGCTGGGCACCGGGAGACGCAGCCGCCGCCGCCGCCGCCGCCGCCGCGCTGCCCGCCGGCGCGGAGGTGGACGTCGGGACCCTGCTGCTGGGCCTGTTCTCACATGGGAAACGATGCTCCCGCTGAGGCGTCGGGTGATGCTGCTGGCTGCTGCTGATGGCGACGCTGGTTTGGTGGAGCTGCGGCTGGTGGTGGTGGTGTTGTTGGTGGTGTTGGTGCGGCTGGAAGTGATGAGGCTGCTCCGGATGGAAAGTGAAGTGATGCCCGTCGCCGAACAGAGGCACCTCGGCCGCGGCGGACCTGTCAAAGCGCGACTTGCCCGCGGAGCGCTTGCTCTGGAAGGTTTTCAGGCTGCTGAACGGACCCCGCTGCTGTCGGCACATCTTCGGGGCGCAGGGCCCCTCATCGGCGGGCTGCGTCTCTCCCTCCATCCCTGCCGGGTGTCACGGCGCGGCGGGCGGCTCCGGGTCGGGATCGCGGCGCGCCGGTGTGACAGGCAGCTGATGGCTTGGGGGATGCTGAGGGGAGGGGGGGGGGGGGAGATGGAGGGGGGGGTCAGATCCGTCACTGTCTGGCTCGGTTTCCCTTCATGCTCACTGTGTGAAGGTGGGGGGGGGGGGGGGGCTGGTTCACTGACAAGCCGCCGCTCCAATCCCCGGTCGGGAGCTCCGGCACCGAGGCTCCTCCGGAGGGGAAATGCGGGCGGGACTTGCGCCGCCGCCTGCCTCCTTTTGTAGCCGCCATCCAGCCAGAGAACAATCTGAACGTGAGGAGGAAAAAAAAAAAAAAAAAAGAAAAAGAAGGAGCGAATCCGACAAATGAAATCGCAGAGGCCATTTTGCTACAGAGCTCAAAGCCTCAGCGGAGCAACGTGAGCGCAAAGGAAAGAAAAGGCCACACGCACCCGGACCGCAGCTTAAAACGAGCAGATAGTACAATAGGAAACACTGACATAGTATTTAATTATGCTTTCTCTAAATTATTATTGCATTTATACAAATTAATCAAATAAATTGCTCAAAAAAATAATATGATTTCAGACATTTTGGTCCTAAATTCCACAGACTTCCATATTATATAGACTATATTTTTGCATATATCCATATTTATAGCCTACTTTTTTAAAGTAATCAAAAGACCAACTGTGTAACTTCAGTCAGAATTGCCCTTCATGTGTGATGTCCATGGTTCTCAGGCGTCCAGCAGCCTGCAGGACTAAAAGTTTGCAGCGCCACATGGGGGCGCCACAGCAGCAGGCTGCAGAGAGACCTGCTGCTGCTCAACATAATCCTGTTTTTGTGCTCAACCTTTTCAACAGGTTCAGTTTTTGCTTCAGTGTAATATCAAAACACCAGCAAGTGCTTAGTCAATATTGTTTCTAGACGCCAAACCGAACATGGCTGCAGGCCAATAATGAGAGATAGGCTGCAGGAAGTTATGAAGTGTACAGTCTGAAGAGTAAACATAAAATGTTCTGCAAAAGTTTTCTATTTCCTCTCTTTGATTCAGCTCTAAATCGCATTAAAGTGAGCTTGTGTAACTCTAGCTGCTTTATTGGCCACAAAAAGAGATATTTACAAGATAATTCTTTAGTTCAGTTTGGTTTTAATCTTAAATCAACAGGAAAGAGAAAAACTGTAGAGTGAGCTCACACATTATCATCTGCAGCCCACCTGTCCAGCTGTTAAAAATACAGCCCAAAACACTAAAATGAAAGTGCTGAATGCTAAAAGTTAGTGTTAAAACAAGTGTAACAGTAGCACAAGCAGAGAAGAGTCATTAAGTCAGAAACTGACAGTTTCACAGCAATATCTGGTGTCTCATCAGGTGAGTGTTTTTAATTTAAAAAGTGTTTTATTACTTATGGTGTTTTTATCTGTAACAGAACGATTGTGTTATTTCTAATTTCAAAATGTAGGTTACTTGTTCTCACTGTTTAACATTCATATAGATATTTGTCGTTTTTTTTTTCTCTAATTTGACAGTTTGTGCTTCATGTTTTTATATTTACGGACATTTGAATAAAGTTTAAAGTCTAACATATAAATGTATTTATTTATTTATTTATTCAGTAGTCTGCCTATGGTCTCTCATGCAAAATAAGTTAATTAAGATAGTTTATGCGTCTCTTGAGCACATTCAGGGCTTGAATAAGAGGCATCACTGCACCGCTGCGACCCCCCCCCCCCCCGCCACGTGGACGCGCACGTCCGGTTAATGGGGGGGTGACGTGCACGTCCACAGCCAGTCACAAAAGCAGCAAGTCACCAGTGAAGTGGGCGCACAACTTCTGCACCGACATCAGCAGAGAGAGGAGCCGGAGCTGCAGGTCACTCTGACATGTCCGGACGACTCAAAGTTCAGTGATGACATTTTTAAAAAGTGACTCACGGAGAAGATTCAATTGAGGATTTTTTTTTTTCTCGCTTTGCAGTTTCTGGCAACTTTTGGCCCGGCTCGGATGGTGGAAAGATGACGGTGACCTAAGTTTTTTTTTTCCGTCCGTGGATCCATCCGTTTCTCCGTCTGCAGATCCCCTCTCGATGCAGAGCCTGTGACCCGGGCTCACACCGCCAGGACGCAGGGAACCGTCAACCCCAGGCCGGGATGGTGCGCCTGCTCAGCTGCCTGCTGCTGGGATATCTCACCTGGAACCTGCGGATATCGGACGCGCAGGGGGAGTACTGCCACGGCTGGCTGGACGCCAGTGGGAATTATCACGAGGGCTTCCAGTGTCCGGAGGACTTTGACACCATGGACGCGACCGTGTGCTGCGGCTCCTGCTCGCTGCGCTACTGCTGCGCCGCCGCCGACGCGCGGCTGGACCAGGGCGGCTGCACCAACGACCGGGAGGTGGACAACACCGAGTACGCGGCGCGTAAGTTGGGTGGGGGGGGGGGGTTTAAACTCACCGGTGCAGCAATGAAAAGCACACATGAGGGGAAAAAACAACACAGATGCGTCATTTAATTATTAAATCGATTGTAGTTAACTTGGAGAAATAAAAAACTTTTCTAAAGTTTTGGTGCATCCAAGGGCAACATATGAATGTGTGTTAAATTGTAAAGAAAGGAGGCAGGAAAAAACTAAAAGTAGACACTGGTGTGTTTAAAATTGTTAGAAGTATATGGTGTGTTTTACAGGACTGCATGTTTTCATATGTTTTTGTATGTTTTAAGGTTTTTTTTCATGTAGTTCCAGCATTAATCTACCAAAGTGTCCAGTTTCCAGCACCTGCTTTTATCTCCTGTGGCTTCGTTTGACCTCAGCTCACTGCAGATTGCAATCAGCGTTTCTGATGTGCATCACTCAACAAATTCTTAAATTCTTAAAACGAATTCTTTAAAAAATCTTTGAGCAGAAATTAGTACAGAACTCACTGGATCACAATGCAGGAGTGTTTTCCACAACTTTCTCATACAAGCAGGCTTATTGTGCTGCCAAATATAAAACACAGTCACTTTGACAGCTCACTAATTTGAAATAATCACATTATGAGACAGCAACTCATTTTCTTTGGCTTCTTTAAATATTTTAACAGACTCAAAGTGTGACATTAACCCTCTGTTAGTTGTGAAGTCCTTAATAATAGCTCTCTTTAACCCCCAAAATTTGATCAGTTTTCTTTAAATTTCCCGAACAGATAAGCCGTGGAGCTTTAACTGAACTGACTGTGTGCTGGCAATTTCCTATTTTTATCAAAATAAATAAACATTCCCAAAGTGCAATTTGGGTTGCAAGTGTAACCTGACCTGTTTGTGTTGTCCAGCAGGAATGTGTCTGTGGTGTTTTCTTAATAATAAAATACAATAATGTTTAGTATCACAATTATAGGCACCATAAATAACAGTACAGGCTGTAGTTTTTAGTGACTTAAAACTTAGTTACTTAACCCCCCCCCCCAAGTAGTTGAAGGCAGAAAAAGATGTTTAAAGTTTGTCAACAACTGTAACTCCTCCTGTGGGCATCTGTAAGTGGAGGCTGGTGTATAAACAGATAATGAATGGTAATTTAGTTAAACACAAATAGATTAATGTAATGTAGATTAATAAACAATTAACATGTTCTTATATCATCTACATTATAGTGTAGTGTGTATAGTGCTTGTAAATAATAAATAGTGGGGTTAAAGTACAGTGTTTTTTTTTTTTTATCTTTGATTTATTAATTTTATCTGAACATTTTCCAGCTGTTAAATGTGTTGTATTTGTGTCTTCTTGGTAATGAAAATAGAAAATCAGAACCCTAATCATGGTGGGTGTTTTCCTTACATATACACACATTTAAGTAACCTGTAGCTTTCCGTCTCGTGAAGGTGCTTCCTCATTATTGATCCTAACCAGCCTGCGTTTCCTCTGCCCCTCAGAGCCCGTCTATGTGCCCTTCCTAATGGTGGGAAGCATCTTCGTCGCCTTCGTCGTGGTCGGCTCTCTGGTGGCCGTCTACTGCTGCACCTGCCTGCGGCCCAAGCAGCCGACCCAGCAGCCCATTCGCTTCTCCCTGCGCAGCTACCAGGGCGAGACCATCCCCATGATCCTCACCACCGCTCCCCCGAGCCTCCGCGCCCCGTCGCGGCAGTCCAGCACGGCCACCACCAGCTCCAGCTCGGCCGGAGGCGGCAGCTCCATGCGGAGGTTTTCTCTCGGAGGTCAGGGGCAGCAGCAGCAGCAGCAGCAGCACGGCTGCCTGGTGTCTGCCACCGTCTCCTCGTCGGCCTCCACCCAGACCCCTCAGACTCTGCCTCCACCTCCGCCTCCGCCTTACACATCCCCACCAGCACCCATGTCTGGAGGCATCCAGCACCAGCTGCCCCCCACCCACACCCAGCTGCAGCTCCACCAGCCCTCCATGCCCTCTCACCCCTCTCAGAGCACCGGGTTCCTCCTGCCGCAGCAGTACTTCTTCCCCCTGCAGCCCGACGCCTTCACAGCAGCCAAGGGCTTTGCCGACTTTGGACAGAGCTGACAGGGCTCCCAGCGGGGGGAAATAGAGGGATTACAAGGTTTTTCAGATGACGGGATGTGAGCCGGCGAGGACGAACACACTGCAACACAGCTGGTGGTGTTTGGGTGGAAGGCCCGGGCCGGATGGACGGACACAGAGAGCGCGACAGGACGACGAGGGATAAAGTACAACAAAGCTGCTGTGGATGAGCAACGTGGCCCGAGGTGTTTCCCCCTCTGCATCAACAAACCTGTTAGAGGCAGTAACAGTTTTGAATCTTGTGCACTTTTATCATATATTGTTAACAGACTTCACTGGCCTACATTTTATATTTTTATACATACTGTTTTTCAAGGTGACAGCTTGCAATACAGACTAAAATCTTGCCAATTTATCACACCTTTCTTAAAAAAACAGAAATACTGTAAAGGCATACGGCACCAACACTGTCACTCTGAGACTCTGAGCATTGTTACATTATTAGAAATAGATATTGGAAACCAGGGAAATATTGTTTTTTGACAATCGCAAGGACTTCTGAAAGAGAGGAGAACCTGATACACAAAGGACATTTTATTTTGGAGGAAATGTGGACTTTCATAAGATGTTGTACAGGCATTATAGCCAGAGCAGGGTTGTCATATTGATTCCCTAATTTACAGAAAATAAAACGTTGACTCTCAGTGTCTCTACTGTGAACTGATAAATGTACAGGAAAGTCTGTTAAATTACATTTTTTGACCTTTGAGCCCAAAAAGTGTGCTCTGAAGGAAGCCTCATCATCACTCAGACAAAAAGGAAACCGGAGCGGTCGGGCCTGCACAGCAGCTCCCTACCTGTCGCTCATTCTTGCGCCAGACTTCACAGCAGGAATGCAGCGCTGAGATCAGTCATTGTCAGTGTTCAATGAGCATGGCATGGTCACAGTGTTAAAAACAACTCGCCCCAGAAATAGAGGTTTAGGTTGCACCAACAGGTATAGCAAAATCTTGACAAAGACCGTTCTGTTCTCCAGTTATCTCACTGTGAAATAGACTTGGCAATCAGTGTCTCATGAAACTGTTCAAGTCTGAGGATGTTCGCTGCTACGTTCAAGGTTCCCTGACGTCTGAGCCCATTATCACAAAATATAACTTCCACGATGAGTTATTTGACAGATTCCAGCGTTAACTTTTTCAGGTCTTGCTTATCCTCGCGGCTGTCAGTTCGGACTTCAGTTACCACATTCCACCCTCTGCTTATAAAAGGAAAATACAAGTTGTGAACACGTTTTCATGACATTTTCTAAATCTTTTGGATAGGTATAATCTTTCATGTCTTTGATTGACCTCAAATTTCCAGTTTCTTTTCCAAGTTATCCATGAAGGTAGGAATCCTGATTATTACTCATCTCACTGAAGGCTTTGACTTCATTCTGTCCCACAGGTTTGATTGAAATTCACATTTTTTCCCCCTTTTTTCTGGGTCCTAAACTTCTGAAAACTTTTCTCATAACAAAATCGTTCATATATTTTAGTCACTGTGGTGATGAGATCAAGAACAAATTGAAGTTGTAATCTTTAAGATTTTCATAAAATGAAACAACTGTTTGATACCATTTATTTTTTCAACAATACCCCGATGATGTTTTTACGTTCCGTGATTATCTCTCTATATAGTAGTTTTCCTAATTAATGGCGGAGTCCGCCATTCAAGAGCAACACTACTGTTTGTATTCTGGTAGTGTGATAATAAAAATATTGCAGTAATGGAACAATTAGGATCAAACACTGTAAACAGATACACTGCTCATCCTTTCAATACAGTTTGGCTTCTTTATTTAACCAACAAGAATTTCTTTGGCTGCATTGTAAATAGATACACCAGTTTCTCTTTTATTGTATTTCTGACAAAGTAGCTGCTCAACGAGTGTTTTTTTAAAAGTAATTTTAGTGGGGCTAAAACTTACGATTTCTTTAATTATAGATTAATCTGGTCTTAAAATCTTAGGAAATCATCATATAGTTGATCATAATTTCCTAAAACTCAAAGTGTCTTCTTAAAATATCTTGTTTTGTCCAACCAACAGCAAAAAAACCCAAAGATATTTAATATTTAAGCAGAAAATCCTCACATTTGAGAAGCTGGAACAATTGAAATTGCAGATGAATGATTATAGCTTATCGAGAGTAATTGTTTTGGCCAAAAATGTAACATTATCTGGGAGATTTATGTTCCAGAAAATTCTCTGAAATGCTAAATAAGAACAGAAAACTGCTCCCCGATTTATTTAGTATACGTAACCTCATGAACATGAAATTAAAGTACACTTGGGTCACTTTTAATTAATCTGGAAACTTGATTATGCCCCATCTATTACAGGAACAGATTAATGTCTGTTTGGGATCCCGGACAGTTCAACTAAACCCCAGCATCATAACAAATAGGGACTGTATTGGTATCATTTGTTTGTCCTGCATGCAGACTGAAGTATCTCCCTGCCTTTTCCTGTTTAGGTTCTCACTGTGCTGTATGTCCTGTTTGTCGCCACACACAGGCACAGGATGACACAGTGATTACAAACCTGCAAATACACAGAATTACGAATGACGATCACAATGTTCCTCCATGATTGTAAAGTTTATTTCAGTAGTCCTTCATGGCAGTAAAAGACAACACTTATAAGTTTGCAGTCCCAACATGCAGAACAATCATTGAACAAAATGACAGAAAAGAAACAAATATTGAAACAAAAAGTTAAAGGTGCATTTTTTTCTCTTTTGTGAAGTGATCAACACTTGAGGGAGAATCAAAGTAGTACAGTTAACATTTCAGCAAACAGTTTGTGTTATCCATTCATGCAGCCCACGACTTCCACAGACAACAACGTGTTTAGTTTTTCTGGAAAAAGAAAGCAACAGTCCAAGCCTTCCACAACGACGACATCCACATTCAGCAGTTTGGAAAGTTTTGACAAGATGACAACCAATTCAGTTTTAACACTAAAGACCAGCAGAGAAAAATAACCATAGACCCTCACTAAGCTGAGAAACACAAAAGAGCTTTCCTGTAAAGCAGAGGAACACTGCATGAAGAAAACAAGTTACAAACATGTACACTCAAGAAAAATCATATACTGAAACCAGATAATACCAGATATCCACTACTGGAAAGGTACATCGAGTGCTTTGTGCAACATCTCCTGTCGAAGCGAGCTGAGCATCAGAAACTCCCACAGTTGAGGCCGAGAGTTTGACCAAACACACACACACACACACACACACACACACACACACACACACAGTCATACACACACTAACACTCACATTTTCCCGTATGGGCCATGCATCAGCACACGGTAGTACACCATAGCTATACCTGGAGTCGTGCAGACGGACAACTGGAGCAAGCGTCACCACACACACACACACACACACACACACACACACACACACACACACACACACACACACTCATACACAATAAAAGAAACACACCAGGAGGACTGAGATGCCAGAGACTCCCAGTTTCACATAGAGGACACAGACATGCAGTGCATACATAGACGTTATCCACAGTAAAGGTGACACACACACGCACGCACACGCACATACAGCACATGCACATGCAGGCAATAAACTGACACACACACTCACACACACCATCAGAAATCTGATCTCCCATAGGGAGAAGAAAGCAATCACACAGACATTAAGTATTCAATTATAAATAAATCAAGCTGTAACAATATTAATATTAATAATAACAAGACATTTAAGAAAGCTCAGTTTCCTCAATCGATCTATTCTATCCTGCCAGTTTATCAGAGGAAGAAAAAACTAAAAGTTACAGACAGTTCATTACAAAGCCAGTCAATGCAAAATTCATACATCTCCAATATAAAAATACAAATCCACAAAATAACTATAGAGACAAAGTAGTTTTGATATTGTTGTGGAGTTTTCCTGGCTAATATTTCTCTCTCCCTTAAGCTAATGGCACTTATGTTAGAAGGATAAAATCTCCATTTTAAGGGAAACACTATCACCACTGTAAGCTTCAACAAGACCATCAGAGAGCCTCCAGTTCACGTCTACAGGACCAAATCTTAGTTTATACATGTGCCACAAGGCACTCTGTAGTTTTCACATTGTACGAGTGCAATACTGTGGTGGGGAGACAGTGATTTTGTCTTAAGTAGGTGTGTGTGGAGCACTGCTCTAAGCAAGCTGGCTAAACTATTCTTGGCTATCTTTTTCTTCTATGAGGGAAAAGTTCTACGTAGGCACCGTTGTGATTGTTGAGACAGGAGTGATGTGTGGAATGCAATTATTTGTCGAGAGCAATGCTTCTGCTGTAAAAACGGTGGTAACAGGACTACGGTGGGTTGCAGGAGGCAACTTCTTAAAAAAGAAACTAAAAGGAGAAAATAAATAAAACCAGGCACGATATCTACATACTTTAAAAATGAAACTAAAAAAGAAAGAAATGTATTTTAGAAGAAACAAGGATGAAGGCATGAGCAAATGTAAGGCTTTACACAAGAGATGCTTCCTTAAGTGCAAAAGAAATTTAAAATATTACAAATGTCTGCTCTGAAGTGGTCATTTTAGTGCTGGAATACACTCAGGAGTGTGATTACATTTGGTTTAAAGTTTCCCGAATTCACTAGTACTTGGAAGATTGTATATACGACTGCTCTTTGGCAATCTTTCACATCCAAAACCTCTATAACGAATCATCATCCAGTGTTTTCTATAATAACAGTGTTTAGGAGTTTGATTTGAATTTGATTAAAGGATTTTAAATGAGTTTCAATAGAGAAGAGACGTTCACTCCAACAAACTGAGCGAGAACAGTGAAGAACTTCAGACCACAGACTACTAAGAAAGCACAGTGCTCATCATGTCTGCTGGACACACAACTACAGCTGATAGTGAACATGTTTTGTTTTGTTCCTTGTTTTTTTTTTTTTTTCCTCCCTTTTTCAAAGACAACACAATGTCACTCTCCACTGTCCATTTCATATTCATGCCCAAAAATCCCCTCAGTGCTGGAGGCACACGCTCGCACCTCCTCTTCTCCTCGTTAAGCTTCAAATATCGCCATTAGAAACGGCTGCTGTGGCTCCGGATTGGCCGGCGGCTCACCACTCGTTGGTCCTCTGTTTGGTGGTGTCGTACGCTCTGATGACCTCAGACTGAGACACCACTCCGTTCTCGTCTTGAGAGAAGGCGTAGCCATCTGAAAAAGGGTCGAAGCATTTGAAAGTAAGGTCATGTAGATCAGTGAAGAATGTAATAAAATTACAAATAATGTATTTAAAAAAAAAAAAACTTAAAACAACTGAATAAACTGAAATAACAACTAACAAAAACACAAAAATTAAAGAAATAGTTCAACATTTGGGAAATATGTTTATTTGCTTTTTGCCAAGAGTTGGTTGAGAAACTACAGCCAGCAGCCGGTCAGCTTAGCTTAGCATAAAGACTGTAAACAAGGGGAAAGAGCGAGCCTGACTCTGTCCAAAGGTAACAAAATCTGCCCACCAGCATCTTTGATATTCACCAATTAACACGTTAAATCTTGTTTGTTTAATCCGTAAAATAACTCGAGTGTAAGAACAACAATTTACTTCTTATAGGAACTTATCTGCAAGATGAAGAGCCAGGCTACCTGTTTTTAACCTGTTTTCTGTCTTTAGTCATTTATTTTTGACCAAAATTAGGTAATTTAACAACACTTAAACACTATTCTGAAGATAAAACACTTTTCGTTTCCCAAGTTGCGCCACTGTTTGCTATCAACTAGGGAACAAGTAAAATAAATTGTTTTTATCATGCAGCTTACAGAATGTTTTTGAGAAATGGACGCATATGTAATGTAATGCTAATGCTAATACATGAGAGCACAAACCGGGGCTTGGCTGTAGTTTCATACTTAACGCACGGATGTGAAAGTGGTCTCGATCTTCTTACTCTCTGCAAGAAAGCGATTAACCATTTTCCCAAAATGTTGCACTATTCCTTTAAAATAAATCATGTGATGAAAATAATACACTAAAAGGAGTTTATACAAAAGTAATACAGGTTCCCCAAGAGTTTTATCTGTAATACAAAAGCAGCCCTGTGATCTACCACCTAAACTTTCCTACAGGGTTCCTTTCTGACCTTTGACCCCTGACTCACCTTCAGGTGTCAAATGACTCGGTCAGTACCTGGAGGCCAGCGGGGAAGTTCAAAGGACCCCGCTGAGACGAGTGCATTGTGGGGGAATAACAGCGCAACATTTCATCATTTCATCATTATCTCGCTCTACTGAACTCAACTCAGGACACACGAGGCACACGAGGGGAAGGACAGGAAGTCAACCAAGTCGGGGAGAGAGGCGTCTATCGGGGAGCTACAGGGGGCTGGAGTTTTAAACGGGCTGAGGTTTGAATAATGAAATTTAAAAAAGGTATCACACAACAACGGTCTCATCCCCACCTATGAGACAAACAAAAAAACAAACTGATCAGACAAAAGACAGAACAGAACAGAGAAAAATAAACAGAAAACCAAACCCATGCTGAGAGTACAACTGGAAAGTTTTTGATGCTGGTTCCAATGTGACACCTGAGTTTTGCTGCTGGATACGAAAGCTATATTTGTTTGATGCATTACTAAACACTTAAGCCCAAACTAAGTCTTAAGTCCCATTCGAACAAGATGGATTTCCCTGGGGGAGCTGGGGGGATTTCAGTATCACCTGCGCTGGTCAGTTATTTTAATCCGGTTGGGAGTACATACGTCTGAGAATTTTCATCCCACACCCCAGTAATAATTACAGCTCCGATTACCAACAGTTTTTTGGCAAACGCGCTTGTTTTCCAAGTCCAGACCAGAAAGACAGTTTAAAAGTGTATCTCTGAGTTTTTATACATGCTGTAGAGCTGCTTTTACTGGCACTGAATTTCATCATTTCTGCACACAGTGTGACAAGTGAAGTGGAAAAGGATTTTGTTAACCTGACAGATCACTTGTTAACGCCAGTTTACTGGTAGAATGAAAGAAAAAAGTCAACATAAATTTTATGAACGCAGGAGCCTGCTGTTGTGATGCAATGTTACAGGTATTTCAGGTATGTCTTTGCTGGTCTACCTTTTTATGTGCAGTATTTAACACTGTTGCAGATATCAGCCCCTTTCTTACTGTATATGCAGAGACTAATCAACATTTAGAAAGATTATGTACTCATGTTTCCTACTCGCCATGTTAAGAAGTCTAACAGTTCTTATCAGCAGTTTGTTAGGCAGATATAGTGCAGGTTAAAACACAGGGAACTGTGGGGCTGCTTGCAGACACAGTTACTGATGTGTGTTTCCTGCATCTTGTGTACGCAGTGTATTTATGAAGAGAAGTGCGATGTGTTACCGCCTCCCAAAAACGCAGGGTGAGCTACTTTGGAGGTGATGGCGCTCGAGCAGATTCATTCAACGTTGATCGATTAACTTCAATCGTTTTCAGCCTGTCCTGATGCCTCCAACTTCAGGCCCATTTGATAAGAAAGGAAGTAAGAGAGAAAAAAAGAAAGAGTTAAAGAAATATCATGTAACTCACGGAGCAGGTTCTGCTGCATGGAGTCAGACCGGTACAAACTGACTGTGCTCTTCTTGAAGACGTTCTTCAGGAGCTGGGCCCTCTCCGTCAAACTACACACACACACAGAAACAGAAACAGGCAGTGTGTTAGCAGCATGCTGAGCACCACAGGCAGATTTAATGACCCATACATCAAGCCCTTCCAGAGTGGATGGACCTGCCAACTGCTCTACCTGCTGGTTCAAACACCATGTAGGGAGACAAAACTCTGGAGACGCAGGGGGAAGAACAAAGCGTGAGTGTATGAGTTACATATTTGAAACAGCATGTTGGCCAGTAGGCATTCATGTAAAGCCAACAAATGTGAGTAAATGAGTCCTTTATGCATATGTATATGTGTTTTTGTGCATGTTTGCAAAATCATCCATGTATCGGTGCGTTTGTATCTCTGCATTCTCTACATGTTTGTTTCTGTAAGTGAGTGTGTGTGTGTGTGTGTGTGTGTGTGTGTGTGTGTGTGTGTGAGTGTGTGTGTGTGTGCGGCCTGCTGGGTCCGGGACAGTGGCCAGGCAGGGGGATCACTTTCAGCCAGCAGGAGATCTCACACTGATCTGCAACATGTTGATTCCTGCAGCAGGCCTCGGACCCCAGAGAGCCGAGCAGACCTGGTCCAACTAATACGTTCTTATAATATATGGCTTTAATATAGATGGACTGTTGCTCTAAATGAGACATTCACTCTTTGAGAGGGGAAAAAAAAAGGGGGACATCTACTCTTATGACATGATTACAGTCAATTCCTGCAATTTAATGTAGCAGCAATTTTAAGATTTCTTCCTTCCACATAGGAATATAGTTGGCAGTGGAACCGTGAGTATCTGTGAAATGTCGAGGGACTTGGGAGGTTAGAAATTATTCTTCCTCCATCTTTAGAATTTGGAAAAAAGCTTTATATTTTGTTTACCAAAGAAATAATGGCCAAGGCGTCGACTCTGTAGCACTGATAGTGTTGTGCCATACAATGATCTCATCGTAGACAATGAAAATCAATGAGAAGGACTGTTTATGGCAGTATTTGATTTTTTATATTAAGTACTTTGATTTAATATTTAATTAATTTGCTGGATTAACCAAAAATGGACATTGTTGTTTTGGTTATTTAACCCAAAAACAAGTTTATCAATATTACTACACGTAACAGGGAAGAAGCTCTAAAATTTGTTCAATGAAAAGTTTGCCTGGGCTTATTTTCTGGGAGACATGAGCAATTTGCAATATTGTGTAATAATAGGTGATGTGGGACTCACCAGCAACCCCTGATTTTCCTAAAGGATCCGTTGTGAAAAACGAACAAAAGAAACTAACAAAAGAAAAAGTGATACAGTGGTGGGACAGGAAGTTTAGCTTTTGGCAGGTGTGGGTAATATAGGATGAGTGGGAAAGATTCCCATACTAATAAATTCTGAGCATTCACATCATCGGACAACTCAACATGGTTATATTACTGCAGAGTTAGTCATGTAACAGACAACTACTGTGCATTAACTGTATACAGTATAATATAACACTATTGCCATTACATTTGGTGAGGCATCCATTTTTGTTTGATTTTCAGGCATTTCTGTATTATTAAATCGCCTAACTGGATATATCAAAGCTTTTAGAAGAGTCATAATAAGGACAAAACATCAGGTCAGTAAATGTAAATGTAAATGTAAAATGTAAATCTAAAGAGTGGCAAGGAGGGTGAAGTGGTGTGTAACTGTACCTCTTTCCATGCACCACTGCCCCAGGATCTTTGGATAAAGCCTCGAGCTCCTGCACCTCATCCACTAGGGTCTTGAAAAACACCCTCTTCACCCTGTAAAAATTAAAAAATATAAAAATCATAAATATGCGACAGATACTTTAAAATGATATGATCTTCAAAGAATTACATTAAAATACACCAGGAAATAAAACTGCTAGCTTTGCAAATCGCTCCTGAGACCTTGAATCTGCTGTAGGATGATGTCAACCAGACCCAGGGCAGAAACACACATTTCCCATGGAGTACTCACTGAGTGGAAAAGCTAGACTTCCTTGAAAGTCCTTACAAAAACTCTGGCAGGAATTTTTTTTCAGGAGATACGAGAGATTCTGGAGGAATTTCCTGTATTGGATGTGTACTGGAGTGATGATGAGCGAGGAGAGCGCAGAGGAGACTCACACTTTGTAGGCCACGTCAAAGACCAGCGAGGTGATTGGGATGAAGACCAGGCCCGTCCAGAAGACCCCCGAACTGAACATCATCTCCGCCTGTCACACACACACACACACACACACATATATATACATTTACTCTCAGGTCACTGTAGACAATGCAGAGTTCAACAACTGATCAGATAAAAAGAAGAGCTCTTCAAAAGACGAAACACCTGATAAAGAATAGCCATTATTATCCTCTGTAGAGCCACATAATGAGAAACATACATGACAAAGGCCGCCCAAAACAAACATTATATTGTGGAAATAGGGAGGAGATGGGTCCAAATAACTTGCTCAAAGTGGGTTAATCCTCTGTGACTAAATGATACCATGTTTTTGTTTTCAGCTCCTCCACCTCTCAGGCCTTCAGGGCGGAGGAAGTACCTGTGAAGTATTTAGACAGCGGTGTCTCTTTCACAGAAAAACAGCTTAACTGTTTGCTGTGTTGAGAGCTCCTGTCAATACATCACAGGAGACACTGGACTGTGATCTGAGGTGCTTTTAATAATACAGTCAATACAACAACCACTCAGGGCAAGAAGCTGTCTGTAGTCCTGATAAAAGTGTTCGCAAAATTCTTGTTTTTGTCGGCAACAAATCATTATTGTCAGCCAAGTTGACTAAAAGTTCACAGACCGAGATGATTTTCTTTGCTGTCACATAAGTCATGTCTGGCATCCTCTGAATTATAAACAATGAGATGAGGTTTTATTTTTAACACAGTATGTAACAAATGTTCACATTGAGTTCATGAGCAAAATAAATCTATAAATGAGGCAGCTGTAATCGTCACTGAGACTCATTTATCTTGCTGAAAGAAAAACACATTTGGATATGATCCAATTCAAGGAGCTCAAGCTTCTTCTCCACACTCAATTGGAAAAATACGATTAATTAGCAGCAGACAGTTGCCTGAGATGATTTAAATTAAAAATCACAAAGCGATGGCCCAGTCAGGAGGTTGTTTTGGGTCCAGCGGGGAGGAGAGATGGGGGATCTTGTTGGTGGGGTTCAAAACCTTTCAGCTTTCTGCGTGGGGATGATGTTTACTTTGGCCCGCTGCTCTGAAACTATCTGTCATTACATGTCCAAGTACAAAACTCCTTGCATTGTAATGTGCCACTTGTTTAAACTACTGGGGGCGTCAGTGTCCTTCCTGTAATGTGACACAGGCAGGGCCCTTAGCGTGCACACACACACACACACACACACACACACACACACACACACACACACACATCAGTGTCAAAACTATCAACGCGCTCAGGTTTGCTCAAATTAGCTAATCTGTTCGCCATTACCTGCAAATTGACTTTGATGTCTGACAAAACACTGGGGGAAGAGGAAATCCCAAATGACAGGAAATCAAAAATGGCCTTTTCCTACAGTTTGAGATGGGACATGGATGAATAGAGCTTTTCAGTGTTGCCCCGGAGGCTGAAAACGTATGAGACGAGGGAAAATTGCATTGAAGCACGGGATATTTTCATGTCAATTTTTGAAATTATGCAGCCCGGTGAGTTTTTCTTGTGCAAGTCAGTTTAATTATTTTCGTTTTCATCCAGTGTATCGTGCATTTTAATGGGAGCGTTTTAGCTGTCTTCAGAGTCCTTTGAAAATAAACCAGGGATGTAAACTCAGCATAGTAAATCAAAGTCGAAAACTTGAAAAATATACCAACTTAGTCTTTCACAAGTTTAATCTATGAACAATATTTATATATCTCCATACATAACTCTGATCCATAAATTATGTATATATACACAAAACCGATACTTAAATCTCAAGTTTATCATAAAATTCAATAATACTGGTTAGAAAAACAGGTACAACAACTCATAATAACATTAGGTACAACTGTGAAAACTACAGAAACCGTAAGACTGTGACAAAGTAACCTAAAACTAAATAAACTGCTGAGTTCTTCAATTTGACGTCAAAGTTTAAAAATCCAAAACAAATCCAACTAATTACAATCAACAAATGTTTGTCCTCAGGCATCTGGACAGGCTCTATGACTGCGAGCGGGGCCAGCAGTGTTGGTGGATGCTAGCAATGTCTCATACCAGGGGACCCCTGGGAGCTGGACGGGGTGAGAGAGGTCCGGGGAGCGGGGCTGTATTTTTAGGACAAACTAATAAACTTGTCTGTCTGGACAGACAGTAGTGTCCGCTGGCATGGGGGTGTGTGTTTTGACAGGCCACGACCCCCATCATGGCCACACACACACACACACACACACACACACACACACACACACACACTCTAGACACAAGACCAGACAGACAGAAGCAATCATACAATGACGTACACTTCTCTCTCTCCCCTCCTTTCCTGTCTATTTTCTGCACAGAGAACTAACAATTAACGCAAAAAAAAAGAGCCAAAAATATATATTTTTTTAAACAAGAGAAGTGGATTTCTGAGTAGAAGGTTAACCTTTCAGTTCCTATATAAATCAGGTTAGAGAACTTGAAGACTTGAACAAGCTACTAAGCTGCTCAGTGGCCAACAGACCAGACTTTGATCCTACTTTGCAGCTTCAAGCTACAGTTTCTGTGAGAGTTGACAAAAGGGCTTTTTTATGTTTAAAACTACAGAACATCAAAGACACTACTTTATTGGAAAACATAAATCCTTAAACTTTGGAAAAATATTTGGAAAGATATCAAGAGAAGTATTTTATACGTCTTTTTCCAAGAAGACTTTTCAGCCACCTGGCTGATCAGGCCTTAGAAAGCCTGTAGTCTCAGCAGTTTGAATTATGTTAATGCCTGGAATTGTAATGGCAAATGTAAATAGAGGTAATCCACTACTTCACTATTCACCCAACAAGTTTACATAATGCTCTGGATTCAGCAAACAAGACTTCATAACACTCTGCCAGCTGTACAACATCCCAGAGATGCTAATATTCAAACACTAGCCTCCTGAATGCACAGAGCTCCTTTGTACAACATTTTTTTATTTGGTAGACTGAGTGGAGAAAGGTTAGACTAAGTATAATCCTGTCTCAGACTTTACTTTGGTCTGCTTCTATCCATGTTGATTCTTCAATTGGCTGAATGCAGCTGTCTTAACCAGACAACACTGTACATGCCGGCTTCAGGGAGGGAAAGGAAATTGAAGATGAAATTGCACATTTGGCCAAATGGGGCTCCAATCCCCGACAGACTTTTTTTGTGAATACAAAGTTAAAGCTTCTTATGGATAAATAGGAAGCGTAGACAGCACAGCATAGAAGAACCAGCTGAGTGACGATGACAGAAAAGACCATGCTCAGTCAAAGACAAAGCGTGAAAAGTAAAACTGACCAAGAAAGTAAATAAAAAGAGCAAACAGGCAGCCTTGCTTTGACAAGACAAATCCACAAATTCCCAGACTGTCATCAGCAGAGACAAATCAGCCAATAACCACCCCAAAAGACGTCAAAATGGAAAACAAACAATGACTTTCTCAGTTGGGTCCTCCATTCACTCCATGCTCTCTGTATGTCGCTTCACAAAGACAGCAAGACCTCGACTAGAAAAACAGAGAAGAAAAAAAAAACCTCTTTACATGAACATTTGTAACTCGGCAGCCTCACAGCCACGACTACACACATGTGATTTACAGTTTGTGTAGGGCAGATTAAAACCGTTTTTCTCACTAATACTGTACACCATGGAAGTTATTACACTAACCATCTGTTGTGGTGTTTATCAATCATTAGCCGAGGGAGGACTAAAGGGTCTGGGTACAAGAGTTTAACAAAACCTCCCAAACGACACGCTCGTGAGTCTCAAAGAAGGAACAAAAGGATTCCAAGAGTACCAGTGAGGGACTAAGTCAACAGCAGTGATGAACAGGGGTCAATAATTCCATCTCTCGGTCTTAGTTTGAAAATCAGGAAAAAATGTTTGACCCTATGACGCAAGAAGCCTTGGGAGCTTGTTTCAGTCTAAACCAGAAGAATTAGAGCTCCCTAAGTCTTAAAAAACAGATTACTCACAGATGTCAGGGATCACACAGGTGCTCAAACTCAAAAACATACACAAATGATCAACAGCCCAGAGTTTAGAGCCAGGCTTTATAACCAATCACATCTTTATGTTTCCTGCCAACTGATGTTTGTTTCACTTATCCCAGTTTTTAGAATCTTTTATCTGAAAGACTACATTAAGATGCACGCTGTATGAAATCTTACTTGTTGGAGCGCGTGAATTCATGACCTGTTTTAAAACGAACCTTTCAGGTATGCTGCAAACAACAATAATCAAACTAAAGATATCTTAATGTTTACTTTGATGGATTACTTGTCTCAAGCAAGTTTCGAGTTTCTCTTTCAGATAATTTCAAAACCAGTTACTGCCTAGAGGGAACACACACACAAAATAAATGATAAATGTGTTGTGGAAACAATAATGGACTTAAATGTGCAAAACATTGCCGTGATCCTTTATGGAATGCAATACCAAAACAGTAAATGGATATAAAATTAAATAAAATGTGCATTCAGACGAGACTAATAATATAGTATGACGTCTGTGTTTAGGGTCCGAATTATAGTAATCCCCCCCCATGAGGACATTCAGTCAAAAAAAGATAACTTTAATAAAGTGGCTGATGAATGAGTGAAGAAAGGGGAGATATATGTTGACAGGAGGCTCATTATGATGATGTTTTTTTGAAGAAAACACTCGCTCATGATTAACTGTAATATAACTCAACTAAAATAAAACTAAATAAATGTGCTCTTAAATATAAACCACTCTTTCAAAATGCCAGTAAGCAGAAACTAATAATTTGATCTTTTAAAAATTATTTTCATTCCTGTTCTTAATCTCATCAACGCTACGAATCAACACACTTAGATAAAATGATTCCTTTCTGCGAAAATGTTTCTTATCACTGAGCAGAACCTGTGGAAGAATCTGATGCACACTTGCACAGTGTAAAATCCATGTGCTGATGACAAGCACTTGAGTCTGAGTGAGAGTCAGAGGTGCTCCACTGCAGCTCGCGGGAGAAATTGGAAAATAGCAAAGGTGTGTTTGAAGAGCGAACAGAAAAAAGGGGTAAAATGTACTGGAGACAGCTGTGTTGATAGCAGAGGCAAGTCAGCAGACAGCAGGTCAGTGTAACAGAGTCTACACGAGGCATCTCCTGAGGTGAAGCTAAGCTGCTTAGTGTGGCAGATTACACTGCTTGAACAGAATAATCTGACATTTTCTTTTGATATCTGTGTCTGACTTTTATGAGGTGCAAACGGGATGAGCCAGTTTGGGAGTACCTATGAGAAGCATACTAGCTGTTTCACTGTGTTCTGTTGGATGGAACCTGCACCTGTATTGTCAATCGTCCAAAGAATATTTAGCCTGACATTGATGAATGTGTTCAAATGACGCAGAGCGCTGCTTAACGTCTCTTGTTAAAGCCGGTGAACTGGGGAATGAGTGAGAGCAGAAACAGGAGGAGAAGGGAGTTCTGGTGTCTGTTATGTTGTTGGCCCGAGGGCCACTCTGCCAGTTTTTTCGACTGGCAGAGTGAGGGGAAGACAGACAAAAAGAGAACAAAGAGCTGCTGAAACAAGTAAAAGAGAAGGAGTAAAAGAAAATAGATGGAATGGCAGAGAGCACGAAAATATGTGACGATTCATGTGCACGTCGAGGAGGCCGTGGTGAAATATGTGTGGCCGCATCGGGGTTGAGAATAATCCTACTCTACAGAGGCTACAAGGTTTGGAGGCGGAGAGTGTGCCTCTGATGCTGTCTCAGGTTTCGGAGAGATGTGTCCCTGTTTGATGATGTACTGGCATCCCCGAGTTGGGGCAGGGGCATAGGGTTACCGACTACCCACAGGACACCATTACTGTCTTCAGTCAAGTGCTGCAGGGCGTGGATGAAAGCACCGGGATTCACAGACGGGGAGTGAAGCTTATACAACCATCACCTGTGTGTGTGCCTGTGTGTGTGTGTGTGTGTGTGTGTGTGTGTGTGTGTGTGTGTGTGTGTGTGAGAACACAAAATGAATGAGCGATTGAGAGCAGAAAAGTCAGCATTTCTATGCATGTGTACTTGGTTAGTTGTGTCATGCACAGGCAACTTGAAACGTTCTTTTTTGCTTTACAGTGTTATATCTAATTTTGTCTTCTGTGCTCAACCTCTTCTGTCCAAAATGTCCAAAATGTCTGTACGGTTAATACAAAGCTACAGCCAGCAGCTGGCTCGTTTGTTTCAGTTTAAAGACTGGAAACAGGAGAAACATCTAGCCTGGCTCTGTCCAAAGGTAAAAAAGTCACTAATTAACAGGTTATACTGTATCTCATTTTTTATGTGCCGGATTATTCTTTTGCTGGACGCAGTAACAGTAACAACTACAGTCTACACTGGTTGCCTGGGATATGGTCTCAGCCAAGAAATAATTCAACAAACTAGATATAACCTGTTAATTAGTGAGCTCTGAAAGTGCAGGTAGGCAGATTTTGTTACCGTCAAACAGAGCCATAGTCTGTTTGTGGTCTTTATGCTATGCCAAGTTTACCAGCTGCCCTCATATATTCAACAGATACGGGAGTGGTATCAATCTTCTCATCCAACTCTTCACCAAAAAGCTTATTTCCCAAAATGTCAAACTTTTGCCTTAAATCATTATATTATGAGCAATAAAACTTAAAATGGACTCTTCAACATCTTCAATCTCACCTAAATCACAACAAACCAAGTCTTTTTTCTCTTCAGGGAGAACATTAAATCTGCCTGTTTCTGTAGCTGATGGTAATGTACATGAACGAAACTGGTTGTTTATCATGAGACAATATGTTCTTAATTGAAGTTTGGACCAAACATCAACAGACCAGCTTTCCTTTTACATAAGGAACAATTTGCATTGAGCACCATGAATATAACACTGTAATTAATTAAACACACAAAAAAAGTGAGCCGCTGTTCAGGATTAACTCTGTTCCAAAGTTGAATTGTCGCACATTATGTCTGACATTTAGAGTTTCCCATCCAATATCACCACTGAGGGCCAAAACTAGTGCAAAGTTCTCCCAAAAATGATGAAATAGCTCTGTAATGAACTGTGTTGCAATTTACAAGTTCACTGAATCCCCAAATGCCAGAAGCATTATCTGAAACAGGACACACACGCACGGGTTGATATTTTCTTCTACTGCATGCTATGTGGTGTGGGGCCTTTTTCTTTGAATAGCTTCCTACTGTGTTTTTGTTCTCTAATGAAAAGATGCCTCATTCTCTTCCCCAGAATGCACTGGGAAATGTCACCTGCGGTTAATAGACACCCATTGGCCACCTGTGGTGATCCAGAGAGACAGTAATCACATTCACACGTAAATAGCAACTCAAAAAACAGTTTTTATTTTATTTTACTATCTTTTTTTTTTAACATTTAATGAACTTTAAAAGGCATTTTAAACTTAAATTTCTGATCCTGGTAATTGTTGGTTATATTTTTAAGACATCAGTGTCTCTCTTTGCTTAGCTCCCAGACTGCTTCACTGTTTCAATGTCACCTGTGGATACTCAGAGCCCAGGGAGGGCAATGTAACACAAACATTGGGCTAATTGGCCCAATTAAGTCATTATGCAACACAAGCCAGAGGTCTGACAGTTTACACCGCTCTGGTTCTCCTTACACAGACTTGTGTCAAGTTTAACTCTGAAATTTCCCACTAGCATTTGACTGTAGCAGAAAATGAATTATGAGTCACTGCAGGTCTGTCAGTGATAGACAATTATATGAGCAGTTTCTTTGGTACCAGAGGAAGTTGTTGCTGAGAGAGAGAGAGAGAGAGAGAGAGAGAGAGAGAGAGAGAGAGAGAGAGAGAGACTGCGTATGTGTGTGTAGATGTGTATGCATTGTGTTGGAGTACATGCTAGAGTGGGTGTGTTTACCTCTCCTGACATGTCGGGAGCCAGAGGGATGAGGGGCCACAGGGAGGAGTAGATAATGAAAAACACCACCCATAGGCCGATGCTTCCCCAGATGGCGATGTGACTGAACTGTTGTGGAGAATCAGAGGACAGTAAGGAAAGTGTTCAGGCTCTTCATTTACTGTAGATTTGAGCTTTACTACAATTTACCTTATCTCTTCTGTTATCTTGTCTTATCTGTTGCCATTTTTATAATTTGGGCATAGAAGTTCCCATTGAGTGGCTTCTAGTAACGGAGTTACCACATGGTACATGTAATTTCACTGGATTTACAGTTACAAGCTCAGTGGGAACGAACCATAAAGAGATTTGGAGATAAGAAGAGGATGTAACATATGTCACAAGTATCGGTGGTCATATAAAATGGAGGAACTGGAAAGAGATAACAGATCCTTAGCGAGAGAGGAGAGAGCCATCAACTTACCATGGTCCAGGACGAGGTCTCAAGGCCGGCTTTAAGACAAACTGTGATGACCACAAACTGTGGAGACACAAATCACACTGGCATGAAACCAAGACTGACTTTAATACTAAAATCGCTCATGGTAAGTGCATCACACATATCTGAATCTTCCATTAAATACATATATTTGTTTTTTACATACTGAAAATTGGAAAAGATCAGTAGAGAAAACAAAAGGCACAAGCAAAGGAAGTAAAACTGACGTTAATTCACAGAAATTGGATAACACTTGGCTCAGACACCTGAACCGTTTAACACTGACTGTCAAGAAGATTGGTGCACTTACTGTGTAAACCATGTTGCCTAAGAGGAGATAGTCTGGAGTTCTTCCGTTGCCAAAAACTGTATCTGTGAAGGAAATCAACAACAGAAGCTTTTAGGGTCAGAGCTGTCTCTTTTCAGCTCTTGGGTTTCATACAGAGTTCCATTTGGTGTTCCAAAGAGTAAACAACCAGACAGCACATAGGAGATTACTTTACCTTTAGTTTTTAGTTTACTTTACTATTACTTTTATCTCGGTGTAAACTTTGTTGTGAAACGCCCTGTTGAAGACTCAGATTTAAAAGCGGACATGGGAACATGAGGTGAAAACCACTAATATCCTTTGAGAGAGGCTGGAAAGTTAATTCTGTCTTTCGCAACTATTAGGACAGAGTGTTTCTGTGAAAAGCAATCAGTAAGACTGAAAAGCAGGATTGGTGTGCATTAATCATAGTCAGAAATTAAATGTTCTGGCTAATTCAGTGCTGAAATAGAGAGAACAGGACTGTTTTTTTCTGACAAAATGGTTATTTATTCTGCCATTAAATTGGAATCCAACTTCCTGAGAACACTTTTCCTAAAACAGAGGCGCCTAAATTACTTCCTAAATTAGTAAAATAGAAATGAACTGCAAATCACACAGACACATCGCTCCAAACTGCCCATGTTGGTTTGGGCTGAGGCTAAAATATCAGCAGTGTCCAACTGCCAGTAAAGAAAGAGAGAGAAGCTCCCTTTCCCTTTACTTCCGGCTGGTCACATGTCTTGTGTGCGCTGAGGCTTTGCTGACAGCCTGTCAGTCAGAGTGAAGGGGCTTGGCGCCTTTGTTTGGAGAGCAGGCCCAAGCTTGTGTGGTCCTCTGCTCTGGCCAGCCAAGACTTACAGGCTCAAAGATCCCTATTCTCTCTGCATGCACACACAGAAACCTTGCATCTTAATGTGCACAAACATGCACAATTGACCAACGGATAAATAAAGTTATTGTAAATTCAATAAAAGTTGTATTGCATGCACAAAAAGACTGATAGTTGTCTTTTTGGAATAAAAGCACCATTGTCTGCACTGAACAATTACCTGGGAAGTTTGTATCTGAGTGGTGTGTTTATAAAAGATGAAGTAAGTGCGAATAACTTTGTGCAAAAGCGTTTCAGCAGGTTACTGTGTGTCTCTCTCGCTGGAGCACACACATGTTTGCAATTCATGACTGGACGGCTGAAGAGAGAACTAATTAAGACAAAGTATGTGAGTTTGACCGTCCTCCCTCTTCATCCACCGCGTTCACGAGAGCCGTGGTGGAGTCTCTGGGAGCTACTTACCATGCTGGAAGGCCTTAAGGGGGAACCAGAAGAGGATGACGGAGTGGAAGAGGCCGTTCAGACAATGGGCCCAGAAGACCTGCAAAATAGAGGGGAGAAGGATGGAGGGGAAGGAGGCAGGGAGGAGGAGGCAGACAGGGGTGGGGGGATGGAGGCGGCAGGAGATTCCATGAAGAGAGTGAGAGGGAGAGACAGAGAGGGGGGAAAAAAAGCATGAGAAGAGGGTGTGGGGAGCTCCAGCCTCCCATGTGACCCATGACCTGGGCCTTTTGTGCCAGCCCAGTGCTAGGCTAAGTGGCGGTTTTGTCGGGGCCTCCTCGCTGAATGGCCACCCCGCTGACAGACACGTTGTATATCCTCTGTGTGTGTTATGGGGGAGAGAGGCTGCTGAGTGTGTGTACGAGCAGTGAAAGGCAAGTGGACAACGTCAGTGTGCAGGTTTTAACTTCTATTTTTGTTTTATTTTTTATACCGTATTGAGCAGAATCCCCCCCCAAAAAAGTAGAAAAAAGCATTGAGCATAAGAAACTGCAAAATACATGTCCTTGCCTCGACGGTAAAAAAATTGTAAAGCATTAATATATGTGCTGCCGGTGTGGGGGTTTCCTCTTATTACATTTCATTAGGCTTCGGCCCTTTCATGAGAGAATTTTAACTGGTGTAGAAATAAATGACAGGAGAGTTTAAACAAGCAGAAATCAGTCTAGAAACACACACAGGGAGACTGACAGGCCTGACAGAGATTAAACTGTTTTCATGGTTATTATTAAGGGCTTGGAAAATCGCGGTGTGGACCGCAGTCTGCGTGTGTGTCTGTGTATGCAAGCATGCAGACTTTGGATGAGTCGTTTAAATCAATACTCCCACTCCAAAACCACCTTGTTTCAAATTTACATTATGCAACACCAGAGCCAAACAAAACACTAATGGGCGATGTAGCATGAAACAGCCGTGAAATCTATTCTGCCAAAAAATGCTCCACATTTGTGCCCCCTTTTCCTCCTCTGTGCTGACCCAGACGTTGGTGTTAATTCAGAGAGCTGAAAATTTGTCAAACCCAGAGAGTAGACGGCTGACGGAGGAAAAATAAAAACCGAAAAAACATCAAATTTTAATCTTTGGCCTCTTTTTAATCATAGGCTCCTGGCAGACGACAGGTTAAAGGCTGCCTTTCTGAAAAACACCCTTTCCAAAACTTCAGCAAACCTGTCAGTAAAACATAAAACATGACTTATTTAAGACAAACTGGACACCATTAAAAGTACAAATTTCTTGGGATTTCCACAGGTTTGAGTCACTTTAGAATAACTACTAGAACTGCTTTATATCGTAAAAGAGGGGAAAGTATTAGAGAGTAAATCAGGATGGAATACAGTGAAGGGAAACATCTTGTTCTAGACTATGAGCCTTTATAATATACCTTGGCCTCTGTGGCATGACCTTCTCACCTTTTCTATCGACTAAACAAAGTCTCCCAGCAGCCACCCACCACCCAGGATTACCCCCCCCCCCCCCCCCCCCCAATCCCCCCACTGTGTACATAAAACCCAATACACTGAGCGAGGGGTGGCCGAAACCAACCCCCGCTCCTCCATCTCTGTGATCAAATGTGGACTAAATGATAATGTAATGATAACAATAACATGTTTATTCCAATTAGCCTCCCACTGACAGGCTCAGCTCTCTATCAGCCTCCTCCTCAACTAAATATATATAACACTGTGGGGTGCAAACAAGTCTAGTTTCCCCTTCACAATAATGAATGCTAATGAAATCAATAAATGTTCATAATCATTTGTCACAGTGGGATCCTCCCTTTCACCCCTCCAGCCACCCTGCTCTCTTTCTTTCCGTTGTATCCCAGCAAGTTGCTAGGGATCCCCTCCGAATGAATGCCCTATCTGTCCTGTAAAGATTCTGCCCTTTGTGGAACACCTAATTGGCCAAAAAAAAAAAAGCATGAATGCCAGTAATTAATATTGCACCAAATATTTCCAGAGCTGCTCACCCCTTCCCATTTCTTTTCGAACGGGTAAGGTAAGACGGGGAAGAAGTACAACAGTATAAGAGAGGGAAAGGTGCTGTATAAGAGGTGATAGTTGCTGGTAAACTGCTATAATTACTAACACCACATAAAGGGGAGCGTGGTTTATTAGAGTGACTGTGACTGAAGAGTCAAGTGGAATATGTAATTAAAACTGAACAGGCGACAGTTGATTCCACGCCTCGAGTTTCTAACACCCTCTGTCACTCCCCTCTCTCACCTCAACACAAACAGCTTTAATTCACAAAGACAGTATCTGTTGTGTACAAAAGAGCCAGGCGTGCAAAAAGACAGGCTTCGAGGGGCCAAATTCCTGCTGGATTTTCTCGCCTCGCCTCAGGCCAGCTGCAAGGAAAATATCTCGGGAAAAGAGTGGACAAGCCAGCAAAAACAACCTGCTGACCTGGCCGAGTCATCATTTATGGGTCTTGGAAAATGTGGCCCAAACAAAATTCAGGTTCATTTACTTCTAACTATCAGACGCATACTTCTGTGACCCTTTTTTGGCACCAAAAAAATTAATGAAGTCTTCGAAAAAAGTAAATGAAGGGAAAAATCCACCCTACAACAGAATTCAACCAAACTTTTGGACGATTAAATCCGCAGTAGTGAGGACAAATCACTTTAATCTTCTGTGTCTTCTGTGTCTGTTTTTCTATCAAATTACCTCAATTTCTTTAATTACCAAAAACAAACCAGACTATAACAAATAGTGCCCTTACATACATTAACTCGCCCAAGGACCTAGAGTGTATTCATTAATCATGTGAGTTAACAATCTCAAATATTGTTCATAATTTTTTTTCATAATAATACCTCTGGGAGAGATTTGCTTACATACATTCTGTTTACAGTTAATCAAACAGGTATGACATTAAAATGGCTGCAAATAACTAATAACTAACTAATAATCTATAAAATGTTGGAAATAGTTAAAAAAAAAAAAGGCTGTTATAATGTCCCACTGCCCAGCATGATGTATTCAAATATTTTTTGCAACAAACAAAAAAGTCAAAGTTGTCAACAAATTTTCTGCCAAATCACTAATTGATCTATCAACTAATTGTTGCAGCTCTAGACATTAGGGTCAGAAAAAAATGATTCCGTGGATCTTAGTTTGGACAGAATTTGGAGGATTTTACTTTAATAGGCTATGTTTAAATGGATGAGCTGTCTCCTTGTGACTAACAAACCATATACTTTACTTGGCCGATCTTAAAACTGCCAGTGTCAGACGTTAGTAGCCGTTGTTTAGTAACACTGGAGGTGGAAACTCTTGTTATTTCATACATTCAGTGTGGTCCAGGATGGGTTAAACTCAATGTGACAGCCATGCTTTGAGAACAAACAACTCCCTCACTTAAACAAATTGCATAATTTTCCGCAACAAACGCTGTCACACAATGACAGCACACTCTCTCCAATCCCTCTTTCCCCCGATTCTTTCTGCTGCATCCCCCAACCCATCTGACCTTCCCTGCCCCTGACCGCCACGGCCTAGCCGTCTTTAATCCACCTCTATGCGGTGCTAAACAGGTCACCACGCCTGTGAGAAGGGTCCAAGGCTCTGGCACAGCATGGAGAAAGGAGGAGACGTCTTTATTACCAGCGGGGGAAAGCTAACGGACAGCCCCTACTACCAGACAGAATAGGTCAAGCCAGGCCAAACCAGGCTTCGACTGGAGACCCACTGACTGCAGCTGCCAGGTCACTGTGACGGGAGGTGCATCGGTCCCGAACAACACGACAGGAACATCTCGTGTCATTAATGTGATGTTAATTGGTTGTAAGAGCTAGAACATTTGACCCTTTCATTTGTGTGGTGGAGCACAAATGTAATTCTAAATTTTAGAGGTTACGATAGAAAATTACAGAATTTGTGAGTGTTTAATGACACTTAATACTAGTTGAGCTGTAGAAAATTAGCAAAATGTCAGGACTCTAACATCAAAAGACCAAAGATTTGAAAGAGAAGGTAATTCAGATAACACAAAAAATAACTGCAACAAAAAGACCAAAGTGAGAATGATAAAAAAGTAATCTAATAGTATTTAAATCTGGTCATGTGAAAAAAAAAAAAACAGTAAATATGCACATAAAGAACATGTGATAGCGACTATAGCGATACCTTGGTATTAAAGCCCATAGCATTCTGGGAGGTTTTGTAGAGCTCTGGGTATTTCAGCATGTTCTCTTTCCTGCAGGAGCGCTCAAATATTCCCAGAGTGAGAGGAGGCAGAGCAGTGAAGATCTGCGTAAGGAAGAAAAAGAAAAAACACACACAGATAACTTCTGATTATTTTATGTTTCACACAAATATTTCAATTTCCAACAAATGAAACCAACACAAATGATCACATTTATTTGTTCTAAAACATTGTTAAGCATGAAAATCCATTCTTGGCCCTGACCAAACTTGTACTTTAGGTACTTAAGCAAACACATTTAAGCAACTGAAAGCCAAAATAACTTTGCAGACTTCACCAAAGTCATAAAACTACAGTATGTGCACAGTGTAGTTGAATTAAATGTTTAATTGTTTCAAACTTGTGGTGACCAAATCTCCATATGTTACATTTTCTAGACGAATTTGCGTCATTTTGTTCTCCACTTGCCCCATTCTTTATTTTACATCATTGAAGACCATTGACCTTAAAACCCTTCAGGGTTTCTTATTTGTCATGCTTTAAGTCTGTTCATATGCAAAACCCATCTCCAATGAACATCTGCGATGCTCTCGACTAAGAAGCAGGTATTTAAGCCTAGCTGAAGTGTAATTTCTTAGTGGTGTTGTAATGTTGTTCTGTATAGCAGCTGCTGAGAGAGGAGTGATCGCATTGTGTGGCTGGGGGGCTCAGTGGGTCAGTTGGTGTGAGTTCCCTGCAGACCCATCTGGGAGGGGAGTCTGCAGGCCTCAGACTGCAGGACTAGCGGGCCACAGGACATGCTCCACTGGGCTCCTTTCTTATTCAGAGCCAGGCCCAGGAAGATCTCCATTGAGGGGCGGATTCAGCCCACTGCCTCCGACAGACTCCCACTGAGCCGGAGGAATTCCCCCAATTTTGGGATAAAGTGAAAGACTGAATCCTCTTCCCACCCCACAATACAGTACTGGTTCTAAGGTAGTGGTTTATTATGAAATGAATGGAAGAGGCAGGGCTGTGGAAATGTTCTCCTCATTTGACAGTTTGTTCCTCCCATAAATTACTTCCATTTGAGGCCGATTAGGAATGCAGAGAAATTTCAATTTTCACTTCTCTCATCATTTTTGTTTATTGAATTGAGTTGATTTTAATAAACAGTTTAAAGTTACATATCATCTCCTTGTGGGTTAATGGCATGATATTAAAGATCAGACTTGCAGATGTACATTTTGTTTCTTCTACTTAATTCATGACAGATATGAATTATGAGTTCATTAGGAGTGGTCCCATAATAGAGCCCTGTGGGACTCCCTACATCAGCAGCTGGCTCAGTTGCTGCTCCATTCTTTCTATTCTTTTTATCATTCAAACGTAGCTGCCCTTGCTAACTACACTCTTTGGGGCACGCAAAGCTGTTGTTCTTTCGTATTCAGTACATAGTTTAGGGCACAGAGGGAATATGGACTTGACAACAGGTCATAAATAAAGGAGAAAGCTTTCAAGATGTTGATGACATAGTCACGCAATAAAGGGATCAGTTTTGGGGCACCACTGCAAATCAGTCCTGTGTCAGAGAGTGATGGGGAAAATGAGCAAAGTGGGCTCTTTAGAGATTACATTTTATTAACACTTACCACGTTGTACAAGCCGATGCACCAGCGTTCAAACAGGATCTGGCCTGAGAAACCATTGACAAACGCGAACCAAATCTGAGGGAGACAAAATCACAAAGAATGAGTAAGAACAGCAAAAACAAGGACAGAAACCAAGAAGGTGCAACAGTTAATCAGATATTTGCACATTTATAATAAATTTTATAATAAAGAGTAATTTTCATTGACAAAACAAGATGACAAAGATGATTTCATGTCCAAAATAGTCACATCTCCCATTCTCATTACTGTCATTTTAATCAGTAAGGCACTTAATCATGAATTTGATACTGTAGGCTTCATTCAAACTAGATGATGAAAACACTAAATCTCTTTAGTCTTTCTAATTGCCCTTTCAGTATATGCTTTCTATTAGTGATACTGAGGGGGGAGTGGTTACCATTATCAGATCTGAGACGGGTTCACTGTGTCTACAGACTGACAATCCATTTTCTGCCACGCTACATTCTTCACTGTCTTACGACAACAGAGACTTCAGAGAGAGACTGCGGGGTTTTTTTATAATATGAAAAATATCAAAGAGTAAACAGCTCCTGCTAATGTCTAATCTTTAAAATTACTGCAAGGGTGATGCATCTTGCAATAACAGTCTTTTTGCGAGTAATGCAGGACAAATAAATGCTTCCTGTCAATTAAAAAAAATAATCACTAAATGATCCTAAAACTGATGTGGGTTTTTGATGTGCTGACCTGGGATCAACATGTCATTAATCAAACTTAGCCAGGTTTTTTTCCCCTCAGGAAAGGGAAGAGATGCCCATAAGACCAAATCAGAGAAAAATGTGACAGCGTAGACCTCCTGATTCCACCTCCACGATGCAAACTGTCGTGTGGATTCATCACGGGATTACCTACAAACATATATCAAGCCGACTATTTCCCTTCTTGATCTACCTGAAGACAAGTGGGTAACAAATGAGGTTAGTTATAGGGGCAGAGTCAGGGCTGTGGGACTCTGAATGATGGAGACTTTGATATATTGTGTCAGGAAAAGGAGACAGAGGTAATGTAAACCATATGCTTAGTGGAAATGAGGCTTATCATCGTTTCAAAACATGGCTCTAAGATTAGCATGCAAGAAGAGCAGTTAAAGCAGTATCTACAGTAGTAGGAGAATTGCCACACGTGAATGTTTTTTATTTTTGTAAAGCTGATTTGTCCGACACATCCTGGAGAAAAAACTGCATGTACAATCCAAAAACTGCTTGTATATTGACAGTGAATCAGAAATCGTTCTTAATAGTGTTACAGTTTGACACTTTGTGGTCCAGAACTGGCTCTTGATAATGCCAAATCTGTCAAGGGAACATCAGGGGTGCTGTGTTTTGGCCATGGCCAACCAAGCATTTCCCCGCTTCATTTAACTTCATTATGAAGGCATGAACTGCTACAAATTCTCAGATTGGGACAAAGCCTATTTGAGGGCCCCACTCACCGCTGCCACTCTCTACACGGCCGATACCAATCTGCCACTGGCTCTTCCCATTTAATCGTGTAAGCGTATGCATGAAAACAAATGTCTGTCACCCCCTCCCCCCACTCTCCCCCCCTTCATTCCCTTGGTGGGGTGGATGTCTATAGACGAAATATTTATGTGTGTGCCCCCAGACCCTGCCCCTCCCCTCTCTGCCACACCCACCCATCACAGCTCCCACCCTCCACTCCATCAGGTGCACTCTACCATGATGTTGTTTCTTTTATATGAGGGGGCCTGTTTTCAAATTCACGTGGGATGTTCACCTAAATCTGGGACCATGTGGCTCTGTGACCATGAGAATCCGAAGGTGTACAGTACATCTGTTGGCACTGCAAGAATAGTTTCAGGAGTTTTGGATCTTGGCTTGCTCTGAAAATACATTCAGATGCCGTTGCTACGGGTTATGTGTAGATGAAGCATGAGGCAGGTTCAACCATTAACGTGGCTCAAGCAATAGTAACGAGAGGCTGGCGGGTAGGTCAAACTGCTGAATTAATTACAGCTCTGCCCAATGAGAGGCTCTGGGCTGATATATTGTTGTGCTAAGTTAAAAAAAGGCTCCTATTCATAGCATGTGGTAACTGCTTCTGTGTGAGTGTTTTGGCCAGGTCCTTGGGGTTCCAATAGCTTCTCTCTCTTTCTCCCTCTCCCATCTCTTGAGGGACAGATGCATTGATTTGCTCATTAGGGGAAGTACCAGGCAGGATTTTTCTTCCCCTTTTCTTCTCCTCATTGAGTGCCACTCAGCGGAGGGGTGTGGCTGGCCTCTCTCCCCGACTGCACATCATGAAAAACAGTAATGGAGGGAAGCAGGAGTTGAGAAAAGGGGGATTGGGCAGCGGCTAGCCGATAAGAAGACTTCTTGCATATTCATCAGGGAATCAAAAATCATTAGATTCCAAGGCTGCTCTGCAGGCCTTGTCTAGAAGTGGCTATGGGTTGGAGGGATGGGGGGAGCATGACATTTGTCCCAAACAATGCGAGTGCTGATACTCTTAAGCTGAGTTTTGCAGAATCCTAAAGGAATTCATACACAAAGCAAGCAAAGAATAAAGAGGGACATAAAGAAGGAGCTGATAAATATGCTGGAAATATGTGGAGCTACAAACACAGGCTGTTTTACAATGCCAGGCACGGCCTCTGTGGCTTCATTCAGCGTGCGATGGTCGGCAAGCTTTGCTCTGCTACTCCGAGCCGTCTTAACTATACTGAGCCGCACTGAATGAGCTTTCATGTAATTGCCTCATAAATGCCACTTGTCCATCAGCCCCCACTACTGCACCCTGGCAATGTGTCAATCAAACATGAGTGGCCAGCTGGATCGGTCATTTGAATTAAGTTGCTATGGCTTCCTTTGGAAAAGCTTCTTAGCTGAAAAGAGGCTAAATTCAATCCTTTCCACTCCTGTTCTTTCGTTAATAGTGTAATTTACAACAAAGTAGGAGTTATGAATTCTGCCAAAAGTTTGGTAAAAACCAGGCAACATTGTTTAAAAAGTATTTGATTAATTATAACAGCCTTTTTCAATTGGATAAACAGTCAGGTTTTAAGCGCAATAATGCTTGAACTGATCTCTGACTGATTAGAAAAAGGAATGCCAACCATAATCAACAGCGTGGGGACAAAAGAAACACTGTGAAGCAGTTCCAGCTGTCAGTCAATCATCCACTGAAGTGACAGCCTTACTTTTTGACTCACAATTAACCCTCAGTGAGTCACAGAAAATCCTGAATGATCACACAACTGTTCCCAGAACCTCAGACTGAGTTGCGCTCACATTCATGTTTTCCACAATAGCCGCCGAATCCTTCACCCTCCTACTCTATGTCTCTTAAAAAGAACCAAAGGACTCAGAGGAAAAAGAGGGAGACGAAAAGAGGCTTAAACACAGAGTCTCCCGGTCCTGGTATTCAAATTGTAACACACACTGTACCAGAGAATGGTGGTGTGAGCAAAAAAGTTAAAATTCCCGTCAACATCCTTGATTCTCTCCTTCCAAGGTAGCCTGGGAGTCAACAAGAAAAACATGCAAGCACAAAAGTAAACCTATTAGCGCAACAAATGCAGCTTTAACCCATACCCTGGGGATGCTGGTGTGTTAGATGTCAGGGTCTTACAAAACAGGGACATTTGAAATATTGAAGCAGCCAAACAGTGAAGAAATGTCCTATTATTTACTTGAATCCCCTGAAGGAGCGTAGCACGGGGGGGAGTTACGTTTTCAGAGAGCAACAAAAGGTGTGCTAGAGACCAGCTCGCCCTGCAGACAGAACTATAGATGTTATGTTCGAATTGTAGGAAAATACCTGCTTTGAAAAGAGAGCTGGTATGTTTCAAAGTGGAGCTGTAGTTGGGATAAAAATGGATAAACAATGTTAAAAGGAACTTTGACCAGGTTTTGATGTGATCGTGGCATAAAGGTCTATTTAGTGTAGTGTAGTGTAGTGCCACCTATTTTGGGCTTAAACAGTAAATTCTGAGCAAGTTAAGCGTTGAAAAGTTTACACATGGGACGAAAATGAAAGAAATTCAACATTCGGGCACAGATCAAAAGCCTTATGTAATGCTTTTGCTGACAGAAAATTCAATTTGCTGCAAATTGAATTTTAGTTTGGATCTGCGTTTGCAACTGGTATTTTACCTTATCTGGAATAGGGTAGCATGATCAAACAGTTGCAGTACCTATAACTACAGTTATAGCCTGGAAAGACCAACGGGCCTCTTTCACTTCAGGTCACAATAAGCCAGAAGCAGACATGCTGGAATGTAAAAGGTAGTCTACTGATTCTCCATGGTATATAAACTAGAAAGAGGATGGAAAAGGGGATCAGAGGTCGAGTGTCACAGAAAGAGGATGAACAAAAGAGAATTTTAAAGTTCTCATATTTCCATGACAGGTTATGTGGTGATGATATTTTAAAACCATGTGGCTAATCATTTTTGTCACCGCGTAAGCATGCATGGCCAGGGTGCACTCTATTTCACAGGAAGAGTAAATCACTTGCTCTCTATGGCAATTGGGCCCCCTCAGGCAACATAGGTGGAGGGGGGGGGGCTTTTTTTTTTTTTTAAATGCCTGAGTAATTTCTTTGCCTTGTTCTCTTATGTACTGTTCTTCAAGTATGTCCTCAGTTGTGTTGTTTTTATTTTTCATTCACGCTGTTTGGTAAAGCCAAAGAAAATTCTTCCAGCAGCATATCGCCATTGAAACTTCCTCACATGTAGTGTGAGACAAAGTGTGATCAAACACTCAGTAGTGACTTCTGATTCAGACTTTTTGAGAAGATGCAAAGCCAAGCGTTAGACATGTGCATGGCCAGCAGATCAAAACATCTGAGCACTCCCGATGATAAAGCTGCTGCTGATAGGGAGCACTTAACCTGTCTGGTCATTCTTGGTTATAGCTCCGAACCTGCAATCAGTACTGGGTCTGGTATCTGTCTAAATGCCATCAAAACCACCGCACACCAGCAAAACGATGTGCGAACATGTGCGAACCTTCCTAACCATCTTCCACTGGTATAAAAGGAGAGTGGAGCTGGCTCTGAACATTATTCATTACCTGCTCATAATTTTCCATCTAAATCAAATACTCCTGGACAGTACAATTTTAAAATTCACAGGGCTGAGAAAAAATTCAATGTTTTAATTTATCGTCTTAACTTTATCTTGAGTATTAATGAAGAATTTTGTTTTTTTTTTTGTAATTCTGAATATTTTAGTAAACATTATTACATTGCCTATTTGTAAATAAGCCAATTATCTACATAGTGGTCTGTATCTGCTGTCAACACAATGTAAAATGGTAAATTTAATATCTTGAAATTCTAAGGTAGAATAAGAAATGGGTAGCATTGCTAGTGAGATGGCTGTACTACGATTATTCAGATTCAGAGCTGTGTGGATGCATTTTCTAAATGATCAAATAACTGGCGAGGTCTTCCTGAAGGCAAACTTCCAGTTAATTAGATATAGTTTTCCCCTTCATTACTGAGTGTGTGCGTGTCTGTTAGCGTGCCTGTTTGTTTGTGTATATTCTGTCCAGGTATGTCAAAACTCAAACCATTCACCCAGGAGCTGCACAAACTGGCAGGTAATGTGAAGGGCCAGTCAACAGAAATACAAACATGGAAACTCTAACAAGGAATCTTTGCCTTTACTGAATCGTGTCATGTGGAAAAATCTCAATGCTTTGCATTCAGATCTGGTTCATTGCATGACTCTCAGTCTTGGAAGCTACTGTGTGAGACTTACCTCAATGATGTAGAGGACAATGTTCTTGTAGAAGCAGTACAGGATACACTTGGCTACACGGTTGTAATTCCAGGCTCCATGGACGAGCAGCAGATTCTTCAAGTATTTGAACTGTGTGGGAGGGAAGCAAATGGAGGATAACCACAAGATGAATGAATAGCAAACGTCTGTGTACAGTACACTGTCTAATGGTTCCTCATAATCAGAGATCAGTGCTGGAACGCTACAGCAGTTACAGGAACTTCAAGATTAAAGAAAGCAGCAGCGTTTTGTCATTCCCCAGCAGAGAATAATGATGAAGCATTGTGGCCAAAGCTCTCACTAACACATTCCACACATTTAAGGTCAGAAATTGGAAGACGAGGCTTTGAGTTTTCGAAAATGGGGGAGTTCATACAGGGGTATTGGTCTCCAAGGGCTCAGCATAATAGTTAAATGGCTTTATAATTATACCCCCATTTAGGGCCTTTGGTGAATTTAAGATTTCAGTGCTATTTCTGGCTGTTAAGTGTGATTACAATGGAGCAGAATTTTGAGGCAAGTATTTCATCTTAGTTGCCAGCAAATTACTACAACAAAGCACACAACCCACACTGCATCCTCTTAAAATTGTCTCAGAAACCAGCGTAGAAGGTATTTTTGGGCAAACACAATTTTGTTTATTCGAAAGCCTTCTTGTCTTTCAGCATTGCAACAGTATTCGTTGGTGAAAAGACAGCACAGTGGCGGCCCCCAGTTTGTCTGACCCCTGAATGGTTGGACCAAACATCAGTTAACACAGACCTGAGCTGTTGACAGACGGAGAGCAGAGGTGCCTCGGCCCAAAGCCTCTTCACTCTCCACTTGCTTCAACAGATAACTCTGAGCTTTCAAGTATTAAATCTTAGGAACAAGCTCCCTAATAATCTACAGCAGCAGCAAGGAGCTAATCTGATTCTCTACAACATTGATATAGATCACGTTTAGGAGCAGAAAAACAAGTTACACAACTCCCAAGGATTGATTTCAGTTTGCAGTCTGTAAATTACAGTTAATGTACCGTTACGCCAATTTATGGAAAACACCACTGGAAGTCTGGAGGTGTAATTTAATTTGATGCTGGGACACAACCTAAATGCATTATAAGAGGCCACCTGTCTTTGAACGACATACACTTTTACATGTCATGCAGATTGAATGGGGCACTTAAGACAAACCCAAGTCTCTCTGAATGGTAATTGCATACTGAAGCACAGAGAGTGTACTGTGTTTTAGTCAACTATTGGTTTCCCATACTCTCAAGCCCTGCAGCTGTAATAGAAACATGATGTACTGAGCGGCGTGCTGTGTAGAAACAGAGCCATGATACAGGAACTCCATGGCTTTTGTTGCTTATGGGTATCACATATTGATGCAGAGTTTCAGACAAACTGGTTACTGGGACATAAGTGTGTATTTAAGTAGCATTTTGCCTGGATCTGTTTCGTATAGTTAGGCTGGGAGTTGGGTGTCACCAGATGCCTGTTTTACAGGTGTTACCACTTCACTGTATAAGCTAATGCCCTAGCAGACATGACCTATTGTTACACAGAACAATGTGCCAAGCTATCACTAACATATTGTACACTTGAGAAGACAATGACAGAACTGACAAATTGTGGAATCTGACTTTTAGAAGATTGTGGAATCAATGGATATCAGCGTGTTGCTGCCAAATTGAGGACATGCACCTAAAGCTTAAAACAAAACAGATATTTTGATCAAGTTAAAACCCCATTTTAAGTGCAAAAGTGTAAAATCTTTTTTTTTTAGTCTTATGGTTTTCATTTGATGTACATACTTTAGCTTAAGTGTCAGTGTGTGAATATTTGTATCCCAATAGAAATAACCTGATTTCACATTGTTCAGCTCTATAAATCTTGAAGATTGTCTTCTGTTAATGTAGTCTGAATATTATTAGCAGTTAAGCAGCTAATCAATCAAGTTGTGAGACTTAAGAGCATCGGCATCATTTTCTCTGACCCTCTCCGACTTCAAATGAGATGGCATCAGCTGGTCAAAGTTAAGCAATCTCCAACTACTAATGAGCAAACAACATACTTTAATCAATACGTTCTGTTTTTCTCACCTGAGCAATGGAGTAGTCAGAGGAGTTTGCTGCCTGCAGGCCCTCGTTGCCTGAGATTCCCACACCAACATGAGCTGTCTGGATCATTCCCACGTCGTTAGCACCATCACCGATGGCCAGCGTGATCACCTTCACCTGTTTCTTTACCATCTCCACCACCTCTGACTTCTGAAGAGGAGACACTCTGAAAGGGGGCAGTAGCACAGGAAATATTACACAATGGGTAGTTAATGAAACTTAAAATTGATTTGTGTTAATCAGCAATGTAAATAATATGGAAATATCAGTCTTGGTAAAATTGGTGCTACAACAGTGAGTCATATAGTATGCAGTACAAAGCAGAGGACAAGACATACATTATAATGGAGAGTTTATGTGAGACTATACGTATCACTCAAGATATTTTACAGGAAATTTTATTTCCTACTTTCCCGGTGTTGGGCAGTATAATTGGGGTGTGCATAAAATAATATGAATTCTTGAGATCAGCAATTGGCAAAACCCAAAGCTCTTCCTGAACTTTGAATAGTGGGTTGAAGTGTGCAGACAGTCGTGACAAACTGTGTGAACACCCTAAAAATAAACATAGGCATTTTGTGCATAATATCATAAGCACAAAAAAAGGTGCCTAGGTGGCAAAGGGAAGAAAGCACTTGTAAAGACTAAATTCAATCCCCAGTAGCAGTGCTTCTGATTTGACTGGGTGTTACATAATAGGCATTGTTTGGTGGTGGGAAGCCAGATAGGGGTCGTTTGTCTGTTGCAGCGCTAGTAACTCCTGGTGGTTGGACAAGGCGACTGTGTGAATGAAGGTGAGATCTGGGGGACAGAGTGGACCTCTAAACCTTCTTTGTCATGCTGAGGCAGCTGGTGACACCATGTGTATAGAGGGAAAAACATGTCTGTCTACGGTGGCTATAAAGAGTATTTATCCCCCTCGTTTTTGTCTTACAACGTTTAATCAAAGTAGATTTAATGTGGCTGTCTCAGCCTCTGAAGCCTGGAGTGTTCCTCTGTCTTTTGCCACAATACTGACTAAAAATAAATGTGAATTTATGCTGCAATCAATTGAAACCCCTTGACTACACACAGGTGATCTCCATTTAACCAATGGGCTGCATCGGTAAGGATTTAGGTGCGTCTTGTAAAAGGGGGTGAATATTTATGCACACATGTATTTTGTATTTTATATTTGTAATTAATGTCACTTTGGAGAGATCTGTTTTACATTAAATTGCATATTGAATCTATTTTTAAATCTACTTCGTAATGTAGTATTACATTAAAACATTCAAAGAGGTTTAATACTTTTTATAGGCAATGTAAAAACAGTTGGCAGTGATACGGACTGTATGGCGAACTGGGAACTACTACTACAAAGACTACTTGTCATATTCTGGGAGATGCATTCCCCCTCTTCTACTGGCCTTTCTGCCTCCTTTAAGAGACCCTGCATGACCTTCCTAACCAGGTCCATTAAGTAGAGTCGATCATTAGGCGATGATTGTGACACATCTTATAACTGTTCCTTTACAAGACTTTAAACTTTATTTTATGCCCTAACTGACAGCAAAGTCTGTAGCCTCCCACACAGGAGCTTCCTCTTAGTGCACCCGAGGTTCAGGGGTAGTGTACAGTATGGAGAGTCTCCAGAGATGATGTCATAAACGGCATGTCTGTCTTAAGCTGTGAAACTGTTAATGTTTATGTTCTCCGTGGTTTAAGAGGCCCCATTCATCTGCTGGTGTCTCTCCGTGCCCACAGAGTGTGCACAAGGCAAAGTCAGGTAGAAGTGGGGGGAAAAATAAATAAGAATTTGACGTAATGCACTGAGTCATAAGGTTTTTCTGTTGTTCTGAAAACATGGTGCTGACTTCTGGCCCCAGGACCCCGTCGTGGTTGCTTGAGTACTTAAGTACTTCCTATTATTTATGTGGCCTGGGCAGTTCAACAGTGTACCTGCATAATGTTGAAAGTTGCCATTTAAATTTATAACTATTAAACTTTTTAAACTGCTGCCATAAAAATACTCAATGACCTTTGTGGCAAAGACATAATAGTTGGCAGTTCAACCATAGAGCTTTAATTTAAGTAATTTATAAGCAAAAATGCTGAACATTACTTACTTTCAGATTCTTATTTGTGAGGATTTGCTGCTTTTCTCTGTTTCATGTCATGCAAAAGGAAATTTGTTTTTTGGGTTTTGGGTTTAAGGTCTAACAAAACACGCAATTTTATGACACCAGGTTGCTTGAGTGATAAGTTAGTGATAAAATGTGTCATTGAGAAGCATTGAGAAGATTGTATTACATGGTCAGTTTTGTCCAGTTATTACAGTCTAATAGTTTATGTGCATCTTGCTTAGAGAAAAAACAGATCAGTTCTCAGAAATGATAATTGATACCAGTAAAATGTTGAAGATTTATGAATTTTCCATCTCTGGGCACATTAAAAGTGGATATAAGAAAATAACATCAACTTGTGAGTAGTGTACAGTACTGTATGTAAGTATTTCAACACTTAACTTATCCCAACTACTTATTTTGTGTGGTGTTTTTGAAGTGCAGAAACAGATTCGGTATGTAAAGGCTTTGCAATCATTCTTTAATTTTGGTGAGTGGAATTTATCGTCTCAGGTTTATTTTATTGTTTCATGAGTAAATCTTACCTGCAGCATATGACAGCTTTACAGGACAGGGCGAGGTCCAGGAAGTACTGTCGCACTCCGAATGTGAGGGCGTACTTGAGAGTCTTCCCGTCAATAATAAGAGCAAAGTCGTTTTCCTTGTAGAGGGCATCTCCCAGCATTCCACAGTGGTGGCTGAGCGTTTCCCTTGTTCTCTGTGTGATGGAAAACGTGAAATGAATGTTAGTTTAATTTGCATTCAAATTTCAAGCCTACTGTACAGTGTTAGAGTGGCTAGAGGAAAGATGCACTGTTAGTAGATAAAGTTAGCTATTTTTGCCCTTGTGGATTGCCTTTAACAATCTACTGTGTTGATAATGTTTTATTAATTTATAAGTCAGTAAAGTTATTTAAGATGTATTTTTTTATCATTTTATTTTAAGAGCATTTGTCAATTTGTTAACAGATGCAATAATATTATACATTTCTAATTATAATAATACCATCTGTTATCGTGGTAAAATTAATTAACTATGAATAACAGATTCATAATGTTTATAAAGTAAACTGAGATGTTTTATGGATGATCACTTTTTTTAATTTAATTTCAATCTTTTTTTTTTCTTCTGCCATTTCACAACTTCTTTGGATTATTTGGTCTCAGCCTCAATAAAGTTTCTGGGTTTAGAGGGTTCTAAGCTTCAGGAAAAAAGAAACTGTCCTTAAATGTTTTTTGTTAGTTATAACTTTCTGTTTTTTCATTTGCACATGAGGACTGTTACTCCAAGGGCTGAGATGCATGGACAATTGGAAGGACACTGAGCAGTGAGATGCCCCTACTGTGATCTTTTGTAAGAGTTATATTTCATCTAACGTAGTGGGACATACAACAAACATCTTCCTCTCTGTTTGTATAAGTCTATCAATGAAACACCATTGGTGTATTACATTTTTTCACTGCTTGTGTCACTACAATCTGCAGTGCAACACTAAAGGAGCTATATTAAATTAATACATTAATAAAAAGATTTTAGACTCCAAATTTTCACCTAGTCTGTAATTCACATTAGTGTTAAATAGATGAGACAGATTTGTCCACTTTTCTTCCTAATCCCAAGATGCTGCAGAGCAGCTGCTCTTGATATCTTAGATATTTATTATGTTTCTCATGCTTATTACACTCAGACCTTGGCTATGAGGTGATAATGTAGACGAGTTCAGAGAATGGATCATGTTTGCTTATACAGTATATACAGCTATTATGATGAATGATGATGAAAAGCCATAAATAAGAGACTGACAAGAGGATTTTCTGTCCTGGTATGGGGCATGTGGTCTGGATGGATGGAGTGGTGAGATCACCACTGTATTCATCATTCACTCATCTTCCCCACAGATGGTGAAGCCATTAGGAAATAAAACCAATTTCTATATGTAACCATTTTCTGAGGGACAGGTAGATGTACTAATGTAAGTAAGGGATTTATTTTAAATAACCTGGCCTCAAAAGTACAAAAATATAATAAAGCACTTATTGTGGTGTTCAGTAATTATACAGGTGCAAACAGTTAAGTGACAAAAAAAGAGAGAAATATTTAAATGGTCAAGAATACAATGCAATGTATCAAACCTAATGTGCCAAGCAGATGCTCAAACAGCTGTAATCATTAAAAAATGGTGGCCATTAACAGTGCTGGGGGAGGGAGGGGTCCGGCCTGGTGTCGAGGTCAGATATGTCAAAGCAGTCAGATTGTACCAGGGGGACCAGGCAACGTTGGCTTGGCATAACAAAACTCTGAAACCCCAGCTTAAAGGAAATATTTGGAGAAAGGGGCTTTACGTTTCACAAAGCGAGAGAAGGAGAGTGAGAGACACGCACAGAAAGAGATGATGGATTAACAGAGGAGAGAAACTGAGCAAGAGGATACAAGCAGAAAGCAGCTGCCAGGACTAAACCGTCCCTGATGGGGTCCGTAAAACAGCACGAGATGGTGAGCAGTGGGCAGGCTTGTGTGTGTGTGTGTGTGTGTGTGTGTGTGTGTGTGTGTGTGTGTGTGTGTGTGTACAAGAGACAGAGAAGCACAGGACAGAATAGGCATAGGATGTGATATCTATATTCAACCACAGAGCCGAAAATGAAAGCCTCTCCATCTCAGTTAACAGAGTGATTTTAGATGACATCTCAGTATGTGCGCGTGCGTGTGTGTGTGCGTGTTTGTGCGTGCGTGCATGCGTGTGTGTGTGTTTGCATTGTATATGCTGGTATACCATATGTATGAGAAAGAATTCACTGTTTTTAGGCTCAATCTATTCATCACATACTGTGATAAGCAAAGTTTACAATTTCCTCAAGTAGGATGGCCATTTCCCCCCTAATTTCCACTGAGGAATTTTAGCACTAATGCTACATGTCTCCTCCTAAAGCCTCTTTGTTATGGCTATAATGACCAGTTTAGCCTATGTGACTAGCTAGTGTTTGGTTTTGGAATGGGGATGTGGCGTCCATTCAGAAATCCACAAGAGCTTCCCATAAAGACTGAGCTCCATTGTTGATACAGCCCTTGAGTGATATAACCAACAGGACGTGACACTCATGATGTGGAATCTGGACATTTGTATAGATGTTACTTCATCATCTGTCTTAGACTTAGAGGGGACCTTTTTCTGACTGACATCTCTCTGAAAGAACACCTGAGCATGAATTATTTAACTACAGAGTTTTTGCACTACAAATTATGTTTTTCCATTTCCGTATTATTGATTTTTGTATCTGTTTTTCACTGTTAATCATCAAACAAAGACAAATAGCCCTTTTTTTAATAAAAAAAATTAAAATAACAAGCCCCATCTATCTGTATCTGTGACTGTACTTCATAAAGATTAATACACTAATGCTCAGTAAGCGCTGGTTGCTCTCCAAATGATTAAACATGCTGACTGCAAGACAAATCTGTTCAAAATGACCAAATCCTACCTCGGAGACCAAGCTTCACTTTGGGAATTTCAGTTCATGTAAGATTTAGTACAGGGGATGTCTAAAACTTTGTGCTCCCTTTGATAACGATTTCTAAACACAGCAAAGGAAGAGGACATACTCCAATTACTCTCCTATGCAGCACAAGAGCACTCAGAGTTACCAGCCCTGGTGCCTGGTCCTCTGTCTACTGTGCCTCTTCAGTCTTCATGGGGAGGTTTCTCCCTTCGCGTTTTAACAAACTGCCTTATGTAAGCATCTGCTCAACCACAGGAGAATAGGAGCTGACATTTCAAAGCGTCGTTCCATGTGCTTTATGAATGCACCGACCCCAAATTTCTACTTCAACTTCATTTATCACACTTAACGACTGGCTGACAGAGTGAAGGCCGTCCGTCATCACCCCAAAACACCCCCCTGCTGCTTTCCCCTACCTCATACACTTCTTCTCCCCGTTCCCCCCCTCTTGTCCGACAAACTTAACCCAGTCGAGTTTCTCCTCCATCTGTGGCTCCTCTGCTTAGCTTTCTCCTCCTGGAAGTGCTGGGACTTGCCCTTTTCAATCTCAGAAACAACAGACAAGGCTCTCCTGCCGGGGGGTCAACAGACTTCTCTGCTGGGTGTCTTAAAGATGTTAAAGGCATATTTGGGATGTGTGGTGGTCGTATGTGTATAAAAGGCTCCCTGTGGCCTCATCCTTTCAGTATCGAGACAGGGAATGGATGATGGCATCAGGGGATTATTATACTCAAGGATGTCCTCATGATGTCAAATTTTTACCCTCAAGATCAGTAACAAGAATTTGAAAATATTTCTTAGTAATTGTTTTAACTTGTGTACACACAAAGTGGATATAATTTCCCAAGTGGGTATATCAAACTAGTATAGTAGTATAGTATATATAATGGGTGCGGAATTGAAAATGCTGAAAGATGCATGCAAACTACAATGAGGTTACTTCATTTTTAGCACTGAAAAGGAGAAATTAAATTAGGATTAAATTGATTGACAAACCCAAGAAAAAAGACTTAAGTGTAGATTACAAGAAGCAAAAGTCTTAGGAACAAATTTTGTGAAACAACGATGCACTTTATGTGCTTCGGTGAGGTTTTTGCTTCTGTATGCAAGGAAGTCTGATAATATGTGGGAAAGCAAAATGTTAAATACTCACATCAAGAGTGTCTTCATTGATCACGAGCATGCCCATGTTTTTTGTCAGTAGTTTGCAGGAATGTCCTGCAACAAAACACAAAAACAGAAGATGAAATTATGTTTTATAGAGCAAATTTATTAGACTTGAAAAGGTTAGAAAGTAGGGACGTAAGTAGGCAGGAAATTACTATTACTACTATTACTATTTAATTACTTCATCAAATTGTAGTTTACTTAACCCTTTAACTTGGACTTTTCTGCTTGGGGCCCAAACAAGCATCTACACACACAGATTAAATAGATAAAAAAAGAAAAAAAAAAGAAAGAAGAAACAAAATCAAACAAATAAGGGATTAGATAAATAGAGTATGCAGTAATACATTTTAAGGGACACCAATTAAAATGTTACAGCTCAGAGCCAGTGTCTCGGGACATGACTAATGAGTTTGGTTTACAAGGGTTTGTCAGTTTCCTGTTTTAATAGGCAGTTACAACTCTGAGTTACCCAACATGGCTCTCCGGGGAGCGTTCCCCTCAGCTTTTGGCTGGGACAGATGCTCAGGGTCACCAGCAAGGTGGTAGAGGGAGCCTCCCGTTGGGGAAAACAGAAACGTTTCAGGAAGCAAAACTGAAGCCTTCAGTTGCTGTATGAAAAGGCTGCCATCTGTGGCATAACCACATGAATATTTGTGGGCTTCAACACTTCGCTTCTGTCTGGAAAGAGATTTTAGTTTCTTTAAGGGGGTTACCACAAAGCCCATGTTTTGTGAATACATGGGTGGCATTTTCTGTGAGTGAAACTGAGATAAGATTAGGCACAAAACACACAAAAACATGCAGTCACGGTCAAACACAATAGCGCACACACAGTACACACAGAGGGGGCCCTGCATGAGGAAATGAGAGGGTTTCGCCTCCAGAGTCAAAACCAAACAAGGTTGGGGTCTGGATCTGGCAGATTGTTTTCTTAAGTGCAAAGGTGCAAACGTCCAAAAATTTGCCAGTGTGAGGAAAATGTCTCCCCATCTCAACACTGTCTATACTCCCTCCCCCCTTGTCAATTCCTGCCACAGCCCTTCCGCTTAATGTGTTTACCTTAAGCTCATTTGACTGTGGCCAAACTTCCTTTTTTTATTTCACAGAGAAAGTTGAATTCCTGGCCTTTCTCCATCTCAGGCAGAACTAAACACTGCTCCCAAAAGACTTTAGGAATGTGTAACATGGACACTCAAGTCATAGTAATCTCACATGTTTCAAAGGGAGCCACAATTACTGCAAAGATACAATGTATAACTGCAGATAGATACCACATACTGCAACTAGGATTTTGGGGTAGAAAGAATGGGGACACGGCGAGGTAGGTGGGAAGGGAGGTATTAAGGGGGCTCATATAAGGGGTTGTGTTTACTCCCTCGTGTGTCTCTGCTTAAGCGGATGATGCACCCTCTGGCCAAAATTAACACAGCACTATTTGTGTGCTTCTCATCTTAGATACCTTCAGTGAAGTGAGTAGTGTTGCCCAACAAGCTTAACATCAGGCACTTTCCTTTCATTGAATTCTGGCTCTGACCTGTCCTAAGCATTACGTACGTTTAACTCCCCTCAACAAACAGCTCACAGCACTGGGAGCGTGTCCCAGAGCAAACATTGCTCTTTCCTCAGGCAGCCAGACACACACCGTCAGAGTAGTTACTATACATTATGTCATGAAAATTCATGATTAGGGACAAACTCAAACAATGACCTTCTTTACAGCTTCAGATCAAACGAACCTGCCATGTTTTAATATTATAAATATATGAAAATAAGCAAACTCAAATGCATTAATGGCCAATATTCTGTGCCAAGAGCAGCATTTGGGTGGTTCAGGCCACCTCGAAACGCTGAAAAATCTAAATGTGATGGGCGATTCACCGGTCCAATGTGGCAAAAGGTGCACCATTAATTCTGGCAATGGGGATCGTCTTTCAGCGAGGAAAATAGTAAAAAACAAAGTCAATATTGAGCGGAGATTTTACAGAGCGACTTAGTCAAAAGGCGGACCTGTAAAAATACTTCCAGTGAGCATGTGCTTCTGCAGAGCTCCCTCACATCTGGGCATAGTGGGCACAAAGGGCTGATTCAGTCAGGCCACAGTGGTAGGTACAGCCACAAACGGAGGTACTTTTCATATCTATTTTTCCGGACTCTGTGTTTAAGTGTATGCTGTATTTAAGGTTGATCCGTTTGTAGTATTTAGCCACATCTAAGTGGTGTAATACCAGGGCCAATTAAGAAAAACATAACTGGAACTGGTGGACCAGAGTTCGTCATTCACCTTTCTGATAACATCTGCACGGCTAAAACCTCTAGGGAAGTCAAATACGTGAGAGCTGCCTCCTTGTGTACATATGTATGTTATTTATTTCATGTCAGTGCAGGGTGCTCATACATCATCTAGCATTCTGAGACAGATGCTTTTGCAAGATATGTTTGACAGAGAAGCATTCAACTTGTCAGTAGTTTGTCTTGCTGGGTGAAGAATGATCTCAGGACTGACTGGAGTACCTGTGAGAGGCTGGCGTACAATTTATCACAACACAGATCAGGTTCACCGGTGACTTTCCATTTGGTTTGAGACCAAGTGCACAAGCAGGGCTATATCATGATGCACAAATATTATGGGGAGTATGTGGGTGCAAATGCTCTTTAATGTAAACAATTTTACATTAAAAAGGGGCACTCCACCAATCGTACACATGAAATTCAGTTTACCGGTCACGAAGAGCACTATTAAGTCTGTGAAAACAATTTGTATAATGTCTTCTGTGGCTCTGAAGGGAAATTTCCAGAGTATGGCTTCAAGTCTCTTGTGAGTCTCCCAACTTTATGGAAGTGCAATGCTAAATCCCTGGATTACCCGTCTAAATCCTGTAGATTTTATTATCAAGTCCACTGCATGATCTTATGGAGGCCCATCTGTCGGTCCCCAGTACCCCGAGCCCAGCTGCATTACTAGAATCTGTCGACCAGCACTGAGGTGTATCAAGCTTCAATATATGTTTTCTTTATTATGGGCAAACAAGGAGGAAAAATGCGTTTGAGACTGCACTTTGAGATTCAAGCAGATTCAAGCGTCCAGGTCACACTGAATACTACCTCCAGGGCGCAGTGACTTTGACTTTTGACCTCTATGTGGAAGGTTGAGAACTGTACCATTGTTGGTATAACTGCTAAACACCAGAGCAGCATCGAAGTAAAACATAAAGTTCAAAGACCAAAGTCATCTTATTGTCCCCGAGTCTTACCGATATTAATGGCTGTTTCCTGTTTGTCGCCTGTCAGGATCCAGATCTTGATGTCCGCCTTCATCAGAGTCTCAATGGTCTCGGGCACCTTATCCTGGAGCTTGTCCTCGATCGCTGTGGCCCCCAGCAGCTGCAAGTTCTACACCCGAAATGAGGAAAAGACAGAAAAAAAACTCTATGAAAAAAAAGTTAGTAAGTGGTGATCACAACAGAGGAAGGCCTTTAAAACATCAAGCGTCAGAAAAACATGTGTGCCGGGATTGTGTCACTGTTTTTTCCCTTCATCAGTTGCTCTTGTTTATCACCCAGAAAAACCACCACAGGCGTAAGGGGTTTTGGATATGTTAGAGTGCCTCTGTGTGTGTGTACATCTGCAGACGCGACTTCTCCCACACAAGCAAACCCACAAAATACTGTTGGTGTTTTTCCCAGGAAACTTGGTGGTTATTTGGGGCTGCTTGCGGCCTCATATGGGGCCATCGCAGGGCCAAAGATTTGACAAGACCCAGGGGTAGAGGGGAGACAGGAGCCAGCAGCAGAGGAAAGGCAGGGGAAGCTCTTTAAATTGTGACCTGAACCCTGTTGCCTGAACATCTGTAGCTCTGTCCTCTCTAATCATTTGGAACCACACATTCGGGAAAACTGTGCCCAGAACATGACTGATGAGTCCTCATTTGCCTTTTTGATGTGAAGTGTTCTATTGTTCCTGTGGTTGTTGTTAAAGGCACTCTTTGAGGAATTATAATACAAGATCAGGATTTCAACCCCCAAGCCAGGGTGGGGCCGTAACACAAGCGACTAGCCAAATGCTGGTAGATTCTGTCCTGGTGTCAGTGGATTAACCATAATTTAAGGGATTGTATTTACTGTGTCCATGTGGAACTGAGAGAGTGGGTGTTACACCTCTGAATTCACCAGTCGCTGTGGAGAGTCAGTACTTTCCTACTCTGCTCCTAATGTGTAAGAAGAGAAGTTATACCTTTGCAGACTGAGGCTGCAGCGTAGGAGACCACAGTACTGGAAGTTTATATCTGTTGCATTTAACACTTGGCTTCTGATGGTCTTTCTGGATAAAAATCTTGCCAGTTACTGGTAGTTGGCTGAGGTTAAGTGCAAGTAGTCCATCAATTTAAGCTTAAATCAGTTAAGTTGATGAGGTTTCCTTCTGACTGGAGCAGTTTACTTTACATGTATATACTCTAGAACATAGTAATAAGAGGGCAACAGTCACTTTGTTGAAGGATGATTTAAGGAACACACCAATTAACTATTTTCTAAAGCACAGTACTGTAAAAATAATTGAAATCATCAATAATCATTGAGAATAATAATCAACTGAAGAATTAGGTATAGAGGAAGTACAACAGCTTTCCAATACAGAATGTCATAACAAAGGATTATAGCTAAATCTTAAAGTTTATTATTAAATAGATCCTATCAAGGCTGAATAATATGCAGTTTATCCCATTTTAACATTTTCTCACACAATAAGTAATCACACTTGCGCTTTTGTTTGAGAGCTGATGTGAAGTAGTCACTTCAGATGACTGATTTCACACACTGGTGGAATGTCTCTGTCTTTTAAAATTTCACTGCGACTCCATTGTGCCCTCATGTGGCGTCTCCGTGTGGTATTTCTAAGTATGGGTGGCCCCGAGGAGTAATGAACCCCAAACCCTGGCAGCATCAGTGCCACACTCTGCCCATTAAGCAATGCACATTACATTTTCCTCTCTGAGAGCTTTTATGTTTATTTCATGATTGATTGCCTCCATTTGTTTTGGGCAGCCAGGAGCAGCCATGAAGAACATGCCAAGTGGTTGATTTACGACTGTGGCTTCCTGTGTTTGACGAGCGCTTCCATATAGACCCACCTCAGAGGAAACCAATTTTACCTGCTGGTGAAACCTTCAATATCTCTCACACAAACACGCATTTTTGACCTTTTTCACATTTCCAGGTGTGCTTACAGTTCCCCCATTAGTTACACAGGAAGCCTTGAGTTTATGCTCAGTCTGATTTTTCTGCAAAACCATGGAAGCCTTTCAAAAAATGATTTGTATGACACCTTGTACATTAAGTAAAGGCAACATGTAACCAGATAAAGAAAAATTGCCTCTCACTTGCCAATCTCACTGCATTCCACAATGATAGCAGGACCAGCGGGCAAAATGACTACTTTAGGGAACATAACAGGTAGTCGTGGCATCAGGAACTGATACCACACAAACACATGTTAGTTTTTTACTTAGCAAACCTTCTCTATTAGTTCGTAGGTCTCCTCCAGTTTCAGGGCTCTGTTCTGCAGGGAGGTGCAGGCTCGGTGGTGGATCTCCAGCCACTGCTGATAGGACGACTCACTGATATCTGCCACCGCAAAGCACAGAGTGCGCAGCCCTGGAAGAGAACAGTGTCACAACACCTGGGTCACATGTCATGACGTCTTACCAGTTTCCAAATTAAAAACCTTGATTTGTGTGACTGTTGGTGAACCCTCACTGCAGAGGTTGAATTAATACTACTATGTGAGAAGCAATAACTTAAATCATTACATTAGTTATTAAGTTAGTGAAATAACTGGGTGGGAAACTGCCATGTAGAACACAACACATCATGGATGTTAACTACCATGTGTTACAATGTGGTATTATACGTTTGAAGATGTGTACTGTATTACTTTGTGCATATTTATTATATTGTATATATACATTTTCAATGATGTAGCATTGTTTACCATTCCAAGGGTGCCTTACTAACACCCGGCCAGGGATAACAGATGGCAATTAGTTGTCTACGCATACTCTCTCTAATTTGTAATTCTTTGGTTTGATGATCAATGAGCTTTTTCACCGTCAAATAAACTACCAACCACCAGAGAAAAAGAAAACATGATGGGATATAAATTCTTATATCATCAACTCAAATAAGACATAATTAACTTACCTTTCCTCATTTACTATATATATATATATATATGTTTTGTATTCCAAGGTGGTTAAATACAGAGTCTGATACTATTTGATCTGGATTTAAATCACATGCACATGATGTCTGTGGACTATTCACAGTTGTTTATTGTGTTTGTAGCCCATGTGAATATAAATCTATTGTAAGTCCAAATATTTGAATAGTATTAAGACTTATAGATTCTCTGTTCAATACAAATAACATTTAAGGAAGATCAAATATGTAGTTATGGAGATAATTCTTCTTGCCAGAGAGACAAAGGAAGTTATATTTTATTCAGGCCTCTCCAAATTACAGTGACTGAAGATCTTCACAATCTGTCCTGAATGCTATATTTAGCCTACATCAAATATTCCCAATGACATCATTCTGCTGCTGTCTCACAAGGGGGCAGTACGAACACAGAACAAAAAGGAGAGTCTGGTGCAGTTTCTTTAAGCTCCACTGCTTTAGGTTAATACTACTTCAACAGACTCATATTAGGATTTACGGTTTGTCAGATAATAATATATGACAATGAGGAAACTTCTTCTGCTGCAACTGATGATCAAGTGGCGATCATAACAAGAGAGAAATGACCCTATCCTAAAATATGTTTTACTTTTGACAGACAGGGGGCGATGTTTGTCCACTCACCTTCAGTGGCAAACTGTTCCAGGTGCTTCAACGTGATCTCTTTGTATCTAGAGCTGTCTGCCAGACGGTCATAGATCACGGTGTCCTGAAAGGAAACAAACACTCATTGGTTATTGACACCCAGAGGGGAAAGAAACAACCTACTGGACTGGGGCTACAGGGCAAATGGTGTTCTCAGGTTGGATTTAGTCCTTTCTGTTGCTCTTTCTGTGTCTACTCTGATTTGAACAATGGCCCTCAAGCTTTTTGTATTGAAATAATAATTTGCTTAAAAAGCTGTTACAGGGAAATTAATGAATACACAATTAATGGATCAGGATCCTGCAATCCTTGTAACCTACTTACACAATAAAACCAAGTTAATAAAAAACCCATACTGAATTATAACCCTCATTGTTTTGCCAAGTATGGAAATCCCTTCAAACTCCTCAATCAGATGCTCATAGCAGAATATAGAGCAAAATGTCCCCCAATCATTAAAATTGCACCAAAAATTATTTCTTTTGAATGTGCAATATCACATTCATCCAGTAGAGTTTTGGATACTAATGCAAATGAGTAATGAGGCTAGTCTGGTACTTTCCTGTAGCTGAGCACCTTCCTGTGAAACATAATGTTTGTATAACCTTTATTTTGCAGAGATTCCCCTGTGTGAAGTACTGTGATTCTGCTTTATGCTGCTGCTCATTGAAAAGATTTCCTGACAAGAGCGAGCAATAAGGGGAGGAGAGAGCTCAACACTTGTGTGTGTGTGTGTGTGTGTGTGTGTGTGTGTGTGTGTGTGTGTGGTGATGATGGTGATGGGCTGTCATGCGTTGCCATGGAGACAGACAGACACTCACAGCTCCTTTGCAGTAGAGGCGGATCTTTCCAGATGGGGTGCGCATGATGACTGACATCCTCTTCCTCGTGCTGTGGGAGAAAATGGCATGGCAAGAGGGAGAAGAAGATGGGATAAGGAGAGGAAGCGAGCGAGAGACATCACATTACAAGGTGTTACAGCCGCTACAGCAAATTATCAAGTACTGTTTGAGCTAACATATGTCTGCTGAAATTAGAAAACAAAGAGGTGGGTAACAAGACATCACACCTAAGTCAAGCAATTAATTTGTACAAATCACAGGGGCAAAAGGAAGATAATGAACGCTGATATCATACAATTCTTTTGAGGTTCATACAGCAAATCCAATAATTTATGTACACCCATGGCCTGTACAGACGGCAGTTGTACAAATCATAATTAATGAAAATAATAATGCTGTTATCACAGTATTTTACCTTGTAAACTCCAGCACATGAAGTAGTTCGTACTTCTCCTCTGATCCGAGCTTAAACCAAAGAGATAAACAAGTTAACACACTCCAAAAAGGACACATCTCAACCTCAGTCGTCTTCTGAGACAACTTATCTTAAGTAGCAAAAGCCAACCCTGCCACCCTACTCAAATCAGCCTTAATTGCACTTTAAATGTGTTTATCAGTTGCCTGCGCTGAGCTGATGGAGGGAGAATAACAAGGTAAAATTCAATTAATTTCCTTAATTGGAGAGACCGCTAGGTACAAGACAGAGTGATTAAATAGATGCTGAGAGCTTTAGAAGGCCTAATAAAGGTTAAGAAATTGGACAAATGTCTTGGAGACAAGATGTTCTCAGCAAAAGGAAAAAAAAATGAAAGTGGTTCTGGCCTTTTTGCCTCAGCCTCTTTGAGTGCAATCATCAGCTTAGCCAATTAAGGGAACAACAGGATGGATGACCTGAGCTCTGCAGAGGACAGACTGCATCAGCTCAGGATAAAAACATAGCCAATATGATGTTCGTCATTTTCTATTACTGAGGCCCATGTGAATACAAAAGACTGTGTTCTTTTTCATTATGCATATTAGTTTTAGCTCAAGGTCTGTTTTGGAACTTCTGAACAGAATTAAAAAAAAAAAAAAAGTGAATTAATTGCTTTAGTTACTGCCTTGAGATACACTGCAACTTCATGAAAAAAAAAAATTTGGAATGAGCAATGTGGTTCAAGGAATAGTGCGGCATTCGCTTATTCGCTTTCTTGCGAAGAGTTAGATGAGAAGCTTGTTGCAGCTCTCATGTCCGTACAGTAAATATTTAGATGAAGCTGGCAGTCAGTTATCTTAATTTAGCATAAAGACTGGAAACAGGAGGTAACAAAATCTGCCAGCACCTCCAAAGCTCAATAATGAATTAGTTATGTTAACAAATAAGTGTATTTTCCAAGATGTTGAACTATTCCTTTAATAAATAACCATAAAAAAAAGGTCAAATTCTTCTACTGTAAGGTAAAAGTAATGGTCTACTGTTAAGCATGGGACACCAGAATGTCTTATATTAATAATAATAATCAAAAAATAAACTTTATTAAAATAGCACATTCGTAAAACAAGGTTAACAAAGTGCTTCACAGGGTAAATACAGGAGTCATTAAAATATTGGTAATAAAAAAATAAGGAGTAAAACAATACACAGAGTAAGCAATAGAACATAAAACACAGTAATATGCATAATAAAGCACAAAACAGATATTGTAGGAGGGTAAGATAGAAGATCACAGGAAGGTTTGTCTAAAAAAGTGTGTTTTGAGAAGAGACTTAAATGAAGATACAGACTTAACCATCCTAATCTCCTCTAGTAGGTTGATCCAGGGCCCTGATGGAAAACGCTCATTCACCTTTGTTTATTAATCTGAAAATTGGAACTACCAGTCTTTTATGTATATATACACATACAGCTAAATGGGCAAGATATCCCATGGCTTATGAACTGATGAAGAAGTATATTACATTTCTTCACTTGGATTGATCCAATACCCTTGTGGTTAGTATAACACATATATCAAACAGTCTTATTTTCTTGTTTGAGGTCATACTAGCCCATCGTGGTACTCATATTAAAGACAAAGTGGATCCATCTATCGATACAATAGCTTGCATGCCTTTCATTAAACTTGTCTTGTCCAACTTACCATTTCCACAATGACGCTGTCTGGGGTTCTACCAGAAAACACAAAGCCAAGGTTTCGTGCTGCTCTCACCAGAGCTCCTTCATCTTGGAAGCAAAGAGAAACACAAAATGTTACAGATAAACACACAAAAACCTGCTGTCTCAAGATAACCTGAAGTTTGAACCTGACATTTATGATAAGAACCATGTTCACGTTTGGTACATAAAAGTAGTTCATCTCCACAAATTTTTTACAATGTGGACCAGGTAGCTGATGCTATAGCTTGCATGAGGATGCTGCAGGGCGATAAAAAGCTCTCTGCTTGTTTTTTACAGTTCACTTAACTTCCCTTCTCTTTGCAGCCAATCCCCGCTCTGACTCAAACCCCAAAGCTCCATAAGACCATGATTGTTCTAAGCAATCAGGCAAAAAATCATCTCTCTTATCAAAAGCAAAATGTAAGATGAAAAGCAGCAGCACTGCTCTGTAGTTGTTTTAAACCCCTTTTAGCCAATAAATATGTGTTCATTAAAAGCCTAATCAGTCATTTTTCAACACAAAGAGAGATGGAAAAGCATTTATTGTTTCTATATTGAACTGAATGAAGGCCTGCTTAACTTATGTGTTTATTAACATTACTGGTGTAGTCAGAGCATCAGTAAACTTTAACAACTCTCATTTAGTTGCAGTCTAGTGTGTCAATATACTGAAAGGCCGATCAATCAATTTGGCAATAATAGAAGCTTCAAATTCTGTTTTTAATTCTTCCCATGAGAGCTATCTCCTTGTTTACATCTGGATCACAGATTTGTGCCTTTTAAGCATGGTGACATTTTCAGAGTTCATTAAGATGGTCCTTTATTTTCAGGAAATTTACATAGTGCTGCTAGGGGCAACCACTGTGTCGAAGTGAAGAAGGTGAAGCCAATATGCAAATGCATTAAGCTGCAGCCATTCTTGTAAAATATAAAGGCAACACATTATTAGAGTTTCAGTAGTTAATTTCACCTCCTGTAATGGCAGTGTTTTGTGGAGTTAAAAATAATCACGTTTAAGGGCATGTTTTCATGATTGGCAGGTGTCTCATCATTGCTGCGACTGTGATAGACTGAAGGATCAAAGTGAGGCTCAGAGTCAAAAGTGACATACACCATGCATTCTGTAAAGAGGATATTTTATTTTCTAATATGATTCCTGGCTCTCTCCTGCCCTCATGATTATATACAGTGAATGTCTTTATGAAATACCGCTACCTGGAGGCTGTAGTGATGTGCTCCATTTGCTAAGACACAGAGGTCATTAGATGTAAAACTAAATATCTCAGCCAAAACAAAATATATCAAGGACACAGATTCACTGATGGAAAGCACCTGGAACCAGGTCCAGCCAGTATCACCCAGAGCTGCAGCGCCAGCAATTTAAGACTTCTGGACCTGCAGTTTCAGCTGCAGCAGTTTGAAATTGCAGGTAAATATGCCGCTGAGCACCATCTATAGGCATAGAAAGTAACAGTTTCTGATTTTTGGTTCTAGTGCCACCTAAAGGCAATGAGTGTTGCAAAAAAGATTTGTCCAAAAGATTTTTTTTCGATTCATATTTTATTTCTTTTTTACTTGGAGCATTATTTTTCTCTAAATACTAGGATGAATACTAAGTAAGAGTCACTGTGTCCATCAGTTAGCAGACGTTGAGGGTCCTAACTTGATCGTTGTGATAAATATCTGTACAATAAACTTAGGTATTATTGAAATAATTTATTTATCTGTACTATATTGGTAACATAGTTTGCTCTAGACAAATTATGCCCGTTTTTATTTTACTTTCCTATAGGTGGCGCAGGTTGGCTTGTTTTGAACTGGTCTGACAGTGACCGAGCAACAACCCACATGTTGAGAATGTGCAGTATGTCAAACTTGAATGTGTACGTTTGCATATTAAAAGGCCTTTTGATGATGTCCTTCAAAACTAAAAATGTATTCAGATTAGCTGAATACATACATACATACTCCAAAATATCTAGTCTTGATAATAAACACATGTTGGCCATCCCGATTTCATTTATTTAGGTTTTTAGTTTTTCCCTTTTGGGCTTCTGGACATTAGACAAAGTCATAGTCGATAGTAACATTCCCAAATTATAATGCGTGCACGTACAGTACATCATACACTGGGATACTACCAGCCCAGCACACTGTATATCCAGAATCTGTATTCCACCCACTGTGTTGATGAAGGTGTGATCTACCTGGAGATGCAGCCTGGTAGATGATTTTTCCATCCGTGCGCTCAGGTACTGCAGTGTGACAGATGGCCATCATGGTCATGAACTCCAGGATGACAGCAGCTGTAGGCTACAGGAAGTGGAAAGGGCACTTTGACTTGAAATGTTCTTCAATAAAACATGTCACAACAAAAAAAAGACCTTGATGATACTGTAGGAAGAGGCAGATAGTGCACTGTTTGACAGACTCTGCATGACTACACAACCTGCTACACCAGCCATGACTTGATGTTCATGACATGTCTTATGTTGAGTGTGCAACCACGTTTACAAACAACTTCTTTTAACAAAAATGTATGCACTGTAGATTTGGGTGAAAGGTAAGTTGCAGCATTGTTTAAACCTTTTTATGGCACCAGCATTCACAGTCAGGTTCGGCCAGACTAATGAGTGCTGGTAACAAGCCAGTAGGATCCCACAGCACTCGAAAGCTTTTAGTCATGGATGTGGATGCAATATAAACTTGCTTCAGTTAATAAAGAAAGGCCAAACCTATATACTGAGGGGATTTTACATTAATGAGGGGAAACGTATGACTAACTAGCCATGGGGTAGACTCGAACAGGCATCTGCTGAGGCTCCTGTCTGAGGCTGCAGCTACCTCCAGGACCATGTTAGGCCTGAATCATGAAAGTAAAGGTAATCTGCTAATGGTTGTTATAAATGAGATCAATAGCAGAATAAGATCACATTACTAGTTCACCAACATTACTACCAACAATGATAAATACAACTGTCAAAGACGAAAACCTTTAGTAACACAGAATTTACAGCAGATGTGACAAATGTAAGACACGCGCATACATTGTTGACAGCTTATTACTCAAAAACATTTGCTTTTTCTCTTCCCCTCGCAACCAAAAAGCTGTATACACACACACACACACACACACACACACACACACACAGTATTATTAAATTTGCTGGCCATGGCAATTCTGATGAGAGATATCAAACAGGGAACAAAGGAGCAAATGAGTGAATGGAGGAGGGCAAATCAAAGGGCCTCTTGTAAATGAAAGTACACGGGGTCTATTACAGTCCAGGTGGCTGTGAGAGGCCTCTCTGCCTCCAAACAGCATGCTAATCCGGTCTGGGTTGACAGGTATCCTCTGAAGGACATGCCAGTGTGTGTGTTCAGACACTTATATTTCTATCTTTGTGAGGAGCCAGAAGTCCTCACCTCTTCAAGGGGCTGTTTGAGCGTTTAAACCTGGTTTTAGGGTCAAGGTTTGAATTAAGTTTTGGTTAAATCCACATGAAAGGATGGGGTTAGGCATACAGTTCGACATTTTGGGAATCCCTGCTGACGACGAGACTCCAGGAAGAGTAATATTGTAGACAAGTAAATGTATTTCAGAATATTCTTACTATTCCTTTAAGGTTAAGGTTATGGACTAAGGAAAGCATTATGTTAATGAAGGTTGTAACATACGTAAAAGTATAAATGTATGTGTTTGTAATGCAGGGTGGTAGTAACCTAAAGAAAGAGTGCATGGCACAATTAGATGTGACAGCTAATACTGTGCTGCCAGCGATCGCCCCCGCTGACTCCTGGGTAATCTGTGTCACGGCAACAGTGATGGACACTCATCACTTCAGACATGGCCAGTGTGGAAAAAGTTGAAGGGTCAAGAGAAAATTAAGCAGAGAGCCCAGGCGAGCGAGCAAACAAACAGACAAACAAACACCCACGAAGGCTGCTGAAACTCTGCAGGCGGAGAACATGTCCAGTGACTCAAGAGAACATGAAAAGCACCAGAGGGGATGTTTATTTTTGTCAGCACTGTTAATTCCCCTCTCCTCTAGTCTGACATCCCCCTCAATACTGTATCAAGACTACTCCGAGAAATAGCCTGCAGCCACGCAAAAGTGTTGTTAATGATAAGGATTAGTAATGTTTAAGTGAGAAGCATCCTGACGGCCATAAGGATAAAGTGCTTGAACTGTGAAAACATAAGGTGTCAAATGAAAAGTGTCCTTTCATTTAGCATCTCTGTGTCATTCAAGTGAGAGGGAACCATTGACGGTTCATTGATAGCGTTTGAACTGATGTCTTAACAGGTTTAACGTTTCTCTTGTAGATTTTAGTCTTGTAATTTAACAGAAGGTTAAAAAAAAGAAATTAGGAGTAAAAACTGACTCACAAAAGTGCATTACTACAACTATAACATAATAGATAAATCATAAGCAAAATCATCACCAGAGATTCAGAGAAACTGGTTTCTAAACAGCAGTTGGTTATGTACTATAATTAGTAGTGGGCGCTGGGCTATCAATATGAACCTCAAGCAGATCCTAGACAAACTCAATGTGTGGAGAGATTCTGCTGTCATAACAAAGCAAACATCACAGTGGGATTACTGCTTTCCTTGGGCGGTGCCACTGTACATAATTAGATGTGACATTCTGCCTCCCACATGCTGTTCTGCAGCTGAGTGACTCAAACAGCCAATCAATCACAGTTTTCACCCATTTCATCACGACAGGTGGCCCATACTGAGCCGTCTCAAGTCCCCCAAACGCATATCAGAGTCCATATTTTAAGACAAAGGCACAATTCATGGGCAGTAATCAAGTTCAGACTAATGTAATCATTGTACAGCACTATAGTTCCCCACAGTGGATAAGCAAATAAGCATGTCTTCATCCTGTCAGAATAATATAATTAGATTGCCTCTCTGTGTTTACAACGCCCAGTAAATAAACAGTAATCCACCCTTCAGAAAGTTTTTAATCATACTGATAAAAGAAGAGAATGAAGTCAATTTGTCTGTCAAAATATGACATCTTGATTCAGACAAAATGACCATAAAACATGATGCATGCCATGAAATATCACAGCCTTTTCACCAATGGCAAGACGACATTGTACAACCACACACAATTAGATACAAAATCCTTCTTAAGTTTGTCCTAAACAGCAGCCATCACTGCAGGCGAGTGGCAGGGAACCCTGACATTACTTACGTGATTACTTTGGAGGTTTTCCAGTAAGCTCAGGTCATTAAATCCCGCCTCGTCTGATGAGTGAGTGCTGTGACTGGAAAGAAGAGACAGAGAAGTCAAACAACAGAACACACTGCAATACTTGATAGAACTACTGAACATGGTGCTGTTGACTAGACTAGTAAAGAACATATAATACATTTGCATCACGATAAGAGCATATTCTGACAACAACGCATATAATAACATGAGGAATTTAAGTAAAAGTACAATTTTTTACTAGCGTTTGACAGTGAACCAACAGTGAAAAGGAAGTCTCTTGGAGCCTGCATAGAATATTCTATGATTTCCCATCACACTTATAAGAAATGCTCGCTACTGAACTGTCTACCACGGTGCAGCCTGGCACACCGTTTTCTTGCCACAGCCTTAAGATAAAAGTAAGTGTGCCGGTAATTTTCTCAAGCCCTATGTGACGTATTCAAATTGTTTGTTTTATCTGACCAACAGCAAAACCTAACATATTCAGTTTACTATCATATATGATTAAAAAAGCAATGCATTTTAACATTTGAGAGGCTGGACCCAGTGAATGTTTAGTATCTTTGCTTGAAAAATGATATAGTTGAATGAATAGTTGCCAATTACTTTTCTGTTGACCAACTAATCAATTAATTGACTAATCATTTCAGCTGTAGATAAAACTAATGTGCATTGAGACAGGCGCCATAAAACAGGACTCCAACTGACACTGACACAGCCAGTGCTGTGTGCCAACAGCATTGACATGTGTTGAGAAAAGTATCAACCGCAATGCAGACAGAATGTAAATGCAGGTCCCCTGAGCTTTAGTTATGTGAAGTACAGTGTAGACTGTTTGGGATTCTGTCCATGCTGGCAGAAGCAGATCATCCTTTGAGAAAGCAATGTCCTGAAACGGGACATTATCATTTCCTAATGCACAAAGAATCCACACTCATTCATTTATTCATTCATTTTCCCCCTTCATATATTATATTCAGCAAAGTCATTTCCATAAATAATAAACGGTGTTCCCCTTTGCTACAGATATTAAACAATGGAAGAGGAACTGCTTACAGGGACACAGCAGGCAGGCTGAATTTCTGGCAGCTCAAAAAGACCCATTACTCACACTAATCAAAGCCAAACCCTGATAAATTACTGGAAATACAATTAGTCTTTCAAAATTGGGCCAGAAATACTTTTTGTCACTGGCAAGATGCAAAATAATTCAATATTTTGCAGTCCATTAGGAATATAGCAAAAGAAACAAATGATACAATCTTCCACAACAGAAAGCCATGCTGAACTGGAAAAACAAAATTTTGGATTGCAAAGATGACATTCATTGATATAAAGAAAGGATGTTTTATATCTCTTTAATAGTGGCTCAGGGCAGTGATTTTGTATGTAGCTACCAGTCGCTCGCTGGCTGTCCAGCAGGAATCGATTCATGATTCTGTGATAAATAGAGTCCTATAGATCAGGTAGACAGCAGCTTTGTCCCTGGCACTGGGGCTTGATAGAAATGTTAGTGAGGCTGCCATTAGCAACCATAAATCTTTCTTATCCCACAGGATACACAGATCCCTAAGTGCCAAACAGTCGGCCAGTAATACTCCCATCTATGGCAAGGCAAATAGAGTTTTGGGAGGAAAGAAATATAGGAAAAACACAGCGATGCAAATAAACAGCAGGGCTGGAGTCGATATTGTGTAACACCTACACAGATGCACTGGAGGTTAGGGAAATTTATCACACTTACAAGCTTTATTAAAATATGTCAGGGAGAATTTGGGAAACAAAGACTGCATTTCTAAATGCTCCACACACATACAATAAGGAGGGCAGATTGTTCAACTAAAAAGCTTGAAGTTTTGTATTATATAAGGTAAAATATATGAGCTCTTGCTCCGGTTACTGTAGGTTACATCTATGCGACATATTTCTACCTTTCAAGAGCCTTATAAATTCATATGTGAAATAAAATACATAGAAATTCTGCCAAAAGGACTGACAATACTACAATGCAGTATTTATGACAGAAAATCTATGGAGTTATTACAACTGTTTCTAACCCTTGTACAGGGAAGAAAGCCCTAAGCTTTTCTCTGCTGCAGCAGTAGCGCAGTTCACCACGTCGATTGTCTTGATGAAATTTCTGAGGCACGGGGCTGGGCGTGGAGGGTGTGGAGACAGTTATTGATTATCTGCCAGCACACAGAGGTCCTGTCACTATGGGAACAAGGGTGTTAGCTGTTCACAGTCAATGGCCGGGGACTGGTTTCAGATCAAACCTGTAACACAGCATTCTGTCCAGTTCCCGACAGTTAGGAGGAAGAGGAAATAATGCATTTATAATTGACCTGTGTAGTAAACTTTTACAGTGTTTGACACTGAACCGAGATAAGCTTTGATCTAAATGAACCTCCATTTAAAAGAGAACCATAAAATTAAGACCGATTCAGTGCTGGTTTTGGTATTTTGTATCTACCATCAAGTGACAAAACACACATTCACCTTTCACAAGAGACATGCTTTCATAGAAGCTATCAAGTTTCTTTTAAAGCAGCAAGATTCAACATTTTGGCATAATAGGCATTAACAAACAGGCCCCAATATCCATGCAAAATGGATGAGACACACCCATGCTGTTACTGCAGATCTCAACACTGTAGCAGATGGATCTCAGAAGTAGGACTGTGTGAGTGTGGGTGTTGTGTGTGTGTGTGTGTGTGTGTGTGTGACTACGTGTGAGAACGTGTGAGAACGTGTGTGAGAGAGAGAGAGAGAGAGAGAGAGAGAGAGAGAGAGAGAGAGAGAGCGAGCGAGAGAGAGAATAAGTGGGAGTGTAGCTACCATCTCTAAATCTCTCTGTTAGTTTGATGTTAACTGGGGAAACGGAGAATGTGCTGCACAGCTTCAGCCTCAACACAACAAACAGTAAATGCTGGAAGGCCCGGTCTCTCAAACCTGCTAAAATGCAAAAGTGCCTATTAGGAAGCCCCAACACGTTTCCACTTAGAATTCAATAATAGTCTAATGCAATACTGGCAGTATATACTAAATCATTTGTTTAAGGCTGTTAAATCACATCAACAGATATACACAGTGAATCAAGAGCCACAGTCACATACAACACGTCCCAGGTGTACTGAACGCACAAAGAAAAAAAACAACAACAAACATACATTGAGGTATTGTGTTCAAAGTCACGATTTCCACAAGGCAAGGCAGCACTAATACATCACAGAAGCGAAGGGCGAAAGAAACGACCGTTTCACACCAGTCATCTTACCAGTCGTCCTCTGCAAAACTACCCTCCTCAGCCTCAGGGACGTGACTGTTGGAAAAGAAATTATCTTGTTGACAAAGTCTACTGTTGACATGTTCTGTGGATGTAGAGACGCTGGGATTCGACTAAATAGGGGTTTGTTTATGGGTTGGCAGGTGTTAGAGTATGATAGGTCAGATGCCAGGAAGGACTGTAGCTGATGTGCTGGGGTTAGGTTGAGGTTGCAGGGATCAGCAGGTCTCGCAGTTGTTTATCCTGGATACCACTCTCATGTCTGTACGCTTAATTTGTTGTTTGTTTTTGTTTTATATGTTTTTGTATGCATTAAACAAACAAGATGCCTTTAATAGCACGCTTTAGTGGTGCTGGTAGGCTATTGTTGCTAAAACTGAGCTACTCATATTTTCTTCATTTGTCACTATTGTGCCAATATTTTGATTGCCTCAGCAAAATCAATTATTGAAGCATTAAAAGGTAAAAGTTACTAATTTATTAAGTGCTAGTATTTGTTCATCACTTTTATATTATTGTTCCTTTCAATTTTACATATGCACTGGCATACATTTTTATTATTAACAAATGTGTGTTCACTTTCCTTTTCTTAAAAGTGTACTACCTGTAACTCCCAACTAGCAGAAAGAAAGATACTGTATTGTACAATTTACTATATATACTATACTGTATGCAATTTAGATCTCAATATATGCTGTTCTATTTCCAGTTGTTTGTGCCTGTTTTGTCAAATGTCAGTGCTTTTGACCATCAATAAAACACATTTTGGTAACAAATACATTGGAGATTCATTAGAAAAGTACAAGTTAGAATGACATTTATCAACAAAATAATAGCAAGTATATTTTTACTAAACCTACTGTAGTAAAACCTGAAATGTGACCAGTATAAACTAAGTCAGTTACCCATATTTTCTTAGCAGGTTAATTTCAACAAATTAGATGAAGAGGATAAAAGCCAGAAGAAAACTGGGGAAATATATATGAATGTTTAGGAATCATTTTATCAAAGTAAGATGTTTTCCTCTCATCAGGCAACAAGCAGGTACAACGGCTGCAATGTGTATGTTTGTATTCTGTGTATATTTTCATGGCCACCAATGAATGTAGCAGTGAAAACAATTTTTTTTTTTTAAACTAAATGTGGTCAGAGAGCACACTGCTCTAAAATGAGGCACCAAATTATTTTGACATCTCTGCTCTGGCAGACTAACTGCAGTGCAGGGTTTTGTTAACTGTAAAGAGTGGAGCCGACCAGACGATGTGCTCCACTGAACATTACGGCTCTCCATTTGATTCGAACTCAGTTTGATTCATACTGTGAGCCTGTTCACTCATATACCTCCAGTAAAGCAGCATTGTGGGTTTTTGCATTAACAGCAAACCAACCATCTGTATATGGTCTAATGTAGAGTTTGAGGAATATCTACAGGGTTACACTTTACAATGACAAATTGGCATATTTTTTTTGAGTTTTGTCACTCTAAAAAATATGCTTTCACTCTACTACAAACTAATAACACCCAGGGAGGATTCTGGGAGGTTCTCTAACCTAAAGAGTGTCTCTCCTTGAGATTTGGACTCAAATCCAGTGGAATTAATTAATGTCTACACCCTTGGGGTTGGCTTTATTAATTACAGCAGCACTTAATTTGTGGTGAGGAACACATGCAGGCGGCAGAGTCGGGGGCTTTGTGTGTGCATGCACCAAATTACAAGTCACGACACACAGTAAGTGCTATGCACATGTGTTCATTAATTTGTATTAAAATATGGAGTGTTTTTTCTTTATTTTTACTTAAATAATATATTTTTTGCACAAGAATATACTACCGCTTCCTGAGGTAGTCAGATACTTTGTAACCTGTCCTTGTACAAAAAGTAAATTAAAAAAAGTGTTGAAGAAGCATTCAAGCATGTTAAGACACAGAATTTAAAGTTGAATTAAACAATATCTGCCTCACATCTACTTTTATCCATATTTCACAATTAACCTTAGGCAAGCAGACAACTGGATGCTGTCAAATCAGACATCTATGATAAGGATGGGGAGGGAGTATCATCAAACTCACATTATTTATAAAAATGCGCAAACAGATTCAAGCTTTCCAAGCTGTTTTTCTGTTGGGTAGATACAACGGTAATGAATTCACTGTGTTTATATCATTAAATATATGTCATACTGCTTACTGTATATACAGTAAAAGCCCCATTAACCCCTGTTCACTAGCATGATAAATAAGAATACAGATTATTTATTTGGAAAAGCACCGTTTTGATTATTTCACTGTTATACTGATTGGTATTAATGTGTCATAACGTGGCAAGAACTCAACCACAAATGATAAAACTCAACACACAGGTTCATATATAGTGTTTCAGATCTGGAAAGACTACAGTTCAAAAAAAAAAAAAAAAAAATCAACACCCAACAAATGCCTGCAAACACATGAACACAATGCTCTGTGACAATTTCCTGACAAATTCTGAGTAATAGGGAGATAAATGATATTAACATCATCATGTTATCAACTCTCAGCTGTGAAATCATGAGTTTCAGTATTGACGGTATGTTCAATATGTGTCTAAATTAAAGAAAATAATTAGATTATATATTCTATGGAGGAAGAGCAATCTAGGTAAAATTAAATGGATTACATAGTTATAACACTATAGTGTATTATATTAGTGTTACGGTTGTAACACTGTTATTTTCTGGTGGATTATAAATACAGAACAATGACCTGTACTGTAAGGAGTTTTTGAATCCAACCCCACCAACTCAGAAACCCAGAATAAGGAGGAGAGCCGGCCTCGCCTCATTAGAACCTGCCTTTTTTTCCTGTCCTGATATGAAAATCTCATCCATATTTATCAGTTGCATAACAGGGAGTCCTCATTTCAGAGAATCAAAGGAAAACATCTCTACTTGGGTTGAGAGAGGAGAGAGAGACTGCTGCCTCACTTCAGTCTCTGCAGGGAGGAGTGTCTGTCCCTGACGACCAGCATGCTCGACCCCATTAAATAAAAAGAAAAGACATTCTGTAGCCAATAACAGCTGAATCCCAAAAACAACACCCCTGCCTTTAATCAGCAGCAATATTTAAAAAAGAAATATCAGCAATGATCTTGGAGGTATCACGTCATCGACATGTACATTATAACTACTTAAAGTGACTTTATGTTCTTGACCGGGATCGACAGTGAGAAGTTGTCAGTGTCCTAACTGGGCTAGCAATCATAGCATAATGAGAGCTTCGGTACAGAGAACTCCAGATAAAAGAGTCTCTTTTGTCCTTCAGCCCGCACTTCATCAATCATGCTTTTAATTGAATCCTAATGGGATTAATCATGTATTGTCACGCCTGCACTTGCTTTGGTTCTGTAAGTTACTCTGCTCTCCCACTTGTTTTGGATCCACTGAGGCTAATTATCTATGCACTAAAATGAAATGAGAGTATGTTCAGGAGAAAAAAAACATTGGGGACTGATTTGAAGAAATGTTAAAATGTAATGGAATATGCTTTTATGTCAATGGAGCTGAGGGAAAAAAGTTAATTCATGTGGACTGTGAATTTTGACTAAATCCCAATGTCTACAAGAGGATATTGTACATTATCGATATTCTCAAGACATCGTCAACCTCTGGACCTTGCAGAGAAAATACTGAAATGTATAGCCGCTTTTCACAAACCTCCAACATGACAAACGATGGACAAAAGCCTGTGAAGGAGAGAGTAAAGAGCCTTTGCTGCAAATGTCTGTCTCTTTTTATTTATAGTTTATGTTGAGAGGAGCACTGATGCAGCTGCTAATGAGAAGGCAAGGGAGGAGAGAGAAACGCCAGATGTACTGTGATGCACACTCGGCATTTAATTATGGCGATGGGGGAGGCAACGGTAGAGGGTGCAAAGGGGGGAATAAGGAAAATAAAAAAAGGGAGAGAAAAACAGAACGTACCCATAGGCCACACCAGCGATGGTGCACTTCTTGAACTGCATCACGTTGCAGGTCAGGGTCCCCGTCTTGTCAGAGAAAATGTATTTCACCTGTACGAGTAGAGAAAGAGAATAACACTTACTTCATGGGTATATGTTTTATTCTAAAAGGAGATATTGAGAGATTTGAACTACATTGTTTACCTGGCCTAGTTCTTCATTCAGATTGGACGTGCGAGCCATGGCAGGTGTGTTTGTGGGCTCATAGAGCATATCAGTGTCCTAAAACCGATCACAAAGAACTTTCAGTGTAACTTCACGAAAGAAACAACATTTTTGGTAACAAACAACACAAGTTTTCATCAAATTTAACTTCACAGCAGTGGTGAAAGTCAAAATAAAAACCTAAAAATAGAAAAAAACAAAACTCACTTTGGACCCTCTCAGTCTTTTTTTCCACAAAAAAATACTAAACCAACTGGGGCGGTGGGAAGAGAGGCCAACTGAGAACTGCCCTAAATGTTGCTAAAAATTCCTTCCTAGGATTTTCATTAAAATTTAATGAATAATGGGCCTCAGAATAACTTCGGGCAAAAGAAACAGTACGATTCCTCAGCTGAGATATTTGGTGGGGTTGACCTAGTTGCTAACGATATAAGAGTACAATATTCTAGGAGCTCACTCAAATGTTTCATGTCAGTCAGGTTTCAGATGTGTTTCAGCTTTGCAGTGAATTTAAATACATGATACAAAATATTCAGTGCACGATGCTAACCATGTTATTTGTACACCATGGCTTCTTTACACATCAAGCAGGCAAAGAGCAACATTATGTACTCCGCTGCTGATGTGTATGTATGTATGTTTGTAATGCATGTAAATATAGATGTAAAATATGGACACATTTAAAAGTCATTTTCTCTTTAAAGTCGCACAAGAAATAATGCATCTAGTTCAGTTCAGATAAATTGCAGACTGTAGCTTCAACTCACCCAGTTGATGAAAAACGCTTGGATGAACTTGATAACCTCCAGTGTGACCAGGAGACTGATGGGGATCAGGTTGTTGAACAGGATGATGAAGGTGAGGAAGTTGAGGCCAAAGTTAGCCGCCCCGCCATCTATCAGGGGACGAGTTTTGGACAAAGGGAATTGATACACAGGAGAATCATCAGCGCTGGTTAATAAATCTCAGTTAGTTTAAATGATAATGCCCAAAGCTACTTCCAGCCAATGGTCAACGTTATCCCAATCCAGAGTATGTTTTGGAATAACATCATGCATTGGCTGGAATTAACCATTTCTTCCACCCAACCTCGTCCTCTTACGACTCAACCGATTAACAGTCCAATTTAATGTCCCAAAGATTCAAAGTAGCGAACAGGGACTGAAGTATCTCAAATGTCATTAGTGTCAGAGCAGCAGCCTTGGCATCCAGCATGATCCAGGCAATGAATTCCACAAAGCACTATGCAAAATGATGCTGGTCCCCACCCCCCAAAAATGGGCAATGATCAACATTTGACCCCACTGACATCAAACATGAAAACAGGAGGGATGTAATTTACCTTTCCTCAGCTTGCAGGAGGTGCAAATGTTACCTTCCGCAACCCAAGCCTTGATCTTAGCATTGCGGTTGAGAGGGACAACCCTTCCCCATGACAGAACGATTGCAAAACAAAATAACTGGATGGCACAAAGAAAGTGGCAGAATGGAAGCTACTGCTACTGGTACAACAACACATACAGGAGGGAGTACTTTTTCAGAAGTGGGGAGGAAGACAAACGTATCGGATGCTCTCAAGACAAAGGAGGGAGAATTCAGTCCATAGCACATTCTCAACCAACAAGGAGTGGAAAAGAGGGGGTGGATTATGCCAGCGAAAAAGTTTGGGTGTTAATGATGATCACTACATCACCTCATTTCACTCATTTCTAGTAGCCAGCTTGTTATGTGATGTTAAGCAAGATTTCTGCTTTCAGATGAGACAGTGATACTGTGTTGGATCAGTAGAGTCATTAAAAAAACAATAAAAATAAAACCATAGCAAACCATGACATGCACAAGTCACACAAGTGTTAAAGTACACCTGATGTCTTCTATTAAATATGTCACTGTAATGTAATAACAATATAAATATAAGATGTTCTAACCATGTTTAATTAAGCAAGTGAACATCAAAATACTTGTAATTAATTCACAGAAAGTTGTCGCAGGAGTTGGACTGTAAATTGCTGGGGTTTCATTATTACAAGCAAAATCTTCTTTTGTGCAGTGTGTGAGAAGACCACACCTCCTCGACATTAGCAGACTAAAAAGCAGAAGTGGGACAAAATAAACTTCACCGTGCTGTCAGTGAAGACATCAGCAGTTTACCAGCAGAGACAGTCAGCATAAATCTGATGATGTATTGATAAATGCACAACTACCGAAACAGAAACTACTGACTGAGTAAACTGTAGCAGGTGACATGAATGCATAATAAATGACCATTCATTTTTGCTCTCAATCTGCATAGAGTTAAGTTGTCACAATGTATAGACTCAAAGCCAGCGATGATCTGCGTCAGCACTCTGCAACGGGTCAAAGTCAAATGAATTACTCACTGGTCATGCATAATCCCAGGCTTCTGTGACATATGAGCTTGTGTGATGCGTGGTAAACTAATATTGACTCTTCTGTTCCTGTCTGCATTTAACTTCCAAATGTTGGTAAGTGAGTGAAATTACAGTAATTTAGGAAAATATAGTGATGTAAATAAATGGAAAGTTTAGGATTTGACAATCTCCCCACCTCTCTCTTTTGTCACAGGTTGGATAATATGCACTGGACAGAGTCTCAACAACTCCTTATGGAAGTACAATCAGTCTCAAGATGGATGCCTGCTTTATGACTTACACTCCCCTCATCAGTATGATATAGGGTCTTTTAGATGTGGGTTTTAATGCCACTGAGGAAACCCTTACAAAACCAATAGAAGCCAATACAACATTTAATAAAAAGGGACAGTGTAAGTCGTAGTGCAAGCTTAAATTAACCAGGGCACAACCTCTCCTACACAGGCCTATCAGGGTACAGAGTAATGGCCAGAGTGTCACGATAATCACTTTGCATACCAGGTTCAGAGCTTCATCACAACCAACCGCCACAGAAATATAATATAGATTTTTTGTGTTGTGTTAAGGTCTGTAATAGTAGCTTAAAATAGAGCAATTTTGTACAATAGCTTGAGAATACATGTAGAAACTAAAAAAGGTTTTCACCTCTCTCCCTCCCTCCCCTCTCTGTCTGTCCTTTGAAAAATCCACACAGGGAAAGAAGGCAGCAGAGGCATTTAGAAAATGTCAGCTCTTGGCCCTTGGGTTGCACCACATGTTGTGTTTGAGCAATAAACACGTATAAGCCTCCTGCTATGAAAAGCTTCCTGAATACAACATCATTTCCCTGGCAGTGGAAGTAAATGCTGCGATTCATTTTTTCATAAAGAATTGGGGGGAAAGAAATAAGATGAGGGTCTGAAGCTTGGGAACTGCAAAGCGTTTAACGTGGCACAAAAAAATGGAGGAAAAGTGAGACACTGTTTGCATCAGGCACTGAAAATAACTAGACGAAGGTATATGAGAGGTGGAGGGGAAAAACCTATTGTTGGATCCCTGGTATGTGCTTGTCCATGGCATGGGCCCATACAAAGTAGGGCAACCATATAGGGGGCGAGGGTAGGGGGCTTCATTTGCTTAGCAAAGGCAGAGCTTCAGTAAGGGGTTAGTAAGGGAGGGTCATTCACGGATGGCCAAGGCTTTTAAATGGTTGTTACCTGGAGCTGTTAAAAAAACGACAACAAAGAAAACAACAAAATCAAACAGAACATTAGAAAGGAACAAAAAAGTACAGCAGCGCAGTGATATTCAACCATTTCTTTTTCACTCAAACTCATTCACAACACATCTATGCATGTCACAGCTGTCTTTTCTCAGTTAACAGGGAATTCACTTATTCCCACATTGCCACATATTTCACTTGTAATGCGAAACATAGTTTAACTGAGGCAACATAAAAACGACACAACACATACCAGCATTTAGGAACTTAAAATGACAAAGAAATAAGCTGATATGGACAAGTGAGACAAAATATGTGGAATAAGAGGTGCAGCGTGGGCTGTTGGGACTCTTACAGTTGAGATCCATGTACCAAGCATCATTGCCGTACTGGTACTTCCAGATGGTTTGACCGATGGAGCAGACCAGAGAGATGGCTAGCAGGCAGCCAAACAGCACAAGGATCTGAAAGTTGGTGATACGCTCCACGTTGGACAGCTTCAGAGGAGGCCGAGTGGAATTCTGGGTAACACATGACAAGACAGTTGTGGTAAACAAAAATAACGGAAGTGTGGTCAATGGTGATGTTCTCTTTCTGTGCTCTGGAAACAACAGCCACATAAAACATGTTCAGGGGAACTAAACACGTGTAGCAAGTTGCTTGGGAGAATGAAATGTCTGAACATTAAAATTTGATGTAAAAACAAATTAGTGACATACATGTTGGCTCATGCAGTCCGACATGTTTTAAATATTGTATGTCACTGGTTGGTTAAACAGCACCAGTGAAAAATCAACAGAAAATATGTGCTAAAAATAAAGTATGAATCAGTTCACCAGACTGAGCTTTTACTTAGGTTAACGTATTTTTGTAACTGCAAATAATAGCCTCCAAATATACCTGCATGAGCTTTGTGTCGTGTCCAGTGTAGACCACCACACCATGCACCCACTGAGTGTTCCTCAGCTGGGCTCCTCTCAGTAAGATCTGGTCTGGACCCAGTGGTACTGTACTGTAGTAGGAAACATCACTGCCATGAGTACATTCATCCATACAGATTAATAGACTATTGAGGTCTTCTTTTTTTCTTCTTTTTTTTGTGACCTGAAAATCGTAACAAATGCCTTAATTTCCTCTTGGCTGGATTACTGCAATGCTCTTTATCTGGGAATTAGCCAGAAATCTTTGTTTTGCTTGCAGCTGGTGCAGGATGCTGCTCCTAGGCTTCTAACTGGCACCAGGAAGAGCGACAGCATCACTATACTGGCATCCCTGCATTGGCTACCGGTCAGGTACAGGACTGCATTTAGGATTCATCTCTGAGATCCTCTGCCTCCTTTCCAGCCCCAGACTTTTCAGATCCTCAGACCAGCTGCTCCTGGCTGTCCCTCGATCGAGGCTAACGGGCGATCTCGCGTTTGTGTCCTTAAGGTTTTATGTTTTACTTTTTACTCTTCTGTACTTTACAACCGTTCCTTTACTTATCTATTTGTGTATGCTTATGGGATAATATAATCTCATGTTTTATTTTATTTATGTTTTTATTGTACAGCACTTTCGTCGACTGGTTGTTTTTAAATGTGTTTTATAAATAAACCAGATTTGATTTGATGATTAAATAATCCCTAATCCCTCATAATGAACTGACACTGGCTCCGCTCCTGGCTAGTGGGCAACTGAGTTGGTTAGAGGGGCAGAGAGCCAGGCGTGGAGCTCTGCAACTGAGCCCACCTCTGTCCATCCAGGCGGATGTTCCCAACAAACTCATACAGATGGCGGTTTGGGCTCTCACACTCCATCCTCCCAGAGAGACGCATCAGGCTGTCGATGTCCTTTATGTCAGCAGTCACTTGCAGACCCTGTTGATGTCGTTACAGCAGCATTATAGCAGTGTTTTTATTTTCCATCAATTTTTGTTGCAAACTTTCAGAAGATTCGTCTTAGTTCTCATTGTATGGGTAGTAACTTGTATAAAGAAAGAATAAAAAAGAGAATCACCTGTCTGATTTTAAGGTTTGTTTCTCCATCCAAGTTGGATGTTTCAATGTAGCACATGCCCTGTGGTTCACTGTGGTGGAGGGAGAGGATACAGACACTTGTAGCAGTATTATAATATGACAACAGTAAACTGTTATTAAATCTAACCATAGCAGTTCATTATTTTATATGAATAGAATTTTATCTAACATGGTATACCAATAAGCAAAATGGTACTTACTATTTACCAATAATAACTTATCACTTTTAAAGTAAATTATGAATTAACTATAAATATACAATTAAACTAAATATGAAAGTAAAAAAAAAAAGAGGTCTAGAATAGAACAATTACATAAGACTAGATCACAACAAACACAGATGTTGCATGTCAGCCTAAAGGCCTCTCAGGAACCTGAAACCACATCAAAGTTTTACTGAGTGGAAGTTACCAATTTAATGTACAGGAAATATCCTTAAGACTGACATTAACATCTTTGTTTGCTGCAACCCTAGAGCTGAACTGTCTTTCAAGAAAAGAGGGGCTGAGAGTGGAGAGAGAGAAAACACTAGAGTAGGGTGATACGAGCAAGCAGGCATGCCGAGCACAACAAACAGAGCAGACAAATGGGCCTCTGACAGACTCTGGGCACAGGGAGTTAGAGCATGCCGGTGCTTAGGGTGAGCTGGGTCCCTGGTTAGCTACTCTTTTAACAGAGTGATTTATTCACACCGAAGGCTGGTCCAAACACACACAAAGTAGAAAGAAAAAACAAAAAGAAATCTGGACACTGAAGCCCAACCACAATTAATGAGTGGTTTGGAATCTGCTGCTATTAGGAAATGATTTCTAAAACTTAGTGCTAATCTAAAACAGCAAAATACTGCTCGAATAACTGAACTACACTTTCGAGTGGCAGTAAAATGTTGTGGAAAGTTAGTAAAACTATAATTGCAAGATGCTTTTCAATTTTACATCTTGGAATGTGACTGCATGCAAATTGACACATAAAATAAAATTGTTGCATTCAGGGGGCCATACAAGCCATGCAAGACAAGAATATCGAAAATATATTCACACCCAAAAAAACAGTCTCAAAGAAGGAGCATGTGCTCCTGTGCTGTAATATTAGATGTCTCCATTCACAGTGGTGTTAGAAGTTTCAGCCAAACATTGAAAAGGGTTTACTTCACATGTCACGTTGTAAAACAAAAAATACAACATAATAAAATGATTATAAATGGCCAGTATTATGGCTGCCAAACCACAATGTAGAGGAAAAGTAGAAAAAAGGAATGTAACATGGTGTTCATTGAATGTGGCACTTCATTATCTGGTTGCTGCCAGAATAATCACAGGCCCCTTCCTTCCTCAAGTGTGGAAAATAAAATATTTCTCATTTGTGTCAGGAGTGAGAGAAGAGCTAAAATGTCTCATCTCAGCTGGTTCACGCAGTTCCTATCTCTCCCACTGCTGCTTTGTTGGTAATGTTGCTGGTTTCCTGACCTGGACGAGAGTATGACGAGGTCAGCCGGGAGATGATCCCCATTTGCAGCTCTGACTACTTCCCCAACGGCCACCTGATATTACCAAGCACACACCAGCAGCGGGCGAGAGAGAGAAAGTGTGGCAGTTGTTGGCACAGGTGGCAGGAGAGGAGAGGATGAGAAAAAAAAGGAGGGATGGAGAGGATTAAAAAATAAATAAACAACAGACAGACAGATGGACAAACAGCAAACACATAAGAGGAGAGAGACAACTGTTTCAGTTTCAGGAAGATGATAAGAGCACAATGATCAGTCCTGTATGTTCACAGGGTATGGTTGGTCATCTGTTCTCCTTTTCACAAAACCATTTAGAAAAGCATGATACGGTAAAGTTGGTGATAAAATTGTCCCGAGGTATGAAGTTTTAAATAGAAAAAATATTCTATTCAGAACAAAGTAGTGATGTGGGAAGTTGTGATTGAAACTGTGCTAGTAAAAGTTTTTTGGAAAACTTTTTCTTCCATTTTTAGACAAATCTGATCGCAATTTGTAAAATTTGACCTTAAATTTTCTTAAAAGAGGGATACAGAATCGATCCATGGCAGGTCCAAATGATTTTTTGAAAAGGGGAAAGAGGTAGGTAGGTTTATGTTGACATGATTGATCAATTCTAATCCAAAATCACTTTCACACCTAGAGAAATGATGGTTGTCACAACAAGATAAAGAGCATCACATCCTTACTTACTGGGTTACTGGACTCTTAAAGTTATGTATTACTCAACTAAATTTAAAATTCTGATTTTCAAATGCAGGATTTTAAGCAACTTTGACAATACTGGCTTGATGTATCCAACCATCACTTCTTTAGGGAGAGCTGAGCAAAACGAAGAAAAGGTGAAAGAAGGGAGAAGTTCCCCACAGTCTGGCAGCAGAGTGGACTCCTATACCTGGACGATAAAATGACAGCATCCGCAGGAACGAAATCACTGCAATTTATTATAATAATATCGCCCACCTCAACCTGTGAAAATAAACTGGTTACTGCTGTGCACTGCCTATAAAACAGCATAAATGGAAACTTGAGTTCTGTGTCAGGAGTGAAAATACACAGTTGGTAAGAAAACAGATACATTAAAGGAATAAACCTAGTACAATACTGATGAGAAAAAAAAGCTGGAGTCTTATTTCCATTACTGCTGAACTTTGCATAACAGGTGCAACCACTCAGCATGTTCCATCATTCAACAACTTTAAAAAAGAAAAAAAATGTATTTCTCAACATTTTCAATCATAAAAACAGATTCATGCATTTCATACAACAGCACGATTTATTTTTAAGTTTCTTTTTCTAAAACTTTTTAGGTTTATCATTAGAGTACATAAAGACAAGGCAACACAACTGATTAGGAGAAAACAGGGATAATTTAGCAATACTAAAACATTTTGATTTCCAGAGTATAAATAAATCTATTACATCTGCAAACATAGTACTGTATAAAATGCATGGATCATTTTGATCCCAAAACCACGGAGACAGACCCTGTTATTAATAATAATGAATAATAAACAAACGACAAGTAATCATTTGGCCGTATTCAAGCTGCCCTGAAAGAGTAAGTAGTTAAAAGAAACTTGGAGACAAAACACAAATTTGGGAGAGGAGCCGCTTTTGCAATATGCATGATGAAGATGTAAAAGGCATCAATTATTCAAAGATATCCTTTTTAAAGCTGAGGGACATTCACATACTTGCTGGTATGTGACGGGATTTTCTTCCTGCAGGAACAGGGAGTGTCTATCTGTCACATCACTCCGATGCAGAAAAAGTCTTTTCTTTTGATAGTTAGTGAAGTTTCACTTAAACCCACCATTCAGCATCTATAATTCACTACTACACATATTTTGTTTTATTTTAGCATGTTGTTATGGGAAGTATAGCGTTTGAATGTTTTTGTATCTGTTGGTTTATTTGTCTACTTTGTAATCATCTTAATATATCAGATTTCTATTGCTATAATAATAAGAATGAGCAATTATCAGCAACACTAAATCTCCTGCTGTTAATTTAGCTCTCAAGAACAAATCAACACATACTTTCTTTCTGTCTCATATCCATAAGAGAAGTAAGAGATATTCAGCGTATACTGCACAGAATGTACCTTCTAATGGAGGAGGCAGTTTTACCAATTATCAAACAGTCCAGATCTACGTTATTTCTGCACTGCCTGGTGGTTTTTTTCTCTGCATCCTCTGCTTTTAGGCAAATTGTTCCAGCCACAGTAATAAAATAGTTTCATTATGAGGTAAGAGAGGAAGCTTCTCTTTGTCCTCCGGCATCGCCCTCTAATGACCGTCCACATGGAAACGCAGGATTAATTAGTGGCTGGATACTAGAGGGGTCAGTGTGTGAGTGTGTGTGTGTGTGTGTGTGTGTGTCTGTGTGAGTGTGTGTGTGTGTAAATAGTATGTGTGAGATTTCTCCAGTTGACAACAACACAATAGATTGTGAAGCTAGAAGAATGAATGATCTGCTTTCAGCACTAGATTAAAAAAAATGTGAACTAGCACATTGTGGGTACATACCTTCTCCCAGTGCACAATCTCCCAGGCACCATTCCTCAAAACTGTGGTGAGTAATGAGAGAGATGGGGAGGTTATAGAGAAGGAAAGAGGAAGTAAACAAGACCAAAAAAAAGAAGAAATAGAGAGTTGTTAGAAAACACATGACACATTTTTGCCGTGTTACAATGTAGACAAGTAGGTTTTTATTAAGGGCCTACCGGCTTGTTGGCAAAATACTTCTACACTAATTACAGGAGTATGTTTTCTTGTAAAACCAACAACAGCTTTCCCATTCAAAAGCCTGATGAAGAAATGGTTTTCAATACCTTGACATTCTTTTTTGTTGACAACACTGTCAGCATTGTGACGTTTCTGCAAAGAAAGAAAGAACAATACTCAGATTACACAACTGCTCAGATTTTATGCAAGGAAATGCCCTGAAGAGCCTAACACTGTATAGCACCACTTACTCTCACTTCAGTGAGAGAGAGGGAAATGGACTTATCAAAGTCTGCAATTACAAGCCAAGGAAAGATTACACCTTTGCAGAGTGTATGTGAATATTCTTACTTGGACTACACAACCTTTGCAATGCACAGACTCATATTATGCAGTATGGCATTTGAGAAATGCCTTTGTCCAATGCACCCCTACAGTACTATGACAGAAGAGAGCTTCTGCACTCGTGGTCCCAATGTTATACCCCCTATTCTTGGTAATGTTGATGTTTAACTTTACCCATTTTTATCTTGTAATTCTTCAGCAGGTACTTGTTCGGTATATTTTGTATGTACCACATCAAAATACAAATCAGCTGTGTTACTTCCCCTCATGTCCGTCTGGTCTGCTGAACAGTCATGCAATCAGCTGTGACTTCAACAGCTGATTCCAAGGGACAGCTTGTCAACTAGCATCACGCTGAGTAATAATGTGTTGCTGAGTCTGTCTTATATAGCTAATCACTGTGTTTTAAAATTTGCGCTGTACTTGATTAGTGAGGAGAGGACCTATCCACTCACATCCCAGCTAATAATGTGTTTACTCTGAAGACCCATTCTGATTTAGTCTAATTCAATGTAAAACTAATCTGGGTAATTTGGCACACCGTACTGTACATTACAGGATAAAAAAAGATGGCCGCTGAGAAACCAGAACAGCAGAAGGTGCAGTAGGTTCAGTAGGTGCATCAATGCACAGCTGCTTATAGGTATTCACTCCTTCCTTGGCCACATTTTCTTCACCAAATCTTCTTCTTCACCAAATCACCTGTGTAACAACCACCTTAAAGCATCAAATAAACTGAATTGGCTCAGAAGTCTTTGTTTTCTTTTGAACTTTTGTTCATCTACAATGTGTCTGTTTCTTATACCGTCCATATATACATCTTTTTCAGGCCGCAGTTGAATGAAATGTGCTGTAGTAATAGGCTGGCTGTGTCACGTGGCTTCAGCCTTTAACAAGCCACCGTATGCCCAGAAAAAGTTTGCTGGTAGAGACCTTTACCAAGCTCATTCATCACTCCCTATACAAGAGCCGTCAGCTAATTTCATTCATCCACTGTTCTGGCTGCACAGACCCTCCTCTGCTATGTTTAGAAGGAGTGAAAGCGTACTTATTTCTGTTATACCACAACTTTTCCTGCCTTTCACCCCTCTCATATTCTCTTCATACTCTCTCTCTTTCTGTCCCAAGGGACATGGAGAAAAGGAGATGTACTGTATTTAGATTGTGTGTGTAATCACAGTGCAGTGGAGGGCGAGTAACATTTAGAGGTTATGCCTAAATACTGCAGTATCAGGCCCCGGTAGACTTCAGCCATAGAGGGGGAAAAAATGAAAGCAGCAAAAGATAAAAGGGTAGAGCATCTGCAATGCTACCTTGATTAACCTGCTAATATGGCTTGAACATAAACCTAACGAGACAGTGAGCAGCAGCGAAGGAGGTTTAACCACACAAGGGCTATAACAAAATGTTCTTTCACTCTTTTCCCCTTCAGTTTAAGAAAGTTTAAGGAAACAGTGTTACTGTGTAAAAGTGCATCAAACACTATTGTGAAATACTGCAGCTCGTGATTTATCAGTATCACCTTTCAGTTTGTAACATTTTAAGCTGAAAGACAGTTGAACTACTCAGGACAAACAGCCCGAGTCTGCCGCAGCAGACAAGGTAAGATACGTGCTGTACAGTGTATGTCCATAGTGCATGATTCATGAAGTTAGGGGTCGATGTTGCCCTGTCAGGTCAACTTGTGAGGGACAGCGCAGCACAGGGAACAGACGTGTGTGCAGGTGACCTTCAGCAATAAAGACGGAGTCATCACCACTCCGTTCCCATGTTTTTCACAACAGGCCGAGAGAAAAAGTGCTGCGCTGGTCCCTTCAGCACGAGATAGAAGCTAATACTATCTGTCCACTGGGACCTGCATAGAGGATCGCATTGCAGGGTCACTGCAATACAGTAGAATGCAACATTCCCTCCCTTAGTTCAGATGGACTTGAGTGGATTACTTGTGAACACAGAGTAAACATATTTTAAAGCATTTCACTTACCAGCAAACAAGAAGTCATACAACAAAAAGATGTGACCAAAACAAAATAATACTGAAATCAACCTTCCATACTAAATAAATTGCATAACCTTTTTTCAAGCATCTGTTCAACAGTTCAGATTTGCTCAGGGGCAGACAGTTGTTTTGTTTTGTTAGAACTAACTGCCTTTGTGCATGAGCATTTGGTATCTAGGTTAATTGACTGAATGAGTACTGTGGGTGCAGTGGGCACAGCTGTGACCTCTGAAATGAATGTGTGTTTTTGTGTGTGTGTGTTCATGTCTGTGCCTGATGGTGCGTCTATATGTTGGGGAGTATCCTGCTGTGGTCATATAACCATCAATGGCTCCTCTCTGATCCAGTTCAGCACTCAGAGGACATACTGCACAGTATGAGACAAAACAAAAGCCCACACGCTCTATAGGGGGACAGTCTCTTTGAGCTAAGGTACACAAATTCAACTGAGAACTACAGACCTACTTCACCAATAAAATTCATTCAGAGAATTTGATTTTACTTTATGTATTTCGTGTACAGCAAAATTGTCTTTTGATAAGTATTGTTAACTGTATTTGGTTGTGCAGTATATTAATGGTATACATGGATAAAACAGGATAAAACCAGATGCAAACTCGGCCTTCAAAAGTTTGTTGATTGCCGTTTTATACTTGCTGACTGTGTGATTTTTCAATCGGGGTGTAGTTATTATGTGCATGTCTTAATTCCTGCAGTAATGATGTTTTTCTAGGCCAGATGATGGCTCTCAGGCAATATGACTTTTAAGACAACATCATATGACAAACACATTTGTACAACATTATATTATACTGTATATTTTCCAACCCAGAAACCTAATCTGAAAATACTTTGTAATACATTGAGTAATAAAAGGTCTAAATGGTTTTTAAAACACAAGTCAAAGTTTCTCACAGCACCCGGTAGTATCAGAGGTTTCAGAGGTTTGTCTTACCAGATCCTCAATAAACTCCTTGACAGCAGCCACCACCAGGATGAAGAGCAGCGGCACCAGTGTGGTCCAGCGACCAGTGGGAGACACATCTGGGATTTGCTAAAATAGACACAATAAGGGAAAATTAAGCCAAATCACTTTTGAAAAGGATGACAGTGGCCAACAGAAAAAGTGAGCCCTGCGCCACACTGTTTCTGTGGCTACTTTCTTTTTCTTTTCATAATGTTCTCCTTACCACTGAGTGTTTAATCATTTGGCTATTTTAAGTCTTTCTAAATTAACAGTCAAATACCAGCGTAATTAAAGCCAAGTGAAGGCCACAGGAGACAGTCACTGTTATACTGCTCAAAGGCAACTTGAACGAAATAGATCTCTCGTCTCCCTCATCTGCATAGATGTTTTATTCAAGGTTGCAACATCGACAGGGCAGGTAATGAAGATTCACACTGGCTGCTTTTCAAAGCTGCTCCTTCAAGGTCACTTGAGCCCTTTCCCATCCTCAAAGCTCTCATTAAGGAAGGGTAGTCTGCAGGATGAATATAGGCAAAGACAGAATATAAGTTCTATGCAGCCTTCCTTCTCTCATTATTTAATCTTTTCTGCGAACCTGTGAACACCTGAGACATGGATTTGGGCTCCATTTTAATCATGTGGTAATGATTGGTGGTTGAGGCTTTAAGTGTTCTTAAAAGGGATTAATGTTGACCTACAGTACACAGGCAAACCACTGCAAACCTCCTCTGGGCTAGAGTCTTTGTTCTGCTAGTATGTATCCATCAAAACAGTGCAGTACTACTAAGATCTGTGGCTGTTGTTGGGCAGAAATCAAAACCGATAATCAGCCGGACACTTGAAACTCTCTGCCCAGGAGAAGCTTATTTTTAATTTAATGCTAAAGATTTTTACATCACACCTGCTTTCCTTCTTGTGGCTCCACATCAGTTGGACTATTTGAGCGTGTTGCACTCGTCCCATGGCACACTAAGTAAAGCACAATGCAGTTTCCTTACTGCAGTGTAGTGGTAGTGGTACAGTGAAGGACCAAAATACAGCCATCCATGGCACCCTATGCATTTCCATATAATATGCAGTATAGTGTGTTGTTGAGCCTGCGGGCAAATCTAGTTTCCTTTTAAAGGAGGCACACATAGTATTACATGTATTATTCATTATCAGGCTATATAAAGTACTGTGTGTGTGTGTGTGTGTGTGTGTGTGTGTGTGTGTGTGTGTGAGTGAGCTTGTCTGTGTATATGAAATTACAGACATGACCTTTGGAAAGAGTGTCTAAGTTATGGCAACAGTTAAAAAAAACACTTGCACGCATGAACAAAGCAAAAAGTGAAGCTGAGAGGAGCAGTGATTTAACATTAATGAGATAGTTTGCTAGTTATATATTTGTATTTAAATATATGTCACAGAAACTGTAGCAACATCTTACCTGCAAGAGTGCAATGAAGAGAAAGAAGGCATTGGCTGCCCTCCTGAACTGTGAGTAGAGGAACCGGGGAAGGAAGGTGAGGACATTATATTTGGCTGTGCTGAAGGCCGCATCCATCAGCAAACAAGGCCATGGGTGGAGGAGGGAGCAAGAGAGAGGGAGACAAATGAAAGAGAGAGAAATGGTTAGCTCTCAAAATCTGAGCAGCATTTTTGTCAAACCCAGCCATTCAAGTATATTTAAGAAAGCCAGTTCCTTGCCCCTGATCTCACCCATTAAAAAAAAAAAAAAAACCTCTCTGTTGCAGAGACAGGTGCGTCTGTGTTTGTGTGTGAGACTGATGAACAGCAGAGACCAGTGCACTCAAAGACCATAAAGAATAATAAGGAGGAAGAAGGGATCTGGCAGAGGTTGTAAAAAAAGCTCCTGGCAGACGTAAGCTATGTTGCCTGTGCTGCAGTGGGGTTGGGTGGGGTGGGAGGCCGGTCGTGATGGTGGCGTATCGAGGCTGGCGGAGACCTCAGCCGCCCAGCAGTCAGACCTCCAGCAGTCTGATTTGCAGCTGCGTTAGAGGGGCCGGTCAGAACAGCCACTTTGGGAGAACATATATGCCATGATGTATGCCGAGCCACTGGCAGCACTTTGCTTACTCACGCGCACACAAAAGCCGTCACATACATACATACAAGCAGAATATCAGAGAGTGTAGCCTCCAACGCTTGTAAAGGGACATAAGCATATGGTGGTTAACATTAGTGACATCACAGTTTCATTTCTGTTAGACTGAATCACATTTGACAAACACATTTTCAGCATTTTTCACTTGTAGCACATCCACAAGCACAATGTAAAGTTATGTAAAAATGGGCTAGCATTGAATTGAGTGTGTATATATATATATATATATATATATGTATATATATATATAAATAAATAAAAGAGTTTTACATTCACTGTCATCCAGGCTGCCTGGTACAGTGGAGCTGTCCGTGGGGAGTGAGAGGGACAGAGTGAAAGCAAGTGAGTAAGAGAAAGGCATTGTTCTGACAGCAGTACAATGTAATACCAGCCTCACAGAGGAGCCTGACGAAGAGCCTTGTCACAACAAGGGTCAAGAAAGGATCTTTGTTTCATTCAACAAAGTCTAGTCTTTAGTCTAGTGTACCGTAGTTATTACAGTTTCTATGAAAATAAAAGAAATCATAATGTCTGGGTTACCTGTAAAAACATTGATAGAGATTTACAAGCAAAGACAGGTTATATCAATTTTAAATTGTAAAATGTAACCACTGGCATTAACGTATTTTACTCTAAAAACTGTGTATCTGAGTCCATGTGGTGTGAATTCCCCTCTTTGAAAAACCCTGATAGTTATTTGAAGTTGAGCTATTTCAAAAACTTCAGATAGAAAATTCAAGTGTACAGGGTTTCCAGTTACTCACCTTAACTTTTTTTTTTGTATTATTTGACTGACAGAACAATATCTGTTAGAACTGTGCCATATGACCAAAATCTCATATCCCGTTATCGGTTATATCCCAATCCAATTCATATCATGGAATAGCACATTTTTGGATGTAAACATTGTTTGAGGTCTGATTTACAGTTGGACAGAGCCGATATGAACTGATTTCACCGTGCTGTAACGTTATTGTCTTCCGTGTCTGCTTAAAGGCAAAGAAACTGAAACCGTGTCTGTAACAGGGCTGGTCGTTATTCTTTCCTTCAAAACGGCAGAATTTACCTCAGCATTAGTGCAGCGATTAGCAAGCTAGTGTAGTGAAAACTTATAATCCAAACTTTTAAAAACATTTACAGATATGTATAAACTCACTTATAAACCTATAAAGCCATAATTAAAGTTCTCTTACGAGTATGTGTGAAGCAATATGGATCACTGTCCTTATGAAGACATGACCGAAGACATTGTGTGTGTGTGTGTGTGTGTGTGTGTGTGTGTGTGTGTTTGTGTGTGTGTGTTTGTGTGTGTGTGTGTGTGTACAGGGCCCTATCACTGCCCTATAAGGAAATAACTGAAGAACATTCTGTTATTGTGTGCAGTGATACTCACTATAGAGATCTATTTCTCAGAAAGAAGGAAACTTTATCCAATAACTAGTTGGCAAAAACAATGATGTGAATAACCTGTTATGGTCAAAAGCTGTCAGAACAGAAATTAAGTATCGGGTAGTTGCTCATTAGATTTTCAAAAAAGGTAATCTTTACTGATTAACATTAACGATTAACAAACTCTGAGTGGATGTGTAACGCATGTTGTCTCGTCAATGATGCGTCAATGCGTGAAGATACAAGGTTAGCTCATTTACTAATAAATCCATATACAGGCAGCTATAACATTATATTGGAGCAGTATTGTAACAAGGCTGCTAGATATTATGAAATGCAAAAGTGTGCAGTCTATGATTATAGACCGGGAAGAAGCTCAAAGTTTACGATTATAGACTGAAAAGCTGACGGAATAGTTGAGGGAGATATACAAATACCAGGAAGTGATTACTGTTAAAGCAAACAAAGATATAGTGTGATATGTGTGTCTTTTTATGTGTCGGTGACAGTGTGTCATGGATCAAGTGTGTGTGGGACATAATGCATACTGTTCTAGTGTACATACTGCTATTATTGTCACTTGCAGTATTTCTGTAATTTCCAATAGAAAAAAATGTGGAAACCAAGTGGATGATGTGGTTTTCTCTTCACTATTAATTCTGAAGTAGATCATTTTAATGTTCAGTGAAGTCACCATTTAAATACAGTAGCCTACTACCTCTTAAGAAATACTTTGCCATACATCATCCAAAGCCCATAACAATACCATTCAAATTTAGTACGGGTGACCCCAATGGGTGTTAGACAGATAGTGCCTGGGAGTGCTAATACATAGCGCCTCAGTCAATTCCTTGAGATACAAAAAATAGAAGCTGTTGAAGCTCTGACGCAGGTTTAGCCTAATGACCCTGGCTTTATAATTACTCTCATTTAAAACATTAATCATCTTGTCTTTAAGATCATCCCTCTCTTTCCTTTTATCATTTTATTTTCTTCATATCCTTATTTCTGATCTCATGAGGTAGTACTCTAAGCATGCTGTGTCCTATTCTCCAGTTACTCATGTACATTTTACTTCCTCCAGTGAGTCAGGGCAAGATAAAGAGCTCATTTAACACTAAGCTTAATGGATGATTATGGATCTTGCATTTTATTTCCTGGCAGTGCCCTGAGGATCAAGACAATATGAGAGAAGAACTTCCTGCACTCACCAACAGATTTCCAGATTATATCCATGAAGCATCAATAAGACGCCACCTATCAACATTTCCACCACAGTAGATAGGTCTAACAATACAGGAAGTCATTATGAGTGTCTATTTTGGTTTGTCTTTATAAGTTAAAACTAGATTTGTGCAAGTTAAACAACTGTCAACATTTGACTCGTCACTGAGTGTTTTGGTGGATATCCTTCATCTTTTAGCCACACCTTTTATTTAACATATCCTTTTCTAAACAGAAGAAACACCAATCTTTCCCCATTAAATATAAACATTTATAGGTGGATTTAAATGCAATTAAAATCAAATTACTCAAAATGTAACAGAAATCTCACGACTCTGATTAGTTTTTTTTCTCCATAATCACATCACGTTAACACACAAAAAGAGAACAGCAAACCTGGAGGAGAGGTGAAGAGGATATTGTGCACCATGACTTGCAAAAAGTCCATGATTGGTAATGACAGCAGATTATGTTGTTTAAATGACTGGGTCACGACCCACCCATGGGCCATGGTTGCCTCTAAATGGGCTGCCGGAGGCCATGAATAGAAACAAATGTTAACCAGCTGTTGCCAGATGAAGACTATCACAGTAAATAAGCTTGAAACCCCCCTGCCTGTTCACAAATATATGTGTGTTACTTATTATTATTTATTCATTTCCAGCTCAACTATGGGGTTAAAAAAAACAATGTAATTTGAAAAGGGCATTTCACTGCCGTAACATAGTTTTATATTTATTAAAATTTGGTTTGAGGTTGTTTTTTTTTTTAAAGCAGTGTATGCATGCTTTTCACTATAAAAATGCTTTAGCAGGTTTCCATTTATTTTAGAGACCAATCAGTATTTTTTACCATAGTTTATTTACATTTTATTCAAAGTAGGCCTTTTTGCATTTCTCAACTTATCATAAAATATAGGCCTGTTTTTTCTTGTAAACAAACCTTTAACAGCAGCAGAAATATTTTGGGTGGGCAGAGTAGCTTTTAGGAAAACACATTATGTAGTTTACCTTTTCTTTCTTATTAGTAAATTACATTAGTTCACCTCCAAACACTTTTCAGATTGAAATTCATAAAAATAGATGAAATAAAGGTAAAATACAAAAAAAAGTGACAAAACTAATGGGTTGTATCACAACGTTGTTTGCAATGTTATATACAGCACACTGCTTAGGTGGCCAATCTCTGTCAGTTGAAGGCCAGCAGGTGTTATTCAAACACAACAGAGATAATCAAATGAAGCGAGGCTGTCAGCTAGCCATTGAAGTTTATACACATTTGCAGAATCACAATGTTGTTTTATATCTTCTTTGTGGGTTAAATGCACCATAATATTCTATATGCTGATTGCATGGTGGTTAGATAATGTTTGACTTGGCATAAAAGGATGATAATACCAGTATCTCTTTCTCCAATTCATTGCAGTGTGCAAACACAACTGCATACAGGACTTGCATAAAGTCGGCCAACCGGTTGGACCAGTGGCCATACAGAGGAACGTTTAATATCCTTTCAAGCTTGTACCCGTATTTGTTTTTGTAAAAATCGCATTAAATATTAGCACTGCTGCAACTCACCAGTTAACTGTGATTTTTATTATGTGCTGTGTGTGTCATGTGCATAGTTTAGTGTTTAATTATGGTATGCCGTTAAAATGAAGGAAGCTCAAATTAGGTCACAATGATTTAAAAAGCCACCCGTACGTTGAAAAAGATGTATAAATACCGCTTAATGAAATGTGCAGTTCATGTGGTTAGGTGAGTTAGGCAAATTAAGGGACTACACTCAGGCAATTACACTAATTTCATGTGTAGTCAATGTGCTTGTGGGTCATTGTGTGTTTGTGTCCGTGTCTGTCTGAGTCTATGCATGCCTCAATTGTCCAATGTTTTCCACACAAGACAACAGTCAAACGGTTTGTACAGCCACTCCTGTTTGCCATAGAATAAGTTGTCAACATCTCAGTGATTAATCAACTTTTACAATACAAGCAGATCTGTCGGCAACCAGTTCAGCTGAATAAACAATCCTTGTGCATTATAGCGAGAACAGGATGCCTGTCTGTTCAGAGGCAGGACTCGTGTGTGTACAGAGCAGCGGCATATATTCTGCAGGTAGTGATGCTGCAGAGGGAAAATGAGAGCAAGTGAAGGCAACAGACCTGTGAGGGCTTTCTGTCTGCTTGTAAGATTAGTTTCACCATTTATCACAGACCCTGCTCCTGTAAGTGTCTCCACAGGTCACTTTGAGACAGCAACCAATCCTCTTGAACAAATTAGATCTTTAGAGCAGGCTAAAGCCTGAGTGAGGCGAATGTTTGGGCACATTTGGAATTCAAAAATCTACAAGGACAAAGGAAGAACTTAACAAAAGCCAAGTTGTCTGCAGGCTGTGTACTTCACTGTTCAAATAATGCAGTAGCACTTAAACCCCTGAGATCATGACAAGAGACAACCGGATGCATTACAGTCAGATCCAAAATTTGTGGGTCTAAAACAAATGCAGCTTGAAAAGGCATTAACATTTAAGCTGCCATCCAGTTCACTGCGTGCTCAGAGAATAGTCGCTGCAAGCATTCAAACTTTTATACACACTTATGTTAATTTATATATTAATACAATTGCTGTGTTAAGTATCAGTATTGATTGAATGTCAGTCATATCTAAGCCAAGTGATTCTGAATGTAATTCAACTGGGATGTGGACAGCTGTAGTTATGCTCGTGCTACAATTTTTAGAATAGTCGATTATTGGGAAGTCTACAACAATGATTTATTCTTTAACATTTTATCTCCCTTATTTTGACCATAGTGTTTGTGAGTAAACAGCATCAGCTTCAGCTGAATAGAATTAATGTGATATTTTCCTTTATTTTTCCGTGAGGCCACTGAATTAATGACCACCTCAGGTAAGGTCACAAACATTTTATACACTTTTATTTTAAAAAATATGCAGAGGTGCTCTTTCACAGCAAAGGCCATATTTCTTAAACTTGTCTGATGCAATATGATTCAACCATCAACCATCAAGTACTCCAAACAGGTCAATAATGCCGAGTTTTGATTGCAAGTGCTCCTTTAAGCAAGTGTTCATAATTAATAACCAAACCAAAGAGTTCAAATAAAATTATAGGTGACACTAATGTGATATCTACTTGAATAACTACAAAAAGAACTTAAGAAAACAACTGAAATAAGTAAGAATCAGCATCCATTTTCTTACAGTTGAGTGAGTAAGGAAACAAACTGGAGTAAGGTAGATATTCTGCGATTTTCTTTTTCTGCTTTGTTAGTTATTTGTCATGTCGATACATAAGGCTGACCTAACAAATGGCATAACCATAAGCACACTTGCATTTTTCATTTATTATTCTTGTTTGGTGTATAATGTAGCTGTGTCTGTGTAAGCACATACTGTACATATCTCAAGCTGCTCATGCAGCAGGAAAGCTAACAGTAATATTCCTTGACAGAGGACAGCCTGACCCAACAAGCGTGACCTTTAATGCTGAAAGCACCGCACTCCTCCAAGAAGAACAACAGGATAAAAAGGGCCAGTCTGGTATATCTGGACTGAGGCATAACTGGTGATACAAATCTTGCAGGTACTTATCAAATATCATATGGCTGAGGGTGCTGTCATGGTCGTTCCTCACATCACAACCGCCGCACTGTACACTGTTTTAACTGTGGGCATATGTTCGAAAGTCATCTTAAGAAGGTTGAATACGAGATTTTTAAGGTTAAATATATCGTAGCTCAGCCTGCTATTTACTTACTGTTTTACAGTCACACCAGAGAAGGTCAGAGTTTACTAACTATCTTAAATGTTTTTTCTTTAAGACAAAATTTTCAACATATGCTCAAAAAGGCCCGTCAAATGGATTCTGAATTTTCAAGTTTGCTTGCTATCAGGAACTTCTCCCCAGGCTGGCATTTAACTAGCAGCTACACAGTCTATGCATGCTTTAATTCAACTGTTTTGATTGTGACTCTGAGGGTTAATGTGGGGTTAAAAGGCAAAGTGGCAAGTTATGCTGCAGGTCACCATGAAAAGCACTGATGGCCTCTGGGTTGCCATTACCAAGCCAGAAATAGCAGCAAGTCACACAAACAGCAAGATCCTTGAGAGAATACAACTTTGAGTGGGGATTTTTAAAGCGGCTAGATAAAATGTAATTTTAAGTGACATGGGGAAAGCATCTTACACTTACATAATTATGCTGGAAATGCTGGATGGTAAGTTATAGAGGTTAACATTGCGTGACTGCCAAGCTTTATTTTTATGCCTAACAAAGACAGGGGCCTATTCGCTTCAGCTGTACATTAAACCTCTACAGTATGTGTTGTATTCATCTTCAGTTGTGAATGTCTGGATATATTCTTCTGATGGCTAAACTGTTTCAAGGTTGTTGCTTCCTCAGCTTCATGAGGAAAAATACATGCAGACTCAAAATCTGGAGGTATGTGGGCATGTATACGATGTATAGGGAAGAGGCATACAAGACGACAAGCAGCTATGCATTTTACTTTAAAGGGGGAAACACAGAGACCACCATGGACCTACAACCTTCTAGCATTACCGCAGCTTGGGTGGTTTGATTTTATGAACCTATAAATGTGGACCACACAAACATCACTATATTGGTTGCAAATCAAATGGACATGTGATAGTTGATTGCCACTCACACACTGAAAAAGTAAATTTAAAAAAAAAGAAGAAAAGAAACTTAGGAAAAACTACAGCAAAAGTTTCCAAAAAGCCAAATTTGTTTGTGAAACCCTGCCCATCCCAAAGCATCACATCGGTCATTCATTCCCTTACCCTATTTCTGATTAACCATCAGGTATTCACATGGTCAACCTGTCACTTGTGACCCAAGTATTAAGTTCACATGTACCACCCAAGCAGTGGTAATGCTACATGCAGACTAGAGCTTGCACCAACATTTCCATGTTGGTTATACTGCCATCAATAAATAATACATTGATCACGACCACATACTGTAGCTCTAAATCTAACCATTTTTATTACAAATTCTCCATACAGTACATAAATATTTCCATTCATATTCAATCCATAAATATAACATCTTACCTGACTCGATTGTTGCAAAACTTGGTGAACTGCGGCTGATTGAGATGTATCAGTCGGGCATCTTCTTGGTCAGCTAAGGATGTCTTTTCCGATGTGTCCTCTGTCTTCTCATATCCTGCAGCATGGGAGAAAAGACATTCTATAAGAAATCAAATCTGCCTTGAGCGCAAACAAAAGTGAGATGAAAAGGTGTTTTGAAGTTTTTGAGGTGGCGCATGTCGAAAAGTCCCCAGAGGAGTCTTTGGAGTCTGTAAAAGGCAAGTCAGTAATTTCAACACTCAGAGAGAAAGTTATAGAGTGAAAACTAAGGAGACAGCAGGTGACCTTGGTGCTTTAGAGACCTTAGATATATATTATACCATTTTTTCTATTTTTTTATAATCCAGTCTTCACAAATACAGTAGATTAATAAGAATACGTAAGTTTTTTTTATTGTTTTACAAAGTTTGCATTTTAAAACTTCTCAATGTAATACATTTCAAAAGAATGTCATGCACTGAAAAGTGTGTTCAGCTAAATTACAACACCTTTATTTTATTGCAGATGGAGTACACAATGTATGAGTAGTCATTGTAGTTGGCTACAATCACTGCAGACTACACAATACATTGAGGAGACATTTGTAATTATGTGTATGATGCACTTCTCAGACCAGGAGCAATAATCTGATAGCAGTATAATGCTCAAATTATTATCTTAATGGAGTGAGAAGGTGCTTTGGAAAATATAATGGTGGGCTTGCCAAATGACATGTCACTGACAATACATCTCTTATTACCATCCCCACAGTAAAATGCCAACTTGGAGGAAAACCCTGTTATATAATAACAAGGAATCACCTGCATTATGTTAACAGCCTGACTCATCCAAATTAGCATACATCTATGGAGGCAAAGCAACTATTCCTCCAGTTGTCTGTACATCAATATACACCAAATATGACTAGGATCTTCCTCAACTTCGATGTGTATGAATACAAATGTGTTACCATTACAAAAAACCCTGGCCAAAGTTAAATACCTTTGCAAAATTTTTGCAAAGCCCAAAGCATTCACTAAATGTCCATGGTCTGATTACAAGTCTGATATATTTCAAAAATCACATCTCAGCAGCTGCCTCTGAAAACTTTCCATTTGTTGCTGGAAATGCGTTAAATGATTAAAGCTGGGAAATTCCTGTAAAGAGTGACATCCTGCTGGAAAAAGTAAGATAGGACTTATCAGCTACAGCAGTGTGGTGACAGATAAGTACAGTACAGTGATACTGTACGTGCAAGGCTTTAATCCAACTGTATTTTTGGAAAATGTATTTGTTTTCACTGCAGTTTCATATTGACACAATGTGCAAGTAGAGTATTTGAGTTAAGACTTAAAAACCGCTTACATAACTCATTCATTCCTCACTCAAATACTATGCCTCTCACCATTAAATTAAAAAACAAAATGTTTAATGTGCAGAAGCAGCCGTTCACTGCTGAAAAAAAAAAAAAAGCCTCTCCTTGGATGGATACCACTCTTTTTCTCTCCATCTCTGGAAGAGGCAGCACTGCTCTGCTCCCACCAAGTTCAACAAAGTGGGATGGAGCTATGTTGGCAAAATTAACACATCAAATGAGGGCTCTACGTGGGTCTCAGAGATGTTTATGCATGTAACACTTTTTTAAACCACACACAAATATTTAGGTTTTTTAAATGGCAAGAAGCAATTCGGTGTCTTACTTACTTACTTGGCCTCTGAAGGCAGGGTCTAAAATATCACAGATGGAAACCATGTCCGGTGACTTTCCATGCTGGAGACAGGTGCTGCCTCATGAAAAGAGGATGTCTAGGAATATATCACAAGCCTCCAGCATGGAGCTGCTTACCGCAGTGCGGGATGGCAAATAGGAAGCACACCAAAGAATCTCTCTATGGAACAGAGAGTGACTTGCAAAGATGTAGAAAGATATACAAGGACACGAGTAGATGTACAGGGTGTGAGTTCAACTCTACACATCTATACATAACCATGATTTCCTCCTTTATGCCCTGGTAATACGGCACAATCTACCTCGACAGTATAGTGGTTGATAGTTGTTAATAAAACAAAAAAGCCTTGAAAACAATTGCTCTACCAAACAGAAGAACCATTTGAAGCTGAAATATCTGGCGCACCACCAGAAGCAGGGATCATCTTATTTGTAAGATGAGACATGATAAAAAACAAGGTTCCTGAGGGTCACATTTCCCTGCCCTGGAGTTTTAATTGATATGTCTAGATTAGTGCCCTCAGCACTGCCAAAAGAGCACTACTGTAAAACTCTTAAGTCAACAGTATTCCCTGCCTCTCCAGTTGCATGCATGTGATCCACTGCGTGCTGGATAGTGTTCCCCAGCATGCAGTTGTAGTGGTTTCAACAAGGGGTGTAGTAGAGGGGATATGAGGTAAGGGCAGTCATAGAAAGCGTCCAACAACTACAGATAAACCCTGGAGTTTAAAAATGGAAAGAAGGGCCAATCTGAGGCATGAAGGGAGGGGCACACAAGTAAGGGAAGCTGGCCGCTTGAAACATCAACAACAACAAAACGCAGTGTCATGCGGTACTGTAACCAGAGCCCTTAGCGGATATGCCCCAGTTGCAACCTTCCCCCGCTGCCCGCCTGCCTACAGTATTTCTTTCATGTCATGTCATGTCAAGAGGAAACAAAGAAGACGACTGACAGTCTTCAAAGTCACACTTGCAACTTTCTCTGCTCTTTTTTTCCCTCCCTAATTCTCACCTTACTCTCAGCACTTTCTCACTCGTGTTACACAAACCCCGAATCTTAAATTACAGCTCTTGCAATTTGAATGATCCACTTGGCTTTGCATAGAGGATTACAGTGGAGTGACTGCCAAACTTTCCTTCTTCCCACTATCATCTCCTGATAGATTCTCCCCATAGCATGTGCTCTGGGGCTAAAAATAACTGGCCCCCTGTAGTCATCTGGTCACCGGGGGAAACTATTGGTCGACTATCCCGGCTCTGTTACGCAAGACGTCAGATCAGAAAAGGTGGCTTATTGGATTAGCCTGGTGGCAAAAGGGTGTGTTGACCCAGGGAGCAACAGGAGATTAAAGAGTGGTGCTTACTGATTAAGTAGGGAAACTCCCTACCATGATGCCTGTGATTATCCCATATACTGTTTAAGTAAAGCATTGATATAGACTAAATGCATGGCATCCACAATATGATGTAGTCAACTGGTGATTTCTTGAAGTAAAGCACAGTTCTGTTTTTTGTGTAGCGGGAAATAGGATTGTCTTGAAAGCAACAGCAATTATTTCCCTCACTCACTATAATCACTAAAAAAAAACTGTCCAGAACCATGCAAACACATTTCAACAGGTGTTTAATCTTTCACGCATAATAGGACGCAGAGTGAAATTGAGTTTTTGAATAGTGTTATCTTAATGGGATCTAAATTTGGCCCTGGGAGAAGTATAAAAGGTATTTTCAGGCCAGGTGAGGATTTACAGAAACATGACCTCATAAATATAAATCATTATGAAAGGGAAAATCACTGAAAGCACTGTAATGGCAAGTGTCACCACAGCAGTTCATAATATTCCTGAAGAGTTGATCCACTGATCCAACATCACCTTGGTGGTAGGAGGTCCCTCCTTGAGATGGGAAAAATTTAAGAAAACATGTCAGTAGGCCTAGCCTCTTCCATCCAAAATTAAAACAAAATTTGCAGCCAAGAGCTCACCTTGTAACACTGGGAGGACAGGTGGATGGGAATGAGTAACAGCACTGAGTAAAGGTGAGGGAAAGGACATTGACTCAAAGGCATGCTACCTCACTGAGTCTGGACCGGATGAGGCAATTTAAGTACAGCAGACATTCTGCAGGCAATATAATGCCACAGCTGCAGCATTAAAGAGTAATATGAGTTTAGACGACCACCTTCAATGTCACCACAAAATACAATATCAATTTCAATGCACGTCTTTCCCCATCTCCCTCTCCTTGTTTCCTGTCATCGGTCTACCGTACGCTGTCTAATGAAGGCAAACAGTGCCCCAAAAATGACTGCTCCAAAAATCTTTTTGACTGAGATTCTCATCTTTTTTGTAGCACTAATATATAGCCAGATAGATCTCAGCTGGCATACCAAGGAGCCAAGCCAACAAACAAAGTAAGTCAGGAAACTAAATCTTTAAGAAGCTTGGGGTGATCAAGGAATTAGTGTCTACAATGACAAATGAAAACAGGGGGTTGGCATAGCTGGTGACTGCAGCATAAGGCCTGTGTGATCCAGAGGATCTGGCTGAGCAGCTGTGATGGATGTTGTGTCTCTGTGTTCTGAATGAGCCCTCGCAGCAGGAGCCTGTGTGCTGGGGTAGGCCAGGTGCTGCAATGCACCAGTTGCAGCTGGTACTGCTACTGCTTAACTTAGTCCTTCTGCTCTCTCCTTTCAGAAGCTCTGACACAAGCCTGTACACAAAGTTTAGATAATAAAGGCTGCAGACAACAAAAATTTTTGGATTATGTCGAACAAGCAAATATTGTGTATTTTAACACATGTATAGTTTGTTGGTATGGTTACAAATAAAGTTGCTGATACAATAACACTATTAATACTAATACTTCACTCTTTACCTTTTTCTACATTTTACAAGGTAGCAATTTGCGATAGATAGGAATTGATAATTAAATTAATTAATAATTAATCTAATTACAGTCTATATCTTGGTACATACTAACCACTTAATTTAAAATTCAGCATTCAATTGTGACCTTCAACTGGCTGTATTTAGCTGAGTGTCTGAATTTTAAGTAGGTCTATGCACTCACAAATTTGCATCATTGGTATGGCAAACACTAATAAGAAGCGAGAGTTTGAAGAACCTCATATCATCCCCCGTTTAGGACAGTTTTGGTTGCCCAGTAAGTCAGGTGGAAACTGTGTCGACATTTTTCAGCTCAAGCTAAATCAACAGGCTAAACTTGTTTGAGAAACAGCCTCTTGCTGAGACTGCAAGGAAATGCAATGCCACCATATTCAGTCATAAAAAACACAGATGCTTGATCCCCACTACGACATTTCTTAGAGTTCTGTATTTAAATTACAAAAACAGTGGCATATATAATGCCTTAATTTTGACACAGTCAAGTTTATACTCTATGAGCCACTGTGTTTGTTTTATGATTAATGTGTTTTCAAAATATATTCAAAAGAATTCATGTTTTTGTTTAATTGCTGTAGCAGTGGTAGACTTGGACCTTCTCAACAATTTGTTGCAATATGTACCAATGTAGTCTCTCTAGTTTTCAATCTGATCGTGTTTTGTTATGCTATTCTCAATACAGTGAGTTGGTACCAGAATTTCTTATTACATTTATTTATTACAAATGACCAGTTAGTTAAGAGTTGTGTTTCTAAAGTCTTCAAGAGCTACCTGACCTCCAGGTCTTCCTTTTTTTTTTTTTTTTTTACAGCTACTGTTCTCGCACATCTGATCCAATTAAAGGCTACATGTTGAACACTTTAAATGGATTAGAAGAGCAAAAGTAGAGTTAAAGCCAGAGAGTGGTCAGCTGGGCTTGGGGAGTTGCCAGAGAAACACTGGTACTCTGACACATCAATCCCACAATTTCAGTTGAACAGGATGAATAAAATCTATTATTTTACAGTAAAATAATAGATTGCAGAGCTGTTGCAGTTGACATACCACAAGGTAACAATGGAAACCAGCTTGACATTCACATGCACCCTGACTGTAACTGTGGCCTTTACCAAATATAAAAGTAGCACACAAGGCCAACCCTGACAGGCCAACGCTACAGTCCAAGAGGCTGGGGGTGAGAGGTGGAGGAAGTTCCATTTTTAAAATAGCCTTTCCCCAGCTTCCCCTCTGTAAGAATTAATAGGATCTACCTTCCCCATATCCCACTCATGTCCTTAGTTTCTAACACACTGTGTGGATAATGTACTCAGCCACTACCACAGACGTCTCAGTGGGAACTGCTCTTAATATTCCCTGGTGGACACTGTGCATTTTCTCAACACTAATTTCATTAACTGCGGGCGTGTCACGGCTCAACTACCCTGACATCAATAAAGAGAGCAAGAATGGGAAACTGGGCGCATGCTCGCTGTGAATATAATTCTTCGTCTGTGTTATATTAGGCTTCGTAACAACACCTTTCATCTATAAATGGAGCAGCCATATTACCCATAGTAGCTGGCTGTGTAAAAACAATGTAAGAAGCTTGGAAAAAGAAGAGAGAATAGAGTAACAAGGAGCCAAATAAAGATCAGTTGGAGTAGACAGCAGAAGCACACAGCTCTGGAGGGGAAGCCTCTAGAGGAAGGATCAATGCCATCAAGTGTCGTAATGAGTTTGGATGCAGGCCATATGTCAGGATTATTGCTTGTGTCAGCCAACAGACAGACGGGTGGAACAATAGTCACAAGGGGGCACGTATTTTGGAGAGGGTGCCCAGTGGGAAAAAACTGAACCCAGCATGGCTTGGCATTGGCCAAGGCATGCCGGTCTTCCCCGGTCTGTCTTTTTATCCTCCAGGGAGTATTGTAGGTTGCAGAGACACTCTTTGGGGACCATTGGGCATGGAAAATCCCTTCTGTGACACCTGAGAGATTTTTAAAGATACTTAACATATGTGGATCAGACCAGAGCACTTGCTATTTTTCCATCATCAGTGCAAATTTTTGTATGTCTACATATGGCAAGCTTAGTCTCTCATAAAAGCTGAAAAGCATGGTTACAATATAGGTAGTTCACCTTAAACACATACAACCAAACTTTCAAATTTAACACACTTGAATTTGAGAGAAATCACAATTACTTTGGAATTTACGGCAATAACTTATTGTCCCTCAATACTCATACGATATAATAATATGTGATATAAAATAAAAACAGGTTACAGACAAAACCTTCCTCTACAGATTTATGATATCCCGGGTGGTAATGTGTTAGCTCAGGTCAGGCAGAAGTGGTGGGGGTGGAAAATGATTGCCGCCATGACTGTCAACACTGGCAAGATTAAACACATCTAATGGCAGCAATGACAGGAACAATAATGACCTGATACCCAAGTATATTACCTAGCACAGCACATCATGACCCCCAGGGTTAAATATTAAACATAATAAACAACTGGTCATACAGAGCTGACTGTTACTTCAAAATACATCCCCAAAATGATTGGCTCCCTGTTGTGACAGCAACAGTACTAATCCTTGTTTTAAAAATACAGTAAGAGGATCAACCATTGTTATAGTTGAGCAATTATTAGCAACCATATCTTATTCTGGCTATTCATGTTTGACCTCAAATAAAGCTTTCACAACAAATCATAAAAGATATCATGTCACATGCTGGCTGCATTTTACAACTTGTTTTGGTCAGCACCTACTATGTCTACGATTACACATCGATGATTCAGTTGGCTCCATGACTAAGCCTCAGGATTCTCCGGAAAGACATATGAGTCGATCCCTTGGGGTAAAAGATCCATTTAGAGGCAAATCAAAATGTAAATGCCGGAAATGGGTCCAGATGGAGTCCGATCTAACTGCTGAGATACCGAACAAGCACTAATGAGCCTGAGAGAGTTGTAGGCTTGTCAATAAAGTGTACATGAGGAGGCACGTGACCTGGCCACAACTAGGCTCCCACACGATTCATTCAATAATACCAGGGGGGATGGGGGCAGGCAGCTTGGGGCTACTGACAATGATCTAACACGAATAAATGAATGGCAGCACAACCACAGTCAAGAGTGAAGAAAAACTGCTTCAAATACTTTGCTGAAAACACAGAATGCAGAGTGACAAGTGACTTCGCTCCGGTAGAAATGTTTAACACAGAGTCAACCGTATAACAAGTACCTAAAAAGAAGTAAGACAGGAAGGTGAGGCGTAATGTGGAGTTCAGGATTGTCAGTCTGCACATTGTTCACCTTAACCACAGGCTATCTACCATAGTTATTAGGGTCAAATTTGTTCCAAATCCCCGGGCTTTGGGATTTCTTTAACTCTCAACCCACTGAGCCCAATGTGCCATTTATATCTGCTCATCACCACCAACGAAACATCTGTACATGATTCATTTATTCCAGATAAATATTTTAGTAGACAGAGCAGACATAGTCTATTCATAGGAATCAAAGTCCCAGAGCTTAAAGTCCCACCCCATCTCCAACCATTTGTGAATGCGGGTGGGAGGGGGGGGCAAGGGGGGGATATAGATACTGCCTCAATCTAAGCAACAGTAACATCCATAAGTCGCTTATCAGATCACAATGCTGTAACCAGCACTCACAACAACAACAAGGCAGCTGCAGAATTAATCCCCCTCCCCGTTCGGCTCCGTCTGGCTCCTCATAGGCTCAGGCGGGCCACAGTGGGACGGACAGTCCAGGGACAACATAGGCAGCTGGGGCTTGCTGTGACATCACAGGGCTGGCCTGGCTTGGCTTAGCTTAGTGAGGGATCTGCAGGGAGAGAAACCTTTCCACTGTGTGTGACTTTATGAATGGTAAAACGGAAGGGCATATGGAAACAGGAACTGTGAATGCCAAGCATCTGGTTGTAGTGTTGTTTCAGTGCTGTGCTTGATCTTAAACTACGGTTCCTTTTCGTCATCAAAGCAACATGTATAAAATAAGACACCAGGTTCTATTGTTATAGTCAAAACAACACACAAGTTGTCAACAACTGTTTGAATTTTGCTTGAGCTTCCTCCACAGCTGTTACGGAAACAACCTCAGTACTGCTAAAAAGAAAATCGATTAATCTATTAGTCAACTGACAGAAAATTAATTAACAACAAATGTGTTAATCAATTAATCATTAAGGTTATTCATCAGGCAACAAGACGAACAGTCGACAGCCAATGCTAGCGGCTCTGTGGGGTTGTACTTGAACTTAAGTACTAGACAAATTGAAATTTGGACTTGATGATGGCACTAAATGAAGAGTTAAAGGATCACTGAAGTGATTAGAAAACCACCCTGATGGGAAACATGAATGTCTATACCAAATTCAATAGCAATCCATCACAGGTTGCTAGTCAGAGAGATTGATCTTATGAGGACCATGAATGTCTTTACAAAATTTCATGGCAGTCAATCTTATTAGTTGTTGAGATATTTCAGTCTGGACCAAAGTGGCGGACAGACCGACCAACCGACAGAGCGGCACTGCCGTCCCAAGAGTCATGCGGTCAGCATGGCAAAAAATGCCAAACATTTTTCTGTTTCAGGCCACAATGGTATTTAACACGTATTTAGTTGTATCATTGTTGTAAAGCTGAACGGATTGGTTGAGACAACTGGGATGTTGTTTCCTGACATGTTTACAGAGCCTCTCCTCTAGATAAATGATTAGCAGTTTGTCCAGACGGTCTAAAAGGACACATGTATGTCAACTGTCAGAGCCAAAAATCAGGTGACTTTGTATTTGCGAAGGGGAAAGTAAGGATGTGGAGATCGAGGGGGAGGAATATCAAGCATTTGTCTTCCTCACTGGAGATCAGCAGTTCGCCTCCAGTCTCCTACCAACAACAGTATTTTTTTCCAAGACGTGGATGAAGAGATGCAGACCAAATCCTGTCCAAGCCTTTCTAGCACTGGCTGTTATGGAGGGTTATCTATTCTGCTGTCAAACATATCTAAATTCAATCAGCTTTACTAATTTTAATGTAGGCCTACTTTTACATGAGTTTGCAATGTGTAGCTGTATTTGATAGGAACATTTAAATATCCAACAAAACCTACTACTTACTAATAAAGACAAATAATCAATATTAAAGTTCAGGCCTTATATCTGAAATGGGGACAAAAACTTTGTAGAGACAACGATACTAATTTTTATTGTTCACTAAAAATAGCTGTAATATCCTGAGCTGAGCCACGGCTGAGCAATGACAATTAATCCATCCCAGTGTTTCAGTGACGCTCACTGACCTAATGTGACAAGTTAGTAACGTGTTATCTAAACAGGCAAAACCGGTTCCCCCATCATCCAGAACAACAGAGTAAGGAACACACTTTTAGCTCTCTAAAGCAAATAATAAAATGGCTGCCATCCTTGTCTAGTATTGATTCAGGCCTCAGTCTTCAACAGCAGTAAAGTATTTAGACTTGCTATTAATAGCAGGATCAATTACACGACTGCTTTTATTGCAGGAGCACAGGCATTCATGAAAGTGATGAAAGCATCGTTGTTTTGTTAGCACAATCGTCTACAGAATATGACCCATATATGTCAAACATTCTAGGATTATTTAATAGGTGATAAATGAGATGTAAACGTGTAACACAGCACAGAAATGTAGATTGAGCTACAACTTTATATTGTACCTGCTGCGTCGCCTTAAGGATGACGTTATCGGATTAGATGTCTCCAGTGTACACCTATTTAAAACCAGAACTCTTTAAGTATTTGTTAAAGACAGTAATTTAAATGAGGGTGCATAGTACACATTATAACGGACACGTTTTAAAACAATAAATATTGCTGTGAAATGTGGAAGTCCTTAACGTGTCTTTAGAAGAATTAAACATCTATCTGTGCAAGCAGCCCTGTGGTCTAGTTGGACATAAAGTTGTAACGGCAACGGGGTCATAAAATGCTCAAGAACTTGGGGGTCAAGGGCAGCAAGAGTTTTATCTTCCCGACTATTGGTGGTCTGGCTTCCCTGTGGAGTGCCTGCCGACACCTCTCCATCTGACCTTGCCATCTCGCTGTGACACGATCACATTGACCGTCTCCTGGCACGTGCAGGCTCACTAGATTTTCCTGCTGTTCACGCGCATCACAGAGACAAACACAACCGGGCCAGAAACAAGACTTCTGCTCACCAGCAAAAAAGTTATGATTACGGATACAGTTTAGGGCTCCTCTCTCAGAGCTGCTTTTAGGAAATATTTGACGTTTGGGTACAGGAGGTGAGAACTGAGTTACTGTAGCTGATGGACAGGTTGAGGAGTATGGAAGATTTATCTCCCTACGAGCGTATATTTCCAACGCAGCTTTGCAGTGCCTCGTAAATAAGGTTAGATCTCAGCAACTTTACTGAGGTTCTCCAGATCGAAGGATCTAATCAATTTCAGAAAATGGATGGTTCAAGGTCTCTTGACCCATTCTGGACATTAAGACCTCACAGTATTTGAGTTTAGGGCTGCACAATTAATCTTAAATTTCTTTAATTAAAATATTTCGTTAAAAAATATTTGACTTCAAAATAACCAAGATATTAATATAAAGGGCCTGAAAGACACAACAATATTATATCAGTACTGTAATATGTGACTATATGGTGTGAGATTTTGGTTATTGCTAGGGGTGTGCCGTATCGTTCAAGATTAAACCGGTATAATTTTCAATACGGTTAAAACATTTTCATATTTTCATAATACCGACATTCTGGTTTGTTGACGTAATGACGTCATACCGCTACGCACAGCAATTTCAAGCAGGGCTAAAGGGAAATCGCCAGCACAAGTTATACTTTCCTCAAATTTGGGACCATTATTTACTTACGTAACTACTTAATTCCACCGGGCACGGCTCTATAACGTCATGTCTGCAACACGGTTTTGTTCCGTCCTCCACACGGCTTCATACCCACCGGGAGCGTTTCAAAAGCGTGTTTTGCCTACCCGGTTTGTTGACTTGCTCACATTTTATTGATTTGGTCATTTTTCCCTTGGTTTTTGTGCTTCTATCGTGTCTTTTTTTGTCTGTTTTTATTGTCGGTAGTCAGAGTGTTTTATGTTGTTTTATGGAAAAGGTAGAAGCTTCGAACATATATATATATATAAATAACTGAGAGATCATTTGTTTAGTTTTTACTGATATGTGAAGGCAAACATTTATGCTGACATTAAACAATAACATTTTGTTGCAATTGTATGTTCTTAAAATTAATCAAATATTTTTCAGTATTTCAGTATTATCGCAGAAATACCCTGATATATCGTAATATTATTTTAGGGCCATATCGCCCACCCCTAGTTATCCTCAGAGCTTATTTAACTTTTTTAGCTGAATAACAAAAAAATCTATCAAATCATATTCAAATAAGTCTAATGTTTTTAAGGAGAAGAAAGACAATCATCAGACTGCATATCATCAGGCTCTATGCAGAAGGAAGGAAGGTACATATATAATATATAGTAAAGTAAAACAATAAGTGAGAGCAGAAACAATAAACTGATTGATTAGTTGAGCAACAGAAAATTATGATTGAATTTAAAATATGATGAATATTGATAATCAATAATCTTTATAGCTGTTTAATCAAGCAAAGGTACAATTCATCTGTGGTTCCAGCTTCTCAAATGTGAAGATTTGCTGCTTTTCTGTGTTTTACATTACTGTAAATTGAATATCTTTGGGTTTTGGGCTGTTGATTCTTCTTCTTTCAAATGCAATGTAATGTCAGACAAGTAATGCACATGTTTCACTGTTTTTTCACATTTTATACACTAAAAAATGATGATTACTTTGGCCGGCATTTCATGCCTTTATGGAATAGCTGACAGTAGAGAAATGAAATGATGATAGAAAGAGATGGGGAATGAGATGCAGTAAAGGTCCCCAGCCGGACCCACCCAGTACTTTAACCCCAAGAACACCATGGCGTCCATGATTATAGTTCATAAATCATCAACATATTATTTGAAAATGAAGATGATTGTTGCAATAATTGCAGCCCTAAATAGGACAATTTCTTGTCAACGGGCAATCCTTGTGACACTGTCTGCAAAGTTCTCACTCATCAGCTGATGAGTCTTCTTTGTCTTATGTCAATACAAAGACGTGCATGAGCAAACTTTAGAATAGGTTCTGTGTCTCTACATCCGTCTCGTGTGTGCATGTATGGACATGCACACACAAGCATTTTCACATCTCCACCTCCTCACAATGACCTGCCGCATCCACTGTGCTTTGCAGCCAGAGGAGAATTATTGAGGTGAGGGAAAATGAGTATCTGAAGAAACACATATAAGACTGGCTGCAGGTTAGCGATGGAGGCAGCGCATTAAGTGGGAGATAGATGGGAGGAGATGTCCCATGCCGGCACATAAACTGAGTGTAGAGGCCCGAGGGGACTTGATATGACACACCAGCGGCCCTAGATAGGGGATTTAGTGGCGTGTTGGGCTTTTGTGCCACATTATTATCAGCCAGTGATCCGCCAGGCACATGGGCAGCTCTCGATCCCTTCAGAAGGGAGCAGTCTATCCCCCTCCAGTCTCCCTCCCCATGCTGTTACCACTATTCAGACAGACTCAGGCTTAGCTGGTGTTATTGAAATGTTACCGGGGGGGAACATCCTGCTTCACTTACACATGGAAAAGAAAATTGAGAGAATGACAGAAAGGTAGACATATAATGCTTAAAGAAGAAGCTGACTTCTTTGTGTCTTTCGAAACTAGTACGTGGGCAGTCAGATGCTAAAGAGCACCTGCTATCATGTGAATCAGCTGACACTAAAAGACAATCATTTGGTCTTTTGATAGATTCATCCTCACAGGACAGGCTTACCTGCCTATCTCCACCTTTAGTGTCAATTGTGAGAGGGGGATTTGGTCTGTCTGCAGATAAGCATGCAAGCTAAGACGGCAAACAGGATGCTTTTTGCCATCCATCTAGCCTTAACCTGCGTGGCTTCTGTCGATCAGCTTTCCGATCTAGACAGCGGAAGCAGGTATTAAGCGCCTTCCCGCCCATCATGGAAATTTGTATAGGAGAGATCAACGTCTAAAGGGGGCCTGGCTGTCATCGCAGGATCACACAGTAAGCATGCTGATAGCTACTGACGTCACCTGTACCCCAAGTGTCCTAGATAAGGTTATTTTGGCAACATATGCAGGCGCAGGCTGGCAGTGATGTTGGATGTTTCCACAGCTGAGCGGAGAGGAGTGACAAGGAGTGGAGCGGCACGTGGTGGGCAAGACTGGGGAGTGTGCAGCATCGAGAGCTGACGGACAGGCCGCTGATGGATTAGGTGGTAAGCCTGGCAGAGGGCTGCCCTTTCTAGATGGAAGCCTGCCTGATGTACTGTGGTGATTAAAATATAAAACTGAAGGGTGGGGAGTGTGCTTAGGCGCTCATAAAAGCAGCCAAAAGAAGTGTTGCAGAACAGACACGGGGTTGCACGAAATAGTTAACTAGATATGGAGTCATAAGGCTGGAAATGTTGATATTGGCGCAGCCGCATGGTACGGGAGGTTATCATATCCAAGATTCAGAAAGATTCTTGCAAAGAAAACATGATAGAGTTTTTTTTTTTTTCTTTTTACTGAAGCTGGGCGATGATAGTGTATGCTTAGTGCTATGGAGCCAAGTGAAAAACAGCAAAATCGTTTGCTCTTTGTAACCAAAAAAGGTAGTGTGTGGTAGTTGGGGGTTGGGGGGTGACAGCAATAGCTGCTGCATAATTCATGCATTCGCTCTTGTGACTGCAGCAGCTGCATTGGTCAACAGTTTTCTATAGAATCTATATTAGCGTTTAATTATTTAGATTTCTTCCAGTAGGATGCATAGGGCCTTCAGTGGCATTACACTATAATCTCTTGTGGTGCACAGGATGAGAAATCACTTCATAATTACCAGCTTTTAGGTGGCATTTCAAAACCAAGTCAGAAAACTACCACCAAACACAACAAGATGCTGTGAAATGGCGAGATCACCCTGATCATTCTTGTAAAGGGGAAGCACAGAAACTGGTTTTACTGAATCTATTTTAATCATTGAACTTGTTTAGTAGTCAGTTTTTTTTTTTTTAACACATTCTAACCTGATTTTTATTACTGATCATTCACAACTGTCTGTCCTAGACAGAAAGACAATCTCACCACCACGTAACTTGTTCTGTCACATAAAAAGCACTGCTGTATTTGAATGATTGGAAGACAAAGAAATCGTGACATTAAGTCAAATCATAAAATTGTAGCAATGCAAACTTGATTATTAACTTTGTCCATTCAGATGCATATGATTTGTAATCAACAAATGATTCACTGGTGCATTATGTCATAGATATGGATAAGCTGACCAACATGTTGTGCACCACAACTTGAAAGTATGAGAGGAAGTTCATTCTAATTCACTTTAAGAGGCCAGGCTGCTTGCTTCAGCAGGCAAAGAAATATACTCAACAGCAATAACTCAGATTGAGGTATTATCCCAGACCTACAGTTATTTATCAAATATAATCAAACTGCAGTGAGGACCATAAATTATAACAATATCATGTTAGTGAACCCTGCAGATAAATTCTGCCCCAGTCTAGAGAGGTCAGAGGTCAGGGTCAGCCACAAATAAGGGATGGGAGGAATTTAAAGGCATCATAAAGAAACCCTGCAGGACTGTGCATCTGCAGCCAGTAATAAGTCTGTATGTTTCCAGCCATAGTTGCTCTCCTGGACAAACAGACCAACCGTAACACCCAAAGCTTAGCCTTTGAAGCCGTACAGTAAATAGATCCCTCTATGAGCATGCAAATCACTTGAGTAATGTGTATATATCAACATCCTCTTTCCCTGGCAATCCCTACTGAGGAGCAGTGGAAAGTTACTGGTGCAGTGGAGGAGTGAGGGGTCCCAGCCGAATCACAATGGCTGTATTATTATTATTATTATACCCACGCTGCTGTGGAACGGCATTCTCTGGACACTTGTCATTGCTCTGCAAGACTTCGACCGCAAAAGCATCAACTTGCAACACTCCTGGTCACTTTTTCTCCCGCCTGCTGAGATGATGTGGTCGGGACAGGACGCGGCTGGGTGGGTGCCCCAGCCTAGGTGGGTGCCCCAGCCTGGGTGGGTGCCCCAGCCTGGGTGGGTGCCCCAGCCTGGGTGGGTGCCCCAGCCTTTGTGGGTGCTGGCCTTGCTGGGTCACCACACATTAGTTTCACTTTAACAAGCTTCATGCAGACTACACACACCAGTCTCACAAAGCATTGGTCTGGGAACCCCCTACGTGTTATCTGCAAGTACGGCGATAACAGCAATCTTCCTCTTATTTACTTTAACTCAATTAAAAACACTGAATTTGAGATATTCTTCTGGAGACTCCTCGGGGGAACCGTGGAGGGGTTTTCCTTGACCCCTGGTGGGGCACCGTGAACGCAGCTTTAGCGAGGCAGCTCCTGCACTCCAGGAAAGCCGCCGGCCGGCCTCCTCGCACCGACATCAGACAGAAACACTTCTCTAACGCATGCAAGGAAGGAAAGGATCGTCTCCACACATACCCTCCGACCGGGTGCGAAGATCAGACATGGTTCTCTGGACGGGCGGCATCTCTCCGCGCGGAGCGGGGCGACGGCACCTGCGAGGCGGCCGCGGCTCCCGGGCTGAGCTCCCCCCCCTCCTCCGGCTGCTTCTCCACCGGCGAGAAATAAATTAAAAAAACAACAAATAACAACAACAAAAAACAAAAAAAACCCGGCTACAATTCAACAGAGGAGCCTCTCTCTCTCTCTCTCCCGTGCGGTCAGTCGCTGCTGCGTGTTTGCCGCTGATCAGAGACGCAGACGGGGTTGCGGGCGGCGTTCATTTCCCGGTGGTGACGGAACCGCGCCGAGGAGCCCGAGGCTTCACGGATCCCCGCAGCATCCCGGTTCACGCGGCGAGACTCACGGCGGCCGGCGGACGCCTTCGGTGCAGCGGGACGCGGGACGCTGGACGCGGGACTCTGCGTGAACTGACGCGCGGGGGGGGGACGGTGCCGCTTCACATTGTGGACCGTACCACCGTCGGCCGCGGCGGGGGGGGGTGGGCGAAGGGGGGAGCGTGGGTGACTCGACACAACGAGCGTCGTCTCGCCGCGGCCGAGTCGTGACGGTGATGTTTTACTAAGGGGGATAATAAAGATAAAGTGCTGCAGGGCCGGTGGTGTTGGAGACACTGGTAAGTTTTATTGGAAACAGCCACAACGCCCCCACCCCCCCTCCTCTCCTCTGCAGTAGATGCTGATCACAGGTTGAAGGCAGCAGTAGTTCCCTGCGTGTGAGTTGTGTCTTCACCATGTTGTTGTCTCGGTTTTTTGTATGAAATGTAGTTATTACTGCCAGTGACAGCCTCCACCTCTCACCTCAGACATGAAGTGTAACACATTGGAAATACACACACTGTATTTTGCAGTATATGGCATCATATTTACATTTATTTCTGTATGAATGTAATATATAACTGTGCATCGCCCACCTACATATTTTTAAAATATGCTTTACTATTATTATGTCTGTCAGTGATGGAACATGGTGAAAACTCAATACCTTTTGTATTTTGTAATGTGTTATTTATTTAAATTCCATGATGCACTGGAAGTCTAATATTAAATTAGATTTATATTATACTAAAATCATACTTTCTAATCTTTTGATGTTACCATTGAGCTGAATTATAGTATATTTGACACAATATTTAACTGACACAGTTATATCAGATCTACATATCAGGGACGACAAACAAGACTCACTGAGACCCAACCCAACGTGATTATAAAAGAGTTAACATCTACTAACACCTGCACTGAGGCCAGATGGAGAAAGAGTCATCCAAGCAGTGCAATGTCAGAGGCATGCATTCGGTAAGTTTGAATACCAGTAAACACAGATGAACAAAAACATATATCAGTGTTCATAAAATCACTAATAGAGTTTGAAAGGCAGAGTTATTTAAAAGCCAGAACTTTGAAATACAGAATCCCTGTTTGGATGGTGTATATCCTCTACTTTCTTCATTTGTTTTGCCTTTCAGCTCTTTATTTATTAAGGTGCCCTGCCACTTAACCTCTAACCTCTGAAAGAAGGCTGCAGAGCATCAGAGCTTACTTCATTAAAGGAACGGTCTGATATTTTGGAAAACACTCCTGTTTAACTTCATATTAATAAGAGTCAGATGAGAACAATTGGAAAATCAGTAGTCATACTTGTTCTGTATGTGAGACACTGGACATGTTTCAACCAACTGTTTAGCACAAAGGGGGGATACAGGTGGGCTCTACTAGCCAAACTCATAAAAATGACAAAAATGAAATAGTTGCAGTGACAGACCTTGACATTTAATGACCACAACAATGGAATCAAGCAGTTGTAAATAGGCACCAGTATCAGTCACTGTGTTACGTGATTATTGTCTAGAGACAAGCTCAGCAAAAGATCTAATCCAGGGTGACTAACTGTAGCTTACAGTTTCCTTTTTATCCCTCATCAGTGTGTCACGCCCCTGTCATGAATCTGCACTAACACTGCACCAACTAGAAAATAAATATACAAGCAAATACAAAGAAGAAAGCAGCGACATCTCTGCTGCGCCTGCCTGGCTGCTGCACATACGGTAAATCAAAGTGTGTTCACATTCTTACTGCAGTTGAAATGCAAATCACACCGGAGACAGCATTTGTACAGCAGCAGCACCACTGCAGTTGCCTGTGAGAACTGCAGTGTTTACAGACACACCACAATTGTCTGATCTGTATTTTACTCTGGCAGTATTTTCATAATGCTGAGTGTCCTGCTCATGTGCATGTGTATTTACAGAGATGTTCCTTAGTTATTGCTGCCAGATTTATTTTCATGTAATATGATGAGAGCAATATATGAGATTCTGCTGCTATTTTGATCCTCATTCCCTTTAAAATTAAAAATGTATGTACTGTTGTGGGGATTAGGGGAAAATGAGATTATGCCTCTGCTTCTGAAAACGTAAAACAATCTGTGGGCTTTGTGTTTGAGCAGTGCAGAAGATTCCAGCAAATTTAACAACAGAAGGCATGTTCTCACTTCTTTGAACAGAACGATTCAGTAACTCCAGATTTTGTTATAATCATGACAATAATGTTTTTTCCTGTTTTCTTTTAAATATTAAATGCAACTGTAAATCCTATTCTGAACAGCCAAAAAAAGCATAAGCAAAATCATAGAAAGATTGTGTTACATAGGAACTCAAAATTCACCACATCCAAAAATAAGAAATGAACACCTGAACATCTACGCCTCCTCCTGTGCCTGCTAGAGACACATCTCTCCCAAAGATTCCCTTTCTCTCCCCCACTCCGCCTAATTCAACATCAGCTTGCCACCACGGGGATTTGGCTCTGTAGCTCCCACGGTTGCTAAGCAACAGTGACAAGAAGCCTGCCTCTTCGATTATGTGTGTGTGTGTGTGTGTGTGCTGGTTTTGTGTTTTATAGCAAATCCAGTTCAAACAATGACGCATTCAACCAGCCGTCCAAATTTCTACCACTGTCAAAATCTGTGTCAATTACAAACAGCATGAGTGTTTTTATCAGTTTATTTTTATCTTTATCAGAGTGACCTAAAAGGAATTCACTGATACTCCCTCATAACACCTTTGTTCTTTGAAACGCTATCGCAGTGTAAGTATACATTTTGGCAGGCTGTGATTAAAATGTAAATAAAAGATCCAACAAGACTTTAGTCCAAAACAAAATGTTGGCATGATTTTACAGTCAGGTCCTTTGAATCTTGAATTGCCTATAAAATAACAATAACAATTTATATACTTTATTATATATTAACTATTATTCCAAATCTATGGGGCTCTGCAGACCTAGCAGTTAAGATGGGTTTCCTGTCTGTATCTACACTGACACTAAATAATAAAGAAAAATATAATTATAAATAAAAGGATATTTAATGGAAATCAGACCCAATTTTCATCATATCCACAATCAATTTTCTTTGGAAAGATTTCACTATGGCTGTTCAACAAAATTGTGACACATTGCCCTAAAACCCTTTGGAAACACACAAATGAATTTGGTAGCAAAGATGAAATGTATCTCCACATTTCATGATCAAAAGTGCTCAATAAAGTAAAGTCTGGCCCATAACTTCAATCAGTCCGAAAAGCCTAAAAAAACGATAATGAACATGATCCTTGAACCTCTTCTCAGCTACAAACAGCCTCATCAACCCACCTTTAAAATCCTCTGTCTCTACATTACTCTATGATGAGTTTGCAGTGCCCTTCAGAGATAGCAAACAAAAATCAGGTTGAATAACCAGCCTATAAATTATGATGTTTGTAAGCTCCTGTCTGGGAGCTCTTTGCCACTGCAGGAAAATACTTTGAGCCACTTTGCTGCTGTTGAGAGAGGAAAGAAGTAATACAGCTTAAACCCTGCAACAGCTTTACTGGATCCTATCCCAGATGCTTTTAAAAGGGTATCCAGTAGACTGCAGAGGATGAAGTACTGGCTATTTCCCTTACTGCTATCTTTCCCATGGTACTGAAAGCAGCTATTGTGAAACCTCTCCTATATGTGTAACTTAAACGCCATAGTGCTTAACAATTTTATAGTAATTTAGCGTCATTCTTTTCAAAAGTAAAGTCATTACAAAAACAGCTTGATTCATACATTCATTGGCTTTTATGTTCACCACAGCACTGAGACAGCACTTGAGCTTTAAAATGAGGATGGGATGAGACCATTTCTCATTTTTAGTGCTTATAGATTTAGGAATGGCTTTGATATTTCCAAAAAAAAAACATAAAATGTGTTCACCACACCTGTGGCTACAATCCCTCCGAAGTTCAGTTTGTAAATCTTTAGCCTGAAGATTTTTATTTCAACCTCTTCAGGATAGATTAATCCTGCACCTTCTCACTTGGCTTAAATAATTGTGTCATTGATTTTATCATTAATCACTGCTCCTTCAGTCTAATGACTGATCAAACCAAGCTGGAGGGTGCAGCCATCAGACCTGCAGCTGCATCCTTCATTCCTGGCCTACAGCTCTTAAGGGACTGATTGGGCAGAGACTAGTGACATTTAGCTGTAATTGAACTGCATTCTGCCCCCTTGTGGACGTTGATCTGTAGTCAGGGAGGGCGAGGTGGTTGGATGGCCAACTAATCACAAATGATGAGTCACTGCGGAGTCATTTTCCTAAACCCTGTTCACAATAGTTGATCAATGTATGCAGATCTTGTCAAACATGTAAAAAGACACATTTCATTTACCTATCAAGATAGAGAGAGCTGTATTAAATACCATTTTAAATACCTTTTTTTTTTCAAGCCCTAGATGTGGAGATCAGTCTGATTCTGTCTTATTACAACAAAAATGTACTGCAACTCAGTCATAGAATGTAATTAACATAAAATCAAGCTGGTAATCTATGAATCTGTTTACTCAATCTGCAGAAAATTAAAACCATTTGTCACCCTGCACTGTTTGACTTTTTCCACTCGGTCACAGTCGAGCCAACAAACAGCAGTGAAATTAAAGAGCATTAAAGTATTCATCTTTTCAAATTGCTTTTGTAATAGCAGTTGAGGTGGCTGGTGAGTCTACATTAGCACTACTATTGAGGAGGGCTGAGAGATGAGCTCTTCAGGATGAATAGACTATCACCATCTCTGTGGGCTCTTGTCTAAATGTGCTAAAGCGAGATAAAATGGCTGCTTGACTCAACATGGCGTGGGTGTGTTTTACTGAACTCAAGATAAGTATGTCCCATCCTGTCTATACAGGAGGCTAAACAAAATGATGAGTTGTTTTTATATATTTCTTTATCTAAATGAATCTGCTGTAGTGTCACTGTAGTTGTATCCATGTCAAGTTTTTTTCTGGAATTAAACAGCTGAGGAGGATTTAACCATAACTGAAAGTTATATTGTATGGTGAGATTTGATTGAGAAACTGCTCCTCTGTGATATAAAAACCTAATTAAAATGAAAATGATATGTAAAGACCATGACTGATTTATTCCAATTATAAGAACAGTATGTTCAATGGGCAGGCAGAGTAACATAATCAGCTTTATCCAGACACTGACTGCCAAATTCAAAATAGATCTCTAATCCACCCTGCACTCTCTAATATAATATAATGTAATGTAATGTAATATAATGTTGTTATGAGTTTGTGAAACCCTGTGTAGTTTCAGTATTCAGTCTCTTTAATTTTTTACCATTTTCAAACACAAAAGATTTCCTTTCCCTCAGAATTTGACTCTTTGAACAGTACCATTCATATAACACTAAAACACACTTTAAACCAGCATGGCACTGCACTTGGCAATTGCCTGTATGACCTAATAATGACCTACTGTATATTCATGAATACTTAAAATATAGTTTCTCTACCTAAAATAAGAAACTACTGTAAAGATGAAAGAGGGAATATTTTAACTAGGAGGAAATAAACACAACAACTTAAAATCAAGAGAAAAAATTAGAACGCAGTGAGAGTTTAAAAACAGTAGAAACTTAAAGCTCCTATAAACTTGGTTTTAAAGTGTAAATATTTCTCTATAACATTAAATATGTATGATTAAATAAGCAACAATCATGGTGAAAGTTTAAAATATCATTATTTATATCCTTATTTATAGAGTTTAACACCTAAAAGCTATTCTGTTTCATCAGGACTGTGTGTGCAAGCAAATCTTGTTGAATCTTGATTGGTGCATAGAAATCACAAGACATCACCTTTTTCAAACTGAGCCCCACCCACTTCAGACCAGTGAGAAGACCTGCATCAAAACAGCACAGACAGAAACCTGAAATAACCCAAAACGATTCCAACATGGGCAGAAATATGTGCGTTCACGAAGGACCCCAATCATTCACAGCAAGGAGCGGATTAAGAAAACAGGTTTTCAGGGCTGTTGAAGATAAAAGTCAAGGACAGTTTAAAGAAATAAAAAACTGCTCAATAAAATTAAGCTCAGAGATGAGATTTAAAAAATAAAAATGATGAAGCCACCTTCAGCTTCTCAGGCAGTAATTTCAAAGTCTAGACACCCTAATGGAGTCAAACATTGGCTTTCAGCAGCGGTGATATACAACAAGTTCTTACAGGCCATATTGTAATAGCTGCTGTGATGTCCTTATAATAAAAGACAGTTTAAAGGAGAGTTGGGGTCACTTTGGTTCAATAAGACTTGGAACCAGAGCCAGACTCACAACATTGTTACAGCCCGAGGATGTCACAAAATCTTAGTTTGACACATTAGACTTTCACAGATGGATTTTTTCTAATGATCAGCACAAGTTGACACGAACAGGCGATGACATGCTGTGTGTGTGTGTGTGTGTGTGTGTGTGTGTGTGTGTGTGTGTGTGTGGGGGGGTGGGTGTGTGTGTGTGTGCGTAGCCCTTACCTCAGGGGCTGAACTGCAGCACTCAAACAGAGTGGAGCTGTCACCGCTGTAAGCTGACGTGTCACATCTCCAGGGAGCTGCTTCATCACCTGTGACAAACAAAAAAACTGGCTGAGGCGTCTCCGTGCTGTATTGTGTCACTGTGATACATTATATGGTCACTTCTGCTCTGTGACGACGCCCAGCGAACACCTGCACTCCCACTTTGGGTGCAACACAGTAAGCAGTCATGGGGAATATCCACTTACGTCATGCGTTTTGAAGATGTGCGTTTTTGCTTTACTTTACACAATATAGCAAATAATAATAAAGACAGAAAAGACGTCACAAAGAAAAAAAATGTTTGAGTGTGTTACTCATATTTGAGATAATGTTTTCTTAAAAATAAAGTGTCGGTGTACTCAGTTATATCTCCTCTTAATATCACTACCTCGTTGGTTAATGTTCATTTGGTACATTCGTTTATCTTTATGTTAATATAGTATACACACACACACACACACAAATATATAGGCCTAGAGACTTTTAGTCTTTGTCCTATTTGGTTAGATGCTAAAATGCATTACTTCATACTGGTACTGTGCACAATGACAATAAAGTTAAATCTAAATCAAAATTAGCAAAATTTCTGATCTAATTTTAGGGTCAAGTTTCAACTTTAAGTTTAATTATCATTTCAAGTGTAACAACTACAGTTAAAATGTATAGAAAAACGACAAAAAATTCATACAAAACATAGAAGCATCAAGAGAAAAACATAAAACATTTACTAATCAGCACTGAACACAAAGCACTGCTGAGGCTGATGGGAACGGGAAATTTTTTTAGGTTTTTGGTCAAAAACTACAATACCAGACAAAAAAAAATCATCCATGAATGTCTGAATAAAATGTCCTGTCAATCCATCAAATAGTTGTTGATTTCACTCTGGACCAACAGACCGCCATTTCTGCCAGCCTGACCAAAAATGATGTAATGTGATGATGTAACTAGGTTTATGTCTGTGTTAACTGAGGTGTGTGTTGAGGTGAAGGTGTAGGTGTTCAGCAGTCTGACACTTCAACATTTCTTCATGTTTTAACTGAATTCCCATCATGCAGGGGAGAAGGAAAGAATATAACAGCAGTGAATGTTGAAATGCAGCTGGTGCAGACGTTGTTTGTGCCTCACAGACTCGGCTGCCTCCTCATCCCAACAGGGAAAACTGTTTGTTCGTTTGATTAAAGCGCATGAAGTCAGGCCATTAAAAATATTCTGTCAAAGCTTCGGTGAAAACTGTGTAAACTGTGATGAATAATTCAAGGACAACTATCATTTTACTTGAGATTAGCTTGCTACGTTGCCATGGTAGAAATGCATGTATTATTTACTGGCAGTGTGAGTCTGACTGTAAGGCAGCTTATAGGCTCTCAGTCGTTTTTAGATCTGTTCAAACAGCGAGGATTATACGTGGTAGTAATCCATGGGAGACAAAATAGTGTGTCAGCGCTGCATGTCTACCTCCGAATGAGACGCGAGGAGCAGCACTACAGCGTCGTGGACCATGTAATGTGGCAGAGGGCTTGCGATGGAGGGGACAATGCTGATGGCGGGACAAGAGAAGCCCCAGAAGCGGGTGAGGTTCCGCGTGGCTTCAGGGAACAGTGGCCGGGTGCTAAAGGAGATGTTCAAGGATGAGGGGCCCTCAGACTCCCTGGATTCGGACTGCACCAGCAGCTCGGACGCCGAGCGGGCCAGCACCCCCTCTACAAGTGGAGACGCACAAGGACACCTGTACGGATACCTGGGCTCCGAGCTGGACGACAGCGAGTGTGAGCCCGATGAGCTGCTCATGTACGCAGGGGCCGCCAAGGACCGGATGTTCACCACCAAGAGGGTCAACATACTCAGTAAAAATGGGACCGTGAGAGGGGTCAAGCACAAAGTCAGCGCAGGCCAGACGCTGTTTGAAAACCTTCCCAACTCCAACAGTGTAAGTACATCTCATTGTTTAATACAATCTGTTGGATGAGTTCCCACGAATGCCTGAATTGTTACGACGCCAGCTCCCATCAGTGCTGTCCCTGTCCTCATGTCTAGTTACAGGTAGGAGCTACATGTAGGTGTATTAAAGCTCACAATAGAGGACAAGGTCAGAGAGCGATTAAAGATTGATGATGCATCTCCTTAAGTGTTTCAAGAGAAACTAATCAGGTTAATGAATTCTTGGCACTTCGCTTTCTAGTTTTCCCTCCACCAAGAACTGTTTGTTATTCTGAGGTAACTCTTGGTCTGTGTGCTGATGTAAAGGTGACACAGACACAGAAGGTCATATTGAAGAAACTGTTTCCCTGCGAAGTGGTATTAGGTGAATAAACAGCGTCACTGTAGATGAGATAAAGCTTCTCATTACGATTAAGTGAGATTATCTTTCTGTTAGGGTGAAGTTTAAATGCTTATCAAGGTCTGGTTTTAGCCTTCTGCCGTTACAGTATAAATAACAATGTTTTAACTTCTTACATTTTTGAATATTGTTGACAGTCAAGTCTCTGTACAGTAAATTGATTTCCAAACTTTGCGTTCCCTTCAAGAAGAGGCTTGGATCATGACTGCATTCAAAACGGTTAAAAAACGGGAACCATTTTATTTTCAGTTTGTCATTTTCAGCTTGTGAACAAAAAAGGGGCAGTTTCCAAATCATTTATTAATGCTTTAAAGATCAGTTAAAATCCATTAATCAGAACAACCTTTGGGCTACCATGTGGTGCAAAATCACTTTGACTGGTGTTTATCATTTCTATGATGTGAAATGAAATGTTGTCCATGTTGATTTTTTTAAGCATTAACAAAACCGATAGCATGACAACGTATTAGAAAAGTGGTACCAAACATAAAAAAATGTTCCTATAAGTGAACACAAGAGTGGATATATCATTGTACTCAAGTTGTACTATTAGTATTTTACTATATATCACTTTACAAGTACATATACCGACATTTTACATCATAATCTACAGTATATTGGTTTAATCTCTGCATAATTAATTTGAAATTTATGGACAAATACAAAAAAGTAAATCATGTAACTACATTAATATTTTTTACTCTTTCTTAGATGGAGTTATCTCTTGAATTTGGGCGGATTGTGATCTACACTACGAGTTTCCGCGTGGTGAGGACAACCTTTGAGCGCTGCGAGCTGGTCAGGAAAATCTTCCAGAACCACAGGGTGAAGTTTGTGGAGAAGAACATCGCTCTGAACAGCAAGTACGGGACGGAGCTGGAGGAGCGGTGCAAACGTGTGGGAGAACCTCCTTCATTACCAGTCGTGTTCATTGATGGACACTACCTTGGGGTCAGTCCTTACTGCTCTTTTCTAATGATACATGACGTCAGTTGCACATCTGCACTGAGTTGATTAAATATTGAACTATGGCGTTAAACTTGTTCTGCAGGGGGCTGAGAAAATACTGGGCATGAATGAATCAGGAGAGCTTCAAGATCTTCTGACAAAAATTGAGGTTTGTTTTCACAGTTTGCCTTGGAAATCACATTATAAATAATTGATGGTGGTCAAATGGGTGATTTTCAACCACTTCATTTGACACATATTGATGTTTAATTATTCATGTGTTTCCTAGATTTACTGAACAATGTCATATATGCTTTGTAGCACATATAATATGAAAGCATTAGGTAATTATAAATTCATGATAAATGAGCGCTCTGTCTTTCCAAAGTCATTGAGATGAACACGGTGCAAACAGGAGCAGTCATTTCCCCTCGCTAGTCATCAATAAAACATGAGCAACCGGCAACGTAAAAGAAGCATGCACATCAATAAGTGACCATCAATAATGGAGGGCTTGTTATTGATTCTGCTCCCAACACATTTGTTCACACACACCAACGCAGAGCACGTCGCTCGGTGGTACAAACTGAGATTGTGTAAACCATCCACACTGAGCTGCAGCAACGTCTGTCACACAAGGGCTGGCCTTCTCTCAGGCCTTGGTTGTAACTTGGAGCACAGACCGAACAAAAGTCTTCATGAGCGAATACAAAGCAGTGTTATGACATTTAAGTCATGTATTCCAGTCACTGCAGGCTATTAAAAAAGTCTGCAGCTCTGAAAGGTCAGCCATACACTAATCATTCCGGCAGCAACGTGGCTTTAATGTGTGTTAGTATCGGCAGAGTAAAGCCCAAACAAATCCCCAATTTGGAAAGGAAGTCGTGATTAAAGCAACTGTTAAACATCTTTTGAACTACATTTATTCTCTTTCTTGCTGAGAGTTAGATGAGAAGATTGAAACCACTTACACGTCTGCAGGGAGATATAATCACTGTCAGAAATTCTCAGTATCTTCTACTCAGAATTACAATTCGCAGGCCGACGCGAAAAGTTTTTCTGACCAGGTTGCTCCCAATTGTGGTCTAAGTGACATGAAGTAAACAGGGTGTGTGTCAGACTATTTCTAGGTAGTGGGCAGTGACAACATGTCCAGGAAGTCACTGCATCCGGCCAAGAAATAGCCTGGCACGTCACTCCCTGTAAAACCACAAGATGTCGTTCTAACAAATCTTTTGTATAGATGAAACAAATGAGATATAAGGTGTTAATTAATGAGCTTTAGAGGTGCTTCTTCTATCTTTGGGCAGAGCCAGGCTAGCAGTTTCCCTCTGTTTACAGTCGTTATGCTCATCTAATTATTTGAATTAAAAGTATTTGTCTGAGTATATCCCAAAATGTCAGACTAGTTTTATAAGTTGGTAATTTGTAAAACCTTGTATCTCCAAGGGCTTTAGCAAGAAAAAGAAAACCAACCCTGTTTTGTAGAATGTAGATATTTTAGATGTCAGGTATGTAATGTTGGATATCTTATCTGGAATGCTAAAAAAAATCTGTCCATTTCTTTTTTTTAGAGGGTACAGCAACCCCAGACGTGCCAGACCTGTGGGGGCTTTGCCTTCATCCCGTGCCCAATGTGCCATGGCAGCAAGATGTCCGTGTTTCGCAACTGCTTCACGGATTCCTTCAAAGCCCTCAAGTGCACTTCCTGCAACGAGAACGGCCTGCAGGCCTGTCTGAGCTGCAGCCAGTGAGGACGTCAAGTGCCTGACCCAACATCCTCACTTCCTTCTCTGGGACCCTTACACAGGACCCCAAAGTGGACTGCAGCACAGGCGGTAAAATGAAACGCAGCAGGACTCTTCTTCCATGGCCATTGTTAGTGAAGAAAAAAGGAATTTGTAATAAAATCTGTGAATATGTGGATCTGGTGTTGTTGGTATGGTAAATCTCTGTGTAATTCATGATAAGAATGTGTTGGATCAAATGTGTTAATCCTATTCGATTATTGCCAAATTCTCATTGAAAAGTGTCTGTCCTGGTCTGTAAATACGTCTGTCCACTGAGGAGTCATGACTTAGTGTCTCCTCTGGTGAACTAAAGCTTGTTATTTAATTAGCGAGGACGCTCCTTCATGAACAATGCTCTCATTACTAATCCCATATCAGACAGAGTTAAGGATAAAACAGACACAGGCCTGAGAGAGAAAGTCAAGGGCTCAGTTTGCAGCCAGCAGAGGGCATGAAAGTGGACATTTGCACACCAAAAATATTCAAACAAATACAAAACTAACTACAAATGTGCATATACTCAGTTTCCAGTTTATTAGGTACACCTGGCTAAAACTAATCATCCTCCAAAATGAATCAACACCTATCTAAAGCAGTTTAAAGGAAAACTGGACATTATAACCTTCATGAAGAGGATTTATCTGTTTCAGACTGCGTTAGTTTAACTGGCAACTGAGTGTATATAGGAAAGAATGGCAAACACACACTTAAATTCAATTAAAACAAGGGAATCAAACATATTTCAACCTTTTTAATAGTACATCATATATTTCTGGTTTACATTAGGGCTGAAATGATTGGTTGGTTAATCGTTTTTCGATTCGAATCGATTTTTCTTTGTCTCATTTTTTTGTGATAGTTAACTGAATATTTTAAGGTTTTGAGCAGTTGGTTGGACAAAACAAGACATTTGAAGTGATTTTCTGAGATTTTATAGACCAAACGATTAATCGATTTATCGAGAAGAAAAATAGTTACATTAACCGATAATAAAAATAATCGTTATTTGCAGCCCTGCATATACATACCTACAGTACAAACATCTTAAACGATTCTGGAAACACCTCCAGAGTTTTTCAGAGGATGCTCGGCTCTGTGACTCCAATCTGGCAACACAGGAGATGCAGAAACGGGTTAATCCAGAAGCAGCAGGATGCAATGTTACTAATTGGTTCAATAATGCATTGGTTTGCCTTGAATTATTCAACCCAGGGAGAACCTCATGTGTTCCAGTTGTTTTTAACATTAAAAAAAAGGCAATACATGGAAGTTTTTGACTGCAATCCGCATGAAAATGACTCTGAAAGTCACTCTGTTACCATCAACCCATGCCAGATCACATGCAGTCCTCGTCGTTTTTGGTGTTTTAACGCATGATGTCATTAACTGGCTGCCATCCAGGGGGTCAGGGAGACGCAGCGCAGCTCTCTATGCTGTCATAGCCCTGTACAATGCTGCTTGAACATGATTAGACAAGGCAGCACTGTAAAGAGGCTAAAAGCGTAGAGCAGGGTGGTGGTGATCCTCCGCCATCAAGACGCACTCCACCTGGGTTGTTCGAGACGCTCCTGCAAACAGCAACCAAATCGATTATTTAGAAAAAAAAAAAGAAATAATCGGAAAGCAGATGATGATAATAATAATAATAAAAAAAAAGGTTGATGAATGAATGAATGAATGATTTGGGTTTTTCTGCATGGATAATGGGAGGTGATTTGTTGCGGCACAAAATCTCGTTTCTTTGATTCAATCCCGCACCGAAGAGTAATGGGGGTTCGGGATTTTGTAACCACAGGCTTGTGGTGATGGAGGGGAGGCTGCGTGAAAAATCCCGAGACCCCAAACTGTGCAGGTTCACTGCGCCCCCATCTGTAGGCTGCTGGAGACGAACATGTCGGAGAGGAAAAAAACAGGATGCATCGAAAATCCTTACAAAAACAGCAAATGTTTTTTTTTTTTTTCTCTCTCTTTAAAAGCGCTTACAGAATAAACCAGTTAATGAAACGCACAGTAAGGATGTGATGTGAGGAGAGCCGCGGGATGACTGGAGATGTGTTTGGTGACAGGCGCGTCTCGACGCTTGTTTCCTTCAGAATAAAGAGCCGTTTCCAGCCCGAGGATCCGCTCGGTTTTTTTTGTTTTTTTTTCTTAATCAACGTGCACAAGCGAGCCTCTCTTTCCTCCGAGGAGCGGAGACATGACAGGACACACGACGGGCAGCGGCACAACTGACTTGGGAATGATATGACGAGACGTGACACCGACACGCGCGCAACACCCAAAATGTGAAGACAACATTCAATGGTACAGAGAGAGAGAGGGAAAAAAAAAAAAAAAAAAAAACCTGCAGTGGAGTCTGTCCGCATTGTCTCTGCTCTCCGGGCTCGCCGAGAATTTATTTCAGTCGAGTAGTCTAGCGTGGTCCAGCCGCGATGCTGTGCGTAATGTTTTGAATGGTCGGTCAATGCGCAGACTGGTTGGAAATGACTGTTTTTATTGACGTCAGCGTACAGGCTAGTGCCCCCCCCCCCCCTCCTCCTCTCTCATCCCCTACAACTGCACCATCTAATGGACTTGGGTTTACATGTCAACCATCTGAGCTTTAAACAGGAAACTGGCTTGAAGATGAAGCTTTTTACTTTACTGCAGATGCGTTCAAATACATAACAGGTCCTCAATGCATTTGAATAGATTCTTTTTTTTTTTTTTTTAACCCAAAACCTGCAAGGGTCATTCATCAGGATTTACAATCAAGGTAGGAGGCTCGGAGCTCCTGCAGGACCCCCAACATCTTCATCAGGCATGAGGAGGTGTTTACATGAGGCTGCAGCTGGGAAAAAAAGAAAGAAATCCGACCACATGACAGAAAAGGAAAGCAAAATAATTTAATAAATTATTTCAAATTTATTCCAACTCCTTCAGCAGTGGCAACATCGTTATAACCAAAAGGGAAAATATTACAATATTAACACCTTCAAAAATATATATCCACCCCCTCTACATGACTCTGCCCACATCCTGAAGCTGAATAACATGTTTAGCAGTTATGTCTCATGCTGCGGCTGTGACAGTAAACTCAAAAAGTAAAAGCACAGTCACTGTATGTTTACTAGAGAGTATTTAGCAGAAACACTTTGAATAAAGGATAATTCATTTCATAATTTGGTACACATACTGTACAGGGTGACATCCTGAATGATTTAAACAACGAAATGTTTATGTTGATTGATGGGTCCTCTTTGATTCGAGGCTGGTCCGTTTGTTTGGTACATTTTGTCATCGTAGACCACTTATTTACACCGAGTGGCAAAGGGACTACGAAGTTTGCATCTCTCCCGTACTTCATCTTTGAACAGTACAATCAGTTATCTGCTGATCAGCTGCCAACCTCCCAAGACAAAGTTACTAAACCTCAAATTTGGAGAACATCAACGTCTGGAGTTTGTGAAAGAGAGGAATGCCACTGCTTATAATGTCGTTTCTTGGCTTGGAAGGACGTTCACTCTTTCCAATTTACCCTGTGTAAAGATTAACATGTCCAAAATCTAGTAGCTCTTTAAGTGCTACGATATTTAACATCAGTTCACGCTTTAACTCTACAAATACAAATCAAGTCTTAATAATAATCACTTGCATATTTTCCTGTTAACAGCAATAAAATCTACTCATCACAAAGTCTGTCTTCATTAGAGAGGCTGCTGCAGCATCGTGCCTTGTTCAGTTCCTCAGGTTTTACGTTAAAAGAAAAAGAAAATCTAACTCTAGCAATCAAATGCGTTTTGTTTGAATATGTTGCTCTCAGGTTTCCTTTGACCTAATGAAGGAAACTCTATCACTGTGGTTCAAGCATAACATTAAAGTAAAGTACAAGTCTAGTAACTGATACTGGTCCTGTTCAAGTTTTGGTTTTTGACGCGTTCATGATTTCAACCCAATCCAAACACATTCATGGAGGAATGTGGGTTCAAGCAAACAACCAACTAATGAATCTTTAGTCTTCAACAGACTGGCAGGTTGAATTCTCTAAACTGAAGCTCAAGCAACACAAAGAAAGCACGATCGCTGCCCAAACACTGTCCTTGTGTATGTTTGTGGACTATTCTACAGTAAGACTTGATGATTTGTGCAGAGACGGAGGTTTGTTTCGTGGTGGTCAGGATGGGAGGAAGATTGTGGAGGCAGGCTCGGCCCTCCTTTCACCCTTTTCCTCTCGACGTTCCTCTTGTTACAGCAGGATGCTCCCCTGAGACCTGTTAGGTATTATAGTATCTCCAAGTCTACATGACGAACCTCTGGGTTACGTTGCTACGGAAAAAACAAAACAGGGTTACATACAAATCTGTCTTGCATGCCTATAAAATGCATTTGCTATGCAGATAAATTCCAAGAATAAATCATCCTGAAATTGTACAAACAGGAGATTCTAGGTATTTTGTAGCCAGACAACAACTTGGACAGGTTTAATGTTTCAGTACCTTGAGTTCTTTCTCCAAGCGGTCCACTTCAATTCCCAGGGTGTCGATGATGTTCTCCCCGTGTTTCAGCATGAAGTTCTCCAGCTCCTCGGGGGTCTTCACCTGTTGGATGTCCTGCAGAGAAGAAAAGGCACACATGTAAGTTGTCAGTGGAGATACAGGTGAGCAATTTAGATGCCAGCTGGATACAACAAAATAATACAACAATATCAATCACTTTAAGACTTTTCCTGCTGATTTCTGTTGAGTTTGACAAACTCAAACAACATAAATCATGTTTAGGTTTTTCCAATCTTCCTGTTGCAAAAAATGTAAACTCACTCAGGAGGCAACAGATTAAAATCCTAAACCTCTGAGATAATGTGGAGACGACATATTTGCCTGCCCTACTGCATGTTGTACATACCAGACAATTCTTACATACTATCTTCATTTTTAATAATGATTATACTGCATATTATAAACAAAACCATAAATGTTAGAATTTGTTTTGAATGTGGGTCCTCAAAGGAGTAAAATACATTTCAATCTAAAACAATGACTGCAGCAGCGAACCAGCAATTAGAGATTCAAAGTCACTGTGTTAACTGCAGTGTAAGGGATGATTGTGTTAAAAAAAGGTTTCCTTGTGTAGTGTGCAGCAGTGCTTAAAGCAACAGAGGTACATAAACATGTATGGTCAGGAATAACAACATTTTGTTCACCTTTGACACTGACAACTGTGAATTTTCTGTGAAAAAACTGGAATTATCCTTTAATGACTGAAGAATCTTTGTTTAAAATGGATTTGTTCCATGTATCGGTCCTTTGCAATGCACACAACAAACTTAGTCAGAAAGATTCATAATGCAGATCAAACTCGTACAAAAGAAATGTTTAGTGCATTCCATACATCATAGTAATAAAAAGCAGAGAATGGTCAAAATATTAAGAAGCAAATAACTTACATTTAGGATTTGGTCAATGTCTTGTTTTTCCAGATAAGACCGTGTCACCACTCGGCCATCAAAGTCAACCTCAGCCTTGAAGCGCACTTTACTCAGTCCAATATCAGTGGCCTTCACGTCGTGGATGGCCCTGCTCATAATAACACAAAGTATATCAGGAAATCTTCAGGTTAAGTAAGTACAAAAACTATCATACATTAACAAAATGTTGCAACTGGAAACTACAGTGGATTTCTGCTACAACACAATGTGTTTATATGTAATGTGAAAACCTTCCTAAGAATGTGTAAATGTACAATGAAACTGGTTACAAGACATTAATTTTTAATTTCTTATAGCAAGAATCGTTGCTGGCACTTCCATGTTGTGACTGTGGCATTGAAGTGGATCACTTTGAACTGCTCTGTGTATAGCTGACCCTAAAGACGGCTGCATGCAGATGATCTATTTTAAGCCTGAATGTTGTCCATTAACATTTATAGACCTGTTAGACCATGTAGACTGGGCTCACATGGTGGTATAGAATAGAATAGAATAGAAATAGAATAGAAATACTAAATTTCTTTGCAGTAGCAGCGTTTACACCCGAGACAATGAAATGAAATAAACAAACATAGAAAATAAAATAAAAAAGCACCTACTATTAAGTAGTAGTTATAAATAACAGTATAAAATTAAAATCTAACCTTAACAGTAGTAAATATAAAATAAGTTTAAAGTAAGAAATATCTTTTTACATATATACAACAAAATGTTCAGTTGTGCAGTATTAAAGTGTTAAAGTGTATCAATAGAATCATTAAATTATTAAACAGATGTACAATAAGCAGAATGTGAAACCGATGTGTAAAAATATATCTAAAGTGCATATAGCCAGTAATGACCAATGATTTCAGCTTTTGTTATACAGTGTGATGGCATGTGGCAGGAATGATTTCCTGTATCTGTCCCTCTGACAGCAGAGCTGAAGCAGCCTGTGTGAGAAGGTGCTGCGCTGTCTGACCACTGTGTGATGGAGAGGGTGTTGTTTATTATCCATAATGGACAACAGTTTATTCAGTGTCCTCCTCTCCACCACGGTCTCAAAAGACTCCAACCTGAGACCAAGTGCAGAGCCAGCTTTCTTAATGATTTTGTCCAGTCTATTCGTGTCGCTGGCTCTGATGCTGCTGCCCCAACACACAGCAGCAAAGAAAATGGCTCCGGCAACAACACTCTGATAGAATATAATGTGGTGTGCATGTATAGTATGTGGAGTTCCAGACCTGGTTCATATTTTACAGCTCTGGAGGTGTGTGAGTGTACACCAGAGTGTGTCTTCATTCGCTGACCTTACAGCAGGGTCGTTCTCCAGAAACTCTGTAAGCTTCTGTACACGTTCAGGCTGTATGGAACGTCCCAGCAGGGCCTCTGTGTTGGTGTAGATGAGGAAGGCTGAGACGGCGCCCAGCAACGTGCCCACGCCCAGGGAACCCAAACAGTCATAGTGCGGGTTACCTGAGACAGCACAGGCAGAGAGGGACAGAGGAAAAGAAATTGAAAAGAAAGAGAATCAGTAAAACTTTAGAAATCTGGGTCAATGCCAACATTTAAATTAGAGACCAAAGTACAAAAACACAAGAGAGAAAGATTATCCTGAGGGTAATATAGCATCAATAGAAGAATAATAAATCATGATACAGATGGAGAGAAGCAATATTCTTTCCCTACCGGTGTTGTATGGGAGCTTGAGAACAATGTCTCTTTGTTTACCTGTGAGTGAGGTGAGCCCCATGCAGCCAGAAGCCAAGATGACTCCTAACACAGCAGCAGCATCCTCCAGCAGCACTACATTAGTACTGGGGTCTCGACTCTGCATTACTGCACACAAGAAACAATGCAAGACGACATTTACACCGGAATTATCAAACGATATATATTCACATTACACCAATTTGGGATTTATCCACAGAACATTTATATTTGTTGTCAGAAATGTGTCTTTGTTAGCTTGTAGGCTATCAGGTTCCCTACTTTCCTTTAAAAAAGTTAATTCAACTTGGCCTGAATGACACTGTCCGTCAGAAAACACCTGGTTTAATTTTACTCCAAAGTTAAGATTCATCCATATCCAACTGATTGTAGATGTATTTGCCTGAGGCTCAAAAACATTGTTTGTTTTCTAAGGAGTAGAGAGATTATACAGTATATGTGGCTAAAAGAATTCCATCACCAAACACTGTTACCTGCAGTTTTATGTAAGGGCTAAGGGTTACTGCTGTCTGATCACTACAGATTCATTGTAATCCAAGGCGTAAAAATATCAAACCAATTAATGACATAAGATTTCAGCTGTACATACCATATTCATAAAAAGACACTCCATGATGGCGGGCGCTCTTCTTTATCTCATTGACAGCTACTAGTAAAGTGGCTGAGAAAGGGAAATAGAAAGATGTTTCAGTACAAAATGCAGTGTCTCAAAATGTCATCAAATATCTAGAACTTCATTTTTATAACCTACCTCCTTCAGACACCAGAGAGCCTGCCAAAATACAGTAAGCCTGTAACACAGAAACGTGACATGTTAGATCATTATTGTCTTTTATATACCATGTATTACAGACAAGAGTCAACACAAACACTCACCCATAACAAAGACTGAATGGGTTCTGGGTGCAGCAGTCCCATGATGCCATGGTACCAGGAGAGGCCTGCTCCCATCATAAAAATGCCCACCCCACTGATGAGGGAGGCGATGTAGCGCATGTTAGAGAAGCCATACCTGGAAAAGACAGTGTGTTGATTGCAACTGACAGTGCCATTTTAACAAAATCAGGACTGGTTCTCAGCCTCTAACAACATTTAGGCCACTTTTATTTTGTGATGGATACACACATCTACCCTCTGCATAAATGCTGTTAGTTATTTCTGCAAACTTCTAAATCTGTGAACTGTAGACTTTTGTTAACAGCCATCATTGAAAACTGTTCAACGTTTTCCTTTGCACAACCTATACGTCTACACTTTGGTGTCACAATGATCCATTTTCCTTCGGGAACTGCTCATGTTCCTCTCATCATCGTCTTTCTTTAACAGTATAGTACGGTGTGGTGCTTACGGGTGTCCAGCATCAGGGTTGCGGACAGACTGGCTGATCCCCACGGCGAGCAGAGCCTGGTTGCAGGTGTCGGCCAGCGAGTGGATGGCCTCTGAGAACATGCTGGCTGAGCCAGTGTAGACCCAAGCCAGGAGCTTGAAGAAGAAATTCAGCCCATTGCTAAGGACCAAGAAAACAAGTAGATGTAAAACATAATTTAATGGTTAATAGTAGCTCTGAATGGGGTGGTCAACAGATGTATAAGTTATCTTGTACTGGACATTAAAACACAGTTAGATCCACGACAACATGGCTGTTCAGTGTAGACAAGATTAGCATTAAAACCAAATTTGGCTGTAAGTTAAAGCTAAACTGAATTACAACATATGATTACTCCCATTTTCCTATTTACTATTTTCTGTTTATCGCATAGCTTTTCTGATTTGATGGTTCTGAACCAAAGAATTCACAGCCAGACTGGACCTCTCCTGTACTGAGCTCTAAACTAATTGAGTCCAGTGAGTCTCAGTGCGTACTCAGTAAAGGAAACGTTTTGCTGTTCATGTGACTGCACATGTCCTCTAACACAATCATCCTAATCAAATAGGCCAAAGAACCTCATGTGAGACAGGGTCCCATGCAGCTCCCAATACAAATGTTCACATCTTTTAGATCTTTACTTGCGAGTGTCAAAACTCTACCGTGCAGGTTATTTCTTGAGAACGAAAGATCTCAAGTGACAGTAGGTCTACTGTCCACATGTAGTATCTGTTTTAGAATTTTTGCAACAAGATTTATCCACACCAGATTTCTGTTTCAAAATGTTACTCTCTGATACTTATTCGACACACTGTATATAGTAACCCTGCTGAGAACAGACTTGTCTACCCCAATACCTCCCGCTGTGTGTGCTACAGCTCAGTAAAGTCTTTAAGACTTTGCAGCAAAACCAAACAGCATTAAGAAACAAGGAACAAGATACTATGAAAACTTACATGCAAATAGCGACCATAACCACCTTCCCTGGCCCTTGTAGAAAGGTTCCCCTCTGGCCTGATCGAGGCTTTGAGAAACAAAGAAATAGCAACATGATATTTTGAGCCACATGGCATAAGGAATATGGACAGTATTTAAAAACCATCGTAGTTATCTCCATGGTAACATAGTTATTTAGCAGTCTGCCTTTGAGATAATATACACATGACTGGGAATTTCCAGCCCTGTTGTTAATGACAATCTTATACATTTAATGTTATCTAATGAAGCATACTGTGGTGATTCAAAACAATCCAGCAGACTATAGAACATACCATGACATACCAGTGAAGTGCAGAACAGTACAGTACATTCATTGAAATAACACCCGCACCCTACAGTAAAGAGGGGGGACTGCATGAATGACAACGGATAATGACATTGTCGGATAGATGCAGTGACCTCTGTACCAGGTCATGTAAATACACCCCCGGGTGTTATTAGGGCAACTTGGGCAATGTGTCAGGAGTGTCCACATTACTTCCTCTTGCACATATAAAACAGGATTTGGATCATATTACTACACAAAATGGCAGGCAAAAAAAAACAAGGAAAGTGCTCACCTTAGTGTTTCCCCAAAAGTCTTTGTATTCCTTCAACAACTGTTGATTCCGAAAAATATCTGGATGTCAGCAAACAAGAAATACAAATAAAATTATATGTCGACAGTTTGCAGACCAACAAATTAATAACAAAATCATTTGTGAACTTTAGAGGTGCTGGTTGATGTTTTTTATCCTTTGAACAGGCTGTTTCCCCCTGTTTCCAGTGTGCTAAACTAAGCTACCCGGCTATAGTGTTACATTTAACAGTCAAATATGAAAGTGATATTGATCTTCTCATCAAACTCTCAGCTCGTAAGTGAAAAAGTGTATTACCCAAAATATATAACTTATGCTTTACGAGAAGTCCTGACCCTAAGTAGTAAGTATTATTACATGTTCATAAAAGGCACATCCAGCCAGGAAAAAAAATAACTCACTCTCTTGGTACTCTCTCTCCACCTCTTTCCTGAGATTTCTCTCTCGGGCTAGCGCTTCATGGCTTCCCCATACGTCTAGTGCTCTAACAGTCACAGAGAGAAATAAATGAATCCCCAAAGGTTAGAGAACATAGTGAAAATAGGTGGTTTGTGCAATAATTTGTTGGAAGACATATAGTGTTGTATTTTTCTCTTGAGGATTAAAGCAAAAGGGGTGTAGAACTAACTTGGCCTCCACATCTGACCGCAAAAAGACAGTGAAAGCCTCTGTGTCGTCGTGGGGGCTGCGTCTTCTGATCTTTCTAAGCTGTTCCAGATCACTGTGAACACACAAGGGAAAGGGGGCAGGAAAAAGATTTAGGAAGACCTACGTTAACGATGTTAGGCAGTCTTATATCAGCTAATCACAAGAGCATGTTTACCTATTAACTCAAAGGAATTTGTGTGTGGTTGTGGTCTGCCAGCATCCCAGCTGGCACTGAACAGACGGATATATAAAAATGATGAATTAAATACAACACAGTTAGTTTGGGGAAGAGAAGTTACCTTGGTTTGAGGCAGAATTCATTCATGGCTCTGACTGCAGTGATAAAGTTGTTCTGAGTGTATTTGGCTCCATATTCCCTCTTCTTCAGGACGGCCCGGACTGCATATGACAACGGAGGGGAATTATGATACAGAGGTTTTTCATCTACATTCATTAGTCCCCATTCTTGTGTGAGCCACCAAATCCCACCCACATTTTGAAGATACTAAAATGTAAGGCAAATGTGATGTGATTCGCGCAGCGCATTCTCAAACGTTGTTCATTACCTTTCACATGAATTGTCTCAGCTTTAGTCAACCTGTGAGGCGTTGGACCTATGAGAGCAACAATTTAAATGTAATTAGAAATGTAAACTAAAACAAAATTATTCCTGAACACGTCAACTTAACAAATCTCCCGGTGCTTGTATTGACAGGGCGTTTAATAAGACAACATATTTACCAGGTTTAAAAGGGAAAATAGTGAACACAATGTACACAATATAATGCCACACAAAAAATGCCATCAAACATCTCAACAACTTCAAACATTAAAGTCTGTCACCTGATGAAGCTGGGGTGGCTAATGTAGCACCAGACAAGACCTTTTCTGCGGTTGGAGCATCACCCGATGCTGATTGTGGAGGACCATCTTTACTGTTGCCAGAGGTAGAGTAGTACTGCACCTTGCCCAGCCCCAGAGAGGCAACACGGCAGTCTGGAAGGCTGAACCACGAGCTGTGTACCCCTCCACTCTGCCAGCCTGTGCAACAGAGTTGTGCGATAATGAGTTTGTTTGTAAGAACCGTAAAATGCCCGGCACCACTTCGGTTATGAGGCCCCTTACCGTAGCCCAGCTGGGGGAGCCTCGGGGACCGGTGTGACAGGGGCGCCCGGTGCTGCAAGGAGACCCTGCAGAAGACATGCCATGGTCTGTGGGCCAGGCTGGGGAACATCCTCGCTGTAGCGGGGCTCGGTGCGGAAGTGCAGGAAGTGTCTATGCGGAGTCACAGAAAGCCAAGTCACTGTTATGTTCTAGCTCAGTCAGTTCAACCCAACTCGGACAGATTAACGCCAAGACTGGCATTGTCATTGATTAGCGCTTGGCTTGCCAACTGACGCCTTTGCCGGTCGGCGGACGCTGCTGCGGCAGTGACCGACACCGGCGGACGCTTCAGCACTGACCGACACCAGCGGACACCAGCGGACGCTTCAGCACTGACCGACACTGACCGACACTGACGGACACCGGCGGTTATGGAGCCACAAACTGGGCTAACGTTAGCTGACTAGCACCGTTGGCCAACCTCGATATCCGCCGTACGCGACAAGCGCTGTACGACATTTAAACTCACGCAAAAACAACCGCGACACACTGGCGAGTAAACTGAGATGAAGTTACTGTTCAGAAAAAGCCAGTACCTTTCTATAGGGATGTTTGTTCGGCATGATATGAATCCATTTTGAGAATCTATGGCCGAACCTGATCCGGTGGTAACGGCTACAAACACACACACGTGACCCGTGACGCGCCGGTGACGTCGTGGACTTCTCGCGAGAGCGTGGTCGGGTTCAGTGTTACGTCACCTTGTATCGCGATATTTGCTAAAGCGCTGTGCAAACAAGGTCGCATTGTGTGCAGAGTTTTTCCGTCCCTGTCGGTTTACATCAAACTCATATAGTTAAGAGCATACGTTTGTTAGGGTTACATTTAGACAGCATATGATTTGATTCAAAAACAAACAAAACAAAAAAAAAAACTTTTAGGTAGCCTACGCAGATCGTTCTCTGAGGTAAAAGTGACAATACCACAATATAAATATAATGTAATACATGACTCTTGCATTATAAATCTTACTTTAGTAAAAGTACAGACGTATTTTCCGCAAAATCCACATTGAGGATCAAAAGAAAAAATACTCAGAGCAGAGTCTATATAACTAGTGCTGCAGAGTGTATATGTATATGATTAACTGTAGATATTGTTTCACACACTGACTGGAAAGAAGAGTCTCTTTTAGGTATGAGCAGGAATATGAGAAGCACTTCATTCATTGCCCAACCATGTCAATTGTAAACAAAGACCGGAAAGAATGAAGAGAAAGAAATCACAATGCGTAAGAAAAAACCAGCAGGTTTATTGAATCTTTAGAACAGTACAGTAGATATGTTATGACCTTGCAATGGTAGTGAATAGGTGCCTTAAGGAGCGGCAGTGTTTGAAATATTTATGTGACAAATGACTGACAAATCAAACAGATACACTAGGAGAGAGGTCTTTTGACTTCCCATGCAATCACTTGACAACAATACCTGCAGATCCATCACTTCCATTTCACAATCATTACAATGGAATCGGGGATATTCAATCAATAATCAAGACCCACAGTACAGTTTAAGAAGGCCATAACTTGGTCTTGGTCCATTCAGGTAAAGATTAGAAAAAGTGAAACACTGCGCACAAATAAGGTCACTTAAATGAGAGAAAATGGAAGTAAGTAGTTTTAGAAAGCAAGTCGTCAAGCTGATGCGAGAGTAGTATAGAGGAACGACTCTGTCCTGGTATGCTGGGTTGGTGGTCGTATAGGGAATCAAAGGGAGGGGGTGGGGGGTTATGTTTGCATTAACGCATCGTGACAAACTCCTCAGAGGAGGTGGGGTGAATGGCAATAGACTTGTCAAAGTCTGCTTTGGTAGCACCCATTTTGATGGCCACAGCGAAGCCCTGCAGCATCTCATCACAGCCCAGACCCTGCATGTGCAGACCCACCACCTGGAGCAGAGAGATAATTCATTACCAAAAATCTATAAAGTTTAGATTTTTTCACCATCTGTAACCAGCTGTAATCTGGAGAACAGATGAATCCTACCTTCTCCTCCTTGCCCACACACACCAACTTCATGATGCACTGACTCTTCCTGCTCGTGATGGCGTGATACATCGGAGTGAAAGAAGTCTTATAGATCTTCACATTCTCCTTTCCTATAGATTTAATGGCCTCCTCTGTGACAAACACAAAAAGTTAACCATTTGAATTCTTGTTCTACTGAATGAAACTGGGATTAATATAGCATTTAGATTAACTGACACTTCATCTAGAGCTAATTACAGGATGTAGAAATTATAAAAAAAAAAAAAAGGATAAATCACCAACTTTAGATGGTACAAACAAGGTTGTGAAATGCCATCATTTTAGTTCTTCAAAATCTAGATGGCAACACTGCACATACAACGACAATCATAGTAAAGGCTGTTTGATTATCAAACTACTACTCACCCTCTGTGAGGCCCACTGTTCCAATGGGTGGGTGGCTGAACACCACTGTTGGGACAGTAGAGTAGTCCAACTTGGAGTCCTTCTTGCCCTCAAACAGTCTGTGTGCAAGCTTCCTGCCTGCAGCAATAGCAACTGCCCCGACATACAACATAACATCAGAGCACAACTCTAAATCACAGTAATTGTCCTAGAAAAAATAGGATAAAATGATGCTTTATTCTAAAACCAGAAGTGGGTATTTCTATTTAACTTCACCTGCTTCCACAAGCACGGAATAGGGAAAAAAGTGGGAAAAGTCTGAAGATGTCAGAACTCCAGCAACATCAACAGTGTTTAGTAGACACTAAATAAAGTTAGAGTCTTCTTCAACCGAAGACCTCTAAAAATGTCTCTTGTCAATGCACCCAACCTATCAATATTTTAGTCTATAAAACATCAGTATTATCAGCCTTCAATCACCCATACTGGCCAAGCTGGAACATAAACATGACTATATAGTTTTAAAGCAACATCCATAAAATGATTTGAGTTTTAAGTGCAACTTCCTACCAGGTGTGAGAAGAGCTTTGCCACAAACATCCCCTACAGCATAGATCCCTGGTCGGCTGGTGTTCTGAAAATCGTCCACAATGATATGGCCTCTTTCATCTGTATCCACAGCCTGTAAACAGAGAGAAAAACTTTTATATAGTTATTATCAATCTATGATAAGCTAAAACATCACATTTTAGCACTGAAGTGTTGCTCTTATTTTCTTAAAAACATTTGAATTATTTTGACAAGCTTTTGAGCTCTGCTGGGATGCACAACAATCGTGAGGAAAAACGTTTTTCCACTATTTCTGTTCTCTCCCTTACTAATCACAAGCTGCTGAGATGCCGACAGTATACACTTCAAATGATGGAAACTTCAAATAAGGAGTGAGCAACCAGGCAGAAATGTTTTTTTTTCTGTCTACAGGAAGAAGCAACAATGACTCATCCGACTGTGGAGGTTCGGAGCCTAAAAAGTAAACCAGAATGCACAGAGCAGAGGCAACCAAGGACTCACTGAAATGTGTGACAATGTTTACCATGGTTTTGCATCAACAATGACAAATCTCTGCAAACCCTCTCAAACTGGGCATGAATACCACCCAGACGGGTGTTACACCACAGCTGGAAAATGTCACCAACAGATCAAATCACTTTTCCTTCACACTTCCTTTAACAAGATACTTTCTAAATATAACTTAGTGGTTGCCTGAGTGCTGAACTGATACTACACACGTGATACTGCCGTGTGTAAAGATAATGAATAATGTGTGCTTAAAAGAAAAACAATAACTTCAAAGTTATCTTCAGTGCTGCTGTAATCTGTAATGATGGTGACACAAGGAACACTGTACAGAGCCAACCCCTAATTAATTCCCTTTGTAGACAGACAGACGTGTTAAGCTGTAGTTGTCCGTCTTAAATGTATTAATAGTATTCTTTTAATGGATGTGTTTTACACTATTAGCTGTAAAATGAATTGCCTCAATAAGGACAAAAAAGATTTTCACTTATTTTGTCTGTCTACGAACATCTGCCTATTTTTCCTTGCTTAGATGTTATCTGTTGTTATTTCTACACAGTAAATATCATAATGAGACTTATACCATCTCGCCGATGTTCAGTCCAGAAGTGTTGGGCTGCCTGCCGATGGCCCAAAGAAGGCAGTCGACTTCCTGGATGGTCCTGATCTTCTCCTCGTCGTTCTTCTTCTCTGGGTCTTTGGTGACGAGCGTCACCTCCAGTCCCCTGTCCGTTTTGCGCACGGACGTCACCTGAGAATTCTTCCACAAATCTATACCAGAGTTTTGCAGTTCTTTGGTGCAGTTTGTGCTTATGAAGCTGTCAAAGTTCCTCAAAACCTACAGAGAGAATATGAGAGTCCATGGAGATGCATTTTCATTACTGCACGGCTGCACACTTTAGAAAATCATAACTTAGTTCTAATTCTATACGTTTCTTACTCCTGTCTGTCGAATAATGAGGGATGTTTTGGAACCCAGGGTAGAAAGGATGCCTGCCATCTCCACTGCGATGTAACCTGCACCCACAATCACACTGCGCCTGTTAAGAAAACAAATCTTTCAATTATAGGCACAAACTTTAAACATGGTTCAAACACTAAAGAGATTACATGATGAACTTACTTTGGCAGAGTTTCAAGCTCAAAAAAGCCGTCACTGGTAATGCCCAGACCTGCCCCTGAAATGATCAATAAACACCATATTTTGTACAATTGTGTTATTTTATTAAGGACGTCTTATTTGATAAATAGATTAAATAAAACAAACTGATCTGGCACAACAGAGCTAAAAACAAAGATGATTACCTTTTCCAAGTAAATCCTAAGTACAGTAAGTCTTACCTGGAACTTCTGAGTCACTTAAAACAGAAGGCTGCCCTCCAGTGGCGATGAGGATGTGAGGCGCTGTGTACTTTTTTCCATTGACCTCCACAGTAGGTTCAGGATCGTTTGTGAATCTGGCATGGCCTTGAATAGTTTGGATTTTAGCCTGAAATGGAGGAAACAGCATTATTTTCAATTAATTTCCTTCTCCTTTTGACATGATGTTAACCAGAAGTAGATATAGATGCATACAGGGAAGAACAATACATATACTGAAATAATAAAGATGATATAAATATGAACTTACTTTGTCAAGATTGTTGCGATAAATGCGATTTAGGTGACTAACATAAGCATCCCTTTTGGCCTTGAGAGTTCTGCAAACAGGATAGGATCAAAGATTTTTTTTACACATATTTACTCGCAGCTCTTAAGGTGGAGAGTCAAACCTAAACCCTAAATTTAAAAAAATACAACATACATACTGTGCTGGGGTATTCATACACCAAAACAACAATGATAAAAAACACCAGAAAGAAGATTAAACTCGGACAAGTACAAACAAACAAAAAACATTAATCTATTCTGGAGAATTGTATTGAAGTGAAAACATATCTAGTGGTGAGGAGAGATGAAGGTTTGACTTTAAAAGTTTAAGTATTCAACGGTCTCTATACTTCCATATTGTAAAACAGAAAACTGCTGCACCCCTAGCTAGTATTTCCCGCCTAATCCAGGGACTCAAACTGGCAACCATCAGCTCACAAGTCTGCAGGCGTCTGTTGGAGCTCAGTGACAAAAATGATCCGGGCATTCAAAGCAACCACACCCTGTTTTATCGTAAACTCTTGGCTTATAATATGATACTTCTGTTGCCATTCGTAGACTTTGTATAGTTAAGAACACACTTTTACATAATTACAGGCATACCTTAAATGCCCTGTATTGGCGTACGTAAGTGTTGTATGTCCCTGACTAATGTTTGTCAATGTTACAGGCAGCCGCTCCTTCCACTCCAGAGGCTTATCTTTAACAATCACCTTTACTGAACTTCATTGTGCACAAAGATAGAGAAGTAGGCTGAAGTGAAGCAACAAAAGACATGACAAATTGAGAAGTTGTGCTATGAAATGGATACCGCTTTGTTCCAGGAACCAACATAACAAGTTTCAAAAGAGCTCATTGTAGTTGCACAAAAAAGTGAAAAAAAAAAAAAAAGACACCAACAGATCCTGTAACTTACTCCCAACTGAAACGAACATTTCCAACGTCAAAGCCGTAATCATTGTGATCGTGCAGGTACTCAGCATGTACCGCTGCATTCCACATAACCTGTGAGGAAAGGTAAAGCCACCGGATTCCACATCGAGTGAATTTGTGTACGGATTTAACAAATTATAATGTGTCCAAGTGAAAAGAATGATAAGAAAGTTGTACCTTCTTGGGGACACAGCCAACATTGACCTGGAAGACATTCAAACAAAGCAAATTAGTTCAGTGTAAACTTTATCAAATGGCATGTTGAGTTAAAAAGAAAACACTATGGACAAACACTGCAGGGGTCTGGACTCGGACTTGCACAGTACGTTGCAATATATGTTGCAGGGTTAAATGATAACTTCAGAGGTAAACTATCACCTGGAGTCTGTGTGCATCATTAAACAAACCACAACCACTACAACTAAATAAATGATAACATCAATTTAAACTTTATATCAAAGTTTTATTGTCAGACAAGAAGGCGGCTAACCTATTCTGCAAATACAAATATGCATAAATTGGGTTAGATTTCATTTAACCATTGCTTAATCAGTGTGAAATGTTCAAAGTGATTTTATATGAGCTTATTTCCTCACTGATTACACACAACTGGGAAATGAATCAGACAAACTGTCTGGCCTTTATGCAATCAACTCTTGATGTGAGTGGTGTAGAACAAATCTGCACCAGTAATCTCTTCACATTAACTTCCCTTCTGTAAAGTCAACACCTACAGTAAACAACGCTTTCCAGCACAATAAAAACTATAACTGTATGAAGCCCTTGTGCACAAACACTGTCTCAAAGCTGTTTCTAATGGAACATTTATACTGAATGAAGAAATCGGTGAGGGGTAATAGTTTCAGTAATAGTTTTCTGCTGTTTCCTACATAGTTTGTATGTGGGGGCTAAGTGCTCATCGGCTGGGACCCTTTAAACTTCCAACAATGTTGCACACAGAAGAAAAAAAAAAAACAAACACTTCCACAAAAGGAGTCCGGAGGCTTCGCAGCGAACCTGGCAACCCACATGTGTGAAAGCTGCAGAGGCGACCGTACAGTGTCTGTGGTCGGGGAGGTCACAGTTGGGGTGGGGGGGTGGGGGTGTTGGGGTTTTGGTTTTTTTGTTTTTTATTTAATTTTTTACTCACGCAGGTACCTCCGAGTTTGTGGCTCTCGATCACGGCCGTGGACGCTCCGAGCTCCGACGCCCTGCGAGCCCCGGCCAGACCTCCGGAGCCGCCGCCGATCACCAGGAAGTCGAAGCGGGTCGTCTCGGTCGGGTCTGAGGCCATGCTTCGGCGGGTAGCTCCGTGTCTGCGAAAAGACGAGAAAAGTTGCCTCGGGAGGAGGAAGAGGCGGCGGCAGCAGCGGGGAGCGTGCGTCCGGGCGAGCTGGATTAATATTGCCATAACCAGGAAGCTCGCAGGCGTATGCGTCGGACCGACGGGGAATGGGAGGGTCAAGTGAAAGCCACTGCTGTGTCATTATGAATTGCAACAATGGTGTGTAAATCCCAGAAACTGTTTTCACAATAGTCATGGTGATCCTCACATGAGCTACAGTATGAGGGGGGGGGTTTACAATAACAGGTGTAAATCAGACAGTGACGCTGAAATTCAAGGCACCAGAGAGCACCGAGGCCTCTAAATGACAAATTATATCAATTGCAGCCCAGAAAGCATCATGATAAAAGTTGTGGAACAGTGAAAACCCCCTCAGCCCCAGTGTTTGTCATAAAGAAAGTGAATCACTCACCTTGGCAGCGTCAGTGACACGGTAGGAAACAGCCTGCAGAGTCTGTTTAACAGCATGCTTTTGTTTGTTTTAGGGCATTTTAATTAGATGCAGCCGCAGCGTGCCGATGTTTATCTCCCCTCTCTGTCTCTCTGTCTGTCTGTCTCTCTCTCTCTGGGGAAGGCCTGTGTTGTATTATCACATGAAATACAAAAGCTTTAAACCACTTCCTGTGTCACTGGGTGAGCTCACAGCAACGTGGACCTTTATTTATGCCGGCTGGTGCCATGAAGCGACCTCCCGTCCCTTGTCCTGTGAAACAAATACAAATGTCATCTTTTGGAGATTCAATGATAAAACTGCACCGAGGAGTTTACATTTTTTTTTTTATTATTATGATGGTGGAAGTCACGTTTGAGGACGTCAATAACGTAGATGCCCAATCAAAGCGTTACGTGCTTTTCGTAGCAGATTCAGCGTAGAGAGCTGCCGCAGTATGGGAGGTTTGCGTGTTTTCTTTCTTTTAAGAATAGCAACTACGCTGCACCTCGTCCGTCAGCTGTCAAGGTAAATAAAATAAAAACGCGAGCTTCCGGTCATAACCTTCAAAATAAGGTAGGATTAAAAAAAAGAAGATAATCCTTTATTTATCCCCCGAGGGGAAATTCCGGTGTGACAAAGACAGAAATAAATGCAGATAAATAGAGAAACTTAAGAATAAATAAATAATTATAAGTATATAAAATTAGATAGAATAAAATAGAAATTAAGAGAAATCAAACTCAAACGTATTTACTAGGCAATAGCGGTACAAGTACAGTACCCACACCTAGTGTTGTATTTTAACTAATAGTACAAAAAAAAACGTCTCAAGCACAGTGATATCGTGAAATACTGTAAAATAAACTTCACTCTCCTAACAACACGCGCCGCATTTTGGTTTTGCATTACACAAAATGCCTAAATGAAATCAAATACTATATTTATAGGAGGTAATTGTGGAAAAAATGAGAAAACGAACTTATTACAGTATTATTATTTTGATTCTACGCTATTATTTTGAAGGCGGTAACAACCCACTTCCGGAATCGTCTCAGCTAACGGTTAGCTTCAGATGGCTAACGTCAAGCTAAAGCGAAGCGGCTCGGCTGGCCGCGTCAACGGGCGCTAACACCACGTCCACGGGGAGGATTTACCCACTGAAAAACACACCCGGGATCAACACGCTGCTGCGCCTCACGGTACGGTACGTGCGCGGGGTTTGACTCTGTTGTAAACACAAACACTTGAAACGCGAGCCGTCGTCTTTGCGACCCCCCCCCCCCCCGTTGTGGTCAGCCGGGGCCTTTTCTTTTTTTTTTTTTTTTTTTTTTTTCCTCCTCCTCTTGTGTTCAGAAGAAGACAGCGGGGAAACGTAAACAGACACGGCTGCGTTCAGTCCAGTCGAGCGCTTTGTGTGTTTCGGTGGAGCCGTGATCCAGCAGGACGGACGGATGAGGCGCAGAAACATTTCTGCAGGAGGGGGGAGGGGCTCTGTCGGCCTTGTCTGAATGTTTTGCTCTGCGCCCCTGCAAGGTTCATTCACCCACTTAACTGTTTTTTTTTTTTTTTTATTTCCCCCCCATCTGCTTTCTCCCAGGAGTGAGAGCCCCCGCTGAAGTTCAGGGTTGCACCGGTCTCCCTCCCCCGTTCTCCGAGGAGCAAACCCTGGACGCTCAGGTGGAGATGGGTGTTGACGCCGCTGTGTAATCGCAGCCTTTGACCCAGCCACTGCCAGGGGAAGTCACCAGTCGACATGAAGCCTGTCAGCTATCAGAGCATGCCGTCGTCTGTGAGCGGTGGACATCCCAACATGGCCCTGGATCGTGTGCTGAGCACCTCAAATGTGATGTACTGTGAGAAGTGTGGATTCGCTTCTACAGACGCCGAAGTGTTCAAGAAGCACATGATCGAGCATATGGGGACACGGTTTTATTGTTTTTACTGCAACAATGTCTCGTTCAGTGAGGCAGAGTTAAACACTCACTTGAAGCAACACACTGCAACGTATCCGTTCAGATGTCCTCACTGTGGACAGGGCTACATGAGGAGGCTGTGCCTTGTGAAACACATTGAGCGTTTGCATAATAAAGGCATTAGTCAAGGACCTGCTAAGCCTGGCACGACAAAAAATCTACACGTTCCTGTCTCCAGTGCCTTACCAAGTGTGCCCACTGCTGATCCATCGTCACTTCGACCAGCTGTTCGGGTGACGATACCCACCCCGACTGCACCTCCATTCAGACTGGGAAAAGATGACCAGAGAGGGAAAACACTGGACACAAATGTATCAAATCCCATTAATGGTAACGCAGAATTATTGTCCCCTTTGAGTGGACTCATTCAGCACAACAGGGCTCTAACGGTTTCTCTTCCGGAGGAAGTAACGATCCCTGCCGGCTGTTTGGTTGAACTTGTTGAGGTGAAAACTGTCAACGGGACAAAGGAGCTAAAGCTGAGGCTCGTCTCTCAACAAGAAAACAAGTCTGTGATAAAAGACACGAGGACCACAGTCTCTCAAAACACCGCACTGGGAAAGCCATTATCATCTGCATTAAATCAATCAAACACAGTCAAGTCTATGAGTTTGGGGACGTGCACAGTTAACAGGAAACAGTATGAAACAAAGACCGTGAATGTTGAGCGTCCTGCTGTTGTCCCAGTCAGTATTTCCAAAAACGTCTCGAACCAAGTAAGCAAAGATAAAAGCGGACTGAAAAGGACATCACAAGAAATAATCAACCTAGAATGTCACACAGTTATTCCAAACAAGGTTCCCAAAAGCATCCTCAACCCTGTCCGAGAAGGAAACAGTGGGATCAAAGTTACACAGAGAGAACCTGTGAACCGCAGTGCAGCTCCGCCCACTGTTGCCCCCACCAGGGTTGCCAACAGGCTGACGAGCGCCCTGCATCCAGAAAACATGGGAGCATGTGTTTCTCAGAGAGTAGTGGATGAGAGAAAGAATTTAATTCCAGAGCACTCCAAGAGTATTCCACCCAGGAGGGCAAGTGACATAAAAAACGTTCGTGGAGATGTGTCGGTGGCTGTTAAGCTGGAACCCAGGGAGATCCGGCTGAAGAACAACACTGCAGTGGGCTCGAACCAGCAAAGTTTGAAACCAGCTTCTCCTACCTTGAACGTTCCCTTTGCCGCAGCTGCCAAGGTGAGACCTCCAGCGATTATACATTGTAAGAAGGAAGTTGCAAAACAATCCTTTTCATTACCGAGGTCTCTAAACGAGCCCTCATCAGTCAAAACACCTGTGCTTTCTAATCACACAAATCCAAAGATCTCGGCTTGGACCCAGGAAGTCAGAACCAATGAGAGAACCGGGGAAGGAGACATGCCAGAACCCGAGAGTTTTCCAGTCATCTCTTCTGTGTTTTCATTAAGTCAACAACCAGAAGACGTGCAAGGCTCCATTCAACCACTGGTAATGGCTCTGCGTGGTATAGTGATGGATAAAAGTAACAGGTCTGAAAGTACAACTCCAGATCACGTCAAGATAATAAATGGCACAGAGCAGGTGAAGGAGGCGCCAACTTCGGCGTCCTGTTCTCAGGTGGCCACGAAAGATGGATCCATCATCCGCAACCTTTTATTGACAGAGCAGACCAGTGAGTCTGTAAAAGTAGAGGAGCACGACAAAGGTATTCAGCACCCTCCTGCTCTGACTAACCATATCCATGTCAAGAATGAAAAAAATAACACTACGCCAGGAGGCGACAATAAACAGAGCCACAGTCCTGACTCAAAGTCTTCAACAGATGAGGAATCTGTTTCTAAAACTGCTGCACGCGTCGATACATCTGGGACTGCAGAGCCGCTACAACGACCGGCGAAAAGTGAGCATGACATCTCCTCAAAGTTCCTGACCGTCTCTCTGAAAAGGGTGCAAGTAGGCGTGTGGAAAAAAAACAAGAAGGGACTGAAACTTAGAATATCCAAATATAAGACTCAGGTACCTATAGGCAGTCTAACTGACTGTGCAGGTATTTACCCAATGCCGCTGAAGGTGGACCAACTGGTGAAACGGCCGGGCCCGAACCAGCCTGTGGTGGTGCTCAATCACCCAAAGCCCCGGGCCTCCAAACAGGCAGCAAGATCAGACACTTTTGCTGACACAGGAGCCTCTGACGCGGTTCCAAAGTGCCAAATCTTAAAAATGAGGCTGAGCAAAGTGATGGGGCAAAAGTACGAAGTGATGGGATGCACTGTTAGAGTCTTTCCATGAGTTTATCAGACAATGTATCAATGGACAGAAGTGTACATTTTTGAGGAAATAACTAGTATTACAATGGCAAGATGTTGACTTAAAGAAATACATAATATTTGGGTGATTATTTTCTTTATGGGAGCAGATGATTAAAAAACATTTTAGTATCACTGAACATTACGTTATACATTTGTTGTTTGTATAGGCATGGGATATGGAATATTCAAGTGCAATGCAGTTTGGCTACCTCGAGTCATGTACCGCGGACCATCTGCTGTAGTAGATTGCAGTCAGTAATACACAGATGTTAAGTACTGTTTCAGAAGTTTGAGGAACCAGTAAATCTGTCAGAGTTGAGGCATAAATGCATGCTGTTTACCTAAAAAGGATCACATACTTATTTATTTTTTGTTTGCATCAGTGATGTTTTTCTGTCCACCTGGCCCCTCTGAGATTCAACCTGAATTAGGTAAAGTACACCTGAGATGATCCAATCTTTTTTGCACTATCCCACTTAGAGTGTAACCAATGCCATGATGATACGGGACATGCTCCAAATTTAACTGATGCGAAAAATCAGTGGTGGTTACGTGAGATGTCATTTATTGTGCGTCAAACTTCAAATGGGGTATTATTTATATATATCTTATTCAATCCCCATTTTTCAGCTGTTAATACTAATACTTAATTCTAATTAACATGACAGTCCAAGGCAAGGAAAACAGACTTCTAAGTTTGTCAATTTCCAGTCGGCATATGTGGACATAAAGCACTTGCAAGCCTAAAAAAAATGATTTCTTCTTCGACAGAATCCCCCTTTCTTCTGTTGTTGTGACGATGACTAATTTAATACACACTTATGCTGCATTCCAGTTCAGGAGCTACATCCACAAAGTCAACATTTCAACACTAATAGCCTCATAACTGGCCAACAAGCCATGTTTCATTTCAAAAGCGCCTCCACATGTGGCATGTAAAATGTGGACGTCTTGGAGATCACAGCCAGTGTCACGTGCAGCACTCAGTATCCTTTTATCCATGGTGTGTCGGTCAGTACTGTAGTGGTGCATTCAGGCACTTATTGAAAACTCTTAAATTTGGGAAATATTGCATGACCTTGTCCTGTTTACCAGATGGTGGACAGTCACTGGTTAATTCGTCGAATGAACTAGACCTATGAAAAGGACACCGCGAGGTGTACATAACGGACGCTCACCAGTGTTTGTTCTGGTCACTGGGTGTTGCAGGGAAATGGAAGTTGTGTTTGCCAGTTGCCCTGTATGTGTTGTGTGAAGTGAAATAAACTGTAAACTTGGGTATTATGGATTGGGCCTCAGTCCCTACTAGTATGTAACACTTTGCTGGCCGTTCTTGATGATAAACTTGAATGTTTTAGACTTTACCAGTTAATGAGGAGTGCCTGAATGCACCATTAGTTCATGTTTCTATGAGACTGGAGCTAAAAGCAAACATGTTGACTATTCCTAATAGTCCTTAATACAGATGGATAAGAAAGGTGAACTGAATAATGGCTGCTGTCTGCTAACCCTGATTTGAGGATTATTATGTTTTTTTTTTTTAATGATTTTTACCATATAAGATGTTTGTTTTCATGGAATTTCAATGTATAATTGATCCCAGATATTTTATGATTAACCTATTTAAGGTTAGATTCCCAGAAACAAGTGTTAATGCCGCATAATAATCTTGGATCATTGTTACTCCTGGTGTCATACCGTTTACTATCTTTAATGTCTTTGCAGAAGATGCTGGAGCTCCTTTAACAGTGGTGCAAAATGGAGTGGTTAAAGTCCAGTCAAAACTGGATTATTACTGTAACAGAAAGCCACATACTTGTATTTTTTAATTTTATCTTACCGCCATGTACATACTCAGTGACTGAAGTGATTCTGAGGCCCTTGAAAACCTGATAAAAACTTGTATATTTTTCAAAAACCATCAAAAAGACAAACTACATTGTATCTTAATACTTTTCAGATCTCTTTCTCTTCTTACGACAGCATTACAGCACCTGTGTGTTTTTCTTTATAATGTCATATCATGACGAATGAGGTGCTAGACCTATGATTACATTTATAGGTTTTGGTTGCCCCCAGTTTTTATTGTGTATATACGTTTTGGTCACCCACAGATTTTATTGTGTAAATACCTATAAATATAAAATGTGATGACTGGTGTTCATACTCTGTAGGTAATGGTTAAAATTCCACGGCCTCTTCTGCAACAACAGTTATGTTGTGCTTCACTCTCCTTACACTGCAGTGTCTCCAGCTGCTGTGCAGTCTTTGTTATATATATAATTATTTTAAAGGTGTTTACCAGTGTGACAGTTCTTTCTGAATGTATTACTTTGCCTTTCATTCAATCATTTGTGTGAGAATTTCTCATGTTACAGTTTAAACGTTTTTTTTTTTTTGGTTTTCCTACACTTTCAATGGTCATTATCGTGTTTCATGCTTTTATAATAACAATTGTGTAACTCCTCTTTTTTTCTATTAAAACAAAGTAAACACGACCACAATGTATATGGCCTATTGTCTTTTGTTCAGCAGAATTGTCAAAGTGCTCATGATGACCATAAAACTTCTCATGGTAGGTAAACAAGACCACTAGAGCATGAAAAGCACAGGTGCTTCTATTCTGATATAACAATCTATTAGTTAACCTGTTGTACATAAACACTAGACTCTGCTTGTCTTTCTGCTCGGTTTTGACAAAGTCCCCTGTAGACATTTTGACATGTCACAGGTGTAAATAATACAATTAATTAATGATGGCTGAATTCATTAAGTGATTATCTTTGTGTTTGGAGCTCTTGGTACACTAAACAATACAATATGAAGACCTCACCTTGAAATCTAAAAGATTGTGATTGACATTTTTCACTCTTTTAAGATTATGCAGTCTTAAACATTTACACAGTTACAAAGTCCTTTGTAGTGACCTTGGAACCGAAGTTCCAGGGCACTGGACCAAAAATTCTAAGTTTTAGCTGTAATCAATCATTCAAGAAACTTCTCGTTAGTGTTCAAAGAAATCATCAGCAGGAGTCAGAGTTCTGGGCAGCAAAAAAGACTTTATTAAAAGACTTTAATGCCGACAAAAAAGGAGAGATGTTCAAAATGTACACAAGATACACCCGAAGACCTCTGACCTGCACTGGTGTGTGTCCCGACCTTTATTCTCTTGGGATCAAATCTTAATCTTGTCCACGCCTGTTGTCCAACCTCCACAATACCAGTTTGAACTGCCCTGTTACACCATTATGTCATTTGTTGACATAAGTTTACCTCACTCGTCCAGGTGCACCCTTATCTCTGGGGACATCTTTGTATGTCCTTTTTTCTTACTCTTTGTCTTGATTTAAATTACACCGGTATTCTCCCTTCTCTTGTTCTGTTCCTGTTTTTATTTAAGTTCTTGCTGGTCTTAGACACCCTTACTGTATCTTTTAGCTGTCTCTTGTGGTATTTTAAAAAAAATAATGGTGCTCGTTAAAAATAATGATGTTCATGTGAGTGTGCTTGAGTGTGCTTCAAGGTTGCATTAGGTGCAGTACATTTAGTGCAGTGAGGATTACATTAGATACCTTTTCATGAATAAGATCTTTGTAATAGTTTCTAACATCTACTTCTCATTTATTGTACTTATTAGTACTTACTCAAACTAATGCACAGCATAACATATTTTGTCATCATCTGGCATTGCATTATATCTTATTCAGCACATCACGTGTCTTATTAACTTTTATGATGATTTTATTGTTTGTAATGTGTCTTTGAATACCTTGTAAAGCGCTCTATAAATAAAATGTATTGTTATTATTATTGATAATGAAAATAAAAGTTAGCTGCAGCAATCGATTTTTATTTTTTTATTTTTTATTGTCACGAGGGAGCACCCTCACAATTTCTAAACATTTAGCTTTTTCCTCACATGCAACCATGATTAATTTTAGTGGATGTTTTTGGATGAGACATATTATATTATTATATTATTAGAGACATGATACGATGAAGCAGATGGGATTCAACAGATGATCTTCGCTGGCATGGTGCTTGTGTTATTGCAGCAGCTGGTCAACATCCCTTTTCGTTACTGGACACGTCAGCACACAGTTTTCTGGGTATCTGCTTCCAGGCATACATCTCCCGCTGACGAGTATTATTGGGAATATGGAATGAAACTTGATGATCTCTGCCACAGTGTCAAACATCTGAGGAGAAATAAGATGTCAGCTATGGTAAATCTAATGCTGAAGAGAACGCCTGTTTGAACTAGTTCTTGTCCACTCACGTCGTTTGATCGTTGTCCTGTTCCCAGGGCGTACTGGTTGGTGCTCTGGATGAACCGAATTTTTACATTGTAAACCTTCTTCTCGTGATACACAGCCAGTACCAAGGGTTCACTGTTGGTGTTGATGGAGCAGTCTCGTACCAGAAATGCCCCATCCTAATGTGGTTAATGAGGAACAATAGAAAACAAGTTTAGCTTCAGACTCATTCAGGCAGTGGTGGAGGAAATATTTAGATCCTTTACTTAAATAAAAGAAATACCATGGTCTCAATCAATACTCTCAATACTATCAATACTCCTGAATTCCAAATGTCACTTAAGTAAAAGTAAAGTATTATCAGCTTAATGTACTTGAAGTATCAAAAGTACTCATTATGCCGAATGGCTCCTTTCAAAGTGCATTATTATAGAATACATATAAAAACAGTTTAATGTACTTTCTTAATCTGCTAATAACAGCTAATTTTAGGTTCTTTATATAAGTAGTTGTGTTTTTTGTAATGTAAAAAATAACTAGTTACGATAAGTGTCAAATAAATGTAGTAAAGTTAAAAGTACAATAGTTCCCTCTGAAATGTAATGGAGTAATACTTGAGTAAATGTACGTGATTACATTTCACCACTGCATTCAGATATTTCTTTGATTAATTTCATATTAGAAGAGATACAGTACCCTGTTCACCAGGTGTAAGGCGTGCTCAGCATCTGTTCGACTACAGGCCCCAACGTACCAGTCTTCTACACAGTAGGTCTGCCAAAATATCATGAGTTCAGTAAACAATGTCTGGACATGTATAGAATATTTGTTGCCTAATTGCGCAGTAGACAAACCTGTTGAGGCTTCTCCATTGGAACAAAGTCATGTTGATCAAAGTCTTCTTTAGTTTGAGGCCACTCATGGTGATGGCGTTTTGATGGCACCCTTTCTTTAAGTAGAAGTTAACGTTGACTCATTTAATCAATAACTGTAAAATGATGCTGACAATCCATAACATTACTTACCTAGATTTTGTTGTGACCTAAAGAAAGAAAGAAAGCGCACATGTAAATCAAACATGACATAATCGTGAACTGAAAAGTCTGAAGAAATAAAAATCACACCTTTTTTCTAAATCATGAGTCTCCAAATCCAAAGAATGTCTCTGATTGGTGTGGAGACTTTCAGCGCTCTGTAGACCTAAAAACACATTCAACATTATTACACCTGTCAAGACGTCTTTCACCAAAATGTTACACTCACAGTTATGGAGCTCTTACCTTTGGTATGTGGACTGAATTCTGACTGAATTAGAAGTATTGAAAAGGACAATTAGGTCAAAACAAGATAGTGAAGGTGTCCTTTCTAGTCAGGTTACAAGTTTAATTGTGTAGAATAAATTACAGTTTACGAAATTATAATGTGGCTGATTATTGATTTTAAAGAAATGATTGGTTCATGGCAGCAAGTGCATAACTACATAATTTCAAAATAGTGAAATAGAATACATAAAAATAAGTATCACACACAGAAGTGAGAGAAATGAAAGAAAACTGTGACACATTGTTTCTTAGCTATTATTAAAATAATGCTTAATTTTTGGCTACTTACTTTTCTGGTTGCTTTCGGTCCACTGAAATAAAAAAGGAGGCAAAATTTATACAAAACATCACAATCAGCTTTCTCTAAGAAACCCATTATTTAAGCCCTTAGCCAGCAATTGTTTTTCTATCCAGCAGATGGTGCCACTGCTACACTGTACAAACTGTAAACTAAGCCGGTCTTCCTTCCACCAGTAGCGTGGAGAAAAGGGTCACATGGGATCAGTATAACAACAAGTGAGGGTCTGTCTACTTGCTTCCTGTGTGAGAGTAAAACAGCACTCACGCTCTCAGAAAGGGTTCCTGTACAGTCAGTCCCGACAAGTGGTTTGCTAACTCCAAGGAAAACGGCGGAGGTGATGGAGAGCACCTGGAAGCACACACACTTCAACCACTTTAGTCCATTCCTTAACTTATTTAAACCCCAACAATGAATAACTTGAATAGTAATTGAGCAAATTACCTGCGTGGGCGCTGTGGTATTAGGAAGAGAGAAAAGTCATCACCTATTTTATATATATTAAATCTTTTATAATATTGTATATTCAACACGATTTACCTGGTCTCCTGGCTGCACAGGTGTGGACCACTTATCTGTAAGAGCAACATGTGTATATTTGGGATGCTTCTGAGGCCAGGCTGGTGAAAGTGAGTAAAGTTAATTCTTCTAAGTTGTTTTACCTAATCTGGTCTTTCTTCTGCCTGGCTTCAGGTCTCTATTTATAGCAGGCCCTGTGTAAAAAAAAAAAAAAAAACAGAAATCAGAAAAGTAATTATGATTTTCAATATAGATACCTATTATGGTTTAACTTATAAAGTAGTGGTGTTACTCCTTTTTCTTTAAACTTCATTAGTCAAAATCGAAAACAAGCTGAGAAATACACAGCTACCACCATATTTCCGGCTTACAAACAGCTGCCTACTTTCACATCAGAGAGACACTTAATAACATACGGTAAGCAGTCATTTGGAATACTGTTTCTGGCACCTGAGAAATGTCCAATATCCACACACTTTTTAGCTCTTGTTTGGTCTCCAGGAACAACTGACAGGGTGTTCACGTACCCTTACAAAGTCTTAAACTTCATTTTTTAAGATATGGGCATAAAATGTCTTTAAAAGTCTTATTTTTGATTATAAAAGGTCTTAAATTAAGAGATAATGCTTAGAGTTGTGAGAAATCATATTGACCCACAGCATTAATGCTCGTTATTTAAATATAACATCTGTTGTTCTTTGGTATCGACTGAGTGCACAGTAGTTTTTGTTATCTCTGTATGATATTTGCTTCAGTCCGAGCCTGGACTATGTTTCATTTCTATTAAGTGTATACTTAAGGTTAGTTGAGACAATCAAGCATTCAGCAGAAGTGATGGTTGAAATGATCTGGTTCTTTATCTGGTAGATGCTTGACTCTGTTCACTATCTAGTTGCTTACTTAACTGTCTGCCTCTGCCTCAGATGTTGAATATTGCAGGTTAAGGGCCCCTACAGTATGTAACTTTTGCTGAGTGGCATACAGTCATAAAGTCATAAAGTCAGTGAACTGTTAATAATAGTCATATATATCTTAAGTTTGCTAATGTTAGGTAATGTTACCTTGATTTAAGCTTCTTCTGCTAATATTTCCACAGAAAGTCTTTACCACAGTAATCAAAGTTTAGATTATGGAGTGTTTTATTACTTTACCTGAAGTAAGCGGGATTTCTCTAGCGGGGAAGTTGGATTTGCCCTGATGGAGAACAGAACACAGCACGTAAAGGATTACCAGACAATTACAGTAGTTCAGCTGTAAGGAAACATTAATCTGAAGAAAATAAAACAGAAATCTTACAGTGGAGAGTGATGAAAGGCTCTGAGCCGACGATGACCTTGGAAGATCCCTGTCTTGAAAACAAAAGAAGTTGTGATGCCCGCAGTCTCAACAGTGACAGTACTGATAGTAGTTTCAGTAGTTCCAGCGTTAGTTCAAACACTCTTTGAGTTTGTATCATTCTTGTAACTCGGTCATTGCCAGTCCCAGCAGTACACTGCAGCAGCAGACTGTATTGATTACAGGGGAAGAACACTCCAAGTGTGAACAAATTTAAAAGCCACATTCAGTGTAAAGTTGTAGATGTGCTGCTGTGAGGCCCCTGGCTGTGGGCCACATTCATGCAGGAGAGTAAAGGGAGTCTATTCACACTACATGGTTCCCTCTCTCCCCCTTCGGCTCCGGGATAATTGTAATCTCCCGCAGTCTGACTCAGCCAACAGATGGCCCTGGAGACCCACTGGCAGATCATGCTCACTCAGCATGAGCTCCTTCTTTCAGATCCTCACTGCTTTCATTCTCACCACAGTTTGCAGTGGTGCTGTTATTTTTTTTGCCTGCACTTCATTCAGCTTCATTCTAATTATGTTGTGTGTCAACTTTGCAAACACTTCTACTTCTACTAAGTTGAAGTTTGGACAAGTTTGGCACCTAGAGTTCTTAAGTTTTTGGATACAGGTTATTTTAGTCTATTTATAAATTGTATGTGCTATATTTTAATGCATTTAAAGGAGACAGGTATAATGAGAGTAAGGCAGGTGGTGTCAAACATCAAAGGTCAGATTCACTCCTACACACAGACAGAATTACTCAGTCTGAGTTTCAACCCAATGAGCGCCAAGACGGCAGTTTTGTGGTTCACGGTTGTTCACTCACTATCGTATACAGTATGCGCTAAAACAAATGTAAGAAGATAAAAGTAAAAGTAATTTGAAAAAAACTTTAAAAGTCAATATAGGTTCCTTTTATTAAACCATGAAACAAAACAGAAGGTAAACTAAACTTAGATTTGACATTTGTAAGGACTAAATTAAACTAAACCCACTCTAGCAGTAACTGGAATTGAAACCTACATAAAGAGTTGTGTGAATGTAAATGAAAAATGTGTCATGCTCTATTCTCTACCTGCATACTCTCTCTCTTCATTTAAGGGCCTTGCAGGAAATATGCGCACATTCAGCACTTCCTCCTGGTCATCCACCACAGCGTACTCAGGCTCGTCGACGCTGTTATAGTTAATGCATCTTTGATTTCTGTTCCTGGCTGTCCTGCTGTGATCCTGTGGAGAGAAACAGGCAGTTTCTTCAAATTGAAGATACTAAGTGTACAATAGACAAACTTAATTAACCTGGGACTTTGTAAATAAATGGCATATTTGTGCCGGGATGTCTGAGACTCACTGAAAAGCATTACATCACATTTATGCAATACAATATGTCAGAAGTCTTCATCTCTTTTCACACTGAGCTCTTTGAAATTAAAAAGCATAGCATGACAGAGTGTCACTAAGATTTATGACAGGACAGATGGCTTTTAAAAACAATCTCATTCTGCATTCATTGACTTATTGCTAAGAAATGTACTAATCTGCCTTCAAAACAATGAAATCAGTAAAGCTTGCAATCACTTCCGGGTCTTGCTGCTTCTTGCTCTTATTGTCCACCAACAAATAGTAATATGTTATGAATTGACAGCTAGGGCTAGACACCATACGCATATACAACACTGATAAGCACAGGAAGCAACCATGAGTGTTGGAACATAACCCACTACTTGTTTCAGAGGCATTTCCTTATTAAAGCTTCACTCTTTATAGTCACACAGTTATAGTGAGCCACAGAAAAAAAGTGACGGTGTCTGTGTCAGGGTTCAACTGTTAAATAATAAACTTTGTCTTAATCTCACATTCTGCAAACTGCGTAGTCATTGTGTATTTTTTGCACTTGCAGCAAAGCTTGAAAGGTAGGTGACATTTCAGACTCTGCCTTATTTCCGTTACTGCATTTGTCACCATGTAAACTTCATCCTTGTTAAAAACAGAGAGAATTACAAGTGCATCATAATAATAATGTTTGGTCAAGTCAATGCGAGGGATTTTTACACCTTGTGACGTTGTACATACTGCATTTCTGAAAAACCTCGCGAGCCAACGAAGTATAGAAAGTACATCATAAATCTATCAGTGTGTGTGTGTAGATTAAGAGTAGTCTACAGTAAATATGCACATAATATTCATAACCACAGTAAGACATTAATGTGGAGTAAAAAGCAATTAAGACATGAATGTTGTTTCCTGATTTCTGTATTCAAATTACATTACAATATAATTAATCTAATGAGCTTCAGTGAGTTTTAGAGATGATTATTGTATTAATTAGTAAGATAAAATAAATTGAAATTAATTTCAAAATTTAACTTCAAAGGAACCAGAAACAACAGTGATAAATTATAGTAACGGCGCTGTTCTGCTCTGTGTTATTTTTGCTTTGCACTAACAATGACAGAGAATCTCACTCTTTACTCATTTCTGTGCTAAAATGTAATTACACAGGGGGTCGCAAACTACCCAACTTCCCCCTGGGAACATTCATGTGGAACCATCAGGGAGACGCTGTGGATACGGGCGCCATAACTCACCATTATCACACCAGACTCATGGCTGTTCCCTCTCTCTGCAGCTTACGAAGGGGTGAAACAAAAATGAAAAACATCGTTAGTTTAGTGTTCTGCTAAAGAATGTGGCCTTCTGGACTGTCCTTGGACTTTTCTTCCTCAGCAGTTATACATGCAGAAGAATGACGTCTTTATATACAACTAAACAGAGCTGTTTGTGGCCCCTGATTGTTCTCACTGGACTTTGGTTGATCTGAGTTACACGTTTAACATTCAGCGGAAAGAAACTGTATTTCTAAATTTATTGTGAAACCCATTTTTTTTTTTTTATATTGACAGATTTATTATCTTATTTGGTTAATATTTACAACATCACACTGAGCCTCAAGGTAATCATTATGATAAAGAAATCTTTATTAAGTGTTCCTACGGCCATTATCCATTCGTAACTATTACAATTATTTGACTTCATAGTGAAGCTTGTGCTAAAATCAGTTTTACTATGCTAATGGTGAAGAACGTCACTAAAGATGTAAGGATTAGTTTGTCATTTGAGGTGATGGTTTCAATTTTGTCCAAATTCAATTGTTTGAATTTATCATCGAATACAAGTGAGTCTTTGTAACTTTTGAAAGAAGAAAGAACACCGTCTTCCTTCCTCTGTTTCCTGATCAATTAAACACATTCTTGTTCAGTTAATACAGTCAAGGGTTTAGCTTAAGGTTTCTAATGTTTACCACTATCCTGTAAGTAATTCTCATGTGTGGTCACTGTGGCTGCTGTTCAGCAAAAAGTTACATAGTTAACACAGTTGTTAATTAAGAGGTAGAGCTGGGTGTCATCAACATGGTGTAGAGGAAAGATGCACATTTTACACAACAAGTTAGAGATACAAAATTATCAGTAGCCTGAAGGTGTTTTTCTATCAGGCACAAGATACCAGGGATGAATTCAGAGAAGCCACATTATTAAAAATGTATTATACAGATCAACAGTCAACCTTGGTATTCATTCGAGGTGTCCCAGTATTCATTGCTAACAACTTCACTGTAAGTGTGAAAGCGGGGCTAATTTTTAACGCTTTCTCTTTAAAATATTTATCTTAAACCTCCCAAATCAGTCAAGCAATGGGTGCCACCAGGCAAATGTGTCTATCTGGACTGTTCTGCAAGTCCAGGCCAGTACTACAAAACAAGCAGCAGTGAAAGCAGCTTCCAGAGTTCTGTCAAAGCACAGAAATATTTATCCATTTTTAACCCCGGGAGCAGTTAAAGTGTTATGTTATTTTTGGATCAAGTGCCAGACTTTTAGTGGTCTACAGTGTACAGGAACATCACAGATTCAGGAGTGACATTGTTTTGATTTTTTTAGTCACATTTGGTAACTCAGTAAGTGCTGCTTTCTTAAAGATCAAATAAAGAGAAACCAAGTCTGACAATGAAGCAGACTCTAACATTAGCTCTCTGCACTGAGACTGATACATGGCTCTTTGTCAGATATCCTCTATTTGTGTAACATTTGAGCTTTTTCAGACATAGTATCAATTTTAAAATCATGTTTCCAGGGAAAGAGGCAAGAAGAGGAAGAGAAACATGTTGTCAGGGCCAATCAATCACTCTGTGATTGACAGGGTTTTGTCTTTGAATCCCTTTGGCTGTGAAGGAAAACCAAACAGGAAGCAGGAAGGAAACAGACCCGAAATAGAAGTAGGGACATACAAGCGAATCCCAGGGATTGTGAGAATGCCAGGAGACATTACAAGCTACCAGCTCACAGTCCCAAAAGGGGGAATCAAACTGAGTATTGGATTTGGCACATTGGTCGAACACTCAGCAGGGCCGTCTGTCTACTTTGCAGAGCTTACTGGGTCGAGGGAAATGGTGTTGGATGAGACGTATGAAAAGGAAGGAGATTAGATACATGGGGCTAGCATCTGAGGTTGAGCAGTTAGTCTGGAAAATAAACTTCTGCCCCATGGAAATTGGGTGCAGAGGATTTGAGGCAACTCAAGCCACCAAACTACTTAAGGATTTGTGACCTGGCTTTGCTTTGGGCATCAAGAAAGCATCAACTGCAGAGAGCGAGAAAGAGCTTGGTCTGAGGAGAGAAACCATATCAACAGGGATCAAACTACTGACTTAAAATACTTGATATACTTAATCCTCTGCTAGTTTGTTTTGTGGCAGTAAATGTGTTAATACAGTTATTTTCTGGCCGTTTGGTTATTTAAATGTTCTTTTTTATATATATAACTACATACATATATATGTATATATATTAGCTCTATTTGTAGCAAATTAGATAGATAGATAGATAGATTACTTTATTCATCCCCGAAGGGAAATTAAGTCGTCATAGCAGCCGGTATATTTGAATACAAATTAATGAAAAGGTTAGACAATAAGTGTGTTTTTCAACTTAATTTGGTGTAAAGTATACAGTATTTCACTTTCACTGGATTATCAGCATTACATGCAACTATCAGGATGAAGTTTTTGCTTTTTGTTGGGGAATCAGCCTAATTAGGCTTAAGCAATAGCGTTTTGACTTAAAGTTCCCCCTCCAATATCTAATTCACACACCCCAGTTTCACATAAGGTGAGATAACTGTACATTTAAATTTATATATAACATTTAATCTAAAATCTAAGAGCAAGTGGAGACTTAAATTGTAATCAAAGTGCGACTCTCAACTCTAGCAGGCGATACAGCTTTTCAAAGCTCGTCTCGTCTTTATATTTCCTTTTCTCACCTTTTCAGCTATTTTTAAAACAGACTTCTGTACAGACTCACAAATACAGCAGTTTAGAATTCAGCTGTTTCTTACCTTTTCAGAAGACTTGTACAACAAGCACACCAGCATCAGTGGTCGTATGTATTTGGTTACAGACATAGATAGTCTGCAGTTTTTCTTTCCCCTCCCATAAACATACAAAGAGTCCTTGGCTGTTTCAAGTCAGACTGTCAGTGTGAAGCAGCCCACTGCAGAAACCCAAAACGACTTCCTGTGTGGTGAACAACTGGCCTAAAACCTGAGGTCTTCGCTTCTGTTTTAGACAGTAACAAATTTGTTTCTGGACAGCTTCTTCTTGTGCATCTGTGCTCTGATTTTACAGGTCTTCATTAGTCAGAATCTGCACAAAACATTTTGTGGAAACACTGTTCATTGACTTAGGTACCTCAGCGTTTCATATGTCAACTTTTTTCATGCAGCGTTGACAAGTACCCTTTTGCGGGTGTGAGCCATGTTTCCATGCAAGGGTTAAGGTTAGCAAAATTACGTAAAATTTAAATGTGCAAGCACCTAAAATATATCAGACAACTAGGCTCAGGCCATTTGCTGAGTAAATTAGGGCCAGATGAAACTACCAATGATACAGGTATGTCTCTTAATTTTAGCAGGAGCATAGTGACATTTCAACATCTGCTCTGCCAAGTGCAAAAGGAAGCAGGGTGACATTTACTCTTTTCATTAGATCATCATCTGGCCTCATTTTTATATCAAACAAGAAGGTGAACCCAAATTCCAATTTGTGACAATATTTTATTCAAACTTAACCTTTCAAGGTGATATTTCACTTTAGTATAATATTTTCATTTTATAGCATACACACTTAATGCTACTACTGCCAATTAGGTTGTACTTTAAAAACTATGCCCTTAGAAAATCTAACTTTTAGGTCATATCCTCAGCACTCAGGTGAATAAATGTCAAGTAACAACTTGGGTTAATATCGGTATGGTGGTTATATGCTTTGCTGGTTGATCCATTAAACAAAAGTCAAACAATGAGAGGCATTAAACTCAAGCCATTAATAGTAGTTATATAACAAGTGAAAAGTGGCAGAAAAATCTGCTGAATCACATAGAGAATATTTTCAGCATCGGCCATGAAGCTGGGTTTTATTGGCCCGTGAACAGGGCACACTGGCAGTGGTTAGAGATATATGGGTGAGCATTATTCATTCTTATTTAAAACCTTCCTGCTAGTCCAGGAAATGATATGGCTGATATTCTGCTTAAAAGCCTAATTCTCTAACCTTTGAAGAACTGTGACATTGAACAATATAATTGTATCTTTGTTGATAACAGTGCTGGTGCTGTGGCTAAAAAAACGGGGCAGGAAACATGGGCATTCAGACGATCATGTACGTGTTGTAAACGAACAGTTTAGCCAGATCAGCTACCACTTAAACCAAAATATATTTGGGAACCCTAATGAGTTTCTAAAAGCTGCTCTAAAAGCTCTATATATGTTATATTAACAATATGTCAAACGTTTTCATTATTTCATTGATTCTTTTATTCATTATTTTAATTTTGAACTTCAAGTAAATCTATAATCTACAACACGGATGTCTGAGATAAATGTTGTGCAACAGTTTCCAAACTATGTATTGAGATAAAAATTTGGTTATTTATTTTGGCGTAGTGCTGAGGTGCAAAACTGATGATCATACAAAAGTTTTGGGCGTCTTCTCTGTGATCAGCACATAAACTCTAGACCGGATTCACCTTTGTTTTTAAACAGAGCAGTAATATGTCAGAGTATCTTCCTGTCTGCAGCGGGTCGGAGGCCTGGCCTCCTCCAAAAAAAACTGATGCAGCCCGAGCACAGGCGCACAAGGTCAGCCTCCCTCTTGTGGTTTCTTCTGCAATGGTATAGCCTGACTTCCTGTAAAAGATTACCATCTAGCCTCTCATATTCTCACTGATGCTTATCTTTTGAGCCGCAAACGCCAATTCCCCCGAACATCTCTACACCTTGGCCCCCAGCGACAGCCCCATCGGCCTGTCAATCTGGCAGCTCATCCTGTGCCCCCCCCCCCCCCCCTTCCTCCCAGTAGCCAAAAACTGAGCCATCCTCCCCTCCTCTGTCCTGGACCTGTCACTAAGAAATAAGATCCAGAGTCCCAGCCTGGGGGGGGGGCGGGGAGGAACAGAGGTTGAATATGGGCGAGGTGTGTGACCGACATTTCAGGATTTTAATAGGTTAACACAACCCAAGCCCTTCATGCATTCAGAGGCGTCTCACTGAAGTTAATGTCACGATGTTGAATTCCTAGCTCCACAGGAAGGATGCATGTGATCATAGTGATAAACCACATCATGTATGAACAGCTGCAGAGGTAGTCAGTATCAGGATGGCCCTCCTGCACACAGAATAACCACAAAGTGACGGTAAATGTGGGCTGATATTACCTATTAAAAAATTACGTACCTTCCACAAATTGTCTTTTAAAAATACTAACGTCGGATTTTTCACCTTGTCATCATATAGCTTATGTTTCTTTTTACAGCCAAGTCAACGCCATATCTGTCTGTCTGTCAATAAGACACTTTGGTTCAGACCGACTATTGGATGGATTGGCACAGAAGTTTGTACAGACATTCATGGTGCCCAGTGGATGACTCCTAATGACTGCTCCGCCATGAGTTTGACATTTGAGGTTTTGAGTGAATTTATTTATTTTTTTGTTGGATGGACATTTTGTACATGCCCCCCTCAGGATGAATTGTAATAACTTTGGTGATCTCCTGACAATTCATGTAGTGCCACCATCAGGTCAAAATTTTTATTTGTCCACATGTAAAAAGTCCATGTAAAGAGGGTTGAGTACTTAATAATTGTATAAATATGAGTAAAAAACAGCTCACACTTTCAGAAAATGTTTCATCAAAAACATTCATCGTGTCCTTTGTACTTACGTAAAGTGATGAAAATAATGGTGGGAAGATATTTACAAGACTTTTCTTATTGTATTGTATACTTGATCATTGGCAAGCCCAGCAGTTGTCTTTTCCAATCTACAGTATAAGAGAAGGATGAGATAGTGTCACACTGCCAGAGAGATAAAATCAGAGAGAGGGAGAGGGCAGGCAGTCTGGCCAGTCTGGCTATATCTCTGGTGAGAGTGTGATGCAGCAGCGTGAATAATTAAAGCTGGGAGCAGTGATAGAAATCTGTAGACGCCAGGGTCGGATAATACTGGACGGATATCAGGGGCCTTTGGTGCGGGGAGGTGGTGGCTGAGACGACATTAGTCACTCTCCCTGTGCCCCGGGCAGCCGTCAGGGCACTGTGCTGAAGGTCAGGAGATGATGGATGGACAGACACCGGCGGTGGCTCACAGCTGAAGTTGACTAGAAAACGAATGTCCTGTACATGAAATATTATCCTCATTGAGGAAGATACCTGATCTGATACTGCAGCAATGTGTCATGGCTTTGTGAACTTTGTGAAGAGCCATGGTCCATCAGCTTGAAATAAAATTTGTGACAAGGAGAGGTGGAGAGAAAGAGAAAAAAGACATTTTATTAGCATAGGAAGCTTATATATGATGTTTCAACACATCAGAACACTTTCAGATTGTCAACAATTTCCAAAATGACTCCTTTGCTATTTGTCTTACTGTAATTAAGCTTCAAATTATTCGTTATAATTACACCCCACAAGGGTGAAAAGTAATATTTTGCATTGGCCTGTGTATGTGTGCTGCAGTTTGAAGGGTCGCACTGAGAATGCAGCCCCCCCCCCCCCACACACACATACACAGTCATTGTTCTTTGTTTATCTCATCTGCACCAGATGTCTTTCATGTTAGCTGCATAGAAATTCAGCCGTGAGCGTGAACGATCAGAGGCGGATGGGTTATTTTTTGAGAACCAGTCCTCCGCAATCAACCACAACTGCCTACTCCCTGACTGTTTCAGGTCTATAAAAACAAAAGAAATTCATATTGTTTGCCTTGCAAATGATGCTGCTCTAAATATAGACTGTTGTTGTTCTGAAACAAGCCTCCGTATGACCCTGGCCACAAAAGAGCGTCCTCCTCCTCCCCGAGCATTAGTGTGATTGTGCGGTAGGTCTCTTCCTCAGTCCTCGCCATACACTGCTCCATTCATTATAATGGTAGCAGTGGGTTGACAGAGCCTCAGTGACGGCAAGGAGCCCCATATTCAGGTCAGCTCGCAGCCAGAACGATTCCTTGATTATTCCTTATTTATCCCAGTCATCCCCCCTGCTGTGGTCTGGAGTCTCAGGAAGATGTGTATCTGAGTGAGGGGAGCCCGGGCTAATGAGCTGAGAGCGAGCCTGCTGGTCGTTAGCAGGCTTGGAGCTGCGCTTCACCCCACTCAGAAGGCACATTCAAATCATCAGCAGCCCAGCATCTTATTCAGGCCGATTCAAGTCAATAACGCCTGCTAGTAATGCTAATGTGGAGGTGTTTACTGTCTTGTTTATGTGGATTTAAACACCCAATGTGCATCCATTAAAGACTCACACATACTGGACATGTGATTCACATTTTAAGTGAAAAAAAAAATGCGTTTTTGCTGGCAGTGTACCAAATATGTTTTGAATTACTGCCATCTACATTCATAACAGGAATAAGGGCGCCATGTTAGGTATGATTGCTTCGTACTGTGCCTGAGTACGATTGCTGATGTGATAGCCATCCTAACAGTCTGCAGCCATGCCAGCAGGTCTGTGAGGCTGTGCATCGACACAGAGGGGCTTTGAGCTAAATACTAACATCATCCATTAACATGCACACAATGACAACACTACCATACAGATATAATGTTTATACCACGTTCACCGTTTGTTCAGCATGCAAACATTTAGCACTAAACAGAAAGTACAGTAGAGGCTGGTGATTAGTTCTGCAGGTATTGGATCATAAATCAAAGTACTTGACAAATTGATTGTTACAATTCATCTTGAGAGGACCATGAATGTCTTTGCAAAAATGAATGGCGATACATATTGAGTAAGAATCATCTAAATTTGTTGCAGGTAAGATTTTCGTGTTAATATACATGAAAGATATAAATATCAAGTAACAAAACCACCCACAACTTTACAAAAAAACATCTTGAATTCCTAATCATTCTGTATTAAACATGCATCTATGCTACAAAACATCCAACTGTTTAAAAACTGCTCATTTTTCCAAGAATTGTATCTCATGCATTAATTTCCTCTTCATGTGGTGCACCTGGCAAACAGCCGTACAGCTCTCATCTATGCTCCATCTGCTTGTGGCGAGAAACACTGATACCATCAGCATGTGTCTTCTGTTAAAAAATAACAAGTAAACACAGTGTTTTTCACTTAGACATTCACAGAATAGTACCAAGCATCTGCAGTTTTCTGAATCGTGTTTAGGAGCCATAAAATTAGACATTTGTCTGGTTCTCATATTGCTCTTTTCTTCTGTTCTTTAAATAAAAAAAAACATCTGGTTTGATTTGGCATTTACAGTGAGTGCTTGCTTTGCTCCCACGTTATCAGCTGTCATTTCTGTTACTAAATCAATAGTAACACAGTAGTCTGTTCTTAATGAATTCTATTAGTTATTTATAACTTTAAATTAAAAGTAAATTGGATAACTCAATAGGGCTGTAGTTAACATGGCCACTGAGGACATGTTTTTTTACTTTTGTGGAAATTTGGGGTTTTAGCAACCTGAGGGGGGTGGGGGGGTACATTTTACCAACAAAAAACAAATACATGGTGGGTATGTTATAGACTGATTCAAGTACTTTGAGATTCAGTATATTTAAATTTGACCGCTTTAATGCAAACAAAAACCCCTCACATGGTGTAAGCCTGAATAAATAAAATGCAAATTAAATAAACAAAAATAACATAACATGAAAGACTTAATTTTTGGTGTTTAGTTCAAATTTTCTGTGGGTTGGGGGCTTGCTTTGTAGCTACAGTTAAGCTTAGTAATATACAAAAAAATGCTTGTCTTTCTTTTGATTAGACACCATATGGTTTGCTGTCACAGTCGGTAGCCAGGGAACACCGGGGAAGGACCCAAACGCAGACTGAGGCAGAGAATGAACTTCCACTTTAATGAGACAGTACCTTGAATGCAGTCAGGCGGGCAGGCAGGAACAGGTACATTGAGGATTACGGTAACAGAGCTAAGTGATAAATTCTCAGGAACAGAAACCAACAATGAACAATGACAAACTGACACAGAGAAAGGGGAACAAACTAAATACACTAGAAAGGGAAGGATAAAGATGGACAGGTGAAACTAATCAGGACAGTCACACAGGCGGAAACACACCCAAGGCCAGGAAATGAAGTAACTGGAAACGAGACAAAAGGAGACAACAACAAAATAAAAAAGAAAAAAAAGAATTCACAAATCACAAGACAACAGAAATAAGACAGAACTATGACTCATCACAGTCAAACAAAAGGGGGGAACAGAGGCAGATCATGACAGTTTGTATAATCATTAACCACAACCAGAACACACTGGCATACTCTAAAAGCAACACCGAGTATCTAACAGTTTTTATTCAAAACAGGGAAACATTGCTGCAATGGTTGAATAATATCAAACAACACAAAATGTAAAAGATGCCAATAAATTAGAATTAAATAAAAAGTGGCTCTGAGTCGTCCACTCACCGTATGGTTCGTGGTTCAATCCTTTTGTCTGCATGTCAAAGTGTCCTTGAGCAAGATTCTGAACCCTGACCGCTCCCGATGGTCAATGGTCAGGTCAGCAGCTTGCACGGTAACTCGAGCTCTCAGTGACCCTGAGAGCTTACGCAGTTTAAGAAAACACAAGCAAATTAAGAAAATGGTAAAAAGTGAGAAAAACACCAAACACAGAAATGTGCTGCAAGTAGCACAAACTACAACAGAAACTGTTTCCACGGGACACTAGAAAGTGATGATCATGAACATGAAATTATCGAAGACAGCTATCCACAAGGGGTGTTGGAAAATTTACTAAAATGTACATTTGTTTGGTGGGACAGCAAGCACGTTCATCGCTTTTTATTGTCCCTTGGAAATAGTTGTTGTCTGTGCTACTTGCGGCACATTTCTGTGTTTGGCTATGTTTTTCTCACATGCATGTGTTGTGAAATTGGTGAAGATTTTTTCTTAATTTACTTGTGTTTTTTCTATTTGCGGTCACCATACACACAGGCCAAGATAAGGTTAGACAACTTTGCAGAAACTAGAGCAGTCACATTACTTTTACCCTCTGGTCAAACTACTTTAGTTAGTTAAAGGGCTAAAACTCTGTGGGCTCTTAACATTTTGCATGCAGGTACACACACACACACGCACACACACTATTAACTATACAGACTAAGTGGGAGCATTGCTCTAGCAATTCCAAATGAGCAACAGTGGGACCAGGAATAATGGATGAGCAGCAGCATGGTCAAGTCTAATTACTGCAACCTCTGCACCATTGAATCCTGGTCCTTACTTTCCCGGCCACCTCTGGTCCGGTCACATGTGTAATAGCCTGTTGGGAGAACAGGCATCAGTACACTTGTGCTGCTGCAGTTCAGCAGGTTCACAGTTCAGGTCCTCGCCCTGGCTGCGGCCTCCGGTAAATGTGGCTCTACATCACCCCGGACACAATCCATCCCCATTAACTTCAAGCAGGTGGAGCCCATTTCATCCTCATTGCCTACAGTGTCTGAGTCCGACAGCCACTCCATTCATATAATCCATGGATCTCGATGTGTTATGCCCCACTCACGAGGTTCAAGTGGTTTAAAGGACACAACGGGGTAGAGAATGGAAGTTAATTGACTGTGCGATGACTGTAATGACTTGATCCCGGCCTGAGTGTGAAAACCATCATGATCCTCTGCAGGCTGAGACCAACAGCTGCAATTACAGAATAACATTTATCACTGCTGCTAACAGGAAATGCGCCACCCATGCAAACCATGTTTGACAATACACTGAGGATGCTCACATTACAATTTATTGGCTGCCTGTACTATTAGTTATCTTGGGATATAATAATACAAATAAAGTAAAACCTACAGTAAAACCTTCATAGTTGGATAAATTCTTTGATTCATCTGGTCTTTTTGTGGGATTTGTTGACGATAAAACAATAAAAAATATAGCAATATCTGTTAAATAAAGTATTAATCAACTGACTAACTACTAAAGTCTTCTCTTAGGATATTTTAACTAGTTATTTCCAGAACTTGTGTTTCTGAGAAACTGAGCGCAACTTCCTTTTCCTGTAGCACTTGATTTATTTGATTGGATTTATTTAGTTCAAATGAAAAAACATTTTCACAGAACTGCAGCAGCAGTATGAAAGGAGGTGTATTTAATTATCTGTGCTGTGGTTTTCTAACGTAACATGTGGTGGAGGGTTGATGCTGTGAACAGTGTGATCACATGTGAGCCTGCTTGTTTATCTACATTTCTTCTTCGTGCTTTTCATGGTATATTTGGTAAGATTGTTTTTGGGTTGTCGTGGATTATAGAGGAAGTCTCGGGGAAAATATGAAACCATGCACATCTTGTCACAATGCCGTTCAAAATATCTCACAAACTCTGCCGTGAAAACTGAATGTGAGTATCTGAGCTATGGATCAGTATGTTTGGTAACAGTAATACCGGTGCACAGGAAGGTGTTGTGTCAACTTCACTGACTCCTTTGATGTAATAAATGAGACATTTTCTCTTTGCAGTCACCACTTGGTGGTGCCAGTAGTCACACATCTTTCATTCTCCCTGGTTCACTCAGGAAATGTATTCAGCAATATTATATTATGGGATTTTGAGGTGGACTTATCTGATTCAGCTGTTTTGAATGTGTGGCCAAGATAGGAAAATATAACTAAAGGATGTTTTCTCTTTGAACAGCTGTAAAGTCTACAGACCTTTTGTAGAATGCACGTTCATGAAGAAGACACAACAGTAAGTGAAGCATGTCTGTGGTTAAAGTAATCTAAGTAATACCTTTTCTGTTTTTTATTGCTGTCTCAGTGTGATAAGAGAACAGTGACTGTCCCAGGTGATCCAGTACCGAACAATAAAACGTTTTATTGAAAGAGTTTCATCAACAAAGTGTGTAAATCGTCTTTGAAACGGAGCAGCTGTGAGACTCCTTCTCCAGTAAGTATAAACACCATCTTTGAACTTGTCTGCTGTGACCAGATGAGGCTTTCTTTCCCCTGAGTAATACACACACAGACACACACACATAAAGATGGCCAACCTCAAAGACAGAAGGAGAATTTGTCAACTTTGAAGCAGGTTTGGTATTTCAGGTCTAGTGCTTCTAAATTGGAAAGGTTGCAGTGTTACAGTTATTTTGTTCACAGAAGCCCTGTGGTACAATTTAACCATTTGAAGCTGAGGATGGAAAGAAGCCGTGACTCACCTGTCTGATTATATTATCAGGTCACTGACCGCAAGTCTTAATTCAAACAGCCACTGTGAGCACTTTACTATGAGGAGAATCTGCGCAGGTATTTTTCTTTACGCCAAAGTGGTCTACAGGGAAACGAAGCTCTCAGTGGATCAAAGAGATGTTCTTCCTAAATATTCCTAGTGGAATCAGTGACATTTTTTTGTTACATGAGCTAACATAACAATACAGAACAGCAAAAGGAAAAATTAGGGCATACTAAAAGACAGAAAAATATCAATTATAACATGATTTATACTTCTGCATACTTGTTGTGTTTTAAAATTTAAAAAAAAATGTGCACCAAAGAGAAGAAAGTTTGTTTCCCCAGGCATCTCCCAGGCTTTTCTATGTTCCTAGTACATACACATACGTACACAAAAATAAAATCATCATTGCGATGACACATTGAAAAAAGACTGCATTTTTAAAGGAACTGTCCAACATTTTGAACAATATACTTTGTTTGCTTTCCTGCCAAGAGTTAGGCGAGAAGATTGATAGCCTACCAGTCTCATGTCTGTATGGTAAATATGAAGCTACATCCAGCAGCCAGCTACTTTAGCTTAGAACAAAGACTGGACAGTCTCTATCCTACGGTAAGCTGCTGGCTCAACCTACATATTTACCTGATGTACATGAGAGTGGTATTGATCTACTCATCCAACTCTCATCCCAAAAAAAGCTAATAAGTGTTTTTCCCAAAATATTTAACTATTCCTTAAATGTAAAATCTTTCAGATAAAATGAATTGATACTCCATAATATGGTATCATATTAGACAAAGAGGAGCATTACAGCCTGCAGCAGGACATGTAAAAAGTCAAAAGTTTACCAACCATCCGGCTTGATTAATGGATGACTCAAAGCTATTTTGGTCGCATACAGTACAGATAGAATACAACTTTCTTTCACTGAGGAAAGGTAACGCCTTGAAGGCAGCAAACAATGAGATCGATCAGGATATAGCTTTAAGCCACCTTTTACTCGAGGGAAATACATCAGTAAAGAGAGGAGGGGAAGGGGGAGGAAGAATTTATGGACCAAAACAGAAGAGGAGGGTGAAGAGATGCTAAATGTGCACCACCGATTCAGTCTCTTCAAAAAGAATCTATGTCACATCTGATAACAGAGCCACAACTGGGTATTTTGTGTATTTCTTTTGGTGAATGTAAAAAAATTACTCAAATTAAATTGATGTATCTGTTTCATTGTCTGAAAATAGGAACTCATCCATGTGATTTGAGAAACATTAACTTCCTGCGTCTTCCATCAGTCCTGGATTAATTCTTCATGAGTTTCCAAACTGTTCCTCTTGGGAGTGAAGGAAAAGTGCAGCAATCATATAAAAAACATTGGCAGTGTTACAATGGCTTCATCTGCACAAGACAAGCAAGACGTTTTTTGAAGCTGACTGCACAGTGAAGTTTTCCATGCAAAACCCTGTCCTACATATTCGAAACAGCTCTGAGCAAGGCGATGAAATTATTACATCAAACTGAGACATCAGTGTGTTCTTATTCTTATTTCTGCTTGTTTATGGAGGAATATGGAAGAGTTCAACATTTTGGAAAATATGACTATATATGGTTTTCTACCACGCTACCTAAACTCAGCTTAGCATAAAGACTGGGAGCAGGGGGAAAGAGCTCGTCTGGCTCTGTCCAATGGTGAAACATCCACCAACCAGCATCTTTAAAGCTCACTATGGGAAGCTCGTCCTGGATATGGACTAGTTCAAGAAACAGGATTTAGTTTCTTCAGGGTTTTATTTTGTTACCTCATGCAGCTAATTTGTTTGAGCTTTAGTCTTGCATATTAACCGTGTGGGACGGGGAAAGGCACCAGAGTTGTATTCGACTCATTAAAAAGGGCAAAGCATTAGCTACAAGATGCAAGAAAGCTGTCATGAAGGACATAGGATATTGGGTTTGGTTCTGAGGAGGCCGTCAGTCATCGGTCCCTTTGCGTCTTTGGGGTTGACATGTGGCTGTTTCAGCAACTGTAACATTAACACTTGCTGTAGTTTGTAACTTGTTATATGCGTTGAGTATGTGTTTGTGTACACTAACTAATATGTATATCTTGTTTCTTTAAACTGTACAAAAAGCAAAATGTCAAAGTGACAAGTTGTTGCTATCTTGGTCGGGAGCAGTGACTTCCTGCTGTGGTAATTAGTAATCATTGAGGTAATGGTAGATTTTCTTTTTGCTTTTAGACAGACAGGGCTTGCTGTTTCCCCTTTTTACCAGTCTATATGTTAAACAAAGCTACACAGCTACTGGCGGCAGCCTCATATTTATCCTGCAGACATGAGTGTGGTAGCCTACTGACCTTCTCATCAAACACTCTGCAAGAAAGCAAAAAGCGTATTTTCCAAAATGTAAAATGTACTGTTCAACAACATGCAGCTGGCTGCATGTACTGTACATGCAAATAAAGGTGGTGCACTGCCTGGTGTAAAACCAAACATGTCTTGCCTTCACTCTCACTATAAGGCCTCACACGTTCTCTGGGTCAAAGGTGACATTTTCCTCCAAGCTATGCGAGCAAACAGGAATGTGTGCAGTTTGACAGCAGCTACAGCTGTAATATTTCTCCCCCAAACAGCAGAAGGTTGTAGCAGCAAGTGTAAGAAACTGTGGAGCACTGCTCAGAAAGAAAAGAAACCACAGGACCGGCTCTGCCTCTGCCCTCCTAATCCCTCCACCCTTCTTTTCATCTCTCTTCATCACTGGAATTCTAAATGGGTATGAATGTTTTTTCTGCCCGCTTTTCTCAGAGCTGCGTATTAACAATTGCATCGTGCTGCAAATGGCATCTCCAAGGTAGGGGCCGACCTTCATTCCTCTGCAGAGGGCACGCCAGTAAATCCATTTCTCCAGAGATGCGGTTCACTGAATAACAAATCACGGGGGCAGACGTGGCTCTCTCTCCTGGTAAAGAAGCCTATTGCTGGAAGCTTCTTTCACAGAGCCTGTAACACCAGGGTTTTATTATGAAGAAAGGGGAGTGGACAAACACAGGGAATGTGCTTCCATAGGGAAATGTACCTCCAAACATATTAAACCTACTTTTTTTTCTTGAATTCTCTGCTGATAAATCTTGTTAAATTACACATATTACCATGTTAAAAAAAACCAACACGTATATAAATAAATATGCCGTTCTCGCTTCTCCCTGGTGTTCTCACATCCTTGACATAATATCGACGACAGCATCTGCATCATCAGGGAAACTGCACAGCCCAGTTTTGCGCTGATATCTCACAGCTTCTGCACATATTCCTGTATCTCATTTCCGATGCTCTCCTTCCTCGAACCAAATCAACTCCACGGGATATCAGCCACCTGTCAAAATCTGTTAAGGTGGCTCACATTTCATGAAACACCTTATCTTGCTTCATGACCAATGTAACGTTATTTACACCCTGCAAACAAAATGGCACTGTCGCCGCTGATAAGGGCCTTTAGTCGTGGAGCAAGGTGACAGCAGCCAGATTACAAGTTGGTGATTTACCTTAATCATTCCTGTGACCTAGAAAAGAAGACCAATTTCAGTATACATTGCTGTTCCTCTGCAGACAGACCTGATTTACTGTCGGTGCCGTTTTATTGGATCTTCCTCTCAAGAATTGTTCAAGCAACTTTCCTGTGATCTGAGAAAAGATTAGCTTGCAGATTGAAGGAGATAAGATTCACAGCATTCAAGGAAACCAATTTTTTAAACATTATGGCTCAGTGGTGAACTGGATTGCATCTAATTTCTGCTTTGTTGACATCCACAGAAACTATGCTCTGAGTCTGATGAAAAGGAAATACAGAAAAGACCCCCTTGGATTGGCTAGGGATCTATTTGATCAACTTGTGTGGCAACCAAACGAGTTGTCTATTTATCTGCACACGCCAGTTTATTTACATGTGTGAGGTTGTAGGTCGCTGATAATTTAGTGAGTGCTAGCGAAGTAGAAGCAAATGAGAGATTTGTTTAAATTAGGAAAAAAAAAAGACGCCAACAAAAAACAAACCAACTGTTTCCGAATTACCACTGAAAATTGTTAGTAATTTCTTGAAATGATGCATCTGTGATTTCAGACTGAGGTAGACAAAAGCAAAAGACAAAAGCAAAACATTTCCAGCCAGCAACTAGTTGAAATGACAACTGTTAGCTCCATCAGTTGGTGGAAGATGCCGTGTCTGGCTGACTTTTTTATGTTTCCAGCTGACTTGTTTTAAAACGAGGATCTTGTACATGGGGTCTTAAATATGCACTTGCTGGCTACTTACATGATATTGTGTTGATAGACTGAGGCTACAAGTAACCCTGTTTGGCTGCTTAGTTCAGGTGTTTGTAATTTCCCGAAACTTTATAATGGAGGTGGTGAGTGCAAAGTCAGCATGAAACAGAAAGTCCACACTTACGAGAATAAGACCAAGTTTTAGTTCCCTTTAAGTAATAATGTACAGGAGCCTTTGCTGAACCCATAATCCAGCTACTTAGACCGGTGTAGTCTGGAGACCTTGAAGCTTATTATCTTTAGAGATCATGAGACTTTTTAGTGGGTAGGAAGACTGTTTCTTCTGTCTGCTGCTTTCAGGTGGGAAAATATGTGTTTCTCTCCACTAGTGACTTTCTGTGCGAAATCTTAAAAGTGTGGGGACGTCAGGGGAAAAAAAAAAATGTACAGACGTATTGATCTGAAGGCTGAGCACACATGGGACACAGAGGTGCTAAGAGCCTTCAGAGTGCATGTAGGATCACTGTCGTCTCTCACACAAAGACATAGCGTGCACACAGTCTTGCGGGGATGCCCACAGCTACAACTTGATAAGTGCATTTTACATACACACACTCCCATGTAGGAGGCAGGTTACACATACGCACGGATGGGTGAGAATGGGCCTCGCTTCAGCTTATTAAATAAGTTGAGGTCCTACGTGGTGAAATGGAGCAGTGAGGAGGAGTTGTATGCACTGCCTCCTCTGCAGTGTTGGTGGACCGCCAGCATCACCATAAGCAGTCAGTCAATAGGCTGACTCAACAGTGTGTGAAATTAAGAGGGAAATAGAAGTAGACAGACATTAAGCCTCTCTCCCACTTCCCTTCACCCTCTCAGACGCCAGACAGCGGCTAATGCACCCCCTAGAGCCCCCCCACACTGCTATCACACACCAGCAGCACCACAGCTCCACTTCTTGTCGTCTGCTCCTCAAAAGAACGCCACGAGACACAGAAAAGCCATGCTGACCTCCTTTGACAGCATTAATGTAAATTACGACACTGAGTTTCCTGAACGTCTGTTTATGCGAGTTAGTGAATTATTTCCACCTGCAGAGATGGAAGGGTAAACATCTCCGCATGGCAGAGCGCTTCCAATTTGCTTTTTGCAAGATGAGGTTTTTTCTTTGTCTGCTGTTTTTTCTTTATATATGGAAAAGTGGAAACAAACAATTACAGTTTGTGCCTAAAAAATAAAAGGCAGAGCTTCTATGTAACAAAGCACAAAAAAAAGCTGAGACATATCAAAGCAACACACTGTATTATGACTGAAATCCACATGGCTGAAATACCACTCCAATAAAACCAGACATCTATTGTCAAGTGTCCACTGGGAAGATGTTTAGAATATCTCCTTTTTTTCCCCCCAGCTCCTTGATATGTTAATGCAGGTCTTGTTTTTGAGTTAGAAACAAAATCCTTTCTGCTGAGAGCCTCATTTTGTCAAAGCAGGGAGGAGTCACATTTCCATACGAAATGTCTTGGTTAGAATGAAACTACTATTAAGGAAATACTGAACAGTGGCCTAATGATAAAAAGGCAGTTGCCAAGGTAATATGCAAAATAGTCTCATTGACTCCAGAGTTGAACTATGAGAACCACCTTCAAAATGGAGGCTGGAGAGTTGAACCGAATCCTGCTGACTTGAAATAAAGTCTGCTTAATAATGTCAGTTATTTATTAGTTAGGAACAAAAAGCCGAATATGTTTGATATGTTGCTCTCAGTTTGAGAGACTGTCATGTGTAACAAGTGATGGTAAGTAACTAAATACATTTACTTGGGTACTGCACTGTCCTGAACTATTGTACTTTTTACTTCATTACCTTTATCTAACAGCTGTAGTTAGGAGTCACTTTGTAGATTAAGATATTGAAATATCAGTTTATAAAATATGATTCTTTTTTTATAGATTAAACTACCCAACAGACCTTCACCTCGACCAGCTATAACATTAAAATACTTATTAATACACATTTATGCATCAACAAATGTTCTTTCAATATAGTTTTATGACATGACATATATGATATATATATATTGTGATGCAGCAAATCTTTCAAATTAGTTAAAATTGAGAAACCATGTACAGATAAATTAACCAAATCAGAGTGCTAACAAATTAACATATAAATCAAAATCATGTAAATCTAATCTTTAAATTATGAGCAATAATACTCAAAACACTCAGTAGTTTTACATGTGATCCTTTAAGTACCTTTTCAGGACTTTTTTTTGGAGTATTTTTTTACTTTTACTCTAAAGGAACTGGAGACTTTTTCCACTATTGCAAACAACCATTCAGAATGAGGTGTAAATTAGATTATCATTGACATATTGCCACCTTAAGTTCAAGGGGAATCAATACAAAAAAAAAAAAACATTAGAGGGAGCAACAATAAACAAATGCAAAGTAGTGTCAGAAATGATATCATCCTCTGTCTGCAGTTTACAGCTTCAACATGGGCAAACGGCTTTATTCATTGTGTGTTTTTTCTTTTAGTAATCAAAGTGGTCGAGATTGTGTTTCAGAATGGAGCCTTAAATGTTTGAATACGTCACATTATTAGATCAGAGACTTCTACACTAAAACCGGTTATAAACCAGAAAAAAATACACTGTCTACTGTTTATTTCTCTGGAGCATGCCATGCTCATCAAGTGCTTTTTCTTTCCTTAGCTTCTCCTGTTGCAATCTGATTCTGTCTTCTCACTGAGAGCAGCCGACTGAAGATGAATACAAGTGGCCGAGGGCTAAGGGAAGACAATGTCTGTAGAGACTCTTCAGATGGATATTGACCAAAGGGGGAAAAAAGGTGATGGAATTTCATTGACCTATGGCAAACTGCGCCGTGTTACACAACCAGATCAATGTCCTCTCTCCCTCTTTTCTCCATTCGCCTCTCTCTGGGGGACTTTTAATGCACAAACTTGTTCTTGTTGGGGAACCGAGAGGCGGGGGAGCACCTGAAAACGTTGACAGATGTGAAAGAAAGTGTTCTGTGAGGATCCTCAGGATTGTTGGTAAGTGCGTTTGATCTGCAAGATTGAAGGACGGCGAGCCAAGGCTTCAGCTGCTGTTGTAGATTCCTCCTCCCACTTCAGAGGGAATTTAAGAAATAGAGAAATTCTGTGAAGTGGAAGATCCTGCACAGATGCTGCGTATGCTTCTCTCAGTCGGAGAGACATCTTGTATTCATGCTGTTGACGTGCCGCCTTTATGTTCTGTGACCAAGGTCAGCGGTTGAAAATAGCAGATTAAATCCCTCTGGTTGATTTGCGATTCTGATTCTATTAGGACAAGCGTGCCGGGTCAAAATCTCTGACCTACAACAGACACAACAAAGATGATGTGAGTGTTTCATGTCTGCTGTAGTGAGAAATCTGTTAGGCCTGAAGCCGAGAGCAGCAGAGTTTGATGAGTCAGACATTTGTTTTGATCAATACATTCTTAGTTTAAGTTTAATATGTGTTTATTTTCCAATAACAGAAACATATAAAATGACCTAAACTAAAGACAATGTGTCATCCTGGAAAATTAAACGTACTGTGCAGTTTTTAATAATTGTTTTGATCTAACAAAAATCTTCATAAGTCAGTCAAGACTTGACCTAGACATTACAAGTTTTGTAGATGTGAACAGGCAACACTCCTGTCTTAAACAGGACTAAGAGTCGGCAGAATGGGCCGTCATGTTATGAGCATCAAAATGTGAAGAGATGTGTTTGTGCAAGGTCATAATGTGCGATTTTATGATATGTTGGGTGAGCAAAGATGTAAAAACTGAGGTAGTGATGTAAAAAAAAGAGATATTGTTACTGAACACATGATGCATGATGTTTTCATAATATGTATGGTAGTTGTTGATATTTCTGTACAGTTTAACCATCATTAGACAAACTTTGAATATTGCTTTGAATATGTGTTACTTTCTATTAAGGAAGATGTGAGCAGATCCACTTTTGGAACAATGTAAAAATCAGGTTCCATGTTAATTAATTAAAAAAAACAGTTTCTTCTGGACAAAAGCAACAAAATGTCAGGGGAAAAAAAATAGAAATAAATTCATGGCATTGACTTCTCAACAAAACAAACTAGAAACAAAAGCTTACATGGATACACAGAACGAGAAGGGATTTAAAATGGCCTTGTTTCAATTAGTGAAAAGATTGCATTATCATTCTCCAGGTGAGAAGCAATATATCAGCTGTGCAGGTCATTGGATTTCAAGACTCACGGGTGAAGGGATTTGGTCAATCATGAAACAGCCAATTGATTTTCCTCTCTTTATTTGCAGAACTTGGCACAAGGCAGAGGGAAATTTCCCTCCCTGGGCACGCTGATTGAATGTAATTTTGTCTTTACGCAGCATGCACACTTACCACCTGTTTTCTATTTTCTTGGGTTGACATTTGGGGCTTTGAGATACGTTTGTGAAAAAAAGAAACTACAAACAGTGTGTGGTTTGACTTGGAAAAGTAGTTCCAGTGATAAGTGTTATGGGAATATTATGAGGAGCTTATGAAGAGAAATAATAAGTGTGCCAAATGTCAAATAAAATAATATCAGCTCATTCTTATTTTGTAAAGCAACTTTTCAATTGGGGGCAGACACATTCAAGGAGGAGAGCACATTTCAGAAGATAGTAAAATGTGTTATGACTCATATTTAAAGGATTTTGGCAATAATAAACTGTACATTATTAATTGTTACAATATTTATTCAGTCTAATAAACAACTTTAAATATTCTAAAATGAAATAATATCAATAAATAGCTGCTATTTGTAACTCCAAAGAGACTAAAGCCATGGATATTTGACATTATTATGAGACAACAGGCCCCTGGACACAGACATGTAAAAGTCCCCCAACTCTCCTACATAGGATCAAGACACCAGACAGGCAGTCGCAGCAGTGACCTTCTTATCACCTTCTTACTTTGGTGGGGGGGGGGCTCCAGGGATGGTCAGTGAGATTGCAGGGGGGACCTTGCCGTCCCCCTGGCCCCGCCTCTGTCAACATCCCTTCAGAAGGACTCACAGTTTAATTAGAATATCATTAATATGTGTTTTGCTTTCCATTGACCTGGAACATGAGTCTGTTCAGCAGCATGACACCACGACCAGGGGACGAGCCAACACATGGTTTCAATATGCAGCCGGTCTTCTCGTTTTAATCAAGGCAACCCGCGCACAAAATTCAGTTATGTTGTAATGTGAAACTTGAGTGATCTTGCATGTCGTTTAGCTATGATTTGAACCATATGCAGTACGTACAGAGGGATTTGTTGCGTGTCTGGAGAACTCACTGTGTCATTATGTCTTTTGGGCAAGAAAGATGATGTATTCTTACAAGCAGAAACACTGCAATATAACTCGAGCATCAGAAGCATCCAAATAAACTCAGCTGTGACGTCAAGTGCAAATGGGACTGTTAAAAAAAACCACAAGTCCCAGTAACAGAACCCATTTAGAGCTATTCTAGTGTTTTGCTCTTTGGGGAGTATCTGGGTCTGTAGCCCAAATATTTGAGAATCCTGTTCAGGATCAAAATCCATATGGTTCCCTGCTCCCAATGGAAGAACACACACACACATGCATAATCCCACACATAAATGTGCTTGCATGGGGCAGATTTCCTCATGCACGCACACAAATTCACATGAACACAGAAAAACACAAAGCCATGCATGAACCCAGCATGCGTGTTACTCACACACGCACACACACGTTTGCACACACACACACAGAGGGAGTGAGGGTTATCTGTGGGCCCAGTCATGCCTCACCCACGCAGAGGTGTCCGTTAGCAGGGGGAGTTATCATTGGCCATGAAAGCTTATTCCTCTGCCAGACGCGACCATGCCAAGAAATGACTGATAACAGCGCACAGCATTGACTGGCCTGCACAGCGGCAGCACATGTAGACTCTGGCTGGGATGAAGGAATGGCGCAAATATGTGCACATACATCATACAGTACAGCTCGGGCCCTCACTCCTTTAGCCTTTCTACTAATGACATGTATATTTACGTTCCATTAGCTCTGAAAGGGTAAGCAGGATTGAGGACGCAGCTCAGTCAGAGGTAAAACCACATTTTTCTCATCTAATATCTTCAACATTATTTGTACCATTGTCAAGCTGCGAAATGAAAATGCTCATAGATATAATAAGCATGGAGGGAAATTGATGATTTGTGTGATTGCCTGAGAGAGAATCATTACTTTGAGTCATACGCTGTGGTATTTAATTTAGGTGATTCAATTCATTCACTGCAATGTGGTCATCTGCTGCCAAAACCTCTTTCTGTTTGTGCAGAAGGGAAGGATCTCAAAAATCCTTCACATTTCTTTACAGTTGAAGGACTTTTTTTTTACGGAAATGCCCAAGAGCCTTATAAAGTAAATAATTTGCCAAGATTTCTGAAGAGCAACTGGATGGAACAAGGACTCCGGATATTTCCTGTAAGTCATTTAAAACCTGCATCAACATGAAGCCACACAGATGTCAAATTCAGCCTAAGAAAAACCTTGAATCCGGAAAAAAACAAAGCTCTACAAAACAACACAATGGCAGTTTTCTTTTTTTTTTTTTAGCATTTTAGCATTTTAGCTTTCAAACTCCAGAAATACAAGACAAGTATAATAAATGGATTACATTTATATTTCAGTTAAAATTTGGTAACTGAAATAACTAAAGAAATATATATCTTACTGTATTCCTATGTACTCCTTACTGTTTACTCCTTACTGTCTATTTAGTATATATTACCACTATACATATGTACATTACTCTGCACTTTACTGCGTTTTGCACTTCTGGTTAGATGCTACTGTAAACTGCATTTCATTGTCTCAGTACCTGTAGTGGATGTAAGAATCAAATCTAATCTAAAGTTGTCATTTCAGCCTGCAAAAACAACGGTTGCTGCTAGAATTACTTTAAACCACCTCTGACTGAGAACTGAGGAGGGCAAGGACCCCACACAGCTCAATAAACAGAGCACAAATAACACAAACCCTATGGGGAGACAGTTGTCTGAACACTTTGGCTCGGTCAGATGTCTAGATAAAGGAACAGCTACCTTTTGCATATGTTAAGCCCACAGTGAATGTATGGACCCACCCTGGGTGACTCTTTCATTCCAGCTCTGTGTTAAACTGGGAATGAATGGACAACTGTTCATTATCAGACACACCTTTATTCAGAGTCAAAAGCCTTTAGATGTGCTCACCTCTTAATGACAGGGACCAGCATACAATTACTTTGATTAAATGATTCACTTTTATCTGCATTGTGGTTTAATTAAAGATGCTTGTCAAAGCTGAAGATAAGATGTACAGGTTTCTGAGAATCTTTTTTATTTACTTGGTATCTCCTGGTTTGAAGGTTACCTGCGTTATCGGATTTTGGAGTGCATCTCAACATTGAATAAAAGCTGCAAATGCAGTACAATGGTGTGGTGTATTTTCACTGTTTCATATTTTACAGCTGTGGGTGACACCTGGAGTGGCAGTCAGTGAATGGTGAGCAGTCCTATTATAAATTCCAGTCATACTTGACTAAAAACATGCAAGGACAGAATTTTTTTTACTGTACCATGAAAAGTAATTTACAAGAAAGCATCCACACAAATTTGAAATATAGGCATTCTGTAATTGTAGCACTTTGTTTTCCTTTTCTTCCTTTTTTTAAATCAAAACTCAAACACTTCCGATTTAGCTGGGCTAAAAGGTAGCCCACGAATCAGATTTTACATAAAATGTATCCCCTGTGACCTCTGAAAACGATCTCTGAAGAAACTTACCACTGTTGTGAAGGTTTTCCAAAATCCTTAAAAGCTTTTCTAGCTATCTGCATGAAAAAAATCTTAGTTTGTAGGAGGATATAACCAATTTCTAAATTGTGACTATTTTTCTTAATCCATGTAGCTGGAAATTACATATATTGATGATCTTTTTCTCAAACAGAAGCAAATATGATTCATTTTTTATGAAAATACTAAATATTGGAAAGAAATGTTAATATGTACAAATACTGCTGATTTGATTATTAATTACATTTTGAGCATGGATATGTCATTTTGAGCTACCAGGTTTGTCTGGAAATAGAGAATCTTCTTTATTGTGCAGCAAGAGTATTTGTATATCCAGCTGATTGTACGAGTCATTGAGGTTTTTGTTAATACTTTCAGCATCGCAGGAACTGATGTTAAACAACCCGTGAGTTTAAAAAAATATACCTGGGTGCTTAGCTCTGTGAAATATAAAGATAGTACAGGAGAAGCACAAACTGGGGCTAGGCTAAGAAGTGGACACTGTATGTGTGCAGGTGCATTCCCATTTCTAAGTTTACATGGAAAAGAAAGAGAGACCAAGTGGGTGTATGTGTTATTTCTGCCGGGCTTCACACATTGAGTGGACAAACGATCTATTCCAATTAAAGCAAGCTGCAGCCCTGGTGACGGCAGAAGGGGCCGTGCTCCATCGGATCACTTCATCCTTTGAAAAACCCCCAAGATTGGCTGATTGTGATTTGAAGGGAAACAGGGCCCTTCAGGAACAACTAGTGTGGGCTGGCAGCAGGGAGAGAGGAGGGGGTGTCAGAGTGGCTCCAAGTTAGTCCAGAAAGTTCCACAGAAAATAGTGTTACAGATGAGGCGGAAGGAGGGTGGGGGGCGCCGGGAGGCGGGCAAGACCATTAATCCTGGTTGTAGCCCCGGTTTACCGCTCTTACTGCATGTGGGGCGAGGAGGCAAATTAATTATGTGGCTGAGATTAATTAGGTGATGTTAAGGGAAATCTGTGACTGTAAAACTTTAGAGGGCTGCACAGCTGACTAGACTAATGGGGCGTTCATGAACTCTTAATAGATGCTACTCTGATGTAGAGTAGTCTGTGAGCAGAGCAGAGGGAGAGAGACAGCCAGAAAACTAAAGACGGATCACTGAGAGCAGAGGGAGGATGTGTCCTTGCTGAAAGTGATTTCAGTGCAAAGGATTCGGAAAGCTTTATCTAGGGCCACCTGCGTCTTTTCCTTCTTGTTATTTAAGCTACTATAATCAATATGTTATAATCAGAATGGATCAAATGACTACGTGTAATGTGAAAAGGGGTCGCTCCCCCACAGAGAATAACCACCCAACTCAGCTCTGCAGCACTAGAAGTACCTATACACTGATGTAAAAATACTCAATTACAGTCCTGCATTCAAAAGTAAAGAACCATTATTAGCTAAATGTATTAAAGTATCAAAAGTAAAAGTACTTGTTACAAAGAAAAATGTCATAGTTCAGACTGACCTGATCCCAGCGTGAAAAAACGCAGCCCTCCAATTCATTAAAATGGAGTCAGTCTGTCAGTGCAGCAGGGGAGCCGACACAGGCGGCTCCAGATAAACAACGCAGGGCCAAAGAAGTTGAACCTGGTTGTTTGATTGTTGGCAAATCAAAGACATGCAGACGCACATTCCTGTTGGAATACTTTGAAATGTGAACGCCATATTTCTACTTTACCTCGAGATTGGTGAGACAACAGATAAAATAAAAAATGATGGCGCTGATTTTAACTACTGTATATACAGTTTGGTAGCTTAGTCCAGTGGTTCCCAACCTAGGGGCCAAGTCCCCTCCGAAGGGTCACATGAAAAATTTTGGGGGGCCAAGGTAAAAAAGGTTTTACCTCTTTGGGCCTCTAACAGTTATTGAAATGATCCATCTAAGGTCTGGTGGAAGGGGCCTTAACTACACATTGATTTTTGTAATGAATATAGAAGTATAATTATGAACTAGCAGGAAATGGAAATACTCAAGTAAAGTAAAAATACCTCAGAATTGTACTTAAGTACAGTACTTGAGTGAATACCAAAATGTTTCAGCACGTGCGCTAGAGCTTTACATGTATCTCCAAGTATGTTGTTTTTGTCCCTCTTGTTCTTAAGTGATTTTGCAGTCTGTGGTGTTGAGTGGGAAACAGGTTTATCTGGAAATCGCATCAGTACTTGTTTGACCAGGAGAAAGGTGACATTGACACGGCCTGCTGTATTCTTGAGTTCTAGTAATGAAAACTGCATTCCTGCGAGTTCTTCCAGATGTGACTGCTCTGAAGGACCATCTGGAGACCTGACACCTTCGAAACAACTCTAAAAGCAGAACATGCCAGTTCTGTGTTACTTCTGCACATGCCAAATGACGCATGCAGCTGTCTGATAATCTTACAGAACAGATTGGCCTGCAATTCACTCCTCACACCACACATACTCTCTTTACTGTTTATTTCCCCCCTACGCCTACAGCCAAACCTTTTCTGCTGATAACTGTTGATAGTATTACTCAACACTATCACTATGAAAAACACATGTAAACTGCAGGTGGATCAGGGAATAGTATTACAGCTTTCTGTGGGCAAAAAGAATAAGAGATAGAAAGAAAGAAAGATTGCTTTGGTCTGCAATGTTAACCTTATTGGGCAGTGAGGTTAACATCCTGCCGGCAGAGTCCCAGTAAGCCACTGAGTTAATCTAGGCCACATTCAAATATGAAACAGCTACTGTAGGTCTTTTGGAGCTTAATGTCTTTGAGACTGTGCTGCTGATGTTTTCAAAGTAGCAATAAGATTTGAATAAATAATCCCTTGCTTCTCTAAAAAAACTGAGAGAAGAAGAAGATCGCACCCTTGGGCATAAACAACTTCTTCTTTTGATTTCTTGTGCTTCGGATTGTGAGCAAATCTGAGTTTACCTATCTGCCCACTCTCAATTCTCTTATCATAATCCTAAATTTATGATGTACTCAAATTTACACACCTTGACAATTAAAGCAAGTGTTACTGACTGGAGGATGACAATCAAACATAAAAGCCTTATGTCAGACAGCAGCTTCCTGACAGCACAGCAGATTGGTTTTGAAAAGATACCACAGCCCTTTTGTAGACTACACATGCCACTGCAAACAGGAAATTCAAGGTTTAGAATGTGTGCACCATTGTTTTATATGCATGTGACGGACGGCATGTATAAAATGTTATAAACATCCTGTCCTTAAATGTAGATTCAGTGCGATCCTGTAATCCACAGAGATGGGTGCAGCCTATTAGGCTACACAAGACACATGCTCATGCCTGTTAACTGCGTGGACTCAGGACTTGAGTCATCCTCTTCACTTGTTAAGATCTGAAGACAAACTGCACAGCAGATGGATACATAATGGATGAATAAAAATAGATAAACTGAGAAGAAAAAAAAAACATTAGACATGCTAAAAATAAAATACATCTTTATTATGGTATTAATTCTTCACTTTTTGAAAAAACTATTTACAGTACACCGTAATGATCTGCAAATATATGATGTGCACAGAGCATTTATATAACTGACTCTTACATAAAGAAACATCTGAGTTACAAAAAGAACAAATACATATTCAGTACAACTTGTGTCTGAAAGTGACAAAATTATAGCAGCAGGTAAAAAGGTCCTTCAGAGCTCTAAATGCAGTTAATAATGTCATATTATGTGAAGCGAAACATGAAGGTATGACAGTATAAAAACAGCCTGGTATTCATCTTTATGTAACACATTAACTGGCAGTCTAAAGTCTGAATGTCATTATCAATGCCACAATACGTCATCTGCTTTGTTCAGATGGGCTGAACAGCAGTGAGTGTTTCTAACAGTACAGAAAGACATTAAAATGCATATGTTTGACAATGAGAAGAAAAAACAAGACATGCAATAAACAGAGCATGTCATGAACTGCAGTCTGCCCTGATATTTGGCTCAATCATACTCCTTTAACAAATGTACTAGTAAAAAAATAAAATAGATTTAGTTTAAATTTACATTAGCTTCATCTACATTGTTAATGAGGGAAAACAGGACAGCTCATGGAGATTATGGCGCTTTACACCAAAGTGCTGAGACTCAAACGTTCATTTCCAGTTGAATGTTCTACCCACAAGCTCAAAAAACTTCTTGTTGGGTTCCTGAAAGAACTGGTAGAGTTTCTGCAGGATGGCGGGCGCCACGTGAGGGTGAGCCCTGCCTTTTGAGTCATGTAAACACCGTTCTCGCCCGTGGTCTCTCAAACAGTAGAATCCTTTAGTTTTATTGAAGTAAAAATTTGAAGCGTTTATCTGCGGCTCCAGCTTTAAGAATCTTTCCACCTTTTTCATCTGAGGGAAGGGGTCCCTGATCAACTCGTCCCCGTCCACGACGTGGATGCTCTCCTGTGGGAAGTATTTCAGCCAGTTCTGCATGTGAACATAGTACAGGCTGCGATTGAGAGCCTTGTATCCCAGGTTGATCTCGCCGTCCTTCACCAGAACGGACTCGATGGGCTGGTAGCGTTTGTGCTTCTGGAGACGGTTGTAAAAGACCTGGGTGTAGTCCGACAGCACCCGCTCCGTGGGGTCTCTGAGGATCAGCAGGAGCTTGATGTCAGGGTTCATCTGATGGATGCGCTTGGGGACTTTGCTTGAGGTGAAGTACGCCGGCGTCTTCTCTACCGTCAGCTGGTCGGGGAAGGCGTAGGGCATTTGGCTGAGATACCAGGGCAAGCCCTTCTGAAAGTGACTCTCCCAGTCAAAGAAGTGCACCTCGTTCTGAGCCGCTGCCACCGCACTGTGCAGACTGAGCATCTCTATCAGCGCCCGCGTCCCCCCCTTCCTCACGCCAATAATTATAATCTGAGGAAGTTGCTGGAGGGTCCCGTTCGGGTGGCTGGTGGTCCCGTTGTCGGTGGGCGACGAGGTGGGGGGGAAAGGTGGCCCCTCGTCGGCCACGGGCCTGGAGGGGACGGGGGGAGACTGCATTGCAAAAAGCAGCAGCCCGAGGAGTAAGGCTGCCATGAGGGAGGTCCTGACCCTGGAAGATTTCAGCCTGGCGAAAGCACCAAAACTGTATCCCACATTGAAAGAGCAGCTGCCTGAGAACAATGATCCAGTCAAAAAGCACAAAAAAAAAACTGCCTCTTCTCTGCCAGCAGCAGCAGCAACTGCAAGGGAAGAAAACAGCTGTGATAAGAGGACACCAGGTGAATATTTAAGAGACAAAACACCCCTGAAAAAACCACAGAGCAGCAACACGCCTCATCACCACAGCTCTGTGACTCAAAGTTTCACACAACCTTTGCCTGCTATAATTTAGGACTATTAAACTTTAAACTCCACCCAGTGATATCTGCAAGGTAACAAATCAGGAACGATGACGTTTGTTCCTGTCATTAGTCCAGTATTTATCTTTATATCATGTTCTTAAAACAAACACGTTTCAGTTTAATTTATTTAACTATAAAATAACAATACATGCAATGCATTTATGTCGTAGAAACACAGACAAGGTGTGTATTTTCTATGAAATCAATCTTGTTTGGTTTGAATCGCGACAGTTACTGCTTAATAATAAAGATACAATTAAAAAAATGTAATGCAATAATATAAGCCTTAATAAATGTGCGTCAAAGAGGAAACATCAAACAGTGAAAATGAGCTGGGAGATATTTCCAGGAAGGAAGCACGCGTGGCGAATGTCACAAATTAAAAAGGCACACACGGTCGGAAACTAGAAAAAAATAAATTAATGAGACCACAAGAAACCGCATGTTTTGCGCCTGCGGTCGTTTTTTTAAATTTTTTTTTTATTTTTAAACAGCGGTCTACGTGTTTCTAACATCTCTGTGGGTCTACTTCGCTGCCTTCCTCTCGCATCGACCGAAAAAAAAACAAAAAAATAAATTAAAAATAAAATTAAAAATCCCCTAAGTGTCGTAGTGTAGTCCCCCCCCCACCTCCTCACCTTTTAAAAAACTACAGTCGTCCGCTCCACCCTGATGTCATGTCAGCCGCACCGAGCTCTTCTCCGACCGGAGCCCAACTTCACCGGCTGCGGCTCCTCCGTGCTGTGGCTCGCAGACTCCCGGTCCTCCCGGTTTTTGAGCGTCAGCTGTTGAGGTCTACGCCCACCTCACACCCCGCCCCCCCTCCCGTGTAACGCTCCGGTATGTGGCGGAGATAAGGCTGCTGAGGATGCGTGAGGAGGAGGAAGTGGAGCAGGTGATCCAGGTGAGACGGGTCACGTCGACCTGTGCAGCCAGAGAGAGAAAAAGAAAGTAAACAACCTCTGTGATGCTTTTTTTTTTTTTTTTTTTTTTGTGTGTGTGTGTGTGTCACCCAGAAGGAAAATTGCTCCAATCATGCAGGGAGTTCTTTTGTGAGGCAAAGAGTATTTACCGAAAAAAAAAAAAAAAAAAAGCCCAAATAAATATTCACATCAAGCAGTCTGAGCTGCTCATGTATAGACATTTGTAGCTTACACAGAGCCTTCGGCTTCTCAGGATCTGGCTTGAAAAAGGCTATTCAGTGGAGCCTCCAGGAGTCCTCTTCACTCTTCGCTTTCAGGGGAAATCAATGAAAGACACAGACCAGTTATTCATCCCTGGCATTCTCCTCCTCCTTTGTCCACAGTGCAAGTGCATTTGTGGGTAGTCGCCGAGTCCAAGTTGCACAATCTCACCACCTGTTGAGCTGCGTTTTCTTTATCTTTTGTCAGGGGAGATGTTGAAATCCATCCCCTAAAAGTTCGGCTGGGTCCAGAATATCGCTCCAATCAAAGCTGCAGGATTTACTGATGTAAAATCAATGCCTGGGAGAGTTTCACAATTTCCTGTGAGTCACCTTTGGTTGAACAGTCAGTGTGAGAAACTTTGAGCCACGTCACAGAGTTGATGAGCAAGTGCCACATCACTAATGTCAGATACCTTGCCAGTTTGTGTGACTTTGGCACTGGAGGGACGGGACACCGGTGAGAAATCTGCTTGCGAAGAAAGTGTGACAACAGTGAATACTCATGAGTTCATCTTGTTTTTTTTTAACATTTAAATCCAATTTAAATTTAAAGTAAAGCCTGTTTCCCATGCTGATATTCTGCCTAAAGCATAGATGGCTTAAGGGCTTTGCAATTGAATATGTATGTATCTGATTTTACCTATGTTTGCGAAAATTTCTGCTGTGTAGGTTATTTAAGCTCAGGCCATTACACACATTAAAGCAACGCTCTACACTGAGAGGCTACAAGCAGGAGGTTTGGTGCCACAGCAAAAGGTCAACCCCACTTCTTGAACACATCCTTTTCCTGTAGGGAGAATGCAAACGCATGTGCTTTACTTATTACAAAGCATAAGTGCTGATATGGCCAAGAGTTTCCCTGCATTGATTTTTAGATGCAGTTTAGTAATCCTCAGATTCTGCCTTCGCGCCTCCTGGGGAAGTGTGAATTCAGCGGAGTCGTGGATCCGGCTCGTACAATATAATCCCGCTTTGAGGATCATCAGAAAGCGTCCGACCACATTAACATGACAATTGTAGATTTTCACAGTCCATAAATACCCTCAGTGACACCTCAGTGACTTCCCTCACCCTCAGCTCCAAACAGGATGAAATAACAATAACACCTCTGTGCTCATCTTTAAAAAGCTAAAAACACCTTCTTGTAAACAGGTTTAATGATGTTACAGACAAATTAAGAGTTGCATTTTACCCAAACAAATCACTTTCACTTCTGATGTAATTCAGACGAATCTTGCAGTGGTGTTATATGATCAGCATTCTTGAAAACATTTTCTTTAGCACTTGTGCCAACTGTGTTCAGCATTAAAAACAGGTTTTTATCTGGCGCTGGCAGGCTTAACAGATTCCAAATGGGTGCTCGGATTGTTATGGGTAAATATATGATATGAGTGCTCTGCGTCTGTCATGGCTCTGATACTAATCTGTCTTGTGAAAATACAAGAAAACCTGAAAATATGTGTTTTATGTATGTTTACCTACTTAAATAATAAGATATCTAATGCCTCTACTGGGATAGGTTTTACTCTAAGCAACTCAATTGTTTGTTGACCTCATGCATACTCTAGATCTAGAAGGAGAAACCAACATTATCCAATTAACACAGAACTGCAGTCATATTTAGTCTAAAAGTATTGCTGTATTAGTTGCACTGCACATTAATATACAAAAACAAAGGCATTCATGGAGGACTTTGTGTATCAAATATTTCTATTTAGGAAAGTATCACTGATTATCTTTTTCATGGACACAGAGGTAGAGCTTTGATATCCCCGCAGGCTCTGTAACTGGTGTAACATTAGGCTGTTTTTCACTTCATGTTACTGTTTTTCATCTTCTTTCCGCCAGTAATCCATTTTCTTATTATTTGTTTTGCATACAACACATAGCTACACCCTCAGGCTACAAATGGTAATGTTGTTTGGCTTTTATTCTCCAAATGAATATTCTTGAGTCGGGAAATTAGAATTTCTTGTAACACGCATTCTGTTATTCTTTATTTTATTCGTGAAGTGAGAATAAATTTGATATATTGCGGTTCTTCGAAACACCTGAGGAGGAATAACAGTTATTTTACCACTCTTTGGCAGTTTAATTGTATGCACTGTGAATCATCACCCGCCACACACCCACCCGTGGCACACTGCAGGTCATCGAGCTTTAATTAAACACTGTACTTTGTTCAAGTGGGTTCACTGTATGGATCATTACTGCAATTATTCATGGTAGTAATACAAGATGATAGCAAATGGCACAAATATAATAATAACACAAAATGGAGCTGATGACATGTCTGTAGCTGTGAGTGTAAGAGAGGGGCACCCGTGAAAGCTACATGCGGAGATACAGAAAAACATCTGCAAATTAATCTTGCAAATTAAGTCAGTTGCTCTTTGTTGTAGAAAGGTTTCTCAAATAGATAGCTACTTTATTTGACTTGTTTTCAACAAACAGAAACATGGTTAAAAAGAGTTATTTTTCTTTGTTTTACAGCAAAGGTTTGCACGCTCAGATGAGGCCAATCCACGGTCTGAAAACAACACAGTGGAAGTTAACACTGCAAACTGTCGAATGATGAATTAGTGAAAAGAGCAACTGAAATGGTATTCTCCTTTGACTGGCAGCTTTCTCAACAGTAAGTTTTAAATTTATATTTACACTTACCTTGTATCTCCATGACAATTTATTGAAGTTCACCAGCTGATAAAGATCATGTAATACAGTTGAAAGCTCCAGAAAAAGCAAGTAAGTGGACGTTGAGTTAGGACTGTTTTGTCAAAAGTTGATTAATGTTTGTATTGATTGTCTACTCTGGAATTATATACTGTAGTGGTATTTAAATACTGTCCTGTAGCAGGAATATAAGAAGTACCAGTGATGGAAGAAGTTTATTAAGAAGTTCAATATGAACTTTTTTGGATTATGCTCAACATAGACATTTGCAATAAATGTATTGCAGATATGTTCAGTACGAATTTTATGTAATTAAATTTCCTCCTAATCATAACCCTAATGAGACAACATTGCCTAGGGTTCCCTGTGGCTTCCAGACCTATCTCCAGTGTCTGGCTGGTTGGGAGGAGTTAACAGGAAGAAGAATTACAGCTGAATTAAACGGTGGGTTAGCCGAATAAATAACTGACATCTCATGATCTTTTCCCAGGAAGCTGCCAAACCAGTTGCATGCCAACTGAAGAACACACACACACTGTAATATTTATCTGACAAATATATTTCCGTATTTATCAAATAATGTCTCAAGTGACTAACAAAACGTGAGTACAACTACTTATTCTCAATGTTCTGTGTGACATTTACTACATTTATTCTACTGTTGTCATTGGTCTAGTGTGTGGGAAACCCCAGCTTTCGTAAGATAAAACAAAAGGGGGAGGAGGTTTGGGCTTGAGCGTCATGTACAGGCATGCACTGTGACGTTAAGTCATGAGAAAGCAACAGTGGCGCTACATGGGTGCGGGGAGTGTTTCATTATGACTCATCTGGGCTTCCATATGGACACATGCAGGTGATCTGGGAACATTTTAGCCTACTGTAGACGGGAGCGACTTCCTTGTTACAATCAACATAAAAATTGTCTTGTAAACAAATAGATTACGATTATGTTATCCGTGAATAGCATTTTGAATAAACATAATCATCACTTTTAACCCTTTACTCACTCACTGTGCTTGGTTTTAAATAAAGTCTGCGACTGCATAAAAGCTTTCATGCAAAGATCTTAGAAGAGCAGGTTTTCCTGAGTGTCTTTGCTCAGATTTGCTTTATTCATTGGAACACAGTATCTGCATTAGTATGTTATCTCCTTGAGTAAATCATTACCAATTAAACAAATAGATCATGAAATGAGGTGAAACAAATAAGCCTCTTTGTCGATATATATGCTCAAAGGCGTAGAGGAAGTGGTTGTTGTGTAAAAAGTAAACATCATTATCAGTCAGGAGCTGACGTGCTGTAGATGCTGCATATTCTGCAGGTTTACAATAGTGTTGAACGATGAGGGATTACTATTTATAACCCACGGTAAAGGCTAAAGGTAAAAGGAATCTCTTTGTATCAGTAATTGCTGCAGAATTTGGCGTATGTGCCAGGTGCAAATCCTTGGAAATGGCCTTCATTACGCGGAAGCTTGCAGACTGTGGCTAAGAAGTGAGGATAATGACAGTGTGGGATTAACCCTGCTTCCAACTCTCTTTACTCCTCTTCCTCCAAGCCCTCCCTCCACAGCCGCCACCAGCCAACCCCTCCTCTCCCCATCCCTCACTTTGCAAAAGAGGCCCTTCTCTCAGACAATGTGAAAGCTTGCCGAAGGGGTTTTGATCATCCTGTGATGCGGCGCTGTGTGACAGGCCTCAGACACAGATATTTAGTTTCCCACTCAAAGATCCCCAACTCAGGAGATTAGTGGAAAAAACTTCTGACACAGCTGCAGTTGAAATATTTTACTACACTCCAACCAGCCGTTACCTTTATCTCCACCTCAAAAAGGGAACTGGATGCTTGGATGTGTTTGTATGTGAATGTGAGTGCGCCTTTTTAAAAAGTGTTTTTCATCTTCTCTCATTTTTTGCCGGTACTTATGCTCCCCCCTCTTCTCAAAGTCAGGCCAAGGTTTATTATGAGGTCTGAATCAGCCAGCATGTTCTATTTAAAAACGAAGTTTTCAAGCATATGAAAAGAGGGATTAGTGGTTATTTGGTGTGAAAAATGTTTTGGAAAATCCACTTGAGTGCATTCTAAAACTCTCCCCAATCACAAAAAAGGGAATTCAAATAGCAGGTCTTGCATCAGGGCATGTGGTGATCTTGAAAGCAGTAAAAGCATTTTCTATTTCATAGCCAGCTCTGTTTATTGAGCATGTTATGTATTCATTAAAATAAAAAACCTGCAAGAATGTGCTGTCATAATTAAAAGTGTCAGGATGAAGGTTTGTATTGTTCATGTTTGGAAAATTGTAGTTGGTTCAAAAGAAAAGTAGATATTCATGGATAAGTTAGGGGTAGATATAAGGCACTCTAGAAATGTGTTTACAGTGTAAATACCTGAAAACATGAGACGACATGTCAGGTTGAACCCAGAACAGATGTGGAACTCAAGAGTCAGATGTTCGGGTAAATCATGGTCGGCTGTAAAATGCATTTCTGCAACACCATGCGATTATGAAATTGAAATGCTTTTTTGTTTCTTTCTTTTAAGGTTTATTTGCTTAAGTTAGTTCCACTAAGAACAAAAGGCAAAAACAACGAAGACAACAGCATGTAGGAATTAAAACATACTTCAAGGCGGTTCCCTTTAAAAATTCGTATTTCACCATGATGAATGTACTGAAAACAGACTGATATTTGTTTGATTTACTGTATTTGATTTATTTAATGTTAATAGAAAAGCCCCTGTGTTTAATAATTCTGTAAAAGTAACACCTTCTGTTCAGCGAGGTAGAACACGGCATGAGGCTCAGCTCCTGTCCAGCCCATGAAACATAGACCGAGCAGGCTGCAGGAAGTTTTACTCAAAACCACGACACCTAATCTACCCTAATAATCAATATACATTGACCTGTCTATATGCCCATTTTTGTAGTGAAATATTTTATGAAACTTGAAAAGAGCTGTAGTCTGAAATAAAGACATTTATTGTTTTTTTATTCTGAGCATGGAGGTTGACGGATACACAAAAAACTTGCAAATATAGATAAAATTATTACAAAAATTATTTTAAATGCAGATGTTCAAAACCATGAACACTAACATAAAAAATAGAATTACACACGGCAACACAAACAAGATTCTATGCATAAAACTGAAGCAGATAGAATGGAAACACTACGTTAACATATCTTATTTTTATCTACTGAGTATGATTATTGTTATCAGCATATCGCCTTCCCTGACGTCCCACAGGGAGGACTCATCTGCTGTAAAGACAGAGTTGTGGAAAGATCAGCTAGAACATGTACAAAGCATGCTGTGAAATACTGAAAAATGGGACAAATTAAAAACAAGTTGATAAATAGCTGATTAGAGTTTAACAGAACGTGTCACCCTAATATAAAGAGAAATACAATGGTCATCTAAGGATATCAACATAAAAATTATCTTAAATGTAAAGATTGGTTATTGCTTATTATATTTATCTGTCATGAAAGTGGCATGGCATGTGATTCACTTTGTGTCATTGTAACATGCATGAAAAATTACTTAAAATTCTATCAAAATAGATGCCAATTAATTTTCTGTTAAGCGCCTGATTGATTAATTTACTAATCACTTCAGCTATACTTGTATATACTGGTGGGTAGTTTCATTTACAACAAAACACCCTATCTTATAAGTTCTTCATATGTTTAGTATCTAAAAATCTTAAAGTAACTAGTAACTAAAGCTGTCAGATATAAGTAGTAAAAAGTACAATATTTCCCTCTGAAATGTAATGGAGTACAAGTAGAAAGTCGCATGAAAAGAAAACAAGCACAAGTACCTTAAATGTGTATACAGTACTTGAGTAAATGTACTTAATTACATTCCACCATTGGTTTTGTGCTCAGGCTAAACCTTGTGACACTATTTCATACCTTATACATGGTGTTGAAGCTACTCTTACTTATCACTGAGTGTGTTTCAAGGCGTCAGAGAGAGGTGAAGAGCCCTGAAGATTTGTGTATCAGATTCAGATCAGAAGTAAGAAAGGAGGGAGTGGTGAGTCGAGTGCCACTGTCAGTAGAGGCCGAGTCATTTTGGGATATTACAAGTGTGTGTGAGGCACGGAGATTGACGAGATTCTGACAAGGGGAAATAGAGGATAGTTATTCAGTGTTTGACTTTTGAAGGGGAATTGCTGGAAATAGAGTATGTGTTTTACAGGGTGAGGCGGTATGAGAGAGTTCCTCTCAGATGTTTCTGCTGGAATATGGACATGTTGTTGCAAAGTGTAGAGGAGTCAGAAGATATTGGAGATGAGGGAGAGGACTGTTGCTATGTGGAGGAGTGCAAAGAAGACCAGAGATATTGTCATATGCTGAAGCTGCTAAAAGAATGGAGAGAAACGACAAAATGGTGGCAGTGCAGAAGGAATGAGAGCAGGAGAGAAATGGAGCAGATCAGAATACCTCATGGACAAGAAAGGATTTTTGGCATTTATTGCCATGGTTATAAATTGCGCTATTGAAGTGAGGGGGAAGTCGGAAAGGATTAATATGGTGTCGGAAGCTGCCAGGAGATTCTTGAACATTGTGGACATATCTGAAGAAGATCTAGATACTCTACTGAAGGATTATCACCAACTCAGACAATTGGGTCTGGGTTATAGATAAATAATGTCGTGAATAGGATTACGTTGGGTGAACACTATATATCGTTTACAAAGGGAGGCAGCAACAATTGAGTAGGTAGTGGTAATCCAACTCATATGGAAACGCCATAAAACTAAACAGAAGAAGAATACAGACGTGACAGAGTTTTTCCATTTGCTGACTAAAAAACAAAAACAACTTATTATGAATGTTTTGATACAGAACGGCTATAGAGGTGATCAGTTTATTATTGTAGCCTTTAACAGCTGTGCAGTGTAATGCCAAATATACAGGCTGAGAAAAATAACTGAAAAACAACAAAAGAAGGTCTTCCAGTGGCAGTAATGCCCAATTTAATAAGCCATAGTCCTGTTCTTATTTACAAAAATGTCTGTATTTAAATGTGTGTAGCCTACATGCTGTATAAAAATGTATGAGGAACATTTTGTTTACAAAAACAAAAAGAAACAAACTTTAAATGGGATTTATATCTTGTTATCTGCCGGGACAGATGAGCAGACACTAAGATTCATCAATTTGCGTGAGGAATATGACCACCTTCTCACAGGTGTGAAGCATTCCTCAGCTGAGGCCTTTATGTGAGTGTAGTAATGATGAATTACACTTGTTAACGACTTAGTGGCACATGTTTCACTATGCAAATCAAAAGAAAATTCAAACAGCCATTTCTGCAAGATTGCATCTTGTTTTATCGTGGAGTATTGTGGATTCTTTCCAGACAAATTCTCCAGTAAAATAAAGCTAAATGGTCTTGTGTCGAGAGAGTCAGCCAAAAGGAAATGGGAACCTTAAAAGGAGATACAGGGTAAAACAATAGATGGCTATTAAGTGATATTCTGTTCAGTGTGTGCTTGGTGACTCTGGGTTGGGGTGGCTTTGAATGTCACTGATGTTAAAAATGTTTTTCATTAGTAATCTCTCAAAGGGGTTCTTCGTAATTTGTTGTCACCTTTTTAAGGCTTTGTTTAAACAGGGTCTCATTCTTCCTGGCATGGTAACGGCGGGTGGAGAAACAACAGCAAGCTGGAAATTCTTTCCTGCCATGCACAGTGCCATGAGAAACAAACATAGCATTCAACCAATAAACCTCATAGCCAGTGTGAGGGGATTTACCTCAGACAGTGAGGAAAGTCCTTCTGATCCAGGACACTGCAGTGCTGACCCCTCCACAGCAGAGCGCTCGGCCAGAGCCACTGGTATCACCGTCTGCAGCCGCCTCATCCAGCCGTGCCTCATACAGACAAGCGTCCCATAAAAAAAACAAAACAACAAATGCAAAGGAGGACTAAGAAGAGAGGAGGCAACAGAAATGACAAGAGCAACTAGAAAAATGAATTTCCTTATTTAGCAAAAATTGACTTGAAGCCGTGTAGTTTATTTTTTAATACAGAGCTGTCCTTGTGATTGTTTATCACCATTATTGTTTCACTTGTTATTTATAAAAGACAACCAATCAATTACGTTGCTGAAACGCAGAACAAATAACAAATTCCAAGGCATGAAAACAAAGTTTGTTCCTGAGTTACCTCACGTTACACAATGAAAGGTGTACACAAGAAGAAAAAAAAACCAACTGATAACACAGTTTACAGGCCTGGATGTAATCCTGGTCTCTCAGCATGATTGGAAGCTGAACTGGTGCTGAAACCTGGGCAGACAGTCTTTCCCTGATGTGGAAACCACTTGTTTGTTTGAAGTCCACATGCTCTTGTGGCAGAACGTCCTCCTCCATGGTATCTCCCACCACGACACAAACTGCATATTGTGCAGGAAGGCACAATCAGGGATGACCTCCACCTTGTTTTCATCGCACTAAAGTCCCTGCTCCAGCACAGCTGATTCAAATGATCAGCACCTTCTGAACTCCTGACTCTGCATGATAACGAGCTGATCATTTGCTGTGTTGGAGCGGGGAGAGATCTAACACATGCAGGAGAGGTCTGGGACATGCCGCTGTAGAGCAGCCACCTCAACTGTTGGGGCAAGTAAAAAGGTAAAAAAATTAATAAAAAACCCATCGGCGTCCGCTCTCGTGTTCGATTAGGCTACATGTGCACGTGCCGCATCGATCACCTGCTGATTTGAACGTTTCCGGTGAACACGTGACAGCAGGTAGGCTGAAGCGCGCCAGGGCCCAGTCCCAGGTGAAGACGGTGGACATTTGCGTTCAGCCGTGTTTACTAACCACGCTCCCCTGCCAACAGTAGAGGCCTCCTGTCCTGCTGTGGACAGACCGGACTCTTCACCGCCCGACACCTGAGGCGATCACAGCTCCACGCACAGGTGAGTCTGTGTTACTCTGACGCAGATCTGCTCCTGGTTGCTGTGTGCTAGCTGTTGGTGTCTTCTGCTGCTGCTGATCTCAAGTGTGGTTTTAATTGTGGTTTAATGTGCATCACTCATGTTTGATGGTTATGTGTGTTAACGGGCTGAGCGGCCTGTTGCGGTCTATTTATTGGGTTGTTGCATTGTTTTGTTTTGAGAGGGAATCTTCTGGCTCCCTGCAAACTGAGGTGCTGTGTATGTTTGTCAGTGGTGGGGTGTAGTACATGTACTCAAATAGGCCCAGTTGTACTTGTATTCGAGTATTTACTTTTTACTCCTGCATATGTGACAGTTTTAGTTACTGTTGAATACAGTTTTTCATTCCCTTCCTGTTTGTTGTCACAAAGTTGAAAACTTGACTTCTTTTTTAGAGATACGTGGTTCTCACAGGACAGCAAACATATACAATTTATACAAACATGATGATCTTACAGAATATGATGTATCGCTGTAGATTAAACTATCTGACAGTATGTAAAGTAGTTCAAATAAGCTCAACTTAAACATCTAAAAAAGTACAATACAGCGTAAATATTAATGCACCTGTGATATTAATACAAAAACATCAGATGTATAATAGTAAAACTCTGACATGAACAGTTTTTCTGCAGAATGAGCACTTTTACTTTTGATACTTTGAAATCTTGCTGATAATGCTTACATACTTTTTCTAAGTTTTGAATGTAGGGCTTTTACTTTAGTGGAGTATTTTCAGTGTAATATTTTTTTTTTTACTTAAGTAGTGGATGTGAATACCTCTACCACCACTGAGGTTTGTCAAGCGTCACATATTTCTGCATCAAAGTGATGAATTAACTTCCTTTGCCAAGTATTTCATTTGCTGGGTTAGACAAAAACAGCCAATTCTATCTGGTTATATTATTGGAAAGATATTTATATTTTCATATTAATATAATTTCCTTCACACACTTTATATTCCGTATATAAATATTACATTTATACTCAAGGTAACATGTTTCTGTGACAGCTTGCTTTACCATTCTTCCTATCATAACATCTAAACTGCTGAGCTCCTGTTCTTCTTTTCTTTTCTTTTTAATCATGTGTAAGGTAATAATCATCTTTTGATTTGTTTGAACCCTGAATTTCTGTCATTACACAAATTCCATTTATTGATTAATCAGCCAATCCAATCCGTTCCTTCATTCTTTTGTTTTTGAAGATAATTTCTGCTAATTAAGTTATTATTGGTGCCGTTCCTTGGCTGTCACAGTTGACAAGTAATGTATTGAAAATAATTGCTTACAAAGAACTTTAAATTAACACAGTGCTGTCCTGTATTGATCGTGAAGACAAGTCAAACATTCACACAATGAGAGAAGCAGCATTTTGGGCTTGCTTGCTTTGTGATAATTCCTCCACTTTGTAGTAATGGTATCAAGCTGTTTCACGCTCCTTTTTATACTAATGGCTCGAGTTTCTGTAAATTGCAGAGTATTTTTATTGCTGTTTGTTATGGAGACATGAGACATTAGTAGGGTGGGAGGTTCAGTTCAAAGTTGTGCAACTTGTGTTAATGAAAAGTGTCAAAATGTAGTGATGTAGGGAAAGTGTATAAACAGGAGTGGACACGCTATGAGAACAACATGTCGATAAAGTGGCAGAAGTTGCTTAACATGCGTTCTAAAACTTGTGGCTACCAGCTTCAACACAAACAATATGTTTGTATGATGTGTTTTGACTGAGACTCCACATGCCCGGGAGCTCGCTGTCAGCTTCAAAAGATGGATACAAAAAGCTGTTTCTGTGCATAAAAGCAGCATTGCAGACTGTGCAGGGACGAATTATAGCCTTGGATTGTCAAACATATCAGTCAGTGTGGCATTTTGATTGAGAAATGAAAAGGATCCTGTGGACAGCTGAAGGTGAAGCTACTTTGAATAATTTATGTCTTGACGTGTTGTCATTTGATGTGATAGGATGTAGGTGGGTTGAAATTTTGGGGATACGTGAAAATCTGCACCGCCAGTATCTTAAAAATTAGTCATATCACACAATAAAAAAAAAAAAGTGAGTATAGAAGGAAGTAGAGGAATATTCAGGACAGAGTGTGTGATGTATTAAAAACTCACACAGGGCCAGCAGTTTCAAAGAGCTTTACCGTACACCTTGAGGCGACAGGGCAGGAATGGAGTGTTAAATTGGCCAAATCTTCGGGCAAATAGTGTGGCCACAGAGGGCAGCAGTTAGGAGTCCAGGGAGGCCACTTACAAAGGCCAGCTGTCATACAGAGGTGTGCCGAGAAGAGAGAGAAAATCAATGGCCATAATAGCTCAATAACAGTGCGGCGATGGAGGTGTGGGGAGAGGTGACAGGGGTCACAGCAGACACAGTGAAAACGTATTTGCTCAGTGTACCAGGGCAGTTTGCATTTTTGTACATACTGTACAGGTAGAGTACGACCGAACCACCACCTCTACATTAAAAGATAGTTTCACAGTTTTTCAAGTATGTGCCCATATTACATTGAAACAGGTATTTCTTGCTGTAATCAATCAAGAAATCCCTTCCTGATGTACCTCCAGTGTAAGCTATAGGGAACAAAATCCAGTCTTTTGAGTACAAAATTCCCTCAGTGTTTTTTTGTTGATCTGCATTGAAGGACGGTAACGGAAAGAGAGAATTTCCTTCTTAAACAGTTGTAACTTTAGAAGATACCCATTTGATTTGTCACACTGCAGATGCCTTGTACAGTATTATATTAAGGTAAACTCTGGAAAATGAGAACTGTGAATTTTGTCTCCCATCTCTTACGTCGGACACACATTAAGAAGGGAATCTCTTAATGGCCAGTATGAACAGGAGGAAGGATTTTAATGAGCAAAACCAATGTTTCAATGTTCGTATGAGCACCTGACTTGAAAAACAGAGAACCTTTTGAACTGAAACCAGCTGAAGGAATGTGGTTTGCTTTCGCATTAAGTTGGAGGTTACTTTTACTTTGTTACCACAGCTTGTGTTAATTTCTCACAGCCGTCTGTGCCACCAGTCACCCTGATTTACTTAGGAGCCAGAAGAACTGGTATCCTAGCAACAGAAGCAGATACCCGTACTTTGTTTGTTCTGTCACACAATGTGTTTGTGTGTGTGTGTGTGTGTGTGTGTGTGTGTGTGTGTGTGTACATGGTGTGTGCAAGCTTTTGTACAATGAGCATGTGCATGTGTGTATGCATACATTAGAAACGTATGTGTGTGCGTGAGCTTCCCTATAGCAACCTACTGTTGTAATGCAAACCGACACCTCACTCCTGCCTGTAATGGCTCAGGATTTATTGGCTGGAGGAGAAAACTGTTTACATAGTGCCCTCCACTGTTACCAATGGCCATGATAATGCTGTCAGACAAGGCTTAGCGAGCCCATTCCTCTGTCTCACCTCACTTGATAGTGTTTACACACTAACTTTAAAATGTGCTCCGTAGCGCTGCATGCCAAATCTGATCCAATCCTACAAAAGACCTGCCCTCAGTGAGGTCATTGGTGGAAGGATGCCTGCTCAACCTTTACAAAAAATCTAAACATTCCCAGTGTGGATGTTTTTTTTTTTTTTTAAATCGAATTTACAACAACTGGATCTAATAAAGTGTAGAAGATGAGGTGGAAGGCATCCAACAGTCCCTGTGAGGGATGCTGTGTGCTTTCATTGGGTCTAATTGAATTACTGATATACCCCTTGGAACCTCTTTAGACGTCTCAGAGCTGCCCTCATCAGCTTTCTTAAACGTAATTTAGATTTATAGTATTAAACCTTGTCACAGATTTCAGAAATGGATGCAGCTTAAGTATGTTTTAATGTAAGATGAGGAGTTTGATACACAATTTCACAAAGCAGATCCCTTAAAGATGTAATTCCTCATGTAAGATGAGGTGAAGTAAGGCCATAATCGTTTAAATGTACTCCACCGATTTAGCATTGCACTTATATAACATTGTCGGACTAACGATAGACAGATTTCACTTCTTACTTCAGCCGTGACCGACGCTTAATCAAAGAACAGAACTTGAGGCAATTAATCAGACTGTGTAGCTCCATTTGGAGCCCCAAAAGGCTTTATCACTCACATATACAACTTTTTTTTCACATATATAATAATACTCTACAACAGCATTTCCCAAACTTCTCCTGGAGGACCCCTTGTCCTGCATGTGTTAGATCTCTCCCTGATCCAACACAGCTGATTCAAATGATCAACTCATTATGAACTCTATAAGTTCAACACTGGGTTGGATGGAGTCAGCATAGCTTGTTACTAGAATATGTAATGCCGCTTTTAGTTTATCATGGGCATTTTATGCTTTTTATTAGACTGAAATAGTAAAGATGACATGAAATGAGGGAAAGAGAGTTGCGATTCATGGCAGTTTCGGCCTTTTAACCACTAAGGCGGGTGAAGTGGGAGACATCTTGCACAAAGCATTGTTTCAATTAGGGAAAAGGAGGAGATATGGTTTTAAGAATCTCCAGATGGTTTATTGCACACCGTTATTGTAAAACACATCATCATAGTATTTTAGCAAGTCGTTTTCTGTGCCCAGACCTAACCATAACAGTGTTGTATCAGAAAACTGTGTTAGAAGACACTGACAAGCAGTGTTGTCCTGCTGATAGTGGCATCAGATCAGAAAACGTGTGCGTTCTGGAGGGCAGTTACAAATGACATATTTTGTATTTTGGAGGACTTATCTATACCAAAAGCTGAATTGTGCAAAAATAACCATTGTACACCTGGCAATACTGCAAGCATCAATGGGCAAAATGCATGTAAATAAGAACCATGGGTATCACTGCAAAACCCGTGACTCAATCCTGGAGATGCTGTGCAGCTATGTTTCTCACTTAGTGAAGTATCCATCTGCTGTAACCAAGTAATAATGACTTTGATGAGAAATCTGCACAACACAAGCAACACAACAAACATGTAGATGAAAGTTCCCCAATCCTCAAACTGAGCGCATTCCCCTTTAAAGATGATTTTCAGACAAAGATGTTAACACAGCTGGAAAACAGCCGGCAGGGATCTCTATTCTCTTGGACCAATCATCTGTTTTTATCTTCAGTGCCACCCTACTCCAACTCCCTGTCCCCAACACAGACTTTGTCCTTATAATTGAAACAGTGTGAAGAAATGTGATTTCTGATAAGGTTAATCTTCACAGCGATTAAGCTCCTATAATCTCACAGATGGAGGGGATCATATGTTTGATGTCTGAGATAACAGGCTGGGTACAGAAGAAGCCCACGTTTTTTGTTTTTTTTTGTTTTTGCACATACACACATACAAACATTCATGGTTATCTCTCTTAAAATGTAACAGGGCATACCTAGTATGATTGCTAACATCTGTTCTTGTTAAATTGCAAAGAAGTTTTATTGATCGGGTGCTGAGGCCACATTCTTTCGCAATTTACTGCTGTGGGAGGAAAAAGCAGAGGGTGTTGGCTTTTAAGGAGGATCACTAGTTCAGGTAGTTAATGCCCACGGTCTCTCTTTTTTTTCCCCTTCCCTTTTAAATCTACCAGGAGGGCTATGCGAAGAGAATTCAAATGAAAACGGACTCCTCTGCCTCCTCTATAGTCCAGTCAGCAAGGTCTGGGAGCTTTGTGTGATTTAAGGAGCATTGTGCAAGGGCCAAATTGGCTGCAGATGGGTAGGGGGTCTGCAGCTTCATAACCTCACAGCTTATATGTATGGATTATCTGAGGTAAGAGCGCCATAAATTACGCATGGGAGCTTTCTTATACTCTGACCTGGCAACCCCAACCTGCCTGGTGTAATGGGATAGCTTGGGGAGCTGGTGGTTTCAATTAAGGAATGCTGGCTTGGTGATATCATTCTCCAAATACCTGACTCCTAAACACAACCAATGCATGTGAAATGGCTGCTTTGTTTGAGTTAAGTGTTTAGTTGATGAGGATTGGTTTCTCATTCCTGTATTGATCTGTCTTACTAACATCCATTAGGGATTTAGAGTGCAGAAAACCTACTACTACTTTGATGAATATATTTTTTGCATAAATGATAAAAAAATAAACATTTTAAATGCCTTTGTTCTTTTTTTCAAAAATCCACATTCATTTTAATTTTTTTTTTTTTTTTATGATTTCATATTGTTTGTTATTCCATATTTCTATTTTTAAATAACCTCACCATTTAACAACACCATTTCCCATAAGCCCCTCCACCTTATTAGGTTAAACGTCACAGCATCTGTGAGTGGAGGAGCCGCAGCTCGTTCAGACATGTCTGTACTAACAGCATGACGGAGAGAACCAAACACTGTACACGTCTTTAGACAACAAAGATTAGAACTAAAAAGTTGGAAAAATAACTTTGGAGGACAGTGTTGGTGGATACTGTCATGATGATGCCGGTACATTTTCATGTGCATTGTAGTTCTATTGTTTACTTAGGAATGAATATTTTAACTTTGCGAAAAATCACAAACTCTAAAAGCAAGTGCTGTAGAAGACACCAATTTGTCCCTGATAAACACCAGGAACACGCTTACATTTTTCAGAAAGATGAAACAGATGAAAGAAACGCTGAGTGAGTGATGGCACTGACTTTACAGAAGCTAGTGGAACAGGACATCAGGACTGCAGCTCTCAATAGAAGAGAGAGGGTTTAGTGTTCGTGTGGTCATTTGTCAACATATCTGGACCCATGAAAAAGACTCAAAGCAACAGGTAGTCTTGTTGTAACCTCAACACTCAGTAACACAGGGATTTCCAAAACACAGATGGGACCAAACAAAGGCGGAAATGCTTACATGAACACTTGGGGTATCAATGAATCTTGGTTTTAATCACACCCAAAATAAAGACGACTGTGGAGCGGCATGGGCGTCGTTTCGACAGTGAATCTTATCAGGGAGTTTAGGAGGCGAGCCAGACAGCCCATGTACCTAGTGTGAACTAGTCACTGGCAATAAATCATTGGACACTTCTACCCAGTTGGGGCCTGAATATGCCAGGAAACAGTTGTTTCCTTAAATTCTGCTCAATCTGATGCAGAGATAACAAACTCTCTCTACTGCCAACAGCACACGGCGCCAGAAATTTATTGCAGCATTTTGTCAAAACAAAATATTTGCAGAAAAGTGATAAAAAGGTTACTGTGAAAGGTTATTGCAGTTTTTTTGGCAATGTTTGCTTTATTGAATTTTCTCAAGGTTAATTCAAAACAGCTTGCTTACTTCAACACATTTTTTTTCCCCCCAAACATTTGAAGTTTAATTGACACTTTATGCTGAAAAGCATGTGGTGATTTGGTATAAATACCTTACATATTCACTTAATGTCTGCAAACATCTAATATGAAAATAGTTCAATTCATTGTCTAGTTATAAAACAAAACCCAATTTAATCAGAAAAGAGTATTTGCAATGAAAATAAAGTGGAGGATTGCATAATATCAAGCAAAAGTGTTCTCTGTAAGATCAAGGCGACAGTTTAAAATTGTATCATTTACAGAAATTGCTACTCGAGCCTAGATGTGATAGCTTGGAGTAAACATGCCAGATCAAACACTCGTGGTCAGAGATGGGAAGTCTGAACGCAGCAGAATAACAACTCAGGATGTCATCACCTCTTCTGAGGTCTGCTGTCTCATTATGGGAGACATGCTAGTAGTTAAATATCTGCAGAACAGTCGGCGAAAAAGGCATACTCCAACATTTTGGGAATGTGTTTATCTACGCTGAACGCAAAGAAAAAAGGGCGAAATGTTTAGTGTAGCACCATTAAAGGTGAGTTCCAACAATGACAAAGCTGTAGTATTTTCATTTTATGTATGTAATAACATATAGAAATGGGAAAACAAGATTTTAATGTGTTTTTACATTTTTTTTTATCTGTTATTATCTGATTTGTTTTGCCATTTGTGCTTGCAAAACGAGTCATTTTATCCATTATCAAATACTAATTGTTTGGTCCTAAAAATAACTACACCGTTTTTTGCTGTTTGCAAATACTTATTTCTTTGTGTAAACATCATATCCTGGTTTCAGAAACTTGGATAAGCTGCTTTGATCAGGTTTCAGATTGATGCCTATAATGTGCAGAGGTGTCTCAATTCAAATTATGTTTTAATTAGTCAGTAAAACACAAAATAGGATGATAAACACTGTCATGATTAGCAATGAAGTAATGCTGAGGATGAACTGTATAGTTGCTCTTGTCAACCATTACTGATGATTAGATGTACTGTGCAAGGCAAATCCAGCAGAGCGGTCAATGCTGCGGCGTGCGTGCAGGCAGCCAGAAACCATTCATTCTCAACTGCTGAGGTAACCCAGTGAGTACAAAAACACCAGAGTGACTGTCTGAGAGGTTGAGGACACAAAAACACACCACACAGACTCAGATCAGAAACTTGAATAATGGATGGTGAACGGACTGCACTTATATAGCGCTTTTCTACCTTTGGGGACAAAGCGCTTTACAAATAGCCTCTCATTCACACACACAGAAGCATGCACTGCAAGGCGCTGCCCTGGGACCTGTGGGACCCGTGGAGCGGGGATCGAACTGCCAACTGTCTGATTAGTGGACAACCCCCTAACTACACAGTCTCTTTCATGGCTCATGGCTGAGCATTATGATGTAATACCTCCTAATACATGCACGCATGGGGTGTGTGTGTGTGTGTGTGTGACATTTGACTGCAGAGACAGCAGACTATGACGGCATGTGACATCTCATCAGTGATGAACAGGGGCGTCATGTAATTGGTGAAATGGGATACATTACGTAACATTCCTTTCTCTTGAAATTCAGAGCTGCGAGCTGCAGAGTTTGTGATTGCTAGACCACAGAGGAATGTACTGACATGCCCTCAACCTCTCCTTGTTCACAGTCATTAAGTTAAAAGAAAACAAAGCTGCAAAAGTCACCATGCAGATCAACAGCGGTAATAGTTACATGCTTGTTTGACAGCTATATGAAAAAGTCACATAGTTGACCTTTTACGTTCTCGCTGTAGAAAGTGCCAAATCCCCCATAGTAAGAATTGCTGTAACGGGAAAGAAAATCAAGATTAATGCTGTTCAGCACACAGGTGTAACAAGATTTAAACTGAGCAAAAGCTGAGCTGACAAAAGCCCTGCACTAATCCTGTTAATTTTAACAAAACGAGTAGCTGTGGGCTGTGACAGTGCGTGTGATTTGTCTCCATAAAAGTGAGAGGAAAAGAAAGGTCAGTTTCTGTTGGGGGATCATTTAAATCTATGGAAACCAAACACACTTTACAGAACTAAATGACATGCTAGCCAATTGCAATCAGCGTCGAGAAAGTAATCAGCGCTTGATTAGATGTAATGCTCCTCGTATTGATCCCCCTCTGCACCAGGAGGGCGCTTCAGATGCTCTGAATGAGAAGTGTTCGATCACTCGGCGAGGTTAAACACAGGCTGTTACCACAGAGTGAATTGCCTTGGACATCAGTAATGACATGCAGGGATGAGATAACTGCCTGTGATTCGTGGCTGAATCAACCTTTTCCCCACTTCTGCCAACATGTTGCTGATATCTGTCGGAAATGTGTCAGGGTTTTTTTTTTCTTTCTTTCTTTCTTTTTCTGTGTCAAAATTGATTTTTTTTTTTTAAGTGCCTGGCAGACAAATCTTTGACACAGAAATCTCACTGCTGCTATGATTTGACAAGACACTGCAGAATAAAGCGTGGCCAAGAAAAAATAAATATTGTGATGGCCCTGGATAGAAGGATTTGCAGAGAATAATTTACTGCAGCTCAGGGATTTTTTTCTGTTTTGTTGTTTTGTGGAAACATGCTGTCATTCTGGCAGGTGTGAGAAAAGTTAAGTTGCAACATGACTTCAGGCCACCGGCTTCTCACACTGTTGATCACAAGAAACTTTCTTTCCCTTTGCTGAAAATTAACAATTGCTCTTCCCTGCAATGAAGCCACATCTATTTTTAACAAAGGGACAAAATCCATGAACGTTTCAGCAGATTAAATGAAAGTTTCAGAGCTAATTTGGAAAACATATTTTTGTGTTAAACTCTGTCTCAATTAATATTGAAGCACAGGAGTTCATATTGCATACAGTGTGTTTTTGTTAGAATTGGTTATTTGTCATGCAGTAGATTTGAATTGCGCCATAGCTGTGTGGCATTAATTATCAAGTGTTATCAATTCATGTGATTATGTTATTGTCCATAAAACATTTTATTGTTATCAGAAAAATAGAAAACAAACTGTAAGGTGAGACAGACCTGAAGACCAGCTAAAAACCTACGAAAGCAATAATAAAATTTTCACAAAACACATTCCTTCACAGTTTTAGGTTATTCCTGACAATATATATTGTGTCTCAAAGAGTAAAGGCATGAGAAATAGCAGGTAAACCTGAGAGCAACTCTCCACTTCTAAACCGATTAGGGCAAAAACTCCTGATCTTGCAATCCTCAGGACCTTGTTCGGACCTCATCAGCCCCGACTCACACAGAGCATGACAAGTGCTCTTCTTCAAACGACCCATATGTCCCCTGTAAGGTGAGGCTGGTCATCTCATCTGAGAGATTAGAGCAGGCTGCAGAAGTAGGATTGGTCTGGGGTGGAAAAAAAAAACTCACTTTTCTCAGTGTGTGGTTGTGTCACTGCAGTTTATGAAAAAGGAAGAAAAAAAAAAACCCTGTGATGGTGTCTTTGAGGGGTGTCCAGTAGCAGATATGGCAGCATCCAGTGGGGTGCCATTTAGTTTGTTGCTATCTTTGCCCTGCACAGGTGGGTGGTGGTGCAGATCTCTCTCTCTCTCTCTCGCTCTCTGCTTTCTCCTCTGGGGAATCTTTAGCTGGCCGAGGTTTGATATGGCAGAGCCCCAGCCAAAGTAATCACAGCTCAGACAGAGGGTGTGTGTGCAAGCCTTCACCCCAGTATCGAGGGATTTGGGAAAAGTTGTCTCAAGGGAAGGTGGGGGGGGGTTGGGGGTTGGACTCCTGGCGAGTATCGTTTCATAGACAGATGATATATGTGGAATGGGATCAAAAGGGAGGATTTTGGCCGAGCGGTGGTTTTCACAGTGGTGTGCCTCTGAGTAGCTCAGTTTCTCAGCCGGTCTGTGTTTTTGTCATCTTTTTTTATCTCTTCTTCAAACTCTTAGTCTTTGTGATCTCTTCCTCAATCCAGTCTTTTTCATCTGAGCTATTCTCCCTTTATTCTCGCCCCGGTTTTGTCTGTGAGAGGCGGCAGTGCCGGGGCTTTCAGTTTGGATGCCCCTGCTCAGGGCTTGTCCACGGGCATCAAATCAGCTTTACTCAATTCTGCTGACGGCTCACTCTGAACTGTCAACAGTTGCTTTTCTCCTCATTCACCAACACAGTCAGTAATCACCCTCATCATCACCCTCACTATTATTACCATCATCAATGCTATCGCCATCATCTTCAGTCATCAGGCCTATTTTGACCACTCATTCTGTCTTTCCTTCAAAACACTCTGCAATTTAGAGTCATTTCCACACTATTACAGACTGATTCTGACTATAACTGCACACAGAAAAATACTAAGGAGAAACGCATTTCCAGATTTTCAAGCAGCACTTCTGAACAAAACAACAACAAAATGGTGGGTTGTGTGCAAATTGCAGTTTTAGCATGTCTAGGCAAACACTTTAACTACTCCGCATTCACCATGTGCTGCACCTGTGGAATCTGTTTACAGCTTTCAAACCAGCAGTCATGTTGACAAGAGGTGAAATTATCTGGCATGAGGGATAAAATGGCACGTGCTATTGCTTAGTGCTGCACTCTGTGGGCAATGGGCAAGAAATAACAAATTTGCTATCTATTGTCGCCTCAAGTATTTTCCTGCTCATTGACAACACAGCTTTGTGTGCCATTATAGCCCAGGCTTGAGGAAGAAACTGCAAGACATTAGTTGCTAATTTAAGACCGAGCCTCATCCAAAGCTGAAATGGTGCATAATTGCACAGTGGGGAGTGTTGTATACCAGAGAGAGGAGCAGAGGGCTGTTCTGAGAAGTTTTTCTATCAGCGCTGCCCAGTAGAGATTCACTCTGTATACTTTCAGTATCATCTTATAAACTGGTGTGGTGTAATATTTATTTTATATTTGAATAATACACATACACTTTCTGATCAATTTTGGATATCTGTTGATGAGTACTAATCTGACTACTCTCTTTTTTTTAAATCAAATTTAAAATCTGTGTACCTTTTATGCTTGGAACTCACTCTTATGTAAGGTAACATGAGGCCAGGGATTTCTGTGGCACTAAAAACTGAAGGGTATCAGCAGGTCTTATTAAAGTCTTTAAAACATTGAATTTAGTTCCCTCAAAAAAAGCATAGCAGGTATTAAAATGCCGTGGACAGTAACTGTAGTTATACTCTCTTTGTGTGTGTGTCCGGGCTGTCATTATACATTTATAACTACAAGTGCGACTGCTGCTACAGTGGATTGCTTGCAAGAGGCTGTTCAACCCTTTTTTGTGAAGTTTCATTCGTCACTTTAGCAACCACGACAGTCTGTTGGTAGCCACAGTAGCTAGGACACTCAATCACACACTTAATTCACGATTCCTAAATAATTATAGGTCTTTTTGTTCCTACTGTTTTTTTTGGTCATATTCTTTGACTGCATGACCATGAAAATGGATCTTAAATGGCACTGAGCCACCAGCCAAATCATGTTATCGTTTTAAAAAAAATTCTACCAAATAATTTGATTTAATGATACATTTAATTACAAAATGAGTAGAGATTTATGTCAGTCAATTGCACTCAGCACGGTTTGACAAAACAGCCTCAACTCAAGTTCACGTCCATCAGCAGATGGAGTTTGTTCAGTTGTCATGGAGATATATCTGGTGTCATACGAGCTCAGTAGCTCTTAGGATTTCATCCATACCACATTTTTAGACTCATCCTGCTGCTTTAAGGTTAAAAGTACCTTGGAAGTTTTTAACTACTAGTAGTACTTTGATTTTAGGAGTCGGTCCCCATTTTGTTTGTATTGTGAGTGACGGAGAAACATTCCTGCCGTTGGTTTCTTGGTGAAGTTTAATCCATATCATATCAATAATTTCTGCTTATCAACTTTGTAGTTTTGAACCAGGACCTTCCGTATTTTGATGAAGTAGCTTGTGAACAATAAGTGTGAGATTTAGAAAGCTACACCTGGTCATTTCAATGTTTCAGACATGTCATATTTAATCAACATTTAGGTAAATATAAGGACTCGGTATGAATAGAATCGGATTGGGATCGGGGCCTATAAAAAATGTATTTATATATTTGTTATTATTAGTATGATATTGACTATTTTGTGATTTTATTTTAATTTGTATAACTTAAACATGAAAGAGGACATTTTTCAAATTGTTTTTAATTGAAAGAAACAGTCACAACAGTTTGTATATGTGAAAGAACAAGATTCAAAGCAAAAGTATCCTGAGCAAGCTGCCTCGGGGCTCAAACTATCATCTGTTGTTCAACAAAGACTTCTGAAATCACAGAACACGCAGACGAGCTGAAGAGCAACCAGGTAACTGCAGAGCAAGTCAGTGTTCTCTGCCGTGGTAGCCGTTTCCACATTTATAGGATAAAGGAACGATAGATCATTTGATGTGGCAGTGTTTTAGATAGATGTGTTTATGTGGCTACACAAACAGAAGGGAGTCATTTTCTCTACAGCGGGGGGGCTCTCGCTGCAGAGAGAGCAGCACTATGGGAATAATAGGTCTTTATTAGCTTTTTTTATATATATATGTGTCTTTCTGTCTGTGCTGGACCATCATCTGTGTTTACGTCAGGGATGAATGGTGGGGGCTTTAAATCAGGTCGTTTTATAAATATTGCGGAGATGTGATACGTCTGTTTATTGTGGATGTTGATATAAAACAGCTCCTTATATGCACAGGAGGGCGCGCTGTGTTTTTACGAGCTGCACCGCTTGTCTCTGTGATTAAGGATCTGTTAGACTATAAACTTTTACAGCACAGGAATAATTACCGGCTGTTTTCAGGAATATGACATCTCTCCGAAGGGATCTAAAGCGTAAACTGGACCAGAGAACAAACCTGCAATAAGAAGTGTCATGGCTCAAAGCTTTGTGATTGTTTGCTGCACCTGACATAAATCAGACAGCACATGGACACTTCTTTTAATGGGAACTGCAAAGAGTTAATGACGTGCTGTTTATTCCATAAGACCACTTATTCATTATCATTTTCACAATAACTGTTAACTAATAACTGCTGTCTCACATGACACCTGAAGATACGTTATAGTCCTTCTTAATCCTCATTTGGGAAAAGTATTCCTCTAAAATGAGGTTTGATCATTAAGTCACATCCTTTCTGATCACCAAGATGAAAGGGAACTAGTCCTCACAAATTGCACATAATCCTCAAAATCCCCAGCACTTGGCGACTGTTGCATGTATGAACTGTTTACAAAACGATCCTCTGTTTGCTCGGTGTTTAGGCTGTGTTTCTGTGCATGTACAATACATTTTGTTTTCCACCAGCCAAAAAGACAGAAACAATAGTCAATTCAAAACCAAATATTTGGTCTCTGAATCACATTCAACCCAAAATTTCCTCTCAACGTTAAAAATATTATGACTGCAGAGAAAAACTCAGTGACTGCACTCGTTATGGCAGAAAACAAACACTTTCATACATGAATAGAAAAATGTCTGCTGCTTCATTACGTGCGTAGTTTGTGTTCAGGTTCGTGACACTGTATGTTTGATGACTCTTAGTCATGTGATGGATAGATAAATAATCTTACCTGGTGAATAGATGTGGACATTTTCACAACAGAGTTACAATGTTCTGACATTTACAGTGCAAACAACATGGGTAACAACAAATTACTGGAGCTGTCTGAGTCACCATGAATGTGGGCCCAGCAGTCTTTGCATATAAACAATAGTTCTGGCTGAGAAGTGCAACATGGACAAGTTGATGACAGCAATTCAAAGCTTCCAACAAACAGTTTGAAAACTGCAGTCGTTGGACAATGGTTGCTTCCATTGTTGGTATTGAAGTTTAGCATTGAAGTAATTCTAAAGAATGTTCATAGTTTTCATACGTTGTTTAATTTCAGTTCAGGCTGGCTCTGGAAAATACGTAATGAGTAACGAGAAATACAGAATTTGAGTGACGACGCTTCCAGTTGACAGCCGAATCACAAAAACATGGTTCAGGCTATTTTGCTGTGCAAACATAACAATTAAAGCTCTTTACAATGAACATTTAAAAAATACTGTTTTTCTGACCAATTTTTGAGGCAGGTATTGATATATTGACAATGTTTTGTTTTTCTAAAGAATGGTGAACCAAGATACAGTATGACATCACTCTATTTAAATTACCTCAAACATATCTTCCCATGTCAGCGACAGCAGTAGATGTATTTTGCTCATGAAAATGTAGATGTTCAAACATTCCATGATTCTTCTCACTTACGACTTCACGTCCATGTCAGCTTAGAAGTTGAGGCTGAGTTCATTCTTCACTTTGGAAACAGATTGTGTAGATTTGCATTAGCTAGAGCCTTCAGGGTCTAAAAGACAATAACCTTTGTGGTATGGAGTAAGTGTGCAGGCTTTACCCCTTCTTTCAAAAAAAAAAAAACCCACCCTTCTCATTTCCTTAATTTTCTTTAGTAATAAATAAATAAGGTGCAGATGTTTTTTTTTTTTTTTTTTGAACATAAGTATAAATTCAGAGCTGAAAATGATAGCTGCCATAATAAATCAATTTGAATTCCATTGGTGCATTGTGTTTTATTTCAAACTTTGAAACAGGCAAGTTGTGTTACAGACTAAACACAATAAACGTGTCACAGCTCCACATGAAGACTATTACATGACACACACTCATTTGTCTCTCTGTAAAAACACCACTAAACAGGTTGCAGACAAGCTGCAGTACTTCTGCAGTGCATCGCCTGGGACGCTGCCATCTGTTTTCACATACAAGCTTGTATCTCTTTGTTGGGAGACAAACTGCCGTTGTAGCTACTTTTAGATAGATACAGATAATGATTATAACAAAGAGCTAAAAGTGAGAAAGTAGTGCACAAACTTATGGATTTAATATGCTTTGAGACTGCATTCAGCTGACCTCATTACATACATCTGGGACACCAAGTCTCAGTTAACCTCCATTATGTTTGTGCTAATAATGTACCTCGTACTCATGGTACATGCGACCAGTCAGAGAGAGAGTATGCTGCTCATGACTCAAACAACCTCACTCATTTAGTTGTTATGTCTTGTAAGGTTTGTGTGATTGTAGACACATAAACTTGGTCCATCGACAGAACAAATATTTTCTAACTGCTACTTCACCATGTAAGCATTTTATAAGGGAACAAGCATTTTGTTTTAAAGTTTTTCCTCGTTTGACAATTGGGTACTTTACTGTTGTGCAATGCGTGAGACTATTATTTATCAAATATCTGCCCCTGGTACACAGCGCTGTGAATCTAATATCAATAATGAAATACTGCGGAAAGACAATTCCAATAATTACCTTCACCCCACTTCTTATTCAAGAAGCCAGTTCTATAAAAAGCCTGCTATCATTTTCATCTGCTGTCAGGACTCAGAGAGGCAAATGCTCCTCCATTTATCACCAATTTGGGCTTTTTCTATCTGTGTTTAGGCTTTACCAGTTTCTCACATTTCACGAATCAGTGACCTTTTAACATATTTATCTCCGTTACATTTATTACATCACACTGTTATAAATGTAATGGTTCAAGTAAAGTTCCCTTCAAGAATTGGAATATTACGTGCCCCAGGTTTTCTGTATATCAGGTAGTATGCAGCAGTTTCATATAGGCTAACATAGCTTTATTTTATTTAGGAAAATGCACCATGCGAGCACAGTATAATCTGAAATAAAAGGGCACTGGCTCCTCTACAAGACAGCCTTGACATTTTTGTAGTTTGTGTGATTTTATGTTCTTCTCAAAATGTCAAATAAACTAAAAGCTTAGTTGCTTGGACTTGCGTTGCATTCACATGCTCCTCGGATGGTCCCATTTCCCGAGCTGGGAAGTCGTTCTTCTGACTTTGGTGTGTTGATGAACTTTAAGTCACATTGTGGAAACAACATGGATCCTACAGAGATGATGTGTTTATACCACACAATGATAGCAGTTTCCAGTATCTACATGACAATGAAGAGCAAAGGAAACTGATCAAACATGGAATATTATAAATTACTTGTGAGCAAAAAATATGCAATAGGTGTTTTAATACAAAGTTACCATCAATCAAACGTTTACACTCTTTCGCCATGTTTCTGCATATATGACGTCATCTTTCGGCAAGTCAAGTACCAACATTTTTTGCACATTTTTTATGAGTTGTTATTCCTACTTGAGGGGGTGTTTCTGTTGGAACTCATTTTTCTGGTTATTCTGACACCACATTGAGTGCTGCATTACACTGCTGCTTGTGGCCTGGATAGAAGTGTCCTTTTTGTCTGTGCCCAAGTGAAGTGTTTGAGTGCTTTTGACTTGTGTATTTGTTTGAATGTTGTTATGCCCCGTCTAGCTGTGGCCGAGACACAACATGAAAAAGAATCTTCCCCAAGTCCCAAGCAGCCACACAGACAGATTGCTGAGATTTGACAACGGAGGTATTTATTTACAATGTTTTAAAAAGCACTAAGAATTGACTTCAGGGTGGGCAATGGCCAAAATAACAAGCAAATCTGACTAGGAAGTTATAATATAACAAAAACAAATCAAAGAATCTAAATTAGAATATCTTAACCCCCCGAGCTAAAATAAACAGGAGAAAACAAGATCAACAGAAGTGGCAGGCCACCATTCTACTGGAGAACAAAAGCCATCAGCATGGCAGACATCCTACAAACTACAAAGCAAAGCTTTGCAACAGAAACAAGTGTGGCGAGTTGGAATGAGAGCGAGAGGAGTCTTGCCCGGCACCATCTTAGCTCCTTTTTATATAGTCAAGTGGCATCAGGAAGGAGCCAATCACCTGCAGGTACTGGCAGCCAGTGGAGCAACAACATAAATAATGTACTGTAGGTCCATTCTATAAATTAACATCCAATTATGTAGAAAAGCATAATGAACTACACGTATAAGCTACAAGAGACCACAAATAGACCTGACTTGATTAACCATAATCAGGCCAGAAATATGTTTTGACACCTTTACATCTAAAACAGACCTCTCAGTATCTTCACATTACCTCTTCTGATCGACGTGTTCACTTAAAAAACGTCACAAACAGGCAGTTGTGGTGCATGACCGCTTCTACTCATTAACGATGAAGGCTGATAGTGAGAGAAGTGGGGAAAAAGGAATACGTTTTAAAGCACAAGAAACACCTCATCTGTGCTGCTCTATTCCCACTAATGATTCGCAGAAAGATCACACAAACTAGATAAAGGCCCCTTTTTTTTGTCAGACATTTCAAAAGTACCTGAGATTCCTGTGGTTGAAACAGACATCTTGGTGTGATAATTCATCATAATTCAAAGGTCTTTTTTTGATCTTTGGGAAAATGCCAGAATGCAACACCCTCTTTTCAAAAGGCACCCTCATTTTCAAGTCAGTATGCCATTAACTAGCTTTTAGGGAAGGAAAAGAGACTATTAAACTGCACCAGATAACGTACATTTTGTCCAGTGCATCACACAGTATTGATGAGGTGGAGGTGATCGAGAGGTTCTATCACTCTTTTGATCATTTACAACTTCCAGTACAACAATTGATTGAGGTGATTGTTCCATGGATGACAGGGATGACAGGCCTTTTTCAAAGCAGACACTTTGACATGTCACAGTAGCTGTAAATAATAAACTGAATGATGGCTGAACTCCATTTAGATGCTTCAGTTTCAGGGTCCTGGTATGGTTTACTCGGACACTTAAATAGAAGGGCACCTTCTTACTATGTCAAAATGAAGAAGGCCTACTAATGTAAGATCATAGATGTTTGCAGTACATCTTTAAGCCACCAGGTGCAGCACTGAGTGGTACGCAGTGAAGCAGCTGGTGAGCGAAGAAGAAGGCGAGCGCCATCCTAGATTTTTTCATGTGTTCAGTAGGATTTTCCTGCCCTCTGATGACTGATTCACATTTTTGTTGACTGAGCTAGGAGAAAACACCATTTTGGCCTTTCGGAAATTGTGAGTGGAATTTTTCACAGTTGTTTGGAGATTTTATTGGCTAAACAATTAATGTTAAATTAGTTAATTAACAAAGTCATTCAAAATCATTATTTGTAGGTACGTTATTGATGTAAACCTTTCTGAAATACTGCTGAGAAGTTCACCTGCCCTTAGTCAGCCAGATTTCTTGAAATCTGAATTTGTTCCCAAAGTATTATGAGTAATTTATTACTAATATTATTACTTTATTACTTATTATTATTTATTACTGATTTTTGGAAAATGAGATGTTTATTTCCAAAAATCTGGCAACAGAAGAGTGAATTTCACAATTTTAGCTGTACCAATTCAGTCTGCTGGTTTCTCATCAGGTCTCATCAAATCTTTTTTTTTTTTTTTTTTATGTAATTCAAGTTTTCATGAACTTTGACAATGATGAGCTTCTTATATTGCATAAACACAAAATGCAACATAAGACAAAATATTTTAGTTGATCAGTAAAGAACAGGTAACAGCACAGGACAAATCAGTGCAAATAGATGTAGCTTGTAAGTAGAATAAGACAAACCAATAAACTGAACCAAACATAATAAATTAATATTTAGCTTACTTCTTGTTATGTTTCTTTATGTACATTAAAAATGTCATAAAACTTCTCCTGATAATTAGTTATTACAATTAGAGCTTCAAAACGGGCAATTGATCTTTTTTGTGAAAACATTCTTCATATTTTCTGTGCATAAATCTTCGTCTTCGTCTTTGTGACTATAATATGTCACTGCAAAAGTTATCTGATTGTTCCTTGAAGTGTTATTTTCCCCAGCTGGCTGGAATCCACCAGAGGATGTTATAGAAGTGAACACCTTTCCTGTGCATAGCTTGGCTTCCTCTTTTACTGCACATGAAACATTTTCAAATACACATTTTTATTTTTAGTCAAACACAACCTTGTTTCTCTCAAGGATTAGGATGGAGTATTTGTTCTGCTACTTATTCATTACTGCTGTGAACTGTTTCTTTAAGTGTTTATGGCATTCTGCTCAAAACTGTTCATTCACCGAGCCTCTGCAAATGAAAAGAGAAGGTGAATTATTGCACTCAGGCTGAGCTTTAGAAATCCGTGCACTGCGAGAGTGATGGCTTTTTCTTTTGTTTCAGATCTGTTTGAGTGATTACATTGTATCTCACACAGTGTCCTTTGATGCAGGGTCAAGGTAGAGCACAGCCGAGCCCGTCTTGCCTCTCCAACTAAAGTGGGCTCAGTGTATCAAGCGTTTCACCACAGATGCATCTTGACTAATGGAAACACCTCTGGCACATTATTGTATCTCATATCACCATGGTGGCAGACTGTACACCATTAAATAACACAGTCACAATGTTATTTATACTCCGAGCACTAAGAGCAAAAGCAGGGACGGGAGAGTGTTTTCAAGGTGTCCTTAATGGCCTCAACTCACGTTCACTCTGCAACTTTAAAGCCTGTGGAGGTAAGCTGCTAATTTAATCAGTTTACTTACACCTACAGCCAAAAAACAGCTCAATCTGTATACAGTTAGTGCTGTGGGGGGAACAATGAAAAAAGGTGATGGAAAAACAAATAGAAAGATATCTCTCTGCACCCTTTTAAAAGCCAATATCTGGTCCCACCGATGAAGTCATGCCAGAGGTCACTGAACACATTCCCTTTTGTAAAAACAGTACAGTAGATGTGAACACATTGCTTTTTGTGCATCTGTGAATGCTTTTCCTGTAAGATTTCAACGAACTTTTGTCATTATTTGTTATTAATCACAGGCCAGATGGAATAAGCTAGACGACAGACAATGGGAAGTAATTCCTCACAAAGAAAGTGCAATAATGACCGTGCTTTCGATCGGCGGTGGTGGAGTGTCAGTGTTTTTTCCTCTCTAACAGCTTCCCATAGTGTTGTTTCAGCAGTCCCTGTCTTGTCTTATCTACCTCAACAGCTATCGACCAGACGGGAGGTCAAATGGTATTTTCCAATAAATCTCAGTGTTGGTTTTACCTTCTTTGGTGTAACGGATGGGTTATGTTTGCCAGTTCAATACATGTAAGAAAACTGAGAATACATACAGATTTTTTTTTTTTAAACAGCACCTAATGTGAAAAATCATAATTACTATTTCCAAATTAAACCTTACCCTAATCTTTTGTTGACACATTGAAGCTATGCTGGAAATTACTTCACCAATATTGTTATACAAATGAAGGGATCAGGTGCAAGAAAACAGGAAAATCAGGGAGATAATAATCAAGCACAGTCTTTACATGCCCATGCAGTGCTGAGAAGAGGTTTATTCAAGTGAAAACAGCTGTGTGGGTGTACAAGAGGTGTGCAGGGCCTTTTTTTTAAATGTATGAAAATGTGTATCCTTTTTTATCCCATTTTTGTTCAATGTGAATATATAATTTAGCTTTTCCTGTGGTTGGTTGGTTGAAGTGAATATCATTTAAAGGTGCAATAGGTAGGATTGAGAAGAGAGTGGACTACAGCTCTCAGGTCTCTTCAGTTCTGCCTCCAAAGCCCCTCCCTGCAGAGGAGGCTGGTAACCGTGGCAACTAAAGATGAAAACACGCCAGAGTCCGTAAGACAAAAGCCTCCACCCTGCTAGCATGGTAGCAAATTTCTGTCTCATTTGTGGTCTGATAAAATGTAAATTATTCAAATTCCGTGCCCCTAACCCTCAAAGCTGCTCATAATACAGCCTCTGTGCTTTACTCAAACTGTTGACTCGTAGTCCTTTTTAGAATTAACATCACAAACTCTATACTCCACATATCCAGAAATGTTTGTTTCTCGGCCATTGTGTTTGTATTCTTATCTGTCTCATGTACTACTGTCAGGGTACAGTGACAGTTTCAGCAAATATGACTGTTATTTTATGAAAGTTACCTATTGCATCATTAAAGGTACAAACACAGGTGAAATAAACACACAAAAAAACACAAAAAACAAAAAGATTTAGGTAGATAGAATGTGAGGGTTTACTGTTTTATATCATTTTAGTTGATCTGACAAAACAAGCAATTTGATGAAGTAACTCTGGGCTGGTGGACATGGTGACGGGCATTTTTCACAATGTTCTGAAATTTTATACACTAAATCATTAATCAGTTTACCAAGGGAAAAAAAAAAGTTAGATTCCCTGATAATGAAAACAGTTCATATTTACAGCACTAATCCTGCATAAAATGTTAACATTGCTGCCTTTAGCTCCATGATCATGTTCTACAAGCCAGACTGTGTCTGTTCTCCAGTGTCTCACAGTAAATTTATTATCCATACCCAGCGGGCCTCTTAAAAAGCTTTAAGCATGGAGAGATGAGTCGATATTGCCTAATATTTAAAACTGTCAATTTATGTTGACTGGAGCTGACTGGTTTTCTGATCAGATAAGGAATTACTCAGAATTTCACCAGAGGCTGGTTGTGGTGGCAAGCAAAATCTATTTAATGACAAACAACCTCAACCTCCTTTAACAGCCTTGTACGTGCAACACAAACAACGATGCTTTTTGGAAATGTTTCCTCTACATGATGATGAATTAACTTTTCTATAACGAGTAATGGAAGCTTTGAGAACGGAGATCCTGTTATGCACAAATCCTGCCCAGAGGGCAAAGGAAGGAATTGAAGCACCTATGCCAGAAACTGCACTCAAACGGGTCATCTGAGGAAATGCATATCATACTTCTACTTCTCCCAGAGGATAGAGAGGAGACAAGTAACACATTTTAATATTTTGACATTTAAGCTTTTAAAATGTTTTCCAACTTGGCTTTGGATTGAATTTATGTGTAGTTCATTTATTTAATGGTGTGTGGCACGTGATAGAGGACACTTAGAAAATTGAAACATTGTTCAAGGACTGCTTCAAGGACTCCATCTCAGAGTATCACATTTATATGTGCCATTGAAAGTGTTTAGGGTAAAAATACTTCCTATTACTCTGAGAACTGAACAAATGTGTCATTCAGAGAGGTTCGTGCTTGAATTTGCTTTCAACATTTTTAAATGAACATGCAATGTCAGTAAATGCTGCCATATGATCTTTTTTTTTCCTTTATTGCCTGCCAGTAAGATTTGACTTCTCATTTGTAATTCTCACTAAGCACTGCAGTATATTGGTTGGTGATACATGTAAATGGACTATAAACCTCCTTGAGCTTTTTCATTTCACATTAAAATGATTTTTAATATCAGCTGGAGCAGCTGTGGAGTGTATTGGGTGTGTTTGTTCAGTATATGTTGGCATGTCTGCTTGTTTTTTGCGGGTATGTGTGTTTGTGTATGACTGGTGGGAAAGCATGGCTGGGACCTTTCAACACGGCTCTTATCAGGGACACACACGCAAAACAGGTCCAACGAGACCCTGAAAGCCGTCTGCTCTCGTCACGTTCTGTTCCTCATTGCTTCTTTACAGTTTTTCTTTTAAGTTTGCTTTGAGTTTGAACCAAAAAACTAAACCAGAAGCTAATTTAAAGATCAAATCAACCACTTTATAACTGACTAAACAATCTTTCATGAAACACTGGAGTTCTTGCTGATTTAAATCTGGATGGATGAGATTTAAATAACTACAGGCGCTGAACTTTTGAACTCTTGAATTATTCACATATCAGCCAATTTATTACAACCTAGTGCCTCAGCAAGCAAGATTTAACAACAGCTTCTCTCATTCCAAAAATATCTATATTTTTCATCTTTTGCACTTCATTACTCAAGACAAAATAAGTGACTGCCCTAAAATAGAACTAAAATAAACTCCTTTATCTCATTTGTCTTGTCTTGTTTGGTCCATTTTCTGCCCAGAGCGAGCTGCTTCAGAAAAATTCACTTGATGGTCAAAGTGTACACAAGTTTTAAGTTGCCCTCAATATACTTATGCACAGAAAACTTAACAGGAAAATAAAAGTAGACACACCGCTACAGACACGTGCAACAAAGCTGAACAAAGATGTGTGAAAATAAACATAGAGCTAGTATGTACATACAAGGAGGTAAAGAATTAGTTTGTAAAGAAATGCAAATAGTTCAAAGGAATAAATATTAAATGGATAAAGTACTAGATAACTTTATATACATGAAGTGGGTGGTTATGTACAGCATATGCATGTATACGTGTTTGCAGTACATAAGTGTTACATTTCAGGCTGTAATGGCTTATTATAGATTTTATCCGAGTTAAAAAGTTGTATATTTACAAGACACCTGCTCACGTATATCATAACCTTAGGGGAGTATCTATTATTGGCAGTGTAGATGTTGGCAGATCATTGAGTGGTTAATGCACAGCTGTGGCCAATTAAAAATGTGACAGCGTTTTGCTTTTCTTTATGTTTGCATGCGTGCTCACTGAAGATGACACATTCCCTGGGTAGAAATCGGACTAATAAACACTTCAAGTAGCTGATATTTCTGAAACTTTGCTCAGTGATTTTTGAGACTCCCCCAAGAGAAACGACAGCTTCAGTCATTTCAGCAAATGTTTACGTTCAAGTGATGAAGCCCTCTAGCCGCCTTAGTAATTGTGACTTTTGTCCATCTGTAGCAAAGGAGGAAATAGCATGATGTTATAATAGAGATATAAAGTCTGCAGAGGGAGGAAGTCTGGGTGGATGGAGGGGTGCAACAAAAAGGTAGAGTTTAACATGGGAGACCGCTGTTCGTTTCCTGTAGCCTACCGACAGTCAACATTGGTTTCTTTTAACCATAACCACAATTGGGCAGGTTTGCAGGGGGGTTTCTTTAGAAGATACGTTTGTAGAAAATGATCGATTGGTGATAAGGTTCATATTTCAGTCTGAAACCCTCCCTGACTGTAATCTTGTCTGTTCCAGCCTCTTTCTTCAGCACCCCTAAACATTCTTGCTTTACTGATTAGCTATAGGGAAGCTGAAGACTCAGCACGCCCCGTAGACTGATCCAAGCCTCTGACTGCTTTTCAATTGATCTGTCAGTGCTTTGATCCGAGCATCCTGGGATTGTGTAATCCGCTCATGTCAGGCAATAATAGTTGCTGTCAACTTTTAAGTCTTTCTCAGCTGAATATTTTTAAATTTTTCTTAGATGAACTTTAGACAAGCATTCTCATGAGATACAGTCTGTATTTGGGAAAACAATCTCACTTAACACCTTTTTAAAGGCTCCCTGGCTTGTGCCTTTTGATAGAACTCTTTTAATAGAAAACAGTTACAGAAGGAGTAATGAAAAACATGATGTAGAGGTTCTGGATAAAATCATCAAGGTTCTCTCTTTACAGTAGAACAACAAATAAATAGAAAAACATGTTACAAGCCAGTGATTTGACAGTGAGAATAAATTCATCTCTGTGGAAATACTCTTCACCTCACACACCAACAGAACATTTCTCTGACAGTGTTGTTACTGCAGGTGAAATGTTATCTGACATCCTGCCAGCTGAAAAGCTGCACCTAAATTTGTCCTGATGGTTATGTCTTTCTGCATGACCAAATGAGGTCTGACATATTTTGGGACCAGGTAGGTCTTTGAAGGTTTTCATTTGGAAATGCATATGTCTAAACTGTTAGACTGTCAAAAGGCGTAACAGCTGTTCGGACTGAGATAGGAAATTAAACTAATGAATTTAAATTAATGGGTCAATGAAAAGGTATGTGAATCTAGAGTTTACTGTTCGTTAATTTATTGGTCAAATCATAGTTTTATTTTAATTTTTTATTCCACCATGAGGACAGTTGGTGTAATTTTTGGCCACAGGGATGGTAATGTTTATCAGTTGATCCACCACTTTGGTCCAGACTGAGATATAGCAACAGAAAACATTCATGGTCCCAAGTGGATGAATCTTTCTGAAGTCAAATTCATAATTTCAGCATCTGGGCAGCTGTTGGGGTCCCAGCAGATCATCTGCATGCATCTCAAAATGTAAGGCCACGTGAACTGGACCATACACAACAACAAACATGCGAAGTCCATGTACGCAGACACTAAATTAAGTTAACAGAACTTGCTGTCTGCATCTCTTTTTGCACCATATCCGCCTCTTCATTTTGGTGATGCTCAGACCTTTCCTGTAGCGCCACCATGTGGTTGGTTTTTAATGAAATGTCTTGACAACTATTGGATGTATATTCCACAAACTCACGTTCCCCTCAGGATGAAATGTAATAACTTGTGTGATCCGTTAACCTTTCACCAAGCGCCATCATGAGGTCAAATTTTTAATTTGTCCAATGCTTTGCTTTAGGACCAAATATCGCTATACTGCTAACACACTGAACTAAGATGACAAACATGTTAAACATTACTCCTGTTAAACATCAGGATGTTAGTCTGCACTAGAATGCATAGTCTTCCTTTATACTGTAATGTTATAAAGAATATATACATTTAGCTTGATAGCACATTCCTTTTTAAAATCCATACAATATTATACTGCTTAAAATTAATTTGATGGAAATGAAAAGAACAAACTTGTTGCACGGTCACAACTGTTTGGAGATGGTTATTTGTTGAAGGGAAAAGGGAACACTCAGGGGAGCTGTAAATGAGAAGTGATGCTTTACTCTGGAGGAAAGACAGAAATTACTTCAACTTCATGCTCAGCCCAATAAAGATTGCATTATTTCACTGACTCAAGTTACTTGAGTTCATCTAGTTAATCAATTTTTTCTTGTTCACTTGAAATGACACTCTCAATACGTCATGGCTGTACAGCAAATTTATATTACTGATCTACTCAGGACAATTTAAACCAGTCACTGAAAACCATTGACAGATTATGCAAATTATGAATGTACAAAATAGATCAATTATATACTGTGTCATTGTAAATAGGAACATTTTAATGACTTATGGATAATGCTTTGCATTCCAGCAAACCTACCTGAATTGACTTGGGCTCAGAAGAAAAGATTAAGCTTCAGTTGGATGATCAATACCATATTACATCTGTGACATAATTTGAATGAGCCAAAAAACAGCTTGGAAAACTTCTGGTTGTAGCTGCAGACTTTGTTTTGCTGAATAATGTTCTTCAAAATTTCTATGCCTATACTACAGATTCAAATTTTGTTTTTGTGTATAATGTTAGAGATATTCAAAGATACGTTGTGAACGCTTCTACAGAAGGCTTATAATTCTTCAGTGAATATATTTCTATAAAAAATGAAAATTACTTCTTTTTTGGCTCATATAGTTTAATTAAATGTACATGACTATTTCAATTGCAAATAATGTGGTAGCTAAAATATTGCATGGAGGAGACATGACAAAGAAACTGGCAGCAACTTGACATATTAATTATAAGGTAGAAAATTGCCTTCACTTCATGCAGCCTGGTCTCCATTTCAAATTCATGCAAATACATTTTATACACAGAGTTTTCATTTACAGTGTTATTCAACCATGACCAAAACTTTTCTCTTTTCTTAGCTTTGAACCAGATCTTACAGTCATTCATGCTCAAGATGACTAATTTGATTGTTTTTTTTTTTTCCTTCTAAACTTTCACTTAAAGATTTGAAAATGGTGCTTCTAATCTGTGCTGTTGTCACCAACATGTATTGTTGCGCTGCTTTCTTACTCTCACCCTCATTCACTCTGAAATATAAGATGTTAAGCAGGTCACTTTTTAGCTGTGAAAACAATAAAATACATATACTTGTCTGTAATCTAGGCTATGGAGATTGTATTACATAAAACTGTAGTGGCTCATTAACATTAAGAGGACATTTTGTTGCTTACTAAGTTGCTGTTTGGCCTGAATGAATCTGTGGACCCTGCTGGATGTGAACAGATGTACATGAGGGATCCTGGGACTTTGGACCTGAGTGGCATGTACTATTTTCCCTCAGTCTGTGGCAATTTTTAGTTAAAATGCAGTTGGGCTTGTCCGTTCAGAGCTGTGTTTACACTGCGTGACCTCAGGCAAAAATCAGAACAAAACAAAACCAGAAAAGAAAATTCCTCAGTTGTGGCTGTTTACCTGATAACAAAGTTAGAAAAATTGAATGAAAAATAGAAATAAAGACCAAAAAGCACCTAAAAAAAAAAAAGAAAAAGACCTAATCCACCTGAAGTACACAAAGCTCAAAGGGTGATTTCCTCCAGCTTCAGGTTAATTCCCAGTGACTGTGATGAGCAGAACTTCATCGCATGGTTAAATGACCTTTTACTCCTGCTTGAACAAAGCAGACTTAATGTTTTATGACCCAAAACAACGTATGATTGCTTCAATGTGTATTCTTCAGAGCTTCTCCACAGAATGAAAAGACAGCGGGGAAGGATATTTTTCATCTTGTATTCTGGGATTACTGTATATGTAGTGTGACTATTCTGCAGGGATTACAAGCATGGGGAATTGGTTTTAACTCTGGGAGGAGAATTAGTGGCAAATTCAATGTCAAATAAGGATTTGGCAGCATCAAAAAGTGAAAGAAGTTTCAAATAATATATGAATACACGCTGCTGTGGACATGCAGATTGAAATTGTATTTACATCCATGTTAAACAGTTAAACAATTACTAAAATACATCTAACCCTGAGGAGGTGTTGAATAGCTCGTACTACATGTAGCCTCTTCAATACATTATGTTTGATGATTTGCCCCTGAAACATGTCATTCATTCTCAGGCATTAATTTCCCCTGCTGTCTGTCATTTGCCACAACACATTAACAGTTCTGACTTCTTCACAAGACATTGAGGAAGGTATTTGCTAGAAACAAAATAAGTTAAAACCCATGTCAGTATATAATTCACCTCAAAATCAACTGCCAAAAGTCCTGCAGATTCTGAACTCCGAGGAGAAAGGTCATCTTCAGCCCCATCAACCAATCAGAAAAACAGAGAAACTTCCTCTTATCACCAACAGCGGTGGGGGGGCATCATAAAATGTGTCTGGTTTGAAACACTGATGGTGCAGAATCTGTACACAAACAGCTTTGTGGATTTAGATTTAAGGTGAGCTCAGAAAAACTTTCTTGCTTCAGCAGATGAATTTGAAAACAGCCTTCAAGTGTTAAACTCTGCACATCCATCATTCTGCACAGAGAAGGTCAAACATCCAAATTAAATAACCATAATCAAAACAAACTTTAGAGTGGAGGGGGACTTTAAATGTAAAGCTGCTTCAGTGGGTGGTTACGGGTGAATATGGGAATTTGAGTTTTAGCTGAGGAAGCATTATGGTTGGACATTTAAATGAAGTGCAGCACGTGTAGATTATTAATCAGGGCAGTGAAGATGCCTCCTCTTCTCTGCCAGATGACACTAATGCAGCATGTTTGTTGGTGTCTGTTCTGGAGCTCAGCCTCTCACTCTCGGAGTCTGTGCAGCAGCAGCAGATGCAGACGCGCAGCTGTGAGTCCGTCACACCTGGGTTTCACATCCACACTGCAGCTCTCTGAATGCATCCGGAACAAATGGGAGTGCAAAGCAGCCTGCATCGGACATCAGCTCAGCAGAGCAGAACCACAAGAGAGGCTGGAAAAGGTGAAATTCAAAACAGATAGCAAAAATCATGCAGATTGAAAGTAATTACCTGTAAGAATAAGTATTTTAAATCAGTGGTTCACAACCTTTTTGAACTGTGACCCCTTAAAACAAAACAATTTGTATCTGTAATCCATTCTTACATGTTATAACCTTTATTATGGACATTCATTTTGAGCATTGTAATGGTAGAGTAACTTTCCTTCTAAAATTGTTTCATTTGAAATACTTTCATAGGTCCAGAGATGAAAATGTATAAAATACTTGATAAGAAAAAAGTAAAAATTTGAGAAAAAGAAACTGTAACAGAATTATTGTTTGCGCTGTCACAAAGACAATGAGATCGCTTTCCATTTTCTTCAGAGCCTTAAGAACCCATTTCAACAAGAAACCCGATCTCAGTTCTATGATAAAGGCAGAGTAAAACATCAGGTAGTTTTTACAAGTAGTCAGATTGTGTTATTTACTGATCAAGTAGAAAGAATGCAAACTGAATGTCGAGTTGGAACCTTCTCAAGTCCTGGATCTCTCTCCATCGACTGAAAGCCTGTCCAAGGTTCACTCTTGTTTACCTCAGTTTATCTCTCTTCCTCTTCCCCTTTTTTGTGTCCCTCCAGTGTTTCCCATTAATTACCTATACTCTGGCCGCCCGCCACAGTCTAATTTGTCCTGCCACAGTTTCACAATGAACTGAAAATATTTGTGCACTTCTCTACAGGTGGAGTCTGTGCAGTCCGCCTGGGGGATTCAACTTTGCGGGTCAGGGACGGCCACTCGGTGTGGGAGGGTCCCCTCACATTTCCTCTGTGGCGGCGTGCCACGACCGACTCTAGGCCGGCATGGAAAGGCCCAGGGTGAAGGTGGCTTGAGGCTCTAGCCGTGAGCTTTACAGCACCCCTCGCCTTGACCTCGCCGCCACCCAGGGCCGGTGACTTAGTGCTCGCTGCACCCTCTGTCCCTGCGGGGAGGGGTCCCCTGCTCTCAGCGTGACCGTGACCGAGGCAGACTGTCCTCTGTGCCGGGTACAGTTTCCACAGTTACTTTGGTTGTTGTTGCCAATGGAGATAGCTACCGATAGCTACCAAAAGCCCTATCCTCTTCCTGTTTTTGTTGTTAGTTGACGCACTTCTATTGTGCTGTAAATCGGGACATGATATAATCCTTAATTTTCCGGGGAGATTGTAACCAGTCGCACACAGAGTTGTATAGTGAAAGCGAGGTTTATAGGGAAGTAATTTTAAATGCAGATGGGGCCATTATTCTATAGCAATACACTGTGTAATAAACTTTATTTACTTCATAATAAGTTAAAGCAAAAAAGTTATCTATTTCCACTTGAGCTATCTTGCTAAGTTTATGTTGAATGCTAGGTTGGGACTTGCTGCTCTAAATTACATTCTCATGAGAATACATTTCATCACATGGTTAAATGACCTTTTACTCCTGCTTGAACAAAGCAGACTTAATGTTTTATGACCCAAAACAACGTATGATTGCTTCAATGTGTATTCTTCAGAGCTTCTCCACAGAATAAAAAGACAGCGGGGAAGGATATTTTTCATCTTGTATCCTGGGATTATTGTATATGTAGTGTGACTATTCTGCAGGGATTACAAGCATGGGGAATTGGTTTTAACTCTGGGAAGAGAATTAGTGGCAAATTCAATGTCAAATAAGGATTTGGCAGCATCAAAAAGTGAAAGAAGTTTCAAATAATATATGAATACACGCTGCTGTGGACATGCAGATTGAAATTGTATTTACATCTGTGTCAAACAGTTAATTACTATAAATACATCTTACCCTGAGGAGGTGTTGAATAGCTTGTACTACATGTTAAACCACAAAACCACTGCAGCTTTAAAGCCTCTTCAATACATTATGTTTGATGTTTTGCCCCTCAAACATGTCACTAATTCTCAGGCACCAATTTCTCCCTCAGCTGCTGTCTGTCATTTGCCACAACAAATTAATAATTCTAACCGACAGCCTGCATGAAACAGACATAGGGTCATGTAGCGTATCACTGCAGATAGTGAAGACTTCATTTTGAATTAGAATTTCACTCCTCATGTTTTCAGACTCCTTTTATCAAGAGGTTACTGAAATGAAGGTCAAACTGAGATCAAAGTACTTCACAGAAAACAAAACAGTGCTAGATAACAATAGTTTTCTTTGTCCTCTTCAGCTGCAAGAAAGAAAAGTGAAAACCGATGTTAGTGTGTAAATATAGTTCAACTCAAAATCAACTACCAAAAGCCTCAAATTCTCGTCTGCACTTGGAGGAGAAAGGTAATCTTCAGCCCATCAATCAATCAGCAAAACAGAGAAACCTCCTCTTATCACCATCAGTGGTGTGGTGGGGGAGGAGGGGTCATAAAATTGGTTTGAGGCGCCAATTCCACTGTCCGCAAACAGCTTTGTGAATCGATACGACACCAGCATTAGAGCAGGTGGAGTGGGCTAGATTGCTTTCTGCATATCTACACTATAGTGCTGTAATCTGCTGAATCAGCATGCCACTTAACTCAGTATGGTGGGGCAACAGAAAGCTCCTCGCATCGTTACAAGTAGGGCTGGGTGATACAGCGATATATACCGTGAGACGACAACAACCGCTACACCGTTGTCGTACCAAATATATTGTGATAACTATCCCTCTAATTTTTCTGGATGTATTTGGCCATTGTAGTCAATGAGAAAACAGATAAGGCACGCTTTATGGCAAAATTGGATTGTTATAGGATTTTTGCATCAATTTAATGAAGTATGATTTTGAGAACTGTGTAATTTGTTGGAATAGTTGAATACAGAAATCCCTGTCTGATTATTATACCCATAAACAGTTTCTCAATTAAATTGTCTGGGAAATTAACTTTCTCATGATATTTGCCAATACGGCAATATAATATTACACATATCCTGAACACCCACTCCCAATTGCTAAGAAAATGGGCTTATCTGTCCATATTTCTGTTTGTCTAACAGCAAATTCACTCCAAACATGAGATGTCAGAGGTGTGTAACGGCTGCTGAAACATCCATTCGTTCATTACCCGCTGACTCTGACCTCTATTCGGACATTACTGTCCTCAGAACCAGCTGTCCATTCAGCAGCACAGCTATACCGGGGTGCTGACTAATGTCCTGAAATGCCATCAAAACTATTGATCTCTTCTGGACAGTTTTCAAGTGAGACTATGTACAGAAGAACCCATAGTGCAAGTGGAACTTTCATAATGACACACTGGGCTTTGGTCGATAATTCTTAATAGGTTCACAACATACAGTATATGATAGGAGAATTGTGTGATTTGAACAGCTTACTGTAAAAATGAATAAAATACATAATCAACAATGTTTTCACCTCATCGTTTACTGTCAATATTGTTGCACAGGTACAAGGTACGGGAAAACAAGCATAGTAGAATTAACAAATTCACCGTATGACCAAATGGGAAATATGAGCACAGTGTCGCACTGATACTGTTAACCAAAAGATGCTTCTCCTGCCTCCAAGGCCACAAGCATCCCCCTGCATGCACCCAGCGCTGCTATTGTAGCCTCCCTGTATACACGTAGTAGAAAAAACGGATTCTTTCTGTCAGGGATTAGCAAAGTATCCCTGATGAAAAAAAATTTTGAACGTCTGGTCTAAATGTTTGGAACTGAAAAAGTGTGAAGCCCAATGCTGCTGGCGCAAATTCGTTAGCAGATTTCTCTTGCAGAAAAATAAACAAAAAAATCTCATTGGCTATTTTACCACTCAGCCCTGTGAGACATGTCCTACAAAGATTTGTTAATTAATTCCTAGAGAGTATTGCATTGTCTTCTTTTGACCCCATCAGACAGGTCAGAGTCCCCAATGACACTGACATACTAAGTGCTTTGAATTATTTAGGACCAGAGCGAGAGATACGTGCCAACGCCATAGCTTGAACAAGGTGGATCAGAGTCCTATTGTGGACATGATGCACATAAAAGATGCTCCACTCCTCATGTTACAGCCTGATGGTCTTACACAAATCCAATCTGACAGGGATCTCCAGGGTTTTGCATGTAGCAGTAGCTGTGGTTTATCGCCTCAGGTTTACCAAGGCCAGATCATCATCATCATCAAGGTGCACTCGTTATGTCTGAGACATTACGTGCTTTCCAGAAACTAAACAGTACAGAAAAAACTGACTGGAGTCTATCATAATGTCTTCAGTAGATTGTATGTAGAGGCAAAATGGTGTTACAGTTACATGTTGGCTTAAAAGCATAACATGGATTCACAATTGAAAGATAATTCTCACACCATATACATGTATTCCTCCCCAAAAAGTAAATACTCTCATTGTGTTTTCAAGCTATGTCATTCTAAATTTCCACGAGATGCGTGTGTGATTATGCACAGGACCTCTACAAGTTTTGCATGTGATGGAATGGTGCAGCCATTAAAAATTTAAAGAGAAGGGCTGCTGAGTCTTGTTTGATGCTTCAAATTGTCTAAATTAAATAAATAACATGATTACATGTCTTGATCACACGAAGTTTCTCTGTCAGGCAAAAAATAAAAATAAAAATTGCATCTTGCATTGAATTTTTCATTCAACATGAGCGTGATACATTGATGGATCAAATGAGTGATGTCAAACTTTTTTACTTAAAGATCCCCTCCAGACATTTTTTAAGGCATATAAAACTTTAAACTTTAAATAATAATTTGTCTTTTTTTCCACAACAAAATAAAATTACCTTGTTGAAAATTGATTGAATTGAAATTAACTAACTTAACTTGCACAGTGAAGGTCGACATCCAACTGAAATAACAATAATCAAAACACATGTTTGAGTGGAGGGGGGCTTTAAATGTAAAGCTGCTTCAGTGGGTGGTTATGGGTGAATATGGGAATTTGGGGTTTAGCTGAGGAAGGATTATGGTTGGAAATTTAAATGAAGTGCAGCACATGTAGATTATTAATCAGGGCAGTGAAGATGCCTCCTCTTCTCTGCCAGATGACACTAATGCAACATGTTTGTTGGTGTCTGTTCTGGAGCTCAGCCTCTCACTCTCGGAGTCTGTGCAGCAGCAGCAGATGCAGACGCGCAGCTGTGAGTCCGTCACACCTGGGTTTCACATCCACACTGCAGCAGGGCAATACAAAAGTGGTCCACAACCAACATTGTAATCTTAGAGTGGAAAGTAGAAAGTTAAATTCCCATGAGAAACATTCCTTTTTGGGGGTGTTTTGCTGTTCACTTCTGGTGTTTGTCTTTCTTGGGTTCCATTTTTCCCTAATTTGTTTAATTTCCTTTAATCCATTTGGCTATATATAATTCAGCTGTATCCTTTTAAATTTTCTACTGCCTATTTTTTAAACTTGTGTATTGCTTTGCTTTGTATGTGCAGACTGCAGTGGAAAAGTTCTAAAAAATAGACTAAAAATAAAGACACACAGACAGCCATTAAGGCATGTCTTGTGCTATAATAAAGGTTGTTTCATTGTGTACATTCTTCATTAATCATCCGTAAAACAACATTCTCATCAGCTGCCAACACTTCCAGTTATTATTTTATTTCAAATGATTTGTTGAGCTCACTGTGCCTTTTTAAAAATGTTTCTCCATGATGTTAAACCTGAAGTCAGGACGCTCTTAAAGTGATTCAGGTATGACATGAAAAATGGATTTTAAAAAGACTGAATCAGCACAACAAAGTGGGGAGAGTCAATTAACTTGATGAATGGCTAAACATAGATGAGCCTTAAACAAAAGCCAAAACATTTATTGTGCCATTTCTAGTTCATACATCAAGTAGTAGCTATAATGAGCATTCAGGTACAAAGCCACCATCTTGAGCCTGCGGTGAACAAGCCAGAGTGTGATTAATTGAGTTTGTCACTCCGCCTTGTTCCCCTCGTGCTCTGAAGAGTTGTTCTGAAGCGATGACAGTCTATCCATTAAAACTAGTTTTCTAAATGGCAATAATTTTCTCAAAGAAGCATCTGGTTTAGTGTCACATAATGGCAGCAATAATGAGATTCTCCTTCATGAGAAACTTCTGATGCTGGGAAGATGCAGACAGAACAGCTTTTTAATCGCTTAAGCTGAGCGTTAACGCCTGTGATGTGACTCCTACAGCAGTTTGTGTCACAAAGCTTTTAAGATCTTACATTCCCGATGTGTAGCTTTATTATTAATGTCTCTCTTTTGAGTGAAGCTCATCGTGCATATTCGTGTTAAACCCTTGGATTTACAGTTTTTTTTCTCAAGTGATTTGATACCTTCTTCTCAAACGGTGAAATCTAAATGTTTGATAGCTTTGCAACACTACTGTAATTGAATATTTTCATTGTTCTCACTCAAAATATTATAATTTTTTACACATAGTTTGCTCCAACTGAGCTGCATTGATTCTCTAAACAATTCATTCAGCTACAGATTTTAATTTGACCTTAAACCTCTTCCCCACTGATGCTGTGCAGCCAAACATTGTTCAAGCTCACATTATTAGAACATTTAAATTTTAGTGAAGAGCCAAACGTGTTCAAAGATACCAAATATATTGAATTGTGGATAAATGTGGGTAAAATGATCCACAAGAGTTGGAACAAGCTGACCGACAATCTGACTGTATGTGATATTGTCATAAAGTCTGAAAATATTTTTTACAACCTTAAATAAATTGACATAAACCAGTTATCATATTAATTGAGAGCTTCTGAAAACAACATGAAAGCAATTCTTAAACACTGAAACTTGCATCCTTCCTCCATGTCTGAGAGATCACAATTGATTGCGATTGATCCACACGGCGTGATCCACCCTCCTCAGCATAACTGTTGAAACTGCCCCACACACGTTGACGAGTTAAGATGAGTATTGCTACGCTGCAACTCTTGAGTGCCACAGGTGCCTTATCATGGGAGAAAAGAACATTGGCTGAGGATATCAGCCATCATTTAATCAGCCTGCCGTAGCATCTGCTCTCAGGTTTTTAAATAGATCAGGTAATGAGGTGAAGAGTACTCCTCTCTTCGTGCCATCCATTCACAGCAGGCCACAAAAACAAGCCACATTGTATGTATGGATTACAGGTGCACACAGAATTCAGTTGGGATTCTAGGATGAAGGTCGTGATCTGTACAGTAGCCAAGTAGCGGCTAGGAAATGACTATTTACCAGATGGCAGCTTGAATAAATGAGAAACTGAACAAACTCATGCAAAGATTAGCTTGTTGGAAGAAGTTTATTCCTCCTTGGGTTACTTTGACCATAGTATTGTGTCAGACTGGGAGTCATGATGGGAGGCATGAATGAGTGGGAGGAGAGGCGACTTGTTGGCAGAACATGGACCTTTTCTCCAGACAAATAATGTCCAATAGAGCAGGTGCTGTAAGTCAGTCATGATGGAGTTTTGCCTCCAGGGTTTCTCACAGCTGTTGGTACAGACAGTGTTCAGTCTGCAGAAGACAGTAGATTGATAAATACTGTCAAAACCCTCAGAGCACAGCAGGGATATATCTTCCATTTTATTTTCCTCCCTACTTAGAGGTAATTTGTTTTTTAATTGTGATAGTTATTAAAATACAACAGAATTTCCTGAGTTTCTGTTAAATAGTCTATACTATACCATTTCATTAATAATAGGTGAAAATTATAACAGAAATGCAGGTGATGCATGTATCTTCAATGGGGGGGGGGGGGGCTTCAGCCCTGGATACGTCTGTAGAAAACCATGTATTTGTTTATCCTTCAATTTGTCCATATTTTTCCATACTTCAACCACAACAGAACACAATGCATCCACAAAGAATTGAACAGAAACTGTTACAGTTGTTTTTATCAGAGATTATATTATATAGTAAAATTCTATTTTGTCTGTGTTCCACTTTGTTTTTATAATTGCTTGAGAGGACTATGGTGCATAATCAGCAGCTCATTTGTGTTTTCTTCCCCCTTCTTTCTTTTCTATTACCAGAAGATCATTGAAAGATCATTTAAAGACTACAGTGGTCAGCAGAACTTTTGGGTGTCTTGGGACATAAAGTGAAGATGAAAAGCAACTTAAACCAATCAGGATTACCATTAGATTATATACATGAATTAAAACAAATGAACATATCTTGATGCGATGCCATTGCTTTCATCCTGTTTTACAATTCAAAATCAGCTTAATCTCAATTTTTTTTTTGGAGGGTGGTTACACATGAAGGAGATTCCGCTGTGTCGGGACAGCAAGATTACATTATTTTCTTTTCCAAAGTAAATGGCGGTGTCCTTTGTGGTGTTCACATCGAACTGTATAGTGAGGAGATAAGGCAGAGCTCTCTTTGGACAGAGATGAAGGGGCAGAACAAATGCTGGGTGTGCATTAAGCTCAGATGTCCCATCCTTGTGGCGATAATTAACTTTGACTGCAGGAATTTAACTGTGTGGCACAGAAACCTCTGGCTCTCTGAGATGGTAAAAAGGTTGCTCATGAAGGAGTTTATACTGAAATGCTGTGTAGGCATTTTTGTAGAAAAGAACATAAAAAAAAGTCACTCAACATTTCAAAAACACTGTACAGATATATACTCTAAAAGGCTTTGGGTACAAAAGCCAGAAATAGTGACAAACCTGAATATTGTAAATAACTTTCATTATAAAGCATCTATAATCTTTAAAAAAAAAAATACTTTTCATAAATAAGGGGACTACTAAGTTTGTAACAAATAGGTTTGGAACAGAAAGTTTTGCACTGCAACATGGGCCAGAGGGACTACATGGTGTCAACCTAAGAGGCTTCAAACTTTGTGTCTTTGGGAAATGTTGATTGTGATTTATGAGGTCCTTCACAAGACTGTCCCATCAGAGAATATCTATAGATCAGGTATCAAGGATGGAGGACATTATGAGAATAGCTACATCACCAGTTATATCCAATACTTCATCATGAGGGCCTTGGATCTGTCTGTACACAAAAATGACGATATTATGACCTGAAATTCTCAGGACATTTAGATTATCAACAGTGTAGGCCAGTGCCTGTGAAAATGTACTTTAAAGTTATTATAAAAGGCTAAGAAAATGCTAAATATGAAAATGCGCTGCCAGCCTCATTTTTCCAAAGTGCATCTGTGTTTAGCGGTGCCTAGATTGTCCATGCTTGCCCTATTTGATGTAATCATGTGGTTTGGATTCACTTATGCCACATTTGGAATAATAACATGATGTACCTTCCTGCACAAAGCTGAGACTCCCAGGTGCGTGTGTGTGTATTTATGGTCGAGTGTACTCGTGTTCATGCATGTGTGCATGTGCACCTGCTGAAATCTCTCAGACGAGAAGTGGGGAGTGAGAGGGAATCTATCAAAACCATTTAACCGCACATAATAGTCTCTCCTGACTGCTGGCTGGATTTCCCATCAAGATCATCTTAACATGGTTGTTACTCTGCCTCATTTGCTTTTTGGAACGATATTAGCACACTGCCTAGACACATTTTCAGATATATTGTACAGCACATTTGCTTCTGCCTTCTGTCTGAACTTAACCTCTATTTCAAAGGTTAAATCTGAGCTTCGTGGAATTTTTCATAACTACATATTACTGTCAAATGACATGGTGGTATTACACTCTATAAATTACGACTTCCACACTTTTCCAGCATATTTATTAATTCTTCCTCTTTCATAATGCTTTCCATTGATAATTTAGCAATTTATTATTACCATTCTGGCCTTTAGAAGATGTTTCATGTCATTTCATAAAAGATTAATGTAATATGAAATACCATACAATGACAAACACAAAATATGAGTTCCATGTTATAAAGAAATGTAATAATCTAAATGTCATGCCACATGCAACAACCGGGTTGGGGGCAAAAAAACTGCATTCCTGTTCCTTCCATTTAAATGCTTCTGAAAGTTTCTTTTTTTTTTTTTTTTTTTGCTTCAAATGTCGAAGTGTTGCACCCTTTTCTTATTTAGGTTAATCAGGGCTATTTGAAAATAAAGGACCATTTGATATGAGTAGTTGCAGTCAAGATTTTGGATGGATTATGTAGAATTTAGAATTTATGTCTAGAAAAATCCAGTGCACTTTTAATGTACATGTTGAAGTTGTCAAGTACAGGAGCTTATTGCAAAACAGTATTCCAACTAATACAGTACATTACAACAGCATTAAAACATTTACTCAAAGTAACATTTACTAAGCTTTTAGTCAAGTCAGCTGCATCATAACCAATAAATAACACCGGCATCTAATTTAAATAACAAATATGATTTTCCTCCACTTCAGAACAGTGAGACACACATGACTTGATGCGTACTTGTACTTGATCGTCATAGCAACAAGCAAGGAGGATTACAACCTAGGGTGATGATAGCTCATTTTGCTTGTAAGGAGTGAGTCTGTTGATATGATACAGGTAGAGAATTTGGAATCGTAATTACAAGAAATTCATCTCTCTCCTGCCCTCACTATGCATTGAGGTGCACAGCTTTTCAGTAGGATGAACACACTTGCAATGAAAGCTGAATTTGGAATTTGACATTTGAAGCTTTTACTGAAAAAGTATTGGTTATAAAACTCAACACATGTAATGATGGTGATTACAAATCAGAAGCAGATGAGATACCTTAAACAATAGACAGACCAAAGGTGATGTAAAAATTAATTAATGCTCATACAGCAAGAAAACCGGATTCACAACACTGTCAAATTAGTTACATTGGCCCTCCTGCTGGGAAGAAACGATGTACCGCCAGCGACAAAACAACATTAAAGGCCTCATAGAAGTATGACACAGTAACACACTCCTGTATCACACAAGAGTAAAAGTAAAAAGGGTAAAACACAGAACAGTAAATGAATAGTTAGCTGTTGTAACAGCTGTAAGAACATGCAGATAATTGGTCTATCAAGGCCAAGGGTGGATAAAAGATGCTCATCGATATTTGCTCGGACATAGGTCCGACAAAATGGTCATTAAACTGCAGCTGTTATGGAATAGTGGTTGCTATAGCAGAACACGATGTGTAACCAAAAAACAAATAAATTGAATCAATAGATGATTTATACGTATACATAAACAGGTAAATAAAAGTCTGAAGAGCAAGGGTCCGGTAACCTTTGGTCTTATAGATAATGCCCAATAATGAGATTTATGGAAAAATGCTTGTAAATCAGATTGGTACCTGAAATTCCATTTAAAAACAGGGAATGAATAAATCTGTAACAAGCTGTATAAGGATTAGTGAAACAACAAAAAGGAGTTTTATCGGAAAAATGGGTTCAGCAACTACATATGAAGAGCAAATGTTCTTCGGAGTAACCTGTTTGAGTGAGTTTGATTCTGTAGGTTTCTGTTGTACACAGGGGTACTCCACTGCTCGCCTTCTTCCAGTCTATTACTCCTGCAGTTCATGCCTCTGTTAACTTCTCTCCCGACTGATTCAAGCCAACAATCCTTTCAACCATCAAATCCCAAATCACAGGTTAGTTTACTTCACTCAAACAACCCCCACTCACAGAGTCCATCTGTCTCACTCGCTGACATCAGAGCGTGTGCACTGTTGGGGTCAATGCTAAATTGATATTCTGGAGTACAAACAAGAGTTCAGGATGGCCTTTGTATTTTGTGGTTTGAGGTATTATAGTGATTACAATTGTCAACAAGGGTTTTTCAATTTGGAGGTCTCTCTTTCTTCAATCACTTCACCCAGGTAGCACAAAAGCACCTTGTGTTCACCAAAAGCAACCGTTTTAACGTAGATACTCAACTTAACTATCAGCAAAACTGTTTTTTCTAAAGGCAATTTTAATTTGTTGAAATCATCTATTTCAAAAGTGATAAACACTGAAAAATTATGTTTTTATGCAACTGTATCCAACTTTTGTTGGAAATATAATGTAGCCCAGATTCTGTTTTATTTTTTTTATCAGCATGTCAGGAAAACATTTATATTGTACCTAACTGCATAATGTTCACTGTCAATGTAGGTTGTTTTTACTTCTGCTCCTGTTAATTAATGCATGATGAAAATAAGAGCTTTTGTTCAAAAGAAAAAACATAAAGTCAAGCAATGATAAACCATCAGAAAGCTTTAGTAGCTCAAAAGAAATGTTGTATACAGTATTTAGTGTTTTATCATTTTGGATTGGCCTTATGATGGCTATTACCAAACTGTAAGCCCAATTTTAGGGTCTAAATAAATGATAAGCTCTCGTGGTGTCTCCTTGAGAGAGGACAGGCCACCTTCGGCCTCCAGGAAGACACTTCTCATTAACTCACCTCAGCATTTTCCCAAGACAAAGGCCACAAGACCCCTCATATCTACAGAGACAATGCAGAGGTGGCAGTTTGCCTTGCCTCTTTTCTCCTTCAAAGTAGATTACAGGAAAGAAAAATCACCCAGTGGACAAAGTTAATCTGCAGGTTATGGGGAAAATGTTGAACTGTGCAGAAAGTGTTCCCTTAGCAGAAAAAAAGCTTTTTGAAAAGAACTTCCAGTTTTCTGTCCCCTTTCTACCATTAAGACAAAGTTAAAAGACTGAAGCAAACAAAGGGTCATTGATTCATCTGTGCTAAACTGTTTGCCCATTTAACAGCTGAAACTCAAAGCACTGTAGTCTCTGGCAGATTGTCAGCTGGATTCATTAGCATTTAAACTGGCATTATAGTAACCTTAAAGACAGTAAGGCTGTATTTGCATGAAGAAATTGTGGCTTTGTGACCAACTTGTTGACTATTTTTATTACAGTTTACAGTTCACTGCCACCTATAAGTGTACACTTGATTGGTTGTGTTGTACATACTCTGTGCTTTGGGCTGCAGGCTTCTGGTTTTTCCACTACGTGTTCCTCCATTTTGGCATGGACAACACACACACACACACACACATAAAAAAAAAAAAATTAAGTTGCAGTGAGTATATTGTCATGTGCTCACAGTGCAGTTCTTTGACAGCAGTTTGACAGCCTCTGAGAAGATGCCAAATTCACTTATGTTTGGAGTATACTGCCTCAAGCAACAAAATCCTCAACTGATCACAAATCAAATCTAATTTCTCTTCCAGAAGGCAGTGGCCCAAGTTTGAAGTCTGACTGCGTACTGAAAGATAAACCCATGTCTTACTTTATTTAATCCAATAAACATTCAGGATAGACTCTTTAAATCCCTTATCAAAGCAGGCAGGTCTACCACCACACTGCTCTGTGCTATCAAAGTTGTGGGGCATCCTGCTGGTGTTCATTAAAGCAACAATGTGACCATTTCTCTCCTGGCCTTTGTCTGTCCCTGCAGGCATAGGAGCCCATCATGCAATTACCCACCTCAGGCCTGCAGTGGTCCCTGAACAATCAATAACTACAGTTCACTGGCTGGGGCTTCCAGCAGTTTTACAGTCCTGGCACTAAGTACTGCAGCAGGTTGCAGAGGTGGATTTGAATCTGATGGGAACAAAATTCTTGTCAGGAACACCAGACATCTTCAGATGCCATAGGCCATGGTAGCAGGGCAAGATCTGACACTTTATTTAAAATACAGACAGAAAATGAAAAAAGTGTTAGAGATTTGTATTCATTGTAGTCACAGATGAGTGTTGGGTGGTGAATTTTATATGGAACATGAATCTGGACAAAGTTTCCAAGCATATAAAGAATATTTGTCATTTTCTTATACTTGCCCTTCCTTCAGAGCTGTTCGCTTTCTCTTTTTGACTTTCTAAAGAATATTTGGTTGGTTTATTTGCAAAGTCACAGATGCACCAAAGGCAGCCCAGCAGGCTAAATATCAAAGCGTAGTTTGGCTCACTACTGATACTTTTCTAAATCAGCTTGCAGCCACATGAAGTTGCCTGTTTGTTGGGCAGTGTTTATCAACAAGAGGAGTTTAAATTGATAAAAAAAAAAAAATTGGTGAAGAGGTAGCATCTGTTCCTGTGTCTCATAGATTGAACTGAATAAGTGAAATTCAGTTCATCATCTGTGCAGAACCTTGCGTATTTGACAGCTTGAAAGTTTATAATTTATATCACATATGAGAAAACAGAATATTACTGATACACAGGCCTTAACACATAGCTCAAGTTAGACATTTAAAATATTAAATGGAGAATGAGGATAGTTACATATTGCAGCACATTTATTTAATGAATATACAGATTTGGCAAATTATTGCAGAATGTAATCATGACTTCCAAAACTGAATTGAATTAAGGAAAAAGAAGCTTGAAGCTCAGGTATAGCATTTATTCAATTGTACCATTGACTTATGTCCCATAACTGTCTAAATAATTCCTCTCTTGTGGACCAGTTTATACTCCAGTTTTTTTTTGTGTGTTGTATTCACTGTTTGTTGTATTTCACTTTGAACCCATACACATGAATTGGTAACCAATGAAACAAACATTGCCTCATTCATTTTAAATTACGGTCATGCATTCTACACCCAAAACAATAAAAACCCTTCCTTAGGACATTTATATTATTGTGTGTTATGCAATCATTCAGCTCAGTAGAGAGAAGTTACTGTTCACGGCCAAAATACAGCAAATAAAGTCACAGGGACACAGAAACTATGACACAATATAGGAGTATAAAGTGTCTAAGGCCATTATTATTTATTAAAACTACATCCACAAGCAATGTTTCAACCCTGAGTTTAAAGCAGGGTGGCAACCACAGCAAATCAAAAACAAGGCTGCGGTCATTATTTCCATGGGGTCACTCGCAGGCGGGTCCTGAACTGGACGAACACACCCTGAATGTTAACACACAGTCTGTGATAAAGATGATACAGACGTTCCTGTCACGTGTAACAAATCACATTCCCATATGGGTTTTCAGAAGTCACCGCACAGATGTGCCTCGTGATTAGTGTCCAGTTCATAACACACACATACATCACGGGAATGCTTCCAGATGAATAGAGCTTTATTGAAACTGATTTGAAGAATTAAATGGAAAGATTTACACACTTTACTGTCACACTGCTGTGGATAACTTTTCAGGGATAAATTAAAACAACATATTTTTAGAGAGCTATAAACATTTTCAAATAATAAAAGATTTGAGCAGCTTTCCTGGGCGTTGTGGTGCCTTTCAGGATAATCTGAAGCCCAGACTTTAGGTATGCTTCAGTTTTCCACAACACAAACACTGAAATAATTTTAAAATATACATAATATACATATATACATATACATATACATAATACATTTGTCATCGCCTTTCAAAATGATCAACATGGTTGTTTGCTGACTTGAATCCCCTCAGCAGAACAGAATTATGGGTGGGTTAAAAATTAATTCACATAATAATAGTCCTTTTGGTCATTGATGATTCTTAATCGACTCACAAATGCCTGTCGACCAAGTCACACACTTTGTTGACCAGCCTAAGTCATGCTGCTTCCTCTGTGTCATAATTCACACAGCCACTTCAGTTCCTTTTAATACTACACAAAAACACAAGTTGTACCAATCGTATGAACCAATGCAAAATTAAATTTTTGTCTCTGTCTCAGTTTCAGTGTAAATATGGTAAATGTTTATATCGTCTTTTATGTTGAATAAAGTACATCTTGAAAACTGAAAACCGTTGTCATTACTGCATTATCTACATAAAGTTACACCAAGAAATAATAAACAGATGCATTGAAAAGCCTAAGTATTAAAGTAAGCAAATGTATATTTGAATTAGTTAAATGTGACTTTAAAGATAGGATTTAAAGCAAGGTTTCCACTTCAAGACACATCACTTAACCCTCTTTATGAATGAGAACATACTTGTGGACATCCACTTTTTCTGCACCATGTTACTATAACAATGTAATCAGAAATCTAATTACATATGGCAGGCATTGTAGAATAATTTGATTTCAACTTTAATAAATATGCAACAACTTAATGAGACAGCTGTACTTTCAGCTCAACATTCGGTTTTCTCCCATAATATTGAATTCTGTCAAATGAAATGTTATCAGCAACGGTAACGCAGTATTCATTTTTTCAGACACCTTTTGTCTTATTTCAGCTTCCTCCTACACTCAGCCACACTTAACATCTATTCTTATCTCTTACAACAGATTAGTGTTTATAAGGACAGATATCTTTAAACCGTCATAATTTCTGAAGATATTTTATAAATTCAGAGGAAAGATAAAGCAGTTTTTATTCCTTAAATGCCTCTCACCCATTATTATCATAAGAATTTTGAGGTTTAACTGGCATGAAAGCTAGCAGCCCCTCAAGCAGGACTCGACAAACCTCGTCTCTTCATCCTCCAGGTTTTAAACTCCTCCGTCTCCTTCTCCAAACATTGGTCCCGAATCAAAATAACCAGGTTCATGCTTCACAAATGTAAGTTTTTTTTTTTTAATATTGTGCAGCAATGTGTGATGAGGCTTCACTGCTAATCCAGGTGAGGTAAGACTTAAAAGGCCTCATGCTGTGCCCTAGTTAGGGCACTGCTTATGTAGAAACGGAAGATACTTCTTCCTTAAAAAGGTACAAGCAAGTCTAAAGGGGTTAAGGTGTTCTGTGAATGGAAACACATATTTCAGGCCCTGATAATTTAGTCTGCAGAAGTATACTTATATGTTACACCTGCAATAACTGACTTTAAACCACTTGGGGGCAGCGAGAACAAGTTGTAACAATGTACAACATAAACATGTTAAATTGACTCCAACTACGCTCATTAATAGAGATTAAATCGTAACGAACATCAAAAAGAAATCAGCGGTGACTTTCTGCTTTCCATTCGCTAAGGTGACTAAAGATTTTTATCTCCGGTCCCATCCTTCCACTCAACCGTGTTGAGTTGAGGTATTCTGTTTTTAATGAGTTTGCATGGCACCCACAGGTCACTAATTACAGGTTCTTCTGTTGGCCACACCCGACAATCAACAAACTTTGCCCATGCCCTCGAAAGGTAACGCCTACACTTCACCCTCCTCATTCTGTCTCTTACTATCCTATTCTGGACTTGTCCCTCCTGTTAGATTTAGCTACAGCAGACCAAAGAAATATGCTCGTCTTCCCACTGGCAGAAAAGTGAATGTAAGTAACTTATCTATGTCCCACTGAACTCTCTCCATTCTGCCCTCCTAAGCATACCTGTAAAAACCAGCTTTCTAAATGTAAGGTCAACAAATCCTTTTTATACAATGATTTCAATACATCGAATGATCTCTTGTATGACTGAAACATGGTTAAAAGCAGAGGAATACAGTGCCTTAAATGAAGCAACTCCTCCAGCCTTTTCTTATGCTCAGAAACCTCGGCTGTCTGGCCATGGTGGTGGGGTCGCTGTCATTTACAGAGAAATTGTTTATGTAAGCCCATATCCTGTGGGGAAGTTTCGTCTTTTGAAAGCCTAATATTTTGTATTAACAAGCATCAGCCTATTTTATATCTCCTAGTTTACCGCCCTCCTAAACCTAATGGCACCTTTATCTCTGAATTCTCAGACCTGCTCTCTCTGCTCCTACCTAATTATGACTGGATCTGTATGGTGACTTTAATATTCATATGTTGTCCTAGGGATACACTTACAGGGAAATTTCTTAACCTTTTAGAGTCTTTTAATTTTGTTTTACACCCCAAAGGGCCTACACATGATAAGGGCCATACTCTTGATCTTGTTCTATCATATGGCCTGAGGATTGATATTATGGAATTTATCAATATCTGGGGATCTGATCATCTTGGTATTGTGTTTAATTTGTATTCTTTTCCACCCCCTTAAAGTTACATTGACCCCCAGTTGCTCTTGCATCATTAACTCAACAACAGTTAGTACATTTTTCAAATGCACTTTCGTCCCTGTCTTCTGGGCTGCCTCTCCTCCGCGACACTGACCTACTGGTGAACTCCTTTAACAACCTCTGCTTGGCAACACGGGATTCAGTTGCCCAAATCAGAACCAGAACCAAACCAACTTCAAAAAACCCTAAAGAGAGAGGTACGCAAAGTTGAAGGCAAATGGAAGGTGTATTTGAAGTATTTGAAGGACTTAATGAAGAAATACAATGATGCAGTGAATGATGCACGAACAATCTACTTTTCCAACCTGATCTGTCAGAATGCCAAAGTACTGTTTAAAACACTTGACCGGATTGTTGGTGCCACCCTAACACTAACCTGCTTGCATCACCTGACCTTTGTGAGCAGTTTAAAATATGTTTTACTGAAAAATTTGAAAAAAATCTGATCGCAGACTGATGGCTGCTGGACTCACAATTTATCTATCCCAGAGCCTCTAACTCCCATATCATCTGATGTTTTACCCGTTTGTTCTTTTACACCACTGTCTTTATCTGCACTCAATGATATGGTTAAGCACATGAAGTCATCTGCTTGCCCCCTTGGATGTGGTCCCTACTAGACTACTGAAGGACAGTATGCCTACTGTTGGTCCTTTCATTCTATCAATTGTAAACAGCTCTTTGACCTCTGGCTCTGTCCTTGCCTATTTTAAAACTGCTTTAGTCGAACCTCTCCTTAAAAAACCCAATTCAGATCCCTTCATTCTGAATAATTACAGACCTGTCTCAGGTTCTATCCAAGATCCTAGAAAAAGCTGTGTTCGAACAATTAATAACACATCTAACAGATAATAATTTATTTGAAATATTTCAGTCTGGCTTTCGATATCTCCACAGTACTGAGACTGCTCTTGTCAAAGTCTGTAGTGACCTTCTGTTGGCTGAATTTGCTTGTGAGTGCTCCATCTTAATTCTTTTGGCCCTCAGCGCTGCTTTTGACAAAGTTGATCATAATATTGTCATTGACATACTGGTGCCTTGCAAGTAAGTGCCTTGCTGAAATGAAATACTGGATGTCAGAAAACTTTCTCCAAATAAACCACACAAAATCTCATGTCACTGTACTTGGTCCCCCTGCAAGCAGAACTCAAATCTTGGCAAACCTAGGTGAACTACCAACCTATGCTAAACCCTCTTGGAGTCATTTTTTGATCAGGACTTGTGTTTTGAACCCCATGTAAAGAAAGATGTTCAATTATGTTGTCATCACTTGAAAAATATAGACAAGGTTAAGTCTTTTATCTCTGCCACAGATCTGATCCACGCTTTTATTTCCTCTCACATCGACTATTGTAACGCCCTATATACCTCTCAGTCAGAAATCAATCTGCCGCCTACAGTGAGTTCAAAATGCTGAAAGGAAGGAAGAAAGGAGATGAAACGTCGGATGAAAAGAAGAAAGGAACGAGATGGAATGAAGAAGGATGGAGAAGGAACTAAATAAGGAATGAAGGATGGAGAAGGAACGAAAGACGTAAGAAAGGAAGGAAGGAGGAGGAAAGATGGAACGAAGGAACTAAATAAGGAAGGAAGGAAGGTGAAGGAATGACAGAAGGAACCACAGATGGAAAGAGAAGGAACAAGAGAAGGAACAAAGGAAGGATGGCAAAGGAAGGAAGGAAAGTAAAAGAACGTATGAAGGAAGGATGGAAGGAAGGAAACAAGGAAGGAAGGAATGAGAAGGAACGAGGGACAAGGAATGAAGGAAGGATGGAGAAGGAACAAAGGAAGGATGGCATAAAAAGTAAGGAAGGCAAAGGAACGGATGAAGGAATGAAGGAAACAAGGAAGGAAGGAATGAGAAGGAACGAAAGAGATGGAACAAAGGAAAGATGGAGAAGGAACTAGAAAAGGCAATTTCAAAAGAAATTGCAGTGTGAATGCTGACTGCTGAGAGGCTGATGCTAAACTGGATTGCTGAAGTTGAGTGCAAAAAAACAACAAAAAAGGCGAAAAAACAACAAAAATGAAACTATAAACAGAAAAAATGACAAAAAACGACGGAAAAAATAGCCAAAACTACGAAAAAAACAACAGAAACGGAAAAAACAAAAACGAAACTATAAACAACAAAAAACGACACTATGTAGGACAAAAAACAACAAAAATGACAAAAAACAACACTATAAATGACAAAAAACACTAAAAACAACGAAAACGGCACTATAAACAGCAAAAACGACAAAGAACACAAAAAACAACAAAAAACGACAAAAAACAACAAAAACGACACAATAAAAAACAAAAACGACAAAAAACACCAAAAAACAACAAAAACTACAAAAAAAGACGAAAACCAACAAAAAACGACACTTTAAACGACAAAAAACAACAAAAATGACACTATAAACGACAAAAAACTACAAAAAACGACAAAAAACAACAAAAAATGACCAAAAAATGACAAAAAACTACAAAAAATAACAAAGAAATGACAAAAATGGACAAAAAACGACAAAAAATGACAAAAAACGACAAAAACCAACAAAAAAACGACAAAAACAACAAAAACGACACTATAAAGAACAAAAAACAACAAAAAACGACAAAAAATGACAAAAAACAACAAAAAAACGACACAAAATGACAAAAAATGACAAAAAACAACAAAAAACAACAAAAACGACACTAAAGAACAAAAAACGACAAAAAACGACAAACAAACGACAAAAAATAACAAAGAAATGACAAAAACGGACAAAAAAACGACAAAAACATGACAAAAACCGACAAAAAATGACAAAAACAACAAAAACGACACTATAAAGAACAAAAAACAACAAGAAACAACAAAAAACAACAAAAAATGACCAAAAAACGACAAAAAATAACAAAGAAATGACAAAAACGGACAAAAAAACGACAAAAAATGACAAAAACCAACAAAAAATGACAAAAAACGACAAAAAACGACAAAAATGACGAAAACCAACAAAAAACAACACTTTAAACGACAAAAAACAACAAAAACGACAAAAAACGACAAAAAACATCAAAAAATGACACAAAACAACAAAAAATGAAAAAAACAACAAAAAACGACCAAAAAATGACAAAAACAACAAAAACGACACTATAAACGACAAAAAAAGAACAAAAAACGACAAAAAACAACACTATAAAGAACAAAAAAATGAGAAAAAACAACAAAAACAACAAAAACGACACTATAAAGAACAAAAAACAACAAAAAACAACAAAAATGACAAAAAAACGACAAAAAAACTACAAAAAATAACAAATAAATGACAAAAATGGACAAAAAACTACAAATAACGACAAAAACAACAAAAAAAGACAAAAAACAACAAAAAAAACAACAAAAACAACAAAAACGACACTATAAAGAACAAAAAACGAAAAAAACAACACTATAAATAACAAAGAAATTACAAAAACGACACAATAAACGACAAAAAACAACAAAAAAACGACAAAAATGACAAAAAACAACAAAAAACAACAAAAAAACGACAAAAACAACAAAAACGACACAATAAAGAACAAAAAAATAACAAAAAAGCAAAAAAAACAGCAAAAAAAGACAAAAAACAACAAAAAACTACAAAAAAACTACAAAAATAACAAAGAAATTACACAAACGGACAAAAAACGACAAAAAAAGACAAAAAATGACAATAAACACCAAAAAACGACGAAAAAACAACAAAAAACGACACTATAAAGAACAAAAAACATCAAAAACGACACTATAAACCACAAAAAAACAACAAGAACAACACTATAAACGACAAAAAACGACAAAAAATGAAAAAAAACGACAAAAAACGACAAAAAAATGACAAAAACAACAAAGAACAACAAAAAACGACACTATAAATAACAAAAAAAGACAAAAAATGGCAAAAAACGACAAAAAACAAAAACAACAAAAAACAACAAAAACGACACAATAAAGAACAAAAAATGACCAAAAAACGACAAAAAACAACAAAAAACCGACACAAAACTACAAAAAACTACAAAAAACTACAAAAAAACGACAAAAATAACAAAGAAATTACAAAAATAACAAAGAAATGACAAAAATGGACAAAAAACCGACAAAAAAATGACAAAAAACGACAAAAAAACGACAAAAAATGACAAAAAACAACAAAAATCGACAAAAACAACAAAAACGGCACAATAAAGAACAAAAAATGACCAAAAAATGACAAAAAACAACAAAAAACGACAAAAAACCGCCAAAAAACTACAAAAAAACGACAAAAATAACAAAGAAATGACAAAAAAGGACAAAAAACGTCAAAAAACCGACAAAAAAACGACAAAAAACGACAAAAAATGACAAAAAACAACAAAAAACGACAAAAACAACAAAAACGACACAATAAAGAACAAAAAAATAACAAAAAAGCAACAAAAACCAGCAAAAAAGACAAAAAACAACAAAAAACAACAAAAACGACAAAAAACAACAAAAACGACACTATAAACGACAAAAAACAACAAAAACGACGCTATAAACGACAAAAAAACAACAAAAACGACACTATAAACGACAAAAAATGACAAAAAATGACAAAAAACGACAAAAAACGACAAAAAAACAAAAAAAATGACAAAAACAACAAAAAACGACACTATAAAAAACAAAAAACAACAAAAACGACGCTATAAACGACAAAAAACAACAAAAACAACACTATAAATGACAAAAAATGACAAAAAACGACACTATAAAGAACAAAAAACGACAAAACACAACAAAAACGACACAATAAACGACAAAAAACAACAAAAACGACACTATAAACCACCAAAAAACGACAAAAAACAACAAAAAAGACACTATAAAGAACAAAAAACGACAAAAAAACGACAAAAAATAACAAAGAAATGACAAAAACGGACAAAAAACGACAAAAAAACGACAAAAAAATGACAAAAAACGACAAAAAATGACAAAAACAACAAAAACGACACTATAAACGACAAAAAAACAACAAAAACGACACTATAAACGACAAAAAATGACAAAAACAACAAAAACGACACTATAAACGACAAAAAACAACAAAAACGACGCTATAAACGACAAAAAAACAACAAAAACGACACTATAAACGACAAAAAATGACAAAAAATGACAAAAAACGACAAAAAACGACAAAAAAACAAAAAAAATGACAAAAACAACAAAAAACGACACTATAAAAAACAAAAAACAACAAAAACGACGCTATAAACGACAAAAAACAACAAAAACAACACTATAAATGACAAAAAATGACAAAAAATGACAAAAAACGACACTATAAAGAACAAAAAACGACAAAACACAACAAAAACGACACAATAAACGACAAAAAACAACAAAAACGACACTATAAACCACCAAAAAACGACAAAAAACAACAAAAAAGACACTATAAAGAACAAAAAACGACAAAAAAACGACAAAAAATAACAAAGAAATGACAAAAACGGACAAAAAACGACAAAAAAATGACAAAAAACGACAAAAAATGACAAAAACAACAAAAACGACACTATAAAGAACAAAAAACAACAAAAAATGACCAAAAAACGACAAAAAATAACAAAGAAATGACAAAAACGGACAAAAAATGACAAAAAACGACAAAAACCAACAAAAAATGACAAAAAACGACAAAAAACAACAAAAAAAGACAAAAAACAACAAAAAACAACAAAAACAACACTATAAACGACAAAAAATGACAAAAAACAACAAAAACGACACTATAAACGACAAAAAAAGACAAAAAATGACAAAAAACAACAAAAAAACGACACTATAAAGAACAAAAAACGACAAAAAACAACAAAAAAACAACAAAAACGACACTATAAACGACAAAAAAACAACAAAAAACAACAAAAACGACACTATAAACGACAAAAAAACAACAAAAAACAACAAAAAACGACACTATAAAGACCAAAAAACGACAAAACACAACAAAAACGGCACTATAAACAACAAAAAACAACAAAAACGACACTATAAACGACAAAAAACAACAAAAACGACACTATAAATGACAAAAAAAGACAAAAAATGACAAAAAACAACAGAAAACGTTGAAAAAACAAAAAACGACACTATAAAGAACAAAAAACAACAAAACAACAAAAACGACACTATAAACGACAAAAAAACAACAAAAAAACACAAAAACGACACTATAAACGACAAAAAACAACAAAAAACAACAAAAAACGACAGTATAAAGAACAAAAAACGACAAAACACAACAAAAACGACACTATAAACGACAAAAAACAACAAAAACGACACTATAAACCACAAAAAACGACAAAAAAACGACAAAAAATAACAAAGAAATGACAAAAACGGACAAAAAACGACAAAATAATGACAAAAACCGACAAAAAATGACAAAAACAACAAAAACGACACTATAAAGAACAAAAAACAACAAAAAATGACCAAAAAACGACAAAAAATAACAAAGAAATGACAGAAACGGACAAAAAAACGACAAAAAATGACAAAAAACGACAAAAACCAACAAAAAATGACAAAAAACGACAAAAAACAACAAAAAAAGACAAAAAACAACAAAAAACAACAAAAACAACACTATAAAGAACAAAAAAACAACAAAAAACAACAAAAAAACAACAAAAACGACACTATAAACGACAAAAAACAACAAACACGACACTATAAACGACAAAAAATGACAAAAAACAACAAAAACGACACTATAAATGACAAAAAAAGACAAAAAATGACAAAAAACAACAAAAAACGACACTATAAAGAACAAAAAACGACAAAAAACAACAAAAAAACAACAAAAACGACACTATAAACGACAAAAAAACAACAAAAAACAACAAAAACGACACTATAAACGACAAAAAAACAACAAAAACGACACTATAAACGACAAAAAAACAACAAAAAACAACAAAAAACAACACTATAAAGACCAAAAAACGACAAAACACAACAAAAACGACACTATAAACGACAAAAAACAACAAAAACGACAGTTTAAACGACAAAAAACAACAAAAACGACACTATAAATGACAAAAAATGACAAAAAATGACAAAAAACAACAGAAAACGACGATAAAACAACAAAAAACGACAGTATAAAGAACAAAAAACGACAAAACACAACAAAAACGACACTATAAACGACAAAAAACAACAAAAACGACACTATAAACCACAAAAAACGACAAAAAAATGAAAAAAACGACAAAAACGACAAAAAAACAACAAAAATGACAAAAACAACAAAAAATGACACTATAAAGAACAAAAAACGACAGAAACGACACTATAAACGAAAAAAAAGACAAAAAACAACAAAAAACTACCACAAAACGACGAAAAAACAACAAGAAACGACACTATAAAGAACAACAAATGACAAAAAACAACAAAAAACAACATAAAACAACATAAATGACACTATAAACGACAAAAAACAACAAAAAATGACAAAAAAACAACAAAAAACGACCAAAAAACGACAAAAAAACAACAAAAAACGACAAAAAAACAACAAAAAATGACAACAGAAACCAAAAAAAACAATAACGATACTATAAACGACAAAAAAAGACAAAAAATGACAAAAAACAACAAAAAACGACCAAAAACGACGAAAAAACAACAAAAAACGACACTATAAAGAGCAACAAACGACAAAAAACAACAAAAAACAACAAAAACGACACTATAAACGACAAAAAACAAAAACGACACTATAAACGACAAAAAACAACAAAAATGACAAAAAACAACAAAAAACGACCAAAAAACGACAAAAAACAACAAAAAACGACAAAAAAACAACAAAAAATGACAACAGAAACCAAAAAAAACAATAACGACACTATAAACGACAAAAAACAACAAAAACGACACTATAAAGAACAACAAAACAACAAAAAACAACAAAAACAACACTATAAGGAACAAAAAACGACAAAAAAATGACAAAAAACAACAAAAAACAACAAAAACGACACTATAAAGAACAAAAAACGACACAAAAACGACACTATGAACAAACATGAAACTTGAAACGACAAAAACAACACTATAAACAACAAAAAATAACAAAAACGACACTATTACCCACAAAAACGACCAAAAAACAACAAAAATGACAAAAAAACAACAACAACGACAGTCTGCCTTCAGCATTCACACCAACTACATTAGGAAGGAAGAAAAAGGAAGGAAATAAAAGGAACAAAGGAGTGAAGGAGATGGAACAAAGGAAGGATGGAGAAGGAACTAAATAAGGAAGAAAGGAAGGAATGAGATTCAACGAAGGAAGGAAGGATGAAAGAAACTAAAATACACACTTTGTCCAAGTGAAGATTAAGTATTTATTTTCTTCTTTTCTTGAATGTGAAAGCTAAAGTAAATACATTTGCACCTTGCTGAGTTCAACTTCAGTAAACTCTGACACACACATTGACCAACTCCAAACCATTTTGACGGTGCTGAGTTTTGAGAGAATGGAGAGAATCTCAGAGTCCAGAGTGGAAGCTATTATATTAGCTGTGTTCTACCATCCAATTTTAGTATACAACCCCGCTCTGCCAGAGTATTAACTGCTCCAAAAGAGCGTTTCGGCATCGTCTGCAGTCGGTCGTGAGACAGGAGGCAAACATACAAATACCTTCCCTTAAATTAACTGTGTTAACTTTTACTGTCTTGTAAGTTTACACAGCGATGACAGCGCAAGTAGTCAGCATCACCAAGCTCCAAGCACCACAAATTAATTTTCGCTGTGCATGTTTTCTGGTATAACCAAGAAATATATACGCAGGAAAATGTATAAATTGTAGACAATGACACACATATAACAAGCTGTTTACTATTGGTTACTTTTGTCTGCAGAGACAACCACAACAATTCAGCAGCCACTGGAGCATTTCCAGTAATTTGATATTACCATTTTATCCTCACACTACTTTGTTTCAGGACATATTCATGTAAAGAAAAATACCTGTACACACATAATCTTAAACTGAAGTGCACAAACTGGATTGTGCTCGCACACCTACACAAACACACACACACAGATACAGGCAGACAGCAGAACAACAGAGCCGGCACTGAGCTCAGGAAGCAATTGTCTTTCAGCCTGTGAAAATAAATTAGCTTATTCAGTGGTGGAAACTTTCACAGTCTGAAGAGAAAAGCACTTTAGTGACGGAGCGTTTGCATCCTTCTTCCATCAAGTCACTGCCATTTTCACACGGAGCAGGTGTGATACTTGACTTGGGAGCATTGTACTGCATTAACAAGTCATCTTTCCTAAAAGTCAGCCAGCGAGAACTATTTCTGTTCACGGCTAATTACACAGCTGATGAATTGCATTTGTTTTTCCCACTTTAACTGAGCTGCTCTTTTGTGTACCACTACTGTTTTTTGTTTTGCTTTTTAAGTATGGGCAACATACTCAGCAGAAAACTGGCCAGTGATAGCCTCTTTCTTGTTGTCCTCCATGCATAAGTAAGGATTTTTAAGGTCTGAAGGCAGCAACATTTCTCTTGACTGTTACTTTAACAAAGTTGGGTGGTAAAAACTTCATTATTCAGTGGTGACATGTGTTAGCAGTGCAGTTTGGAGACTTCAGACCTTGAAACTGAGAGGTAAAACAGTTTTTGTTTGGGAAAGTAGGATACTTTTTCAAAACTCTGTACTTGCTTTGGTTGCTGCACCAGCGTCTGTAGAGGCTACATTGATGTCTAGTATAACCTCAGCCAGTGAGACTATTTCTATCTCCAAGTCAACTCTTGGTGAAATGTTTGTATATAATGTGCAAGCAGATACATCAAAACATACAAAAGTTTAATTTACAAAAAATAATCTGAAAATATAGGGTTTGGAGATCTGCAAGTATGGAGTGTGGAGTAAGTTTGAACTCGTAATTGTTAAGTTTTTCTCCAATTACTTCTCCCTCTCTATGTGCATATTTGTACTTCAGCCAGTTTGACAGCTGCTGCATTTCCATCTGGTTTATTATTTATTTGTTTCACCATTAGCTGCTGCCCAGGTAGCAGCTGTTCCTTCTGAAGCCCACAAAGAATTAAAATTACTGCAATTTGCAAATAGACAGAATCCAAATAAGACTCAAACACAAACAACATTAATGTTAGCAGTTGACACATAACGAGGAAAATTCAGCCTTAAGCCAACTTTCAAAGTACTGTTCTGTTTCTTCTGTCTTTTCTTAATGAAAATGTGACTTTTATTGCTATTAATTGCACACTATGGGTTTTTAGTGTACAGATTTTTTTCACATGGCCAACCAACAAGGGTTTGAACATTAAAAACTCAAAGAAACTGGGAGGTGAGAAATGTATTAGATTCATACTGATCAGTATGAAAAGAAGACAAATGTATACAGCAGCTTTAACTAAATCTGTTCAACTGTCCCTTAGAGGCTCTGGGATAGACCATCTTATTTTCTGATCCTCCATCCTCTGACTGACAAGCTGTTCAGTCTCCCCCAAGGAGACCAGTTATGCTCCATGTCACCATCAGGGCAGATGAATTATTTGTCTCCTCCTTCCATTAGCAGGGTGGGGATAATAAGACATGGCAACCAAGGGTTCAACACAGTGGCAGAGACATCGCCTTGAATCAGGAGGGCTGTTAATCATCACAGGGCACATTTCCGACGCTGCTGTCATTTCTCTAACTCTCCTGATTTGTATGGAGGGAAGGCTATAAATGACTTTTAAATGCCTCTTAAGGCCCATTATCATTAACTGGAACAAATCACGTAATAGGTGGATTTTTTCTTTTTTCAGATCCATATCACTGCATATTATTTTGAATTGTAAGAAACACCCTTTACTTGTAGAGACAACCAGAATTAATGCACATTCTGCCATAAACAGGGTGGTAAATGACAAATCATCTGATGACAACTGCAACATGTTAATACCCTGATTAGTTTTACATACCCTGCAGGCACACATGACATGTTTGTATTCACAGTTTGCTTGTTTGTTAGTAATTAAAACACCATGTATAACAAATTCAAAGGAGAATAGGTATTAATAAATTACACTATACTATGTTGATTAGGTGGCAATGTGTCACATAACTTTTTTTGTCTCTAATGACCTAACTTTTAATTTTTGGAACAGCTTCTGTTCAACCAAAAAATACTGTAGCTCACTTTCCTTCTTTCACCTTGTATATACTTTCTTCCAGTTTGACTTAAATGTTTTACATCAAGCCACAGGCAAACTTTCACATACACGCTCTTGTCCAATAAATCTTTTAGCACTGTCCTTCTGTGGTGTACTCAGCTAGGTGTGGGCACTGGGAATTGAATCAGCTTACTTCACATGCCATTAAGTGGAGAAGGTGAGAAACAAATCCACCTGCCTAGTTGTTGCTAACACAATATGCACTCCATCAAACAGGTCCAGTCGGGGCAGAATTTAGTAGGTAGAGGACACTTCTTGTGCAAATCAAGATTGATATTGCAGGGGTGTTTCCACTGTTAGGCGTTGATTGCCAATGTATCTTGTGAGAATCGAATGTAGTGGCTGCAAAGTGTTCAATTTTATGCACTAAACCTGCTTTGCATATAGTCTGCAACCTGTTTTCTCTTGTACAGCTATTTTTCCCAAACTGTGCTACAGAATTACTTACTATATTATAGTATTGTATACATCTGCACCATGTTAAATTGGCATTTTTCTCCTCTTTTTACTTGTCTCCAATTATTTAATACCTTCCAGAGAATGTCAGGGTGCTGCACAATTCATAATCTTTAATGTCTTCACTCTTTATCTTCATCATCTTTAAGTGCATCATATTATGTTACCATTGCCTTATTCATGTTATTCATGACCGTTAGGGAATTAATAAAGGCTTTTCAACAATGATACAGCCAGATGTATGTATGACTAAGTGAGAAAAGTAGCAGTAGCAGTAGTCCAGCATAAACATTAATCAATGATACACTGTCCTGACTTCAATAACTTCATGAGTCACAAACCGTAGCAACAACAAGTGTGTCCTCTGGAAACACATCTGTAGTGTTTGAATTTGCAGCGTGTTTTCTAAATGTTGCGCATGTGTTGATGATGTTTTCTTAATTTGCTTGTGGTTTGTCTATTTGCATGTGTTTTCTTAAGTTGCAGTGCTTTGAGCTTTCAGGGCCACCGTAGAAAAGGCTCTGCCTGTCGAATATAACTCCACCATCGTTCCCATGACAAAAGAAAGCAGTCCCGTACATTGTGAGTCATCCAGGTTGGTAAATTTGCACTGCGATCATTTAGGATTCTGTACATGGTTCCCACAGTCAGAACTGAATCAGTCATGCATTCAGTCTTGTATTATGCATTCAACAGTAGATCCTCATCAGATGGATTTTGACACCAATGACAACCATTTGTTAATCTACGTCACATATTCAGTGTTTTTTACTCCTTCAGGATTCAACTCATAGCAGCAATCACAATCTAGTTTGATGCTCCAGAGTCATTTGACTGAACTGAATTTATGGCCCTGAAAAGTTTTTGGGACAACTTTCACTGCGCGTCACTCATATATGTAGATTGTGGCGGATACGCAGACACGTCCCCCTCAATATTTAGAACACGTGCATTTGTACCCCACAATAAAAACATGAAGGTAGCAGACAACCACTAGAATGAGACCCAACTCCTGCAGGTGCGTGTTTAGGGCCTGGTTACTGGGCTGTTTTCAGCCCCTGGTCTCTCTTACGGTCTAAATTTTTTTTTTGTATATGAACTTCAAGCTCATACAACCAGTGAAACGCCTGAGAGCCTCATTATATTTTGAATTGTCACCTGGTGCCTGTATTTTGTGTTTTCCTTCACATAAAGACATTTCCACCATAAATTGATGGAAAAAAAGGCACAAATTGGGGCATAAAAATTCACCAGAATGCAAAAAATAAAGTGTTTGATGCTTTCTATGTTCACATTTTCAAATTAATTGTGCTGATAGTGTTTCTAACTGGGCCTGAATCTTCTACTGTATTAGTTAAATGGACCAATGCAGGCTCACAAGCATTATGTCAATTATTTGGCGTCTCTTAGTTTTGGTATAATGTGCTCCATTAATACTTTATATCCCTGCTTCACAAATATCCTCGATGTGAGTGCTACACTTAAAATACATTTTTTAATTTAATTCTGAGCAGAACTACCAGCCCCATTATATCTGATCTTCTCTTCCAAGACTCACTGATAGATTCAGCTTCCCACTGTGGTTGAGAAGGACTGACTTGTGTGGGAAGAACATGTTATTTTATTTTATAACTATTTTATTCCTTTTCAGCACACAGTATAAAGACATAATGAGAGTAAGATGTCTAAAAATAAGCAATTTCCTACAATTTCCTTGCGGAAATTAGTAATTTTACTCTGAAAACACTTCCCCTTCCTTCTCATTTTCTCCAATTAGTGGGGTAAAAAGATGAGTGTTTCACAGTGAGAAATTAAGTTTTGCATTACTGTTTACAGTCAAAATAGTATATTCAAAGAATTTATGTTCAGCTTGTGTTTTTTTTACAATTTCTCCAAGTGCAAAGCAGCCTGGCTGAACGATATCCAGTATAAATTTGATAATTTTTTGTGTTTTATGTATAGTATTCTCTATTCTATTCTATGTCTACTGCATCCATCTAAGCTATCCAGCACTATCTCACAATTATTGGTAAAACATTTCAACCACACTCCCGTAAACCTGGATGCAGTATGCACTACAATATGTAGCATGACTAAAAAACTCAGATACCCGACAACATGTATAAACGTACATTAGTAACTGTCCATTAAAGTTATAATCCTTAAGATTTCACTCCTTGTTGACTTGGTGACACCAGTGGTTAGTCTAGTAACAAACAGTACAGTAACTCATTGAGCACATACAACAGAAGAACAACTCTTGTATGTTACATTGCAGCCAAACAAACTCACTTTGTTCTAATGAAGAATTCAGTCAAAAATAATTCCAACCACAATCTTTCATGCTGCACGTGGCACGAGTAGTTATCCACACAACAGCAGGACACGTAGGAGTAAGTTCCTTGCTAAGTGGGCACCCTCTTAATGAAAAATGTATTTATTATAATTAAAAAAAAATTCCATTATATTAAACATTTAAAACACATTTTGCAGTTTCAAAAAACATTAAGGTATTCATTAACTTTGAAATTAATCTATTAAAAATATGACAAAAATATATAAAGTATTTTCAAGCCAAAAAAGAAAAGACAACAAATACTTTCTCACATTAGTATTAGTAATAGCTAATCCACACACATCTTATCTTTCAAGTCTAATGTTTAAAGAAAGAAGCAGAGGATTGACACTGTATGAGCTTATCTTTTCACCCCTTTCTGTGTGCGACGAAGGTGAACTTTTGTGTCATGCACATAGATACCTGCAGCAGCTAATAGTAATGCATCTATTCAGTCCCCAAAAATGGATGAATCTGCCCCCTCTGGGAGACATTCAATAGCCGCAATGAATGGCTAAAATAAAAAGGAAGCAATTTCACATACACCCACCGGAAAATGGCATTTGGATCTTTGGCAAATGGCATTTACAAAAGTCTGCAATACAATTAGAAAGAACGCTTTAGATACTCTGATCATTCAACTTGACATAATTAAATGCCCTGTTTCTTATATAGCAAGAGGTAGACAATGAAAGACTGACAGTTGAAGCGGCTGGGAGATGGAAAGGAGAAAAAAAGGGTGGTGATGTGAATTTTTGGTTGTATTGTTACTTTCCAGGTCTGTGTTAGCGGCGGCTCAAATAATAGGACTGCTGCAGCAAGACCTTGTTGAGCACATCAGGCTACAGAAATCAAAAAGCTTTAAAAAAAAAAAAAAAGCCTTGAGAGAACTACTTTAGACCATAATCTTAGAAAATGAAAAGCCTGTGGGTTTTTTAAATTAGCATTCCTGTCTTAGTTTCCAAAGTATTTTTTTTTTTTTTACTCAAACATCCTCAAGTAAGAGGATATGAAAAAAAAAAAAAATACTTTGGAAACTTAGGCAGTTAGTTGTAGCATAACTTATTTAGCTCTTTAAACTATTTTTGAACACATGTCTTTCGATTAATTTCCTGCGCTAAAATAGTAACAGTTTTGGTCTTTAACTCCGAAACAGCAAGTTCCTCTTATATAAGCAGAGGAAGCTCAGAGACCACATTAACCACATTATCACCATGGTGAGAAATAGGAAGCTGGAGAATATTTGAGGTCCATTCTGGCCAGTACAATGCGCCTTTTCTTGGATGTAAAAGAATGAAATGTGATCTTTCAGTGCCACATGGGCGCCAAAGACGCCCAGCGTGTGGCCACAACCTGTGAACCTCAGCCTCTGTTGAATGAGCAACTGGTTTAAATCCAAGTAGGAAGATATAATACTGGGGAAGGATGTCTACTACCGAACTTGGTGAACAAAAACTCAATTAAGCTGGATTACACTGTGCTGGTTTGGTTTCCAGTGTGTGGGAATAGAATAGGATAGACAGTTGCCATAAATCAGGCGACAGTTGACCTGTACATTCAATTCTGAAAAGCTTTATTCAGAAACCTGAACATTAGAAGACATAATGACAGACTGAAGAGAAATAGGCTGTCAAATGCTAACCATATATGACCGAGGAGGGTCTTTTGCTATGAGTGAAATCCATTCACAGTTGTCACATCATCCCTGTTTCATGCAGCCAAAGTAACCTTCAACTGAAATTGTTTTTTATTAAGAATTAAATATGGATTTTTGAATTTGGAATGTTTGTAGATAAGAGTCTCATATTTCAAAACTGTCAAAAGCAGCTCAACAAAGGGAATGTCAAAGGTGTATTAAACATTAAAAGACTTCTCTTTCGACCTTCCTATTTTGTTTTGTTGCCACCATGCTGCTGTGTGCCTTTATCTAAAACAACTCCACATGAATGGTAAGCTAAACCAAGGCAAACACAACCTCTGCACCACAGAGAGAAAATGGTTGTGTGAATGCTTTAGCTGAAGGCTTTTGCCCTCTATCACAGCGAGGTTTGTGCTCTCATCATCACTGAGAGAAAAGAGACATCGAAACACATCCACAGAGACAAAAAAAATCCCCTTTTGACCTTTCAGAAATGGCATCTGAGAGTAAATACTTGAATAAATGCCTGCACAAGTGCTTTTTGATGAATGCCACAATCTGAGATGTTGGGTAATTTTATTTTCACAGATCTCATGGGAGAGAGCCAAATGGAGCTGTGCATAATGCACTTTGTCGACCTTTCAAACTGCTGACCTTGACAACAGTAATATAACCTTACACATCGCTCTAAAACCCAGAGAAAGCTTGCAGTGATCTTGTTTTTTGTGCTCTTTAACCATTTAATCATAAATGACTTGACAAAAGTCACCTATGAGTAACACTACGTTTTTGTACCCAAGGTTTTGACTGTGTCTGACGGAGAGAGTGGTTCTATAGAAAATAAGATGAGGCCAAATCATTTCAAGCGGGTTTTATTTATAGTCATATGACTAACACTATAACCACAGAGCAGGAATATCATCTATCAGGATGTTAGGCTTTTTATCACGGAGCTGCAACAAACCAAACCCTCAGTTCAAAATGATCCCAGTACAAGTAGATAAAGCTCGTCTGCTAAACTGCTTCTCTAAATCTCAGATGGGGAGCTGCAAAAACACAACAAAATATCTACGTTATTAAATGTCTCAGAATAAAAATCTATACAGTCTGAGAGGAACACATCACAGCCTTACGATAATCGACTATGTTTGATGATGCACGACACACAAGGTTTTGAGCGTCAAACACTTAATTTCCTGCATTCTGGTGATTTTTTTATGCTCTTATTTGTGCCTTTTTTGCATCAATTTATGGTGGAAATGTCTTTATTTATGTAAAGGAAAACACAAAGTTCCAGCACCAGGTGACAATTCAAGGCTCTCATGCGTTCTGTATTGCCTGTAAATATTTATTCTCCTGTAGATCAACATTTCTCATTTAATGTTCTCCCTGCTAAGTCAACACACGTAGGCATGATTTACTCTTCTGTCTTCTTTTGTGTCTTTTGTTTGGGGGAAGTAACCTCTTTAAATGTGTATGTGGTGCCTGTTCTTGCCAATGACACATTCATTCATTTTAATTTATTTATAAACCCCTGGACTTCAATAGTTCATATGTGTTTCAGCAAGATTTCAGTGCTGTTGTATTTCTACATCTGTAGCTCTCCTATACACGTATGTACAGGGGATATGTATAGTTTAGTATTACAGTACTGGAATTACTTTAGTTTCATTTTGTGCACTTGGAATTACTTTACTAAAAAAAGCCTATTGAAGCATATTGCATCATCTCAGAAGCTTTATTGGTTATGTATTTGTACACATACAAGGAATATTTTCTTTTTTACCTTATTTGGTTGTTGTTCTCAATGTAAATACACAGAAATAGACAAACAAAAAACAAGGACAACAAAGCAGAACAAAGGTAAGCATAAACATTGAACTACTATGTACATATATATGTATATATACATAAAAACAACAATGACATTTTAGAAAGGAGATAATAATGCAATGGTGCAGAGTGCAAAGATGCTAGAATAAATATGGAAAGATTAATGTCTCAGAATACTTTATGTACATGAGATAGGTGGATATGACAGTGTATGAATGTATATACAGAATATACAGCTTAGATTTATATTGAATAATATGTTAAAGGACTGTTTAAGAACTACAAAAATATAATTTAGAATAGAATTTAGTTTGTTCCTGACACTGATTAAGTGTTCCTGACAGTGACAGTCAGTGGAAAGAAGCTGTTCTCATGTCTGGTTGTTTTGGCATACAGTGCTCTGTAGCGCCTGCCAGAGGAGAGGAGTTGGAACAGGTTGTGACCAGGGTGTGATGGGTCTGCAGTGATGTTTCCTGCCTGTTTCCTGACTCTGGAGATGTACAAGTCCTGGATGGAGAGCAGGCTGATTTTCTCTGCCGTCAGTCCGTTGTAGTCTGTTCCTGTCCTGTTTGGTGGCTGAGAAAGTGAGAAAGTTTCAGAGCAACAGAGACACAGTGCATCCCTGTAACCATAGCAACTCATTTCACCTGCCTGCGTGCGCACGCCGCGAGATGAGAGGGGGGGACGATGCTGCTGACTGAGATCACCCTGAATGAGCAGCATACAGGAGAATAAATTACAATATAATAGATCTGTGTTTGTTTAACACTTGCCCCCTGATGTCCTGAATAACTAGCTCGAGTTCTTGCTTGTCCCTTTTTAGAAATAAAGTCCCCAAGTGGGTCTGAAAAGTCGCAAAGTAAAAAATAAAAATAAGATTATATATAAACATATATATATATATAAATATGGCCATGGTGTGGTGCTTTTTAAGTGGTTATCAATAAGCCCATTGTGTCTTCATTTTGGCAACATCTTTGATGCTGAACAGTCGCTGCTTTGGTGTCTTTGAGGTCAGTTTGTACAGGATCTTTCCCCATGTTTTCTGCCAGAGACGTAGCATGTCCTGTTTCCTGTTAGTCCAACAATTTTCCTGAGAAAAACCCAGCAGTCACTGGGTGTGTCCATGCAACAACAACTGTACAGTGAAGGCTTCCATAAACTGGCTGCAGGTTGAATCATCCTGTGTTATACAAGCAGTAAAGTGAACAAATGTTGCAGACTTTAGTACTTTAAAAACAGAAGAATTCTTCACACTGTAACAGCCTTCAAATACAAACTGTTCTGTATTTTTTTTAAAACCATCTCATGACATTTTCCACTAACACACTTGAAGAAACTTTCCTCTGCCTCCTGCTGCGATGGGGCCCATATTCTTCTTCTGTCTTTTATCTCACGTTGTGTCAGCGTGTCACTCTTCTTCTTTCTTATTAAAGATGAAACAGCTGTGATCAGGTGAATTTTGTTTTATTAATTAAGAGCCATCAGGCTGTTCCAGTGTCTTCAGGAATACGGTGTACAGCAGCACATCTGAACTAAGATCTACAATCACAGATAAAGTTTCCATTTTGTGCTCACTTGAACAGGATGCTGTCGTTGTGCTGTGAAACAGCTGCTGCACATTAAGAGTAAGATAATGGAGTCTTGCTTTTGTATGTACACTTCACTCTAGTGAAAGAGCCTTCTCTGTGCTCCCTGTTCTTCTTTTTAAACTGAGGAAATGAATAGCTGTGGGTGTTTAATGCATTCATGTTCCGTGTAAATTGACTTTTAATAGATAAAAGATTAAAAACCAGAGGAACCATCAATAATTGAAAGAAGCATTAGGCAAACAACAGACACAAACACTGGGATCAAGAGAAAGATGGCTCGGTAAGACACAAGGGACACAATTAATGATAGATGGAAGCAGCTGCTTTGAAGGAGAGAGCAAACTAAAAGGCAGCAAACTGCAGAAATGTTTGGAGAAATGATCGGGTAAATCCTCTTTTGCTGGTGCTGTTCTTTTGATTGAATTTTGCTTAGTTAATTTATAACGTGCCTTATTTATACAGTGAATATTTCATATACTCTATGTGTGAAAGAGCTGCTTCCTTGCCTTCTAATAAGACTCTGTATCTCAGTTTTATCAAGTTGAAGTGTTAAATTATTTTTTTCTCTGTGTTAGTGTTGATATTTCTGCTGGTTCACTGATAGTAGAAACAGGTTTGCATTGTTATATCTTCTAATTAACAACTGGGCTCTGTCAAGTGTTTTTTTCTTTTAACACACAAACTGTTGCATAGCAGCTGGCATTTTTAAAGATTGTATGTTCATAGCTGACTTTCGATATCATTAGTAACAAAAGTATCTATTTGTTGTTATTGTGTAGTTTTTCAATGCTTGTACAGCCAGTTTAGGTGAGGTGGAAAATGTAAAATGCCAGTTACTTATCTGTTGGCTGCAGTTTGCTTTGGGATTGTGAGTTGTATTTGTTGATTTGGCTTTAAGGTTGTTATTGTGTCGGTTCTTTTGTCTTTTTCCTTTTTTATATACTACAAAATCCTGCCCTTTTCAAACTTGAATAGTTAAACATTTATTTACATTTTTGTCTTAGAAAGGAGTAACGTGATGTAATTAGCATGATTCTTGCAATTATGGGTTGTATCCACATGGTTGTAAGGCACTTATTGTAACTTTGGGTAAAAGCGTCAGCTAAATACATGTAATGTAACTACTTTTTGCTGAAAAAGTAAGTGAGAAACTACATTAAGTAAGTTCTAAAGGTGCTGGTAGGTGGACTAAGCTGCTCATCCAATCCTTATACTCCATTTAGCTGCTCCTGTTAGGGGTCGCCACAGTGGATAGCTGATTATTGGCATAATTATGGCATAGGTTTTTACGCCACATGCCCTTCCTGATGCAACCCTCTCCATTTATCCGGGTTTGGGACCAGCACAGAGGATGCACTGGCTTGTAAATCCATCAGTGGCTGGGTTGCTCTTGCAATCCTTATACTAAAATAATTGAATCATGTACGGACTCCAGCTTCACATTTAATCCACTTAAAAAAGTGATATGAATCTTCTCCCCTAACCCTCTGAAAGAAAGTAAATGTATTTCCCCAAAATGTTAAACTTTAAAAACACTAACACAGTAGTCAATTTGAGCCAAAACACACATTCAAGTCATTACATTCTCTTGTATGTGACAACTGTGTAACTCCAATGTTTTCACTGTGGTCGAACGGTTTCTGCACTTTGTTCTCTGCAGGCTGAGAAAATGATTGGATCTCAAGCTGATGAAAACATTTCCAAGCTCGATTGAACAAACTCAAAAATGATCTTTGATCCTAAAAAGTTGACATTTTGGAGACGTGAAAGTTTCACCAACCAGCAGCTTCAGTGTTAACGCCGATTTCACAGCATATTTGCTCCACGATACATCTTCCCACTTTCTAAATTCAATTGACTGGAGCTGACAGGCAGTGAAAAACTATTGATGTGTGGAGCCACTGTCTGTCTTCGTCAGCTGCATCATACCAGTGAAGTCACTGATGTAAGAGGACACTACAGTTTGCCAATGGACTATTGATGGGCTTGTTGATGTGTTAATGCGGATGGCCTCCGGGGTGACGTGCTTATGTTTTTGTTTTATTTTTCTGCACATACTTCCAAACTAATTTAAAAAGACAGATGGCTGTGCTTATTAAATGGCACCTAGAGAGACAATTAGGGAGAGAAGTGAGGGCTACATGCAGGAGCTACTGTAGTGAGTCCTGCACCTATTGGGAATCAATGACCCTCGCACAATGATTTCAACTTGTTGTAACAAACTGTATTGATTCTTGACATCCAGCAGCCCTGTTTTTTTTTTTTTTGTCTTAAAATTATTTTCTCTTTCTGAGACATTAAGATGCTTAAGGAGACTCATAAATCTGAGCTGGAGACTTGCGGTCAATGTGGCCGTGAAATATCAGTCAAGCTGGACTTTTTTCAGTGCAGCTGGATTTTTGATGGGGATCAAGTAAACATAATGAAAGCCTGGAAAAGTAACTCAGCACTTTCTGTCACCTCGAGGCCGCCGCGCCTCGCACTGTACGAGCCGCTTCAGCAGAAAGAACTGCTGCGACATTGAGTGATATGTTGAAATACAATACATCAGCTCAAAGGAGGCTTTTTGTGCTGTGGTGCCATTCAGTTACAATTACTGCTGCATGCTACAGCTTTGATTTAGCACATCCTGAAAGAAGAACAATGCAGCAACACTCTGCCACATATGTTACACAAAGCTTTGTGTGCCTCCGCGGCGGTGACGGCTGTGGCTGACGAATGTTTACGGGTCGTCTGTCATTCTGTCCGTCCCGCGCTCGCGAACGTGATATCACAGGAACGCCTTGAAGGAATTTCTGCAAATTTATAAAAAAGTGCACTTGGACTCAAGGATGAACTGCTTAAAATTTGGTGGTAACAGGTCAAGATCACTGTGACCTCACAAAAGATGTTTTTTGGCTATAACCCAAGAATTCATATGCTAATTATGGCAACATTTCTCACAAATGTCTAATAGGATGAAATTAAGAAGTGATGCCACGTTGAAGATTAGTGTGAAACATCCACGTTTTAGATTTTCTTGCTTCTTTGCGTCAACATCCATATTTGACGCGTTGTCTGCTGTTATGGCTACAATGTTGTGTTATATCAGAATCAGCTTTATTGGCCAAGAATGTGAACGCATACAAGGGATTTGTGTTTGTTTGTATGTTTTTTGTTTCTCTCAATGAACTTACACTCACATAAAATACACATAATTTTTATTTTTATTTTTACTTTTATTAAATTCTTTCAAAGTCTTCACGATGTTTATTATATGAGTCTGGAGACATGAATTTAATCTGCAACTTGACTGGTTGGCGGAGGCATACAACCGCGAGGCAGTAATTCTAGTTGAAATATTTATTTGTTTACTGGAGCTCTGGCAGAATAATTATGAAAAGCTCTGTGTTTTGACTGGAGGCTCATTTCTTCATCACTCACCTTCCCTCGCAGCACACAGAGATCGTTACTGTCAGGCAGGCATGAAGACAGCAGTATTAGTATCAAGCTGAAGTCTCTCAGGGATATTTTAGATCCAGTTAGAGCATTTCACTTTGTCTCCTGGATTGAATCTCATGTGAAAAGAAGTAATACCCAACAACAGTACACAGCATGTAGGACTCACCTGCATCAACAAGACTGGTTTTCCATTTATAAACAATTGAAGATGTACAGTAGAAAACCCATTGCTACAATGTCATGATGGCTTATATTTGGACATTTTCAGTATTTAGAAATAAAGCATCTTGCTGGGCTGATTTTGATTTTGATTGATCTGTCTAGCTACAAGGAATTTTAAAAATGGGACGAAAAGCAAAGACTTGTATAAAAGTCCTGCTGTTTCCTGCTGATATTAAAAGCATGCAAGCCGCCTCACTCTGAATATTATATTAACTCAAATTAGAAGGCTTTTTTCAGGAAAAACTTTACTCATAGTAAACTATGTCAATACACGAAACAGGACTCTTTTTTGGTGTTTTATTTAGCGTAAATGTATTTTCCATCCAAAGTCATAAGTTTGCACGTCCATCAGCTGTCATCGAGTCTATAAGTAAACTCTGAAACTACATCAAACTGATCACCAAAAAAGAGCCTGACAAACGTTTGAAATATTCATTACCAGTGTGAGCAGTCTTACCTTAAAATCTGTTTTTTTCCTCACCAGTTTCTGTGCAGAAGTATCCACCACCTTATTAAGGACTCTGGCCAGATTGCTAGATGCTAATAGCTAATTAAGATCCAACAAGGAGGTTTCCTTCCTGTAATTACCATTTTCCATGAATTACCTTTTGTGATTCGGTCAGCTTTTTGGCATTAAAACAATAGCTCATGTAGACTTTTTGCATACGCTCTCCAATTCTGGTTTGTTTTCTACCCCATGAAGACACTGTTGGAAACCTGTCCATAGACACTTACAGTTTTTAGGTGACTTCATTACTCACATGGGTTTCTGAGTAACAACGAGTCCATTTGCCCACGAAGCACTCTCATTAAGCACCAGATGGATTTTGTCTCATAGGAGAGGAATAATTAAGTTGAAATCAATACAAGAATTACAGAGGTGAAACTGGAACCTACAGTACATTAGCTGTAAAGTATTCCTGTTGCAAAAATCCTTATCTCCACTCTGTGACGACCCTGTAGGGAAATTGACTTCATCCTCAGAGAGGCATAATCTCTCATATAACTCTGCACCTTTTAAATGTGGCAATTACAGCCATTTACTGGTGAGAGCTGGAGTTTTTAATAAGAGCTGAGAAAATAATTGACCCGACACTCTGATATTCTGTAACTTCAGAGAGATACTGAAGCTGCAAAATGAACTGCAAGAAGTTCAAACTTGAAATAAAAGCAAAAACATATACACTTGAGATGATTTAGAGAATTGAACTAGAATATAAAGCAACCACATCTTTTAATCTGGATATATACTTTTAGCTTTCTTATAAGACTTTGCCAATTGTTAAAAGACAGTCTACAGTAGTGAATGAAACAAAGAAGTCCAGTTTTGGCATTTTCCTGTCATTTGAAAGACAGAGAACAAAGAGACGAGAGGTGGAAGAAAATGCCACAGGTCTCAGACGGATAAGATCCCTGGAGAAAACGAACTGTAAAAAGGCTGAAGCTCATCCTTAGAGCTTCAGCCTTTTTACACCTCATTCTAAGAGACAATATTATCTTAAGTCACTTTGTAACATTTGTACTATATGATATGATTATCTCTGTTTTAACCACAGCCTCTCAATATCATATGAATCTGTATCTCACGTGTATCAGATATGAAATAATCTGTTATTTCAAGTTTCTCCTAATTGAAGCAGATACACTAGAAAAGTACATTAAAGCAGCTAGAATCAATATTTGCATAATAACAATGTACAGTATATAATGTGGACAATGTGAAAGGGGTCGCTCGTACTGATGAACCTACATTTAGCTGCCCCGCCCACAACTTTACTGTTTGGCTTCACCCTCACTCCTCTCATAGCATAGTTCTTAGCCGGAGCAAGCAGTTTCTTCAGCGAAAAAGCTCTAAAAACTAACTGTACACTACATGCTCAGATATAAGAACTACAGCCTTGTACTTCTTGTACTTAATAAGATATGAAAGTAAGCCTACTTACCACTGTGAATTATGTTTATATATTTAGTTCAATATTTTAATAACAATTAACTGGATAAATATGCCGAGTGCAAGATGGGTCATCAAAAATATTAAAACATTTGCATTTAATTGGAATCTCACTGTCTTTAAAGTCATATGGCAGAGGGAAACAGTCTTAAACTCCTTCTGTCCCCATTTCTGCTGAAATGATGGCTGCACCCCTACCTGTCAGAGTGAAGATTCAAACATATTGAGGCTATCATAACTGATGGACCATACAGGAGAGCAGATTCAGTTCCTACCAGTAATATATGAAAGCAGATGCATGCTGTCATCAAACTGTAGAAAATAATAACAACACGAAATAAATTAAAGCTATTTAAATTGCCAGTTCTATCAACCTGCTGAAAACTTCCAGTGTTAATCAGCCACCACACCTCGCGGTGGATTACTGTAGTACTATTAAAAGTGCCACCGGAGAGAAAATAAAATTACACTATAGCAGAAACTTTGGCTCACAGTACTTGTCACAGCTGACAGCCACAATGTCTGTGCTGCCGTTCACGAGCCAGCCAGATTTAAGGGTGTCGTCTTTGGCAAGTAAAGGCAATACTGATTATGATTCAGCAGTAGCAAACACCCAAATCCCTTTAGAGCCCCAGCAAGTGGATTCACTGTCAAGGTCCGGCGGTGACAACAAGACTAATTACTTCATAATGGGAATCATCCCTCTCTTTCAACCCAAGACAGGAATCCTGGATCGCTAAGAACTGGCTGGGTGATTACAATGTGGCCTCATAAGGACCGGCCATACATACAGATTAACTATGGTCCAATCCATCAAAACTGGTGGGTTAGCATGCGGTTCCATCAAAATGCTCCGCTGTTTTCTTGAGGGTGCTTACATATGGTAATACATATTCAACAGCATTTAAATCATCTGCAGCCTAAAAGTGAGATGAGAAAGTTTGGGGGAACTTTCACTCTTTGATGTATTCATTTACATGTACAGTTAGTTTGTCTGCATCTCTTGTCTCAGCCAGAAGAAACCTGCCTTTCTGTTCAGCCATGTTAAAAGTGTAGAATATTATGCAAAATTGAAAATAAAATCACTTTTGATTGTGCTGTTTTCATTTCTCGTGGCTATAATTCAAAATACAGTAGACAGAAGACATTGTCAGCGTAGCGTACAGCTACTTTAATTGGCTTTAAGGCAACTTCTGAATGAGCTAAATTAATATGTCAAAGAATATCAGAATCGGGGGCGTATAATCAAGTTTAGTTGACTGGAACATTTATACCAACACAGTAACATCTGCTGGAAGATATGCAGGTGTTCCAACCCCACTAAGGCTTGCAGATCAATAAAAACATGTGCGTTCTTACGGAAATTGGATTTTCATTCTGTATAATCAATGAATTTCAGCCTGCATTTCCCAAGATAACAGAGGCAACACAAAACAATACCACATCTGAATAAATTTACCTTTTGAAATCCTTTGAATTTCAGCAGAAAGAGCTGTTCAGCTGTCAGAATATTATTACATTTCTTCATACTTATTCTCCAAACAGAGGCTTGGCTCCTCACTGTTCCTGCTCTGCCCTCACAGCAAACACTTAAAACTTTGTCCAAAATCAATTTTTTCCTTCAATAGATTTCTCCTCGAGAGTCGTTCCCGTCACATTTTAAAGCTGTTTATGCATTACTCTGTGTCAACTGACAGCTGGCATGAAGTGTAGACTGACATTTGAGAGTAGATAGACAGCCTCCGTCCACGGTCACGAGCACGAGAGACAAATGTGACGAGCAGTGAGGCAGAGAACGAAGCCGGCCCGTGATTGATACAGGTGCCACTGCGAGAGGTCAGAGCCATGCCTCAAAAAACGGGGCCATCGATTCTCCTGCCCTTTAAACAAACAAAGGGACATCTCGGCACCGAGCCTCCGCTGTGCAGTTATAGGCTCCGACTTTTGCCAGCCCCTCCGAAATAACTCCTCACATCAACATACAGCTTGATGTTCACCTGTAATCAAACGTGGTTGAATAACAGCCACATTTTCTTTCTGTGTGTCAGTGTTTTTGCATTGTCACTGCGCTCCCTGCAGGGCTGAAACCCAGTTTTGCCTCACTTTGGGAGAAAAATGCTACACTATTTTTAGTTTAATGCCTTTCCTCTATCTCCATTTGCCTTGTGTCTTTTTCTTGATAGAACGATGTTGAGAGTCACTGGGGCATTGCCGAACCCTATTCCCCTCCTGCTAAGGCAGAAGTTTAGAGGCTCTCATTAATAAGAGAGGATTGTAAGGAGAACCAGCATGAGGAGCAGGGCGGTCTCCCTCCCCCTGATCCCACAATAACACCCACCACCTAATCTGAGGCAAGACAAACCACAGTAAACACAAGAATAAGGAAAAGTCTTTGTGTCCCCCCTCTCCCCTGTCTCTATAATAAAGTGAAATGAGGACTATTATTTATCACATTTGTGTGCCACTGGCATGATCTCAAAAGAACCCGTGTGGGGATGGCTGGACAACATGTTTGTGAGGTGATTATCTCTATAAACGCAGAGACAACCGAATGTGCATGGAGCAGTGGGTGGGCTCCAGTAAAGGTCAGGCTTTAAGAGTGAGCGCGAGAGGTCTTTGCCACTTCAAACATCCGTCCTCACAATATGCACACGGTTCTGTTTTACATCCACGTCTCCCCGTGGTTCAGCTGGCATATGTTAGTGCCAGATAGCCTCAAAAACAAAGACCGCAATCATCGTTTTTCTTCCGTCTGCTGACCACTCCAAACAATCTCATATCAGAAATATGCCTTTGTTGTAGCCATGTTGTTGCCATATGAAAGAAATTTTGATGAATAGTTTTTTAGATCACCAAAGCTGTTCCTGCAGGAAAATCCAATTCAAAATGTGTTGCTTTAATTATTGCTTTTTGTATTTGTATTTTGTAAAAAAGTGCTACAGGCGTTCTCCTTCTCAGCTGCAATTTTGAATTTCATGTCTTGCTTCCTGTAAATTATTAATACAACAGGATTGACTTGAAATGGCAAGATTTACACTTGAAATGTCAGACACATCATGATGTTTTTATTTGGTTACCCATAAATATCTTCCATTTTTATTACAGATACTGACTAGACCCCAAGGCGTACATAAGCAAGTATACTGGGGGCCAGTATTGGCCAGTAACACCGTCAAGTTGCTTATTTTGTCCAACCAACAGTGTAAAACTCAGGATGTAAAATCAATAAAAAAACAGAGAAACCAGAGAACAGAATTAAAACTCAATTTAAGAAACAGAAACAAACAAATGTTTGTTGTTTTTGCTTGAAGAATCACGTAAAAATTATATTGTTGGTGACAATTGGTGACAGTCAATTGTCACCAACAGTGCATATATGTTTTTATAGGATGTATTCTTATATTTACCCTAATTTGTTTTTGTTTTTTTCTTTTTTTAGGTACTCATAAATGTTATTATAAATAACTCTGATGTGGATGTCCTATCAGCGATAAGTCGGCCCCTGATACTGACAAAACAAAAAAATTACAGAAATCATCTCTGTAAACATTCTCTCCATATATATATAAATGTGCACTAATTGTTTGACAGAGAGCATTTGATGGCATTTAATTAAACATATTGCAGCATTTCATTCTTATTATCCAGCTGGCTGTGGTATTTCCACTCTGGGCAGCAAACATTAATTCCCTGTGATTCATTGTGCAGGACTGGATCGGTGCAATTTACTAAAGAAATCTAATAAGACCTTTTTAGGAGATGAATGTACCTTATTTTACCTCCATTGAAATAATTGTGCAGTCCATGATTCAGTACGTCCCTCACGAAGGACTTTAACAGGGTTTGATAAACAGTTATAGGCAATTTATTATCACATGTGGATCTTCCATGATTTAATGGAAGGCATTGCCAAGTTTTCGTCTCTACAGAAGTACTTTTAAGTGGATTGGCAGCTCCTCAAGGAAAGGGTTATTGATGTTTTAATTACACGTTTTACAGAACAATAAATCCATTTAACCCCAATTAACATACAACAGACTGACTTCTTTCGTAATAAATTCTTAAATTTGTATTGAAGTGCATGCACACACTCTCTCTTTACACGCCTCAAAACAACTGAGCAAGCAAGCCGTGCAGGAAATAACTGTAAACTGTGTTTCTGAGGGTAGAAAGTAGAGGCGAGCTCTCAGCGGGGACTCCAGCGGACTGATGTAGGAAATGGGTGTATACAGCGAGTGGAAAGGTCATCAGTGAGAGACCCATAAATCGTTCTGACACTCAAATACTCAGGCACATGTTTCTAATCAGCTCGGGTTCAAATAATATTATGGTTGAAGAATTCACCGCCGCAGCCATTAGCTGTTATCAAAGACTAACTTTAGTGTGGCGAGACTTTAAGGGGCTTATGGGTTTAAAACCACCGGGAGCTCGAGGCATGAAGAATAATTATGTACATTCACGGTGAGTGGCTCAGGCAGGTGGAATGCTTTCCGCTTTTCTGCTCAAACTTCCTTGTATTTTCTAGAGGCTGATCAAATATTTTTAGTTAAAACGTCAGCCCACAGAGGGAAACATTTTGCAGCATGTTTTCACCCTACCCCTCTCACACACATCTCGCTCTAGAGCTCCTCCAACTGGATCAAAACTCTTACAAACTCTTAAGCCAACCACAGCTGCGAGTCCAAACCCTAAAAAGTTAGTTTATTTACATCCTTTCTGCCCACCGCACAACAAGCAATTATTCCACTCCATATATCTCACTGAAGACTGTTTGGATACCCATTTTGCACTGGGGGATGAGCTTGGCAGCAGTGTGTTGACAGTCATTTCCACAATGGACTCCCTCTTTTCAAATAACTCCAGCCAGTAATTTGCTCATACATCTTTGGGAACGGCTCACCCAGCCATAAAGAAGCTTTAAATCCTGAAGCAAAAACAAGGATTCTGCACTAAAGGAGATCCTTTTTTTTATGTTATTTTTTGTTTATGCTTTTTGGTGTTGTGTTTTGGACAAATTGGACAGATAGAGGAAGTGAGTCTATTTAGAAAGGAATCTGCACTTCCTGTGTGTGCTGGTCTCTGAGGTTAATTATTACAGTACAGACAGTAATTTGCTCTTTGTATTGGTACTTATCTCCCCTCACAGCTGGTGTGTTTTGCCGAGTGGACGGCCATTAATCAAACCTTTCTCCTGCAGGAAGTTGGACTATCCATCACGCCTCTCTCTCTCTTCCATTCTCTCTCTCTACCCCCTGTGCTACCTCTCCTGTCCCCCCAGGCACTAAACCTTTTCATTTTACATGCCCAACTGCAGCCTTGAATATCATTTCTGTATTTTCCTGCAGTGATACGTTGAGTGAATCATGTATGGAAATTGGAGCATTTTACAGGAAGTGGGTGTGATTGGTTGAAATGGGGTGTTTGTCAATCATGCTGGAAGACGAATTAGTAAGGGAATGCAATAATTTTACTTCCAATCGGCTGACACTGAAATACCTTTGCAGGCTACACCATTAATCATTGAGCTGTTAAACTTTGCTTCATTTTGCTTGTGCGACTGATCACAGGTCGTGCATTAAAACAGCCATCATCCGTTGCACAGATAAGACGAAGATGAAGATAGGCAGTCTCTCATCAGTTCTTATACTTTGAGAATCACACACATACACAACATTAACTGTAGAAAACAATATGATTTACATGATCTCACTCAAGAAGTCCATTCTGACCTTGTCTTTATCTTAGTTCTTCTCTTATCATGCCTTTCCCTGTTTCAAAAGGTTCACCACCTGCACCTACTCCCTAACTCCCCACACATTCCACTGTGTGGCAAACACTTTCTCATGTGAAAATAGAACAAACTATTATATTCTTTGTTTACAGAACTATGTGCATCAACTTCCTTCAAGACACTCATGACAACCTATATTTTTCTTAATATCCTGGTGGATACTAAACACATTTAATTTAGTTTAATTGATTCTGACATGTGCTGCAGGACGCCAATAAAACTGCTACTTTAGGATGTTACTGCCAATTAAACTTCAACATGATGTCTTTCTAAAGATTTATTACTTTGTTATATATTTTTGGATCTTTCTCACCACCACTTGCACTATTTATTTTAGAGTGAGTAACTCCTCCACTTTGAGTGTGCTGTCGTCCCACAATGCAATGCACAAAAAGTATGCACACGTTTTTTGAGTGTACTTAGTTTTGTCACTTTTCCAGTGTGAACACACTACATACTCAAAACAGCTTATTAACAGCTTTATGTCCCACAATGCATTGCAAAAAGGAAATGGATGAACTACTCACAGCCGATAAAATTTGTGCATGGAGGTAAAACAGACCTTAGAAACTGAAAAATAAAGCATTACATATTTGCAGGTCAATCATTCTCAACATAACATCTGCAGATGTTTCAAATAAAAAGCCTATAGGCACACACGGGTTGTGCCAAACTGAGATACTGAGAGGCTTTTAATGTGAAACACTCAGAAAATGGTGAATGAAGCAGCAAGAAAACATTAGTGAATGAAAACAGAATTACATGATGATTGTTGATGGAATAAGTGCAGGTGGACTTTACATAATCCTAAATTTATAAAAATAATGAGTAAACTTGGAGGAAGTTTTAAGTTTTCTATTAACAGCAAATTAGAATGGGAGCAGATGAGACAACAGAGAGGCAATTGTATCTTTGGCCTTTTTACTTTCTACACACAAAACCTTGTTTCTATCTACTTACAGGACATTACTGACCTCTCCCTATCAGCTCTTTTTTGTTTCTCTCGGCTAGGCCACTCTATAGCTGATCTGTAAAACAGTGGGTTGCCAGGTTGTACCTCCAAAGACTGCTTCCAAATCTTTTGTCTGGGATGCAGCTCACAGGCTGACACTCACACACAGACAGTACAAAACACACACACCCACCCCCCAAGAATCCTCATTAGGTTTATGAGCTGTAACCCTGCTGCATCATAAATAATCCAATCTCCTCAAAACAATGCAAAAAGGAGCCTCCTACTGTAGGTGTAAATGGTTCCTTGTTTCAGGGGGCAGCCAGATAACGAAAGCCTCATTAAAAAAGGGACAAGAGAAAAAATGGAAGCGCATTTTGTGGCCGCGGTTTGTAGAGGATTTCAGTAACAGAGGCGGTAAACTGAGGGAGAGCGAGAGCTGTTCTGCAGTTCTGGTGCCTGACTCTGCTCTTGCCTCAAACCAGAAAGCACTTATTCTATTTTTTGCGTGAGCAGACGCATAAGGGCTCAAGCTGAGTAATACAATGATTCAAGGTTGTGGGTGATAAATGAGCGTGTCTGCTCTGATAGCAGAAGGTCATGTGCATTGGCCCCCAGTGTGCATCTGCCATCTAGCACGCAGCAAGGGTGCACTGTTGGCATGCCACGACACGACAACGCTTTCCCAGCTTCAGCGATCGCCACGGGCCAATTTCATTGTTTTTTGCAGCAAGCTTGAGGCACGCTTAGGATGGGCTCGGGACACAGGCAATTTAGCTTAACTTGTCCAGCAGATGTTGGATTATTATTTTTTTTTATAGAATGAAAGCAGGACTGAGTGTGTTGCTTAAGGAGTCAAAGCTTGCTGGTGGAGACACACTGCCAGATGCAAGGACCAAACCAAAGATGTTTTAGTCGAGAGACAGACTGATCAGAAGCAAGTTATGTTTAATTAAGTATTATGTACTGAGGGCACTGAATTAAACACATATAACCACATAAAGACACATAAAGGGTGCCAGTTGCACTTTTTCTGGATTGTATGCATCACTTTTCACTGTTGAAAATAGAGTTATCATGTGATTTAAATTAACATCTGCATTTAAAATTAATGAAAAAATGATGGCGGTATAAATAGATAACGCATCCTCTGTTTGTAAGTTCTGCATTTGCTGATTAAAATATGTTGTGTACCAGAGTAGAGTTACAATAATTAGTCAATTAATCCATTAGCCGATCGAGATAAAATGAATCGGCAACAATTTTGATAATCTGTTGATCATTTTAGCTTTTTTTCAAGTCAAAATGCCAAATATTCACTGGTTCCAGCTTCTCAAATGTGAAGATTTGATGCTTTTCTTTGTCATATGTGCTAGTAAACTAAATATCTTTAGGTTTAGCACTGTTTGTTAAGTGAAACAAGCGATTTGAATGAGTCAGCTTGGGCAATTTGAATTTATAAGGGGTATTTTTCATTATTTTCTGTTATTTTAAAAAACAAATTAATCATTAATCAATGGAAATTTATCTTAGTTGAGGCCCTATATACTGTATATGTGGATTAGTTAATGTGAAGCAGCTTTCTTCATGTTCACAACAAAAGAGAAAAAGAAAAGCTTCACTTACATTTAAAGCATCAAACAGAGCAGCTTGTACAAACACATCAGCACAAAGTGGTTCACAGGAAATAAATTATTTGATACAAATAGTCACTCGCTCTCACTTTTTTTCCGCATTTCCCTCTATTGTCTCTTCTTTATTTTCATATATACTTCAGCTCTATCTCCACCTCTTTTCTCTGGGGTACAGCTCTCTGTTTGACAAGTGCTTTACCCCCTCCAGCTTTTCTTCCACAAACAGGTCAGAGGAAGATCAATAATGTGTGTGGATAGGCTCTTATCTCTGTCCAAAGGAGGCCTTATCAGACCCGCTTAAATGGTGTTTCGTGAAAATTCCTTGAAACGTAATCCTCCTGGAGATGGAAGACAAAAGAAAAAATGGGCCTCTATCAAACTATCAAGTGTGTTGATGCAAATAAGTTTCACTTATCTGTTCGGTACATATCACAATAATAGACGCTCAGAGGGAAGAAAAATACTATCGCCCGGGTAAAAAACTGAAAAGCTTGTCGTGTTGACGAATATCCAGACAGCGTGTATTAACACACGAGTGTATCTTACATAGTGTGGTTGACTGGAAGGCAGCTGGAGGAACGTGCTGATAAGCTATGTCTATTTTCCATTGGAGTCCAGCCACTGCAGGTACAGTGCAGGGTAAAGCAAAGCTGGGCAATGTGGAAAAGCAGATAAATGCTTATTATATTGATGAAATTGGCAACCAAAATCAATCGCAAGCATCTCTGTTGCCTCCAAAAAACTGTGACAAGTACCCGTGTTCAGCTTTTAGCAGCAAATACAGCAATTACATTGGTTACATTAACACCCTGTTTAAGCACTTTGGCTGTGTTGCATATTTAACTAAATGTCTGTAGTACATTAGATGAGGTTTTAAAAGTTACACCATCAAATGGGCTAAAATGGTGTTTTTACACACAGGTTACAAGTCTTTTTTTGGCCCACCAGTATTGAGGTCAGAAAATCATTGTGCTCCTAACATTTGAAATTAATTACTAGTGTGTCAAGGCTGTTTTGAAGTTTCAGTAGTCCTGTACAGTAAATACAGTCTTTTCATTACAAAGGACACAAACTAAGCAGTCATACGTCACTAAGCAGTCAGACAGGGTGTCTACATGTATCAGTAAGTTAAATTTAAGACTATTTAACACCGCCGATAATTGAATTTAAGGTAAATTTTGCAGTAAGGGAAAACATTATTTCACCAAAGAGTAAATGTACTGGCATTAAGCACTTGGACTGCATTCAATAAATACATATTTAAGACCTCCCCAAACAAAATTTAAGAGATGTTAAGACTTTTTAAGGACCCGCGGCCAGTCAGTGTGTTTCTTTTTACAGCGGTCTCTCAAAGGCAGTTGAAAGCAGTTTTTCATTTCAGAATAACAATCAGATATTATTACTGTCGTTTTTTGTAGAGTTAAGAAGGTTTTCAAGGTTTCCAAGGAACCTGATTTTAATATCAGAGACATTCTGGTCAAGTGTGCCTCTCCATGTCTAGCATCTCTTCACACTATAATTCACTGAGATGAGTCACTCTTCAGCCATTTAGACCACAAGGACTGGAAAAAGTCATCAGGGTAACACTTTCTTTTAACCCTTCCTGCTCTGCACTTATAAGCTAAATAATTTATAGCACCCTCTAATGTAGTTGAAAGACTAACAAAAGCCATAACCAATGATAATGAATATTTTATCAATTAACAATTATTTATCGTTTGGTCTATGAAATGTTAAAAAATATCTCATCGCAATTTCCAGTCAAATTTCAAAAGTCTGCAATATTCAATTATAATAAATGGAGAAAAGCAGCAAATCCTCATATTTGAAACGCAAAAGGAAATTTCTTTCTTAACAAATTACTTTTCTTTTTGGTTAGTTTTAAACCGACCTGTGAATGATTTGTAGATGTTTAGAAACAGTGATCTACATTATAATAAAATGATTTGCTGTTTGTGTGTGTAATCATATATCATTGTTTATGATCTCAGCTATTTTATATTGTGTGATCAATCATTCATTATGTGTTTGAACACCATAGGAGAAGCTACAGTATGATTCTTGACAGATTTATTAATAAATAATCAAGGTATTACTTTGACATTTAGGTGAGAATATTGATACCACTCTGGTTTCTGTACACTAAATATGAAGTTACTACCACCAGATTTTACCTTTAGACAGAACCAGGCTAACTGTTCCATCCATTTCCAGTCTTTGTGCTAAGCTAAGCTAACCGTCTCCTGCCTGAGTACCTTCATATTTACCTATTTATTTAAGTATTTATCATACAGATGTGAGAGTTGTATACATTTTTACTAAACTAATAAGCATATTTTCCAAAATGTCAAATTATATCCTGTACTACTAAATTATAGCATTTATTAACTGCTTTTAATGACTGAATATAGATGTGAAAGTGTTAATCGTCATGGTTAATAATGAAAATATCTCTGCAAACATGAAGATGTACAACTATGTAACGATTCAATGATTTAATCATATTATATATTTGAATCCTGAAAAGGTTTATATTGGATTTTCAGAGGATGTGAATATAATCTGTTACATTTTTTTTTTGCACTTTCTTGTGCGTCTCTCGGTACTCCAGGCAACTCTTTGCCTGAGGCATCCTGTGTTTACAAGCTTTGAAACGGTCTCATTTGGGTTTAATTCTTAAACTGCAGAACACTGATTTATCTGATCACTCGTGTCTGTATCAGATCTATTTGTATGCAAAACAGGGACTTCTGTCTGTGTGTACAAGGCAAGTGTTTCAGTGTGCTTTGATATCACTCCTCACAGCAAATGGAGGTGTTTAGATTAATGTTCTGGTGTTTCTGCGTGATTAGATAGTGTAATGGCACATTGCAGAGTGACAGGGAGACGGTGGAGACGACGTGCAACACTTGTCATGAGTCAGATTTACTAAAATACTCTCCCTCTCTTATCTCTTACTCTGATTATCACTGCAGCTTATTTTCAAAAAGCATATTGAATTATTTTAATCACTATTACTGTCCAAACTCTTGCTGTGAGATTTAAGGTTTATAAGTAGTTTTAATTGTGGATGGAATATACTGTGGTTTTGTTTTTACATCTATTTCATCTATAATTAACATTGGTTTATTAGTTTGTGAGCACTGTAATGTTCCTTCCAGTAATTTATGAATGATTAATACATGTACAAGTACTTAAATTAATAACTGAAGTAGTTATGGTAGTAGTTATGGTAGCAGTGTTGGTGGTAGTAGTACAGTCCTAAGTATTTGTAGAACTGTAGCAGCTGTAATGTTTGTTGCGATAGCTGTAGTGCTTGTTAAGTTATTTGTTGTGCTCCATGGACTTTAAAGCCATAGTAGTAGTAGCTATGTTAGTGTCACCAGCTGTATTGATAATAGTAGCAATATGCGAGGTGGTGTTGGTTCTAATACTGTGCTGTGATGGTAATAGAAGTAATTTTAGTGCAGCAGTTGTAGTAGTAACAGCACTAGTTGTACTAGCACACAGTAGGAAAAGTTGCTGTTCAGTAGTAGCTCAAAGTACACTTTTAGTGGTAGTAGGAGTTGCTTTAATAGTAATAAAAATGTAGTGAAGTACAGTACAATAGTAGTAGTGGTTGATACATTGAGTTGTGATTAATCTTTACAGTAAGTAAGTTAGCTAAACCTTTATTGAAAATAATTGTGTCATTGAGATCCTGTGCTCGATAATAAACATTAAAAACATAATATTAATAATGAAAATTATACAGTATAATCATAGATGAACATATTCACAACGACACACAATGTACACAAACAATAGACATTAGTTCCACATTAAAGAAAACAGTATGTGGTATGCAGAATGTTTAAGTTTTAAAATCTTCAAGAGAAACAAGATATTTTAATTTCAATGACCATCGATGTGGAACAATTAGTTTTTCAGTTTTAATGTTCACTTAATGTTCTGCTGTCGGCTCTGGACTGACTGAACCGGCTGTCAGCTGATGTCTCCCTCTACTGTCGGAAAAGCACCCACCTCCTCCAGGATTATTGTACTCAGTCTTACTAATACTGTCATCATTAAACTAATAATAAGTCTTTTTGTTCACCCTCTTTTTTTTTTTTTTTGCATACCAAATACATATAGTATTTATTATATTTCGTTATATATTATACCATAGGTATTTGTTATATATTTTACTATACTCATACTATATTTTACTTTATATCGGATATTCTATGCTATATTGCTGAACTATACTATATATTCTATTAGAATACATTACTACATTTGACCTTATATCATATTTTATATCAATACAATATTATACTGTACTAAGTTAATATGTTATACTGTTTCATTACCTTTTATACTTTATTATTTTTCTACATTAATACAGACAAACACTAAGTATAAATACTTAATTTATTATATATTATTCTGGTGTATCCTGTTGTAGTAGTGGGTATCATATCACTCTTACATGTACTGTACTGTAGCTGCTATATCACTTCACTTGAGACAGTATTGCACTATTACAGTAGTTTGAATACACTGGGCGTGGGTACTGTACTGTAGGACATGAGCAGTTTCTACTTAGTACTGAACATGTAAAATACTTCCAGACACATTCTTCAAACTTCCTATTGAATAAAATATAACTAATGTTGAGACGAAGGGCATTTCTGAGTACTTTGGCCCCCTCTTGTGGCTCGTGATATATTGTGGGTACATTGCCCACAAGATTACGTCAGGATCTCCCTCTGGATCTGGATATAACATACTGTATGTGCTTTGAGCCTAATAGAGCCTTGCAGCATACTGGGTCTGCTTAAAATGAATCCCTTACAATCTCTTTTATAGTTTACATAACTCTGTAATGTATCTGGTGAAGCCAGAGAAGCGAATTACAAGGCAATTACAAGTTAGAACAACCAGTGATGGGATTTTGTTGTTTAGATGTGAACAGCAGGGAGGCCACAGTGCTGTGCTCTATGCAATTATAAAAACCTAATTAGAGGGTAAACCATTAAGGAAATACCAACTTGCACAATTTTCTTAATTTCCCAAGCATTAACCCACACATTTGTGTCCAGTTAATGTTACTATTATTATGTCATTTTCTGAAATTTCAGGTGGGAAAATAAAACTTCCAAAGAGGCAGTTGGAAGACTTTCGTAATTTAATTTAATCACCAGTTCTAGCCATATTCACCAAAGTGCTCTTTGTAATGTGTATTATCTGTGCCGATCAGCACTGATTGAATGTAGAGGAGTGAATAGGTAATAAAAAACATTCAAACGTTCATTTTCTCAAGTGCTGTATCTAAGAACAGATGTGAGGTACTTGTACTTCACTACATTTCATAGGAAAATATTGTACTTTTTAATCCTTTTATGTACTAGTTAAAGTTACTAGTTAGTCTTCTGGTTCATGTTTTACATACAAAAAGCTTATGAGATACGATGCATTGCTATAAACTACCTAACAGTATATAAGGTATAACAAGTGCAGTGTACTACGAAATATATTAAGTAGTTAGAATTAGCTCCACCTCGATAGAATGATGTTTTACAATTGGCAATGAGTACTTTTACTGTGGACACTTTAAGAACATTTGTCTGATATTACTTCTGTACTTTTACTGATTTCAAATTTAAAAGGCAGGACTTGTAATGAAGCACTTGTACAATGTGGTATAGTTACTTTTACTTAAGTTACGTATCTCAATACTTCTTCCACCACTGTCCAAATGTTGTTGTACTAGATTTCAGCATATGGAATGAAGTATTTTACTTTATACTTTATAAATGTCTTTATTTGACAAAAACTGCAATTTGAAGTAGGCTGTATGCATATGTCTTGTGATGTGGGCTGGACCCATGGACTATGTGTTATAGTAAAATTAATAAACTGATCCACTTCTAGACTTAGATAAAAATTAAGATTTGATTTACTTCAAAAAATAGATATCAATTCAGTATTTAGACACTTAAGGTGTAAGAGTTTTGTTTGTTTATTTAAGATGTGCAGCTTATTTTAATATTTTTATTCTCAATAATATAAGTGAACCCTATGTCCTTTTAATATTTTCTAGATATTCTAGTTTTGGTTTTTCATCATCAGATAGCAGCTGTATTATACAAGTTAATGCATTTATGTTAAAAAACTGGTTTGATAATACAAAACCAAGGGAGAAAGTGTTGCAATAGGAATATTTTAAGACTGAGCTAAGCAGATGTTGAGTTTCTTATCTTCTGTATCTTTTTTTATCAAAAGTCAAGTGTTTCACCATGTCTGCTTCAGCATTCAAACCATTCAGTACATAAATATTCTGTTTCAGCACATACATAAAACAACATAAAATCCTTCAGCATTCATTCAACTCAGCTGGCTCTGCTAACAAATACTTTTTTCTAAAGAAAATACTGTTAGCAGGAGAGGCTCTCCTCTGCTCCTGCACTTTAAGCATTCCACTTTGAAAAGATAATATTTGTCCCTCAAAAAATGTGAAGTCATTTGTAACAAGCGGAGTCGATCTGCAACCAATCACAGCAAAGTTTAACAACATTCATCACCATATTCATTCATCATGGTGATCCATCAACACGCAGGTCTGTTTGGCCCTTCACTGTTATTTCAGTTGATTACTAAATCAAGAACCTCCTTCACTTGGCAGATCTCTTCTTCTGTGGTGCTGGTGACTGATTCTTCGACAGCACTCAAAAATGGAATCAGAGTGGGAGAGCAGGTTCATTTGCAGTGTTTTTACTGCCAAGAATTACAGCAATGTTTTACTTAAATAGAAGCAGATATACCCTGTCATATGATATCACCCTGGGGGCGATTTTGGTACTTTATTTAAAGCTCTACTTCAGTTAAAGCATAGAAGAAGTCTTTAGTTTTTGAAGGAATAGTTTGACATTTTGAGAAATTATTTTATTCACTTTTCTTGGTGACAGGGGAAACAGCCAGCCTCGCTTTGCCTGAAGGTAACAAAATTCACCTACCAGCACCTGTAAAGCTCAGTAATTAACACGTTATATCTTGTTTGTTTAGTTCGTACTAAAACCAAAGTGTAAAAAAGACATGTATTGATTTTACAGGGGGTTGTGTACGGGACTATATCGTGGCTGGGAGCAGTGACTTCCTTGTTTATGCTAAACTAATCTAACCAGCTGATGATGGTAATTTTACTCTTGGCAAGAAAGCAAATAAGTGTATTTCCCAAAATGTTGCAGTATTTCCTGAAATATAAAAAGTAAAGTAGACAGTAAAGTCTAACTGCGATGACTGGCTGTTTTAGTGCCATCATAGACCTACACCGGTAATAATGTCTGAGCTGATCTACTTAGCTGAGGCCTTCATATCCGGGCTGGGATATAGGCCTATTTACCATATGAAAGGGGGATGAGACCACTCTTCTTCTGTGTGAAAGGCTACGCAAGTTCAACTCCAACACATAACACCTCTGGATTAGGAGCTTCGACTCCCGTATCTCCATCTGTTATCACTCCGCTGGTGAAGGCATGTTGGTGTGTCAGCCTTCCCCAGCAGCAGCACAGCTGTGTGTGGTATTCAGTGGGTGGTATTGCTGTTCAGCGCTTAAATTCATGGATCAAGTGCGCTGACTCCTGTCCACTGCGGTATGTTACAATATAGTCACCTCTCCACCTCTTAACATCTTTGCAGTATTCAGCACCCAGATGCAGAGGCTGTGAGCATCTGCTCTCACTGTGTCAGGGTTACGTCAAATGAGACCTTAATGCAAAATTAACTCGACTGTTGTGGTCGCCTCCTCCTCCTTCTGGAATCTGCAGAGGAATCTGAAACACTTGTGTTTTTGTTTGTGTCCGATCATCAGCGTCTTTACTACACTCTGAGATCCAAGATGAGTCACCAACATAGCTGAAGACTAAATGTAGTTTTCCAGAAATTAGTTTTTTGCTTTGTTGCAGCTGGTGTTTCCTCAGTTGGCACATTTAAGAAACAACATTTTCTCAGGGTTCCCACATTCAGTTAGACAGTAAATTTAGGCTTCTTGCTCTTCATTATCTTCCAGGTCATAATATCAAACTTGTCAAAATTAAATTTTACACCCACCTCATTGTTTATGTTTGTTTAGATTCGCATTAGATGTTTCAGTAACTAAATCCTCCTCCTTGGGTCTACATACTGTAAATATGTTCTTTAGTGAAAATGTCACACACACAATTCAAAATCCATTCAAGTATTTTACATAAGACATAAAAAGGCATTAAAACAAGATATAAAAGTGATATAAAAGGATTTAAAGGGAGTAAAACAAGATTAAAGATAAAAATTAGCTAAAGTTGAATAAAACATAAGAAAAGATATGCAAGATATGAATGAAAAGTCTCCAATTTAATTTAGTACAAATCCGAGACAAAGAAAGAAAAGGTTAAAGCCTCGATTTTAAAGAACTGAGAGTTGGAGAAAACCCTTTTGGGAGTTTGTTCCAGAAATGTAGAACATGGTTAGTTTTGACCCTGAGACCCTCAGAACGATTCATAATCTAGCATCAGAAATGTATTTTGGCCGTTGCTTTATAAATGAATGATTTAAACTCATGGTTGTAAAGTATTATTATCAAAGAACTAAGAACAAAGTACAAAGACAAAAAACTACATGAACATTTTACTGATACCTTTGCGACTTGCTAAATATGTTAATGAACAACATTTTCCTCATTATGTTGATTTTTAAAAAATAACATAATCCAGGCGTTATTCCGTTTCCTTCAAAACATATATTGCAAATTAAAAGTATATAGTTATAATTCCTGGGAGACATGGAGTACTTTGCATAAACAGCTCAGGAGAAAGAAGAGGAGACAAACTGCGGAATTTTACATTTTAATTTCCAAAATAAGTTATTTTAAGGCCAGCCATTCATTTTCAATGATCTTTGTAACTTCCCTTTTCCAAATCCAAAAATAACCATATTTTCCCCAAAATAATAAATTAGTAATAATATCAAGGCATTGCTTCTACCTCAGCGATACAGCGGTACTGTAAGATCATAAGTTAATGTTGCATGGACTCGAGTCACTGGGGAGTTAATGTATGTTGTATGGGGGAGACTTGTGAAGCCGCCAGCTGAAGATCTTTGTTTTTATGTTACAGCTGGCTTAAGTTGCACAGCTGCACTGAAATTGAAAGTAAAAATACGGGTTAAGATTGGATTACATCTGAGGCCACGCTTTGACCCAGACGGCCTACATCATCCAACCAACAAAGCAGCCACTTTACAGGATTCATGACCTTGTTTCTAGTTGTGAGCCTCGGAAAAAAAAAAGAAAACACTGTCTGGGCAAGCATCAAAACTTCTCCAAGTACTCAAGTGACTTTGAGGTGAAACTTTTCCATTGACACCGCTCAGGGTTTATGTAACTTTGGAAGATCACATGCAGTCGCGGACCACATTCTTCGCGTCTCCCTTTTATCTGTATGAGCCGAGCTGTAATGTAGGACCAGTAAATCACAGCTCGGTCTTTGTCTGTGTGTAGACTGAGCCGTACGCTGAGTCCACAGCCGCCATAGCTGCCTACTTAAAGACCTTATTTATGCTCTATGCCTCACTGCACACTTTTCCCAACACGGCCCATTAATCTGAAGAAGAACTGGAAGGAGCTGGCTCATAGGGGCGCATTATATCTCACAACACTTTATCATTGCTGGAATATGTAAAGGAAAGTTCATAATCCTTCAAACATAATCCTTTATTTCTTCCTTAGTTCACTTTTTTACGCATTGATTTCAGTCACAAGCAAATGCTCGGGCTGCAGGCAAAAATGTGTGGGTCGCTTTCTAGCTATGTTACTTAAAGTAAACACTCAGTTCCAGTTAACAATAGATGACGAACAAGCTTAGACATTTGAACAAATAAGCGCTCAAAGAAAATTGCAGACAGTGGCCAGTTTTTGGATTTTATTGGTGAGAAGCAAAGTGCTCGCCCATGTTCGCCCCTCTTTTCCCACTCTGCTTTATTTATTTCCAGACGATTGTCTTTCTGCACCGTCTTTTACGGCTCTCCCAGCTTGTGTCTTTATGGAGCCATAGGAAAATACACTACGTCTCGCTTAATCATCAGTCAGCCGGTGGAGAGGAGCCATTTCTCCTGTGTGGTCCTCGCTGCAGCGTCTAAAAAACTCCACCAACGCCGCTGGAAAACAGTCATCTCTTTGGCCGTCACACTCGAGTGACGCTCCCCTCGTCACAGCGCTGCGGCACATCACATGTCTGGCTCTGGTGTTGGAAGTGCCGGACTCCGGTTGTGGAGGCGTTTGTGGGGGTTTGTGTGCGAGGAGAGGAAGGGGTGTGGGTTCAGTTGCTGGGTCACTGACATCTTCGTCATATAGCTTCAATCAGGACACCTTTCTATTGACTGAATGAATGAAACTCTAGGAGTCTCTGAAGTAGAAACATCTCTTTGTGTCCGTAGGATTTCAGATTTACTGGCTTAAACATGTGCAGGTGTGTCTCAGGTGCCTTCATTCTACAAGTGGAGGAGCTTCTGTGCACATACCTTGCATGCTAAGCACACATTTAGAACACATATGTGTCTGCCGTGCCAAAGGGTCAACATTTATCAAGCCAGCTACAATATGAGAAAAGTCTGAAGGAGGCGTTGTTTGACTCCTACTGCAAAATACAACTGCCTTCGCCTGCACGTACACCCATAACAAATCAGCCAATTTTTTGGGTGTGTTAATACGGGCCCCGTATCCAGAACGCCTCCACCCAGTGATAGATATGTGTTTTTTTGCAGATGTGACATGTGTAAAGATTGAGAGGGTGCCAGTTCCTAATGGAATGCCTTAAAATATGATACCCAGCGTGGTGAAAGAAGCACTTGGTCTGTTTAGGATTTTTAACAACTGACCATCGTCACCCTGTTCCTCTGATTACTCCTGCACTGCTCTGTAGGAAAAAAAAGATGGTGCCTTGATACTCCTTGATCATAAGAAAAAAAGACTTTGAGGAAGACAGCATTTGAGGCACTGAGGAAAGTAGCCCTTTGTTTTAAACACTTGCACTATGTAGAATTCATGACCATTTTCTAATCTTTACCCGCACCATGGGGGTGGTATTTTCAGTCCAGTTTGTGCGACATTATCCGGTTCCGATGGATCTGCCAATTATTTTCTCGACTAATCACTTTCATACTTGGTCCAAACAGTGTCAAAAAACAGGAAAAAAGATGCATGTAACATTTTTCCCAAAGCCCATGTTGAAATTTTTAAATTGTTGTGTCCAAACTGAAAGATATTTAGGTAACTATAACAGAAGACTAAGAAAGTCCAGGAAATGTGAAAATTTGAGAGATTGAAACCAGTGAAAAGCATCTTCAGCCAGTTCCTACAATTCATCCTGAAGGGGATATGAACATTTTTACAAAATGTGTTTGCAATCCATCCAATGAGAAAAAATACTCTAATAGGATGAAATAACACAAGAATAATCACAAAGAAAAAAGCTCAGTGCAATACAGTAAGATTGACTGACATCCATAAAGCCCATAAATTAATATCTTGTCTCAGTTTCGGCGTGTGTGGCGTAGACCTGATCAAGCAGAAAAGCAGTAAACGGCGTGGAACTGGGATCCAGAGCGGATGCTGCACAGCAGCCAGAGAGCAGCTGAGTACATAAAAACCCTCCTGAAGATCTCCAAAACAATGACATTCCCCTCGGCGAGTGTTTAGTCTCTCCCTGCTCCGGCCCAAACTTATCTGTTCCCTCACATCACTTGACCCAGAAGCAGGGGAGCTCATCTGGGTGCCGGCGAGGAGGGCAGAGGTGCAGGGCGGCTGGTTGAGCTGTAAAACGGCTCCTGTAGGTCGAGAACAACCAGGCCAAGAATTAATGCACCTGATCATGAAATATTATACTTACAGTAAAAGGGATCATCTGGGCTTTTGCATGTTTTAGCTCATTTATTAGAAATCATATAAACTTTATATGATTTCTGAGCATTTTCCAAAGAATTCCAGTCTTTTAAATGTTTTAATCCGTCTCTTCTACTTTCTGGGCAGCCATTGGCTTCTATTCATTTCTGCACTTTTCAATATCAACTTTTAAAGAGTTGAAACTTGTTTTAAAAAGGCTAAGCAGTGTGGACATGTGTTGGGATGATTGATTTCTCCTTCTCAGATTGTTTAATTTGAAGGGATTTTTAGAAACCTGGAGAGGGTATACTATCCAGTGTTACAAGTATCACAATAAACAAGGAAATAATTAATAATAAACAGGAATAATGTAATAGAAATAAAAAAAAAATTAATTTAATCATCTGCTGAACCATTATGGCTGATTTTGTTCTTGTTACAGTTGCATTATTGACTTGGATGTAATGTTGAAAACCTGAAGTGTGTTGCCAGGTTGAACTTCAGTTTCAGACCTTGACTTGACTTTGAAATTTCACAGCTCCAGGAATCCAAACACCCAATACCCCGACTGCACCGAGCAACCCACATCTTGTGCAACATGACGCTTGTTTACATCAGCTCACATTGTTTATATGGCCTGCCACTTTGACAGGAGCCCCATGGCGGGCTACAAGTGTGTGTGTATGTGTGTTACATTGCATGTTTGTGAGTGTGCATTAATGTACAGTGTGCATGTTTATACAACAAGTACACTGTAGAGTATATATATACACTGCATGCATCCGCTCGGGTCAAGTGTGTGCTTCCTTGATTACTTGTGCAGAAAGTGCATCTGCGTGTATTCATATAGTACCTGCAGTGTTTATGTGTGTGTTTGTGCATGTGATGATACATGATGTTTTTGTTCAGTTAACAGTGAAGTGCTAAGGGACGTCCTGGTGGCTGGGTGGTTGAGCCGACCTTGAATTGCAACGTCCCCAGTTCGTGTCCAGCTGGGGACTTATGTTTCTTTTCGTTCTTCTTCTCTCTCTCCCTTCAATTCCTGTCATCTTTTCACTGTGGACCATCAAATAAAGGCATAAATTGTTCCACAAATATTTGAAATAAAAAAGTTAAGGCAGCTTTATTTTATATTTTATAGGAAAGGTGTATCTACTAACAATGTGAAAACACTGTGACAATGTAGGATCATCACTGCAAGTGACCCATTTCACAGAGAATTATCACCTAAATCTGCAGCTCCCCTCGGATTTACGGAGCTTCATAGATATTTTCAACTCATTGTTTAGCTGTCATGCCACAGCTTCGCTGTTTTGTTTCCCTCTCTCTGGTGTCGCTGCAGCTAAGTGACCAGAAAACATCAGTTATTGCAGGTTTGCGTACTAAAAACAGACCTGACTTTATCCAACAAAAGTGTCTGACTCCTCTTCATTTGTTTGATATTTACTGTGGATCTAAACTGACCACAATTTAAATCAAAGTATGAACACTTAACCAGTCATCTGTACAATCTGTAGTCATGTCAGCAGATGAATGAATTTTCTTTGGTAAACAAAGTCCAAACTTGGAGATCAAGATTATAATTGTTAGGTAACAGCTGTGACAATTACAAAGTTATTCGCTATAAGACTAAATCACTTCAACTTAAATTTACTGTATCTGCTAAATTCAAACATCATGTTGTGCAGCCAACTCTTCTGTCCTTTTTTTATGTTTTTCTTCGATCTTGACAATTTGGCATTTAGGAATTTACATGATTTTTCTACCAGCAACGTGAAAAAAGGAAAACTGAAATGCAGATAAATCCTGGAATAAGGTTACAGTTTGAATACAATTAGAGAAAATTAGAGGAACATCTACTTAAGTTAACTAAATCTTCCTTAAAGATCTCCTCTTCGTCTTTGGTTTCTGTTACACTGTAAGTGTGAAACAAGGATAAGAAACTTTAACAGATGAAGCCTCTGGTCTCTTGCCAGGCCTCTCTGTCTCCATCTCTTGTCTCTGCAGTCTTTCTCTGTAATTTGGAGGCATTGTGCTGATGTGAAAAGGCAGTTGTTGTTTCTTGCCGGCCAGCTTGGCGTCCCCCTTGCCTCTCCCATACATCCCAGAGCTTTTCCAGGAGGCTGTTTATGTGTTGAGTGCAGCACTCCGTGGAGCTTAGGGCCTAATGGAGTGTGAGAGAGGGGCCTGGGCTTCTTCAGCTTGTGTTCAGCTGTACAAACATGCTGCCACAGCGCGGCTCTCACTCCCTATTTCTCTGCCCGAGTCACTATTTCGTCCGTCTGTCTGTCTGTCTGTCTGTCCGTCTTCTCCATCTGACACTTCACTGTCTTTCTTTCTTCCTTTCTTCCTACCTCTCTTCATCCTTCCCTTCCTCCCTTTCCTTCCTTTCTTCCTTTCCTGTCCTGTCCTTTCCCTTCTCTACCCTCCTTCATCCCTCCTTTCCTTTCCGCTTTCCTTCCTTCCTTCCTGTCTTCCTTTCCTTTCCTTTCCTTCCTTGCTTTCCTGCTCTTTTCTTCTATCCTTTCCTTTTCTTTCCCTCCCACATCCTATTCTTTTTATTCTGTCTCTCACTCAAGCAGTAAAGAAACGTAGCATGAACGTCTGGCTTTTCTCTTGTCGTGCACCTTTGAGTGTCACGATGTTTACCAAAGTGAAGGAGCTGGGGGTCGGGTGGCACCGCTGTTTGTTTGGAAGAGTTTGTTGTTTGTTTTTAAACAGACATGAAGATCCGAAAGACAGGAGGAAATAATAAAACCGTGGCTGCGATCTATTGTTATGTTGCTTATTGATTTACTGGTTAGTCTATTCATGATTATTGTTTTTAATTTGTTGCATTTAGACCAAGTCAGATATTTCCCTCTGGAGTCGGTAGAGACCAAATACAGAGCTAAAATAGATTGAACATTGGCCTTACATTCATCAGGTGGACAGAAACATGACAAATTAATAATAATGTTCGACCAGTTCACGTATCAACTTAAAAAGTGATAATATGTCAATGTTGCCCCCAAGAGGCCAAAAATCTAAGTCAGTTATTGCAGGTTTAAGCAAGTCACTGCCGATCCTCATCTGTAAAATGATGAACATTTTTACAGGAAATCAAAGATTAATTACCAACATGTTACAAGTTCTGTCTTTCCAGTACATCTTAAAGAAAAATTCAGTTTTCCATAACCAGGATCTAATCTTCATAATTTTTGCCATTTCTTTGGATCATAACATTTCAGTCATTAACCTTTTTGCTAATTCTGGTGATAGAACAAGGTCGGGCCTGGTGGATGGACATATGGTAGTATGGGGTCTGTGCACGTTCATATAATGTCATTACCTTAATAAACTATATTTGTTCTGCAGGAAAAGGGGTATTTTCTTAGTCTTAATATAATTCATTATAAATCATTCAGGGATTACAGAGATCATCCTGTAGCATCCTGTCAGATTACAGGTTTTAATTGGTGCAACAGCCAGTTTGTCAGTCAAAGTGGTTTTCACTGGCTCGCGTCTCACTTTGGATGAAATACTTAATACAGTAAAAGCAAAAAATGGGTAATAATACATCAATATTAATAATGAAAGTAAAAGCGAATGACATGGTGCCTGCATGAACAGGAAGTAGATCCACAGTGTTATTAACTCCCCACTTGATGACCTCACAGGTGTTAACGGGACACCGTAAATTAGGAGTCCTCATGCATCCATGTTTATATGAATACTGCCATCTTTCATGTCCTGCACGCTCTCCTGCCCTGCAGCATTAACGGACCATGTCATGATTAATTGTTGCATCATTATCCACCATCCATCGCCAAAACCCTGCCGACACACACTGCCTTCCCAGAAGTCTGTGCTCTGGAGTGAGCACGGCTCTGTGGACTGGAAATCTCCAAGGTTGTGGCTCACCGTTATCCAAAGTACAAGCACCTGAAAAAATAAGCTAGCCTCCGCCGGCTTGTCCAAGTGGAGGCACCGCAGAGTTAAATATAGATGTAATATCCCTCCCTTTCAGCTGAATCCAAACAAATTAAAGATGTCTTTCTTACAGGATGGTTACCACAGAGTGATCGTTAAAAAAAGGTAGAAATATGCAGAATGTGGCATGACAGCGACATCTGAAACAAAGCCCTTAATGGTGCTTTTATGAGAGATTAATCCTGTCATTAATTAGTTTGGGCACATTGAGAGCTGCTGCTGTGATTGGCAGTCTGAAAGCTGCTGGACAAGCAGAGCAGGTTTCTTTTAGGCACTTAGTGGGTAACAGAGGGAGCCGGGCTCAGATGTGGCCAAAATGGGCAAAGTGGAGTGCTGGTGAGTTCAGGAAAATCCCACAGTGGCTCAATAAATGAACAGAAAACAGAAGCACGTCAACAGATTTCTGAATAATCTGACCTTCTCTAAATACAGACATTTAAGTGTGCGCTGTGGTTGTGTAAAAACCTGAATCGGTGTTTTCCTGTCAGGCAGAAATCAAAAGAAGTTGTTTCATTCCCAACATGCAAACTACTGCAATTATTCCTACAACTTAATGGAAAAGTTTGACGTTTTGGGAAATACACTTATTGGCTTTCTTGCCAACAGGTAGATGAGAAAATCAACACCACTCTCATGTCTGAATGTATGAAGCTACAGGCAGCAGACCAGCACCTCTAAAGCTCAAAAACATCTTATATCTTGTTTGTTGCAGACTCCATGAAGTTAGTGGTCCTAGGCCAACATAACATTTGTAAAACAGCAACTTGCCATTTTTATACTCGGTTTCTTATACAGATTAAACAAAGGAGACATAACGTGTTAATTAGGGAGCTTTAGAGGTGCTGCTGGGAGGATTTAGTTACCTTTGGGCAGAGCCAGGCTAGCTGTTTCCCTCTGTTTCCAGTCTTTATGCTAAGCTAAGCTAACTGGCTGCTGGCTGTATCTTCCTATAGACATGAGAGCGTATTGATCCCTTCATGTAACTCTCAGCAAGAAAGTGAATAAGCATATTTTAAATACATTAAATTGTTCCTTTAAAAGCCTTTGGTATTGTAGAACGGATTGGCAGAAAACACTAAACTAAAACAAAGCTATGAAATCATTATTTTCAACACTGTGACCAAAATTTTAATCAAAAATAACCAAAAAATGTAGAAATGCCAGTGATTCATGTAAATGTGGTCAAAAACTGCAGTAAAACACCTGTTGCCTGACCTTTATTTGGTCAATCTTTTCTCCATATGTCCCTCCACCCACAGTAAAATGGCTCGAAGTGCTTCTGTAATAATTGCAGGACCAGCCCGGTGACCAATGCACAAAGATTCCCCTCGCTGACAGATTCACTGCTTCATAATGATGTATTACAAAGAAAAACACATTTGAAGTTCCATTAATCCTCCGTCTGTGCGTGCGTCATTTAGAGAAATCCCATCCAGAAATGTATTTCACTCCCAGTATAGCTCACAATGGAGCAGTTTCATGGTACTTGTTATATATTTTCCATTTTACATGTCCCGTCCGCTTCTCAAACTTCATTATATCTTCATCGACATGTTTTGCTCGGGCTGCAAATGAAACAGCAGGAGCTGAGAGTAATGATTTGTGAAATGAAATTTGATTCAGCATATCACTGCTTTAACAGTTTAATGAACTCATATAACCACTGTGTTCCTAAAATGCGGCAGTTGTAAAAACAAGGCTGATTGTCACAGAATAGAATAGAAATAAATTACATTTATGAATGCAGCAGACAGCAGTAATAGTCATTGATACTATTTTGCTGTCCAGTGAAAACCGTGTATCTCCAAATTAGTGATTTTTTTTTGGATAAACTGGAGGGTTAAGTTGCACTATCCTAATAATGAACCAAAGTAAATGATGATTATCTGAAAAAGCACTGGCACAAAGCTTTATTTGTGAGTGCAGGACAGTGACAATAATTTAATATTGACTTTTGAAATGAATGGAGAACTGTTCTTGTATTTTTTGCTCAATTAGATAGTGAATAAATAGACCCAAGCTTGAAACATTATATAAATAACTTAGATTATAAAATATATACAAAATAGAAGGTAAAATAAATTCTGTGGGTATGTGATGTGTTGGCATTTTAACCCTCTGGCAGAAGTCATTGTCTGCTCAATTTAGGACTGGTGTTTTTTTCGGACGGATACCTAAAAACAACAAATTTAATCACATGGGAATCAGTGCTGTTTGTCTGAGAAAGATTTGTCATATCGGCATTTCAGTGACACAGGAGAGTTTGGCTGCATCACAAATCAACATAACAGAGAGAAAGAGATAAAGGTGAAAAGAGAGTGTAGACAAATAATTATGCATCCCGTTTCCAAAAGAGGCTCATTTCAATGAATTGTCAAAAGTCATAACAGTCAAGTAAACACAACAAATGGAGACCTGTATACTCGAATCACATTCATTTTGTGAAAAAAGACATCAACACAGATAGCAAGTCTTAAATGTGTAATTTTTCTTTTTTAAAGGCAACTGTCAATTAAAACAACTGAACACATAATAAAGGGATTTTAAAACCGATGCAGTGATGCTCATTTATAATTTCCACCTCCAAAAGCTTCTCCTTTGTTCCTCTTCACCATCATCCCACTACAATGCTCCGGTACATGTGTGAGACAGAGACCCAAATGGGTGAAACTAGAGCCTGGAAGTTGAAGAATGTGTGAAACGCTTAACACATAATGTGTAAAATGCTTAACACATCCTGTGCAGGATGTAAGGGGTCATCAGTATTTCTAAGACAACAGGACCTCTGTCATGCCAGGCACTGGTGCAGCAGCATTGTTTAAAACTAGTCATCAGATCTGGGAACACACACTAACTTAGAGTCTTTTTTTCAAGAAGAGGAAATACCTATGACATAATCACAGCTTTTATGTACTTACTGTTAAAGCTAAATGATCTTAAATCTCCGCATATATAGTTTAGATAATCTGAAGTCAAATGCAGACATGAGAAACTGGTAATATGTCTGCAGCTAACCTTAAAGGGGGAGTTCAACGAAAATACTATGGCAACCTCACTCAAATGTAAATATTTCTTTCTTTTATGATAGTAAACGGAATACGTTTTGGTTTTTGAACTGCTGGTTAAACAAAACAAGCAATTCTAACATGTCAGCTTGGGATTTGGAAAAAATCTTAAAATTGTGCCTTTTTCTCAAATTTCTGACAATTTAAAATAGTTATATGTATGTAACCAAATGATTACTTGAGAAACATTTTTTAATTGATCATGAAAATAAACAGTTTACTGTAGCAGCCTTAAAAAAATGTTCTTTATCCAAAGTAACAGGGACACTGGAAATTAAGAAATCACTCTAAAGAAATGTTCCTGTTGCATTTTTTAAATTTGATTTTTATCACTAATGGCAGGATGTTTTATTGAGCCCCCTTGTATTGGGATGAGAGGAAAAATCTCAGGACCATATATCTAATTCTAACAAGAAAATAAAACCAAAACGACTAGCATGGCTTGATTCCATTAGAGGTACGTCATTATAAACTATGGCAGATTTACATTTCTGCCAAACTGCAGGGATTTATACCCCAATATTCATGTTAACTACGACTACTAATGTTTGTTTTCTCCACACCTGTAACCCCAACACGCTTCTGTTACATTTACACTCTGGTAATATTGAACATTTCAAAATGTCACACTCATTAAAATCCCTCCCGAATAAGATCATCAGCTACTGTACTGTCCACCATCCACAGTGTAAAATGTAAAAGCCTCCAGAAGAGGGCACTCCGTCTCTGTTTATGTTCCTGTAGGTTTAACAGAGCTCTCCTTCTCTCCTTCGCCGTCCGACAAGAGCCCCTCAGTGTGACAAGTTTACACAGACCATCTGCAGACCTCCCTACCGCCATAAAAACACTAATCACAAGGTCATAAAATGTGACTCCATAACGACACCCAGAATGCAGCGAGGGTAGCCTGCGTCTTAAAATGTTGGACCAAGTGTAGTAGTACGCCAGCCAGTGACTGGAGTTAGACATGAATGTGGTTATTGATTTAGTTATTATTTATTTTAAAGCTGCGTCTTGCAAGGTGGTTAGATGTAGCTTTTTGAAAAAGTTTGGATTGGGTTGCACAAGCTATCCCATTATTAATTTTATGTGTAATTTATTCCTGAATTAGTAACTACTAACTAGTTTCAAACTAGTGATTTTCTACATCAGGTTGTGCCATTAAGAGTTAGGGAATGTCTTTGATAGTAAATGCTTTATTTATTTATAAATCGGTAGCTAGAAAACATCAACAATTAAAAGCAATCAACAGTATGAACATGAAGTCACTGTAGCATCACAAGCTGCAACATAACTCCTAAAAATTACATTTTAAGGGCCAAACAATATATTAAAGTTAAAGACTAATCAGTTCAGAATGAGAAGAAATATCCAGTTATGATCACTGACATTAGCACTAAGTTATTGGCATAATGTTTTTGTAATTTGAAGAAAAATATTTGTCATTTAGTTCAGTTAGTTACACCTGACAGTTAGTAGTTGTAAATATTTGTTTGGTGCAACCCTATTAATTTAATGATGTAAAGATTTAGTAAAGACTTTATTTATAACTCAGTTTAGTTAGAACTTTGAACATCTGGTACATCTGGCAAACTTGTATTCTAGCTGCTGTTTAAAGGGCAGATTGGGTTTCAATTCATTTGGACAAAACAAGACGGATCTACATGGTTTCCTTTAGGAGAAAAGTGATGACTTTGGCTGATAAGACGAATATTTTTACATGTGTATCTTCCTACATGTTGTTAGTGCAGACTTAAAGGGACAGTTCACCCCACTCAGCAACTCACACCAAGCCAACTGACAAGAGAAATAACCCTACAGGTAAAAGGGGAAAATATGTATTTTTGATTTTAGGGAAACTGTCGAACTATGTAAAGGAAAAGGAAAATGCTCAAACAAAGTGTAACAATAGCCTAAGTAGAGAAAAGTCATAAAGGAAAACTATGTAGGAAATATCAGTTACACAATATGTATTTCAATACTGCCAACATTGGCAATAATAATGGCAATAATAATTGCCCCAAATTAGCTACAGTCCACTTAAATGTAGTGTAAAGTAGCACAAGTGGAGTTTACAACACTCTTATCTACAGTGTTTAAAGTTTGCAAACATTAGCCACCGTGAGCTCGCGGTCCAACCATAACTAAGCGTAATGAATTCAACTTTTCATTTATAAGAAGAAGAATGTGATATTATCTGTTACGTAGTCTTTTTCTAACAATATGTTGAATCTGTGGAACAAGCATCGCTGGTGTTAAAAGAACTATTTCTTGGAAAGCGTGACCTCAACATCTGCCTGTTTGGCCAACCTCCTTGTCTCTTTTTCTCCATCTTTCAAAGGAGAAACGCCACGGGAGGAGTGGTTGACGGACAACCACCGTGGAGCCAAAATTTATTTCAACAACAAGCTGACACATTATGGGAAATCAAACACGGTGGGATGTTATCACGGTGAAATCACTGTATACCACCCACTTTGTTCCCATGCACAGCAGGAGAAAGACAGAGGGAGAAAGAAATAGAAGGAGGTGAGGCTTTCTGATGGATTGTTTGGAAGCGAAGGGTGCTTGGCTCATCGGCAGGCGCCGAACTCAGCGGGCCGGTGAACGGGCACTTGTCATCTGGAGTGTGAGGCAGCTGGGGTTATCCTCAGAGACACGGTGAGGTGAAGTGGGTGACCATGTTTGAGGTCCGCCCAGCTGTTATTGCCCCTAATATTCAACAGATGTCTGGGAGCTCGGCCCGCTAAGTCCTCGCACATGCCGGAGCAGGGAAATCAAAGCAAAGACCCAGCAGCCGGCTGAGCACAACGGCTTAGACACACACACACACACACACACACGCACACACACACAGCTGTTAGAGGGTGCACACACTCAAGCAGCTCTGTGTGTATTAAATCACTGTCATTAACCATTTAGTGAAATGATAGAGGCAATTAAGATCAGTCCTGATTTTTGGAGGGAGGATCAGTAAGCAGTGGCACTTTTACAAAACTGTTCATGACGTCTCTTCACATTTAAGGTGGAAAATTAAATGACTTCTAAACTGTAGCTGTATTTATTCAATAGTCAATAACACAAATGTTTTCCCACATCCATGCAAACTTATTCTAGGTCTGTCTAAACAACATTTATTAAGATGCTGCTAAATTTCATGAGACGATAACTTTCTAAATCCAGTTTGAGTGACTTCTTCCATGAAAACGATGACCATATCCAAAACTCTTATCAAATCATCACCAAAACATTAATTTTACATTTGTTTGTGATGGCAGAGTTTCGCTTTTGAAAATATTTGTTACACTTTGCGCGTTCATCGTCCTAAAAATATTGCCCCTGTTCTAATCATGTCAAGCCTCCTTCTCAGGGAGCGAAACCCTACGCTTTCAAACATGCGAGCGAAAATCGAGTTAAATAAAAAGCACCACTGTGTTCAAACACATAATCCATGCAGAGGCTCTCGTTTGAGGGCGAAAATAAGAAAGTGGAGAGTTGCTTTGCTCCAAGTGGTCACAAGGGGGTTGAGCGTTTCGAGCTCCGGCTCACGCAGCTCGCTTACTTTGGAGAGCGCTTCAGGGAAGGCAACATTAGATATAATGAAACATTCACTGACCGGCCCTCTTTCCAGCCTCCTCTCTCGTTCACTTCCATAGAGAATATTCTGACTGAAACCTTTCTACAAGTTGTTAAAGTGTCCAGCTTGGACCAAAGCAGAGCAACAAGGCAAGATATGAGAAGAAAAAGACTTGACTTGATCACTCCTGTTCTTAGTTTTTGTATTGCATGTGGACGAGTATTTGTCTGAGGGCTTTTTAAATGTGTTTGTGACTGTGAATAAGAGAGAGCAGTGAAGAAAAATCCTGTCAGTTTGGCCTTTGTTTCCTTGAAGTATGATGACACTAACCATGTACGCTAAAGTAATAGAAAACTGCCCTCTGTGCATAATTTACCATTATCTCTTTTGCTCCAATGATCTTTTTTCAGGTGCTGAGACTTTAAGTGCCTTCTGAAAAAAAAAAAAAAACAGAGTTAAAGAAACTAAAATAACATCACACATGTTAAGTATAGGTTATAACCTCTTTTGACAACACAGACAAGGATAATGTGCATGGAGGTTGATAAAAAACATGAGTATTTTATTTTTCTGTTTTGTGGCCTCTGAGTTTGTTAGCACTTGCCTGGACATATTTTTGCTTGGAAAGGGAAGTATAGAATTTCATGATGCTGAATTACTGCAGGAGAAGAAGTTCACATGTGATGTTTTTTCCTTTTTTTTCCCTCCTCAATTAATGCCGTTTCCCTGGTTTCCGTTGTGGTGCTGCCTGTGTCCCACACTTGGCCACAGCACTGGCCGTGGAGACACTCCCAAGTATATAAATTCACTTACTCGCTCTGAGACACATTGATTCGTACCCAAATACCCAGTCAACTGTGAAAAAGATAGACTCCACAAATCAAGCCCCGGCTCATAACGAGCATTTCTTGCCATCTAAAGAATATATTCATGATTTGGGGACCTTTTATGAGGAAGGTGATGGCAGATTGACACCAGATGTGTCATAAATTATCAGCAGAGAGATGCCAAGCTAAACAGTCCAGCATAAATATACAGGGACTCCAAATATACTGGTCGCTTCAAATTCAAATACTGCTCGTCTGTGCAAGTCTATTTCTACTACTGTGACGTCTTTGAACATTCTTAGAACGACACATATACATTTGGACATACATATAACATGGTAATTAGTCACTTGGTATCACTACATAGTTTTTAATTTTCCAGCTGCTTTGAAATACTGGTTTTGCTCATTTGGACATTGTTACCACCTGAAATTTGAATTTAATAACAAAATTGGTGTGATATGTAAAAGCAGTCTCAGACATTCTGACTTTACATTTATTTTTGAGGAGAACTGACACGATTAATCATTTAGTCAATTGACCTAAAATTAATCCGAAACTAATTTGATAATTGATTAATCGCAATTAGTCATTTCAAACAAAAATGTCAAACATTTGCCGGCTGCAGCTTTTCAAGCGTGAGAATTTGCTGCTTTTCTTTCTTTTGTGAAAGAAATCTGAATATATTTTGGTTTTGACAAGCCAAGCAATTTGAATACGTCCCTTACTGAGAAACTGTAATTTGCATTTTTTTTAAAACAAGATACAGTAAAACAATTGATTAATTAATCAAGAACATAATCTGCAGAGTAATTGACAAAGAAATTCAGTAGGGTATTACTTTCACTAAGAAATAACTTTTTTTAAATCAAAAGTGTCGCTGAGACACATAAAATCTATATAAAAACAAATCTCATAATGTGTATGAACAAAATACAAGCAGAAAATATTTAAAGCAGTCATAAATCTTTACAAATGTGTTCAATTAATTCACACTGACATTTAATTTCTTTCTGCATGTACAAAGTCTAACTGTATCTGAAGTGTTTTCTTTCCATGTTCAGTTCAAATGTGTAGCTGCTTTGATCCTGACATTTTAATATAACCTGATACGTAAAGTGACAGACTGTACTTGCCCCTACATATAAAGCAGGTAAACTGTTTCGAAGCAAGGTTGTTAATTTTGCGATGGTTGTATCTGAACTGTTGCACTGCCGTCTCACAAGACCTGGTGATTCAATTTGAATAATCCCTCTGACTGACCCCACGGCTCGTGAACACAGTTTCTATGTGCGGCGGCACCAATGACGTCTCACAGCAGGAATGTGTCGCCCTGGTTAGAGTGCCAGACACTGGGCAGTGTAAGTGAGTGTGAACGTAAATAAACCCCATTATACCAGCCATCTCCTCGGCTCCTGTCACACACACGAGGTAAACACAGAGCTTCCTGCAAAATACTTCTGGTGCTCTTGCAATTAGATCAGCCACAACAGCACTAAATCTTACCGGCTCCGTAGAAAATGGCGATGAAAACAACACATGTCCAATCACACGACGAGTAATCTGAAGTGAAAAGGTCGGTTAATCGTGTGTCTGTAATATTTGTCTAAATACCAACAAAGTCACACTGAGAGTAGATGTAACCTGGGTAAGCACCTTGCAAAGTGGTTGATGTGAACTAATGAAATGTGACAAACTGTTTCCACACAAACACCAAGGTGTTCCCAGCGACACACACGCATGTTATTGACGTGGCCATTAGGTCATTCGGCACACCAGTATGGAGGTGAGAGGAGAAAAAAAACAATCTTTGCACACGAAATACCAAAAATAACCAGAGATTTTTATTAACGCCTTTCAAAACTAACTCTTAATTCCTCTCCTCAAGGAAAGCTTGTTTTAATCTTTAACATATAAATTAACAGTGATTTGTTGCATGATGCACAACATGTTTCCTTTCACATTTAACTGAAACCCTGATCTTTCCCTAAACCTAAACCTAAAACTGCTTTTGTGGCCTTATCTTAGGTAGGATGTAAAATTCTGGTCTTAGGTGTAAAAGTCCTACATTTTGAACACCCACCATCCACCCTGACAACATCTAAACACTTTTTTTTGGGTGGAAAACATGTTCCAAAAACAATTCCTGCATTTGTACTTAATCTTTAGATCCTGACTAGAGGAGGAACCCTGAGTCAAGATCTAGTTTTAACACCTTTAATATTTCAGTTGATATTTATTACATGGTGCATATTCTTAGGGGGCTCAGTAGGGGCCCACAGCTCACTTTTTGCCCCAGGGCTGGTTAACAGGTTAATCCAGCCCTGCTCGTAACATAACTAGTTAAACAAATTAGTAGTATATTGAAATCATTTCTAGGAGGCAGGGCTGACCTGTATAGTCCTCAAATGTGTGGACTAAATCCAATTAGCAGTCATTGGCGTTGTGACATTTGTGGCCAAACAATCGAAGGAGGTTTTGACAATCGGGTACACGAGGTGAGTGCATGTACGAGTGTGCAGGCCGTCCACAGAGAGCAGAGGAGGAGATTCTTGTGGTAGCTGGTTATTCTATGAAGACATCAGCTCTGACAGGACCACCTAGGCCCTCTGTTTATTGTTTGAGAAAGTGTTTTGGTGGACAGAAGCCGGGCACTGCTCTTAAAGATGTCGTAAGTAACCGATTGAGGCAGATCCGGAGTGAGGGAGGCAGAGGACAATGAAAAAGAAAGGGCGTGTAAGTAAGAGTGTGTGCGTGAGCCGAGAAGAATGACTTTTAGGGGGTTTTCAGAGGTTGGGAGGTTGGGGGGGTTGCTGGTGTTTCAGGCCAAGAGGGCACATGGGAGCCGTGGCCTGAGGATGGATCCCAGCCGACCCCCTCCTAGGTGTCAATGTTATGACATGTGTACCGCTCCACTGTTTTCTCTCACAACAAGAGCACTTCATCTTCCAGGGTGGCCGAACCTCATAAAAAAAGCTTGATTTACATGCTGGGGATCAGACCGTCCACCTTCTCGTCTTCCTGTTGCACTTATGCTTCACTTCCTGTGGGCCAGGGCCCGACCGTCAGGGGTGATAAATAACCGTGGAATGGAGTGGGGAAAAGTTGAATTCCCACTCCAATGTCCACCCAAAAGGAGGAATGCCTATTTATTTTTTTATTTTTTTGCATGCTGGACATCATAAATGTTTCAGTGTTATACGGAGGGTTAATGTAGGAGATAATCGGCCCTTTTAGAGAACAATTGGAATGTTTTGTTAGTTCTGCTTTGTTATATCTACCATGACTGTTCCTCAGATGTAAATCACGAAGACTACTACATTGTTACAATAATGACGTCTCACGCTAAAAACAGGCTCGCATGATGTGGAATCAGAGTCAGACACTGCATATGGAAAACATGATGTTGGCTAATAAATATCATACGCCGTCTTCAGACTGAAGACGACTGCGGTTGTCGGCAGGGCTTTAGGACATGATATTTATTGTCATGTGTAATGAGTCATCAGGATTTATTCAGATTTATACAACTCTGCACAATGTCTGGAAGCTTTAAAACATTCAAAACATGTCCTACATTTGTCTTGATTAAAATCATGTCTGCACAGAGGATATGAATGTGACATATTTTTGAAGATTTTCCCTCCAGTATTAGCCCGTTCCTTCCAAAGTGACTCATAAGAGAGTTTTCTGATGTGCCACTCCTACGGTCAAGGTTTGGTTAAGTTTAGGCAATAAAATCTACTTGGTTAAGGTTAGGAAAAAGATCTCCCCCACGGTTAAAAGAAACCAATGTTGACTGTTGGGAGAACCACAGTCTCCAGTGTCGTAGTCACGCGCTTTGTACGCCCAATCATCCACCCCAACCTCGTCCCAGGCATTTTGTGGCAACATATTAACGTCACACGTCTTCCATCTTTGCTACTGAGAGAGGACAGTCACTATTTGCTTAATTACAAGCAGAACAGAACACAGAACTGGGACTAAATGGATCTTGTGGTGACATTATTTTGTCAACTGTTTTGTTTCCAAGGTCAAGATTGAACTTGGAAACTAGGATGAAAAAGTCCTTAAAGTGCTCAAAAAAAGGAAATTTAAACATCTATAACTACATGACAACAAGCCAAACTGTTGACTGTTGGTCGAACAGTTTATCCCATATTGAATATATGCTTTGATAAAGCATAGAGACCCATCAGTGTTCGAAGCATTCACATCAAAGAAAATGGGGTCCTGAAATCCTTTTTGTATCCTTTGCATTTTATTCTTCTACATCAACATTGTGCAGTTATTTTAAATTAAAGCATTAAATGAAAGCGGTTCACAGACTGAACAGTTTGTATTGGGTCTACTTTCTACTAGTGAAAGTGGGGATGCACCATTTTGATCCACCAGATGGGTATCTGGGACAATAAAGAAATCTAAATTCTGAGCCTGTTGGGTGGATCAGATATTGGCCAGACATAACTGAGTCACATTAAATACAGATTGTTCATCAATGTGATTATAAAGTTCAGTGTTGCCACTATCAGTTACATTCATTAAGTCATGACAGGCCACTGACTCAGTTTTGAGTTCCACAGCAATCCCTGGCTTCATGTTACCTTGTATAAAAATAATCACAGTGAATTGTGCGTGTGTGATCATCAGGAGTAACAGGATGTCTGAGACCACAACTTAAACTTTATTCACCTCCATTGTTTTGGGGTAGAAGCAGAAGTCTCAGAGTCTGAGGGCAAACAAAACCTGTTTGCACGGCTATAAATCACTAGAAATTATTGAGGAAATATGTCTTAATAATTTGATTGAACTGACCCTTTAAAGATTCCTCACTGTGTGCCAGTTAAAGGCTTAGAACAGTTCCATACACCACGCACCAAACCGATGACGAGGTCTTTGACGTATGTAAATTGATGACCGATCACTCCCACTTTCTCCACACAAACGTCTCATCCTTTCCTCTCGCTGAGTCCAACCTCCTCTCATTGTGTCTGACACTGAGAGCATTATTCAAACATGGCCACTGTCAGCACGAACATGAGGTTGCCCGTTTAATCAGCTCATGGTTCACAGGACCTCTGGCGCCAGCGAAAGAAACACCCTCTCATCTTGTGGCACAAATAGGGAAGCCCTTATGCCCCGTTGCCATTGCCAATATATTTGAACCATGATGATGTTCCCACACAAATATTTCATGTTGTACATGGCATCCAAGACTCACAGTGTATGAATGGAAGAGGAAACCTGCGTTCTATCACTCTTAAAAGGCAGCCAGCTAAAAGTAAACGAGAAAAAGTCTCTTGACGCACCCCACCACGAAGGGTAATGCTCTTAACGCCCTTTCATGTTGGTGGAGTATTTCTTCAACCAGGCTGTCCACTTTTTCTTTTTTTTCTTTCTCTCTCTGGGAAACAACCCCACGCTTAAAGGGCCACATGAGACTGGCTCTGTTTCCAAAGATAATTGAAGTGTTAATTTTAATAGCCATTTCCATTTCATTAATTAAAGCAAACATTGCCTCAAGTGCCTCTTGAAACAGTCCCACAACATCCACGAGTGTTTCTTAAATATGTGTAATATATGCACTGAAGCGTGTTATAAATGAGGTTTTCTTTGCTAAGTGTCCCGGTCTATTTTTGTATGTCAAAGCACATGATTGACTGCGCAGAAAAAGAAAACATCTTAATGCGTGTGATGGTCAAGAGGTAAGGTATTTATTCCAATTTGCCAATAAAAAAGGCCTTTGAATGTGACTTTTATCTTTTCGTGCAAATATGTAAATGCATAAGTGCATAATTAGAGTGTAAGAGAAATATAAACAACTTCAACCATTTAAATGATTTCAGCTGCTGCAGCTACATTAATCAAAAGTGTATTACTACAGAAGAAGAAAAGTTGTTTTCCTCTCTTTTAAAGTCTCAAATAAAAACATGAATAAAGGCAAAAAACAAGGTGCTCACTGTGTCTAAAATTTACATGCCATTTTTTTAACATTATAGAGATAACTGATATATAATTTGACATATAATTAAATTAAATATTTATCTTGACCAGTTGACTCCCACTCAGCAGGTGCAGGGTACTTGATAAAGCAGAACCTTGTTCATAGCAAATCAATTCAACACCTACATCAAATCAAACCTAAAATGTTTTAAGACCCATCACTTCTTGTTATCATTAAGTCTGATATCTCAAGATCTACGAGGAAATTCTAATTTGAAATAAAATCTCCCATTTAGCCGGTGGTTTGTTGAAAACCTGGCGAGAGATGCAGGTTTATTTATACATCACATGTGTCAGGTCCAGCTCACAGCTGGGTGCATTTCTTTCTATCAAAAGCTCCCTTTTCAGTCTTTTCCCCCCCTCTTTTTCAAGTTCATTTTCACGTCTACAGTATGTACACTCAGCAATGCACATTACTGTAAATGACCATCCGATCGTGTTTTCATTTCACCCAAAAACAGAAACACTCAATGAGGTTCACATTTGTCTTGTCAAAATATATGATTGGCCGGAATTTCAAAACATTAACCTCACATGTCAATATGTACTGTAACACAAACCGTGAAGTGACTACATGTAGCTGCTGGACAACAGCCCACTTTGAGAGAGCGGTCAAGCCAGGAAGGAGCATTTCCAAGTTTTCATTTTTAAGTTCAACATCAAATTCTTGCAAAACCAAGTTGCCCTGCAGTGATAATGAGATAACTTTCTCCCCAGGATTTAGCACCTACAGCTCATGTAAACTGTAAACTGAACATGCACACAAACTTAAAGCTAATCTCATGCTGAAAATATCACAGTCTTAGCAACTTATGTGAAGACTTATTCAAACCAACAATGCGAGGGAACACTTCAAAAATGACCTCATGTCTGTTGGCTTGTTAGAGTCAAGCAGCGTGGGACTCCATGGCGAAGATCATGGTTTCCCTCTCTGTTTTGACAGGGAGAGTTATGCCTCACAGGCACCAGATTCACCACCAAGCCTCATAAGCTTGTGGAGAGCATTTAGGGCGCCACAGGGGCCTCTTGACCTAAGAGGAAGTCGAGAGTATAAAAGGTGACAAATTGGTTTGTAACCAAACAAAGACATACGCAGACACCCCCATGCTGGAACATAACTGATTACACAAATACCAGTTGGCACAGGAGAGAAACTGTCAGGAAATAATTCATTTTTGCTACTTTCTTTTAATATTAATGCCAACCTCTGGACTTCTGCCACTCCAATTACAGGAAATGTAAGAGCAGCCTATGATGAATGGAGCACTATGTGGGGGGAAAACCAGCGTGCTCGTTTTAGAGATGCATAACTGACCAAAAGTCTTTTTATAAGGCAATAAATGAGAGGGGGGGTTGTATTCAGATTTGTGTCTTTTTTGGTGTGAGGCAGCGAAAAGGGTTTGATTATGTGATGGTTCACGGTACGTGGAGGGAGCAATCGCACGCGGTAAAAGCAGTTGAGGCGGCTTGTGCGCTGTGGTTGGCAAAGGTGCCACTTCTGGTCCATCCCTTAACTCCTCACCACACTATTCAATTCATGAGGCCGAGGCTCTGAGAGCCCCCCTTGGGATGAATGAGCATGCGCCTCCCTTCTCGTAATTAGAAGTTTCCCCCCCAGCCCAGATACTTATTTCTCTATCATCCATCAAGGAGGTTGTTTCCCTACTTCTTTGCGCTCTTGACTCCACTGCACTTTTTCTCAAGTCATACTTAACAAGTATGCCTTTATAGCATATTTAGCACTCCGACGCCAACCTCTCTTCAGGCCATTGCAGTACAGTGGGCGTATTGAATGTAAATGGCAGAGTGCATGAAGATGTCTCCACACACTTTCACACAGACTCCAAAATAAAGTGAAACATGCCACCTGTATCCTCCTTCACCCAGCACGCTCTCTGTTTTTTGCCCCCGGGGAGCGAGGATAAGAATGAGTCCTGGCGCTTCATCTACTGATCATCTTGGTGGTCTTTGGCAAAGCTGCTGTCAGGCAATCCCCGGTGTGCGGCTGACCTCTTCCCCAAACCTTTCCACTCATCTGCTGGAAGTGGACCAGGCCGGGCTGCCTCGGCTGGTCCTCCTGGCTGATGAAACCTGAGCAGGTTGCTCACTTTGATCTGAGGGCAAGCAGGAAGAAGTGCCTGCTGGTAAATTCATTACTGTGGAAAAGCAGCTTTGTCGCACTGCTGCTGGTGTGGAATTTGCTGATTCAAATGTTGTTAAACTAAGTAATTTAATCTTTAATTCCTGATTTTATTGTGGTTTATTTCAGCTTTGGTCGTACTTTCATAGTTTTCACCATAATTCCTGTCATAGTAACATGGCACTATGGGTTGCAACTAATGATTATCTTCATTATTGCTTTTAGATGAGTCAGTGAATTGTTTGATCTACAAAATGTCAGGAAATGTGGCCATCACAATTCCTTATAGCCCAAGGTGGTGTCTTCAAATTGTTTGTTTTGTCCGAACAACCGTCCCAAACATATTAAATTTACTATCAAACAATCAACTGATTACCGAAATTGTTGTTAGGGTTTGATTAAAGATTAAAGGTGGAGTTTTCTTCTAAACAAGCCAAGAACACATTTATGTCCTCATAAAACATTTGCAACGCCAATTTTTACCATGAAGTGTATCACTGAGATCTGGACCTGCAGCGACAAAGCTTGTAAGACATCAGACGGGGGACAAAACACAAGCAGTCAGACAATTTTACAGGCTTTAAACAAAGTAAGGGGGTTCACTAAGTTAAGTGGAAGAGAAGATTATAAGAGCTAAAACTATTACCCAAACTGTGTGTTGTAAACAGACTTGTTTACAGTCTGACTTCCTAATTTAGTGGTTTAGATAATCTGGTTGTCTGATCATCTGACTATTTGTGCTTCTCGCCTTGTTGGACGTCATTATAAAAATGTTGCTGTGTTTCCAAATCTCAGCAATTACTTTGGTCAGCAAATGTAATCATAAATAGAATTAATGGCCCAAAGTACAAAAATAAGACCCGAGTTGTAACAAACCAAAATGAGCCTCCTCATTCAATGCCACTCAGGAACTGATGTAACCACCTTAGAGTTTTGAACCTTGGCTTGGACATCTGTGGAAACACAGTCTTACATTGACTTTAATAGAATATATTTTACTTCGACCACATTTTAAGACACTAGAGCACCTCAGGGTGCTAATTGTTCTTTTTCATTTTATTACTCCATTCTAAATTCAACCTTGACTGGGATATTATTTTCTTTGTCATCCACTGCAAAGGGAGTCTTACACTGAGAGTACAATTTGTATTAGATTAGTGTAATATATGATTTATGAGGAAATAAAACATAACATGTTCAGTTGATTCAGGGGACACGGCCATCTCTGAGGGCTGAGGTGTGAATCCAAGTCTTTGTTATTTGCCCTCGACTGTCTCCACAGAAACCAATTTAATAAAAAGAAATGTACCAAAAGTAATTCGTTAAAGTCTTTTCAGACTTCTATGTGGTGGGTTTGGGCATACGTCGGTCAAACATTAGTTGGTGTATTTGCTGCAAAAGTAGTTTATTTCTTTTCTTAAAAGGTTGCACGAAGCCCTTCATATTCCAAGGAAGGCTACCTGAAAAAATATCCAGGTAGCTGTAACACTTTAAACTTTAATCCCATTTAGTGTTTATGTACTTTCTCATTGGGCTAGAAACTATCCGTGTGTGTGTGTGTGTGTGTGTGTGTGTGTGTGTGTGTGTTACCGAGAGAGAGAGAGCAGGGGAGAGCAGCCAAGGTTCTGGCAGGTCACAAAGGCGGCTTTGTAAAGGAAGTTAATGAGTGTTTTGTGAATGTCTCTCGATGCTCTGCAGCTCCGCAACACCTCCGCAGCGCATCAGCTCTATGTGTGTGTGTGTGTGTGTACGCGAGTGCACGTGTGTGTACAGTATGTGTGAGTGGAGTTTGTGAGTATTTATAACTATTTATATCTTCTTTTTAAGCAGTGATTTATAAAGTTTGTTCACTGTTTAAGTTTTTGTGGTTTTGGGGGTGTATGAGGGTTGGTGGGTGGTGGGTTTTCAAGTTGATTTTTCTTTCAATATATATGCCGAGGGTAAAATACTATGGAAAGTTTAACAACACAGATTCAACCAAAGTGCACACAGTTCCTTTCATGCTGCACATCTCCTCTACTCCTGTGGTCAAGTACCTTGCAGTTATTAGAGCTTATTTGTTCAAGTGGTGAGGAAATATTGAATATCACAAGTTCTCTGCTGAGACTGGGCAATGATTATCAACAGATGTCTGCCAGTTGGGCAAAATGCATTTAAGTGTGTGTACGTGCACGTGCATGTGTGTGTTTGTATGTGTGGTGGCACAGAGAATGAGGAGCATGAAAATGGAGAGCTTGTGTCATCATGAAGCTGATTGAAGGTTCCCCCAACATCTGTACTTATGAGAAGAGGGAAAGAGGAGGAATAAATGAGATGGAAAGTTTAAGTGGCAGCCATCGGACGCCCCGGGTGACCAATAGTTGGCCGTCCAGATTAGCATCAGTCTGAAGTTAACGGCTCCATTTTTTTCCACTTTGGACATTATCTTAACCTTTCCTGCGTACCGCGGATGACTAATGCGAACCGTCTGTCAGGGTGATGTGGATTCTTTGCCTCCAGAGAATAGAGACAAATATTTGTGGACACAAAAGATCAAATTATGTCCAATTTAAAAAGTAATCATGTATCTTGTCTTAAAACCTGCATGTGTGTTGCAATTACTTCTAATGTAACTTATGTCAATTCAGATAATAATAGATAATTATTATCATTAGCCACATTTTCATCAATGTTTAATGCACATTTTAAAGTATCCCATTAGAAAAGATTGATGGAAATGGCAAAATTAAAAAAAAAATTCATCAGTTTTCGCAAAAAAGTTTGAATAAGACTCAAATAAGTTCTGACGTAGCAAACATTTAACTGTTTTCTTGTTGCCACTTCTTCTTCTGCAATTGTATAATGATTTTCCAACTGGAGAATTGCCGCCACCTACTGCTTATCTCGATGAACCAACTCCTCATAATCGCATAACGGTAGTGGATGGAAACAAGCATTCATTCACAATTTATTTAGCCGATTTTTTTTTGGGGGGGGGGGGATTCTGATTTACTGAGTTACTGCATTACAACTTCTTTCAGGTCTTTGGAAAGGGGGCAGCTTCTTCAGGACAGCTTGGTCTGATTTAATGACTGCTTCAGCAGTTTAAGACATTACTTCCATGTCTTATATCGCATCAATCTGCTACACCAAACAATTACTAACACTATAAGCACTCAGTGTCCACAGCTTAAAAAGACAATAAAACATATTCATTTACTAACATTTATTTATTAACATTTTAAACTAAAATATACAATTTCCATTAATTATGTCAATCGTCAACATAAACATAATTAAAATAAGGTCTCCAAAAAAAAAATAAATCTCATCGTACATTTTTCTCTCTCTTAAACTGAAAGGTCTTCATCTCAAAAGTTATGAAAAATAATGAATGACATTTCTTTTTCTGCACTTTGAAATCAAGTCAAACTGTGTCCCTACACTGGCAGATAACATCCAGCGACGTATATAAAGATGTGCATTTTCTTACACAGCCTGCTGCTCCGCTCAGCCGATGAGGTTGTTGGCTTGTCTGCGTGAGGGTCAAAGGTCACCGGGGCTCAGAGGAATGAGCGGTGAATGACAGGAAGATCCCCCACACCTTCTCCACACGTTCCACCCAAAACACTGACCTCTCTTGTCCCCCGTGGGTGCTCACCCACCGCAGGCATTAGCCACTTAAAAGAAACTCTACACCAGAAGAAGCACACAGCACCATTTGCCAAATTACATTAAGAGGTGACACCGGCCCAAACATGTGTCGATCCGCCGCCCTCCGTCTCTCGCTCTTCCCCTCTGCTTTTATCTCCTTGAGACTCATATAAGGACTGTTATGCATGCTAATCCCAGTTAACTCAATTACAGGTTCAAAGATGGACAAATTGGCACCAGACACTTCAGTGAAACAGATATGACATCATCAGTGCAAGTGCAGAGCAGCAACCTGCCAGAAATTATCAAAAGAAATCATTAATAAGGCTTTTGTTAGAACCACTTTATTATAAAACATCTGTTCTGCGTCTTTTTATGTTAGTAAGTCAGTAATTAAAGCTGCTTTAATCAATATTTTTATATTAACAATGGATGAAATTAGTACGTGTAAGTGGTAGGCTCGTAGGAACAAACCCACAAAGAATTATCACCCGATTCTGCAGTTCTTCTCAGCTTTATGGAGCATTTGAGTATCTTTCAGTCACTGTTTCGGTTTTATAGCTCGCAGCTTTACTGTTTTAGTTCCCTCTCAGAGCTCTCATCAGTGTCATTTAAAGAGAGCCCTATAAACCCACTGCAAGCTACCTTCCCAGCACCAGACGGCAGACGGACAAAGTAAATGTCTAGCTGGCGAACAAAAAGACAGGTAATTTCCTCAGGAGTTGATGGAGACCAAAACAGAGATAAAAGTAGCGTGAACATTAAACTTACATTCAACAGGTGGACGGAAACACAGCTCCAAATGAACGCTTATGTTGCTCCATGCATTCTGGCAATTGTTTGCTAACATGTTCACAGCTTGCTGTGCTCCCCCCAAATGGTAAAAACTGTTTTTCATTATTTTGACTGGCGGTGTGCTCATTTAGTAATGAAGCTTGCAATCACATCATTAGGTTGAAATTGGTTATAAGACATTAACATTATCAGACTGTCCACAAGTATGCGTTGCCATTTGAACGACTCACCACCACAGGGTTTTCGCCCCTGTGAGTGTGGCAGGTATAAACTCTTTTCCCTTTATACGTGATCGGACAACAATTAATCTGAAGTAGTTTGTTTGATCATCCTGGACCCTTCACCTTTACCTGAGAAAGACCATTTCTGGTCAAAACCTCTTAGTGTCCATGTAGAATAAAAAAAAGAATTGGGAATGAAATAGAAGTGTTTTTGCCCAAATGTATCCACACAATCTGCAAAAAATTCAACTTCAGCCCTTACGATGGTTTTACTACAAAGCTACAGACTCATTTTCACTCTCTTCACTGTCAGTTTTCACATCCCTTCTGCTCATCTCTGAGCTCCTCCACTCTCGCCTGTATGGATGCAGCACAAAGCATGCTGTGTTGAACTGCTGCCTGTCCTCTGAGAGCCAGCCTTGCTTTCTTAGCTGGAGAACATAAGTGTTGACCCCAAGACAGAACCCTTTCTCCCCTACTGTGAGTGACAGCCCTGCTTGAAATGTGGACACAGGACCTTGTTGCCCCCAATGGGAGGTAAGGGGCACGCTCCCTCACAACACTGCAGTCTGGGTGGGCTCAATCACGGAGGACATCTTCCGCTGGTGGTACAGTACGTGCAAACATCTCAAATGTGAATCAGCAGATTATGTTACGGTGAAAGCGCCTACCATCCAGCCTGCAGGTTTTGTTTGTGAAAAAAAATCTAACCTACCCTAAGTTTTTCAAATTAGCCGTGCCAATTTAATTTCTTGTTTCTTTGCTCTGCAGATTAAGCTCCGTTTGTAAAACAAGAACATTAAATAATCAAGCGCCGATTTTGGCCGTTGAAGAAGAGCTCTGCACACAACTCCACCAATCCATAACATCGTATGAAACTCAAACTGACTCCCCGAATGTCTGCCTTTTAAAACAAGCTGAGTTTCAGGCCAAAATCATTAGTAAAGTAATCCATCAGGCTAACCCTGACTCACTGACCCAAACCACAATGTCAGCCAATACAGATGGAGCTATTCACTGTTCAGAAGGTAACACAGACCTTATCTGTCAGGATCTGGAGAGGATGAACTTGCAGATAGCAGAAAATGACTGACAACAGATGGCATCTCAAGAAAACAAAGTCTAATGCCTCCACATTTTCTCAGACAAAGAGATGTAGTACATAAGGAAAAAGCTATATACTGGAATGACAACATCTTGCAAACCTCTCGAACCCTTTCTCCTGCTTCTCCTCTCGACTTCGGGCTGCTCGAGGAAACGGCGGTTACACTAAACCGGGTTTTCTTTGGACCGAACAGAAGAGCCTCGCTACACACCGACCACTTATTGCACCAGATGCCAGTCATGGTCCGCTGATGTTTTTGTAGAGAAGTTTGGTGAAATGTCAGTCTTCTTCGTTCCCCCTCAGCGTATATATATGCTCAAAAATTAGCCACTTTGTTAGCCCTTGAACCTCACACATCCACTGAATGTATGTGATTCATAGGTGGGTAAGTCAGCCAGCGTGCTTCATTCATAGTCCAGATCAGCTTTGCCAAAATATGGAATGGAAAAACTTTTAAGAAATTGAGTTTAATGGAGTTTTTGATGAAGCTATTGTTGGCTAAAATAACAGAAACCTAAAATGTATAAGATTTAATGATGGAAATAAGTTGTTTTATAACCCAGAATCAACAAGTTGCATACTGTAGGTATTTAAAGTGGGAGGAAAAACTGTGCCCTGCATCTCGCCAAGTATGAAGCTGTGTGGTGTACAAACAAATAAGCCCAAACAAGTCCAAATAAAGCAAAGTACTTTGGCTCCATTTATATAACTGGGCCTCTTACAGTTGGACTGGCCTCCTCTCTTTGACTTCCTTTGATGCGTCCAGCTCTGTGGTGCAGTCAGATCCCATCAGACAGGCAGACATAACGTAGATACAGTGCACCTGAGCTACTGAAGCCACCACGGAGAGCAAGTGGGGAGATGTACTGGTATGCAGGAAAAACCAGCTCTATTTCAAGCCCTTCGAGATCGCAGAGAGGGTTTCCTTGTAATCCCATCCGTCATATTTACTCCAGCTGCCCCCCCCCACCCAAAACATCCACGAGGGCCCGAGCCCACCCCCTCTTCAAACAAGCCCTCTGGATCCGAATCAAACATCTCAATAAGAAGAGGAAAAAAAGGCTTCACCGTGCTGATCAGTGCTCAGAGATCAACAGAGGGCAAGTACTGCCTCGCTAACCATGTGATGTTGCTCTTCAGATTTTGGTGAATCACTTTGTTCAGAGCAGGAGGCCTGCCTCTGTGTCCTCTGGGTCCAGCCAGCTCGGCAGCCTGTCAGCCAGTCAGACTCTTAAAGAGGTATTTAAATGTGCGCCTGCAGCAATGCGCTCACTCAATGACCTCTTTATTTGTTAAAATAGATTATTTTAAATAAATTACAGAGCACTTTCACTGAATAAACAGAGACTTTGGGGCTGCGGCCTGCATTACATACTTACCACAGCCACAGAGATCCTAAATGACTAGTGAGCTGTGTAATCGCCTTTGATTTCACTGATAGGACTCTGATTCTTTGGGTAAAAGAGATGGAGCCATTGAGGAATCTGAAAGGCAACACTGCTAAATGGGGGAAAGGCACAAAAAAAAGTCTCATGTGGGGAATATGAACTTATGATGTTTCTAACCCGCCATGTCGACGGAGGAGTCCATTAGAAGAACAGAGGGGAGCTTGAGGGAGTCCTGTCATTTCTTTTCCCCGCAGCCTGAGAGGTTTAACACTCCTTCAGCCTGGGTCTGTGCCATGCCAGAGACGCCACCCCGGGTGAAGAAAAAAAAAAAACTGAGAGGAAAAGGCTCAGACCTCACTTCTTCCTCCTCTCTTAACCTTTTAATTTCTTTTGTTCTGACCAGTCAGTTAATCACAGCAGAGGTTGAAGAAAGGCTTCACACCGACCACAGAAACACAGCATAAGGAGAAAAGTATTTTATGTAATTCGAGGCCAGCCCCTCCATTTTCTAATTAGTTAATTTCCCCACGCGTTGCTGGTATGTAGCCTTTTTTTTTCTCAAAAGTGTTATGCAAAAGGTGGGAAATGCACACTCTCACTCTGTTCTATGTCTGTTTGCAGCTAATTTAGTGTGGCAGGGCGTAGTTATGCCTGGATTACTGTTGCCCAGAAAGAAATCTAGAAATAATAAAATGACAGGGAAAATGCTGGTGGACCAAAGCAGAGAAACCATGAAGAAATTAGGTTTGATTAACCTTATGAGTGCTTGTTTCAATTCTCACAGGTCTATTTATTTTTGAACATGTGGTTGACATTCCTTCGGCGGCACATTTCCCGGCATGTCTATTACATCTAATCTGTAAGTGGTTCCAAAAATTTTTTTTTTTTAAAGAGCTGCATGTATGTGCATATACGTCATGCAGGCAATTTTGAAAATCGACATATGAAATGGTAATATGGCCCGACTGTTATTCCTCACGGGTGCACAGATTATAAATTGTGAAAACTCAGCAAAGATATTGTCCAACATTTCTTTGCACTTCATGCAATACATCATCGTGTTACAGTCTCTAATATTTATGTTTAATTAAATGAATCATAAATAAAGCTGCAACTAATGATTGTCAATACTGATTAGTCTGCCAATTATTTTTCTCAAATAATAACTTTGTCTATGCTAGAAAGTGCTAGAAAATTGTGAAAGATTATTAATGAATCATTATTAATTGTTATTTCCAAGAGTCCAAAGTGACGTATTCAAATAGCTTGTTTTATCCGACTGTGCAGCAGTCCAAGGATACTCTGTTACTAACTTTCAGATATGACAAAGAAAAGCATCAAAGAAGATGGAACAGGCGAACAAAGAGTGATATTTCTCTGTCAGATTATTATTTAAAACATGATTATCATTATTTTTAAAAGAATTATTTGAAGTAAAATATGATGATAAAAGACCTGAACCACCTGCAGGGCTTTCATATTTATGCATATTTAAAACACACAGGTTATCCTACATGCTGCTTCTAAATAGAGCAGCAGCGTCCAGTTTGATGATCAGTTTCAGCACAGACAGAACAGAAAGGTCTGTACACTGATACATCTGCTCCTGCTGTTTGTGTCTCATGGCGAGACAGCCTGCAGATGTCTGCCGACAGCTCACTCACTAGCGTTGGCTGAACAAAGTCGAATCCGCACACGTTTCTCTGGTCACTGGTCTCTCCTCGTCCACAAACCGAGACCTCAGATCAGCGATCATCGTCTTGTTTCACTCTGTCCCTGTTCACGACTGTTAACTCCACCACGACGTAGCCAAGTAGCTTCGTGAAGTCACGACAGTCCCATGAACTGCGGAGGATGCAGATGTAGTTTAACTATTCATGTCACAGTTAAAGTTATAGTTACTAAAAGTTTTTCAGTTCATTTTCACAGTGAAGACATTTTATATTAATCAAATTAAATCAATGTGTCACACGACCCTACCTGTTAATCATCTTGCGACCTCTTAGATTTACCTTGCGAGCCCTTTGGGGGTTTCCAATCCTCATATTGAGAACCACTCAACTAATCGTTTAATCATCTAATTGTTTCAGCTCCAATCATGAGTATTAAACCATATCAGTGATTATTATTTGTAGATGCTATCAAAGTTTACTTTTTTTTTAAGCCTGACAACTGGACCAAGTTTACTGCTGAACGTCCCAAAACCAAATATGTGATTACCTTTTTTTTTTAAGTATGCATGTATGATTATGAATAATTAGAGGGAAAACTTAATTCATAAGCCATTAAGTGTTATGAATAGCAATTTCTGTGACTCTCTCAGTGGCTCTTTAAGGCCACTCTGAATGCGGTGCACAGAGCCAGCTCAGTTCTCTCTCTGGCAGCTATAATTGAGCCTAATAGCTGCAGCACAGACATAGGGAACCTCTTTGACACCTAGACCAAATTTTCTAATGAAACGATCAAATAAGCATCATCCAGCCCCGGCATATCAAAGCCGCCGGCAGCTGGCAGCATGTCATAGTCTGACATTTGGGCTTTTTAAGCGCTGCCAGGCCTGTTTCCCTCCATGTCCTCTGGCCTTGTATTAACACTAATAATAGGGAAAGGTCTACAAGTAGAAGAGATGTAGTGATGAATGGAGGAGACTTTTGCCAGCTGCTGAGGAGGAGACATTGGCTGATTGCATCTGTAATGGAGGATGACAAGTCGCAGGGTTGACGCCTGTGTGTGTGGGTGTGTGTGTGTGGGTGTGTGTGTGTGTGTGTGTGTGTGGGTGTGTGTGTGTTTGAGAGAGCGAGAGAGAGAGAGGGTAAAGAAGGCCACCTGAATTCCTGCAGATTTAATTTTGACACATCTTATATATACAGTGTGTTCAAAGCTGAGACAATTAGTGGATTGTCAGAAATTTTATCAGCAACTGTTTTAATAATCGGCTAATCTTTTAAGTCATTTGTGAAGCCAATAATTCTCTACCAGTTTTGGTAATTGTGCTGATTTTCTTTGTCTTATGTGATTATAACTCCTATGTTGTTTTTTCTTTTATCTGTTGATCAGACTAACCAAGCAATTTGAAGCAGTGACCAGAGGTTTTAGGAAAGTGTAGCGGGCATTTCTGACTACTTTCTGATTTAATTGGCCAAACAATTAATTGATTAATCAAGAAAATAAACACTACATAGGTCTGTTACATGTGTTTGTGCCAGTTGTTTTGGTTCTTGGATCTTTGTTGTACAATTGAAACCTCACAGCTCTTCATTTTAAGAATTCTTATTATATAAAGCACGAGGCTGTTACGTTGTTGGGTTACTTCATTATTTTTCTTATTGTCAACAAATCATAAAAAGCCAAAAGCCAACAATGCATTTGTGCATCTCTCAATACTTTCTGACTTCCCAGTCCTGTGTGTGATAGTCTGCACCAAGTCCATTGGTTCCTATTGAAGATGTAAATCTTTAAAAACAGCTCACAAAACGTTTTTAGCAACATCACTCAAACAGGAGTAAATAGTTCATTTGTTAGGGACTATGTTCAGCTGCGGATTAATACCCATGCTCTGGTGAGTATTCACTGCAGCAGGACGGTGTTTGTGGGACTAAGTCAAAATAAACTACAGCGCGTGTGTTCCTGGTAATGAAGGAACATGACACCCAGTGTGAGAGTGTGGCTCACTGATGTGGTTTTAATGATTTCTGGACAACAATGGACATCTATGACGCAGACGATTACGCTTCATTAGAAAACACATAACATACTTGTTGGATCAATTCATTGTTTTTGGTCTTTCTATGGATTTGTAAAAAAATCTGTTAAATAACAAGAAAACATGTTGTCTTCATCTGTCAAGTTTCTCCATTTGTAGTTTCAACGAGTAATGTTGAGTGCATTCATATCAATGTGCACATTAAGGTAAAGTACAGTAGGGCTTAGAGGAAAAGTCTCATTTTACAAATGTCTTTGTAGAGCTGAAACCCTTGTTTGCAATGCGTGATATTAGACAGAATAGTCTATATAAAATGTAAAATGATCACCTTAGGCTCTTCTATCTGATGTTTTATAGACAAAACAAATAATTGATCAAGTGAGAAAATAATTGGCAGATTACTCGATGATGACCACCATCATTAGTTGCAGCCCTATTTCATTGTCATATTTATGGCTTTCTGTTCAGGGGAACAAAAAGAAAGGGTTTCTATTTTTTTTAAACGACAAAAATAAGAAAATGATACATTTTAGTTACAAACAGCATGCAAAATAATTCAACTAAATGCATTCAAAATGTAGACAGTGGGAAATGGGCTGCTATTTGCACACTATGGCTCTCGAATAAAAAAAGAATCAGAATAAAAAAAACAGTACAATGTACTTTTTTTTCATAGAAGTTGATCTGGTTAAATTCAGACCAAGTAAGAGAAAGTAAAATCATTTCCTGGCGCTCCTCTTCCTTAGTTTGACATCGAAGGCCCAGCAGTGGTGGGTAGACCTTTTCAGGAATCCCCAGTGGAGCTCAGGATGTCGTCAGTCGGCCGCCTGCTTATTTTTCATGCTTCTATTGGGACTGAGCACGTGCAGACCGGTGCCCACTTTTTTCCCCTGCACTTGTTTGGTTACATTTGACTTTCCGCAAGATAAGAACCAGATTTAACTCTTGTAGCGCCGAGCAGAAACTGGGTGAGATGAAGCTGACGGGCAGAGTGGCTGAAAAGCCTCTTACGGGGGGACGACTGTGTAGTCTGCTCTATCTCTGCGAGCTTGCCCCTATAATGTTACCTTTCAAGTGCTTTGTCACAGGAGAGCGGGCGAGCTATTCTGGTTTGCTTCTGCTGTGGGCCGACTCAAGCAGTCACTGTTGTTTTAAGAGCCTTATTTTAACGAGCGCGAGTGTGTGGAGAATGTTTCCAGTTAACCACACACTGTTTATTTATGGAATATTTTCTGACACCTACTTACACCATTATCATCCCCTTTCTTGTAAAGTCCCCAAGGCTGCCTCTGAAGGTGCCTGCTTCACGAAGGCCACATTCATCCAGTGCAGTTAGGACAGAAAAGATCATAACAACATGGAGAATTAGGCTCCTCAAACAAAAGGATGTTCCACATTGACTGCGTTTAAGTCAAAGCTCAAGTATCATTTTTTTTCTTGAGTCAAAAGGTAGTGTGTAAAACTTTCAGGTGGCTCCTGTGTTGTCTTTTCATGCCATATTTAGTAAGAATTCACCACAAACGAAAATCTCCCCAACAGAGTTTCCCACAACCAACAGCTAATAATTCAAAAGCAGCATCACATATTAATGCATCATGTGACAGTTACTGTATTACATAGCAGAATGTATTCCAAATATAATTGATTAATTCAACATTGAGTACATTACAGAGGAGGAATTGTACTGAGAATATTTCCACTGTTGTGACTGCAGCAGTAATGTCAGAGTAGCGTCATGCAGGAGATCTGGGTCTGGAGCTGTTATTTCTGGGGTTGAACTGTGCAGCCTTTGCTGTGTCCTGAATGAAACTCTTTTTTTAGTATCATGGTAAAGATGCAGCTCTAGTGGGATGCTAGATGGTCTAATTTACTGCTGAACACACATAAAGTACAGGTACACTTGTTTACAGGGATATACAGATTAAACTCCATCATAGCTGAAAGCCTTTTATGTTCTGAGTTATTGTCTTGGCCTCAAAAGTGTGAATGAATTTGCTTTGTTACTGCACAAACATGTACTGGACTATGTTGTCTGTATAAGATGTATTCGTGTGAAAAATTTAGACTTTTAAATAGTTGGTCGGCACAAATCTCAGTCAGTAATATATTCCAGGCTCTCAATATGGAACTACTTGATTTTTCTCTTCTTTTTTTTTTTTTGCAGTCATTTCCGCTAAATCAAATCTTCAGTGGTAATTCAAAGCTGGTAATGTTGTTTCAAATTAAGCAGTGATTTTCTCAGGCTGCAAACCGTTGAACAATTGCAGAAATTATGTTTTAAAATGTAAACATAGATTTAAAATTGAACTTGTTTGCATAAATATTATCAAAATATATAATAAGCAATCCAATAAAACTTCGCTAAATAAATGCAAGGATGTGGCATGACAGTAATCAGACTACACTTGGTTCCCGTGGTGGAAGAAGTATTCAGATTCTTTACTTATGTATAAAAACAAACAATACAACCATGTAAAAATACTGCAATTTCCAATTGTTTGTTGATCACTGATATAATGTAATCGATACAGCTGGTCCAGATGGTGCAACAAACTACTATACTAGATATGTTATATATTTGTAGGCAGTTAAATCTATAGTACCACAAACAAAATCATCCAAAATGATAAATAAAGTTGAATCAACACCTCTCTAAAACAGTTTCAACAAAAATTAACATATAACTTCCAGGAAGATTCATGCAGGACTGTTGTATTAGTTGCATTAGTTTTAGTTAGTTGTACCCAACAAACTGGAGTGTATGTTTTGTGTGTAAAGACTCACTACAGTGTAAAGTGTAACTACAGCATAATTTGGTAGTGAAACATAGTTAGGAGACAATGTTGAGATAAATGTGGAGAAAAAAGTGCAAAATTCCCTCTGAAATGTAACAGAGTTAACAATGACACTTTGCAAATGCAGCTGTTCACCAGCACAACATCCATATAAGTGTGTGAGTGCCATGTATTCTAATAAATATTGTTCAGTGTCAGTGAAGGACAAACTAGACCTGCATGTGTCTAAAGGCAACAAACAACTCCCTCTGTCCGTCTTTCATCAGTCTCTTTATCGCTGTTATTTGTCTTGACTCGTGTTCTTGCAGAGCTGGCGAGGATAGTTGTCTTATTCTTCTCTGTTTGGACAAGGCCTCCTCCCTAACACCCCCTGATTTGCCAAGGGCTCTGCACAATTAGGAGTTCAAACAGTTTTTTAACAGGTAGGGATTTTTCCAGCCCTTCACCCGGCCTCCGCTGCTGACTTTTATTGCCTGAGGGTATCGGTTTGTCATTTCGGGGCAGTGGACAGGTAAATCCAACTCAAAAGGCAGGGAAATATCTCTAATTCTCTGTTTGACATTGACAGAAGTCCCATTTCTATTCTCTTTTTTCCCACTCTTTCGCCTCTCTTTTTCCTCTTCGCCATCTGGCGCAGCTGCCAGGAGAGGACTCGGCTGTGACCCCGTTGTCAAGGACACAGATGGGAATTAGGAAAAGTGGACTTGTTTCAAACAATTATAGAAATTACTTTAATATCTTAAAACAAAAAGACGGAGAAATATATTTATTTGAGATGTTGACTGTCAGCTTGAATTTCCACTCCGGTGTGTGTGTGTGTCTGTGTGTGTGTGTGTGTTTGTGAGTGACAGACAAACTCTAGTAAAGGATGACGTGGAGATTGTGTCAGCCAGGTGTGTTTTGTATTGGACTTAATCTTTCTGTTTGGTCTTACTTTTTTTAAAATCGAGTCTAACATAAGCACCTGCCTGAGACTTACAGAGGAGCGGGTCGTGACCTCCTGCCTCCAACCCTGAAATGGACACCGGCTAATAGAGACCCGTCTGTTAAATTGTAATTGAATGTTACATGGCACTCTGAACTCAGAATGGTCTTTATTTTTCCCGTAAGCGTGCAGGATTTAGGCAGACGCTCCAATGACAACTTAATTTCATCACTGAGGAGCACCGCCGAGTGTTTTTGTTCGAGCCTCTCCCTCAAAATACGGCCCTTATTAATGATAATTGGTGAAAAGGTGACACATGTCTGACTCTTGTTTATCTTACATTTTAGATAATTTGAGGCACACTTTTTTTCACAAGGACAAATTAAAATTGGACAAACTCCCAGGACAGTGTCTTTTTTCATGCAAAAAAATAACTGGTGCTTTGTCATGTTAACACCAGTGCTGGCTTTATTTCACTCTGAAAACAGATAGTATCTCAGTTTAATCTTCAAAACTTGCAGTATATATACATGGTGCATTGTTTTGCTCAGGCTGAATGCAGCTTTGACCAATTACAGATTTCATTAACAAGGAAACATTTAAAGGGTTCACAAAACTTGTTGTTTAGATTCTTCACTAAAAGAAAGTAAAAATAGCAATAAACATGATTAAAGTACTCCATTACAAGTAAAAGTGCATTACAAATATTAAACATTATCAGCAACCTGTAAGCTTCGTTTTAATGTTGGAGCTGGTCCAGCTGCTGCTAATCAAACTACTGTACCAGTGGTACTAACTAGTAGTACTAGTACTAATAATGGATCATTTTAAACTCAGATTGAAACAGTTTTTATAGAGGGATCAGTCATGTAGTCACAGATGATCTAGAGGTTTGTTGAGTTTTATTTATACATTTTCATGTATTCTTAAAAGTAAGTATCTAAAATTAAACTTGTAGTACCAATACTTCTAAATACTTTAAGATAGGCACATACATTAAACTCCTACGCCAGCTGGATGATCCAAAAAGAAAAAAAAACTGTAAATATCTTAACACTCAAAGGATTTGATGTTCAATATAAGGTTTAAACTTAAGGATGAATTAATATGTTCAGTATTATGAATCTCTGATTCATATGAAGTTCCTAGTTGTTAAAAGATACATTTGTTTACTTTTATTTTAGGAAAATAGCTTACAGCTCACCTGATCAGGTACATTTATGCAATGCGAGTGTGCCTGCCATGAAAATCATGACATTTATAATTAAATAACTGCGTTCATTTTCACTTTTAAACAGTTTGACAGTGGATTGATTTAAAACATTTACACTTCTGTTTGTACAATGTGGTTAAAAACAGGCAGGGGGAGCTGTGTTTACAGAGGAGAGGCAGCAGAGGGAGTATAGCTCTCTGTGGGGAAGTGTGTGTGTGGGTGTGTGTGTTGTGTGTGTGTGTGTGTGTGTGTGGGTGTGTGTGGGTGTTGTGTGTGTGTGGTCATGTTTGGCGTTGAACAGCGTTGGTAGTTGGTATCTCTGAGTGGACCAAAGTGAGCTCTAACAATCTCCAGCTCCTCTGTTCCAAAACGTATCTGCGTTTGGCCCCAACAAGTGCTTCTTTTTCCCATCATCCTTTGTATTCTCATGAAACATAACTTCTGCTGTTGTCCGAGCTGAAAAAAACCTGTTAGCCCAATTTCAAAGCCCAAGTCGTGCACAAAAGCCATAAAGGGCAAACCTGGGATTGAGCTTGTCTAACATTTCCAAAATGGCAACCTGTGAAAGGCCCCATAATTGATACGCAGGACCCCAGAGGGCACGACTCCTGTCAGATCAGCCACAGAGAAGAACTGCCAGAGCCACGCACTGCAGGGAATAACGGCTAATTAGCCCCGTTTAAACATTTCCTGGTTTGAAGAACTTAAAGAGCCGGGGCCACAATCACACGAACAATAGACGCTCACTTAGTAAAACCCCCCTGAGTAAGGATCAGACGGTTGGTTACGTTTAGGGAAACAGGACGCGGAGCCGCGGATCAAAACTGAACCAGATGACCTGCAGATCACCTGTGGCCCTCTGAAAGTCAAGAGATTTCTAATCAGCTGAATGAGAAAACAACTGCTGTTTGTAGCCTTCACTGGTTATTCCATCCTGTGTGGACATATACTGTATGTGATGATAATGCCCTGCACAGTGCAGCCCAGTCTTGATTAATTATTTGGTATTTAAAATGTCAGAAAAATAGTTTAAAATGTCCATCACAACTTCATAAAGCCTCTGGTGATTTCATCATATAACTTGTTTTGTCAGGCCAACACTCAAAAACTAAAAATGTTAAGTTTATAATTTCATGAGAGACAGCAAAGAAGCAAATCTTCATCACTGACAAGCTGGAACTACAGAATGTTTTGCACTTTTGCTTAAAAACTTAAAATAGTTTCTGTCAACCTGACTAATAGATTAATTGATTTATCAATTCAAGCTCTACAGTAAATGCAACATTATTGCAGAATTAAGACTTGCACGACTTCATTTAGAGGTTTTGAGAAGCAGGAACTTTGAATTTATATATTTGTAATTGATTAATAAATGTAAATTTATTTGTGTGTGTTGTATGGAGGTAGGAAGAGAAGAAGTTCTTAATTGGATTGCAATGTAACTATCTCTAATGCAGATAAAAACACTAAATTATTATTTTTTTTTAAACTTATAACATTTACTTTTGGATCATTATTTATGCCTTCATTTGGTGACGCTTCATTGTATTGCAAGTGTTCAATAGGATGAAATTAAAATAACCCTAGAGATGAAATCAGCATCATTTGCTTATTTTATTGGATCCTTCCCTTCTGCTGTAACAGTTGCTAATGTCCTCATGTCCACACATTAAACACACACAAAATGTCCAAATAAAACCTCAATACAATAATGAAACCAAGTTCCGAACCAAAACAAAACAAATAAATACAAAATACATTAAAGTACATCCTTATACAACACAACCAAATCAATATCCACACACAACCATCAATAATGTAATAACTGGCTCAAATGATCACACATAATACAGAGTGCACCAGACAAACACAGACAAATGATAATTAATAATTGCAACAATACAACCAGTGACATTTATCAGTGTCAACAAACATTCAACATAAGTTTCACAAAGATGGTATTTATTGCAGCGTTGGTGTGTTATATTCAATATACTGCACAAATGTTTATAATACTGTGCTCACTCCTTGTACTCCTTGTACTTGGTCAAACCGTGTTAAAGTGTTAAAAATAGAAAAGCATTTAGATTCACGTACATAATTTGCCAAATAATATGAATTTAAACTGTCCCATCAGAGACGTTTGTGGGATCATCCACAGGTGCAGAGTGCATTGTTGAACACCTGCCAGTCTAGATCCTAAAGACTCAAATATAATCATCCACGTAAAACTGTTTGCACATATTATTTGACCCCAGGTGTAGTTTAATAAGTGGTGAAGAGACTGAACCAACTGGTTTGCTGAGCTGATTATTGGATCTGCTTCATGTGGATTCATTTGGAATATTTCGACTTCTGCCCGACAACACAACTTCCATTTCAAGTTTTGAATCCAGGTTGACATTTTTTCTTTGTGGTTAATCCCCTTGTTGATCTTTAGACCCTCACAGTTTCACGGTCACGCAGCCTTGCAGCTCCAGACTTGGACTGAAGTGTTGCCTTCTCACTTCAACAGTGTGTGTTTCCATGCTGTGCCCACGGGACAATAGACATCATGAATAGGCATCAATAAATAATAGGCAGCTGGACAGAGCGCTGTATGCCAACTCCACATAATGCTCACATCACTGAAGAGGACCCACTCCTCACCCCTCCTCACCCTCCTCACCCCTCAGCCGCCTGTCACAGATCATCATTAGCGTTGTCTCGCCTTGTCCCTCGGCTTAGTGAGACACACACAACTATAAAGCAAATAAGCCTTTTCATCAGCCACATCAACATCCCAGTATAGGACGTTGTATGTCCAGTATCACGCTGTGGTGATCTGCATTCTAATTAAATTGGACCCAGACTGTTTGCTCAGATGATCGCATGTCAGTGACGCTGCGGATTAGTGCAGCGATGCCACGTTTAACCTTTAAAGTGTGATTCCTTTGTGATTTAACCTGCTCAGAGAACATCGTGTACTGGAACACTGGAAAGTGACGTCTCCCATGTGACTGACAAACTTTGCCACGTACATTTTACAGATGTTTTGTCAAGGTTTGTTTTATTTTATTTTACTTTTTTTGGCACCTTTATAGTATTTTTTTTGGCACATTTTCTGCCTTTTTTCAGTTTAGAGACAAAAAATTAGAAAGATAGAGAGGGGACTTTAATTTGCAAATAAGGTCCAGAGCTGGACTCAAACCAGGGCTGTTCCAACTACAACATTTAACCTCCAGGCCACCAGGAAACCATGTTCACATTTTTTTAATTTCTGTAAATTTGGATTTTCAATACAAAGATTGTATTCAACCCTAAAAGGTTGTATTTGTTAAGATAATCCAGGAAAGAATTAATAAATATTATGGAATCAGTTTAAGACGAAACTGGTACAACCTCATAACTCATGATTTGTCCAAGTAAAGTATAATAAATTATTAGCAGTTTTAATCCTTCACAAAGTGCAATTTAAGATGATTTGACTGCAGATTCACTAATACTTATTAATCCTTGGTGTGCTTTTTTTTTTTTTTGTCTGAATGTTTAAGATTCAACTAACAATTATTTTCATTTTTTATAAATATGTAAATACAAAAATGTAAAAAAAACACCGTACAGCACAGTGTCCCCTGTGACTGATATTTTATTATATATCATGTTATAACATGTAAGCAGCATTTTAATGTTGGTCGAGGTGAAGTTTTAATTTTTAATTTTTTTAACTATTTATATTCAGTTTGGTAGTTCAGTCCAGTGGTTCCCAACCTAGGGGTCGGGCCCCTTCAATGGGTCACAAACTAAATTTGAGGGGTTGTGAGATGATTAATGGGAGAGGAAACTCAATATTCAAAAGTACATCTAACTTTAAATTGTGTGAAGTACAGTACTTGAGTAAATGTACTTAGTTACATTCCACTGCTGCCAAAAACCAAGAATATTTAGTCTCCTATGGAGATAGAGAAAAAAAATATATATATATATATTCTCATATTTAAGAAGCTGGAACCTGCTAATTGTAGCACTTTGAAAAATGATTTTAAACATATATCAGTTTAGGATCAATCAACTAATTGTTTGAGCTCAAGCTGATATTCCTTAATAACACCTTTCACCAGATCAGCTATGTCTCCTCTGATCTCCATCCTGTTTGGGTAATCTTGTACTAAAGCGCAGTGCTTTGTGTCCCCACCTGGCCGCAGGTTAGCAGGTCGCCAGGTAAGCATTTAACAAGCCCTACACTGGCTTGTCTGCTCCACTTAACACCTGACATACCCCCTCCGTGCCGACCTCTGACCCCCTGACCCCAGACTGACAACCCGGGAGACGTTTCTCGGATACTTTCCTTTCTCCGCTGCACAGCTCTTTTCTTCTCGACCCCTCGCTGAGTGCCGCAGACTGAGACAAGGTGAAAGGTATCCAGGCGTTTTCTGAGAGGGGGGCCACGCAGGTGTTCATGCCTCCACACCTCTCAAGTTCAAAAGCCACTGAGCCCTTAGCAACCAGGTAACAGTCAAACAATGTGTCACCCACCCCCACCCTGAGGCGACAGTGTCTTCTGTTTTACTGTCAGAGCCCCGGGCTTTAAAGTGTCTAATCCAAACGCCTCATATTCACGTCATCCTCACCCACTGACAATGAAAATATACATATTAACCCAACTGCCAACACCCGTGCACGTATGACCTCATGTGATATTATTCAGTCACACCAAAGGGACAAAAACGCAGCCAGACACCAACATTTGGGAAGCTAGAAAATAAAAACACAGCACAGACCGGCTCGTGCTTATCTAACAAAACTCCCCCTGTATCATGTCTGAATCTGTAACCTTTTTTTCTCACCAACATGTCCAATATTTCTCAGCTCCTGCAGGTTTATGGGTTCAAAAAGTGGGAGCCGGTCCAAGCATTACTAGTAACGTTAGTGTCAGTAATTTAATGCGCAGGTGTGAATGGATTCTCAAACAAGCCGGGGAGGCCCCCGGCGAGGCCTGCACAGGACCGCCAGGGCCAGCGGCAGGTTTAAATAAATACGCCGCTGAGCAGACATGTCGGCAGCTGGGGCCCGATATGGCCGCCGCTGTTTGTGTTGTGGCTTTGCGAGGGCACTGAGGAGAAAGCAGTGGGGCTCTAGTATGTTTCCTGGGAGAAGGAGAAGGAGAAAAAAAAACCTCATGAGGAAAATAAGTTGCCCCTGAAGACGTGCAGTGAGCTGCTGCGTGTGTGGGGAGCTCGTGATGGTTTCTAGGAGTTATCACATGCATGCAGCTGTCAGAAACTCTCCTTTGAGCCCAGTGTCGATCAATTGTTTTCAATTTATTTATGACTTTTCTGCCCTCAGACCTTTGTCAGGTCAAATTAACATGATGGTTATGTCAGTGTTCTCATATTAAGGATGACATATAACATTTGCAGTTCTTAGAGACTCACTTCATAATCTTCAGTTATGGATGTTGGCTTTTCTTTTTATTGTTACTAGGAAGTTTAGATATTTCTGATCAGCTTACTTACCATTGAACACAGTATCAAAGTGTCAAGTACCAAAATCTGGCATCAAATGTCTGATGTCTTGTTTGAACAGATAGTTCCTGATTTAAATCCAAGTTTTGCCAATTTTACAGTATGGCTGTTTATTTTAAGAAATGTGACTTATTTTGTTTAAAGAAAAAGAAATGTAATGTCGTTTTGGTATCACTACCCAAAACTCAGATATCATATCAGCGTTCGTGGAAAATTTGAAATAATACTCATTCACTCAGTTCATTGGAAGGGACTGTTTTTACACCACATTTGTATTAAATCTGACTGCTCCTGGATTTTGAGACTGATACTGGTGTTAATTTTTGATGATAATGATATTTCAGCCAACATTTTTTACATAAACATTATTTTAATGACTATACCTTAAATTTAGCTGTTAAAGAATAAAAACAGATATTGCAGACAGACAATACATTTTACAGTTAAAATAAACTTATCAGTGCTTTCTAATGGACTAATTATGACAGACAAAGACACTGTTTTTAACTACCTTAAACATGTCCTAAGTACTTCTAGGTTGACATATATGTTTATATATATATATATATATATATATATATATATATATATATATATATAAGCTAGTGTCGGTCGCATTGATTTATCGGTTACATCTTATTATGTTTTATTCAGATTAAAATCAATCGAGTAGTATCAACGTTCATTAGCTGGGGAGTTTTCCATGATTTGCAGTTGTTTGTTTAAAGAAAATGGCAGCCTTAAACAACAACTGCTGCTGCTGCAGAGCAAGACAACATGCAGAACGTTCAGGGCTGCAATAAAACTGTTATTTTTATCATCGATTACTCTGCTGATTATTTTCTCAATGAATCAATTAATTGTTTCGTCTATAAAATGTTAGGAAATAGTGACACGTGTCTGTTATGATTTCCCAGACCCCAAGTAGATGTATTTAGATGTCTCGTTTGTTTCGTCCAAAAGTCCAGTCCAAAACCCAAAAATATTCAGTTTACTATTATTTATAACAAAGAAAATTAATCAAATCTTCACATTTAAGAAACTGGAAACATGAAAAATGACTAAAACAATTAATCATTAGTAAAATTGTTGAGAACTTTTCTGCTGATTGACATAAGTCAATCAGCAGAAAGTTCAAGTTGAGTGCATATTGGAGTTGTCATTAACTTTGAGCCAACTAACTCATTATTTTGCCACTGTGACAACAAAACAGAGGTGGGAAGAACACAGAGACGAGGAAATGAAGAGAAAAAGCCTCAAAAGTATGGACAGGCAGAGCGAAATCACAGGCGCAGAGAAAAGAAAAAAAAAAGTCCCTGAGTCATTTCGCTGCCCGTCCTGCGAGTTGAGGGTTGAGGGGAGTCGATGAGGAGGCCACCAGATGCCAGATGGGCCTGTTCAGGGATGGTTTATGGATTAAGAGCTGAGAAGAAAAAAGGAGAAAAGAGGAGGATCGGTTTCAATGTTTCTTTCCAACCTGCCAAAATTCCCTCATGGAAGTCCTGACAGTCATTAAAAAAAAAAAGCTGGAGCTGTTGATTCCTCCAGGCACGCTGCCAGAGGTGGTATGAAAAGAGTGCCCCTCTAAGTCCAGAAGTAAATCCCACGGATTCACGCTGAGCCACAGAGAGACACCTGCAGGATATATGATACTGTATATTTCATCTCAGTCTTTGAGCTCAGGTACATCCCCATCACGATGCATTAGCTCAGCTTTAACTCAGAGAGAGACTTTTTCATCACCCTCTTCTATCATCATGTTACTCCAAAATATCTTTGTAAGAACATTGAAATGAACCATTAAAGCATAAGAAATACTAGCACAACGTTTCATGTTTGTCTGCTTCACATTTAAATCATTTCTTAAATCATTTATTTTATTCTGTGACGTCCTGCTGCTCTGGTGTCATATTGAATTATGGACTGTAAATCTAATAAGCGAGTTTGCCTTGTTTTGTCGTTACTTTCTAGATACTCAAATTGCTCCAAAAAATGTAGTTGGAAGAAAAATTTCAATCAACTTATTTCATGACTAAATTTTCCTCTACTTACTTATTTTCTCCTGAACTCTCTCAGCTTCCTACTTTTCCCAAACTGCCTTTCAACAACCTTTAGAGAAGAGCGTGAACTTGTTACATTGAGCTGCGAGGTATACATGCAGTGGCGGAGAGTGATGGTGACATTGTTAGCACCGTGTCAGAGGTCAGGGGTCCCCGAGGTGGGTGGTGGTTAAAGGGGGTTGAGATAACACTATGAAGTTGGTGGAACAAATCTGGAATTACCTGAGCTCTAGCTGAAGACAAAGACATTAAAGCTACAGCACCGGATGAGCCTCGCAATCAACTAACTAACGTTGAAAAAGTAGTTTAGAAAGTTTATGTCTGTTATTTTAACAGGACGTTACATAGGCTTAAAGTACACAATAATATGTATATTATACATATATAGAAAATTAATGGAACAGTAAGATTTTAAATTTACTGACACATGTTAAGAAATTTATGAAAAACACAACAAGATTCAGTTTTTTTATGTAGCTACAGTCAGTCGACTCGGCTACAGTTAAGAACATGTAGATTGTAAGTAGGTTTTCTCACTCAGAACTTTTTTTTACCTCAACTTTGGACACCTGAAATACAAAACAAGAGGACAAAAATCATCTCGTGCCATTCATTTGGGGGGAAAAAAACAAAAAGCCATGTGATAATCTCTTTTAAAGAAACTTTCAGTGTTCCTCTTGTCTGCAGCTCGCACAATTACATCTGGACTCAAATACATTTGTCTCATCCACAGAAATGAGAATATCACACCATTAAACAACAAAATGTGGCCAGAATTGCAACATATTGTACATATTTTTTAACAGCATTTATTTGATTTGGGATGGTTTTTTTTTCTCCAAATAACAGCTAGTTAGTCCACAGACTCTTCTTCACATTTTAACTCAGTATTTTTACTAAATCTTGTCCACATGCGGCTTGTTTTCTGCAGTGACGGACATAAGAGATGTTTGAATATTGGTACACAGAGATAATATGTTGTCTAAAAGCAAAAAAAACTTGAAGATCTCTTTTAGGATTCCTTTTAAAGGCCTTTTAAGGGGTAAGGTGTAAGGTGTGTGTATATTAGATAAATGTGAGTTGCAACTGTAGTGTGAGTGTAAGATCTGCAGAAAACTTAGCCGAGCCCTCTCTCCCATTTAAACTGTCCATCACTCTGCAATCCCGTTATGGAGGAGCTCACATGATAGTGATGAGAAGGGCACATGAACCTTTGTTAGTCCGACTTCATTGTGTTTCTCTCTTCGGTGAAACTCTCAGAGTGGGAGTGCAGAACCCTATCCTCCGCTCTATGAATAGCAGGGCAGGACAGGGGGATAACAATAGTGGAGGTTTGGGTGTTCCCTGCATCACACACTCTGAGAGACCAGCCTTTGGTTCATCCCCAGTCCCTCATCAAATATTAAGCCTGCTGTCAGTCATCAGCAGCAGGACGGCCAGACCTGGAAGGGTAACACTTTTCACAGCTTGTGGGTTTGCCAGTGTTGGATCGGCTGACGTGGTGGAGGCCGTAAAGTCTGCGGTGTTCGGTGGTGTCACAAGATGCTGCTGCAACTGTAAATACACCATGTGGGAAAAGGTTTTCTGCGTGTTTCACAAGGTTTTACAGATATTGTGCATGTTCAGGTTAAGATTTCATTGTGCAAAAAGAATATTCAGAAACCCCACCAGTTTACTTTTGTAGTAATAAAAATGCAGCAGGAAATAAATGAATATTTACAGTTGCATTTACAGATATAAAATAGTTTATAATTCTGTGATTTCATTGCTCATGTAGTTCCTTTTTCTTTTCTTTTTTCATTATAGGTTTCTCACTTGTTGCTACATGTTGTCAGAACTATTACTGCACATTGCTGATTACTTCAGATCACTGAAACACATTGAAAAAACAGAAAGTTAAACAATGGGGGTGTGCCCTGGTGGCCATCGGCTTTAAGATGCTGATCACGTAATCACAACGTCCTCGGTTTGATTCCATTTTGCAGTTAACTGCTCAGAAAGTACTACTACTCTATGTTTTAGCTCCTCATATTTTTAGATTTGTACTTTGCACTATTGAGCCCATATTTATCTTATTTTGTTTGTTCAATTCCATCCTAGCTGCACATCCAACATGCTGTTTGTAATTGTTTGTACCATTATTTGTTCATGCCGCACGTTGTGCACTTTTGTTCAGTTTGTTGGCAAAAGAGTTTTTATTTTTCAAATAACAGCAGTGACCAATACAGAGTTCACAGTGACGGTAAATCACTGCTCATCTGCCTGAGGAAACAAAAGCTCTAAATAAAGAGTGTTTTTAACATTTCTAAACCTGTGAAAATGAAATTTGTTGCAGTTGACAGTGAACTTGTTTTACTGGATTTCATTCACATTCCTCCCAGTGGGGATTCATTTCTTTCAGACGGCTCTCTTGTGAATTTGTTCTGGTGGAGGAAGGCAGATGATGAGATGGATATAAAAAACTCCCCTTACAACTTCTCTCCACCCCGCTTCTTTGTGCCAGTTTTGGGATTAGTCACAGGATACCACAGATATTAATGACTCCTGTTAAAATGAATATTATGTGTCATCAAATCCCCTGTTGCATGATTTAATTTCCACACCCCTGAACATAATGGTGGAAAATATAACTCCTGGACCTGTCAGAAAGGCTGTAAGTGGTGTTAAGTCCTGTCAAACGAACAAAAAGCTTCCTTATTTTATATTTTTCGCAGGGTCCATCATGGCGATAATGTTTCAGCTGACATTCTCCTTCGATAAACCTGAGACAGGTGACTTTTGCGGTGAGAGGATTATCTGTTATGGAGTTTGAAGAGGTTCCTATTGTCCGAGGCCAGGAATATGAATAACCAAAGAGTTGGTGTCACTAAAGGGGGAAGACGTTGGCAGTGAGCTGACACGAAGACAAGGTTAGCTATTCAAAATATATGAATTAGTAACACAGTGAAGACACTTTGGATGGTACTCCGCAGCTTCTTCATCAGAGCCCCCTTTGACTATGAAACACTACTATTGGTCTGTTTATGAATAAGTGATTGGGTTTCTAAATTTGACTCAATAATTCAGAAGATAATTGGCCCAGCTTTATTGGCGGTGGAGCATAAAAGATTCAAGGTGCCCCTTAAGTGCAGCACATCAGGCGCCACTTATAATGATGACAGATGGCTGTTTGTTGGGTTGGGTGTCAGATGGGAAGGCTTTGTCATATTCACACTTCCCCCTTGTTAGGAGACAGATCAGGTTTTTCCTCCCAGAGCGCTACATAGTTTCTCTTTTTCATACGCCAACTGTGACTGGTGAATTATTGAGACACAGCAAGCTGATGAAGTGCCAACCAGCGGCCCGCTGTCAGCGTACATGTCAAATGTTTTGTTTTAGTTTCTTTCAACTAAATCAGCTTAATGAAGTACTTCACGGAAAATGTCTCGTGTTACAGGCTAAACTAAGTGGAACATTTTTCGGGCAAAATTTTAGGTTAGACAAGGTTTTATCAGCTTGAGTTTCAGGTATTAGTTGTGTGGGAGCTTGAATGTTATTTTGTCAAAATACGACAACTAAATAAACATAGGTAGTGAGTAGAAACCTAAGGAAACCAAAAGTGTATTAAATAAACAAATGGGACAGCCGATTAAATGCAGATCATTGATCATTTTTTTTATTTCACTTCAAAATATGTGATTGGCTCTTACTTTCATCTGAACGAGTGGACAACCAGTCACACAACTGTCTCGGCCCTGTCCGTTTCAATTGACAGTGATGTCATCAGAAGTGGCGTCGTGAAAACAGTGATCGGGATAAAATGGAGGTTCTAAAATGAAAACAAACTTTAAAAAATGACATATACAAATGAGCTGCAATAAACGTTACTGTTAAACATACTGATGTTCAGCAGGTTTAATGTTTACCCTGCTCACCATCTTAGTATGGCATGCTAATATTTTCTAATTACCACTGTTCACAAAATACAACTGAGGCTAATAGTTTTAGGCTTTAGGTCATAAATCAAAGTATCTGACAATTCGATTTTTTGACCTGATGGATGAAAAAAAAAAAAAGAATCAGTGGTCAAAGTCATTAGGATTGATCCTAAAGGGAACATGCATGTCCAGACAAAAGTTCACACCAATCCAGGACCAAAGTGGTTGGCAGACAGACAACTAATATCTGCTTATTCTCAAACTGGTTTCTAATACAGAACCCCATATCTAATATAATTATAGTAAAAAAGTAGAATAATATACATAAAAAGTTACATGTGACGAAGCAGCCTGTCTGCAGCAAGTTTTAAATCATTGCAACAATAATCCTCTGTGGCTCCGTTGACAAATAGCAGTATTTTACCTAATGACAAAACTAAAATTAAGTTCTCCACAAATGTATTTATTTTTCTACAACTTTTGCCCCACAAATTACTAAAACAGAAACAAACCACCAGCTTATTTTTATTCATTAGCTCTACATTAATAAAGAGGTAAATTAACGTGAATGAGGCTGCGGTCAATTTGGTGCAGAACAAACATCATTTTCAACTTTGCCATTTTTCATAAGTGCGTAATCACTAATGATACATTTAGTTTTGAAAAAACACACCAGAAAGCTTGCTGATTTTTCTCCTGAATCACACATGAAAACTCCACATTGTACGAGTTAGCCATGCGTGTACACACACCTAATGTCTTCCTGTGTTCAGCGTTTTCTACATTTCCCGTCCCTAATTGCCTAATAATTTAAACACACTTAAGTTGGCTCATTAGCTGTGTATGAAGACTTCAGGGGGGAAGCACCTGTTCATTTACTTAATGAACTCCAAAAAACACAGCACTGTGTTCAAGGGCAAGAAAATAAACTGAAACATAACATAGTGGTCTCAAGACATACAAACCTTTAATGGAACTCCAATAGTAAAAAGTAAATATCAGCATTTATGCTTTTGTTAATCTACCTGTAGAGACAGGCTGGAGCTGCTTTCTGGGACTGTAAATCAAGTGTTTCCTCCCTTTGGCCTTCCACTGGAAAAATAATGAAGGGATTCATGAGGCCTGGGGCAAAAATAAGGATTAAAGTAAATATCCAAAAGAAACCATTTGGATTGTATTAATGATATTTCCATGTGTGCACGCAAGTGAGTGAGACACAGAGCTGGTGAGGAAAATGACAATTTGTGCAAGTGGAGCAAAAACTGAAAAATTGAAAGGGAAGGAGTGCTGCCATGGGTCCTTAGTGCAGAATGGGCAGGTGCTTAGAGTAGACTAAAGTATGTGAAGTCTCTGCAAATATACATTTACGAGTTCCTATCAACTGTGATCCCATGTGGTGAAGTTTATTTTAATCACCCTAGTCGTGTAGCCAGTCAGACGGTTAAAGACTTGCTTGTTCCACTAGGTCTTTGTCCTTTGTTGTGTTGTATTCAAAGACCACAACATATTAATACAATATTTACTTTAATCTATTCTTGAAAGGTTGCATTAAAACTGCTATAAACAATCTTTTTATATCGGCAATGGATCACAGGACTACTTACATGTGAAAGGGGTCGTTTGTAGTGGCAAACCCTCAGAGAATTATCACCCTTTTCTGCAGCTTTGCAGCGAGTTTCAACCCAATGATTTGGTTTAACAGCCACAACTGTACTGTTTCGGGTCACTCTCAGCAGACTGCAACAGCAGACACACAAATTTAGACCAGTAGGTGAACATTGTGGAGCATTAGCAGCAAAAGAGACAGAGTTTTAGTGGAGACTGAGCTAAAATTAAAGTGAATATTGGACTTACACGACTCCAAATCAATGCTAATGTTGCTCCGTAACTAATGGATGTGCAAATAAGAAACATTTTATATACAACAACAATTCCCTCACTTAAATAAAATTAGTATTTAACAACCTGGTAATGTTCCAGACATTTCAGGCAACTGTGCAGCATACACAAGACTTCTTTTCTGGTCCTGTAAAAAATAAATTAAGAACATTAAAATGATATGGATATATGTTTCAAAACACACCATGTATACTCAACCACATGTTTCATAACTTTAACACAGACCATTTGGACATCAGGCAAGGATCCTTTACTGTCTGTTTGCAAAGACTCCCTTTACACTGTAACCTGACCTCCAGACCTCTGAATCAAATCTCACATTTTTTTCATTGATGGATGTTTCCCCAGTTTGAAAAAAACAACCGTGCCAATCACAATTACTTCTTCAAACCCTCACCCATGGTCACGAGCTTTGGCTATTGACCAAAAGAATGAGATCACAGATACAAGCAGCCGAAACGAGTCGGCCGGGCTCACCTTTAGAGATAAAGGTTGAACACGCTGGAGAAATTATATATCTCATCTGGCTTGGGAATGCCTCAGGATCCCCCTGGAGGAGCTGAAAAACATTGCTGTGGAGAGGAACATCTGGACTACCTTGCTTATCCTGCTGCCACGGTGACTCAGCCTCAGATAGGCGGCAGAAAATGGATGGATGGAACATCATCGTCCTGTGCCTGTGCCAGAAATTGAAAAATGATGCTGACAGGACAGACATGTCAGTCACTACTGACTGGTATCGAGGCAAAGTACCATCCTCAAACAGAAATTACAATTTTGTCTGATTATCAGGCTGCATTGTCCTATTCGGAGTATATAGGACTGCACGTACGTGGTGTAACAATATGGCTGGGAATGTTTTTCACACGGGACTCGCAGCTCTTGTCATCAATGATTTAAGTGACGACTTTGGGGTGGACTTGGCCCGTGCAGCATCACCGTTGGCCATCTTCACCAGCACCCTTTGCTCCAACCTCTCTGCGCAGGAAACCCAAGACCGCAGGCCACAAAGGGCTATGTAAAGCACCTCACCCTTCCCTCTCAGTATAGTAATTAACCTGCCTCTCACCTCCCTGTCCAGCAGCGTCCTCAGAACAGCGTGGCAATCACCAGACACTTCACACAACAGCCTGCACACGGGAACTTGACCCTCATGGGTCCCTTTCTTCTTTTGTGACACTTTTCTCTGCGGCACTTCTTTCCAAACTGTGGCGGCCTGCCATACCTTGCACACACGCAATGTCATCACATTCTGTAATGACTCCATGTCTCGATTAAAATGGTTTGACAGACCGCTGTGAATTAGTAGCTACTTGTAAGTGATTTCATATGTTATAATATGGGACAGAAAAAAATGTTCTTGATGTGCAGCTCAAGCGGTTGAAGTCAGTAAATCACAGGCTCCACTCTGTCCATAGGCAATTTTCAAAGTAAGAAAACATTAAAGACTTATTAACTTTTAGTGGACTTTCAATGCAGGTCAAGAAATGGAAACAGACTAAACAGCCAATAAAAGCATGAGCCCATCTTTGGCGTAAGTCATGACAAAAGCAGCCCTTAAATCAGATGTGAACAACTCTGCCTTGTTCATAACGCAGCCTGTCTAGAAACTCCACATCTAGCATGTTTGTAAGGGTGAACCTTTGAGGCAGACCAGCACCTTTATTTCCATCAATAATTTCCTCTCCTTGGCTGATGACCTTCGAGCCCCCAGAACAGGCTGGTTTTGATTAACAGTGCTGTGTACTATAAGTGAGACCTGCAGGGTTTGTGACGCTGTGATGGATACTCTGAAAAAAATCACACCATCCAGGTTTTCCACACTGCCCACATTGTGTTGGACAGAGAAAGGAATTCTAACGTCACCTCGCATTATATCAATGCGTTCGTGCTTCTCAATATGCGGCAGCTACATTTTCCAGCATACAATTTCTGTTACTGGCAATCCAGTGAGAGAACATTGTCTGTTACCACCAAGAAATGACCAAAGCACTGTCTCAGCACATTTCTTTCAAACATTTCAAGAAAAATCCCTTGATTTAAACATTTCGGTGCTGCTCTGTATCGTGCCAGTCCCACATTTGACTATATATTGTTGTTGGCTGGACCAGCAGGGTGGTGTTGTGATTGGTGTCACAGTCCTTTAGCCAGAGGGCCTGGGCTCAATTCCCCTTGACAGCCAAAATCCACCCTGCTGAGGTGCCCTTCAGCAAGATATGGAATTCCTACCAGCTGCAGGGATGCAGCTCTGAAGAGTTGCAGTTTAAACTGACATTAGCCCTGCGTGGAAAAACGCGGCCCTCCTTGTTTTTAATGGGATCACTCCATTGAGGTGGTTGGGTTGTCCGGCTGAAAAAAAGAATAGAATACGTGCAACACACAATCCGGGGTAGTTGACTTTGTAACGTGAACACTGTTTTTCTACTGTTTACCTCACGAACGATGTGACGAAAGATAAAATTATTGTTTTTGGCGTCTGATAAGCCTTCAAACTCACGAATTCAACACTCAAACTGGACTTCCTGGATCGTAATTCATTGTCTCACCGGTACCTGAAGCAACACACCCTCACCACAGCAGCCCCCTGCATTTTTTCAATGCAAAGCTGTTTTCAGTCTGAATGCCCTCTTATGCCGAGATCAGACAATACGATATCAGCGCAATAAAGTCCTTGCCTGACTGACGTGGGGCGTTCGGGATGAAAATGACCGTTGGGTGCCGCAATTGCTCTTTTTATCCCATTTAACCTGTCACAATGGGAAAAAGATGATGCAGCATCTGGGATGTCTCACAACGTCCCAACAAAAAGACTAACATGTCAGGATTTTTTAACCTTCTCTTCCCAACTTCTCCAACATATTCAGTGACACTGAACCTCTAACCATTTGGCTATCACTGATGGGTGAAGAGTATTATACCAAATGAATCAAACCAATGGATGCAATGTCACCCTCTTCCTGCAGACAGGGAAAGAAAAGTAAGTCATTTTCGAGCGACTACGACGGAAACATTTGTTGTTGGAGCTGTCAAGTGGAACGGTGAAGTTGATCCCTGGCACCTTATTGGTAGTGCACACAAGTCGTGAAAGTCCACAATCTGATTGGTCGCGTCCAGCGTGTAGTCTGCCACGTCACTTGGCCAAGTTATACTCTGCCGAAATAACTTTCCAATAGAGTTTTTTTTTTTTTTTTTTTTTTTTTCAAAAAACATTTGTATCATCCATCAAATATTGAGCAAAAATCTCACCACCTTCGACTTTCGGTAATTTTCATGTTCACTTCAGACAAATGTAGCGGTTCATTTATTGCTCTTTTTTTGAGCTGAGAACACTGTCAAACCTCTCGGCCCATTAATATCCTTTCTAGTCCCTTTGGATAACATGAGGACTGCAGTGCCGTCAAGCTAAAAATAAAAGCTCGTTTTTCTTGATTCCTGAAAAGTTGACATTGCGGAGGTTCACCGATGATATGTACCCTCTGTACACATCATTGAAGCACGCCATTTCCAAAGACACCTGGTGGAACAATTCATATTCCTGTGCCTTTTGTTCTTGGGAAAGAAAGAGGATAGAGAGGCCGCATATTTTCAACACATTTCAACAGAATTTTTCTTTTTGAGCGTGCGTCCCCGGAGAGAAACGAACACCTGAAGCAGTCACTCATGGGTGTCAATAAACATGGACTTTTAACATTTTAACACACTATTGTTTCTCCACAGAGGCTACTGAGGCCTGACTCTTCTTCTTTTTTTTTTCTTTTTGGGCTCCACACTGAATGAATTTTCCAGTCAAATATTGAGTGAAAGTTCCACTCAGTTGCACGTTAAATGGGACATAATTTGAGGTACAGATCGACATGGAATTAGCATACTTCCACAAATCCAGAAGGAATATGCCCTCTGTAATTAGCAATAATGCTCAATTCATTTTGGCTATAACCATTTTTTCTCCACAGAGGCACTTACTTAATCCCAGAGCCATACTTTCCCACCTCAAGAAATGCTGCAGTGGAACGTCCACATTTATATTCACACTTTTCAGTGTCTCAAAGCGCTGCAGCATCTCCTAAGTAGTCTTTTGAAAAGCCTCAAAGTGTCATCTTTGGATAAATGCTATTTTCTGTGGGCTGTAATGAATAGCACTTAAAAAACTGAATGGCTCTCGTATCAGGTTTTGTATCCCAAGTATTTTGGGGAACAATGAGGGACGAATCACAAAGCAAAAGAGACAGAGAGGAGCAGAGTTGAGTAATGGCCTTGTAATTTGCCTCACAGCTTATATTTTCACTGTGCTTATTAGCTCTTTTATGTGTATTTATCTTCCAACAGATGCGGTAAGTAGTGACACCCAACGCTGGTCCCACCCAGTAACCGTCTCTTTGTTGAAGGATGGCACAGGCTGAATTCAGGTGCTGAGAGGAGGGTGAGGGCTCAAGTGTTGGATCACTACAGTCGTTTTTTACATGATGATATCATTGTGTTTTATTCCAAAAGAGCAGATCATTTATCAAACACATGATCAACACAGGCCTGTAAGTCAGAAGGGATCTTAGTTATCAGCTCTGAAAAGGCCACGTTCATTCATCGTCTGTATCGTAGGAATGAGACGGCCTCTGACCTTTCACTATGATGTGTACTCAGCGTTGCATGTCTGCCAGTGTCACGGTATCTTCTCGGTCTCGATGATTTCACAGAACACAATATCTCAAACTCACACAAGCCACAACATTAGAAAATAATAGTTTATTACAGATTACAAAACATTGTTAAGATGATCTTCACGGTAGCAGCTCTGTTTCTCTGTTTAAAACACAAAATGCAAATGATTTTGTGGACTCATTAGCAATTGCATGACTATTGTAGGTAAAGTAGGTTAAAGTAGATTAAACGCTGCAGGGCAAAGAGGGAGGCTCATGACAGTTGTGACACTTGGAAGACCCCACCAGAAATCTGTCATTTGAGAATCAAATACTCAGCTCCTGTAGGCTTGAAAGTAGCTCCTTCAGCTTGCTCCTGCACAGAGGACGGCAGGCGTATTGAACTTACAGCCATTTGAATAAGAAACATATTAAATCACTCCTGAGCATAACCCACTGCGCCAGTTGATCAGTATGTTCCCTACTGTAACTTACAATTATTTCATAATTAATTAATGTAAAAATTCTATTCTTTATTATTGTTTTGTCTATAAAATATCAAGAATATATGTATCATTTTAAAGTTTACTATCATGTATGACAAGAAAAGCAGAAAATCCTCACATTTGATCATTTTTGCTTGAAAAAATACAATTAATCGATAATCAAATTATTTGCACATTCAGTTGTAATTAAAATTTATCTCTATTCCAAACACTGGTAGTTTTTCCACAACATGGCTAAATACATTACTTGTGTTTCACTGTTGCCTCTGAAGCTCCACCAGAAACAGCGTATTTATTGACGGTCGGACCAACAACTGTTTGGTCCATACTGAGCATACGTCTCTATGGACATTGCAATGTTTAATGTTTTGGCACATTTTCAACTTTAGCTGTTGTGAATTTGGAAAGCCACTAACTTATTGTAGTATTTGATAATTACAAGATAGATTTTCAGTGGAACATTCCTTTAACTGGGGATCAAGGGTTAACAATCTTTATTAGAAGACAAGACAGATTGTTTCTTATCTCAACCCCCTGATTTTTGTGTTTTTGTTAGATTTGAAAAATATTAGATGCCCTGTAGAGGGTCTTGCTTTTGTTATTGCTCTCTCAATGCTCCCCTCCCCTCTACATCTAAAGTCTAATACAAGAGCTATTCAGTTTTAAGTGCTATTCATTACAGCCCACTGAAAATAGCATTCATCCATGGCCCTTAAAGAGAGAAAGACTTTCAGTTTTCTGTCCCCGTGCCTCTCTTTCAGAATCTGTGCTTTTACTGGCAGGTCTTCCCACCAGACCAGCGGACTATAAATACGACCCCTCTGAATGCCCACATCCTTGCCCCTAAAATAAATCATATGCCTTTCAGCCCGAGCAGACACACGGCACCTACCGGGACAGTCCCGTCTGTCTACCCAGGCTGCAGCCTGCAAACGAGACGAGCAGAGTTCTCAGATCACAATCTTTACCAACACACATCCTTGTGTACGCACACATACACACTTAGGGACACACACGGACAACAGAGGAGCGCAACCCTCTGAAGTACCCTGGGAACGAAGCACTGCTGGCTCACCTCAGGGCTCCGAATATGCCAGCTCTGGCCCGGCGCAGGCCCTGCCTTGCCTTGCCTGTCACTCCTCCTGCTGCTGGCTGGCCCAGTGCAATGTAACAGAGAATAGGAGCCAGTGTGGGGACCAGGGGGACTGGAGCTCATCAAGAGGGGTTGACTCAGTCCTGCCTACTCCCTCAACGCTGTGGGTCTGGCACTCTGCACAGGTGGAAAACGGAAGAGTGTGAGTGGGTAATCACGAGGGTGTTGGCCCCCGTTCTGCCCACACACAAAAAAGCGAAGCCCGCAACTATGGCCCTCTTACCAGCTTGTCGTGTGTGGTTTTTTGAGACTGTCATCACAGGGTTTCTTGCAATGAGAAACACAGACAGGGAGGAAGAGGAAAGAGAAAGTACAAAAAAGCAGGACCACTGTGCCCACTGCTTTCAAGTAAATACAGGATGAAGGCTCGGGGAAGAGGCGAAGACCTTCAGGAGGAGAAGAAGTGTTTTGGTTTCATGGTGGACCAAAAAACTTATTCTGAGACTACAAAGTAGTGAGCAAATTTAATGTGTCACAGTGGTTAACTAAACATTAACAAATACATCGTACAGTTTGTCTGTTTACTTCTGCATCTTCGTTGGTATGTGTACCCAAATGGAGAGTGAGCAAACACCAAAACCAACTAACACACACAAAAATGATTCACACGGAGCTACTGAGGAAACAGGTAGACAAATTCATTTTGACGCAAATCACCCTTGACTTTTGCCAATCTGTCAAAAGCCTCACCCTTCCCAGGCATTATCCGCAGTGATATTCTTTCCTTCCGTCTTTAGAGGAACGTCAGTGTTGTGAGCGTCTGAACGGGCAGCAGTTGTTTTCTTTGCAAAAACACCTGTCTAAACAGCAGCAGAGCCAAGGGCAACTCTCGCCTGTCAGCGTCGGTGACAGCTCCTGACAAAAATTCAGCAGAGACAATTCCTAAGACGTCCACTGAAGCGAAACAATGCACGTGTGCTGGAATGACCCCAGCTGGGCTGCCTCCCTCTCCGTTAAGTTTCAGCGTTGTTTGCAGTAGCTCTGCAACAGACAGTGACGTTTAACAACACCTAGGAGAAGATGAAATGCCAGATATTCCCGTAAAGATAAAAGTCTTTGTTTCCATCGTCTCTGCGGTTTTGAATGGGCTTAATCCTTCTAACTACACCGGCGGTTTCAGTGACATTGACTCCGCAAAAAAAAAAAAAAAAAAGGCTGAACCCAAAACCAGAACCCTCTTACAGTTGTGTGACAGCAACAAAGGGGTGGACTATTTAAGTGATTAATTAATACAGCTTACAACCATTTATAAAGCCGTTTGTATCATCTGTCCAGAGTGGATTTAGGGGCTGTTTCAGAGAAGATTTACTGAACAAAGACCAGGTGGCTCATTAGCTACCAGAGACTTAGGATAGTTTGTATAGAGGGGGATCTCTGGGGTGGTCAAGTTTCAGTCCTTATGCTTAAATTTCAACACATGGATCCTTAATCTGTAATGCCCTCATCAGCTATAGTCCATTCCCATCATCTGCCGCTCATGTGAGCACCTCCGGGGCCTCTTCTTATTGGTTCGTGTTAGCAACATGGAGTGAAAAATTGCATTGAAACCAAGGAGCAAAATGTGGTAACAAGCAAACAAAGGCTGAGTAATGAGAAGGCCTGTACACATTCTCAGAGCTCGTATTTTGGTGAAACTATACTACTCAAACTAACATCATTTGCTAATTTAGGGTTTCTGCAGAGTTCCCAAAGTTAATTTTAACATAGAATACAATTTAATACGTGTTTCTCAGTAATACCAGCCAAAGTATGAAAGTCTAGTTTTTATTATATTTCATGTTTTTCAGTACTTCCCAGCGGTGTAGAACAATAATTCCGTGATGATACAATTAATTAAAGTCACCCCAGACTTTTTAAATACCTTTTAAGGCCTTTTTCAGGAACTTAATTTGAATACTTTTTAAGACTTTAAAACCAGCAGATAATCTTTAGAAATGACTCCAAAAAGAATATCACAAACAATTTATGTATTCACAGATGCACTGCACAAATGATTTCTTGTTTCCATGTAGCATTTTTATTCAGAAACACAAAACTCTGTCGTTGTATAACGTCAACTAAACATTCACTTTAAACTGTACATTCTTAATTTTTTTAAAGCATACATTTGGTTTACATGATCAGAATTTACAGGATGCGTTCTGATAACCTCTAATCAATGAAAAGAAGCTTTGAAATGTAGCAGAGGTGACTTTTATTGTACAAACACATATTTTACACAGATATATGGCAGATATTTCGGTAGGTGGACGCCACATTAAATCCCATCATGCCAACATGTACTATCACAACAAAACTGGTTAGACGTTATCTTAGCTGTCTCTAACAATACACATGCTGTCAAACAGGCTAAAATGTGGTCAAAATGAAGATCCTATGAAGCATTTCATGCCTCATAGCCATTCTTCAATGCAAACTTCTGTTCTATAACGGACAGTTGAATAAGGCTATGTAGAGACCTCATCTAAAATGTTGTACATTTTAGCTCAGCTCATGCTCAGCTTGAAACTCAGGTACTTCCTGAGTCATATTCATCTAGCTTCATCAACACTTCATCAGCACTTCATCAGCACAGCATCTGAATTGTGCTCTAACAGGACAAAGCCAGGAATGTCACGAAGTGTGAAAATGTAAATATTAAATGATAAAAATGAAAACTCTACATGAAAACATCTGGAGAATGGAGATCGAGGGGGAGAAATAGGTTTCCATGTAACTAAATGGTATTTTGTAACTTGTTTTCTTTAGGACCCTAACAGATACATAGACAAATAAACCCACTTTTTCATATAGTTTTGACACCAGGAATCATTGACATGGTACAGCCAACAGTGAAAAACAGGCTCATAACAATTTTCTGCAATATCTTTGCAATGAAAGTACAATCAAAACCAACCGGAGTTGAAAATATAACAAAAAACAATCTACGTAAATCGTACGTATTTACAAATTGGCATGAACAGCAGCCCACTGCTGCTACTTACTAACTCAACTCAGTTGCCATTGTTTACTGGTAACGGCTACTTACACACTGATATGTAAGTATTATACATTTTTTACAACTGGAAATATTTAATGTCAGAGCGCTTTGGTAGCTGCATGGTTACAGCGTATACCACATGGCCGTATGGTTACAACCGTTGCTGGTTCGATTGCAGTCGGTGATCAAAGTAACTAAAGTTGTTGAATGTAGTGGAGTAAAAAGTACAATATTTGCCTCTGAGATGTAGTGGAGTAGAAGTATTACAGTAGCATAAAGTGGAAATATTTAAGTAAAGTACAAGTACTTAAAAACCACAACCAGTAAGTAAAACTTGTACTTTTCAAAACGGCTGGTTTTTCACCAATACAGAGTGGTTGTACCATGTCAATGACCTTTCCCTTTGATTCCTGGTGTCAAAATTACATGACAAAGTGGGTTAATTTGTCTCGTCTTTGCATGTTTTCTGGTTCAGGAGTTATGAAGATCAGCGTTTTTTGCTACTCACATAGACATCCATTCAATATGGCTGCCAAACCAACCCCATGGGCCATTAGTTGACCTTGGCAACATGAAAAGATCTGAACTAAACACCATTAGGGTCCTATGCCAGGGGCGTACATGGGAACCTATTTCTCCTGCTAGACTCTACTATTATTTGTAAATTATTTAGATATAATCTGAAGAATAAAGAATATAAAATGTAAATATTGATTTAAGATTGTAAAATAACAGTACACAGTTTACATCACAGCACTGCTAGTGCAAGCCCCTAATTGGCAAATTGAAAGCAAAGATTGATTTCAGTCCACTACAGCATCTATTTCCCTCCTGTTCAACTAAGGAGCACCACAGACATAAAAGAATATCAAATAAAATCGTATGAGAGCATTTTGTTTCACCTCCATATTTCTGTCCCTTTAACTTTTAAACCTAATTCACTTTGCAGTCGTAGGGACAAAGATCTGACAGGTGTTGGTTTTATCTTTATAAATATACTGCAGCATATCTAATCATTGAAACAAATGACCCTAATAGCAATGGCAGAGGAAAATATACTTATATATATAAAAATATTTTCAATTACCAGAGTGACTGATTACAGTAGTTGTCTTTCTCCTTTAAACATCCAGCTTCATACTAATACATGAATCAAGTACTCGCTTGAAGAGTGCTTTATATATATATATATATATATATATATATATATATATATATATATATATATATATTAGATTAATCATAGAAATACAATGATAGCTGCGTGTAAACAGAAGTCTCGTTTCCTTTTCAGTAAACCATCCAAGAAATCATTCCTGCTAAATATCTGTACTACAGGCCAAGGCCTCGAAACCACACAGTCTGTTCTTCATCTCACCCGTACAACTGACACACAGTAATACAGAGATCACTCATTTCATCCAGTCACTCCAAAAATCCTGAAAGAGGAATACTGACTGAACACAATTCAACATCTTTAAGTGTGACTGTGTGTGACTGTGTGTGTGTGTGTGTGTGTGTGTGTATGAATGTTCTTATACATGCTACATAGTGAGCATTACCCAACAGAGTGAGGAAGTGGGGACATTTTGGCCGGTCCTCACAACTTCAAAGGGCTGTTTAAGGGATAAGATTTGGTTTTGAGGTTCAGGTTAGAATTAGGTTTAGGTTGGGGTTAGGGTAAGGGTTGGGGAATGCATTATGTCAATGAGGGACCTCACAAGTATTGAAATACACGGTGGTGTGTGTGCCGGAAGAGGTCACTGCACCACACACATGGAGCTGCGAGGTGGGTTGACTGTCCTGGCCACGGTGTCCTGACTGTAGTTCACAATGTCTGCCTTCACCACACGCTGAAACGGATAAACAGACATTGAATTAAAAACAACAACAATAGAGTCAAATCGTCACAGTGTTAAATGTTAAAGAAGTTAATGCTTAATAATAAAAAAAAATTGATAAAATCCACCACATTTTACAGCGTTACTAAGAGTTTTAGAGAGTGAGAAAAATCCACTATAAATGAGACTAGCTGTTCATTACAGTGAAGTAAAGCCTAACACTTCTTTGTTAATTAAGCGAATTAACATACATATAAGATCCCTTTAACATTTATTTATTTGTTCAAAATCTATGCAGTGATTTAAGACACTGGTCAGAATATTTGTGCATCCCCACCCCAGACCAGTCAGGAGGCAGTTGGAGGTCAAACTGGAGTCAACTTTGTTACCATCATGAAGGTTTTTCTCACTACATCAATCTCAACCAACTCAGCGAAACACACATAGCTTGGATTCCTACGACAGTTTAGCAAAATACTGTCAACTCTATGATAACACAACATAACAACAGAGGAGGTGTGTTTAGGTTCTATTAGTCTGATGAGTTTCTCTACATCCACCATGTCTGCGATATTTACGATAACTACAAAGCAACGGTTTGGACTCTAGGATCTATGACAGATCTACTGAACTATATCTGTGTAACTGTGGAGACATACTTCCAACTATTGAACAGAACATATTTTGCTTTGCTGGTTGTTCTCATGTCTAATTGGGCCTTCATCCTGTGGGTAGTCCACCAGCTCAGCCTTCACAATCCTCTGAGCAGGTTCAACACGTCAGAGCAGCGGAGAAATGAAGGTAAGCAAAAGGAACAAGGACCATCGCCATGGAAGAGGATGATGAGAGGATGAAGAACGGAGACCAAAGCCAAGTAGGGTGAAGACCATGAATAAGAAAGGAAGATGAGAGGTCATGGAGTGAGAGAAATGAACAAGGAATGTAAGAAACAGACAGTAAAAAGTGAAGCATGACATCAATGTGCACAGACAGCAAGCACAGCCAAGTCAACAATGTAAATTGTGAAAAATACATCTTTAAGCTGGAATTTTGAACTATGACCCGGAAATCTGATGTTGAATGGTAACTGTAACTAAGATTTTTTTCATTATTGTTTAATATTTTTTTTTGATTAATTGTTCAGTCAATAAAATTTTAAAAAATCAGGAAAAATTTTCATCAGTATTTCCCAGAACGCAAAGAAAATCAGTTTATCATATAAAAAAAATCTTCAAAACTCACTTTTAACAAACAGAATCCAGAAAATGCTTGAAACATGATTTAAAAAGGGCTTTAGATCATCAAAATTACTTCTCTATCTACTAATCCATTAATTGAGTAATAGTTTTGGCACTAAATAGTTTACAGCTTTCCTACTAGCCATGAGTAATTATCTTTGATAGAGCCAAACACTAAATAAAAGTGAAGCCTATTGAAAAAGGCAAAAAAAAAAAATCCTTCAACTCTTCATCAGTAATTCCTCACTGGTACAGTGATCTAGTTTCATGTTCCCAAGCTGTTCCTCTAGGTCCCTCGGCCACTTGATCCCATTTTTCTATTTTATGGAAATTTTTACACCAAGTAGAGGCTGAAGCTAGCTTTGTAAGTTTTGACTTATACCTTAATTGGAACCTTCTACTGGGGCAGCTGTAAAATTTTATGAATACATAAGCCTTGGCCTTAGTGGGCATTCAAGTTCAAATAAGAGTACATTTGATCTTAATGGTGCAACAGGCAGCTGGACTAACCACCAAAAAACAGACCACATGGCTGAATAGCAGGCCCTGGTTGGCTGTCTGATTAACGAGCTGCCGAAGCCCGGTGTCGGAGTCAGTGAGTGATCCGTGGCCTCGCTATCTGATCCAACAGACAGAGGACCATGACGGAGAGAGCTGCCAGGAAGATATTATACTGTCAGGGGTTGTGACCCTCATGTTCAGCTCTCTAAAGCTGACAGCTGATAATGAGGCTTCGCTGGCCCCACGGCAAGACCCAGAGCCATGACCTGCTCAAAGCCTCACCTCTATATCCATGACACAAACTCAGCGTGTCATTCCTTCACATCTCTAACATTAGAAAAATGATATTGTATTTTTAACAATTTGTATAGTGTTTTTTTTTTCCCAGATGGAAAATAAACTACATAGAATACATTCCTGCAGACCAAACTAGAACTGAAACAATTAATCAACTAATTTTAGTCTTCAACTATTATAGTAAAGCCAAACATTCCTTAGTTCCAGCTTCCTAAATGTGAGCATTTTGCCACTGTTCCCTGTTTCATATATTCTTAAACTGAATATCTGCAGGTTTTGGACAGTTGCCTAGCAAAACAAAGGACGTCATTTTTTTTACTATTTTTTTTATTATGTTGCAGCTATATCCTTATGCTTTTGAGATTTCTGGAGACATCCTTTTTTTTTCTGTAGAATTACTGTTGAAACAAACATGGATGATGGGTATGATGGGTATAAGAAATCAATTGGGTCCCTCACAGAATCATGAAAATGCCTGCTAATCACATTTTACAAATGTGTAGGTATTGTACCCTTAGTTGTATTGTCATTTGCATTTTATAGTCCATTAGACACTTTGGCTGGTGCACAAAATGCAATTTTCTTCCTTATTTGGCTGTGAGCTATGGCCACCATAATGAGGGCATTACCTTACCGTTACAACTTTATGTGAAAGTGCATCAGAAGTCTAAATATAAATCTAAAAAACACTTTGTCAGGTTTTGTGGGTTTCTGTCTACTGGTCTTAGCCTTGAGGAAAAAATTGGATCCAGCCACTCACCCTGCTTGATAGGCCTGGATTAAAGCACTTTGCTTTATTGACAGAGTTATCAAGGGAGGGGAGGAAGAAGAAAGTAGATGGACAGCTCAATTAGTCGATGGTCATTTTCAGTTAGTCAGCAACAGCGTTAGTGATGGGAGAGGGTCTTGAGAATTTGGCCTGTCCTTCCTTTACATGCTCTCCCTTCTCTGAGGGTCCTGACCTCTCTGTAGCCCCCAGGCTCATCAACCTCTACCCAGCCAGTGTGGCTCCAACCGGTCATATCAGAGCCAGGATTAATGTCTCTGGGGGAGGTGACCTTGTAAATCCTACAGCTGCCACCATTGGGCACCTTGGTCTGGCTGGCATGCTGAGATCCTGTTTTGGCCCAAAACGGTGGGAGATAAACCAAATAAATCAGACAGTCCTAACCTCCTGACCTCTACGACTGCCTACCTTTAACCTCTGACTTCACGCGCTAATGTGGTCAATGTGGCTCTATTTACAGATGGGCAGTGTCAGTGGCAGGTAGACCATCTCAGCAGGCAGACGTAACAAACTCATGTTTACACAACAAAAGGTCCTTTACAGTGTGTGGTGACCTCCATTGACCTAACACACTCACTGTGACCTCCCCTAGGTTCAGGCATAACATTACACCTAGTGATATGGAAGAGGAATATGAAAAGATCACAAACTACTTTCACTCTTTTACCAATCAAATATAAATTCACGAGCAGAGTGATCGCTCAACAGTGGCCGGTTAAGTGCAAAACAGAGAAAAAAGTGTACATTTATTATCCTGCTTAAGTGCAAATAAGCCTTTTAAAATGAGGCAGCTGCAGAGACATTTTGGTGAAATTTGAGAGAAAGGTCTTGATGCCATTATGGCTCACCTGGGACTGCTCTATTTCTGCTTTGTTTAGCTTTACACCAAGAATCTCAGCAGCCACTCTCTGGAAACAAAGGTACACCTGGAAGAAAAGATAACACGAAAAATAGGACAAAGTAAGTTTCATCAAAGTCGCTCTGTACTTCACATTTTCACTGTGACTCATTAAATCAGCTGGTACTTACCGAATCCCCTGTCTTGGCCGATACAAACTGACTGACAAGGCCGTTCTCTTGGCAGAAACGCTGGTGTTTGTCAGCCTTCACTGTCCTCATGTGCTCCATGTCGACTGTGGACAAAACACAGCATGACATGTGAGAAAACTCACAAAAGATAGATTTATATGCTGGTTATACAGCACTCTCGCAAGGTTAACTGTCACGTATCTCAACATAAACAGAAAAGATAACTGTTTACACTTGAGTTAAGATGGAAGGGGATCTGCCTAGTGTACAAGAATAGTGCACATAAAGGCATGTGAAAACAAAGCGTAAGTTCAATTGTTATGTTGCTTTCAAACCCAGTAGCAGAGTCTACTGATTTCAGCGGGTTTGAGAGTGGAAATGATCAATTCGGTAGCCCCGAGCTTCCATTCCCAGCTGGTATTAAAGCTTGATGTGACACATTCCTCAGTGTAAGCCTAGTACAGTTAAACCCCGAAGCCATGAACCTCTATCTGACCCGAAAAAGACAAACCAGCCCAGCTGTGGAGAAATGCTTAAGAAACAATATGTGGCTGACCGAAGTCTTCAGGCTACACTCACAGTGAGAGTGTAGATGGAGAAAACAGTTTGACTTATGAGTGTGCCGGCCTTTAAGGTGGGCACACAGGCCCAAGAACGGGGACTGTCACCTCCATGCTGATTTACTGTGAGCACACAATGACAGCGCCTTCCTTTTTAGCTATTGTGATGTGCATTCGACTCCTGTGCAGTGATACCAGGCGCTTTGCTTCCCTCCTTCCTTACTACAGGGTCATGCTGGGGTCGATGAGGAAGGTCACCCGGGGGTCTTGCTGCTGAAAGCAATAGCTTCGCTCTTTATTTCTGGCTTTGTGCGGAAAGGCGCCACGCCCGGTATCTGGTGCATACATGTCTATGGTAGCTGGAGGAGGTCGGGCTACTGTACGGTGTTGCATTTCTCTCGTCCCCCCGAGTTTTACTCTTTGTGTGAGGTTTCATTGAAGTTGTCAAGAATTTACCCTGTTCTCATGCCCCTTAGTGTGTGTGTGTGTGTGTGAGGGAGGGAGGGAGGGAGGGAAAGAGTGGTGGTGGGGGGGTAAAGCCAGAAGCAGAGAAAGAGAGAGACAGATACATAGCAAGGAAGAAATGTAAACACTACAGTAATCCGGTATTATTAATATCTCAGTAAGTCATATGACCCAAAAATGTTAAAGGCCAATCCACAGCGACAAAAAAATACACATTTGGAAAGAATCATATTGGACTAAAACGAATATTACCATCATCATAAGTGAGCTATAAACACAAACCTTTCTGGGCAAGGGCAGACACTTTTACAACTACTCAATGTCCAACACAGACTGTCATGTCTCTGCCTGTGCATAAACATAGCTGTCTCATAGGCGTCAGCAGTTTATTAATTCCAGTCATTAACAGCGGAGGTACCCAGCATGCTACTAGAAGTAAACACTGCTAATCCTTTGGATCCTGCACACTTGGGAAAGGTTATCAATCATGTGTCACAGTCAGATTACCCAACGTTAACATGCAGGCTCAGGAGCTGAGGATGGCACGTTACTGTAAGTAAAAAAAGGTGTACAAGTGAGGGAGGTTTCTGAATCCTGCCTGTGGGTTTGTGCATCAAGTGGGGGGTGGGGGGGGGGGAGATTCAAAAAACTGCAACAAAATATCTGAGGAAGATTTAAGAGTGCCCGCTTACACTGAAAATTGCAGGTGCAAACCCCATAAAAACAAGTTAAAAGTATGAGATGTCTGTTGAAGTGTAATTGCTAAAGGCTTTTAAAATTTCAGTTTCAAATTTAAGCACTGCAGACAGTTGAATTTCCAGTTTTAAAAGCACTGAAAGTAGTTCAACTTTCAGTTAAAAGGTACGAAATAAAAGCAGTTGAAGCGTCAATTGAACTGTAAATACTGAAAGCATTCAGTTAAAGTTGTTGCACCACAGACAGTGTAGTACACTGTAAATAAATGTCAGTTGCTATGTAAGCAGTGACAGCAGCTGAACGGTCAGCTGAAGAGTAAAAATGAATTACTAAAGTAATTAAGTAACCCAGATTTAGTTATTTAGTTATTAAAATGCTCAGAAACTCATCTACAAATTCTGGGCAAACTAAGATTATATGATATGATCGAAAGCCCCATAACATCTATTAAATGGATGTAGAGGTGAGATTACTTGTCAACATATATTCTAATGGATACGTACCACCAATATGCAGAAAAATACAATCCTCAATTTTGTGCATATCCCTGGTGCAGTTCATGAATGTATGTATGTAGTATGTAAGTAAGTATGTAACTCTTTTAGTCACAACAAATACTGTAGGTGGGCGCACATTCTCACACAAAAAGATTTGTGCAGCATGTGGCATCTGTCTGTGTAAAGTGAATACAAGACTAATCCCACAGTTTTAGTGTTTTGCTCCATTTTTCTCCCTAATGTACCCATTTCTACTTATCAGGTCAAAACAATCTTCCCCCGATGATCTGGTTTCCCTCCGTTTCTGTCAAACTGTACATCAGCTTAACAACCCCTAGGAAGTGACTGCAAACACGAAATAAACTGTTTAGGCCTCCGAGCACATAGAGATAGTGGAGGGGATCATCACTCGTTAAGAGCAATGGCCCTCCCTCGCTCTGGTCACCATCAGTGTTTATTTAAAAGGTCTGCCTGTCATTGCGGTGAATTACAAGACAACAGTTAGAGATTAATATCTGGCGGATAAATTAGGCTTTTACCGTAAATAACTGGTTTGTTATTGCGGTGACCTATTACATAAATGGGAACACAACCAAATGAGAAGAAAATATGGATGTTCCTCCCCACAAGTTAGTGTCTGTGGGGATGTCAGCTTAGCTCTTTCATGGAAAGAATCCTCTCACTGGCAGACCTGATTATCCTGAAACCAGACAGACTTGGAGAGGTTTTCTATGTCACTAAAAAACTTGAAATTAGTAAGGAGGTTGGATTTTGGTTGGATGAATCTGCCTAGAGCATGCTCTTAAACCAATACCCTTGATATATCACCTTCCCTGAAAAGCAGTACTTCAGAATACTCCAGAGATGGTACAAAGAAGGAAGAAATAATACATTCTTCCTCTTAAAAAGGGGAAACACAGCCTTGCCGAGTTTAACAGTGAGGGTTGGTGCTACAGCCTTACTTGGTCTGGTTTAACCAGCACCTTATGGTGGCTAATGTAAGCAAACTTTATCTAGATATTCCTTTTTTTAACTGATGTTACTGAGTCAGTTTGATAACTTTATTACTCTTTTATCCTGTTATTGCCACTTTGGCTCATTTTAAGTGAGGTAAAATAACAGACTTGTTTCATAAAACATTTGCTAAACAACTGCCACTGTGGCCACAAGTGACAATTACTGGAAAACTCTAATGATAAAATAAAGTGTAACAGTAGCACAAGTATAGAAAAAGTAATCAAAATGTCCGTTAAGGGGTAGTATCTACCTAAAGTTTGCTCACATTAGCTAACATTGGCCACCATAGGCTACTGGTTTCATTGATAAATGCAAGTTTCCCTTTCAGGATTTGTGTTATTTCTCCTTTAAAAAGTCTCACTTTAAGGGGGGAAAATTCCCACCAGAACCAGACGGTTATTGGCAATGTGCCTTGTATTTCCAGACAAATTCTATTGTTATTCTCACTGACACAGTAACAGGCCAAATGTGAACAATGTGAGAATTCAAGGATGGATTTTTCCTTTAGAGTTCACCAACACGTGTTGCCAAGGCAAAACAATAAGCTATTAGCTCTACGTGGGCTAACCAGCCTGAAATCCTACACTGCACCTTGTGATCCTCAGTGGGCTTCTTAAAACCATGCTGTGATAACAGAGACACCTACTTACTGTTCTACCAAGTCGGCTGCTGGGGACCAATTCGAACAGTTTACCCAGCGAGCAACAGCCAGAGAATAAGCTTGACATAACACAGTTAATTGCCGGCAGCCTCGTTTTAAACTAAACAGCAGTTGGTGCAGTGGGGAGTATGAGGGCTGAGGGTGGAATGAGTGAACTGTGTGTGTGTGTGTGTGTGTGTGTGTGTGTGTGTGTGGTAGTAATGGTGGGGCGTGTGTGTGTTGTCAGAGACTTGGGGCTCTGAGGGGTCATATCACATTAAGTGAAAGTTACAGGGTTCAGCCTAATCAACCCCAAGGGAGAGCCTATCACTTCCAACATTACCTCACACTATGCTTTAAGACCCTGTTAAGAGGGTTTGCCTCAGTTTCCCCTAAATGACGACCATGAACCAATTCAGACTGTACAGTGAGGGCAAGGATTATCAAGCCATGTCCAACTCCTAATGAAATGACTTACAACTGTCTGAGCAAATTGTTCACCAGGCACCACTAAGTTTAAAAATATCCCAGAACTTTTCTGTAGCTTCGACATTCAATGGGGTTTTGTGAGTCTCTACTGCAACTTCTATACTCATAGCAGCCTTTTATGTAAATGCATAAGCACAATGTCCTCACATTCTGGTAAACCACTTACTCATAATTGTGCTTTTATTCCTGAGTTGGCTTGGTATATTTTTATCAATAAAGCCATTATCAGAAAAAAATCTGTCACATCTCTGCAACCTTACTTGAGAATTTATCTTGCAATCATTATGTCAGATCGCAAGACATAACCTGCTGTCTATCCTTAACGTATGAACCAAGATGTGAAAGAAGGCCTTCATGTTTTCTGACCCAAAGAATACCATAGTCTGCAAAAGGAATTTGATATATCTGTCCAATTTCAAGACTAAATTCTACGGTGTAGTACAAGACTCCTTTATTAATTGGTGTGACGTCTTCCACACACCATATGTTCTTCTACTACAAAAAATCTTTATTATTCTTTTTTGCAACTTAACTACTTCCATTTTTTCTTCTATTCCAATTATTCATAAATTTCATACTTTCTGAAATATTCAACATTTTCGAAACGAAGATTAAAATCTTCCCCATCTTTCATACATTTAAGGTTATTCCACTTTCAAATCCCATTAAAACTTAAAAAAAATATTCAACTTTGACTCAAAATTTATTATAATGAAAGTCAATAAGAAAAACATTTAAAACTACTAATCTTCAACCTCTTCCAAATCATTCATACATTCGCGTAGAAATTTAATTCAAACTTTAAAACATTCACGAAACTTGGGACTTTCTCACATTAATTCAACTTTTTCACATCATTCATACTTTTTACTTAATAGCAGTTAAAAATGTATGTAATTTTCTGACCTTCTGAGATTTTTACATTAGTGTGTGTGGTGGGATGATCAGAGCTAGAGTGAGTGACATCACATGCAGAGTGGTGAGGGAATAGAAAAAATTATCTTCAACTTGCTCCCATTCTCACAATCATCACTCCACATACATAATTTATACATCAAAACATAAGAAAATTTGTGCCAGTCACAGACATGTAACTATGGTAGCAAACACACTTAAACTTTTGGCTCTATGAGCCTCCAAGGGACAGGAACACCAAACGACTTCCACACTCCCATGTTAACATGAGTCCCATGTTAACTGAGAGCACAAATTTCAGGAGGAAGCAGAAACAAGCACTTTTCTAACCTGCTCATCTTCTCAGATTTTTGATTCTACTGACATAAAAACTACATCAACATGTTCAGCACTCTTTTGCCTCTCATGGTAACAATATTTATGCAATAGAAGTTACGTTTTTGAGCTAAAAACAAGACTTTGAGAGGTGCGCCTGAGCTAAAATTTACTCTGTGAGCCAGGAGTCTGGTTACCATCACCACGGCAACCTCACAGCTGATTGAGATGAGCTGATCAGACCATTTACCACTTTTGCAGCTCTTCATCATCCTCCTCCAGCTGCTTCTTCATGCATTTGTCAACTCTTATCTACTGGTTTATACTCCATTTACTGTTAAATGTTCCACATCCTTGATACATTATGACTTTTATTCAACTTTTAAATCCCTTTTATACTTTTTTAAAATATTCAACACAGGTGGTTGAGATTTCCTCATTGCACTTTTCCTATTTGTTCAACACATTCATGCTGTTTCAGCAGCTTCTTCATACAAATTCAAGCCAGAAATCCAGTTTAGCGTCAGCCTTTCAACAGCCAGCATTCACATCACAATTTCTTCAGAAATTGCCTTCTCTAGTTGTCTCTGTATGTCTCTGTAACGTAAATGTGCAATCCCACATTAGGAGAGACACTGTGTGCATTTAAGACACATCAGCATAACTTTATTGATTATTTAAATCTCCAGACACACCTGACAGATCAGTCAGGATCTAATGTGCATAAATGTTCTGTGTTCTTCTACACACACAGAGTCCAGGTTCATACAATGAAATAGTTTGGAGTAAAGCAGCCGTCCTCCTGATAAATCCTGAGCTGGTGAAAGATCTTGTAATGTGTGACCCTCTGTCACTGATCAGTCATGTAGTCAACGACTTTAAGATTCCAGATTACAAGACTGAAAGTTGTATAGTGTGAACAATGATCTGACGACTTTGAAAGGCATGAAGCGTGACAATGGTATTAGTTAATATTCAACTGCAAGAGAGCATAATCATTTTCCCTAAAAATCTGATGGCGAACACATAAGATTAATTGCAAGTGACATTTAATTTAACGTTAAATTTTCCGGGTACAAGATACAGAGAAAGCTTTACTAGCTTAAAACGTCAGTAAAAGTATAATGAATCATTCTGTGTGCTGTTTGATTGAATTAGACATTGATTTAACTTTCACAGCACAAGTGCCTAGTAAAACAAAATGACTAGTGGAATTTATGTGAAGCATTTAAATGATTGGGACCAACTGGTTTATATGACTTGGAGCAAGCTCATAAAAACTATGTGTTTTTAAATATTAAGGACGTGATAAGTCTCTCTACTTGTATTAAAATACGGACCACATAATGTAAATGCGAACAATAACTATTTTTTCCCTTCAAAAAAGTACTAGCTAGTTCCCACTTACATTTTTTTTTTTTCTGAAATACAGTATCATACTGAAGTGTCACAGAAAAAGCTCTGTTTTCTTTACTTTTAAGACACTATGCAGTCATTCAGGCACTCTTGCACATTTCATTAGACCTTAACAGTGTAGGTATTGTTTACAGGAGGCAATGTTTATTTATGGAGGACTGGAACATCTAAATTTAATGCAAAAGTACCTGAAACTGAAAATTATATTAATATTACGTTTGGCTTTAACAGACCCTTGCAATTGAGGAAATCATAATTCCTGCACCAGCAGAGTTGCATAATATTTCACCAATCTGTAGCCAATTCTATACTGCTATTGATGACCTTGGAAATTATATAACTGAATCTATGAAAATTCAACATGTGGTGGTACACTTAGAAATATTTAGTATATTAAAGTTTGAAGGTAAGTTAATAATATAATTATGATTTTTCTGAGTGAGTACAGACAGATGAAGTGCTGTTAGTAGCCTGGTGTTGTCGAGGTGAGCGGGGCCCGTGCAGCGGTCCTCGGGGGGATCCTGACAGAGACAGAGCGCTCTTTGTGCTGCGGCGCCCCTGCCCCGGTGGCCTGAAACGGGCCGGGACCGTCAAGGGACTCGCTTTCCACTAGGTCAGAAGTGTTCTGTCGACAGCTCATTGATCACAGCTCATCTTGTCATTTGATCGTTCTTCATGAAACGATGTGCAGACACACACACGTGCAAACGCACACGCTCAAACACGCATATGCATTCACACTTTAAAACATAATCAGATACTCCACAGCGGCTAGTAAAACAATGTGGTCTTCCTCACCGGTCAAGGAATGTAAAACAGAGAGTGTCCAGCAGTAGCTCTGCAGGCAGGGAGAGAGCTGGAGTGCCAGGCTGTCACTGCTACAGTAAAACATGGGGCCGAGGGCCTTGCAGGCTGGGTTAACGGGCTCCCAGGACTCGTGAAAAGTGAACAAAAGGCCCAGTTCTGAGCCGACCGCACAAGACGCTGCCCGGGGTTTCACTGGCCATGTCCTCCAAGCTCTCCTGTCGCTGTTAAACTAAGTGGTCTTTTATGGGCAAGCAGTAATACATGCCTCTGTGAGCCGGCAGCGTAACTATGAGCTATAATTATTATACTGAGCGCAGGGGAGCCTTCGTAATTGTACGCATCGCATCACTATAAGTCTACTCATAATTATAAAGTCTTCCTATAAGCAATGATGCGTTGGACTGGTCTGCATATTCAACTTCAGGCCACAGAAGTGAACTGTTACATGGAAAGTGTGTGCTGCTCATGACTGCCTGAGCAAACATCGAGCAAGTTAAAACCTGAAGCAGGAGCGGGGTGCAAAGACAGTGATGTAATATTTCACACCACAAAAACGTAGATTTAGCAAAAAAGTAGGGAAAAAACATGTTAATATTTCACATATATTTATAATATATGCCTGTGGATCCAGATCAATCGGTTATTTACCCAACCCTGTGTCAGCAAGGCCCCTTCCAGGAATTCCTCCATATCAATGTTGTGGAGCAGCGGAGAAATAAAGTACAGCCTGAGCGTGATGAGGGTTCCAGGCTGCACTCAGGTCAGGTGGCTAAGCTGTGCTGTGCAACTCAAATGGCCCATGACTTACCACACAAGAAGGTATGCGAAGACTGATCATCTACTGCATGTGCAACAATATTTGCTTTATGGATGGCTAAAATGAATGAGGACTTTCCATGTTTCGACAGGCATGAGAGTCGAGAGATGAGTGTAGGGACCAGAGCTGGGTCAAGCAGTTGTTACAATTAAATCTTACTATTTAGTTCGTTTAGCAACAAGCTCCAGATTGGTACTCGTTGCATTGCTCTGTGTGGGAAAGACCACCTATCAGCCACCTGAGTAGGCTTAAACAAACCCTAGAAAGTATTTCTTAATCACTGCTGCACACACATCTCAGCATCTGCAGCTGTGATTTTACACTGACTTCTCAGCCGCAGTGTAATACAGCTGTAATTCTTAGTTCATCCCTCCGTATCCTTGTTGAAACCTGAATCTCTATTTCCCATCTTTTCCAGACTTGCTAAAAGACAGCAGGCTACAGTCAGTGCGGTCACTGAGACAATTTGATACACACGTCTGTTCTGACCCTTTACCTTTAATAAAATGTGAAGAGAAACAGGAAACACTGGATTTGCTGTAAACTGTAAACATTCCAGATCTTTACCCAACCATACACCGTGCATTACTAGGTCTATATACTGTATATATAATGTTTTACAGTGTCGAACCTGTGGTCGCACTGCCCACAGTGCAAAACAGACACTGCTGACGTGTTCATCCCTTCTATCTGGGAGGGGTTAGGGTGCCGGGGTAAGAGTACTGGGCTTTTGTCCCACCACATGTCTATTGTGGCTAAACCTTTCCCTTGGGGGCAATTAGGACCTTTTAGTTTGTTGTAAGAGGACCTAAGTACGAGTGGGTTGAGCCAGGAAAAACATTTTTGAGCTAAACCAAAAACAGAAGCGCATTGAGCTCCTCTGCGCTCCTGGACTTCTGAGCATCTCTCTATTAAGAAAATGTGCAGGCCTGCACTGAACAGACAGGAACTGTGGCAGCTTTACAGGGGCAGCGAGGTGACTGGGGTGAGAGTGCTGGGGAGGGGGAAGACTTCAACTCCACCTAAGGCCTTGCCAAGAGGCCAAACAACTCAAGACCAACAATGTTGGTGGCAAGGACATGCTTCAGGAGAATCAAGAGTTAGGGGAGATCCTGGTTTCGCTTTAACTTTCACATGGCTGGATGGAAAACTGGGGAGAGAGAAGTGCGACGGGTAACGGTATGCGGTGAGATCTGCCATAGCGTGCAGAAAGCAAACACACGCATGTTGTTTAACACAACAGAGACATGGAGCCAATGAAAAGACATTACTGTAAGTAAAGGCAGCTACAGCTGAAGTGTTAGTCTACACATGTGAGAGATAAGCACTAAGAGTAGGTATAAGTGTGTGATTGAAAGAGTTAATGTTTGCACAGCGATGAAAATGAATGTGCAAGTGTGTTTGAGAGATGCCGCAAGATAGGGACTTAGAAAAGAAAGAAAGGGGAAAAGAAACAGAGCAAAAGAGAAAGATAGGTAAGATGTAATTGAGTGTATAAATTGTCTTCATGCGGGGACCTTATCTCCCTACAGAAGGGAACGTTTCCCATGGCAGGCCTGAGTGGATCGGCAGTGAACAGTGTTAGAACCTCTGAGCAAAAAGCCATGAGTGATGAGGAGGGGTTAAGAGAACTGAACCCATTTAAGTCACCCAAATAAGGGCTGTACAAGCCCATGATGGATGCTCTGGAGTTCCTGAGGGAGAGAGTGCTAGCAATGGGAAGGGAGATGGGTGGGGAGTGAGCAGGGGTCTTGCGATCCCCACTTAATAAAAACAAATTGGTTTGATAAACGACACAGGCTTAATGTCTACAAAGAAATATGTGTTCTAATTTCGAACAGTAACATAAAAAAAATGTTTAAATGGTAATAATATGTGTATGTTACAATTCATAAAAAAACATGTAAAATGTGGATTCGGACTGCTAACATGTGACATATATTTTCAGTGATTTAAGACAGTTTCTGATCTCAAAGGCAAACAGTCACGAATGGCCAAATGCAGCTGTTGTTAAGCAGAGAGCAACAGAGTTTATCGTTTACAGCCCTTTCAAAACACACTGCACTTATTAGTCTACTAAAAATGAAACACTTGAGTGGTGGAGGAGATGACTGCGCAACAAGCCAACATTTCTCTTGAGAGGTTCCTGTGTACCATACGGTGTTACACTGGGCTGCACTGTAATAAACAGTTATAGTGTGTTTAGACAGACCAAGAGCTTAGCATTCTTCCATTGCCCGTGTGTTCCCAGAAACTCCACAAGTGTGTCACTTTACGTAAGTGCATGTTTCTCTGTGAGTATCTGTGTGCATGCAGTTGCATAAATAATTTTGTGCGCATATGTGTGCCCTCAATAAAAAGTTTCATGGGCTTCCTCCCTGAATTGTTACAAGTGGTGCCATTATTTAACACAAGGCTCTGGGCAGCATGTAGAGGGCATGGGGGTGCAGCATACTGGTGCTTAACAAGCACACTTAACCCCAGCCGGCCATGCTAAGCCGAAGAAAGGAAAGGTTGTTCCCCAGCAGTGACATGGCACAGGAGGGCAGTCAGGCCAGGGTAAGGAGAGGAGGGGACAGCATCATTAATGAACCAGTCTGGTCCATAAGCTCAATTACCGTACACTGGGTAAAGAAGACAGTGTTCGAATTAAACTAGAAGGCAGACACGGGGTAATTCAGGAAATTTAAGCTCAATGTATATGGTAGCACACATACTGTTAACAAGCCAAACAGAGTCACATTTGATTGTAGCCTCCATGTTGACTATGTTAAAAAGAACACTTAAAAATTTAGAATACTGTAACAGGTATTTTACTAGATGGAAAAGAAACTTTCAGCTGCATATGTATAACTCTTTCTGCTCCAACCAGCAACTTAAGTAAGTACTACTATGCACATGACATCTACAGCCAGTGTTCACCTTAAGTTTATCTAAGTGGAAACACTAAGAAAATCAGAGTGGTGAAACACCACAATCTCCCCTAAGACAAGCCCTCACAGAGACATAAATCTGTAGTGTTTTTATAAGCTCCTTGTTATGTCTGTACTTCTATTTTGGTTGTCACAAACATGTTGCCTCACTCAGTCCAACATCATGGGAACCATTTAAAAGAAATCTAAACTCCATTCCCAAAAGAATGCTGTGTATTCATGTGTTCAACTTATTGTTAACGTGTGCCAAGTATTCAAGTTGGAAAAGAAACAAAAATGTTACAATACTTAAAAAGGTTAGAAGCTATTCTGCGGTGGGGAGATGAAAAAGTAAAACAAAAATGTAGGTGTGGACATTTCCAGCTAGATAGATAGACTACCTCTCTTCAAGCTCCCTGAAAAAAAAGGAGTCCATGGGAGGGTGCAGGGATTCATAAAGTCTCACAAGGTAATTGATTGCTCCTAGTGGGGCAATCTGTGTGGGATTTTGTTTTTCTTTTTTTCACCATGTAGGAACAGAAAAAACACACATGGGCCATTCTCAGCAATAGAGCCATTAGGGGGAGAATGACTGTGCGTGTGTGGGGGTGAGGGGATGAACACTACTTAAATATTACAGTACACACACTCACCCACACACCCAAAACCTAGCCTAAATACAGAGGCGCCCACCGTTAAAGCCGGGGCATTAGGAGATGCAACGGATGCAAAGACAAGAGAATCTGCTCTAGACAGGCGAATTAAATCGTGACCTGTGGCCTCCGTTGAGTAACATTAGCGAGAGCTTCCTGTGTGCAGGCACCACTCTGTTGACCGTTCATCATCGCCCAGGAAGGTGGACAGTCACCATTATACACACACACTGACGCCCCACTTTACAATAACATGGCGGCAGCCATGACTCCACATCTGTCAAGGGGATGTTTAAAAAGAGTCATCATTATTACTCTTTATTTTGGAGATGGGTGGAGGGGTGCAGGCTGATAGGATGAGAGCCGTCTGGTTAACGTCGAGTTCCTCTCCTTAACCAACGACTCGGGACAGGAGCGGAGGCTCGGGGGCGGGGGGTGGGGCAGACGGGTACTGACTGGGAGGGAGGGGGGCACAGATAAGCGGTGCCCTAGGTCCGTTGGCCCGGGGATCCTAAATCATCGTCAGTCACTCCCCAGAGTTCACAAACATCAGCATTCCCATCGCTCCAAAAACTCACTCTCTTATCAACTGGCTTATCACACCGATCAGTTATCTTTTGCTCTAACAAACACGTCTGCTACCATCAAACACTCACTCCTCCACACACAAACACAGACATGAAAAATGAAAGATGTGTCAGGGTGAAGTGAATAGAGAAAAACTCAGCCCAAAAAATAAAAGATAACCTAATTTAATTTGCAGATACTTAGTAGAAATGAAAATAATTTCCAAAAATTGATGAGACTACAGAAGTTTTTACAAAATACTATAATACCTCTTCCCTGCTGAAATACAATGAATTTGTGAGTGTTTGTGTGTTTATGTATGTGTAACTCTCACTTTTGTTTCCAATAAGGGAGAAAACAGGCTGGATATCAGATTCCTCGTTGGCCTTCTTCACCAAGCTGAACCAATCCTCCAGATTCTCAAAGCTCTGGTAGTTGGTGATATCGTAAACCAGGAGAACCCCCTGCATTGGAAAAACATAAAGGAACAATGTTGACACTGTCTTTAAGCAGCTTACCTTTACACTCCCTCACTGGGAGACACTGGATGTAAATACACACCTTTATTTCATATTCATTCATATTAACTTTAGTAATGTTGAGGGAGCAAGGCAACAGTAGGTGGCACTGCTCCTCTTCTTAGAGTAGGGGACAGACTCACATAAAGGGGACACACACATAATCTGAGGTTCAGTACTATGATGTAAGTAAGACTGTGAATTCACGTGGATCTGTTTTAAAATTAAAATTGTGGTTTGTACATTCACAGTTCCCACAGTCCAGAATTTGGTGCACAACAGAGGTGAGGTTTGATTATCTACTATTTGAGCTAATAAATTAAGGCTGTCTGCCTAAAGACATTTTCCTCTTTCCTATGCCATCCTCAACACTGTATTCACTGCAGAAACACTCGTGCAGCAACACCAGAGCAATGTTAGAGCAAACAATCACGCCAGAAGGGGCTGTTTACATGAACACATAAATGAATCAAAGAGCAAACACAGATACAAGAGCTGCTGGCATAATTCAAGACAAATAATCACAAAGCTCAACTATCTGCTGTCATTACTTAAACTTTTGCTGGGAATTAATGTGGGCCAAGGTAAACGTCTCTACTTTTACTGCATGATGCAACACGACTGAAGGGGTGTCTGTTGCTTTTTGTTCGGCAGACACACACTGTCACAACATGCAAGGTCGGCGACGACAGCTTAGGCCCCTGACAATTACTGCGAGTCTCTCTGAACAGGCATGATTGATTACAGGACGCACAGTGCCGAACAATAGGTGTGAAAGTTGCATACAGCACTGATGAGAAACTCCCTAAGCAAAGTGGCGTACTGTGGCAAAGATGTATGACATTTTGCTAGTGAAGGAAAGAGACAGTAAAGGAAGTGCTGCACAAATGAATAATATACAGTGCACACTACTAGGGTGCAATTTAGAGAAGAAAACATGTCACTTTCACTATTTTTAAAGCTAGGTAGTTTCATGGAATCGAGCAGAATCTTAAATTAATGTTTGTCTACCTTATACTGACAAACATGACAAAAGTGTGCTTGCATGTAGCTGGTATCTGGTGACAAGTTTCCTGCCTGTGCCCAACTGTTACATCTTGTGCTGCGGTAAAGGACATATGGCTGTCGGATTAGACAAAACTGTGGTCTTTAAGTAGGCCTCTTCAAACAAGAGACATTCTGGAGGTGACAGATAGCACTCGTCTATAGTGGTTGCTTGCACATGTACAAACTAATACGCAGTGACACAAATTACTGTGTTTGCAGAGTTTTCCACACAACAAGCATTAAATGAGAGTAAATAGATCAATTACTAGCAATTTTCCTTCATGTATGAGCTAACAAATATTACTAACATTTAAAAAATATTTATTTATAAGTTAAATCCCGGTATTGACCTACAGTGTGCAGTATTATCAACATTTGACACAAAACATCAAACTGTAACAACTCTGTAAAAAGTAGGGATATGCTGATTTTTAAAGCTCTGACCTGCTACGCTTACTGTGAATCCAAATGACAGTTTATTATGATTTGGCTCCAGAGGGAGGGAGTGGCAGTCCCTGAATGAAGCTGCCGAAGCTGTAATAATAAATTTGAACAGTCACAAACACAGGGCTATTAGGGAATTGGAAACTAATTCTTCCTGTGCTTCCTATTACCTTTTCACAATCATCTACAGCAGTTGGTTTGTACATTTACCTATTTCCTGTCCTTCCTGCGGCTAATGGAGTCAGAGACATTTTGTCTTTTTGCTTCATGTCGGAGGAATAAAAGACTTTAAAAAAGACTTCAGAAAGAATTTCAGAAAGAAAGCACAAGAGGAAGCTGCAGCACAAACCAGAGATGCATATATGATTGTTATCCAGAATAAGGGATATAGGATAGGAATTAGTGTGAATGTGAGTGTGTATTCTTACATGAGCGCCATATACGTATTTATCCAGCATTTTTCCTCCTAACGTTTGGCCTCCAATGTCCCACACCTGCAGGGTCACGTTCAAATTGCCTGCAGTGGAGAAAAGAGACAGAAATACCTCCAATATCAAAAAGGACTGAAAAATGACAAAAAATGTGTACAAATCAGCTCTTTAAACGGGGGCATGGATGTTTCAGAGTTTAGATTACCACTTTCTTGGTGGGTTTCCATTCCGGATGTTTTTATCTTTTTAATCATTAACTTGTTTTGTTTTAACAAAGCTCATAATCCTGAGAAAATAACAGGTCAGCTGTAACTGGAGTGTGTATTTTGGGTGAGCGATTTCTATAAAAGTCAACGTTGTTGATGTACATAATGGAAACAATAAATCAGCAATTAATCTTTCATGCTAAGCGCTCTCGCCTGGCAGGTCACCCACACCTCACATCCAAGAATATCCAGCCCAGAGATTGAGGCGGATGAATAGGTATGCTAACCCTCTAATTTAAACATTCTCAATACCCTGGCAGTAAAAAAATGACTTCTTATTAGCCTGAGAAGAGCTGTTTGCATTGTGCCATATCCTGCCAAGTTAGGAAAGTGAGGAGAATTATGTGCTGTTAAGGAAAATAGCAATAATTAAACACAAAATAAGAGGAAAAGAAGACTCCTGTCCTTATGCCTGTGGAAAGAGAAAGAAGGGGTGACTGGGAGGGAGAGAGAGAAAGAAGGGCACAAAAAACCAAATCCAAATGAATATTTTCTTCCTCTGGAAAATGAAAGGGGTGGTTGAAAAAAAAAATTAAAAAAAAAAAGAGGAGGAGGGAGGACCAGACAGCGAGGAGTTTATGTTGGTGTGATGAGGGCCCTGCGCTGGGCTGGAGCGGCAATGAGGAGCAGAGCGTACATTGTGGACACGGCTGGACGACTCAACCCCTTCATAAGTCCCCTTTTTAAAGCGAGGGAAGGAAACGCTGAGGTTCACAGTCACTACATCTAGACTATACAGTGTCAATGTAAAGCTACATTGAGGAGTGCAATGAATAACGGCTCCTTGGTGTTATAAAGAGCCATCCCCACCCATGCTTGGACACTAGCTTTATTTATGTTTCAAAGATTCATGCTGACTCAACAGTGCTGACATTTTTCTGCTTATGCTTTGCAAGAAGAAGAAACTCTGATTGTGATTCCAAAAGACAAACTTTAAAACTGATAACAAGCTGGAAAAAAAAGAGGCACGCTGATAAGATAATTGTCCTCTTAGTGTGACGTGAAGTGAATGTAAACAAAGCAGTGTCCGAAAGTTAGAGTTTGAAAGGATTTATCAAGTAAACTTCACCTCTAGTCAATCCCCGTCACAGTCTGTACCTCATTGGTTTGGCAGAGACATCTGGAAGAGGTATTGTTATAAAAAGCACACACAGAGGAGGCTGTTGTGTGCCAGTCGGCCTCGCCTCACCTCTCCCTGCGTTGGAAAATGTACATTAAGTTTGACAAGCTGGGCCTTCATGGTGAGAGGGGCCAACACGGCTATAGGCTACTCTCCCCCCTGCTGCAAAAGACCCTTACAGCCCCATGGAGACCCGGAGAGCCACACAACCTCTCCAATCAAAGGCAAGGTGGGGGTCCCAACGAAGTTTGGGACCACCCAGCTCGCAGAGCCACCCTCCTCTTCATCAGCTCATCAACACCCAATTCCCGAGAAAATGGGCCATTTAACAACTCCGGTGTTGGACCCAGTGTTGTTGCTGCCTCAGTGATACAGACGTATGTGCACTATATTTAAACAAAGGTTACAGTTTAACACTTGAGAGATCAGTGATTGTTTCAGGAAGGAAACTTACTGGAAAAAGAAGTCAAACGATTAACAGCATTTGTTCGAATTTGCATTGAGGAGTTGAGCCCAGCCTGTGCTTATGGTTGGCTCTTTTCATCCTGACTCCACCACAGCATTTTTGGGGGTTTAGTTCTCCTAAGTCTCATAAGCTGAAACTGACACAAAATCAAAATAGAATCCTTCAGCCAACTCACAAATCAGCATAACTTTTACTTTTAGCACTTAATTTGCCCTTGCTTAATGTTGTTTTATTAGTAATGAAAGAATGGAGGCACTTTGCAGATTTCTGGAGCTTAGACCTTGGCAGAGTTTTAGAAATGCCATTTAAAATGCTGAAAATCCCCATTTCACATGGTAGGAAGTAAAAATGGAGTGCTTTCGTCTAAATATAGCATTAGTCAATAAACATTTATTTTACAGATCTAAGGGGGATACAGAGTGTGGCTTTATTTCTGCGGGTTCAACATAAACAAATAAGAACATGAATGTTTTATGTGGTGCAGGACAAAGATCAGTTGAACTTGGGGATCAGCGATATGGATATAAAATGTTAATGTATTTACTCTGTACGGTGCCCACAGAATTATGAGCAAGGCTCGCCCGTTTGGACATAAGCTGTCCATTGGCCTTGTGGAGTCAGAAAAAAGTGTGCTGTTTGCTCTGGAGAGAAGAGCTTTCAGAGTGAATAAGCCTGAGAAGTGGCAGACACTCTACAATGAGGAGCTACCAGAAAAGACACATTCAGCTCCTGAGTTAACCTGAAGAACAAACTGTGCCTGGAAAAGGTAGGACAAGAAAATATAAGAACTAAAAATATGACAGAAAGTGATGGAGGAACAACAGGCGTCTTTGTTAGACTTTCAGTTAATATTCTGAATCTTTTTAACACTGATAATGTACACACACACATCCAAAACCTTAAGGTTGATATTACAGTATTACATACAACCACTGACAGTTAAGTCTGTATATTTAAGTACAATCGTGTACAGTACATATCCTCAGTATTTTATTTAATTAACAAGTCTGCAGTCTGCCACTATGTGCTTGCGCAACCCGTGTGTTTGTGCTGAGTCTCCGAACAAGCGAGCACTCCCAAAAGATTACGAAGGTGTCTCACCTGGAAGGCTTATTCTCTTCAGAAAGAAATCCAGGCCGATGGTTTGTTTGTACTGCTTCCCAAAGGCCTCCTGTGCAAACCTGGTGGTGAGTGATGTCTGAAACAGAGACAAAGGGAGAGACATAGAATGGCGAATGAGTACCAGAACACCTCTGCAGCAATCAAAAGGGCTAAAAATATGTCATTTAAAGCAGTTAAGTGTTTTTCAAAAGAAAAATGCATTCAGGATAAAGGAGAGATCTTGACTCGGTGCATACTATTTGCCTAATAAACAATATTCACACATATATGCATAACATAAAAACCAAGTCAATATCACAGCATGACTCAGGGCAAAATCCAAGATGCTGCAAAACTTCTTCCAGAGAAAATATACAGTATATTAAAGAATTTCCTGAAAAGGTGATATTTCGATGTTGAGCAGAAGTATAACTTTGATTTCCTTCACACTGACAAATGCCAAAGTAACCTTTTTACAATATTCCATTTTCAAATATTTCTAAAAATGCAAGGGTATAATTTATCATATCACAACACCTCCATGTGATTCTTTTCCACAATAGCGTGCAGCCATAGTTCTTAAGCGATTCAACCTTCAAGTATGTACTGAAGGACATTAATTTCCTCATTACAAATCCATTTTAAGCATCTTCAAAAACTTCATGATTGACAGGAAGGTACGCTGATGTAATTGTCTGCCTCCTCTGCTGTCTCACTACTCAGCCACGGTTCTGACAGTGAAAATCAACGTGAATTACAAAAACAGGTGTCGGAGTATGTGTCATGTCTCCAGACTGCAGACCTAATAATTGCCACAAATTATAAAACCTCCATCACTGTCACTGTTGTGTTTGAGAAGGAAAAAAAATAGCATGTTAGGGGCTCTCCTGAAATCCATGGGAATTCATAGTGCAGACTTGACATGCCAAGTTTAATTCATTTTGATGGATGAGGATAGGGGAAAAAATGAAGTGCTGAATGTCTATTAGCTATCTTTAGAGCAGTGTGCTTACATAAACACAACAGAGAAGTGAAGCAATGGGATTCCCTGAGTGTTCATGCGGCAGCAAATGCATTTTAATGTGGTACTTGACAATCACTGAGGGTTAGAGGACTTAAAACTAAATTCTTTCTTTCAATCCACTAAGCTTTCACTTGAGTCTATGCCCTTATCTACCTCCATTCATGCTCAGAAGGTTTAGGTTCAGCCAAATAATGTTTCAAATAAGACTGGATATCTTTCAAATAACTACAGAGAAGACATAATATAATATTTTCAGGAAAACCCTTATCATGGTTTACCCAAATCTATTTCATGTAAACAAGAGTCTATTTGGCTTTGTTAAGGTACTGACTTGTCATTGTGGATGCCACCTTTAATGTCAAACCTTTATGTGTATCCCAGCTTGGATTATGATATGTAATCTTTTAATTAACCCTACTGAATGTGTAATCCTAACCTTTACCAATGGCTTTCTTGATTAAAATTTTCTTTGAGGTGCAGAATAAAGTTTTATCCACCTAACTCTTTTAAAAGTTCACCGACCTACAGACTTTTTTAAATCCCAGCCTACGGAGCATGTCACAGGCTCAAGAGTGACTGAAAAATGACTAGAGGTGACTGACGCAACGAGGAGAAAATCGGCCATTTAAGTAGCCCAAACAATCACTGACAACACAGGAATAACAAGCTTGGACAGCAAAAATGTATTCCACATGCTCGTGTTGGCCTAGTCTGCCATTTGTCTTGGCATTCCAGTAGTTTGGCTCTCCTCCCTCAACGTAGACCTTTTTTTCCAACGTACAATTGGAACTAACCAGCGAATGTAAAAGCTGGCGTAATCCTGACACTCCAACAGAGAACAGCACAGGGTCACCAATGATACCAATGCCGGGAAATGGGGGAAGTTATACTGAAACAAGAAACTGAGAGAGAGGGAAAAAAATATGGCAAGCTGACTATGTCCATGTGATGCAACTCCTATAAGAGAGGCAGTGCATTTTTGCAGCATCGCATCAAAAGTGGCTCTTTATTCTCCATAAACAGTTAAAGGCAGAGTAGGCAGTTTATCTTAGAAGCATTTTTTGTTAATTTTGTTGAAATTCTCCTTACATCCTGACAGCAATCAATAAATCAAATGCAGTGACACAAAAAAGGAGAAAAATCCTGTATCTGTGGCTGTCGCAGGCCTGTAATAAGCCCGTCCATTCGGCCCGCATGGAGTGACTGTATGGCCTAACTGCTTGTCTACATATCTGCACGCACTGCATGCACATGACTGGAGTCTTCCTGATATCTAACATTACAGCAGCTACCTGTCGCTAGCTGGCCTGCAATAAGTTACTGCATCAAACTAAATTTTCAATAAAATGTCCTAATGGCAACATGCCACCTTGACAGCTGTGTGCACTTACAATAGCCATGTTAGTTGTTTATGTTCTTTATGATGTTCTGTGTTTTCTTACATGTGAATGAGACATGAGATAGTTGGATCGATTTGCAAGGACAACGCTTCCTTGCAAAACATAGAGACTTAAAATATGTATATATGTTTATGTATGACATACCGTTGTATATGTTCGTTACAATATATGTCTATGCTCTCCGGTGGACTTCCAGCAGTAGTCAGGTGTGCCTTCATGTGTTTTGGGGGAGTGGCTTTGGAGGGAGGCCTGACGGGAGGGCTGGGATTTTTTTTCGGGTTGAATACGTTCAAAATCTAGCTTCTCTTGCTGGTTTCTACGAAGTTACGTACCCCAGCTTTAAGACAGATATAAATGTTGGTATTCTGAGGTGTGTGTGTGTTTGACTGTAAATAACATTGCCCAGATGCAATATCCTTTCAAGTACAGGACCTGTACCTAAAGTTCCTTTATACCATATGGGTAAGAGAACAGACAATATTCAGAAAAACTGAGTGGTTTATAACTCAGGTTGAAAAATAGATGTGTATAAGTTAGCCCCAACACCTTAAGATCCTGGTTAAATGTGAGATTTTAAAAACATCTTGCTCAGGTGGACAAGCCTTTCCACATCTCCCTATATTTCTGAATGGACAACCAACCACAAGCAAAAATACCACCGAAAAAGCTGTCCAAGAAAAACTGATCCGATTGCAATTTGCTGAGCAAATTGACATTAATAAGGGGGGAAACGGCATTCAAGATGTCAGTCAGTGGTGCCTGCTCAAATTGGGGGGCAGGGCTCCTGTTTTCTGCCCAAAACAGACAAGCAGGTAAGTCATTCAGACAGTGACGAGCTGACACCTGGCAGCAGTGTGAGGAGGGTTATTAATGTAGCGTATCTACTGGGAACTGAGTTGTGTGTGTTCTCTGCCCCCCTTCCCCCAAAAGAAAATGTCGACTTTCCAGAATAAGAACATTCATTTTTCTCATTGGGTTTCACCATTACTGCTACATTCATTTTCTTTCTCCCAGAGGAAGGAGCGATTAGTTACGAAAGGGGATGTGTAGCTCAAAAGCACTTGACGTCCCTGCCTTAAATTCATGCTTATGCACTTGGGGATTCAAGATGCAGTGAAGAAAAAACATAGCTGAATTGTCATGACAACCTCCTCGCTTTGCTGCAAATAATTGTTTGGTGTTACTAGGAAAGAAATGCACTATTGTGGATGTAATTTAGGCCTTTTCTTATATACAGCTTTTAATGGTTTTAATGTATTTACTGAATGATTCAGTCTAATAGTTTTGAAAGGGAACCGGGACTAACAGCAGTCCAAAGAGACTGACTATGAACTGACAAAAGGTATATTTGTTAACAGTTCATACACACATGACTCTCTTCCCATTGTTATTTTATTCCTTCAAATAAGAAAACAGAAACATGTCTCATAGCCTATGGGCTGTCCAGGCATCATTTTCTTAAATGGGGCCTCATTCTGGAGCCAAATGCATTCAGGGGTCCTTGGCCAGGAGACGAGAGGTATACTGATGGAAAACAACCACCAGCTGCAAGAGCCAGGCTAAGTAACTGTCATACTCTGTATAATACTGTACAGTGCAGTGTTTTACCCCAAGTTCACTGATCAGTAGCGACAGCCCCAAAGTGTACGACAAATGTAGGGACTGTGAAAATTCATCATCTAGCTATACTATTTTATCTCATCCTATCCTATTCAAAACTATTAAAAGAAGCATTCTATGTATTTTTATTTATTCTTTTGAAGTTGATCTTGTATATTTTCCTCAAAGCTGTTACTTATTGTCTGTTTAATTTAGGCACATACCATCATACATTTTAAAAGCAGGTTATGCATTGATGGTGAATTCAGTTGGCAATAATAACAAATGTATGTTGATGCAGGAAACCCGAATGACTATCTGCTATAATAAGCCTTAGCCCCTTTTGACGAGTTACCAAAATTAAAATGGCAGATAAAAGCATAACACAATAACATATAGCCTAATTTCTTCACAGTGTGAGCCTATGAGGTAAGTTACTATAATGCACAGCCACGGACAAATAGCCTACTACTACGATCAATGACACATGCAATGTGGATTAAGGGCTGGTTAGACTTAATAGGTTTAGAACAACAGTGCCAGATTTAAATCAATTATGCTACAGTTTCTTTGAGATAGAAACAAAATTACAGATGTCCATCAATTTGTTTGTCTACTAATCCTAACACTTATCTTTACTTTACCATGCAGTCATTAAAATTTGTGATTATTACAGAGTTACTAAAGATGCTATTTTCAGTCCACATTGCCAGTTAAGAAATATTATTCCTCCATGTCCATTATCAAGCTCATACAGTAGTCCCTAAATATTTCAACCATCTCAAGCTCTGACTGGGATGAACAATTCCGTCCTCAACTCGAGATCAGTGTGGATGGGCAACCTCAGACACCTCATTATCTGGGTTAATATATAAATGTTCATATTAGTTTTGGTGTACCAGCAGCTGAAGCTTGTGCTCAGGCATTATGAGTGACTTTTGGTCATAAAACTATCACATAGTTTCTATGATGTTGTTACAATTACATTGATTACCAAAGATTTGCTAAATGAGTTGTTAATTAATCCTTCCACCATATCTGGGTGTCTTCTCTTGTAGGTTACAGCTGAAATAACCCACCAACATGTTGAATTATATGAAGGTCAACAACAAAGGAAGCCCTTCAAACAATTCTTTATATGTATCTGTACAAATATAGGTTTGTAATGTATGTATATCAGTAACTGACAGCTCTATCATTACTCTTCTTTATTTGCAATATGGTACTTATCAATCAAAAATACTGTCAACCTCGCCCTGCCTATCCTTAGTGCTATTAACAAATATCATACTTTTCCACATAAGGTTTCCAGTGCTAATGAGTAACTTTTTAAGCAGGACTGGTCTAACTTGCTGAGGCAGAATGAAGTACAGATGTTCAGTTAAAAATAAAAAATAAACAGTGTTTGTGTGTTAGCCAAGTATCACCAGTGGTGGAAGAAGTACTCAGATTTTACTTAAGTAAAAGTACAATAGTATTTAAATAAAAAATATATATATAATAACCAAAAGTAAAAATATGCATTATGCGTGGCTCATTTCTTAATAATAATTATTGATATTTATGTGCAAGCATCACTTTAATGTTGCAGCTGGTAAAGATGGGGCTAATTGTAAAACATTCATAATGGATCATAATTCACTTGTTAATTATGTTTTGTATTACTAATCTAAAAAAGTTACTTGTACCTACAGCTGTCAAGTAAATCTAGTGGAGTAAAAAGTACAATACTTTTAAGTACAACCTATAGTAAAAAAATAGAAATACTACAAATAGTAAAATACAAGTACCTCCCAATTGTACTTAAGTACAGTCCTTGAGTGAATGTACTTAGTTTACTTCCAACCACTGAGTGTCAAAATTTAAGTATGTTAAACTGCTATCTACTATAACATGTATTTTATTATTGTACTATGGCTAGTACACAGTAAAGTCATTATTTACATGGACAGCTGTCTCCCAAAGCTGGATATCTGACCATAAATTGATGTAGTCATCTAATAGATAATATTTCTGTCCACTGCTGAATTAGTGACTGACTGGCATTGCATTTAATTTGGTTTCACACTTTAGAGACAACGTATATGAGCTCTATTTTACCGTAGATTCTTCCTTTAAACGTCTACAACAAGACGAGACAAAGCAAAAACATGACATTACATTAGAAGTGTCTACGCTGTAATGATTTATTTACATCACATCAAGTTATATTGTTGTGACTGTGAGCTAACGGCTAGCCTAGCTACATTAGCGTCGGTCGCCATGGTGACAGCGCACACAGCAGGAAACTGACGAACCCCGCAGCGAAACAGCACAATAACACACAGTCAGGGGGGACGATTTAAAGTCTAAATCATCTCCACTGGCGTTGTGTAGCCGTCTGCAAGCTGTGAATAAAGATATGTGTGCATGCGTGTCTGTGGTGGTCTCACCTTCCCACACGCACCGTCTCCGATCACTACAATCTTCAGCTGCCTGTCCTGGCTGTCGTCCTCCGAGTCCGACATGGCGCTGAAAATGTGCTCCGAGAGTGTCTTTGTGTGGGGGGAAGAAACCCGAAACACTAAGAAAAGAGTCGCAGGTTGCCGAAGGTAGTTATTAAGATAATCACAGATGGATTAAACGACAGTTGAGTGGGAAAATAGACGCCATTTTGACTCGGCTAACACGGCTGCTGTGCTCGGGCTGATCCACTCGCACACTGACATCGACGTACACGGGTTTTTCGCTTAAAACGAGGGCGGCAACAGCTACCGAACACAGACGGCAGGTCACGATTTGGTATTTCAGTTGGCAAATATTTTTCTGTATCGCCACGAAGAAACCCCCTTTTTTTTTGGCTTTCACGGGGAAAAAAGACCAGAACCGGAAACCCGATCACCTGCGGCGTGGTTGCGTCCTGTGTGTGACGCGTTGTCGTTACCGTGGTAACAAAGGTCAAAGTGTGAGTGTGAAAACGTACAAAGAAAAAAACAAAAACACCAATAACAGCGATTTAAAGTAACTATTTACTTAATTAATATACTTACGTACATTTTTTAGGTACTTTGCTTGAGTATTTCCATTTTCTGCCACTCAGTACTTCTACTCCACTACAATTCAGAGGGAAATAGTTTAGTTTTGTGTCCACTGTACTTATAAAATATGATGTATAGTTATATAATAAACTACCAAACTGTATATCAAGCTATTTAAAGCTCCATCTCGACCACACACAACATTAAAATGTTATAATAATCCAATGGGTCTAATATATATGTGACCTCTGAAAGTGTCAGAATGTAATGGAGTATTTTTATATGTTTGTGAGTAAATTATCTGAATACTTCCACTGAAGATGTCTTAATATTTAAAAGAACCTTATTTATCAATTATTTGATTATTCATCAATGTCAACGTCATTTTTATTCCTCATTTTGCAGCACAGGGCTGCACAACGAAATGCAAGTTGTTGTTCCTTAATGCAACACACACATAGAACATATACAAATAATTAGGCTAAATCATTATGTATAATATACATATTTCCTAGTTATATCCTTGTCTCGCTCTGTTTTCCTTCTCTTCCTCTCTGTCAGACACATACACATATTTATTCCAACATCATTATTCGGATCATATGTTAAGTGCATTATCTGGAATTCTCATTTACTTTAGTAGAAATACATTTCTTCCACAAATAGACTTGTAGACATAAATCTATCTAATAAAATATTATTATAATAATATATCAATATTATACAGTATAATAGCTTATTATCAAGTCAATTTTTGGCTATAATCTGTAAACCGATTTTGATTGTAGTAGATATCTGTGATATAGAAGATTTATAATGTACTTCCACCAAACTAAATTTATGCTTTACTTGTCTTTAAATTGTCATCCACACACACACACACACACAGGCACTATAGGTCAAACTATCAAAATGATATTGATTCAAGTTCACCTGAAGGAAAACACAGATCTCAGCTGTTAAACAGTGTAAACTCACTTTATGCCACCTTTAAGGGGTTTTGCCCTTAATCTGTCACAGACTCTGCAGTGTTAATCAACGTTTCAAATGTTAATGTTATTCTTGGGGCATCGTGTTCGTAGATAGACAGACCAATTTCTTTTTTTCCACTACTCAATTCACAGCTGAACAGTCTCCCAGCAGTTTAGAGGAATATCTTACCAGCTGTGTAATGTGATTGCTCTAGATGACACGCTGATGTATTTACCAAATGAAGTATGACTATTATTGGCAAATGTAACTCGGGTCTTGGATAAAGTGACAAAACAGAACATTTTAAGACATTTCTCTCTAGTGTATTTGTAAATTATTCCCCTTCAGTTCAAGGTTTAATGTTTGATATAAAAATAAACAAAATGTAGCTCCGCTGGGGGGAAAATGTAATTAAATGTTTAATGTTTCTGCATGAAACTGGAACTTTAATCTTAATATTTTATATCATTTTTAGGTATTTTGGAGTCCGGAAGATTAAACATAAATTGCACCAAACTGTATCCTTTATAAATATACACAATAATATTCAGTAAAATAAAATTATTTATTAGGAATTATAAACCTTTGTATCAGTGACCTTGAACTCCAGCCCACCTGTTAAACATGAATCTGTGAAAGAGGAGGATTCAGACACAGAAAAGGTTTATATACAATCATTTTACCATTAAAAGTTATAATCTACAATCTGTGGAACCAAATATCACTCTGTTCCTCAGCACAATGTCGACCAAGATATATTTACTGAATGCACAAAAAAAAACTAAATGAGAAGTCTGTTTTGGTAATAAGTCTTTTTATGTCTTCATGTTATGTGTTTTGTAATATTTCTGTAAAATGTGAGCTGCAGTGTTTTCCAGGCCAGAGGTTGGATGGCAGTCCTCTTCTTTCACACTTGCTTTTCACTGCAGGGAGAGGATGTCGCTGCAACATGAGGGATGAAGAGGAATTTGCACCTGGGCCACTTTGAAGCAGGTGGCAGCGACTGTCAGGTCAGCATGCTCTCACACAAAATGCTCATGGGGGTGTGATTGACAGAAAGCTTTGGAGGAAAATTAAACCTAATTGTTTTTTTTAAAAAAAAAAAAAAAAAGGTTGCAGGCAGAAATGATCAAGGCCAAGCTGCTGGGGAGAGACAGCAGTTTGAAAAATTCTGTCAACTACATTTTCACTGTTTGTTCTGCAGACCAGAGTTGGTGTAACCTTATCGCCTACATGGACGAAGCATTTGATCCTTTCAGGAACAAGGGATTTGAAAGCTGTGGGGCCAAATGGATTAAACACAAATTAATGAATTCACAAGGACCATTCACCACGCTTCAATTAACCGTTTTTCTGTATAAGCAACTGTCCCACGAAAATGCACACACATTTCACAAATCACAAATTATGATTTATGCATTCATAAATCATAATTTGTGGTTTTTACGTAAAATGATCAGTATTTGAGACAATCCCATTCAAAACCCGATGATTTCCAGCTGACCTTTACGGGTTTCACAGTTTGCGTTAGTCCTTCAAATACTGATGAGCATGAACACTTATGCAAATAAAGACCTTAAAGCTTCGTATGTCTAGATGAATCAAAAGTGAAGCGATATTCAACGTGTACGTTTTTTACGTTGTAGTGAAAAAAATAAACTATATTGTGAAGATGAAAACCGACCAGTGGGCACGAAAATATACACATTTTACATCTGTTGGTTTATTGCACACAACCAGGTTGAAGAAACATTACTAGACTAAATCGTTTATATGAGAGAGAAATTTATTTATATTATTGATCTAGGAATAAATTATCTTTTTTTAAATGATAAATATAGGCTAATAAATAAAACGACGGTGTGGTGTCACTTGTTTTTAAGTTTTCCGCCTCGGGAGTTCTTTATCTTTTTTCTCAATGGGGAATAAAACGTTTTTAACAAATGTTAATTCACAAATAGTAAGACAACCAAAACTGTCTGTATTCTATATAGTTGATGAAATAGGATTTAGATTTAACATTTTGTTAAATGGACATTTCTTGCAGTGTAATTTGGTGGTAAACCGTTAACTACAGTGACATTTACAGGAGACATGGAAGCTTTTTACAGGTCATTTTACTTTATTTAACTTCCCCAAAGGCGCATCTCTCTGTGCGCGTTATGTGGAAAGGCAGCAGCGAGTCTTCACGATGAGATGTGTTTTTAAATCATTTAAACATACTTCAGTTCACTTAAGTAGATCATAACTCGGCCCTGCACAACGTGTCTAATATCGTCGTCTTCTATCATCAGTAAAGACCGAGGAGACTCTCTGCAAATGAACATGATTACTGCTCAGATCAGAGAGTGAAGAGCGAGCTGAACTGATCAGAGATCGGTTTAGACCAGGGGAGAGGAGACAAGAGGAATCAAACAACAGAGAAATCACGTGAAAATGAATTATATTTCTGTTGGGAAAAAGAGTCTTTTTTTTTCTCCAATACAGAAAAAACTTTAAATTAAAAATAATATAGAAAGAGTTACTTTTTCTTGTAACATATGGACAAAAATAACCTGCTTGTGCCTAAACTTTTTTAACGTGAGTAACTGATTCAGAAGATGTAACAGGGTGCAAATAAAATACATATTCTGGGGCAAGTCTCCTCTATAAATTTGGGGAAAACACACATGGTTTACAGTCACAGGCTAATTAATAAATAAGGATTTTTCCCACGCACTAAACGTAAAAGAGAAAAAATAAATAATAACGGGGAGACGCTGGGATGGGGTTAGTGCACACCGATGAGGGTGTTTGCATTTCAATGATCGCAGGTTGAAAGGAAAAACAGCCGCGATATGTCCCTCTATATCAGATATCTCCACATGCAGGTATGAAAGGAAGTTATGTGGGACGGTCCACTCCTCGGGATCCCTCTCTGCCCTTAAAGCCTCACAGCAGCCAATGAGGAGCATCAGTGCCGCTGGAGATGGCCTCAGGTGAGGTGTATACCTGCATCAAGGAGATCAGATGTTTTTTTTTTTGTTTTTTTTTTAGGACATATAGGCGCCGTTCTGTTTTTTTTTTTTTTTTTTGTACCGTATAGGGTTAAAGAAGATGTAACATTGATCAACCCAAACCGTGCGTGTACCCGGGTGTTGGTGCGTAAAAGCGCAGTGTCACTGTGAAATACAGATGTTCACGTGTCCGTCTGGAGCAGCGACATCTGTGCTTTAACAATCGTGATTTCTTGGACATCAGCTTTTTTTTTTTTAATTCTTGCCTCATCTCTTCGCTGATCTGTCAGCTGTCAGTATCAACTACACACAATACCTTTTTTTTTGTTGTTATCCCTGATGTAAAGCATCCCACAGACTGTGAGGGTCTGCATGGGATGTAGGTATTTTACGCCAGAGATGGATGGCTGATGTACTGCAGCTCCCTGCTGACCCCGACTTAACATTCAGACTGTTAATGGAGACAGAAAAACAGCTAAAAGGCACTCCCCTAATACTTCAATCCCAGTAGTAGGTCATAAGTATTTCCCTGTTAGAAGAAAATGTATTGTTTTCTATCTGCCAACAACCCAAAAAGAGAGTTTTTTTTCCCTCCTTCTTTGACTTAACATTAGGCGCAGTGACATGGGCCTCCTTAACCCCGGAATACTCCTCTCCTTGTGTTGACATGCAGCCCTAAAGGTAGCTGTCACTTTGCCCTGTCCGGGAATCACACAGCTATTCATCATCGTTTGACAGGTGTGTTTGGGAAGAAAGTCGCAGTGGCCCAGAGGATCTACAAGGTGTGAGTGTGTAACACGAGCATCGCGGGGACGTTTAGGTCTTTGTGCAGAAAATAAACCCGTTACACACGCGACAATGCGCAGGAGACAGCAGATTCAAGATAAAAAATAAAAATAAAAAATGAATGGATGAATAAACGCATTTCTTTTTATTGCATATTAAACTATTCTTGTTTTATTAAATTTAGATTTAGATATGTTTGTGCGCCAAAAACACACACAAAAAAAGTCCCATACCTGGTTAAAAATTGGCCTACATATAAGAGGAAAGTGGCTTTTAAATCACTGTTCCATTTATATGTAATTAATTCATTAATTTAAACTTTAAGATGCCTTTTGGTCTTTAAAGAAAAGCGTCGTGTTTGTATCCGTTTGCACAAGAAAGCACAGCCTGGAAATCCAGGTCATGGCAGTGTTATAACTTCAAGCACCAAGTCATAGTTAATGTGAATTGTCATGTTTTTTCCTCAGCAAGCCAGTCACTGAGTTGTCAAACTAAAGCTAATTGTATAACCAGTGTCTCCTTAAATAGCTAATTTGTGGTTAATTCTTATAATAATTGTTCAAATCTGACAGCTCAGTTGGTGTTACTCAAGATTACACTTGGTAATAAAAAACCTTTAAATAAACTGCTTCCAAATGATGGTAATGCCTGATATGTTTTAATGTTTTTCGATCTAAACAGTCATTTAAACACAAATAACACATGTACATTTCAGTTAGAAGTTGGTCAGTTTCAGCCTGCCTCCTGCCACACGATCACTTTCAGGCCCAAAACACCAGAAACCGCCTCTCTCCCATCTGACACTGAACATGCCCACACTATAATGCATTTTTACATTGAAGTAATGTAACGTATATGCTCAAAAGTGCTGAAATATCTTACCTTGACAAACACAGCAAGAAAAAAAAAACAACCTGTAACAGAGACAGTTATATGAAAAGTCAATGGAATATGCCTATTTCCAATCACTGCAGAGGTAGGAAGGCGCATGTAAAATATAAACCAACACAAGGTGACATTTTCAGTCTATTTACGCCGCCGGGTCCCAGAGTGGGGTCCGAGGGGCTTCAGAGGTCCTTGAGGGGCTCCCGAGCACAGAGAGGAATACTTGAGTGTTTTTACTGTGTCTCCTCGGAGGTTAACGCACTGACATTTTTCTAAGGAGGTCCAGTCTCCCCGCTCGTCTACAGTTCAGACAGTTCCGAGTTTACAGCGTCAATCACGAGGAATATCTTCTTTAACGGGGCTCCTGCAGGCCGACTCTTACTGCACGGAAGAAGGAGTCGGTTTTTTTAAAAAAAAAAAAAAAAGTATTTGAGGGTGTGAGGGAATAAAGTTTGGGAACCCCCTTGTCTGACAACACGACGAGGCAGTTCAATCACCGAGCAGATTAACGGTCCCCTCAGGTCTCCTCCTCTTGTCAGAAGAAATATATATATATATATATGTGTGTGTGTGTGTGTGTGTGTGTGTGTGTGTGTGTGGTGAGTTCGGCGTCCTGGGAGCGAAATAATAAAACAAAAAAAAAAAAAGAAGAATAAATACAGTCACCGAGGTCTCACTGATTCCCCGCACATGCAGAGAGTGTCCATGCGGGGAGGCAGTAGGCGTACGGGTAATAGTAGGACGGCTGCAGGGAGAGCAGCGGCGGCCGCAGGATCTCCCCCGGCCCGTACTGTCTCTGGTCGTCGCGCACCAACACTTTCACCGCCACCTTCTTGGCCGCCGGGGTCGACGCCATCAGGTCGGCGGCCATCTGGCGGCGCTTCGTCTTGTACCGGCGGTTCTGGAACCAGATCTTGACCTGAGTCTCTGTGAGCTTCAGGGAGGCCGCCAGGTCGGCCCGCTCCGGCCCGGACAGGTACCGCTGGTGGTTGAAGCGGCGCTCCAGCTCGAAGACCTGCGCGTGGGAGAAGGCGGCCCTGGAGCGCTTTTTCCGCTGTTTGGGCTGGTCCAGGCTCTTCTCGTCCAGGGTGCTGCAGTCTGGGGGGGGGGGGGGGGAGGGGAGGAGGAGGAGGGGGGGAGACACGCAGATGCGACGTGCAAGTCAATTCCTGCATTTGTTTGTTATTTTTAGTACAGCTGGGGCCACATGTGCTGGTTCCGTGTGAGCTCGGTGCGTAAAACTGATTAAAACCAAGAGGGGACGAATCCAAAATTCAAAGGAACGTGCGCACGTAAAGCAGAAGAGTGTCCCAGTTTTCAAGGTTTGGGTTGTTAGGAATAAGCAACCCTGGGTTTTTCAGAGGTTGCTGGTTGCTGTCGTTTTCAAACGAAAGGGAAAACATGTCTGTTTTCATTCAGGCCTAAACATCACAACTAGTGTGCAGATGTTTATTTAGTACGAGTTGGAGTTTATTTCCTTAGAATAAGCTTCAATTAACCGCGTGCCTCTGGTAGTTTACAACTAGTTTTGTCCAAAGTTAAATCATGCTCCTGCAGAATAAATTAACTTAAATACTTTACCAAATCCATAACAATTAGTGGTACAGTGACAAAGTTTGACTGAGAGCCAGGGTGTCCATATATAATCGTGCGTAAAACTAGGAAAATTCGTGCGTAAAAGTTAGTCAGCAGGATGGGGAGATATTTTTCCAAATAGGCCTGATATGTTACAATAACACAATCAGAGCACTCGTTATGAAACTGTACCAGCAGCACTAAACTGCAGTGTTAAAACGTCTCCAAGCTCTTAAAATCAGACTTATTCACGCTTTATTTCTGCTCTGTGCACAGCTGCAGGCGAGTCTCTCCGTCCTACTTACCCGTGGCATTGTTGGGCTCACTGTCACTCTTCGCGTTTTCCGCGGCTGCAGACTCCTGGTCCGTCTCCTCCTGCAGACTCTCCTCCGGCACATCGGACGCGGGGTCCCCGTCCTTCTCCGACTTGCACACGGCCGCAGTCTTGCCGTCGTTGTCGTCGCTGAGCCCCGAGTCCGAGTCGTAGCTCTTGTGGTCCGCGGGCTCACAAGCCTCCCCGTCGTCCCTCCGAGACCCGCCGTTCATCTCCCCGAATATTTTCCAGCACGCCGTCTTGGAGAAGCACATGTCCAAATCTGGCAAGTGTCGGCTGTCGTCCTTTTTGTTGAGGATGGCTTGGATTGAGAAAGGCATCAACGAGTTGCCACGAACGGCCATTTTCCCAACAAAAAAAAAAAAAAAAAAAAAAAAAAAGAAAAAGCGGAGGTTCTTCAAGTGGAGTAATTAAGCGGCCCCGGATGAGCGGAGGAAAGCGTCAGTTCATCCGCATTTCAGGCGACTCCGTCCGTGGAGCGATGCTGTCGCTCTGCTCTTTCCCTCCACTGTGGGTCTACTGGTCGCATCCCCGCGGGAGAAGCCGTGGAAAGTTTCTGCTACATCCGCAGGCACGATGCGTCTCCTCCGCATAGCTCTGCCATCAGCCCGGGCTCGCTCCAGGCTCCGGCCCTTTTCACCCGAGTTTTTTTCTACCGTCCACCCTCACCTGTGACTGACAGGCGCTCCTCGTCGCCTCCTATTGGCCCGCAGAGGAGGAACGCCGTTTCGCGATTGGCCACTGTAAACGACGTCATGCTGCTTTCAACCGGGTGGGAAAAAAAAAAAAGTTCAAGAAAAGTTTGGGTCGAAGCTTTTTTTTTTTTTTTTTTTTTTTCCACGGGAGGCTGGACTGACGTGCAGGTTGCCGCCGCACACACTTATCTCGACTGAAACTTCACCCAAAAAACAGGAGGGCAAACTGTAGCTCTGCGTCTTCTGCGATCTGCTCGTTGATTTTGATTAAATGGTTTTTGAGATTAATTTAGGTAAAGTGCAGAATTTTCTGCGCCGGGTCAAAATTCAGCGCAGTCAGAACAAACAGGGTCCAGTGCGTAAAGAGCCTGAGATCACAAGAAAGAAGCAACACCAGACGAAAATAAAACGGGAAAGTCGTGTCTCCCACTTTCACTGCATCACTTGAATGCAGCATCGGGACAATAAATCCGTATGATAAGTCATCTTTTTTCAAACTTAACCCTTCAGCATCCAAACGGCTCTGCTGGGAGTCCGGTGCGTAATAGGACGGGTTTTTTTTTTTTTTTTTTACCTTTGGTGACATTTTGGCCACCGAGCAACGTGCGACCGGGTTGTTACCGACACACTGTCCACGTTTATTGAACCTTTAAAGTCATCCGAGTGCTGATTGCTGTCGCTTCCCTGGCGGCCTGCATCATGAGTCTCCAGGACCAGGTAGGCCTCAGCTTGTGCGCAAACCAAATTCTTGCGTTGACTAAATATGAGTTAAAAAAAAAAAAAAAAAAACAAGTGACCTGACCCACTGTTGACTATTTAAAGTGTAAAAATGTTTCGTTAAACCAGGCAGAACATGTGGTAACAGGTTTCAGGCTACTTGTATGATCGTGTCAGCGCCGGTCAGCTTGTGCAACGTCCCATAAACAGTGAAATAAGTGACACAGGAAACAACTGGAATCATCTCGTTGTATCAGCAGATTAGTTGATTCTTTAAAAATGTCGACTTGAAATGTGAGAATTGATCCTCAGGTGGCTTTCCTGCAGCGTGGAGTGAACGCTTGTTTGTTTTCTTTCACCTGACGTTGGGCCTCTGGCGTACACGCGCATTGTTGGGTATTCACCTTTTTATTGAATCTGAGGTGTGGAGTCCAGCTGTGTCTCGGAGATTGAGCGGACGAACATCTGCAAACATCTGCAAACATCTGTCCCCTGCAGATCCGGATCGTGACCTCTGCCGTTCTCCACGTCGCCTTCAGTGCAGATCTCGCAGCTTTTCTCCTGCTGTTCACTTACCTGCAAACACAAATTCAAACCCTTCCTAAGATAAGTATATTTTTTTTTAAATGACATAAACAATTTTATTTTATTCGGCTAAACGCGCAGGAGGAGATATTTTATTGTGGGGCTATAAGGCAGCTGTTATTAATGGGTGATTCTTGGTTTCTGTCATGCTTCGCCTGTATAAAAGCTTTGCAGTATCTTCATATTATATCCCGCAGGCTAATAAACGTTCATTTTTTAATTCTTTATAATTCGGTGTTTCTGTGGTATTATTTTATCCGTCTTTATTCATTTAAGCAGCTTTCATAAATAACCTTGACATCTCCAGACTCTTAATAATTTAATGTATGAAATAAGTAGAAGTGAAATTGATCAGCCTGTTAGTCTATAATAAATAATATTGATTAAAGTGACACGATGATGACGCTGCAACGATGAAAGTATTGTTTGATAAAATGAGGCATTAAATTACTTATTAACAGCGTCATATAAATGTAATAATAATACATATGATGATGATAATAATAAGAATAATAATAAGAATAATAATAAGAATAATAAGAATAATAACAACAAGCCTAATACTACTACTGATAATAATAATAATAATAATAATAATAATAATAATAATAATAATGATAATAATAATCTTTTTACTGCAACCTGTTCCTTACTTGACTTTCTAAACTAAAAACGTTGCAGTTGATAAGAAAATAATGATTAAAATCGAAAAGTCAAGAAAAGCTGAACCGCCGTCAGTGCAGAAGATGAATGGTGACGCTGACAGCAGATCAGCTGCTGCAAAGCGAGACACTGATTTTTAATGAATTAATCATTTTAATTTGCATTAGTCTCTCGGGGGTTTTGGTGTATTTTCTGCACTTGAACCGTCCGAGAATAAACAGACTGAGCGCGCAGCAGCTGGTTTTGACTTTCAACTTAAATTACTTTGGAGATATTTTTTAAAACCTAATTAAATCTAATTTAATGTTTTAATCTCTTCATCTTTATCATTATTTTAGTTCTAGAGGCCTAATTCAAAAGGCGTTTGCTGGTAAAAGCTCACCTTAAAGGGATTAAATCCTTGTGTGTTTTAAATATTGACCCATAAAATAAATGATAATTTCTCTCCTTGATGTCACTTGATTTGTAATATTCACGTCCTAAAAACAGGTGATGTATAAATCATTAACCTTATTGAAATCTTTGTTGGAACATTAAGAGAATAATAAAGAAAAGAACATAGTTATAATATTCATTTAACTTCAGTGCTGCTGTCACCTTGTACAAACCCTGTTACATGCATATATTATACCATCTAGTGGCCACTGAAAATACCTCTTCATCCTGACTTCTTGACATCTTGCACCTTTGGGGTCAGCTCAGAAAACACTCAGTGGAACAGGACCTGCACCATCAGAGATTATAATGGCCTTATTACCACATTATTGAAATGATTTACCTGCTGCCTCCTCACCTGGACCCTCAGACTTGGTACCGTCCTGCTCTGCGGAAGCGGATTGAATTGAATTCTGTGTTATTGTCTCAGGGCTGGATGTGACCTTGGGGATGAAAGCCTGCATCACCGCAAGCATGAAAACACAACTGGGAAAAAAGGGAAACGCACAAACCACTGACACCGTCTGGATATTTTCACACACCCTGTCCTTGTTCTTTTAGAAACTACTTATTCCACCCAAGGCCAGTACACAAGTGGTACATCACATAGTTTTTTTTTTCTCTTGTATTGTAGAAGTTTAGTCTCTGTGTCCTTCTGTGTCATAAAATACTGTTGCGTTTTGTCCTAAAACCTGCCCGTACACACGGCTTTACCCCGAGAAATATGGAAAATAAATAAAACTGTCTGCCAATCCTCCAACAAAGTCTGCAGTGTGTGCCTATCAATGTGATGTCGAGCAGAGCTGCATGGGTTACTCTGTGTTTTGGTAACCACACTGCGAGGAAGAGTAATAAGCAGTAAGTAGCTGTAAGTGGCAGGAAATGTAAACAGCAGCACCAACGGCAGCTTGGTTTTCATTCAGACAACTGCAGGGGCATTTAAAATATAGATACACAGCTGGTTTGTTGTGATTCACGCTTAGAGTACAGTGAAGTTGATCATCTGAGCAACTGGAAATGTATTAATTTCTATTTTTATTTATTTAAATACTGTTGTGGAAATGCATCTAATTGCATCTATTTGAAAAAAAACTTCCAAGGCATATGAGAAAACAAATTATTATTGTTATGTAACCCTAAACAAAGTAAATAAAGAGCAGTTTGCACCCAACATTTTTCATATTTTGTGGGATTTAATTCTGTAATTAAGACAAGCATCACTGAACGGATGGTGCATTAAAAGTTTGTGACATTTCAGGTCAGCAGATCGTTTGTTTCATTTATAGGGTTGAAAGTAATAAAAGCGAATTCATATATAATGAACAAATGTCAGGGATGTAATCGATTCTGAGACCAACTAATGGAGCTAATTTGAACTACTTCATAATATACTGTTGGGGAGTTTAATCTATAATGATGCCTCATATTTTATTAACTGATCACAGTTTTAAAATCAAAATCTTAATCTGCAAAGTAACCAGTAACTCCATCTATCAAAAGTAAGTACAATACTTGACTTAGTTACTTTTCATCACAGTTGGAGTCTTTTGATTTGAGTGATATATTGAGCGGAAGCATTCTGGATAAAGTGTATTTTTATTATTATGACAGCTATAATTATTATTAATATTAGGAGGAGAAGTAATAGTTGTACTTTTAAGTAGAAAATTGTCATTTTTTTTGCAGATAAGCTTATATTTCTAGTCTTGTGGTGTTTGATTTTTTTTCAACCGTCTGTCAAGTAAAAGTCAAATCATATTCGGCAAAAAATTAAATAATATACAGCACATGTATTGATGGAAAGATACATAATGTGTAGAGCTGCAATTAATCATTTCCATTATTGATTAATCGGTCAATTATTTTTGTTATTAATTCTACATTAAATTTGCTTTTTAATACATGATCCCAGAGCCTTCGCTGGGGTCTTCAAATGTCTTGTTTTGTCCAAAACCCCAAAAATATTAAATTTTAAAATGACAGAAAACACAGAACAGTAGCAAATCCTCACACTGAGTAGCTGGAACCACTGGACCTCTGCTTGATAAATGACTTAAATGACTAATCGTTTACGAAAATGGTTGAGGACTACATGAATAAGTGTCACAGCACTGACAGGGAGGTAAACAAAAAAAATAAAAAAAGACCCTTTTCTATTTATATAAACCCTGTTTGTCTGTTTATAGGCAGTTTAGAGCTGAAACTGGCTTACTGTTTCTGGAAAGGAGGGCTCCCTCTGCTGGTGAGGACGAGAACCTGCTGTCATGGAAAAAGGTGACATGGAAAAATGAGATGTTCACTACATAATAACCATGCCGGGAAAAGGTATATTTAGTCCTCTTTTTCTATCTACAATGACACGATTCTTTAATATCCCCAGACTGGTTGTCTGCTCCCCTCCAGTTTAACACCAGGGTGAAATTCCCACCACCTTTCCAGTAAAGAAATAAACTTTAATGGCATATTAGACTATTACGTTCGCCTCCACCCACCAGCCCCCAAACCCCTTTTTCCTGCCTCTTCTTGTAACTTTAATCTCATGTTTTAAACAGAAATTTGGCCTGATGCAGCAACATGCCAGTCGCCGTGGCAACGTCTCTGTTTCCCCTCCTCTCCAGGGTGTGTTTATGACAGGTCTTGCTTTTTTTTTTTTTTTTCTTGCGTGCTGGTATGAAGAAGGAGGCTCACAGCACACCATACATACACCGCCCCCCCCACCCTCCCTTTCTTATGTGAGAATAGCTGCCAAATTGTGTTCAGATGGAGCAACACATGAGAGGGCACTGCCAAGACTCATTTAAAGTAAATGCTCCCAAAATGCCCTCTAGATTTCTCACCAAATATCAGATCCACCATGATAGCACCCTTAATCAACCTCAACATTGGAAAGTGGAATGGAAGGGGGGGTTACTGCCAGCTTTAAGTATGCTTTTAGTCGCCTAAGTTACAATTGAACCCTCTTTCCCAAAGAAAAATTACCCTTGCATGCGATGGAGCACTAAATGGAAGAGCCCTTGGGGCCGAACACTTAATACAGTAAATGGAACCAAGAGACGAGCAGAGGGAAGCTGCTCCGTCTCTTGGAAGCTATTCAAAACATCTCAGCAATGGAGCAGCAGTGGGGGGACAGCCCACTGTTACAGTCCAATTAATGTGTGTAGATAGCGCAGACGTGATTTATAGTTTATTTTTCGCCTCTGCTGTCCTGACAGACGAGCTTCCATCCGCCTCTGGCACGCAACGGATAATGCGTGCAGCTCAAGCACATCATGAAAGGCTTCTCACGTCCGAAGGGCCTTTCTCTGCCTGCTCGGGTCTTCTCTTTTCTCCTCCGCTCACGCCTAAATAAAGACGTCCTTCAAAGCTGCCGACCCCCTTTCAGTGGGTCCGTGTCACATGTAAAATACCACTTTTGAACATGCGAGTTGATGTAGTTGTGAAAACTTCAAGGACCATTTAGAAATTCTTGAGACATTATGGGCCTTTTCTTTTCAGCGGGTGAAGTGGGTGTCAAAGACTGCAGCTGCTGCTTCATGAAGACGAACTCTGATTTTTGGATGTTTGCAGGTAACAGATTCACCTCTCTGACAGGTGTTTGTGGTTTAGAGTACAGAGGCAGGGCTGCAACTATCGATTATTTTTCAAACCTGGCAATCTATGCGATCTTTGTTGGACTAATCGATTAATCAGTTTTAAAAAGGTGACATCTTGTCCGACCAACAGTACAAAACACAAAGATAATCAATTCAGAAAACCCTCACATGTGAGAAGCTGGAACCAGCAAATCTTTTTGTTTGATAAATGATCCAAACGACTAATTGATCATCAAAATTGTTGGCAATTCGCTTTGTCCATTGACTAAACAATTGATCGACCTATCATTTCAACACTTTGTAGAAGCCTTATTGGATAAGGCAGAAGTTTACATTGGCACTCAACCCTATAAGCTCATTTTGCTGAAAATATAAAGCTTTAAAAACTAGTTACAAATATATAGTTTAATTTTTAAAAAGGGTTTTCCTGAAACAGCCGGGACCTGTAGTATGTATTAAACGTTACTCAAACAGGAGGAAATAGTGCATTTGTTTGGGGACTATTTTCAGCAGTGGATTAATACACATTTTGTGCAGCGTGAATATTTACAACAGTCAGAATGAACTACAGTGTGTGTGTGTGTGTGTGTGTGTTCATGGTGATGAAGGAAGACGGTGCAGCAGCGTGGCTACAGTACAGTATGATATACTCCTGATATACAGTATATCAGGAGTCTGCTACACAGACAACACTTGTTAGTCGGATCACTTCATTGTTGTTTTTGGTCTTATCATGTTGATAATAACACAAATATACAATAACAGCAGAGATAATAACGCAAGAGATTTCATCTTATTTTTCTGTTCTCTTGTTGCTGGTTTGAAGTGTCACAAACTTCCATGCACCAGTGAGAGTTTAGCAACATTTGAATCAAAGTCTGGTGAATGTTGTGGTCTTGTTGGTCAATAACACCACACCCACACAGATAGGGCTGCAACTAACGATTACTTTTATTATCAGTTAGTCTGCTGATTATTTTCTCGATTAATCTTTTTTTTTTAAATATGTCAGAAAATAGTAAAAAATGCCTATAATAATCATAGTTTTGCAAAAGCCCAAGGTGACGTTTTCATATTCTTTTCAACCAACAGTCTAAAACTTAAATCCTTTGCTATCATATATGACAAAGAAAAAAATGAAATCCTCACATTTGAGAAGCTGGAACCAGTAAATATCTGGAACTTTTGCCTGAAAAATGACAAAAACGATTATTACCAAAATAGTTGCAGGTTAATTTGTCATAGCTGCAGCTCTACACATAGTGCCACATTTTTTAATTAACTTTAAATTAAATTTTAAATATTAAATGTTGTAGATCAGCGTTTCCCAAACCTCTCCTGGAGACTCTTGTCCTGCATGTGTTCGAGCTCTGCCTGCTTCAACACAGCTGATTCAAATGATCAGCTGGTTATGAACTCCTGAAGACTTTCAGGGGAGAGAATAACCACAACTTTGTAATTGTTATAACCCAGTTATTTTCTGTTCTACCACCAGCTGTAGGTCATTGTATTTTCAAAACGTAAATGGAAGTAAACTCACATTTCAAATATGGCAGGAGAAAGCAGAATGTTAGTATGAAATGCAACAGCCTACACATGTTGTACTTTGTATTGTAAAGCTAAGACTCAAGGTGAAAACGATTCTGTATTACACAAGACCAGACACATGCTGCTTTTTAACTTCAACCATCCAACTTGACCCCAAAATGTTGGTCAGTAAACACACATTTAAGAAACACTCCTGCTCTCTGGCGTGTGTTTGTTGCAGCCTCAGATGCCAGAAGCCGATCCAAATCTCGACTCAACCGCTGAACTATTTCAAAACTGCAAAACAATGAAAAAAAAAACCTTTAAGACTCTGAGCCTCTACCCCTCCCTGCTGCCTGTCGCTGGCTATTTCTACGACTCTCATATGAAGCACTTCTGACGTTAAACACCTGTTAACTTTTATGTCTTGTGAGAGGAGTGGCTGAATGAGGGAGCATTATGTTCAGTGCCGCTCGGCCTGGCCAAATCCCCAGTAGAGGAAAGACCACTCCCAGGGCAGCAAGGCAGCGGCGGGAGTGAGTGAGCCCCCTTATCCCTGCAGTCTGCGAGGATCCCCTCCGCTCAAAGCCAACGGTTACCTCTATTCCAGTTGACAGCTGTGTGAAACCACCATCTTGCCACAGCTCTCTGCTGGATAAACTGCACCGCGAGCCACCAGCAGACCTGCTTAAGAGGCAAAGCAAGGAGATGTGAGGAGGTCTGAGGCGGCTTACGTTGTTGGTGTCAGTTTTCTCTCCCCCCCGCCTTCACATTCAGACGCCAGTGCTGAAGTGAGATCCAAAATCCAAAACAACCTGTAACACCCAAACTGTACTTTAACACTGTACATTTAAGATTATTGCAACAAGTAAACTACTACACTGAGTCAAAACACGTTTCTGCTACCTCGCCTTCATCAGGATGGTGTCAGAAGTTGTTCCTAGTTGCGCAAAGTAACCAGGTTTATTGACTCAAGTACTGCACTTAACCAAAGTACAAGTACCTCAGTAATACCATTTTGTACTACTTTATACTTCTACTCTGCTACATTTTGGAGGGAAATATTGTACTTTTCACTCCCCTGCATTTATTTGACAGATTTAATTACTTTTTAGATTCTAATTATCAACATGTAATTATTAATACAAATATAATTAACTAATAAATTGTGATGTAATATTATAGATTAAGCTACCCAGCAGAATATAAAGCAGTTACAACTAGACACCCACATTTACCATGTTCAAAGTGATGCTTACACATTAATGCATCCATAGTTATAATCAAATCGCATGTATGATTCTGAATGGGCCACTCGGCACAATGAGTACTTTTGGTCTTTGAGTATATTTTGATGCTAATACTTATTATGCTTTTACTTTGAATGCAGTACTTTCACATATACATTACGTACACTGTGGTGCTACTATTGCTTCTGTTGCTTAAGCAAAAGATCTGAGTACTACTTCCTCCAGTCCACTGATCAATCACGTGGCCTTCACCTAACTGTGTGCACTGTCAAAGTCAGAAATTGTGACACACATGAAGTATCTGTAGATTACGTCAGGCCACTAAAAATGAAGGAATAGACTCGAAATTTGACTTGGTTGTGAATGAGAGCGGACACTCCTTTTAACTTACAGTATGTAGAGAAATACTCACAGGCTCAGTAGATTCAGTGTACATAAAAGCGAGTCAGCATCTGTGGAGATTTGTGCAGCAGCAGCAGTTAGACTGATAGATTTAGATTATTATCTTGTGTTGGGGCTTTTTCTACCTTTCTAAAAATCTCCTTCTTGATGTGAGGTCCCTGCTGAGCTGAAAGCAGCCAAGCAGTCCTCCGTCTCATACATAAAACATGCTGCCTATAAATCAGTCTAATGTGCCTCAAACTGCTGATACTCAGCGGCAGAAACCTGCTTGGCAAATTCAAAAATCATTTTGGATTACAATGCAAACGACTATAATAAAATGACGTCTCAAGTCGCTCCAATGGCGGTCAGTGAGTGAAAGGAGTGCTGTTTGTCTGCCAGACCTGGTGGCTAAAAGAAAGCTGATCCAAACCTTTAAATGAGAGCTGTTGGGCTAATATTTTAAGGCTTGGATTGCAGCACCAGGAAATACCTGGGAGAGGTACACCTTTAAAGAATCAAATTTAGCAATCCGCAGGAATGGTTGGAAAACTTTAACCAGAGAACCCCGGCTTTCCGTAACCTCCCTCCGTGCTTTTTTGGATCCCGTACGTTCAGGTGCAGCGATTAAAGCCTCCTAACGTGTTAATGATGGGGGAATATTTCATTCTGAGTTTGTCAGTTTTATCCCCCATTAGCAGGCAGGAATGTCCTCTCCTCTTCTCCGCTCCTAGGTGATTGGTTAATGTCTTTGGCTATTTACACATTACAGACAGCACATCCATTTAGGAAACATGGAGGAGATAACATTAGAGACATAATAGGGGTCAATTAATAAAAATCTGTATATTCTGCTCTGTGCACCGTTACACCTTTTCATAAACAAAGATTTCCGATTCTTGAAGTCTTGAAAAACAGAAGCAACACAGTTCAGGTTGTCTTCTGAAGTGGTAACATTTTTAACTTGGACAAAAAGTCTAAAAATGAAAAAGTAAAAGTAATAATAGACCGATTTGCATTCTTTCATTTTCTTCTAGTGCTGTGGCTACAAAGAAATTCCGACCACAAGTAAGAAACTGAAGTGATTTATACTTTGTTTGAAACAATGAAAAAAGGAAGCAATATTCATACATTTATGAAACAAATGTTTTTACATTGACAGGTAGACAAGATATCTAACACTGTTAAATTGGTATACATTAATTTCTAAAGCAATACAAATAACTAGATTACCTCCCTTTAGACAGCAAGAAACAGTTCTTTGTCTGCAGCGCGTGTTGTGAATAAGATTCAGTTTATAGAGACACGGTCAGGTTTTTCCTGTCTGTGACTAATACTGTAGTTATTTTAATCCAAAAATATATTTAAAAAAAATCCCATACCTTCTGAATATTAAGTATAAAAACAGAAACTTAAAAAAAGTGTCAGGAAAACATTTCCTTTCATTCACAGAATGAATATTGAATAATAAAATTCACAATGAACGCTAGATGCTTCACAGTGATTTCTATGTACAAGACAACATTTGAATGTGAAACAGTGAAGTCAGCAGGGAGTGACACTGTGGCTTTATTTCAGCTCACCCTCTTTATCTCAAAGGACGGCTCGGCTGCACGTTAGGCCTTTGATTGGCCTGAAATTCTCGGGGCATTACTGAATAAACGGAGGAATGATGAAGTCTGATCCAAACCATATGGGCGTAGTGCAGTAGAAGGTATTCTGGGGGGATTCCTACACAGATCCTCAGGTTTATACTCAACTATCAGAGGAGAGTTTATAATACTATCCAGAACTTTTCAATATCTACAGTCAAGGAAGCAGAAACAGCTTTACGTGCTAACTCACTGCAGAGGCTCTTTGACCCCCGACAACAAAACTGACTTGGATATTGAGTGCAGAGAAAACACTGCTGGGGCAAACCAGTCCAGCCGTGTCGGAGGTTTTAGCGTTTGGCTCTCTTGGATGGGGGCTCCTCTGATTTCTGTCCTCCCCGCGTTCGCACCGCAGGGGGGCTGGCCTCCCGTTTGCGGCCCCCTTTCCCCGCTGCTGCCTGGCCCCTCGTCCCGCTGCAGGAGGGGAACAAGGAGCAAGTGTCAGTCCGTTTGTCTAAAGTGTCATGTTTTAGTTGCTGTAAAAATTTGGTATTTATGAAAAAGTGTTGCAATAACCAGCAGTCCTCTATTACATATAAGTGCTCAGAGTTGAACTTAGCAGCTCCACATTCCCCTTCGAACAGAGCAAAGAAAGATTTCTAATAGACCCATTTAAGACTTTTGTAACGTTAACTGGAATTTAATTCGAGTTTAAAAACAAAATGAAACTACAAATGGGCAGAATTAAAAGAAAAACAAAGCTAAATTGTCCAAATACCTTTTCTCACAGATATGATTTAAAAAAAAAACATTTGCATACTGATACTGTAGTAATGGAAACTTATTAACTAGTCTCTTCCCTTAAACATAAGTGTTGATAAAGTATGTCTGTTGAAGATGGGGAGAGATTTTGTGTCTTGGAAAATTAGTCTTTAACTACAAAGATAAAAGTTGTATTTTTGTTATGTTTTTTTTAAGAGTCACTTGTACATTTCTGTATCCAGTGAGAGTAAATACTGTATTTTGTAAAAAGTGTTAAAGAAAAAAGTTAATGCTGATCCACTTATAGATCTTTTCATTTGGTATGCAGAGCATACATAGTTTATATAAGGAAATTTTAAGGGAATCAAACATGGTGTACTGGAGAAGAGTTGTGCAACGCGTTGTGATTTTGATAGACTCGTACTGTAGCAGTAACCCTGTTCTGTACACAATGTATGACATGCAGTCATAAAAGCCATGATGGAAAAAGTGAGTGTACTATCATCATTTAAATGCATTTGAGCTTTTCAGGCTATTTAAGGACCCTGGATTTGTAATGAAGTTAGACATGAAAGCATATTGACTACACAAAGTCTCCCACCTAAAATATTCCCACGTTAACATTTCTTTTTGTAGACAGTGAACTCGTACCTGTGGTGCAATTCCAGATGTTTAATATACCTTCCTTAGGCCGTGCAAAATGATTTCTTATTTTTATTTTGGGAGTTAATACCTCAAAAACATTTTGAAATTCCGGGAAAAAGGTAAAATGTTCTCTTTCACAGAGCAGCGACCTAGACTTCAGTTTTGGTCGGGTTCCTCTTAAAGCTCGTTCGTTCTGCTGAACCTCAATGAGACAAACTCACCGTGTGCCAGCTGCGGTCTCCTCTTTACCGTTCTGTCGACTTGCCCGGGTGGATGGTTTACTTGGCTTGTTTCTGAGGAGCAATAAAAACAAATATGAAACAACAGTTGTTGCTCTGGTGCTAAATCTCCCCCCGCTTTAATTTAATAGGATGTGACAGTGAAGATACCTGCTGTGTTCAGCACAAAAACAACCAGTGGCTCATTCATCACCACTGACTGAGGATGATCCAGTGTCTCGTAACTGTGCACTGACGTGTTTTGGTTTTATTAAATTCTAATTACTTGCTTTTACTGCAGGATTTTACTGCAGGATTTTACTGTAAATCCCGTTAACAAATAGGATTGAACTCCATGAAGTTTGAATTGTGGGTCCATAACTTTGTGCAGTCCTGATCCTGGAGTATTATTGTTGTTTCGGTTCATTTGTGTCCATGAGCTGTTAAATTACCTTTCAGCCTCCAGGCGAGATGCTGACCGTGTGGTCGCTCTGGTTGCAGTTCCTTTTTCTCCCTCTTCTTTCTCATCATCATCCTCCTCTTCTTCATCGTCGTCATTCTGCTCGCTTTCTTTTTCTTCTGTCTTTTTGTCCTTTGTATCTGTAGGAAAGATGATAAAAGGCTGTCACAGCAGGCACAACGCGTACATCCCAACAGGGGGAGCCACAACCTTCACAGACAGTCTCAAGATGTAGAATACTAAAGCATGAAAAACCAAAGAAATCTCCTCTTTCATCCCACTGGAAACAAAACTTCAAGAAAACTTCAAGAAAATATATCCAATTCGCCTCCCTCTGGAAAAGGATTCTGTCCCTCTTACCACCTCTGCGTGGCATCTTCAGGGTCTCAAAACAGTCTTATAAATAATCATTTTACCTTGGATCTTGGACTTTGCTCAAGCTGACACACTTCTTTGTAACAGAACGCTTCTGCTTTGATGTAGCTTTAAATTTCCCCACCTGAATCCTCTGTGGCTCCCGCTGCCTTCGGCGGCCGTCCCCTCCGACCGGGTCTCTTTGGAGTCGTCTCTTGGTCCTCTTGGGGTTGCTCTTCCTCAACCTGGAGCGATAACAACAAACATCTAAGTCTGTAAGTCTAATGACAACACAGACAACAGAGACAGTACATGTGACAGTACAATGTGAAGTGTGTTCACAACATAAAGATACATAATTTTTACAGAACTGTTATTTCTTAATTTGACTGACAACATACATCATCTGGGTTCTTCTCGCTGCAGATCTCGTCTTGACCCTCAGCCTGGCTCACTGACGGTGAACCTGGAAAAGATAAATGTAGAAAACAGAGTCTATAATGATTGAACTCATTTTCCTTCTAACTCAGAAAATGTTGTGATGTTTTGTCTCTACAATAAGTATCCAGGCCAGAGGTTTTAGATACTAGCCTGGCATCACCAGACTAACATATAAACATACAAACATATATATCTTAGGAACATAAAGTCTTAAGTGCAGTTGTTTGTTCTTCCTTTAGAGAAAATTTACCGTCCAGTCAGTTTAATACTGCTGCTGTAGCCGTTTATTTACAAAGATGCCTTAGCGGCTCTCCTCTCTGTTATCCATGGTATTAAACCCGCCTCATACTAGATTAACGCTTGTGATTGGTTCACCCGACACAACGGCGCAGCCAGTAAGGAGGAAATCAGTTTGAATGGGAGGGGGGGCCAGACGTATCAGCCAGAGCAAATAAAACACAAGCTTGCAGATTAGTCTGGTTCGCAGGCTATTTAGATACAAAGTGTATATGCCTGTGCACTCTTACCACTGTCTTTTTCAGGTTGTTGCTCACTTTGTTCCTGTTCACTTTGTTGATTGTCGTCCGTTTTGACCTCCTCTTCAGCCTGGCTTTCCTGTAGAATTAGAATTTGGATACACATCAAGACAAAAGTGTGAATATCGATTTCGGTGTAGGAATTGCAGACCAGGGTGCAGAGAATGTTTTGATTCACAAAGACAACATATCTCACCTCCACAGATTCCTCCATATCCTCCGACCTCTTCCTCTTCACTGCAGGTTTACCTGGAATGGAAATATGACGGTCAAAACTGATAAACAATGTACCCCATCATCTCTTACAAGGATCAGCTAGAAAATATTTTGTTTAACTCACAGCAAAGCTGCCAACTTCCCTCATGTCAACTATCATTACCAAATTACTCATTCATACTATTTTACAGCTTTTTAACAGTGATGACAGCAAAATAAAACTTTAACTCACAAAATCATGCCATGAAGTGCAACAATTAGCTGTTGAGGTTTGGCTCACCTATTTTTAGAATTGGCAGACATGTAGCCACACCTCACCATACAGTTCAACTAACATTATTTGCCATTTATAATGTGCTTATACATGATACAAGTTGTAATCCCATTATGCCACACAAGAAAAACAAGAAGGAAAATGGATACACAGTATATACATATGACTTGAATAAAAGACAAACTTACGCGTGTCAGTGGTCTCTTTGGAGTCGGAGCCTCCTGCAGCTTCAGTGTCTTCAGGAACAGGAGACGGCAGGTTGACTTGACTTCCTCGCCCTTCAGTTGTTTTTGGTTCACTTTCATCTTCAGTTCGCTACAGATATGAGAAATATCTAAATTCATGATATGTACTATGAAAGAGAAGGTACAGTGAAATGCACTTAATGCCTATATCCTTTACAAAATACTCATTGTCTGATGTTTAGTGTAATATTACACATTTGACATCTTACACAGTGTCACATGTACAGAGATATGGACTGTCCTCGTAATAATAAGCCTGGTGATGTAAAGTGATGTGAAGTATCTAACATGTATGTACATGTGGCACGTTTGTTAATGTACCTCTTCTCTCTCAGCTGGTTTTATTGGTGAAGTTTTATCGTTGCTCTCCTCGTCTTTATTCTCATCCTTCTTCTGATTATCTGAGATTAAAAAAAAAACATATATAATGTCAACATCACAGGAAACAGAGTCAACAAAACACCCATCAACCTACTCTGTCTTATTGGCCGGTTTAGAGAAGGACAACAAAGGAATAACTTCTCCAATAATCACAGTCAAATATTTGATGAATTAATTGCAGTCACAAACATTTTTCAGATCTTAATTTATCAACTTAATCTGAATCGTTTGGCTGGTGAACAATCCAGTATGACTGACAGCAGGACAACATGACATATAACACGTGTTTCAGGCCTAAATAACCATCCACAATATATACCCCAGCAAATCAGAAACCTTTTTTCAGACATTGACAACAAAGTAAACAGTGAAACAGGGGTTTAATTAAAATCATTAACTAAATCATGGCTACTTTAAAGTTTAAGATCCTACCAGTTGAGGTTTCATCGGTCACAGCTCCTGAACGTCTTCGCCCGCGGCTCAGAGTCTCCTCCAGTTTCTCGGGTTCTTTAGGTTGGTCATTCTCTGCCTCCTCGCTGGTTCTGGATGATCGACCCCTGCGTGGTGTTCTGACTCCCACAAACTTCTCCTGATCTGTTTCCTGAAGATAAAAAGTAAATCAATCATGAGCAAATACATATAGATGTCAGTTAAAAAGATGTACCTGCAAAAATAGTTATTTGTCACTTTGCCACTGTCGTTTATGTATTATAAAAGGTTTCAAAAGAACAACACAAGAACACACAAAGCGCCACTTTTCTATGATATGAAAAATGCTGCATTTACCTCAGCAGATGGTTCTTCTTTAACTTCCTTTTCATCCCTCTCATCACCTGATCAGTTACAAAAACATTTGGTGGAATCAATTCATCCATAAAAGATTAATATGTGTTCAATTTAATGACATTTTCATTTTTTTTTTTTAAATATAAATGTCAAAAGAAAATCTCAGCTAGTATACCAGATTCTTTCACTGCTGCAACTCTCTGACTGGACAGCTTTCGTTTACGTCTTCCTCCTCCCTCCGTCTTCTCTTCCTACATAACAAGAAAGTGTTAGCACAGAGGGTAGGGTGATGTATCAACAGCTACATTTATTGCAAATGTAACAGCTGTATTTCAGATAAACTGTTTGCCGTTACCTTTTCTGACATGTCGGATCCCTTCCCATCTTCCTGGCTGTCGGTGCTGGAAACATTACCTGAAAAATACCAACAAATAAGCAATGACTGAGATTAACTGTAAGTCTATAGTGGAGGGATAAGTAGAAAACCTAACATGAAAATTGTTATTCAGTTCCACTTTCAGCTTCCTGAAGGTGCAGTACGCATTTAATGACACATACAGCAACATAAAACAATTACGAACGATAACAATACACCCACACACACGATTGATAACTCACTGATTTGTTTGACCAGCTTGGACTGACTCTCAGGTCCACTCTCTGTGATCTCCTCGGTCTTCTCTGGGACATTGTGTTCCACCTGAACATAATTTATAAAGACACACAGATCAACAGAAGGAATATAAGACATATACAGTAGGCAGGCAGGAGATATAGATCAGATAAATATATCAAATAACACACGGTGCAAATGTTACAAGTGGTTTACACGTGAGCATGACTTACAGTTTGTGGATCATTCTTCTCTGTTGCAACATTTCTTTCCTCCTCTGTCTTACACTCGGCTTCACCTGGTGGTGTAAAGAGGTAGGGTTAAAATATTGGTTATTTAACCCAATTTGATGAATTCTCTTAAAATAGCCACCATATACAATTTCAGTATTTGTCAAAGTTAGATAAAATAAAAGACTTACTATTATCTATGTCCATCTTGGCCTGGTTATCCTCAACTACCACCTCCTCTGCCTGTTGTTTAAGAGAGATGACTGAATTTTTGTCTCACATGAAAATTTTAAGAACAATTGAAAATGTGTAAAGCATTGTTTCATCACCTTGGGGCTTGTCTTTGTGTCTGCAACATCTGGCTCAGTTTGCTCTAAAGTAACAATAAAATGCTAAAGTTAGTAGTCAGGCAAAGAAAACCATCTTGTTCTTTTCAACAAGAATGTTTAAGCACTTGCCATGTTTACTGGAAATTTCTGAGGTTTGTTCAGTTGTATCAGAAACAACCGCGGCTGTGCTTTCCTCTGTGGCTCCTCTGACCTCTTCTGTTTCAGGCACGACAGCATCAGCAGCTGAAATATTGTACAGAGTAAAAATAAATGGGCACCATGAGGTTGATGCACAGACAATGCCTGGTCAATAAAAATGCCTTTCATCAAACCACAAACTTCACATTGGAACTGGATTTGAAGAAATACTAGTTGCACATTTCAAAACATGACAAACAAGATTTTAATTTAATTCTAAAATAGGAGATAAGAAAGTTTACCTTCTTTGCCAGCTGCTGGTGGTGCCATTATTTCATCTGGTGGTGTTTCAGGAGCAGTTTCTGCACCTTTGGCTTCATCCTCATTTAAAGGAGCCTGACATTCATTTGAGGTAGTGTCATCCTCCTATGTAGAAGACAGAACAATGATTTTCAACAGCAGAATAACACCAAGAAATGTGCCAATTTTCCATTTGAAATATATTTTTGATCCAAAAGAATCTTACAGGAAGTAGTCAATTTAATTTTACAAATCTGATGTATTTTTTACCTGTGGAGCGAGAGACTCAGATATTTCAACCTTTGCCACTTCCATTCCTTTCTCTGAAGTTTCAGACCCATCTATAAGAGAGAGACATCTTTCTATTCAGGGAAACATTCTGACATGTTTAGGTAGCCAATAATACACATTTTGCCATCACTGTTTTCTAATTACCTGCAGTGTTTGGATTTTCATCAACAAGTTCAACAGTTTGTTGAGATGTGACCGGTGACGGCTCAGTGGCTGTAAACTCAGTTTCAGCAGCTGTTTGCACGTCCATAGGAGGATGCTGCTCTTCTTGTTCGGCTTCAGTGGTTTCCGTTGATTGCGAGGTGGTCAAGTTCACATCCGGCTCGTCCCTGGTATCTTGGCAAATTAAGGTGGAGGACACTGTACAGTCAGGGTCCATGGAGAGCAGGGTCAGAGCTGCTTCTTTCATCTTCATATCAGCATCCTGCAGAGTCAGCTCGGGTGTCACGTCCTCTCGACTGCTCTCAGGAGGAAGTCGAGCCTCCGCTGAGGTACAGACGTCCATGAGAGTCAGCAGAGCGTCAGCCTCAGCCGGCACAGCTGGCATCTCGCTGAGCTGTGACTCCGCTTCGTCTTCAGGTGGCTCAGGGGTGATGTCGCTTAAAGCATCGCAGGTGTCGTCTGAGAAGGAGGTGGTGACGGTGGTGGTGACGGGATCGGAGTCGGTGCTCGTGTCTTGGAGGAGAGAGCGTTTCTTCGGCTGCTCCTCTGCGTCGAGACTCGGTGAGGAAACTGAAGACTTTGAAGATTTATCAGACTTTTCCAATTTGTCTTCTCTGGGTGGTTTCTTCTCTTCGTCGTCTTTCTTTTCTGGGACTTTGTCCCTCTTCTCCAGTTTTTTCTTTGCACTCTTAATTTCTGATTTCTCGTGGAGAGGTTCCTCTGAGACTTTCCGCTGCTCCTTTGCATTTCCCTCTTTTTTCTTCTCTTTTGTCGTCTCAGGTTTGCTGACAGTTGCACCTCCTGGACCTTTGACTTCTGAACTGTGAACTTTATTATCTGTCTTTGATAACAACTGAGTCTTTGTTTCCTCTTTGGATTTTGATTTTGATTTTTCCACGATTCTTCCTTTTTCTGTTGGCTTGACCCTCTTTGGATCTTTGTCCATTTCAGAGCTGGACTTTGATTTCTGGCTGTCTTGATCAGCTTTAGTCTTTTCCTTCTCGCTGTCTTTACTGTCTGTTTTAGACTTGGGTTTGTCTCCGGGCCTGTCTTCAGAGTGGCTCTTTGACCTTTTCAGCACTTCCTTGGCGTGTTTATCTTTCTTCTTACTGTCGGACACAGGCTCCATGTCAGACCGGTCTTCAGAAGAGCCGGCAGAATCGGGGCGGAGCAGCTGCTTGAAATCACTTTTAGCTGACACTTTCTCTCCTTTGGCCTTTTCCTTTTCTTTGCTCTTATCCTTATCTTTCTCCTTTTCCCTAATTTTGTCCTTGTCTTTCTCTGCTTTGACAGTCTCCATAGACAGAGCTTTCACCTTCTTGACAGTAGCATCTTTAGGAGCCTCGTCTGCCACACCTTCTGACACTGACGGCTTTCCTTCTCTTGCGGATCCTGACATTTTCTTCTCACTTTTAATCTTAAGCTTCTTCTCACCTTTCTCTTCAGAAGATACTTTAACAGCAGCACCTTCCTTCTGCTGAGATTCATCCGCCTGATGTTCAGATTTTTTCTCCTGCTTTTGTTTGAGCTTGGCGCGTTCATCTGACAAGCTGCGTTCTTTCTCTTTGCGTTCTTTAGAGTGAGGTTCTTTACGGGACAACCTATCAAATTTCCCAAGGGTACGTTGTTTGAGAGCCTCTTGGGAACCTTGCTCCAACTCCAGGATGAAGGAGTGCGTCCGGCTTTTGTCAGGCAGCTTTTTGGTTTCACTGGAATCTTCAGAGACGCTGCCACTCATCTGTCTGTGCCTCTCATCAGACGATGCCGTTTCTGACAGATTTCTTATCAATTTCGGCTGTGGGGTCTTTGAAGCGGTGGATTTCATTTCCTAATTTTGAAACAACAAAACACAAAAATACTTGTTACAACTCAACAAATCCAAGCACATACCTGTTACCTATAATGAAATCCATGAATGGCTTTCACATACCGCTTTCTTGGATCCTTCTGGATCTCCTTTCTTTTTGCTTGAAACATCTCCCTCTTTCCTGTAGGGTGAATAAATGTATATTTATATATTTTGTATTTCTAAACATTGGCTTGTTTTGTTCAGAAGCTGCTGCGCAAGCGAGTGTGTGTCAGAGCTTTTGATTATCTACCTTGAGTCTAGCTTCCTCTTCCTGCTGAGAGCCATTTTCTTCTCCAGAACTTTCCTTTCTTTGCGAGCCTCTTTGGCTCTGGGGCCCTCCAGCCCAGCAGAGTCTCCACTCTTTGTTTTTTTGTGATCTGTGCAGGAAAAGTCTGGTGAATGACGTGACAGTTAAAGAGTTCACAAAGCCATTTTGAAGAAGTTCAATTTTTGCGATGGGAACAATGAGAACACGCAGCGTGACTCAACAAACTGGATGTCACACACTGACATTTACAGATTTTGTGGAGTAAAGCGGAAACACATTTGAAGAGAACATTTAGACACAAGTAAGTAAGAAACAAACACATTTCTCTTGTTCTTACACCATGCAACCCAAAAATCTTGTGGAAACTCTGGACTGAAGAGAGAGACTTGAAGGAATTGAAGTTCACATAAAATACCTTGTTCTTCAGCCTGTGCCGCTTTCTGTTTACGTTTCTCTTCCATTCGCTCTCTGTTCTGTTGTCTCTTGAGCAGCCTTTCCTCTTTGTCCTTTGCCTATGAGATCACAGTTGAGGACAGAGAGAGAAAGGGCAAAGACCAAAAGCAATAATTAAAACAAAGGACCATAAGACTCAGTGTGCCCTTTGACTTTGCTATAAATAGAATTAAAGCAAAAATGCTCTGCCAATGCTGCACCTTTAATGTTAATATTAATATAACCCACCGCAGATCGCCGACGTTCCTCCACGGTGATTTCATCATCCGAGTCGCTATAGTAACGGGAGTAGAGGAAGGGCTTGTGAACGTAGGCCTTGCGACGAGGTTTACGATCTTCTTCTCCTGCGTCTCCACTAGTTTGTATGTTTTCTGCTTCATCTGGTGAAAGACAAACACACACAGGAAAACATCACAATCCAACGTAGAAAATAGAGCATTTAGAATTATTATATACAATATATGTGGTAGTAGAGACCATATTGAATACTTTATGATACAGTAAACTGTTCAAAACTCGGGCAGGAATAAAAAGTTGAGACCATCTGGTGGAAGCTCCCCCTCTTCAGAAGAATCAGACAGCAGCTCCTCATCTTCACTTTCTTCCTCGAATGACGACAGGTCGCTGGTGTGGACAGAGCTCACTGTGATGTCGCTCAGGCCTTCCAGATCCGAGTCCTCCAAAAAGTACTCTGCAGGGCAAAGACACAACCATTGTAATTTGATATAATACATTGACAACTTGCCACTTGTAGTTGCAATTTAACTGAAGTACAGTGATTATGTATCACATTAGGTATACCAATATTTTCAGCATACAAATCCTATCAGGGTAAGTTCAGAAACTGCATTTATCATTTTTAGTTCTGCAAAACCATTTTCATCATCTATTAGTCTGTCAGTTCTTTTTCGATTAATTGTTGAATTGTTTATTCTATAAAATGTCTGAGGAGCCTGAGGTTACGTCTTCAAATTGGTTCTTTTGTCCAACCAATGGTCCAAACCCCAAAGATATTAAATTCACAACTACATTAAACAGAGAAAAGCAGCAAAACCCCACATTTTCCAAGCTGGATCCAGAGAATGCTCATCACTTTTGCTTCATAGATGACTTCAACGATTAATTTTCTGTCACTCGACTACTAGTCAACTGATCATTTCTGGGTGATCTTTATATCCACATCTACCACAGGAAAATGTATATAAATCACTTAACTGTCACATTTGGTTTTATCAAGAATATTTTGCCCATGCTGTAAAAGTGAAAACACACACAGAGTGTACAACTGCTCACCTTCCTTTATCCGCTCTCTGGCTTTCTGCTTGGCCTGACTTGTAGATTTCAGCAGTTCATCATCCTGCTTCTCCTCTGTGGGTTTTCCAGTTGTTTTGCTGGGAGCTTTCTCCTTCTCCTCCTCTGTCAGCTCCTGAACTCCCGACTCCTCTTCTTCCATCTTCACCTCTTCTATTAACCCCTCTTTTCCCAGATCCATGTGCTCCTGAGTGTCCTCAGTCTTCACTTCCAACGCCTGGACCTCTGAAGCCAGCTCCTCTGCGTCTTCCAGCGTCCTCCAGTCATGGAGGTCATCCCCTTCCTCAACACCGCTCATGTCCTGCTCGCCCTCCTCCTCCAGCTGCATGGGATCATCTGAAACTTGGCCTTTACGTGCTTTATCTGTGCCCGAGCTGGCCCTGACACTAGCCTCTTGGTTGAGAGAGGTTATGGTGTCCAGGATGGACATGGCGTCGCTGGCTGCAGTGGTAGCTGGAGCGGAGGATGAGGCTGTAAAAAAAAAAAAAAAGAATGTTACGTGTTAACTATGTCAGCGGTCAAAATCATTTATCACAAACATCACAACACCAAACACAGCAGTCATGGTTGATAAAGGGATGAAATGCTGTGTACCTTGCTCAAGAATGCTGCTGTCTGGTTTGGTGTCTGCTAATGGCAGCGGGACTGTTGGCTCCTCAGAGCAGCTGCCAGGCGACAGAAACTCACGGACCACCCTCTCCACCTGCGGCCTGAAGATATGGTTGATTTTGGGATCCACCACCTGGGCCACGATCCTGTCCACTCCCTGCTCCAGCATCCCAGATCTAAGAGGAACAATTTGATTTGACGCTGGGTTATTTGTACTTAAATCTAGTGATAAAACGTCACAGAGCTTGGCAAAGTATAGATAACTTTCTGATGCTGGACTTAATCAGCGCGAGCGGAGATGAAGAACAGAAGGTGGAAGAGACTTACTGCAACACGAGTTGTCTGATGTTGTTTCTCAGCTGGTTCTTGTTCAAATGAGGGCTCCATGTGTGGTTAGAAAGGTGGTTAGAGACAAAGTTATCCACTCTTTGTTTCAGGTTCAAGTAAGCTGGCTGTAAGACAAAAAACAGGAAAATTACCACAGTTGAGAGGCCACATTTTTACTTGATAAATGCCACAACTGATTAATTGGTAAAAAGGTGTCATCGAATCAATTAACTGACTAATAATTTTAACACTCACTAGTGTTTTTTTTTGCATGTTTACTTCTCCTATTTTGTATGTGATCTTCTCAAGTAGCCACTAGTTGAATTAAACTTAATTTAAGTTTAATTGTAGGATGAAAATAGTCTAATAGTTTTTAAAACCATCAGGGTGTCGTGGTCTGTCTATCTTTCTGTTATTGGGTGTTTATAACAGCGAGTTCAGCTCTCTGGGGTCTCAAACATAAGTAAAATCTCTATTGTAAATGACTTTTTAGGCAAACCAAATGATTATATGTTTGTCCATGCATGACCCATAGAACACATTAAACAGGAACATTTCCTTATTTCGTGTTATAACCATGCTTAATGGTAACTGGTGGTATTTTATCACCTTTATCAAGTGTGCAAGCCCAGTTTTGTGGGAAAGGGAAGGGTTAACACTTCTGTTAGGAAAAACGGACTCTTAAATCTTTAAAAACGTGTCTTTAATTACTCAACCTTCCTCCTAAAATGGACGACAGCTGATTGTTTGGCCCCCGCGGCAAAAAAAAAAAAAGCAACAGAGTCAACGTTATGGTTTGTGTTTGCAGCTGCTTTCAATGTTCCCGGCAATAAACTCCTATAAACCGATAAATGTTACATTAGCAGTGAAACAACAAACACCAACAGTGGCTAAAAAAAAACAACACCGGAAGATTTCACGTCTCCAGCCGTTACCTTTGTGTCAACGTCTGCCAGGCAGTCCCTCCTGAACTGGTCGAAGAGCCCCTGCGTTTTTAAATGACTGACGATCATTGAGACCAGCTGCGGGTCTCCGGGAGGTAAACCTGCCATGTCTCGGTGCGGTTTTCGTGCTCGGCTGGATTGAAATGTGTCAACACTGGCGACACATCGGGGGATATGCGACTTGAACGAACCGGGTCCGTGTTGTGGTTTGTGTGGAGTTCGGAGCAGCTTTGACCCGGAAGTAGAGTGAACCGGAAGAGCTTTGAAAGCGAGGCGCTCCGCTACCAAAATAAAAGTTTACTAACACTAATAACCAGGTAGTTGCCTCTTTGTTAGGTGACTTACAACCTGGTTAAAACTAGTCTGCTTTGCTGAAACGGTTTAAGAGAGGTGTTGAATCATTATAGGGATATTTTGTCCACCCTTGGCTGGATATTGAAGGGAAACGTAGCGACTTCTAGTGGTTTGATTGCAACCAAACACATCCACGGTTACTTGATAATATGGTATCAAGATATTGAGTTTCATTTCTTTTGATTTCGTTTAGGCTTCTTAAACGTTACCAGATTTCTACCTGCCATGTGCTCTTCAATACAACATGTTAGCTGGCGCATCGTATAACCTAATAACTTACATTGACTGAAAAAAAACAAAAAAAAAACTTGATGAAACACAAGATTGCAAACCAAAATTAGAGCACGTAATCACAGTCGTGACAGCGTGACATTTCATACAGGCCCTTTCATTTGAAATGACTATTTTATGGGCTGCTTTGTTTTCTACTTGAAGTCTACAGGCCAGTATTTAATGTGTGGGCTATCTCTTATTATAATGCACCTACATGCTTGAATGATGAAAGACACAAAGTTTCTGTTCAACGATTACGATTATAAAACGTTTTTCAATAAACTGGCAAAACAAACGGTGGTTCTCTGTAAATTAGATTCATGGCAAAATTAACTTCTGTTGTCCCATCCCAGACTGTATTTTCAGCCCAAAATGGCGTCAACGCTACCGCAGCGCCATCTAGCGGCGGCTGACAAAAACGCACCACAGTTTCAGCTTTTTTCTATACTATTTGGTATGTGTATTATCATGGATGTAACCCATAACTGCATATCAGACTCTCAGACGACACAAGCTTGTAAATAGTGGAGATGGGCGGCAGTGAAAAGATAGAAAAAGTAAAGGTGGATGATAAAAGTAATGGCAGCGGTGGGATTCGAACCCACGCCCCCGAAGAGACTGGAGCCTTAATCCAGCGCCTTAGACCGCTCGGCCACGCTACCGTTTTAGACAATGTTGGGGAATCACATGTTGAATCACACCATACTTACCACGCTACAGTAGATTTTGATCACTTACAAATGTTAGTACCGCATCCTTCATAATGTAGATCCACCTCCGTTATATGAGGTAACTTACACCTAACTAGAGCTACTGTCGCAGCTTTACTGTCCTACCTTCAGTAAGGTAATAACGGTCAGGTTTTGATTAAACTAAATATTTAGTCTACCCATATTGACAAAAACAGGGTTTAAAAAACAGTTACAAATGCCTTTTTGTATAATTAAACATCAAAAAGCATGCCTCCAAAATGACCATAGAGTTAAATCAACACCCTTGTAAACCAGTTTAAAAAAAAAACTAAACATTGAAAATAAAAACAAGTGATTTATTCGATGGCACCATTGTATTGAAGTGCAGCAGTTTCAGCAAAGATACTCTATAACTAGGTGTACCTAATAAACTGGCAACTGAGTGTATTTTATAACACTTTCCAAAGTTGTTAGATCACAATCCTAGGATATGCGGTTCAGGTTTGTTATGTGGCCACAACCTTCACATAATCAAAAATTCATTACATGTCCACAAATCCTTTTATAATATTTATAAGAAATGTAAAGCTTGTGGAAAAATAAAATATGCTTTCCACCCCAACCCTCAAACACCATATCTTTAACTATTTGAGAACATACTCAGCTTGAGGCAGTTTTACAGTAGTACTTTCAGATACAGAAATTCAAAACAGAGCTGTGTCCATTTTATAAAGTTTCAGAAAAAAAACAAAAAGACAATAAAATAAAGCACAGAACACCTCTAGGAAACAGGATAAACAGGAAGAGCAATCCAGGCACCTTCCAAAAGCCTTTATTATAGTGGCTAAATCAAATCAATAACCTCCAGGAAACATACTAAACATAGATAAGGACATCACACTGTACAATATAAAAAAAGTGGGTATGCGTTTATACCCAGCATAAAATGTGCCAGAATAATGGCAGTTTGAAGCCTGTGGCAGTGAAACCGAAACATGCTGGTGCAGAGTCTGTTGTGAAGGGCAGATAAAAACACTCCTCTGTGGGGAGGTGCGCAGGCAGGACAAGGGGCCTCAGCATTTCTTGGCGGGGCAGATGGGGGGTAGGACTCGGCGGGAGTTGGAGTGCACCCACGGGTGGTCAATGACACTCTGTAGTGACAGACGATCTACGGGGCTGTGGCGGAGCAGCTTGGAGATCAGGTCCCGGGCACCGTCTGAGATGTTTTTAGGGAAGTTCAAATCCACCTGTACACAGTTACATAGCACTTATTAATGAAATCTGTTTAAGGACTGGTGCAGTAGAAACTATGAAATCTATTTGTTATGGAAACAACCCTGAAGATGATATTTACATTTAGAAGCAAGTCTACATAAATACGAGGAAAGTTTGAACTAATGCAAATATATAGTTAAAAGTAGGAATTAGTCATAGCCATGTGGACCACAAGAATAAACAATTGGCTAATTTAAAAAGGAAAGTCCAGTTTATTGCAAGTTTGGTCTTTACTTTCTTAAATTATGACAACACTGTACTCAAAGTAATTGAGATGAGAGCAAGAAACACCAGCAGTCAGATGTCACGGTTTACTATGTTTTATGGTGGTTTTTTTTGGCCAACCTGGGGGTTTGTTAAGAACCTTAATCGTTTGACTGCTTGCGTTTCTTGCCTTGTGCATTTAACTCTCGCAATATCAAGACGGCAGGAGGGAGGAAGGAGACGTCCTCAATGACATCCCTCACCCAGACATTTTAGAAGAACACCCCTGTGCTTACTGCTTGTACGATCCGACCCTCGATTAGTGTAGTTCCTCTCATGTATTGCTTACATAACGTATTTGTCCAAATAGTTGCAGTAAATTATATTAGACACCCAACACCAACCTTCATAATTCTTTTGTATGTTTCTGAATGGCTGGCGGTTTCAAAAGGTGGGTTGCCGACCAAGCATTCGTAGCAGAGGACCCCGATGCACCACAGGTCCACCTTCTCACTGTGGGTGTGGCCCTCAATCATCTCTGGGGGGAGGTAGTCAAGTGTCCCGCACATTGTACGGCGTCTGGATAGGTTTAAAACAAAGAGGTGAGCAGGGAAAGCAGAAAACCAGCAGATTGGTGACATGATACAGCAGTATTGAGTAGTTTCTGACAGGACACAGTGGTGCGTTGACATTGTAGAACCTTAATGTGGTTCCTCACCTTAGAGAGGGTGCATGGACGGACCAACCAAAATCTGCAATTTTCAGCTCTCCACGGTAGCCGAGAAGCAGATTCTCTGGCTTGATGTCCCGATGAATCACTTTCTTCTCATGGCAATACAACAGCGCATCAGATATCTCCTCCATGTACTGGAAATGTAAAGAAGTTGGCATTGGATCACAACAAGATCTTAACACTTAAAATAACACAAACTACTCAAGATGATTAATATATATATATATATATATATATATATATAAAAAATAAAGTAAAGTGGTCAAACTGCCTTTCAAAAACAGGATACAGAGTATTTAAAAATTACTCTCCAGTATTTGCAGATAAAAAGCTTTGCCTTAAAAGCAGCAACAACTCTTACTGTGGCAGTACGCTGGTCATCAAATCTTCCACATCTCTGTAGCTCCTTGTACATTTCACCACGTGGGGCATACTCCAGCACCAAGAATACCCTCTTTCGGTCATGGAAATAATTGTAGAAGCGCAAGATGTTGGGATGCCTGAGGAGAAAACACATATTTTGAGCCTTTAGACTGCGTTTCCAAAACCTGAACAAAATAAGTTTAAAGTCAGTGTGTTCATAGTATTCCTCTGTGAGTTGAAGGTTATTGTATCCACCAGATAAGATATCTATATTTAAAACCAAATTCAAAAACATGGAAAATGCAACACAACTAAAATGCTAGTTAACCTTTAAGAGACCACTAATCTAAAAACACCAATAAAAACATACCACCTAATGAAATCAACTAACCACCACTAAAGGCTGAGGACAAGTGTTACTGTTTCCATTTAGCTGAAAGTGCATTTAACCTATAAAAAAAAAAAGATTCCTGTGAGTGTTTGTTAAGTGTTCCTGTAATCATCTGTAGGTGGTAACAAATAACCTGCAAAGAAGTTATATTGAGGGACATTTCTCCCAGAATTAATCAATCGCTGGTTAGTTTGAGGAAGGCAAATATGTTGTTGAGATTATAAAAATGTTTTTCAGGATACTCACTTGAGATGTGCTTGAATCTCAATCTCCCTCCTGAGTTGATGCTCCACACCCTCCTTTTCCATCTGTGACTTGAACAACACCTTCAGCGCCACGATGGCCTGCAGCTTCTTCACCCTTGCAAGGTAGACATTACCAAATTTGCCCTTCCCTAGAGGTCGGCCGATGTCAAAGTCATCAATGGAGACTTTCCTGGTTGAAAGCGCAAAGATGGATATTCTCATGTTAACCACTCAAATGGTAGAGGCTGTCACAATAAAATAAAATATACTGGCAACCAATACACAACTTGATAAATGCAAGGGAATATACTTACTTTGAGGCTAAACTGGAGGATGAGCCAACACACTCTCTCCCTGGGCCTAAAAATGATAATACAGTCAGAACAGGAGCATCTTCAGCAGAGTCTGTCTATTGTCTTTATGTGAGGAGGGTAATGTTACCTGTGATGGCATTTCTGTCCATCTCTGCTCGTGGCTTCACCTGAACACGCTGTGGGCCTGACAACATGCTAGGAGTTGTGAACTGCTATTCAGAAGCAAACAAACACACACAATTAGGAATGCAATAAATTGATTTATAAAAATTTGGTAAACTAGTAGGCAGTTGGCTTGAACAAGACATATCAGCCAATAATTTCATTCTGTTTGTACAATTTCCCGTAATTCTTTTTACAAGTGTTGCATCTTACCGGTCGTTGGAAACTTCTGGGCTCATGATTTTCTTTATTCTGTAAAGAAATACATAAACACACAGCTCACATTAATTTACAGCTCATTTGAGCTCCTGTGTCTTTTGTCACTCAGACTTATTTTTATCTTTGAGTTGAGTTTGTTACTTTAGACAGTGATTAAAAAACGTTCAGCAAGCAGGATGATTAAGTCAGTCTGCAGTTATAATGTCTGTGATCTGCACTGTTGTACCTGATTATATTAGTCTGTACATGTTCCTTCCTGTCTGGTATGTCAGTGTACATTTTCAGCACCACATGGTATTAATGTAACACATGGAGTAGTTTGTAACCTTAAAAACTTGATCGTTGTAATTGTTCTACTACCTTGTACAAAAGGCCATTTATTGTTTAAATCAAGCAGACTATGCGTGTCATATATCAAGCGCAGACTTTATTATTATTTATTTAACTGCCAGTGCTTCCTGTGAGTTCAGTTGGTCAGTTAATAATAAATAATTTAGTTTATCCTCCATTTAAAAAAAAGACCAAAGGTTGAGTAGGCCACTGTTTGGGTAACCGGGCTAACGATGGCACCTTTGCCTCATGCTGGGTGTAAAACAGTGTCCAACTACCACACCACGGGTAAATTTAGTTCGAAAAACACCTGCTAGTGTATATAATTTACTGTGCACGTACGTTATATACTTGTTATTGTTATTATATTAACAGAAATAAACGTTGCGTCGTGCTAAGCTAACTCAGCAACGTTAACTTGAGCTCGTTGGCACAAATCTCCGTCAACATAAACAACATCACTTGCATTTATGTGAATCTTTCGCTGTACCAATTCGTTGCGGAGACTTGTTTCGCCATCAAACGTTTAAAAACAATCACGTTACCTGCATCGTAGTGATGGTAGTTTGAACGCTTCGCCGGAGAAAGACTGTTTTGAACTTCCGCGGCCGCCAACGTTTTCAAAAAGATGATCTTCACGAACCTGATTGGTTGGCTTGCCGCACACAGATGGCTCCCATTGGTCAGGATTGTTCGGGGAGAAAGCGTGTGATTGGTGTACGCGGACGCTCCTCAGGCTTCGCCCCGCCCTCCCGTGTTGTAGCTTCCGGTTGGGTAGTTGAGTGTTTTCTGGGCAGGTTACTGTTGTTTTCTTTGTTATCCAAACCAAATTAATTAAATCCTATTGTCATTTAGGCTTCCTTGATTCAGCTGAATAAAAATGTTTATGTCCTTGTGTCTCAGTCAAAATATAAGTTCCTCAATCATGGCTTCCTGTGTCTCTGGTTCCTGTTCCCTGTTCTACTGACACCTCTTCCTGAGTACTATAATACAATTATAGTAAAATTATATTCATGAAATGTAAAAAATACTGAAAGAATGCCCATAACAACTTCTTAGAGTTCAATGGGACTTCAAATAGTTTGTTTTGTCCATTAAACTGTCCAAAATCCAAAGATACTCTATGTAAATTTATATAAAATGAAGAAAAGCAGCATTCCTACTTGAAAAATGACCATGCTGACTGTGTCCTTTAGTTACAGATCAGACATCATAATAAGATAAATTAAAAACAAGCAACAGCCTAACATTATTAAATATGTAATTTTCTCCCAGAAGCCACACATGCTGTTATATTGCTTTTTTAATGAGTCCAGTTGCAATGTACAGGCTTGTTGATCACATTAATCACTGGATTTCATGAGAAGTTGATCCATCAGTCAAAACAGAGATATTTAATTATGTTTTTTGAAAACGATGCAATTAACTAAAGAAATGCAAATACAAATGACACTACAAGATTTATTTGTTCAAAAAAAGTTTATTCAAAACAATTTCTCATTTATAATTTTTTTTATGTTCCTTAAATGGTTGGTTTCAATGCAACACAATTCATTCCGATGACATATCTTTCATGTTATTCCTCATTAATACAATAAACAGACATTTACAATTAACATTTCTTATTTCATAATTTCTAAAAACCATGTAGGAAAAAACTGGGAAAGTAACAGCAAATTGGGCAAATTGAGCCATTTAAATAGGTTATGCTGTTCTTCTGTTACACCAAAACCAAACACCTGCTTGTAACACAAACATTTTCTCAATCTATACATTGTTGAAAAGGAGTGAACGAACAGGAAACAGGTGGATCATTCATCACATCACAGTACTCTTCAGTTCCTGCCTTTGTAGCTGACACCTGCTTATGTTTTTACAGTCTAGCAGTCGCAGTTCCATTTTGTTTTATATTGTGACTGAGTTTAAAAGAGTATGCTGAAAAGCATTTTTGAGAGCATTCATGTCAGCAATGACTCAGGAAGGGAGACCGCCCACTGATTTCCCTCAAAGACACTGTGTAAAGCAGTAGGGTCAAACTATATCAATTTGTCTACTGTCAGAGATTTTTCCAAACCATTTATATGTAAGCTCTAACTGTAATATGTCTGAGTCTCTGCGGCAGATGGAAATAAAAGAACAAGACTGCTTTGTAGCAAGATGGTGTTGTCGTCAATGTGATGAAGTAACTTTTTTTTTAAAGGATTTTTTTATTTGCTGGATTAGCCAACAGACATTCCTGACATTTTATCAATGAAGAGTTTCTCATTTGATTTTTTCCATTAAACTGTACTATATCACAACATATAGCTCCATTAAAAGTAGGCTTTTACTCAAGTTTGAAGGAAAATGGTTTAAAAATATCTAGGTAAAACCAAAATAAAAGACACATATGCATGTTAAACAAAAGTATGGCCATGAATCATATGTAACATTTTTCTTATCTTGAAGCCAAAGATCTTTATTTACATAGTTAATAACTGGTATCCTTCCTCTTGCTCTTTATTTATTTATTTATCTATTTTATAGTTAGAATAAAATATATTCGGGGGGCGGGGGGATAGCCAAGATGGACCATTTAATTAGTTTACTCTGATTTCTCCAGTATTATACAGCAGATGTATTGTCAGTGACAATATCTGATTGTCAAAATTAATCATATTGGTTTTCTTTACTTTTTGTTGTAGGAGCTAAATCCTTTGACTTTGTGATATCTTTTAATCTGATGTGGGTTGGACATAGTTACATGCGTGACACAATAATAAAAACTGAAGTCATTCGTTATATCCATAACACTATATATAATTACATATTCTTGTGTGAAACAGAATATTATCTATGTTGGCCACTTGTATACAGCAGCAGAGGAGGTCTCTTTTAGTCTGCATTGATCTGAACAGAGCAGTTGGTGAAAACTAGTGTGCAGGATGGCAGCAGGACAGCCAGTGAGCGACGCAAACTTGGAATGGGATCGTTAATATCTAGCGTCTTGTTCTCATCGTCGGTGTTATCCCCAGCTGCAGCTTCCTCACTGTCCTGCTCTTCTCCATCACCAGCACCACCCTCCCCCTCCACCACAGGTGGACACTGCCGAGGCTGGAAAATCACATCCAAGAACTCTAGCCGGCGGAGCCCACGGAGCATCCTGCAGCTCCGCACTATCTGCATCTCGCTGAGCGTGCAGGCCCACAGGCACAGACACTTCAGGTCCTTCAGACGGCTGGCACAGAGCAGGCCCGGCCCCACCTCCTTACCACCCAGACTCAGCTCCTCCAGTCCGAGCCATCCTGCCCCCAGACCGAGGGAGGCCATCTGTAACTGGTAGCCTTGCCGTCCAGTGATGCCTATTTCCAGAAACTTGAGCCTGGAAAGCCCTTCCACACCACAGGGGCCCTCCTTGGCAGCACAGCTCCTGAGCCCGTTAGCCGTCACACGAAAGGTGTCACGCAGTTCCAAACGATGAAGCCTCTGCCAGGATGTCAGACTCTGCAGATGCTGGTCCGTGAAAGAGGGCACGTTGTTAAGGACTATCCTCTCAATGCCAACCCCTGAGGGAGAGCCTGGCCTCTTTCCTTTCCGATCCCTTCTCTTCTGTTGAGCACCAACACTGGAAGAGGTTTCTGCTCTTTCTTGGGAAGGAGCAGGTGAAGTAGGAGTCTGGTTGAAAAATTCTCGAGGCAGCTCACAGCCACGCAGCTCCAGCACCTGCAAAGACGGAGGTAGGAGCTGGCAAGTGGGCAGGCCTCTCAGGTCCGCATGCAGAAGATAGAGCTTACTCAGGCGAGGGCACTTTGTGGACAAAGCTTTGAGCCAAGACTCAGTGAGGAAGGTGCCCCCTCGGGCAGAAAGCAGCAAACCACGCAAGCGGAGGCACCTGAGACCGCAACCCAGGTAGTGACGCAGCAGGAGCCAAAGTATGCGGGATGTCACCTAACACAAAATGGACGGTCCATGACGTGTGCGTTGCGGGTGAGGGATGGGAGGCAAGAGAGACACAGTTTCTGTCAACAATTGCACAGACACACACAACACATATGTTATAGCATTTACTTCAACCAAGGCTTATGGCGAGACAAGTTTATTTGTAGATCACATTTCATACAAAAAGGAATTTAAAGTGCTTCCCACAATACAATAAAAACACTGAAAAGGACATCAAATTAAGTTGTAAGAAACCATTTTAAAATAAAATCAAAAAAAAAAAAAAATAGAGAAATAAATAATAGATAGGTAAAAATGTGCAAGGTGGGTAATGATGAGTGATGAAGGGGTGTTTTTTTATTTAAGGATGGCAACATGCACACTTTGTTTTTGACTGGATGTGGATGTGGTTTTTGGTTTTCATATACGAGAGAGATGAGCACTGACAGTCAGCCTTTAATCTTTATCGCCAAAAAAACAGATAAAGTAATTGGTACATATTATTTTCACGTAACAGCAATTGTATGTGTTGTACGGCTATTTTTTCAGGTGACATAGATGTTTTATCGTGGATGAAATAAACACTACACTGCATGAAAAGACGAATTAAAAGAAAAAGGGGAAAGCCACATTGCCTCTAACACTCTTACCCCTTTCCATGAAGTCAGATCGACAAATCTCCACAGTCTTTGGTCTTTAACAAGGCGATTCCACCTCCTACACACTCTAAAAAACACCGGAAAATACAACAAATAACTTACTCATGTGACATGAGCCACAACAAAGGCAGAGCAGACACTGACTTTTGTTTCACAAGACGAATAACCGGTCACAAACACTGTCAGCAAAGTTGCGCTTCCCTTACCTTCCGGCTCTGACGAGCTCCCGTACGCTCAAATACGACAACACGTCTATTAAAATGTTTTCGGGACAGTAATCCAGATCACAGGCTTTAAATTCTTCCATTTTGTAAACAAAACTCTTTAAACCTTGGACACGGACTAGTATCCCGACGCACACAGGTTGCGCTCACATCAGCATTCCCCGGGAAACAGCAGCCCGTCGACTGTAGGACCTAGCGGGAAATTTGCCCATTAAATCAAATATTCCTCCTTATGCTCAACATAGCGTGTGTCGGATTGAAAAAAAAAAAACAGCCTTGCTCTCCGTAAACACCGGATAAATGCATGCGAGTAATTATGTGGTAGAGTTCATTTTAACACGTCCTGGAGAGGCGATATTGCCACCTAACGTCCGTTAGCTGAACAGTCCAGTGCGCCTGCGCGGTTGACCGGACAAGATGGCGACCAGCAATGGAGGAGGAATGGAAGTGGATGGGGCAGGCGAGTATTTCTCACTTATCTCGTCGTTTCTGCCTGATATGAACGTTAAACCTGGTAGCAGAGTGTCTCATGCGTTGTACATTCGCGTTGCGAGTGGCTGAAAGGGGTGAATGCGTGGTGTTAAAGGTGGTTGGCAGCGTGCTTGCTGACATAAGCGGGTTAACGTACGCGGCTGTGCTGTAAAGCTGTCAACACATTCATCACGTTGGGTGTTTGAGTCGGTTTTTGTGCTCTTCTTTTCTCACTGGAGTTTACAGCGGCAGTGTAAACCAGAAGTCTCTCAGCAGAGGCAGGTTTGGAGGAAAACCCCTCTGACTACTTGTAACAACAACCCAATCTAATATTAGGGCTGGTCGTGGACGTCCGCTGTGCATTTCTTCCTGCAGTGTGTCATTGAACAACTGTCTAATGTAGCAGCAGATTAAGGCTAAATCATGTTTTATTGTTAGTTTTAGTCTTACAGATAATAAGTTATAAGATATCAGCTTTGAACACATCACTGACTGCCCTACTGGGCATATTATCAAATATTTGTGGCTGTAATTTGATACTGGATGTCTTCTGCTAACAATATATCGGCCAGGATTTGTATTTAAACATAGCTGAATAACATAAACACATTTTTTTGATATAACAATACTCCATACCATATTATAATGCACCATATTATACTATATTATCTTAACATGTTACACTGACTTTGCATTGTATTCTATATTATACTTATATTACATCTCTATGGCAATACAGAACTAAGTAGCCTACCATTAGTTAATCATATCATATATTCATCTAGTGTACACTGTTAACACTAACTTATTAACTCTGCTGCTATTAACCACTCCATCACTGACACTTTAACAGCACCACTGTCACTTAACCTTGTAAATTTGTCTCTATATGCCCTTGGAAAGTTTATGGTTTCTATTTCGTATTCTACTCTTATTTTAGTTCTATATATATATATATATGTCCAATTATTTCTTTCCTTTACTTCCTATACGTATTTTTGTTCTTGTGCTGCTGCAACCATCCATTATATTGTTGTTGTTATTTTGGATTGGCTTCAAACACACGTCATCGAATCCCTACTTGTCATTTTATCAAACATTTGTGGTTGTAGTTTGCAACAATAATCTTTATTAATTTCAGTTATGTTTATTATTGATGAATCTGATCATTTCCCCCAATTAATTGATTAGTCATCTATGAGATATCAGTATCCCAGAACCCTGAGGTCACCTCCTCAGATTCCTTGTTTTGTTAGACCAATAGACCAAAATGCAAAGTTATTCAATTTACATATTACATTTGATATGAAAACAGGAAGTCTGGTTAATGTTTATGTCAAGCGTCTGATCAATTAATCACCTACTTGTTTGGGCACCATTGTAGTTGCTGTAGTGTTAAAGTCCGCCCTGTTTGTGTCTCTGTCTGACTGCAGCCAGCCCCAGTGTTATGGCCTCAGGGGTCACCGGGAGCGTTTCTGTGGCCTTACACCCTCTGGTTATCCTCAACATATCCGACCACTGGATACGCATTCGCTCACAAGAAGGACGGCCAATGCAGGGTATGTATGACATCGCTGTGCAAGAAAGGCAGCATGCAAGCAGTAACATAATGTACAGCTGGGTTGTTTATTAACTGCGTGCAACGAAACAGGTTATCATAGCAGATGTTGTTCATTGTGTTTTTTCTCCTGCTCAGTGATTGGAGCCCTGATCGGGAAGCAGGAGGGGAGAAACATTGAGGTCATGAACTCCTTTGAGTTGCTGTCTCACACCATAGATGACAGAGTGCACATTGACAAGGAGTACTACTACACCAAGGAGGAACAATGTAAGTGGTTTGTATGTGTGAAGTAAAAGAATACAGCTCTATTCATGCTTCTGCTTTAATTACGAATTTTTATGAAGTGCAGTGCAGCCAGCAATTCCCTTACACGACTGTGTTGGTGCAAGAATACAGAAAGAAAATTAACTTTCCTTCTCCGCCCTGCTTGGATTTCTGTGTAGTGACTTAATTATTGATACCGGCCAAACCAACATCTGTGAGATCAATTCCTAAAATGCATTTTAAGAGATTAGTTTTTTCCAGTATCCAATTTCTTGTTGCTGAAATAAATAAAATGCGTGATGTAAAGTGTCTAAGTCAGGACCCACCAAATCCTTTTAAAGAAACATCAGTGTCAGATTGCTTCACCGAGGGGTAGCAACATTAGATTCAGTTATTGATTCATAATTGTTTATTAGTCAAAGGTGGTTAATACACAATATCAGGTGCTTGCTGTAGTTTTTCTGTAATATTTCATTTTGTCTGTCAGTCAAACAGGTCTTCAAAGAAATGGAGTTCTTGGGTTGGTACACCACAGGCGGCCCCCCTGACCAATCAGATATCCATATTCATAAGCAGGTAGGCAAAAGTTAAAGGTGCTGTATGTACAGGAAATCTGAATGAAAGCAGAGGTTCCTTAACTTCTCTTAGATCCTCACTCACGGTGGCAAGTGACAACTCAAAGCAAGCCTGTCCTGCTGCAGCATCGACCTCTATTGATCAGATACATGAGCTATGACTTTACTTTGAAAGCCAGTAACAGAGCAGTAGTGTTAATATTGCAGAGATTCTGACTTGTTTGGTTACTGATTCATGTTCAACCAATATAGAAAGTGTGTTTTCTGAATTCCAGCACAGTGTCATTATAAGTAGATGATTTTTGTTGTTGTGTGTAGAGTAAAATCATCTTAGAGTTATTTCAGAATGTGTATGGTACATTTTCTCACTAGTATTTTCCTCTTCTCTGCCAGGTGTGTGAGATTATTGAGAGCCCTCTCTTCCTGAAGCTCAACCCAATGACCAAACACACAGATGTGAGTTCTTCTGCACTTTCATTCCAAGAATAAGAAAACGCCATGGTTCTGTATTTAGATACAGCCGCTTTAAACAAAGTGTCCTTTTCTTCCTCAGCTTCCTGTTAGTGTTTATGAATCTGTGATCGACATCATCAACGGCGAGGTATTCCTTATACATTTTGTATTGCCTAAATATCATTTCCTGCAGCAGTGATCCAGTTTTCTATAGAGAATTGTTTTATCAGATATGTATTTTTAAAATCTAGGCCACCATGTTGTTTGCTGAGCTGACGTACACTCTGGCCACAGAGGAAGCGGAGAGAATCGGTGTTGACCACGTGGCTCGAATGACAGCCACCGGCACAGGAGAAAACTCAACAGGTTAGAGAGGGTGTTGTTAATGTTCTTAACTTTTGATGGTTAAACACAGAGAGTGAGTTTACTTGCACTCCAATGTCCTGTTCACTGCAAAGCATTTGCATCTCATGTATTGTTTAAAGTTTCTTAAAAAAAAAAAAACATTGTTTATTTAACTTTGATCCATAAAAGCTGTTATCTCAGCACCTTTTTCAGACTTGTTAATGGCTATTCCAGCCTGCATTAGCGAAGATACTGGTGACGTTTCTTACAATCATATTTTAGTAGCAATGTTCTGACTACTTCTTACTGTATGTTTGTGAGTAGAACGTGAAGTGGCTCAGTATTCAAAATTAAAGACAGACTTGGTAGAGCAGCAGTGCATTAGTGCAACCTCTGGGCTGTAATGGTCTATCTTGTTTTCAACATGATTACTTATATAATCACCCACGCACAAATGAGTAATTTCTGTTAAGGATACAATTATAAATGAATGTCTTTCTGGAGGGGAAGTTTAGGGAAGTCTTATTCCTAAATGCATACTCAGTGATTATAAACAAATTATCCAGGCGTAACGCCCAGAATTAATTTTTATAAGAGAAAATATATCAATGTTTGAAATTGTGTAACAAGTGATGGGAAAACTTTAGATTAGAGGCGCCCTTATCCCTTGCACATTAGAATTACAGATGTATTGTGATTGCTGCCACTGATTAAATTCAAGATTAGTTGTAGAGATGTCTCACATGAAAGCAATTTAGTTCTTTACAGACTAAAGTAAAACAGTGGAAAATAAGCATATACATAAATAAATTCATATAAGCACTCATACAAACACAACACAAAAAATCAAATTACTAAAAAACAAAACAAAACGTCTTTAATTTATTCTTGAAAGAAGATGGTTGAGGTGCAAACAAAACAGCGGGCAAGCTGAATTCTTTATTTTCAGATTTTGAATGAACTCCAAATTTGGAGGAAGCAGCTGTCCTGTGACCTGACTAATATTAGACACTGTCATTAAAAATGAATTCTGCCTGAATGGATTTTAGCTCTAATATTCTCTCTGTCCTCTCTGCTAGTTGCCGAACACCTTATAGCCCAGCACAGTGCGATAAAAATGCTCCACAGCCGGGTGAAGATCATTCTAGAGTACGTCAAAGCCGTGGAATCAGGTGAGAGGACAACACAGTCTTTTTAATGAGGAGTCGCAGCAAAGAATGTGAAAATATGTCTGGAAAACAGCTGTTCTGAAATGAGATGTTTTACACCATTAAGGGAGGCCCCTCAAACACACCTCCATAATAACAAGCCTCTCACAGTTTGATACTGTCGTGACAGCATCATCTTACCTCACTGTTTTGATGGTTTAACTTGTTTTTCTCTCTTTCCTGTCTGTCTGCAGGAGAGGTGCCGTTTAACCACGAGATCCTTCGAGAAGCGAACGCTCTGTGCCACAGACTGCCGGTCCTCAGCACCACAAAATTCAAAACTGACTTCTATGATGTAAGCAAGCTTTGTGCACCACCACACACAGCATTTTATACACCTAATGCATGTTGGTGTTTTTATCAAAACATCAGTTTAAGGAAATCCCATGAAAAAGCTAAAACCAACAAATTGTTAGTTCATCTCTCAGCCTCAAGCCCATTCAGCCCTCCAGAAAACCAGATTACAAATCTATAGTTTCTTTTTATTGAGACTGATTTATAGTTTTTTGTACAATCCTATATTGAACAAAACCATAACAATCGACTGACAGGAGGAGATGAGAGTACAGTGATGTGTTTACAGTTATTGATAAAGATAGCGGGTACAATACCTGTTTCAAAGGACAGACTTTAGAGCCTGGTGTTAACACAAAGCACATACATATATTATTTATTTTACAAAAGAGCAAAAGCTACACATGGGCACTGGTGCTTTTGGCAAATGTCATTCAAACAGGAGTAGGTATTGCATTTGTCGGGGACTATTTTCAGCTGCGGATGAATACACTTTTTATGTGCTCGGACGAACGTGTAGATTGACTCTAGATAAACTACAGTGACCATGTTTATTTATAGTAATGAGGAACTTGTCACCCAGCACTACTGTGTGGTTCATTGAAGTGTCTTTAATAGTTTTTGGACTAACAGTTGAGCTCTGTAGCACGGATGTTAGGCTTTGGATACTCATTGTTGGTTTTGGTCTTTTCATATGATTTACTGTCAATAAGAAAAAATTAGAATATTGCCAGAAAGTCTTCAATGTTTAATTTAGCAGGAAACAGAAAGATAAACACTTCAGCTTGGTGTAAATTCTTTAATTATACATATTGAAAGATCTGAATCTGCACATCAGACCTAAAATGTGTTGTATTGCCGAGCGACTGCTTCCTATAACTGTGCCTCTGTTTTCCCCCTGCAGCAATGTAACGACGTGGGTCTCATGGCCTACCTAGGCACCATCACCAAGACCTGCAACAGTATGAACCAGTTCATCAACAAGTTCAACGTCCTGTACGACAGACAGGGCATCGGGCGGAGGATGAGAGGACTCTTCTTTTGAGCTGGCAGAGAGACAAACAAGCACTGCAGTTTCTTTTTTCTCTGTTTTTGTTCTTTTTGGTTTGTTTGTATTTTGGTCGGCTAAAACAAATTCTTAAACCACCAGTAGCTTTTCAAAGCAGTTTACCATTTTCAACCAAAAGTGTATCTAAAGGCACTTAATGACACCAATCAGTAAGAGATGTGTACAAAATGTGTACAAAACACTTTCTTGGGTATGCACAGAAATGAATCCACTGTACATGAACGTTGTATTATTTTACCCCGTTTGTTTTATTGTTTCATGTTTCTGTATGTAATAAATGATCTGCTGATTTTTTTCATGGGACTTTTACTCTTATTTCTTTATAAGCTTAAATAATAATAATAGTAATAATAGGCTAGACGTTGTAGTAACTATACACAACACACGCTCATTAAAGTGTCAGACCTGCACTTTGAAATGAGCCTGTGAAAGTCAGCTATGTGGAGCTGCAGGTTTAATGTTAGGAGTGTTTGCAGTTAGCTCGTCTTTTGAAGTCGTGTCCCTGCTGTTCGATTGCCTCTGGAGGTTCGAACAGACAGGCGTACGCAGCAGGGAGAGGGGGGCAGGGGGAGTCAAGGCTCCAGAGTCGGTGGTCTAACAGGAGTCAGCATCTTTATGGGTATTAAATGTACAGCGGAACTAGACATAATGACCCCCGGCCTGCAAGTTGGCACGTCTGCTTTACTAGTCTGCTTTTACCTGCCATGTGGCGCTGGGAGGAGCAAACATTTTCTTTCCTTTCTTTTTTTTCTTGCATCTTTTTAAAAGTGTATTCAAAGCCAAATTACAACTCATTCACCGATGAGAAACAGTTTTTTTTTCGGTTCTTTTATTATCTCATGTAGCATTACATGCTTGTGTTGACTGAAAACTTGCTGACAGTGATGGTAAATACATGAACATGTTTAATAAGGTTTAAACAAATACGGCAACATTTCGATGCCTTAGTACAGGTTGTATTCCATGACAGTACATTTGTCAAAATCCATCAAAATATGAAATTGTTCAACTCAGATGTTTTCAATCGAAGTCTGTTTCATTTAAAGTACAAACACCTTTCCTCCAACACATCCTGGAGGTTTTACTGACTGTCCTCTGCGGGCTCATCAGCAGAAGCAGCAGGCTGTGGGTACTGGAAGCGGGCCGGGTCGTACAGATCATCCCTGGGGTCGTAGGGCATTGGGTAGTAGTAAGGGTAAGGGAAGGGGGCTCCTTTCTTCTCGATGGGAGCGGGGGGAGCTGGCTCCTCTACTGGCTCCTCTACCTCTTCCACCTCCACGGGAGGAGGTGGCGGCGGGGGGACCACGACCTTCCCCTTCATGGGCCTGGGAGGGTGGTCGATCAGGCAGTCGGGGTCCCAGTAAGGGTCGCAGTCGTACTCCATGCCCTTGAAGACGCGGATGGGGGCCGGGAGAGACTTCTTGACGAGGACCGGTGGAGGTGCGGCGGACTTCTTCGGCGGAGGCGGAGGAGGCTGGGGCACTGCGACTGGGGCTGGAGGGGCCTTCTGGGGGGTGCAGTGGGGGTGGTAACGGGGGTCGCAGAGCACAGGCACGGAGCCGGTGGGGAGGTAGACGATGTGGGGTTTACAGAGGGGGTCCTTCTTGTTGCACAAGTAGAGCACGTCGGCCTGGGAGATTGACGGAGCAGGAGGAAGAGGAGGAAGAGGAGGAGGGGTTGCCTGGGGCTCTGCGGGCTTTGGGACCCCTTTCATTGGAGGTGGAGGAGGAGCGACTTTGCACTTCTTGTCTGTGGCTGGGTCGCACATGATCATCGGCACTCCCAGTTTGCTCTGGAAATAGGAGGCGTTGGGGCCGTAGGTGTGCTCCAGGTACCTCATCTGCTGGTAGAGCATCCGCAGCTTGTCGATCTCATAGAGCTGAGAGGAAGGGGGGGGGGGAATAACAGAAAAGTGTAAGAATATACATATTTTACATTTATGAATTTGGACAAGACTGAAATATGATTTGCAGCTACATTATAACCTCAGTTTTACTACTAATACTCAAGAAAATGGGGTGTGCACTGTTCTATGCAAAAACTTTCCGAGGCATTTGGCGGTTTATGGACCCAGTCGTCTGTTTGTATATGTTGACTTTTCCATCCAGAATCGCTGGATTAACACTGTGAATTCTTTTTTAGGATACATTTCTGCTTTTATAAGAAGTCATTCTACCAGATAAAGGCATCTGATTGTCACCGGAGTCTTCCAGAAGAAGAGAACATTTATGCAATCACAAAGAATCTTTACAGGTGATACAGATTCATAATACAGTGTCTTACCCCCTCAGTGTGTCCGATGCTGCTGTAGTAGCGGTAGTAAGCCTGGAAGTCTGGGTTTCCTCTGTACCACCGGGGGTCCACATTACGCTTCGGTCTGGAGTGAGTCAAGAAGTCGTTTGCTTTCTCTGAGTCAATGTTAACATCACTGACGGGGACCATCTCTGTTAAAAGAGGAGATAAAGCTCAGTCCCTCTAAAAATAAAGTGCTTCTACACAGTTATTTCGGTTCATGCTGACGTTGTTTAAGATACCTTCTTGCTTGATGGAGCTTAACAAAGATTTGGCCTCCAGCAGGCCTGGAAGAGGAGACAAATAATTTGATGGAGGTTGATTAACATGTTTTTGACACATTTTTGTTGAAGCAGTTGTACAATAAAGAATCAGAGCTGACCTGGGAGCAGACAGCAGAGTGCCCCCGCCAACCATAATGAGGAAATCATCTTGAATTCCTGCAAAGTGTTTCATGGCAAAAACAGATTTGTATCATTCAGGAAAAAAAGACAGAAAACCATTGCTATTTGATTACTAAAGCAACAAAAGCAGTTTGCAATCTTTTTAAAACTCATTTCAGAATATTTATACAGAAAAATACATTTTAAAGGATATGAAAGTAGCTTCTTGGTCCTTTTCTCACTGAAATTGAGGATTTTTTCTCCAGAATTTAAATGCATAATAGATTAGGAAAGAAATACTTAAGATGAATGTTTCACAGCATCACAAGAAAAAAACGTATCTTGAAGCACCTATCACTGGCTCTAAATACACACTAATCAGTATGAAATAAGACACAAAGCAGCTACAGGGGATAAAGTTCAACAGTTTTACCGAATTAAATGCAGTTTTTCGTTAAGTTAAGCAGCACTGTCAACGCCTGATGACCACGTTTCACTCACCTGGCTCAGGAAGCTGTCTTCACTGTGCTAACAGGGCTGAGTGGGTTAAATACAGATCCGTGGGTCAGACCCCCTGAAACATTATCTCCTGCCCAATAGGACTCCACCAACTCTCAGACCAAAATCTTGTCTCCGCCTCTCTTTTAATACGGTTTAATATGGGGCCTCTGGCGCCAATTAAGAATAAAAAGCCCCTGCACTTCTAGCAGCAAAGCCATAAAGAGAACAGACTTCAAATGGAAACTCCCCATTAAGTCTGGAAGGAAAGCATCACCTGCTGGGACAACTGCAACTGTGAGAAAAATGCTGCCTAACACAGTATCTCAGCCAAAAAACAGTTACAAATCATAGAAGACAACCTGCGCGGCCTTCAATGTACATTTAAAAATAAGTTGTTAGACATTTCTAAAATAGTGTCAGCTCCAAAAGGGGCTTGTTTTTACAGAGAGAACACCTGCTTTTCTAACAGTTGTGTGACTGGAAGCAACACAGGTTTCTTTTTCTGTCTTGGCATGTTCACTATTACATTTGAAACACTTAAAATCAGACTACAGCTGCATTCTTATAGGACAGTCATACTAATATATGTATGTATGTATAACTAAAACACTTAACTAACCAATCAAAAATGGTAGTAACTTATCAGTTAAGTGTCTGAAAATATATCATCCAATAATCAGTCATTTGTCAAACAAATATAACCAAGTTCCAGGATGTTAATTGTGAAGATTTCTAGCTTTTCTGTGTCGTATGTGATAGTAAACTGAATGTCTTTGGGTTTTAGACAAAACAAGCCACTTGAAGCTGAAAAACTGCACATTTTAAAAACTAATCTCCAGATGAAATGGAAAATAATTGCAGCCCTAAATGACAACCATTAATATTTGAAGACATAGCCTTGAGCTTTTAGGAAGTTGTGAAGGACATTTTCCACCGTTTTATAGACCACACGATAATGAAAATAATAGTTAGTTGCGACCCTGTATGTTAGTATGTTTTACGAGCACGACGTGCTACTGAAAGCGGCAATTATGTCAACAAGGCTGCTCCAGTAACAAACCAGGTGTTCAGGGGTGATTATGGCACACTTTAACTTTATTCATCCCATTTCATGTGCACACTGGAGTCCAAATGAACCACGTACAGCACAGTATCGAACCAGGAATTTATTATAACTATCCGTCACAATACAAGGCTCAGTGTTAAATTATTTTGCCTGACTTGCATTACAGCGTATATAAAATGTACAGAAATGCTCCGTGTCAAAGAAACTAGAAGCTTTAAGCTCCAGACTGCAGATGCTACACAATCCCAAGATCTGACATACATATTTACAAGCAATTTACTGGTGAACATGAATATAAAAAGCTATGAATCTCCAACACCAGGAACTCTTGCACAACAGTCATGCCTAAAAAATGTCCACGTTCTGCTTGACTTGTGTTACAAAATGCTGGATGAGGGAAAAATGAAGGGCCCCAGTATAAGTCTGTAGAAAGCCCACAACAAAGAGTTTTCCCCTCCGATGGGCTGAAACACAGCGTGCATGATAAAGGCGTCCCACGGTCTTCAGACGAAGGTGATGCGGCTGCGGGCCTGGTTGACCTGCCACACGTTCAGCTCCTCGTACTCCTCCAAGGCCTCCTGGAACTGGGCGGGGGTGAAGCCACGAGAGACGCAACGCTGCTCTGCTTCGGCCATGCGAACCACGCCGCCGGCTCCACCGCGGCCCGCCACGCCCTCTGTGGAGAGCTCACGCACCAGAGAGAAGATGACGTCGGACGGGCGCTGAGTCCTGGACAGAAACAATTCAGACCATTAGACGTCAGAAGAACACTCGTTTGGCTTTTGTTGCATTGATGTTGAGTGGATGGTAAAATTAGGAAGTGTGAGTATTCTTTTAAGGGAATAGTTTTGGGAAATACACTTTCAATTCCTTGCTGAAAGTTAGATAAGACCCTTTGGTTTATGTACAAATGAAACAAGATACAGCATGTTAGTGAACTTCTGAGGTTTCGGTAGGTGGATTTTGTTGCCAATTTCAGTCTTATGGTCACCATCTCCTGCCTCCAAATTCATTGACAACATAATACATTTGTATAACTACTGAAATAGGAGATGTTAACAGTATTTCTCTAACAGATGCCGTTTTAAATGTAGAGTGGTGGCTCCTCTCTCTCCCATTGTTGTAAAAAGTCTACTGGAAATGTTAAAGCAACGTGAACACATCACTGCCTCAGTGAACATGCTGCCGTGTGAACACAGCTCCATAAAAACCCAGAGAAGTTTTACAGCTTCCTCTAAGATCTGCAGCTACTCTTACAGGCATACGTGAAACTCATAAAAAGTGGATTCTGGGTCCGCCGACATCCGGTCACTCGCGTTTCTTGTAGTTTGAGCTCAACAAATATCATTAAGATACGTCTGAGGTTTCGAGTGTTAACACGGACCTTGTGGTGCTGGACTTGTCAGCTTGTAGCGAATCCTTCGACATCTCCATCAGTCTCATTGCCTCGTTCACGTCTTCCTTCTCCACAGTCTCCATCATGCGGAGGCGAGCCTGCAGAAAGGCAACAAGAGGAAAGAGTGGAGATTGTGATGGAAATGTAGGAAATGTGTATCATAGTGAAGATTTAGTCTGACAACAGATCTGTGTTGTTTTCGAAGGCTGCGCTGTGCCGGCACTGTCAGACCGAGACAAGTGCAATGCCCTCTGGGATGGCCGGCAATTGCCCAAGTCTCCGCCTCTCAACACCAGCTAGTCTCTCTACATGCTGAACATCACAACACCAAACACAAACGCTTAAGGAGAATAAGTCTGTATGTAGAACATACTGATGACTGTTCTGGCCATGGTCAGTTTTGCATGGGTTTGCACAGCTGCTCCTAACGCACACAGGCTGACTGCCCACCCTGCAAAGCTGGCCAGGATCAGACAGACCTGTTTTTCCTGCAGCTCACTCACATGATTATCTAGATATAACAGCAGTTGATGTGGAAGTGTGGTGCGAATAAATACATTCTTGATGATCCTCAGCCCAAACAACGCAAACAGTTACTTTCACACAGGGATGGTTGCAGCAGGCCCCCTTGTGGACGTCTGTGTGCAGCACAGTGCTTTCGTGTCTGCCTGAAGTGCTGGTTTTGCAGTAGGTGGATGACTGCTACCTGCACAAACAGCACTTTTGACAGCCAGAGGCCGAGACGACACCAGACCGTAAATACACACATTTCAGGAAAGACTTTTTAGAAAGACAAGTACAAAATACATAAATTACAAATACACATTTGTCCATGTGATTTGCAATTGCTGAGTCAGGATGATCTCTAATGTTTTATCAGACCAGGGATCTTTCGCCCAGTTTGGGAAAGAAGTGCTCACACTGCAGTAGGCCAGGTTATCATCACTACCTGCACTGTAAGCACTTTATCGCACTCTGGACCACTGATGACACAAGGATGAGCATGTTTTAACTAAATTAAAAAATTCACAATAAGTTCAACAAAATATTAAATCCATCAACAGTTTGGCACTTTTTAAATGTAATGGTACATAAAGAAACGTCAGCAATGTTTCTGAAGATATTCAAATTTTGAACACACTTATAAAAAGAAAAAAGGCAAAAAAAAAAAGTCAAGTCAGTCAAGTTTTTGTTATGTCTGACAAAATAATTATAGACCTGCTGCAGTTTCAATTATTGCACGTGGCCTGTGAAAGTTTCCTGCCACCCACAGCTCACTGGAGTTGAGGTGTAGTGCTCACCAGGGCAGTGGACAGGCGGAGGATGGAGAGGAGGGTACGGGCAGAGGTGAAGGTGGTGTCTTTGCTGACCCGGGCCTCTTTCCTCATCTCCACGTAAGCAGCGGTGATGTAATCAGCCAGTAACTCGGGCACCACAGGCTGCCTCTTCTTACACACAGCAATGTAACGCCTGAGGAGAATTAAACTTTTTAGATTTTTGTGAAGACAAGTGCGAAGCGATAGTTTGTAGGTTCGACATGTTAAACCTCACCACTCTACCAAATCCCTTAATGACCTCCCCTGTGAAGGCTAACGATGTGTTAAAAATATATATAAATATAGCAGTGAATTTGTAGTAAACATTTTCATCACCTCATCAGCTTCATGTCGATGGGGGTGAAGTGAGTGGGCGGCTGGCGGCAGTGCTGGTGGACGTAGGTGATGTGCTGGGCTAGACGCAGGTCAGCATCGGCGTCCGGCTTGTCCTGGATCAGCCAGAGCAGGTCGAAACGGGAGAGCAGAGCAGCCGGCAGCTGAATGTTCTGCTCAATGCTCTTCCGGGGGTTGTAGCGACCATAGGCAGGGTTGGCTGCTGCGAGAATAGAGCAACGGGCGTTGAGGGAGGTCATGATGCCGGCCTGGAGGGGAGAAAAAGAAACACATCAGTGGAGACGTGACACGGGCTAATTATGCCACAATTAACGCCAATATCTGCATGTGCAGTTCTCCTTACCTTAGCGATGGAGATTGTCTGCTGCTCCATCACCTCGTGGATGGCTGTGCGGTCAGCGTCAGCCATCTTGTCAAACTCATCAATACAGCAGATGCCCTGGTCAGCCAGCACCAGGGCTCCACCTTCCAGGGTCATTTCTCCGGTCAGGGGGTCACGCATCACTGCTGCAGTCAGACCGACACCGGACGAACCGCGACCTGTTGTGTACTGGCCTGAAGACCACAGATGGGACAGGAGAAAGTGATCAAATGATGCATTTTGTTTAGGAATTACTTTATTACAATACAGAATATTATCTAACTAAGCCATTCAGATACTGGTATATGGTTGTCAAAGTGGAAACTATAGTTTTCTAATCATGTCCAACATTTGCATAAATAAATAAAAAAGAAACAGGCACACCTTTACTCTTCTCTAGTCAGACCTGCACATCAGAAGTTAATATGTAAGCCATAATGGAAAGAAAATGCCTAACTGGATAAAATATTAAACCAGAAACAGGACTGTACTCACTTCGAGGAGCCAGACGGTCAATGTAGGACAGCAGCTGGGACTTGGCGACTCCCGGGTCTCCCATCAGGCAGATGTTTATGTTGCCTTTCAGGAGAAAAGCCAAAACAGGAAGAGTGTTGCAGTTTCACAAGATTTCACAAAAAGGCAAATGCTTTGTTTTTCAGAAATGATCCACACATATTGATATAGGATACAGGGTTAGCCACAGAATAAATGATGTGATCATCCTAACCTTATTATAATATTTATTCAAGAAATCAAGCTTTTAAAGATAATTTACTGTTGATGGATTTTGGCAAAACTTTTATAATCTCTTTTATACTGTTAGATATGAGAACATTGTCATATGACATGATTAAATGGAGGGATAATTATTTCCCAGCCTTATTAGGAAACAAGGTATATTCCAGGGGATGCAAACACCATTACCTGTTTGTATTGGTGGGTTATGATTTGTTACTGGGACAACCTTTATTTTCCTTCAAAATAATCAACTAATTGATTGTTTAGTGTTTAAGAGATTAAGGGGTTCAAAGCAGTGCTCACCTCTGATTTTCATGCCTTTAGGCGCCTGTTCTACTCCTCCAACCAGCAGCAGGAGCAGAGCCTTCTTTACATCTTCATGTCCATAGATCTCTGGTGCTATTGAGCCGGCTAGTTTCTCATAAAAGCCTTCGTCTGTAACAGATAATACAATAATATCAGCTGCTGTAAGCGCCAGATTTTGGCATTTATACTCGCTAATAAAGTCTCCTTTTGTTGAAGTCCAGCCATCACTCTCTCACACACACACACACACACACACACACACACACACACACACACACACACACACCTGTGATGCTGCGCAGCTCCTCATCAGTCAAGTCATCACTGCCGAGCTCATCGTCCTCTGTCTTGTTCATGAGTGTGATGCAATGGGCCTCAAGGTACGTTTCTGACAGAAGACCCTGAAATAACCAAAACCAAACCCGGACAGAGATATATTTTAGGACTGTGGACCGCTGATGTGCAGCAAACAACAAACCACACATCTTACACACCAACACTGAATTGAGTTCCTGCTATATTTGTTAAAACATAAATACCTGAACAGCCTGGTTGAAGCCTGTGCGCAGGAGCGGGAGGAAGACTCCGGTCATGGCTACATGGTCACCTGGCTGGGCAAGACGCGTGTTTTCTCCGCGGGCGTACACAGACATGCTACGTGGAATATTACCCACTGGCACTTGGTCACTCTGTCGGACAACAGAAGAAACTCATGACAATATGTAAGACAGTTTATGACAACAGTGAGTTAGAATTTCCATGTACAAAGTTCCTTACCTGTTCCTGAATACGCAGCTCCTGGAACTTGACGAATTTGGAGCCTCTGGTCTGCAGGTAGAGCCGACCTCCCGATTTGTTGGTGACACACTCTTGGCTGGGACACATGATGAGGGGCATGAAGGAGGGAGACTGGATCTGAGGGACAAAAAATACTTTGAGGGATACCTGATAAATGTATATTGTCACTGAATGCAAATGATTACAAATCTAAAATCAGTCTTACTGGTTGATAGGTTTCAGCACCACACTGGTCACACGTGTACGTAGCGACAGCCATCATTGGTTTGACCTCAGTGGCACGGGTCACTATTCCTCGAACAGTCACCAGATGCCCGATGCTCTCCGCTCGGACATCACGCACCACTTTGGGTTTAGAAGTAGTGGGGGGCTTGAAGTACAGCTCGCTGTGGATGGAAGATAACACTCATGAGAACAGTATTTAAAACGTAAATACACATGCAAAATTTACTAAGAACCATTTATATGACTTAAGACTTTAAGATCGAAAAACTTAACTAAAATGTTAATAAAAACCAGACCCAACTTACAATCTCCTCATGAGTTCAGGTGGGTATTGGTTACGAGGGTCTCGAGTGTCTGCGGGGTCGCGACCCCTCTGTTCCATCATCAGCCGGTGTTCAATGTACACGTCCAAAGAATCCTTGGCCACAATCTGGACATAAAAGTATTTTCATTTTAATTAACAGGTATGTAATAGATGCAATAGTGCTAGAGGTGAACCACATGCCATAATTTGAAAACTAAGGGAAATACAGTATAATAAGGAAGTCCGTATCACAGTATCTTTATTACAGCTGATACTGCATTTTGATTATAATAACTTTGTTCAAAAAAAACAGCAAAAGAACAACTGTGCAAATATTCGTACATCTCTCTCTTTGTACTCTGGCAGCAGCTCGTGGATGGCGTCAGCGAACAGGCCCGTGTAGCGCTTTGCATTCTCACAGATGCTCTCAACCAGCTCGGGGTCTTCTTCAGCCACATCGTCCAGCTCCACAAAGACAGACACCTGCTCCCTGTGGGCCAACGCCACCTGTACACACAGACAAGTAATTACACAAGCCACTTAATTACATAACCTTGTCTGCACGACAAGGACACGTCTATACTTTCACAAACTCTTGTATCTGGATGCACCGTCACTGCTGCCAGCTTATAATGTGGTAACACAGTACACCAGCCCACACATTTTACTTACAGTGCGGGCATTTTATATATTGTATTATGTAATTATATTTTTAAAACAAACAAACAAAAAAAAACAGGCAATATTTAGCTTAACAGTTGCACTAGATTTAACAGATATAACAAGTATTAGACCAGTACTGTGAACCTACAATCTTCCAGTTGTTACTTTTTAAAATGATTTGCAGGGCATGTATGTCTTCATTAGATAGCGATAGTGAAAAGATGAAAAACTGAGGAGCATCAAAAGTTCCCTGGCCAGACCTTAGTGGTTCTGGTAGTCCAAATAGCCTCTTAACCCTTAAGCCACCCCAAGTTGTCACTTTATACAAAAAAAAAAAAAAAAAAAGTATTATTTGTTCAAAAACATGCAAGGAACCACTTGATGTGTTTCAACCTCAAAACCTGAAGGCTTTTGGTTTAGCAACAACTAACTGAAAATGCTGCCCAAGAGGACAAAAAGTGGCTAAAATTGTCATCAAAGGGGACAAAAGATAATTGGTTGATTTTCTTATTCTACTGTTGATCAGCACTTATTTTTCTATATAATTTATTCAGTTTTGTGATATGTGAACTCCAAGTCAACAACATTCCAAGTCAAGGCCATTATTATTATTATTATTATTATTATTATTATTATTTGTTTACTATACTTACAAGCTGTGCTCCATATTTGAACACCTTCTTCCCATTGTCGTCCTCTGAGTAAAACTCCTGCAGGAACCTTTTGCATTTGTCTGCAAAACAAACAAAAACACCTTCAGCACTATTTCACAGCAGAAAAAACACACAGGCCACATCCAGCAGACACTAGGTGGAGATTCTTTTGTAACCTCTACACACACACACACAAAGAAATCATTGTTTACATTTTCATTTAAGTATTAAAAAGCTGCTTTGTAAGTTGAACAGCTGTTGAAAAAAAGAAAAAGAAAACACCACCAGTGGGCCTAGAGACTGGGAGCTAATTTGTTGTCCTGCGACGACCCCCTTTGTTGAGTAACATGGCATCCTGTAATCTCGATGAGTCACTATTGCCTACAGTAGAGCACAAACTGCCCCTGGTGTACTACACGAAGCGAAATCCGCTCGGGTGTATCTACGATCACAGTTTTGGGGACAAATAACAGGCGGTACGCAGCACATCGCTTCGAGGTAAGAATGTAAATACAACAACAGGCGCGCTCAGTTCAGTGTCCATTTTTTTTTTTTTTTTTTTTAGAGAAAATATCCCTCACTTCTCTAAAGAACCACAACTACTAACAATATCTACTTCCACGTTACAAGAAACGAAACTAATCCCAGCGCGATGGTTGAAACGCTGCACTTACTTTGACGCGGCGGCAGAAAAACTGCGGCGGTGCTTTATTTTTCCTCTGTTTGAGGATGTTATTGTAAACAAAGCAGCACATGGCTTTTTGTGCCTCGTCACTCTCGTATCCCTCCGCGACCCCTCCGCTCTCGGGAGGAAAAAAAAAAAAAGAAAAAAGTAGTCCTGGCTGTTGTTTTCAAAGCGCGGACAGCCATCTTCTAACGTTAGCTCGGGTTAGCCGGGCTGTATCGATCAGACTCAGCTCCATCGATATTATCAGACACTCTTTAAATAAATCACGAAGCGGCGAGAGGTCGCCGACTGGACGCTTAACGGTGACGGTTTGTTGACGGTTGATACGCGCCGAAGTAAAACTCCCGAACAGTTGGTGCGATGCAGCTGAAATCACAGACGGAAGATGTCTCCGGTTGTTGTCAAGTTTCGGTATCAAGTCAAAGGCTTAATGAGAGAGTCCGAATAAACAGTTTCAGAGACATTTTAGTGAATTAAGCGACTGAAATTGAACGCGAACGTGCTGACGGTTAGCGTCACCAGTTGGAACGTACGTGTGGAATGTTTGGATTCGTTCTAAGTGTCAGCGGTTGGTCCACGACGTTATTTTAACGTTTCAACGGGTTTTTAACATTGTGTAACATCGAAATAAAGAGTGAAATAAAAATAAATAAACCCACATAAACCTTTCGACGCGACCTTTAGCGAGGCAAAGCGCCACCAATCGACTCACTAACTGGAATTTTTCTTTAAAAAATTTAAACAGTCAGTAACGTTACATGTAAACGCGGAATGGTTCGTTAACGTGTTTTAACTGACAGCCAGTCAGCTTCAGTCACGTCGGTCGGTTGGCGGTCAGTATCGTCGCTTCAGGACGCTTAAAACAAGTGTTTACACCAGATCTCCGTGAGTTTATGGCGTGCTGAATACAACTGTTTGACTGTATTTGTTTAAAAACATTTAACTTTAGCTACTTGTGTTGTTGCGCCGTTTCATTTTATCACACAAGTCAGCGTTAACACGTGGATAATGGTGTCTAAGAATAACATAACATAACATCTGTCATGGCGCTACAGCATGTCTAATATCGGCTCTAATAACGTTAAAAACTTGTTGAACTTGCCACTGAAGGACGCCTCAAACTGCTTTATCACCGGGTCGTGTTTTGTGCATTGAAATGGTAACGTTACACAGTAAAAGAACAATAAGAGCATGTGATGCTGACTTGATATATCATTACTAAGTGAGTTAATGATGGAGGTAAAGCTGATTTTGTAAGTGTAGCTTATAGTTGGACATGTGCTTGCACAAGTGGCGCCTGCTCCTTTGTTTAAGCGAATCCATCCGGGTCACAAGCCCACAGAGACCAGGCTCAACCAGCTCAGTGCTAACAAAGTTCACCAACACGCAGAAAAGTTCGTGCAATTTCCAAAGTGCACATCAGCCCCCCATGTCCCCGTTTTACTGAACTACACAACAAACAACACGCACCACTTACAGGGTCGTGGTCTAAGTAAAGTTAATGTTAGAGGGGAAACGAGGAGGTAACATATCAGATGATGAGATCACTAAATTGGGCTGCACAAACACATTTAATTAAAACAGTTTGCGTAAGCTCATATACCCAATGCACGGCGTGATGTTTATTCACTAACTTGCGTTTCCAAAGAGCCATTTTGAGACGGATAAAAGTGTAGTCCTTTAGGCCAACCTGTTGCTGCCACGCCGTTATTGTGAACCCATTACCTTTCTCCGCTTGATAATCCTTACGAGCCATGGCTGCAGACGTCGACCCTCAGGTGAGATCAAACTCCTCGAGTACCGGCAGGACCACAAGTGCAGTTTAGCTTTCACGGTTTTTGTTTTTCTTTTTTTAGTTACTTCACTATCACCGGAGACCAGTATTCATTCACTCGCAGCTCGCGGTTCTCCCCGGTCGCGGCGGCGCAAGAAGTGGCGCGAGTCTGACGTCCGCCGCAGCCAATCGCGTGGCTTGTTTCGGCCGGGAGGGGCGGGCCTTCGCGGTGGCGCGAAAGCTGCGGGCTGCCGCGTGTCACGTGACTCGGCACACTTCCGCCCTGTGAGTCAGGAATGGCGCGAAAGGCGATGATTGGATTTCATACAACTGAATGAGCCCAGAGTGAATACAGACACACTGCCCCCCCCCAGTGTTATAGAATAGTGGTCATGTCGGTTGGTTCCTCACAAATAAGACAAAGGTGGTGTCCTTTAAACTTGTACAGATTGTATCCTGCAAAACGTTTCACTAAAATAAGAAAAAAATAATAAAACCTTATTTTAGTTTAGTGATTATTAGTATGCTCTTCTGCACCACCTTAAACTGTGCCTCACCTTGTTTTTTGCATTGTTACAAGGTGGCAAGACAGTATTTACAAGTTCATTACTGACAATGTAATGTCATACATTGTCACTCATTATCTCAAGTTTCATATTTGTGAATTCACCAACAAAAAACCTTTTTTCTATAATGAATAGGAGCAGTGCTTGAAAACCTTTCTAATAAAATGTAAAAGACTAAGTGAGTGTATAACTTTTAATGTTTCTTGTTTGTTAATAGTTATAAACTTATGTTTAAAGTTTTCATTATTAGTATTTTGTTTACTTAAGCATTTTTTAAATTTCTTTACCCTGCAATTTACAAACACATTGTTTCACAATTCTGTGCTTCATTTAATCAAAAACAATTATTGAAAATAAAATAAATAAAGACACTGGGAGTATAAACTGTACTGATTAACTTTCTATCCATGTTAATTACTATCTTCCAGTATGTGCATTCTGTGAATGGCATTAAGTTGGTGTTTTTAAATTATTTAAGAATTTGTGTATCAAATTAAATGTCATGCTCACTCAAACACATTTATTAAAGAAACACTTTCACTGTTACTTTGTTCAACTAAGCATGTTTTAATACACATTAAAGTGTTCAAAATAACAGTGCAAGATAATGTTAAACTGAATTCATAATGTGGACCACAGAAAGAGAGACGGGTCTAACTGAACTTAAACACATTTCTTGTGAACATTTGGTATATTTCACGTACAAAAACATAAACATTACTTATAGTGAATAGCAACAACTTTTGTCCCCAGACTTCATAATCATTATTTTGCCTTTCTCATCCCCTCCAACAAAATTAATGACTGAAATAGATCTGATGGGTGAACTCAGTAACGGGTCATTTAGAACAACATTTCCCAGAACTCCTCTGGAGGATCTCTTGTCCCGCCATTTGATGGATCTCTCCCCTCTCCAAGTGATCAACTCTTTGACAAGCAGCTTCAGGAGTTCATAAGGAGCTGATCACTTGAATCAGCTGTGCTGGAGCAGAGAGAGATCCAACACATGGCGGGACAAAAGGTCCTCCAGGAGAGGTCTGGTAAACGCTGATTTAGAAGAACAGATGGGCCAATGCCAATAAAAACAGTAGTGATGAAGAGATGAAGAGAACTGTTGTTCCCAGGGCGGTCTAGATATCCGTGCCCTCACTCAAAGAGCTCGTCAAGGACACTGGCTGAGGTGTGACGTGTGGAGGGCTGCAGAGCAAAAACAGGATGAAACAAGTTGGCGCTTGCCAGGAATGGAGCTTTATTTACTTATAAAATAAATGGTTTATTGTCAGGCAAAGAAAATCTGTACAAACTAGAGGCACTGTATTATATGTGATGTAAATGAGTGTTATTTGTTGTAAAATGTTACGACCAACATGTTTTACCAGTGTATATGTAGATCCATGTTCAGAGTCACTTTCATAATCCTCAATTTCTTCTCTTTCTGCATTGTCGTCCTCAATCAGAGATAGCCTGGAGACAAATCACAGTACACTCCAATGTAATTACTCTTACCTGATAACAGCTATCATTAAATAAGACAAATATCCAGAGTTTCTTGATGTTAAACGTATGTTGTGAAACAGTTTGTATTCTCCTCTAGGATCAGTCTTACAAGGTGAGGTGGGAGTTCAGGGCTTGCTGATCCAAAGTGGGGCTGGTCAGGCTGGAGGAGAGCTGGCGCCGTTTGGTGGGCTTCACCTTTCGCATCTGGTACCTGGTGAACAGCAGCAGGTGAATTTTGGCAACCATGAAGTCTTTGTCTCATGCTAGAACAAATTCCTGCTGGCTGGTAAAATGGTCAAAGCACCTGGTGGACCCACCTACCTACTGTATCTGCATCGGAGGAAAACTAACTGTATATAACTTTATGTCAACAACAGAAAAAATGCTGTCCAAAGGACCTTCACTAAAGTCACAGATGTTTCTGCAGCTGCAACATCTGCCCAGAGGAATACGCTTTTTTCCTCGACTGACCACAGTGGCGGGTTTATTCCAAAACTGACAGTATCACTGAACAAACTGTTCATTTAGAGCAGAACAGACGATGGCTGACTTTTGGCTGGTAGACAGACAGAAAGTAACTGGCCTTTGGCAATTTCCAGCATTTGGCAGGTGCCTGGCAGTACCTCTGAAATGGAGATGGTAGATACTGCAAATGTGTTGATGATAAAAACTCAACTTACCCCGAGGAGAACTCATCCTCAGACTCCAGCTCAGCTATGCCGCTGCCGATATCAGACTCTGTGGCTCTGGGTTTCCAGGAGAACGGCTGCTTGGCTGGCTGTCTCTGGACAGTGGAGGTGAGGGCTGGGGTGTCCAGGCTGCTGTGGATACTGCTGCTGTCCAACCAGGTTCCTCTGGCTGTGCTGGACACTGAACCTGGAGGAGACAGAAGTCAACTACAGATGGTTATTAACTATGACACACTACAGAGAAGAATATAATATATAATCTAATAATATTAACACAGGGGGAGGTCCAAGTGATAAATCAAGTCATTTGTCACTCAAAAATACCAAACATCTTCTGATTTTCAGCCTTTGAAATGTGAGGATTTGCAGTTTTTCCTTTGTTCTCTTCATTGAAAATTGAACATCTTCAAATTTGGACTGTTGGTCAAACATAACAGGGAATTTGAAGATGTTAAGTTGGGGTTTGGGGGAACTTGTGATGGGCATTTTACACTATATTCCCTTCACAAAATTACTGTTAACTCCAACAACACTTTTCCTTTGCAGACCCTCATCTGACCCAACTGGAAATCAAAAAAATCAAAGACAGAATTTTCCGACAGTTCCCAAATCTTTCATGTAACACCTTTTAAGTATTTCTGTTAACATGTTGACATGTGCTGGATATCGATCTCACCCCGAGCAGTGGTCCTCTTGCGTTTAGCTACAGGGGTATCATGTGAGGACACAGCATCACCTCCCTCCTCCTGCTCTCTGCGTTTAGAGGAGGAGCGGACCTCCAGGGAACGCTGATACAGTCTGACTGACGGCCAGGAGGGGGCAGCACTGGGACACTCTGATTTCAGGAAGGCAGCCCTGGGAGGGGGCGAGCGACAGAGAGATGAGGACAAAGACCGAGAAACCTTTGTTAATATTTAGAGGTTCAGTATTTTCAGGTTTCTGTAAATCATGATGAATTAAATTTAATCCAATAATGATTAATAATGAATCTGAAACACCGGCACTGGATTCAGGTTATGCTTATATTGTTACGGTAGTATTAAGGTACTGAGATTCAGTGAAAGAGTCTAAAAGCACAAGGTCATATTTTAATTAAACGTGGATGTGGATGAGTTTGTGAGTTTTGGTTTCTCACAGCTGGGCGCGGTCCTTTTGCAGCAGCTTAAAACTAAACTCGCTGAGGATCTCCAAAAAGGCCAAATTCGGGAGCTGGTCTTCTCCCTCCTGTGGGTCCCGAAATGCGAAACGTATACCATCCCTAAGAGCAAACAACACACAACAGCTCTAACAGAAAAAACTGATTTAAAACAGCTATAGTGTAAAAAATACTTAAAACGAATGTTTAATTTACACCCTTCAAGTGTAACGATTCATTATAAATTCTGTGTTGATTATCAGGAGGAGGAAAAGTATCTTTCTTTTACACTGACTGAGCTATGGCAGCCCCAAAGGAACAAAAAAACATCCCTGACAGCTGTCAGAAAAGTAACATAATAACACCAAAATTGAATAAACTGAGTGATAACCTGACAGGGCTGGTCCATATGTCTTGTCAGGGACACGTGTGTCACTTACATGTGCAGGGCCACCAGTGGTTTGCGGACACGATGAAGATCGATGCCAAAGCTCATGGCAAGCCTCTTGGCCAAGTCTCTAATCTCAATGAGATCCCGCCTGCTGTGGTCCTCCGTAAGCATCTCTGCGAACAGCTGAACACATACAGACATGACTTCACACAAACATGTTATGCAAAAGAAAATGCCATTCAACGGTTCTATAGATATGGACAGACTGCTCCACCTGGTTGCTGAGGTTAAAAAATACTTCTAAGCAATTAATGTGCTTGTTTTAACGGACTTGGTGAAGAGAGGTTTGCCCCATGAAACACTGAATTGACTTAACAATCACAGAAAATTAATATATGTTTCTGAAACTTAGAGGTTTAATATAATTGTCTGTGATTGGCCATCTGTCAGGCACAATCCAGATGTTATTCATATAGTAAATAGATAATAAATACATGAATTCCCATTTACAAACAACTGAGGATGCACATGTACCTCTGGGGCAGATTGGGGCATAGTAACACACTGTTACTATGTAATGACACACTTATAAGTGGACATTTTTCAGCATATAGAAATAAAGCAACATGATCTCTAAACAGTAAAATTGCCTTTTGAGAAGTAAATAAAAAGAAAACCTTTAGTAATACTGTCTTTAATATAATGCACTATTAGTATTATCAAAACTGATATTCAATTTTCAAGCTACAAAGTCATAGTTAAAAGGTATTTCATGTATTTTTTAAAAGTTGTCAGAAAGAAGTATTTGATTACTGTGTAAGTGCAGACCTGCTGCAGACTCAGACAGATGGTCTTGGCGCTCTGGACGGGACTGATGAGCTTGCTCTTGCTTACGGTCTCTTTAATGATGTCACCAAAGTCTTTAAAGTACTGGAGGAAAAAACAGAAAAAGACTTTAGTTATGATCATTAGTCTACTTAATGAACAGCAATGTCTAAATGCCTAAAAATGTAAAAAATAATCCACTTCCTTCTAATCATCTGTGCTTCTTTTAACCACTGCTCCCTCTGACTAATATTCAGCACCTCGCTGGTTCTAAAACAGATTTTCTCACCCTCCTCCACAGCGTCTCCATTATTAATCTTTTAGCAACACGTCTCCTGTATTCCTAACCCAATTAATGTCTCCAAAGAATGATGGTCTCTCTTAACTACTCATTTGACAATTTCTAAACTCACTAATTTAACTATAAACACATTTTGCTAACGTGCCAACAATTGTGACACATAACCAGTCGATGAATCTGAACGTGTGTGCTAATAAAACTGAATTATTCCTTAAAGCCCGTATCTCCATCTCGACCTTGCTGTAGTGTTTGAAGATGTCGGTGGCGGCGCTGAGGTCCAGCACCCCGTAGATAACCAGCTTACAGTAGCCAGCCAGCTGGTTGCGCTTCCTCTGGAGAAGAGTTATCTTCATCTCCTCCTCACCCTCAGCTAGAGAGGAGAGCCAGGGAGGAGGAATGGGAAGGGAGAGCAGAGCGTGAGACGGGGCAGTAATAGACCAATAGTTAACGTGAAAGATGTAGACAGGAGAGGCAGGGAGGAAACAGAATGTGTGAGTAAAGACTGGTGTTTGGCTTGGGAATTGGCAGCACATTGTGAAATACAGAAAAAAAAAAGATTTGTTATAGCAGCAGATTCTCAAAACAAGACATCAAAGCTGTGTCTGCAGGCGTAAGTGATGGTGGGGTCCTCTGGGAGAGCTTTGGCACTGTTAAAATTGAGCAGTTTGTTTCCAAAACACTTCAAATCTATAAGGAAACATCACAATTCAGTCGTTTAAAAAAAAGGAAAAGATGACATCTGTTACAGCACTTTGTAAAAAAATTAAATAGAATAATTACTAAACGTGCTTCTGAAAAGTTTATGCAAATATTTATTAGGGTAGGTTTTATTTTTATTTCATTTGGTGTCAGAATACCACCGAGCTCAGCATCTTCAGCATCAGAGAAGACGTAGTCCAGGAGGAAAGCAGCCATCTCAGAGCGCAGGGAATCAGACGGCAGGTGGACCAACGTTTGCAGGGCTGGTTCAGAGCGAGCTGAACTCACACTGTACAAGAGCAGCAAGTCACAAAGCAGCTCAAACGCCTGTGGATGGAAGGACACTTACTTTAAAAAAAAAAATTAATTAAAATTAAGATGTTAATAAGCCACTATCATAAAACCTGTAAGTGTTTAAAATGATATGGCAGCACAGTTAGTTCACGTTAAGTTCTTACCTGATCTCTCATCTCTGCCTGGTTCAGAGACAGACAGCTCTGACACACTCTGCAGAACAAACGCACCTCCTTCTTCAGACGCTTCAGTTCCGCCTGGAACGTATTTGAATATATTTGTTATTAAAGTGCTCTCCTGTTAACCATGTCGACAGTGTCGATAGTAGCACAGACAAGTAATCAGCCACGAACAAAATTCACCTTCATTTCTTTTCAGTTACTGACCTAAACTACCTGTGGATCAGTGTGTGTTTGTGATTTGTTTTGAAATAAATTTGAATGTCATTGTGGGCTTGGGTGCACTAGCTCTGCTGCCTGCGCAGCTGGTGAACTAAGTTAGTGTGTGACTGACGGAGAAATGGTCGAACTATTTCTAAACATCCAATAAAAGGATGAACGCAGGGTTGGAGAAAAAATGTATCAGTTTTATAATGTCAGATGAGCACCTCAGCTGGTGTTGAGTTGACTGCATTCACTTTAGCCCACATCAGGTGAAGGGCTGCACACTTCAGAGCCGACACCATTAGCTGAAATTACACAAAAGTACGTTAAAATCTTTTTTTTCCAAGAAATGTTGGTGCAATATGCCAAAAATATTTTCCACTAGGTTAGGGTAGTATCTATTTTTTCATACCTTCCTGAACATTGGATCTTAAACCGCAAAAAAAAAAAAAAAAAAAAAAAGTGCATGAATTTCAGACTGGATTATGCAAACTGCGAATATTCTTTTTCCTCAAGAAAAAACAACAACAAAAAAGTATCAGATCATCGTTCAGATGCGCTCCAACAGCACTACACCTCTCCACATCTTTGTCAGCTCAGCTGCCTGCTCCACCAGTCGGCTGGAGACTGACCCCTGGTGGCGCTGCTGTGCACTACAATACATCGCCTCAATACAGCGTCACCATATCAGTTTAATACAAAGAGGAGCGCCTGTATTTTTGACTGTATTTAAAATCATATCGTCGAGATTTCTAAATATCCTGGTATACCGTAATAAAGTAAAACCGCCAAAGCTCATTTTCCACTTAACTTTTCCAAGCAGATCGATATCCACATAAAACTAAACAAAAGAATTGCCTTAAAATGTCTAAAACCTAGTTGCACAAAATTCACCAAACACTTAAATTAGCCCAAACTATTAGTTTCTGTACTGAAATATTTCATTGCATCCCCATCTTTTTTCATCCCGTATTTTTAATCAAAAATAGATCTACTCAGATTTTCCAGGGGTTTGAACCACCTGCAGTTACACAACGTTCCCCCTCAAATATCAAAATGTGTGACTTCATCACCGACCTCCTTGTCAAGCTCTCTGGCCTCCATCCTGCTCTTCAGAAGCTCAAGACAGGAATCAAACAGCTTCCAGCCAGTCAGGTCCTTGGCACTGGACAATACAGACAAACACTTCTGCGTAAGAAAACAGCCTGTACTGCTGCCACGTGTATCATAAGAACACACACTCACCTGCTCAAGGCTGCAATCCTTTTCAAAGCAGTTGCTGCACTGTACACGTCATCGTCATCTGCAGTACCCTGAATACATAAACACATCATCATCCTCATTTTGTACGACTATATACAGTTTTTTTTGGGAAAATCGTGATCATTTCTTTTAAATATTTGTACATAGTAGTTAAATGTTTATGCTTACCTTTGTTGTCCTTGTTTGTCTATTTGTCTATTTCTGTGTATGTACATCGAGAGCAACGGAAAAACTTTGTATGTGTACCTTGTATGTGTACGCATACATGGCTAATAAAGCTCATTCTGATCTGATTCTAATTTTAAAGATGTGTTTACATTAAATACCCTTACAGTTGTGATTTATAAGTTTTTTCCCCAAGACTTTGGAAAGTCCTGTGTTTTCATGGTTTAATTATATACAATAGGTGTCAATAGCAGTATAGATACTAGATGAATGATTACTTTATACTTTTATGACAGCTGAAATCAATAATATGGTACATTTGAAACACTCATTTCTGTTACAATATGCCATTTTAAGTGAACAATATCACAGAATGATAAGTGTGTATTGCTACTGTAGGACAGATACATTAATTGGGACTACAGCTGCCAACACTATACGAACATACACTCAGTTGCCAGTTTATTAGGTGCACCTAACTTTAACTGATGCAGGTTAATAGTCCTGCAATAAATCCTACCCCTTTGGAGGCTGCAGTTTGTGGTGCTTTTGAACAGTTTTTGATTATACAGTGATAGGGAAATTCTTGTTATAATGATGTGTTTTCCAATGAGATCACATTTTTGAAATTATTAGGTGTGTTTAGTATTTATCCACCATATTACAAAATACAGGTTGTCGTGAGTGTCCGGAAAGAAGTTGATGCACATAGTTCTATAAAGAAAGAATATAATTGCTTTATGTATTTTCACATGGTTCTGAGAAAATAATCGCCACACAGTGAATTGTGTGGGGAGTTTGGGAGTAGATGCAGCTGCCAAACCTTTTGAAACACGGAAAGGCATGATAAGAGAACTGCGTCAAAGAAAGTATCAAGACAAAATAAAGTCAAGGTCGAAATGAATTTCTTGGGTGAGATCATGTGAATCCTGTTGATTGTTACAGTTATTGTTGTGTGTGATTCTCAAGGTATAAGAACTCATATCTGTGCAACTGATGATGGCTCTTGCTGGCAAGCAGTAAAGATCTACTTATGATTGAATATTGTGTCATTCGGTATTTAATTGCCAACTCTCATCTGCACTAGACAGATTTCAGTTTCCACGACAACAGAGGTCTTTCTCTTTTTTAGCCTACCCTCATTGATATAAATGGGTTGCGCATGCATTTCATAACATTCCTTAATATGACTGTACGCAAGCTGCACCGACACACTCTCCCACCTGCAGCAGGTCATTTGAGTAGGTGCTGAAGCACTCGGTCAGGCCGTCCAGCAGCTGGCTGAATGCCAGGTGAGCGCGGGACGAGAAGGTGTAGCAGTCGGAGCAAAGCGTGCTGGCTAGGTGGGCGCAAGCCTCCAGCACGGTGATCTCTGTGTGCTTCGCCACAATACCACATATCTGAGACAGCAGCAGGTCCAGATGCTGACAAAGAGAGGGGAGAGTGATGGAGGAAAGCTCGATGGAGAACAGCAGATGTGAGTAGAACAGGTGAAGTAGAAGAATAATGACCTGAGTGAGTGAGCAGGGGCAGTGTGACGACTGTGTCAGTAAGTAATAATGATTATTGAAGAAGGGGATAATCAGAGAATCTTAATTAAATGCTGAAAACAGAGCTCATACAGTGCTGCTTGAAAGTTTGTGAAACCGACAGTATTTTTTGTAAAAAATACTAAAATAACTTTATTAAATGTTAATGTATACCCCAATTCCTAATACTGAGTTTCCAAACACAAGAAAATTATATATTGTCATTGTTTATTGAACGAAAGTGGTTTATTTAACAATACTCAGTGGGCAAAAACGCAACGGGTGCAAAAATATGTGAATCTCTTCAGTTAAAAAGGGTATTGCACCTCCTTTCGCAGCAATAACCTCAACCAAACGGTCTCTGTAGCGACTATCTGTCTCTCACATTTGCTTTGGGGGATTTCTGCTGACACCTCTTTGCAGAATGCAGCCAGTCGAGGGAGGTTGGAAGGGCGTCTGGCATGAACTGCCCATTTCAGGTCCCGCCACAGCATTTAAATTGGTTTTCAGCTTTGTTCTTTTTTGAGAGCAGAGGTTTCTTCCTAACAATCCTCCCATGAAAGCCACGTTGACTGAGTTTTTCTTCTTATTGTGGAAGCATGCATGTGTCCCAGATGAAGCAAGCGAGGTCTGCAAATCCCTAGTTGTTAGATTTGGGTTGGCTTTTCTCTGACTTATCACTTTTCTTGTGGTTCTTATGGATATATTAGAAGGTCGTCCACTTCGAGGCAGAGTTGCAGTCATTTTCACTGCTCTCCATTTGTAGACGGTCCGATGGAGCACAAAATTGTTCAGCAAAATTTAATAGCTTTCCCCACACAAATGTGTTGTCACTACCCTCTTCCTGAGGTCGTCTGAGATTTATTTTCCTAACGGCATGATTGACCTATATGGGTTCTGGTTTGATCTCTGTTTCAATCAGTGCTGCACAATTTTTCTCTAAAGATCTCTCATTTCATTGTTTTTTTTTGTCCAACCTGATTGTATTTACCTGCTTGTTTTAATCAATGCAGCGAAGGGTTCACCAACTTTTGCACCTACAAAAGGTTAAAAAAAAATATTTTGACTTTCGACTACAAAATGTATTTCCTCAAAAAAGTATATGGAAGTGATAAACGTACGCCTGTTATTTTGTATAAAAAACTGGATCTGATTACATAAAGAATTAATGATAAAACATAAGAACATTCCAAAATGCTCAACAGGTTCACTTTCTTTCAAGCAGCAGTGTATTTATAAGTGCAGGTGAAGCCAGTGAGTGAGTACTGTACTAGTAGTAACTGGACATGCAATGTATTTTCACTGTTGCCATAGTGTGTACTCACTGACCACTTGAACACCATTTTTATTGTGTCTAAATGTGTGGTTTATTTTTCCCTAATATTTTGCTTAATAACCATTTTAAATTTATTGTTCCTTTGTGTTACTGATTTGAAAATGCCACGCCTTCATTATTTATGAAGCCCTAAAAAGGACATGATGTCATTTCTAAAGATATTTTAATCATCTATTCAGGGTAATTAATTATATGTTGATCACACTCCTACCTTCTCCAGCCGTGGAGCACTGTTGTACATCTCCAGGTCAAAGTAGAGAGGAGCTTTAAGAAGGAGGCGCACCTTCCCTGCATCTGCTGAGTACTGCAGGTCAGTGAGGAGAGGAGAAAAACACACTCATTAAAAAAATCTGAAAAAGACTATATATGAATAGTAATGCATAGTAATTTGACCTTGATTCTGAATATAATATGGAGGTAGCAATATATAATGAAAGTAATACTTTATGACTCTTTAGTATAGAATATAAGGTGGCAATGCTCTGTGGTTTTAACCCTTTGTGTGCAATGTATTTAATTTAACAGTGTGTAATATCAGTGTTATAAAGTATGTTAAGTGAACCATGGCTGTGTACCTTGGCCAGCAGCTGTGGCAGTAAGGGGATGAAGTGTGCGGTGATACGTCTCCTGTCTTGTTCCTGGACCTTCTTATCCTTCATATTCAGGATCTAATCGTGTACATTTAGGGAACAGTCACAGCCCGGCAGTTCAACCATATATACATAAGCGGGTGTGAGGACAAAAAGCATTCAGATATCATGAGTGTGTGTGTGTTTTCTATGTATTTAAAAGCAATGTGATCACACGTGAGTAAATTAGCAGAATAAACTATAAAATGATCCACGTTTCTACAACACCGGGTGGTCATGTTCATGCACAGCACTTGTCACTCATTTTCATAAGCTGTCTATCTTGAAATGGGATGAAGCCAGAAACTGATGTGATAATTTATTCCTCTTAAGTGTCACAAAGTTGTATACTGTAACTTTAAACCTATGTCTTTTTGTATAATAGGTATATTTGAAGTAAAAACAAAGAATGATATTTCTCTCGCCCCCAATTTCCACTGTCCCATAAAATAAAACTACAGAGAATTATCATGCATTTGTCTTTGTGTCACCACCTTCTTGCCATGAGTTCTCCCAACAGGTGGGGTTGCCTGCGCCGCCTGTCTGATGGCACACATCATCAGCTCTATGAGAGCCCCCTCTTCCTCATACATCAGATCTGACAACACAGCGGTACAGACAGGGGAAGAACTGTGTGATGGTTGAGCCTACACAATGCAGGGACAGCTAGGGAGCAACATGAGTTATATAAAATTATTATGGTGTATTGGTGTGAAGCTGAGCTCTATGCACTGACGCAGATAAGACTGCTTGTGCTGTGTGCAGTCTTATCTCGTTCCTCACCAGCCTCCTGCAGCAGGAATGCTGTCATAGTGTCCCAGTCTCTCAGCTCAGATCCTGCCACACTCCACAGACTGTCCACCAGGTACGCCCCATGCTCATGAAACTGCCAAGAGAGTTAATTAGTTACTTTAGAACACAACTTCCAGATTGTGTTGAGTTCCAGTGTACAGAATTCAAGATGTGATGTGCAGTAACCCAGGGCTGCAGATGCGATGCGCTCAATGTCTCCATGACCTAATGCACCCTTTCAGTTGCAGCTGCTGGCACCAGAATAAAATGCAGAAAACTCTAAATTCAGATGAGAGAATTTAGCCTCTAAAATGATTTAGTGCATACACATAAATGAATAGCTTCATAGTTTCCCTTCCTGTCACCGTGAAAATGATTTTGATGCACAAATCATTTATTTATATGCTAGTTACTGCTAATAGCACTACAATAACTAATTTTGTTTTTGTCAAATATTTTAGATTATTATTATCAATAGGTTTTCATTTTGCATTTTCAAATGACGTATTCTTTAACGCCTCCTGCACCATTTAAAACAAGACGTCTGACAGGGAAGCTGCCCACTAGGAATTTGTGATAAAAATATCTATTGAAATATTTTTGTATGAATGCTCCTAAAGCTTAATGATAAATGATGTTGACTGTTGAAAAGACTGTTTGAAATCACTGTAACGCCTGTCATCTGTGCAAAATGGTTCATGCATTGTGTAAACACAGCCAGGACACTGTGCATCATAATCCTCAGAGTGTGATCTATCTAATGAAACTGAAGTTGAGTCTTGTTATTTAAGTTGAATATGAATATGAATGTGTGTACACTCAAATAAGTATGATTTGCCTTTCAGGGCTTTGGATTTACAAAGTTTTTTGTCCATCATGACACGAGGCTGTGTGCCCATCACTTGATCTAAATACATCTTTGGAATACCTACTTAGGAGTCTGATGGTACTTTCTATAAATCTTTAATCATCTGACATTTAAAATTAAAGCCATGCATTTGGGTCATTGGTTCAGCTGTGCACATTCAGCACCGCTATCATCACAGACAGTAGTCTACAGTAGGCATGGGCGCTATCTATTTTTTCATACCTTCCTGACATTTCACCGGGGTATACGGTATATGATGGTATTTGTGTGGAGGTAGCAGTAGAATAAAATCATGTGGCAGTTGACTCAAATACTCCAAAACAGGGGCAGAGGCATTTTTTCTTTTTGACTGACATTATGAATAGTGTCATCATGTTGAGAATATTACGCGGCAGTCAGCCAAACATCTCTCTAAGTAACATTAGTATTACAAGATACCATGAATGTATATCATTGTAGATATGTAACATATCAAGGTATATGTCCAAAAATGGTCGAGGCATGTGGCCTTTACTACCAAAAACTACAAGCCCCGAATACTCAAATAAAGATATTATAATAGAGTATCAAAATATGCTCATATTCCTACAGTATACAAAACCGGCAGCTATCGGGATGTTTTGAGGTGGTATGTTTACTTGCATGTTACTCAATGCGTGAGTTGACGTTGTGAATCAATGAACACACTTTAAATGTCAATATGACCACTCTGACCATTTCATTTGTTTTTATTGACTCTCTTCCATGATAAACGGTGTAGTGATGATCAGATCTTCAACCGCTTAAAAAATGTATATGAATTTCAAGCGGACTATGCAAAATGCGAATATTGTATTTCCTCACTCTGGGGGGAAAATAGGGGCCGGAGCGTCGTTACGGTGCGCTCCGGCAGTACTGTCGGTTCCACCAGTAGAGACTGACCTCCAGTGGCACCGCTGTGCACTACAATACATCACATCCATATCAGTTTAATAGAAAGAGGAGTGTCTTTTGACGCTACTGAAAATCACACTGTTGGGACTTCTAAACACCCTGGTATACCGTAACACCAAGATACTGCCCAAGCTTACTCCACAGTACACTGTAAAAATATTAATACACCGTAGAAATATAAAATTGACCACTGCCTTCACATTTTAAATTAAGTGAATTAGCATAAGCATTGATGGACTAGAAATAATAAAACAATCAAGAATCAAATTCTCTAGGAGCAAAATGAATGGGAAATTGACTCTGAAACCAAATATTTCAGCTCTGTTATTAACTGTCAACACTTCTTCAAATATCACTGCGGGTGATGAAAATTATAAAAGAAGAAAAGAAAATTATATTGGAATAGATGAAAGAGACCCTACCTCACTCTGGATGTAGAAGGAGATGAGGATTTGAAAGAAGGCTCTTTTATCCTTTTCCTGTTTGTCACTGGCAATTACAACCTTCAGCCTGACACACACACATAAAAAATAACTATATTAACCAAAAATTAAGAAATTAATAATTAGAAATAATGGCAAGGAGAGGTTGCTCACAAATTTAAGTCAGATGCCACATTAAAATGCTCTTTTATACAGGAAAGCGTATAAGTTTAAACTGTTATCCATCCAAGCTTGTGAATTATGATGTACTGCATTACAAAATAAATTTAATTACATTTCCTGAAGTTCATAAGAATTCTTTTTTTTTTGGTGGAATGTATTTGATGAAGAATCATACAACAGAATTTGAAAAACATGTTTGTCGAATACAGAACACATAAAGTTGCACCTTAACGTTACGACTCTACGGGGATTAGTCTGACAGCGTGCGGAGAGGAAAGATGAAAATGTACTTGTTGTAGAGGAAGCTGCCAGCTGCAGACGCCAGGCCTCTGTGTGAAGCGTAAACCAAGGGATAAATTTGTCCGCACTCGTCTTCACTCAGGCCTTCCTCTGTCTTTCTGCGTATGTGCACACATACAAACACTTACAGGTTAATATAGTTGGTTACATTCAAAGCACAAGGTGAAAACTGTTATTAAGCATTTTATTTATTCTTGTCAAGTAATATTATATTGATAATGGACAGAATTCTTGCATTTTATATTTTTTTCATATAATTAAACAGCCATTTAATTACCATCAGTTGGACTTTTTGAATACAGATCCACATTGTCATCTCCCTTGTTAATAAACATAAAATGTAAACCTGACTTGAGTCAGTGGTGCGAGATGTTGGCCAACGTGAGAGATCACGACTAACTCTGAATCATCAGCATTCATGACGAAGAGTGTTATCACACTCGTGAGTCATCATTACACTTCTATTGTTGACAAACTGGACTTGGAATTATTTGTCGACAACCAAGATTTATTTGCAGCATTTGGGTATTTTCACCTTTTGTTTCAGGTGAGAATTTGGTTTGGCTGAGTGTGCACCACTTTTTCATAAGAAAAATGTGAAAAATGTGTTCTCATTCAGGGATTTGCTGCAAAGGCCTTTGAAATTTAAACAAACAGCCCAAGTGAAGTCATATGGTGCAAAGACTAACTGAATAAAATAAGTAGATAGCATTATTATTGTGGCTGAGTTGAACTTTTCTGCAAATAATAGTTGGTAGGTTTTTATTTACTAAAATGAAATTCCTGTGCTGTATGGTGTAGATAGTGGCAGACAGAAACCACCAGAGACAGAGAAACCCCTCACTGTTGGATCAGCAGCAACAGATTGACCACTTCCAGTGCCACGTCTGCGTCTTTGTCCAGCACCATGCTGAGCATCCTCTCCTAAACACACACACACGCACACACACACACACACAGACATTCAGATATGCACTGGCACACACACACAGACAAATGTACCATCATGCCAGCAGACAAACAGGCATAAAAGACACAGATATGCATAAATGTACCCACACCCACAGACATACATGCATGCACACAAACCCACTGATTAGGCACTAAGCCATGGCATGAAAACCATTTATCTGCTGTAGCACATGTGGCTTAGGAGGGCTTTTATGTGTTTGAAAAGAGCTTATTAACCATCAGTAATTGGCAGCAATTAACGCACCCAGACACACGCCCAGACAAAGGAAGAGACCCTGACAACAAACAAGAATGGTGGGGGGAAAAAACTAAAAAGGCAAAAAAATAAGGGGAGAGCACACAAAATACTGGAAAGGCAACAAAACAGAAACAATACGATAAGCTGAAACAATAGATTAAAGAGAGATGCTGAGGCAGACAGACAGAAAGACAGGCAGGAGGGAAAAAGAAGTGAGAAAATAAGCTTTAAATGAGGTGCAAGTCCAATCCAGAGGGATGCCTCACTTTAAATCTGCTAGTGAAAAGCTCCAGGCGACCAATGAATTCCTTCTCCTGGTACAGACCCTGCAGGGCACGCACACACTGCAGACGCACTGGACTTTGCTGAAAGAAAGAAGAACAGAGTACAGTAACACAAACTCTATAACCTGCATGCAGACTGATGCCCAAGTCTGTTCATAGTGGACATTTCTTTGTGTGAGTGTGTGTGAAGGATTCTTGAGTCTGTTTGCACATATTCTACAATTGTGTCTGATGTGAGAGACTATAAAGCATGAATATAATAATATAAAAGCGGCTTAATTTGGAAAGCCGAATTCCCTACACACTGCAGTCCTTGTCATGATATCTCCACTACTGGCCTACAGACCGCTGCTACGTCTGTTGTCTACTGTCTAGTCCTGTGTATGTGTTTACCTTGTCATGCAGGGTCCACCCCAGGTATTTAAGATATCCATCATTCAGGAAGTCTTCAGGGTCCGTTTTCAACCACATGCCCAACTCCTCAATACAAGCCGCTCGGATATCAGGAAGCTGGTCGCGGTAACGGTGCACAAACACACCGCGGAACGTGGCATTCATCATGGAAGATACCTCCTCCCTGTTCTCCCGCAGCTAAAACACATACATATGAGACACAGGTCTGTGAACATGCACAACCAAGACTGTGAACAAATTAGTTGCCCAGTCATCTGGACTCCTTTCCAGGTGTTTTACCCCTTTTGTGTGGTTCAGTGGTGGCAACCAGTGGGCAACCAATCCTCAGAGACAAAAATGTTCCTCATAGCCAATGTTTTCCAGGTTTTATAGTGAGTAAGGATTCAATTTCACCATTGTACATCAATCTTTAGCATTCTAGTGATCCATATCCATCAGTGAGGGCAGGAGACAGAATATTGTATGACCTACTTACGTGCAAAAAAATTCTCAAATAGGTATGTTTCGATTTGATCACTCTAAGCAGGTGTTCAAGTGTCACCTCACTGATGGTGGCCTGCAGCTCCTCCACTCTGTCAGAGGCTCTGTCATGCGCCCTTTTGCTGTTCTCCATGTCGTAACGCCGCTGGGTGGTCTGCAGCTGAACAGACACCATCACAGCTACTTCCACCAGCCCAGTCATCAACTTCATGGCTTATAGAGAAAAACATGCAGAGTGACAAGGCTTGACAGTACTGACAGAACTACATAAAACCAGGGGTTGATCTGGGTGATGTTTCCCACTTTGTTGGAGAGAAAAAAAAAACATGAAAAACATGATCTATTTTAGGCATCTGTATTGCACCAATGTGCTTACCAAACAGGGTACTGGTGTGTCTGAAGGCTCTGACCTGGGAGTCAGACAGGCCGGTCAGCAGGGCCAGCAAGGAGGGGAAGAGGTACTCGTCATAAATTAGGCTATTCCGACAGGAGCGCACCAGAACCCGAGCAAACTCACACAGGCCGGCTTTGAAACGCTTCAGCTGGGGGCCCGGGGTGCATAGAGGGTAGTTCACTGAATCCTGGAGGACAGCGGCAGGAAACAAAAGAAATGGAGGAAACATTTTACACTGCGCTTAGTGTGGTTATTTGAGGCAGAACCTTGTGGTTTGCTTTGCTAATGACAATTACATCAGTGGCAAAACAAAGTAATTAACTCATTAATGTGTTCATTTATCAGCATTAGATTTTAATTAATGCGTTCCATCATGCTGTACTCCATCCTTCAGATCATAATCTCCTGGGATATATGGTGGGTGTTTGACTTGCTCAGCAAAGTCCAGCAGGATTATTAGAAGTGAGAAGGGATGATGGGAACAATTATGAACTAGAGTCAAACCTGCAGTTCTGTAAAAAAAATCCTCTCTATTTTTAAAATTTATTTAAACAAATCTGAACTTTGTCCTTGTCCTTTTCTCACCTCATTGAACTCTTTGGTTAGTGTGCTGATGATCTCGGCATTCTGCATGCTGTCTAACATCTCTCTGCTAACCACACCTGGGCAACAAATGAAACGTTAACAAAATGTTCCACATTAGGAATTAAAGTGAGATAAACATATGATACTATAAAGATAAATACATTTCTGGTTGTTCTATTGACACAAAAATGTAATGACATGGCATGATCTCTTTTCATTTTCATTCCCATCTCCAAAAATTGATAGTGTGTTGTCAATAGACAGAGGATTAACACAGCACCTAGACATTGCATCAATACTATACAGGGGGATCAATAGTCGACTGCTGATCATTGCCTGAGCTGAAATTGGAAAGATAATCTCTTGAACTTTGACCCCCACCCCTCATCTGGTGGGCTCCATCCTGACCTCTGACCTTTGCATCCGCAGGACTGAACAATGAAGTTGATGAGCACCAGCAAGCCCGCCTCTCGGCTTCGCTTGTAGCTGTCCAGCCACTCGTCCACCACCGTCTGAAGATTGACAGGGAGATAGCAGCCAATGAGAACGTTGGGCTCAGATCAAAGGGCAGTTGGATATTATAACAATATATCATTTGAATAACATTATGGATTTCAGCTTAAATCTTTCTTCCTACCACTTTTATGTTTTCTCAGTAAGATGTGTGGGTCTGTGTGCCCCTACTTTCTCCCCCAATTATAGTTTCTGCCCGTTTTAAATTCTAGTTTTATTCACTGTGTCCTTTGCATAATCAAGTTTGGCAACCGTGGCACCATTATACAAAAAGACACTACCTTAGAACATCTGTTGTGTTGATAAAAACTGTGCAACGCATGTAAAGTAAAATAAATTAGAAATGTAGTACAAGAAGCATGGAGTAAAATTTAGCCTAGAACTGAGAGACCTTTGCATAGCAGAGTAAAATTTTGTGAACTGCAGTTTGCCACATTTGCTGAATGTGTTGAATGAAAGTGGGCTCTCACCCAGAATCACCATCTGCATTGTGTTGCTGCTTTATACTGTAGTGACAGACTCTTTTTATTGCTGCTCAAAAAACACTTTTTTGTCTTTCTATTGTTATGTGGTCCTTCTTTTCTAGTCTTTACCCAGAAAAGCCCAGGCACAGCACAACAACAGTTGGGACGGATGCATGCTGTCAATCATTGACTCAACCCAGTGAAAACACTTCTTCCTCTTCGCTTATCAAAGGCAATTCTGTAGGGTCACATCAGTCAGCCGCTGACAGCAGATGATAATCTCTCTCATTGTCAGCTCTTAAAGCCTTGTTTCTCTTCTCATTACACATGCCTCCTTCAGCACCTCCCTCCCTCCATGTGTTTATCTCTGCCCCCACCCCCTTTCCTCCATGCTTTCAGCTGAGGGTTTTTCTCACCACCATGGCACTCTTTCCAGAGCGGATAGCATCATAGATATCCTCTGCAGTGATGCCCTGGTTCGCCTCGTTCACTCTGGTCCCAGGTTTGGGAGAGGCCTCCTTGGAAGTCCCCCGGGAGAGCTGCTGCTGCTGCGGGGAGGGGTCCGGTGGACTGGGGGTGGGGCTACCTCTGAGGCTGGACGTCACCCTCAATGCAGCTTTACGCCTGGGTCTTTTGGGTGGCTTGAGATGAAAGAGAGATGGGAGGGCAGCTAAGCAGGGATTTTAAAGTGAATTGATGTTGTCAACTGAATTAGTGGTAGCCATGGCAAGATAACGTGTAGGCTTGAATCAAACATCTATCACTGTGTTGCAGTTATTATGACTCACGTTAAGCCTTTTTGATCTTTTATAAGAACTTGATTCAATACCTTAAAAAATACCAAACTTAGACAAAATAATAGCGTTGATCTACTCCCTTGTGAATAATATGAATGAATAGTATGAGAGTGAACTATTCTGAGAGAGAATAAAATATTTTACCTGAGGTCCAGGCACGGTCTGTTTTTTTCGCTTTGTGGCTTTTACTGTGGCCTCATAGTCACTGTCAGAATCTGAGAAGTCATCAAACTCCTCAAGACTAATAGACAAGTAAGAAAACTGAATCAAGACAAATCCAAGCATCAACAAATAATTATTACTAAGGCCAACAAGACTACAGAGCCAGACAGGTATTGTGATAAAAATGGAAATGATTTGAGCACACAAGACATTAGTTCGTACCCCTCAACTTGTTGTAGCACTCTGTTGGTGTGGGCAACATTCGGGTTAGTTAGGGAGGAGCTCCCAGTGTCCTTCAAATTATTATCATTATTGCAACATTTCCCAAACCTGTCCTGGAGGACCCCTTCTCCTGCCTGTTTTAAATCTCTCCCTGCTCCAACACAGCTGATTCCCACATGGAAATGTATAATTTTGACATCTTAATTTTAAAAATAATTTGTATATATTGTGATTTATGTTGTTCCGTTCTGAACCCACAACATTTATTGCATGTTGGGCTGTCCTGGGACAGGGATCCCTCCTCTGGTGCTCTTCCTGAGGTTTCTTCCATTTCTTTCCAGGGAGTTCTTCCTTATGCAAATCGATAGTCTAAGTACGCTTTACAGATTGTAAAATGTGATTTGTGATTTTGGGCTTGAGTTGACTACTTGAATCAAGTTTTATTTTGAACTTGGACTGAGATACGTGGATATAAAACAGTTACATGGAGATTTGACTGTTAAACGGGACACTTATCTTTGACATTTCTTTATTGAATTTTAGAGGATAACACATAGTTTCTCTTCTGTTAACCTGTGAAATTAGCAAAAATACTTACTGCCAGATAAATACCAGGCTCACTTTACCTGTCCAAAACTGACGCTCCACTTTCCATTCTCGGTCAAAGAGGCACCGCGGATGTGTGGGATGGTTTTGAACTGCGGGTTTGGTTTTCTGGTGTTTTCAAACACTGTTTTTTTCAGCGGAGAGACCAAATGTGTGGGAGAGGAGACACAATAAGCGACAGGACCAAACCAGGCGAGCCCCTCAGGCAGCCATCTTAACGGTAACCGTAGCATAGCAACAGCCAAGACCTGTTAACAGACCATATTTGGCTTTTTAAAATAACTAACTAACTACTACAGCGACAGTTAATCAATAAATATTATTAGTAAACTAGTTACATAGTTTTAAGACCTGATAATATAATTACTTAGCAGTATCTTCGTTTCTTGAGGGGCTAACGGTGGTTTGTTTCTCTCTTCACGTCCCGATGAAAGTCAAGACCGCGCAAAAAGTATGCGAAGTGATTCTGGATGCTGATTGGCCAGCGCCTCCTCAGCTCGGAAGGTGATTGGTCCTTCCAGATAATCGCTGGATGATCATTGGCCATTAAGACTTCCGCTGTGTAGGCAGCAACATGTGCCCAGCTACACCTAAATTAATGTATTTAGACGATAAAATTAGTTAAAATTATGAGTTTAACTATTTCTTAATACTAGTATAACCTGTAAAATATTTGCAGATAAGTTGCTTTACCCTCATTATGGAAATCTCTTTCTGAGTTTCTATATTTGCGGTGATATATTGTATAATCTTTCAGTCTGTCTGCTCTGTGTCTGTCTGTGTGTGCAGTTTAAAGGGCCCTGCGGTGGTGGGCTCAGCTGCTGCTCGCCCCGCCGCCCGGGCTCCTCACCCTTCTCTCCCCTGCTGGCTCTCCTCTGCACGGTCCATTGTTCTGTGTTTGATGGTCTACGACCGGAGTCAAAGCAGCTGAGGTGAAGCACACTACTTCTGGTCCCAAACCTTCAAGATAAAACACAAACACGTTGTAATAATGAGGCAAAAATGCAAGATTGTTAAAATAAGAGCTGTTGTATATTGTGCTCAACAGTGTCAAACTGTCTACACTTTTCAATGCAGCCTATATACTGTACTTGCTAGAATGATTTATTGCTAAACATCCTCATTAAATGGCTCCAATTAGCTTTTGCTTTAAAAAAAAAAAGCTATGGTTGTAAGACTAAACCTTCAAACAGAGGCAACCGTCAAGGATTATATTTGATGACAAAAACAGTAACACCAGCTGTTATAGTAAATAATGGGTTACATTACTTATTTTAACACTACAACATATATTCCTGTAGCCACAAATTATGTTCTACTAAAATGCAAAGCTGTTTGAGCATAATTTTAAAACACACAGTATATTGTTTTATTATCTTTTTATGGTTGATTCTCTAATAACATAAATATATATATATTGAAAGCACTGCCTTTTACTGGAATTGGGGACTACTGATTCATAGTTTACAGCTCTGTCATTTTTATTCTCTAGTTTAATCGGTTTTCATTCAATTTAAGCAGAATTGTATGTATTTTATTATTAAAACTAGTTTATACTTGCCTTTTTGTAATGGGTTGTATTTATCTTTACATCTTGTCTCAACTCCCTTTTTATGGCTTACGTTAATAGCCTTAAAAATTTTTTTTTTAAAAAAATACAGAAACTCGCCCTTTGCTTTTATTGTGAAAACAGCCCCGTTTCCGGCGCCCCCCCCGCTCAGCCCGGCGAGCTTGGCGCGGCTTGGCTGCAGGATGAGGCTGAGGGACGGGAGCGCCCCGTGCACACTCCCTTTACATTTACGTACCACGGCGGATCTCCCAGGGAGGACAGACTAACGGGACACGGTCGATGGAAGACGTATGATGTAGAAACCAGCCCGGACGCATCTGTTCATTGCACTTATCGGAGGAAAACTATGACTGTTTTAAACGACTGACGGATTTGGGATCCTGTTACTACTTTTGCGTGAAACCGGCTATTTATTTATTTAAAAAAAATAAATAAAAAAAAAGGTGCTGCACCCGTCTGGTTTCTATATAAACCGGCCCTCTCTCTCTGTGCTGCTGCCTCTCCCTGAGTCCTCCGGTGAGGATGGATACCGGACTCTCTCCCCCCAGGTACCCGCTGCTGGTGCTGCTCTGCGCGGTCTGTGCGCTGTCGGGGACCCGGAGCCCCGTGGCTGCAGCGGGCAGGAGCTGCGCCGACACCCGGCAGGTGTACGCGGAGAAGGGGTACAGCACGGGCACCGCACCGATGACTCAAATCTCCGGTAAGACCCTGCAGTCTGCAGTAAGAGGGGGAGGACACAATTACACAGCTTCTGGGACTTATGCACTGTCATCTGTTTATAAATAGCCCGTGTACTTATTAAGCTTTTAATAATATTTAAGATACATGTTGCAGCAGAGATGTAGGTGCGTCCGCGTGCTCTAGTTTGTCTCACTAGGGATAAAAAAAAAATACCATTCAGCACATTAAGGTCACTACAAATCAGTATCGGGACGTTGTAGCAGAAAAAAAAAAACACTTTTTAAATAACAAAAACGCCACAAGTCACGATGACAAAGTAATATCTAAAAGTGCAAGGTGGCTCAAAACTCACTAATAAGCACCAGATACACAATGTAGGAATGGCATGGTGAGTTTTCCTCAGGAGAAACAATGCCTGCTGGTTTAAAACAAATTACACCCACCCCTTCCTCCCCTCTGTGCTGTTTAAATAGGATGATTAAGGGGATGAGCAAATTGCCAACACCGGTGCAACAAAGAACCTCGCCCCTAATTAGTCTTTGCCTACCGGCTCACTGTTAAATCCCTGCATACACCCATAGGCTCTGTTCGCTGGTGATAATCTTATCTGCTGAATGAAAAGATATCATGTGGATTACAAACTGCCGGATTTTGGATAATGTGAAGTTTTGGTTGGTGGTGGGTAGGAGAGGGGGGGCTGGGGGAAATTAGTTTAAATGTGGATGTCTGACCCAGTGAGGGAGGAAATGATGGAGCACTTGAGTGTCTGAAAATGTAGCCTACTTCATGGAGGTTCAGCTTTGCATGTAAATCAGTGAGAGAATGACGGCTTGTGTGTGTGTGTGTGTGTGTGTGTGTCTTGCCCCCAAGACAGACCTGGTGCTTCCACACAAAAAAATAAAAAAGTAAAATGAAAGAGTGAAGTGTATTTTTGCAGACCATGCACATCTCTAGTGTGTGATGATTTATTCTGTGGCAATTCAGCTCCATGTGTGAGTCACTAAGACAACTGCAATATTGATTGATTTTGTGTGTGTGTGTGTGTGTGTGTGTGTGTTGGGCTAGCACTGCCTGAGTCTTGGCTCACTGTCCCGTGGGCCAGGGGAGCAGATGGCCGGGAGAGCGAAGGATGAAGAGAGGCAGTTTAGAAATGGAAATAGAGGGATGAGAGAGGGCTAATAGTGAGAGAGACAGAGAGAACAAAAGAGCCGGAGAGGAACATCACTGAGGGTGCAGTTGGGAAAGACACTTTCCGCTGTATTAACAGCAGTAATATTCATGTCAGATGTAAAATTATAGAAACAAAGAATTCAAACCTTTTTCCACATTCAGAGTGCTGTTTATTTATTTTTTTTCCCTCTTTCTCCCCCGGTTGTCGTTTGCATATCATTACCTCTGACATATCAAAGACCCAACCTGAGCTGACAAAGAGAGACAGATTGAAGCTGAATAATTCATGCAGGGAAATTACAATTTTCTATTGCACCCTTATCTTTGATAAGATTTCCCCATAGTAACTGAACAGACTCATGAGTGGAGGAATTGACTTTCTCACTAAAAACATCTGCTTTGACCTGATAGTAGACCTGCTGCAGACGTTATTGAGAATAGGCCTTGGGTTTTGTTTGGGTATTAATAACTATTTGAAGTGCACCTTTTAGCCAGAAATGCAAAGTCAAAGTGCGTCAGAAAAAACAGTAAACATATATGATTATACGTTATGTTATGATTAAACCAAAATAATCTAATTTGTCCTCCATAATATGTGATCAGTCCTAACCTTTCTCTCTCCTCTGGCCTGGTTTCACCTTTGGTCTTCCAGGCGAGCACCTGCGGCTCTGTCCTCAGGACTACACCTGCTGCTCCAGTCAGATGGAGGAGACGCTGGCTCTCCAGAGCGAGAGGGACTTCCTCAAATCTGTGGAAGAGAACAGCCAGTTCCTTTTGACTACTTTTACCCAGAGACATCGCAGGTTTGATGGTGAGAGGCTGACTCAGAGGCGTGTACAGTTCTTCATCATGTTTACTTGGAACATTATCTGGTATTGAAGCCACAGTGGGTACATTTGATGGAAAAAAAACTGCATTTGGCTTCTCTTCGTCTCACCCTTCCCTCTTCCCTCATCTACCAAATTAGTGGCGATGAGTGGCAGCTGATTAAAAACTTATTTAGGATCTCCGCCTGCACAGTTCCTCTCAGATAGTCACAAAATTGACTTTGGAAGCTAAAAGCACAGTAATTCATACATATTGCAGAAATCCTAGCATGGTTCTTAGCATGTTTAATAAACACAAGAACCACTGAAATTAAAGAGGTACTCCCGCAGTCTTACTGTAACTTTGTGGGACTCACAACCGACAGATTATAAAAATAATGGTCACAATTGAAGCAGCGGAGGTCAAGATATCCTGACTTTTAGTCCAGAAACACTGGATCCTACGTTTCCCACAATGCAACTGGATGGAATTTTAAAATTGGACCCTTTCTGCCTGGTAAATGCCCACAGTGCTTAAACTTCACCATTCCTGTTTGTAACGCAGACTTTAAATTTGTAGTCGCCAAGCCTAGCTGAGGTAACCCGATGACCTCACCATGACATCATCAGCGTTATCTTCTCAGACGTTTGAGCGCTCCCTCCTGAGCCACAGAAGACATTATAAAACCGTTTTCTCAGGACTAAACATGGCCAGGTAAACTCAGTGGAGTGCCCCTTTAAACAGTTTCAGTGTGGGAACCTACCTAGACAGTGTTAGTGACTATATTTCAGAGAATTCAGCCCACGCTGTCTCAGATTCTGTATGTATGGCTGCAGGTTTATAGCAACCACAGCAGAGAGCTGAATTTACACTTTCTCCTCCTACCTGCTGTGGACTGCCATCACCTTTTTTTTTTCTTTTTATATAATGTACATGATGAATCATTTCAAGGCGCAGAAGGAGTGGGAGACTGCATATGAGTTCTAAAGTCCTAAACATAGTACATGTTGTTACGCTCATTTACCGATGTTCAGGATCTGATGTAACTGTCCCTGTGAGCTGTTAATCTTGGAGCGGAGGGGGTGACTGTGCTCCTACGTATGTGGAAACCTGGCTATGATTTTAGAGGAAAAGAAGATGGGTGACAGATCAATACCTAATCTCTCCTTTTCCTGTCTCTCTGCAGAGTTCTTCAGAGAGCTTATAGACTTGTCGGAGAAGTCTATGAACCAGATGTTTACCAAGACCTACGGCCGGCTCTTCACCCAGAATGCGCACGTCTTCCAGGAGCTGTTTGTGGAGCTGCGCAGATATTATTCTGGTTAGTTTAATCACTTTATCCACCTCACCTCAATCTTACGTATTCAGATTCGATTTTCCATATAAAACAATGAAATCAGGGGCGTCCCCTGGTGGTTTAGCGGTAACGTCCTCAATGCTGGCTGCTGACCATATTTGATCTGATCTGATCTGAATTGACACGATGAAATAAATCCCATCCATCTTTTATTGCATTCATTTAAAACGCTAACAACCTAATTTCAAGAGACAGTTGTCTAGGCAAGCAGTATCCCTTTTGTTGTCTACATGGGCCTCCATCATCACCACGAGGAATGAATAAATGCAGAAAAGTGTTTAAAAAACGGTTTGGCAGTATTCTGGTTGAAGTTGGTAAAGTAGTAAAAGCAGTAAAAAGCTGTGACGATTTCTTGTTGAACTGGCAGTTTAGTGTAGCTTTATCAGTCTGCATCCCTGTTGCGGTAAATCCACAGCCGCTCTGGACAGCAGATAAGAGGCAGTACTGTCTCCTGAGGAGAATTGAAATGCCAAGAAGAATTGGAGAATAGAGAGAGAGAATTGGAATCCCACGGATGACTGTTTCTATTTCTGTTCCGCATGGGTCCGTTTTGGCACGACAGCCGCTCGCTGGCGAGTCTGTCTGCAGGCTGTTGCTGCTTAGTCAACCTGCCTTTGTCTGCCAAACAGCATGTATGGCTAATTTGAGGCTATATAGTAGACCACAGATTGGAGAGTTGCATATTCAGAATCTGTCTGCCAGTTGACTAATGCACAGACAAGCACCCAAACACGGTTAAAGGAAGAAATGAATGAGAAAAAATAGTGCAAAATATTGTTTGTCAAAAGACATTTTTGTCACCTTGATTTGTATAGACTGTGATTTTGTTGGCATGTCTGTCCTTCCTGGGAGAAGGATCCCTTCTCTGTTGTTTTTCCTGAGGTTTCTTCAATTTCTTTCCCTGTTAAAAGGTTTTTTTGGGGGGAGTTTTCATCTGAATCCAGGGTCTAAGGACAGAGTGTGTAGGCCAACTCACAGTGGGTTTAAAGGACCAGTTTAAATGCCACTGACCAGATAATAACTGACTTTTTCTTTGGGGTGAACTATTCCTTTAACGTGGCCCAGTGCTCATCATAGTAGAAAACACTACACAAGGATATAGTGCTTTCGATGGAAAAACGAACTAGATCTTTATCTGTAATGTCTGTTGCTCACAGCTGCTCTTATGTCCACAGGCGGTAGTGTAAGCTTGTCAGAGGTTCTCTCAGACTTCTGGTCCAGACTGGTGGAGCGAGTCTTCTCTCTGGTTAACCCGCAGTATCAGTTTAGTGAGGACTACCTGGAGTGCGTCAGCAAACACGCCGAACAGCTGCAGCCGTTTGGGGACGTGCCCCGCAAACTGCGTGTACAAGTATGTGTCCCGTGATGTAATGCGTTAACATGGACAAAACAAATGGCTTTGATACAACATAACTGTATTTCCAGTTATGCACACTGAGTAAGATCAATTGAATAATCTCGCTTTGTTCTCTTTACTTTTAAATTTAGGTGTCGAGGGCTTTCATTGCAGCGAGAGCACTTTCTCAGGGTCTGGCTACTGGTCGGGATATTGTTAACAAAGCAACAAAGGTGAGTGGTTCCTTGCACTGTTGTCTGTTCTGCTGTTAAAACGTTCTAGCCTAAATCTAAAAGTGAGGCCTTGAAATGTAAGTTTTTCTTTATGATTGTTTCCCTTATCATCCTTAATGAGATATATATCTTTACTTATATAGGCCTTTTTACAACCAAGTGTGAGAGGACTTCACAACTAAGAAACATTAAAGCTTGTAGATTTACCTTATTTGCTCAGCAAATGTACCAACTGTGACTTCAACACTATGAAGTCGGTTAATAGAAAACTGTACATCTCGAAAATAAAAGTCTGTAACCAGCAGCGAGTGAGCGCCTTATTCAGTAAAAGCTGGACTCAATTAAATTGGATCATTTATCTAGGGCTGCAACTAGCAATTATTTTCATTATCAATTTATCTGTTGATTATTTTTTTCTGTTCATTATTTTGTCCATCAAAAGCCCAAAATATAATTTCCCAGAGGCCAAGGTGATTCAAATTACTTGTTGTATCCGACCAACAGTCCAAAACCCAAAGAATATTCAGTTTACTATCCTATATGACAAAGAAAAGCATCAAATCCTCATCTTTGGGAAGCTGGAACCATGAAATATCTTTGAAAAATGCGATTATTCAGTCATGAACAGTTGCAGATTAATTTTCTGTCGATCAACTAATCGATAAATCAACTAATAATTTCATAGCTATACATTTGTCTTTCTTGTCCCTTTAAGTAACGGCAAATTACAGAATCGGTTACTAAAATAAGAAAGTGCTCATTTTCTGCGTATTGAAGTTTGAAGTCCTCTGACAGTGGATGACTCTGCAGCCGCCTACATGTGAATTTCCCTTATGTAGCTTTAAAGTTAATAATGTTAGTGTTGCATGTATACTTCTTGCCCTAACTTTTCGACCCACTGCTTTTGTTCTCCAGCTGACTGCAGACTCTGAGTGTGTGCGTGGGCTGATGCGTCAGTGGTACTGCCCACTGTGTCGGGGGATGCCCTCCCTGCGGCCCTGCCACTCCCTGTGCCTTAACGTGATGAAAGGCTGCTTAGCCAATCAGGCCGACCTGGACACCGAATGGAACAATTTCATTGGTGGGTGAGGCTAGGGTGAACAGTACATCCTAATAAGCTGTTGTTGTTTAGACGGATTTGGGGTCATGTGCATGACACATTTTATAATTAGGTAAATTATCTGTTCAGCTAAAGCAATCATATTTCAAAGAGCCACAATACCTTTGGTTTCAATGATAAAAGATCCTATTAGAAATAAATGTCGGGGGCAAATGTCATTTAAAAGCATTTTGAATTATTATCATTATTAAATTGAGCATACCTAAAAGTAGACTCCTTTTATTGCCCTCTGTCACTCTGTTCACTTCCTTCCCCCTAATGAATTCCTCCTCCATTAATCATTCATGTTTCCCTGCTCCTTCACAATTGATCTGTCGTCCTATGTTTCCTTTCCCCTTTCATCAAACCCATACGTTCCTTCTTCTTTTTTTCTTTTCATGTGCGGTGCTTCCTCTTTCCTTTCATCGCTCAGTCCATGTGTACTGCACCCAAACCCATTCAACCATCATGTACCCTTTTTTCTCCAACATTTCTCCTCCCTATTTTTCAGTTCTCTTTATATGATGTTGACTTGCTTCCTAATCTTACAGTCCTGTAACCTCATACATACATGTAAGTCAAATACTCTTAGCTATTTAGCCAGTGAAGGATTCCAGACACAGGAAACCGTTGTCTTGATTTTTATCAGGGTCTTCTGTAGGCCACCAACAGAGAATTTTTTCTTTGCGTGTAATACCAGACAGGGAAAACTTTGGTGAGTTTGTAGTCATAGCAAACTTTATCACCCTGACATCTCTATTTCTGTCTCTCTCTGTGTCCTCTATCAGATGCTCTGTACCAGGTTTCAGAGAAGCTGGAGGGGCCGTTCAACATGGAGCTTGCAGCCGACTCCATCTCTGTGAAAGTGTCAGAGGCCATTATGCACATGCAGGAAAACAGTGTCACCATATCCACTAAGGCAAGGAAGAGGGCACAAGCAGATGATGGGGAAATAAAATGGACACCGATGTATTTTGTGCAGGATTTGACAGATTAGCTGTTCTTCCACAAAACAGTGCATTTCTAGTATTTATTGAACCGTTGTAAATGCATAAAGAACATCATCTACCGTTTTAAAAAAAATCAATCTTACAAGTCAAAGCTATAATCGTGATTATTGTTGAATTTGAATTTTAAGCTTCTTAATGAGGCAGCCTGTGGTAAAAATGACAGGAATTATACACCGAGAGCATGACAGCCTCACAGTATGATTAAAACATGGCAGGCGTCCCAGCAGCTAATCCACCAGAGAGACACCCACATCTCAGAGCAGCTCCTGGTTTGTGGTAGCTGTGCTTCCATGTAACCATGCATTTCTAGGCTTTTTTTTTTTCTGTATGGTGGTATCATAGAGAGCATAATGTAACATAAAGATTAAAACATTATGACTCTTAATAAGAGCAACAACTTCTTTGTAGACCCGTTCTTGGGCCATTCCGAGAAAAATTAAAATTTTGCGTATTTTTGGCAGGGTTATTTTTATACCTTTTCTTTGAGATTTTGACAGTAGAGAGATGAGGAAGCGATGAGGAATGACATTGGACAAAGGGTCCCTGACTGGACTCAAATCAGATGTTGTGGGACGTTGCGGTTTATGGTAGGCGCCTTAACATAAAACCAAAATATAGCTTATTCAGGTAGAAGGTTAGAAAGCCAGGTTGAAGGTGAGTGAGTGCAATATAAACAGTTAATTGTCAACACTTTATCACAAAATATGTCCTAGAGACTAGAGTATATATGTGCAGGAATTTCCAAGGTTGGACATTTCCTTAAATTGTCACATAACAGTGGAAAGCCTGCCATGAAAATGATGGTTTATTTGAATTATAAAAAAGCTCGCTACACAGCTATTAATACTGATATTGCTTTGTTGTTGTTCACTGTAGGTGTTTCAAGGTTGTGGAAACCCCAGGCCAGCTCCAGGACGGTCCAAACGGTCACCTAAAGAGTCAGGAGGCAACAGGAGGCCCTTCCGCACCTACAGCCCTGAGGAGAAACCCACCACTGCTGCAGGCACTAACCTGGACCGACTGGTGAGGAAGAAACATACCACCCATCATACTACACACAGCGACATTAACATTTATTTGATGTCTTTTTCTTTTTTTTTTGCATTGGACTCCATTAAAATGAGGGAGATATTTGTCTGTTTAGCTGCTAAATGCCCCACTGCGTTCACCAGCTAGACACTTTCTTTGTCTTCTGTTTGGTGCTGGGCAAATAGCGAACAGAGGGTTTTTGAAGCTTTTTCACTGAAAAACAACACTAATGAGAGGAGTGAGTGAACCAAAACATTGAAGTTGTGTGCAAGAGAACCAAAACAATTATCTGTGTTCATCACTATGAGTGACTCTTTTCAAATTACACACGGTCATTTATACACATTGTTTATATATAAATGTTAATTAGTGCAGCTTTAAGTACTTAAACATACAACATTAAAATGTTTAGTTTTGTGCAGGATTTTTTTGGGGGTTGTATATGATTTCAATATATTAATTTTTGAAACTGTCAGAAAGCACTGTACATGCGTTTGATTCAGACGTCATTCAGCAACGGAGCAGAAAGCAAAAAGAGGACGAACAACAGTAAAATAAGTCTAAGCTTGGTACCAGCAACTAATAATAAAGAGTGCAGCGGTCAGGGTCCAGACGGTACCCCTGTGACCACAGAGTGGTCTTGGAAGATGGAAGTGCTGGAAAATAAATGAAACCAAGAGCCGAGGAAGAGGATAGTAGGTATTCATAGCTATTTATAAAACATAAAGGACGTGGTATAAGAGCTGACCCAGAAACAGTGTCATGTCAGTGGCACGTCAGCACTGCAGCTTCAATATGCTTCCTCCAGCCAGCCATACCAAACAGGGATACTTTAAAATCAGGTCTGAGTCATAACCAATTTCTTTCCGCCTCCGTGCAGGTTACCGAGCTGAAGGAGCGACTGCGGCCCATGCGTGGCTTCTGGGTGTCCCTCCCACACACCATCTGCAACGATGAGAAGATGGCTGCCGACGTCATAAATGAGGACCGCTGCTGGAACGGGCAGACCCGTGGGAGGTGAGCGGGATCAGAGTGGAGGGGTGGAGGGGGGAGTTCAGTAGAGGTGGATGAAGAGCGAGCGAGTGAGTGAGTGATGGTGCAGAGGTGGAAGGATGCAACAGATGGACACAGTTCATTTAATTTTACCACCACCAGTCACCCACATGCTCTCTGTGTGGGTCTGCTTGCTTTTATACACATGGATACAGCCCAAACACCATGTATCTGGGCTGATTTAGAGGCACCGTGTGTGTGTGTGTGTGTGTGTGTGTGTGTGTGTGTGTGTGTGTGTGTGTGGAAAAACAAGTCTGCATAATGGATGATTTTGTGACTATGATGTTCCAGCTGCGTTAGGCTACAGTTTTATGTAAAAATACACCCACCTGAGCAGCTTTAATCACAAAGTGGGACTACAGCCAGACATCTGCTGGTATAAAATTTTGTACTACTATAATTACATTGACCAAAATAACCCATCATTACACACATTACATTACAATTATTCAGTGCGAAAGTGGGATAGAATAATTAAATGACGTTCATTTATAACAATTCATTATGGTAAAATGTATTTGGGACACTCCAATATGCAGTTTCAAGAAAATATGGTGCAGCTTGTTCTGTAGATGGACCACATTGTTTATTTGTCATTCATTATTGTATTATTTGAAATCAAGACTAACAGTCTACGGCTCTGTGAGGCTGTGCTTGGACACAGCGGTCCTCTGAGCTAAATGCTGATATCAGCATACTAACATGCTCGGGATGAAAATGATAACATGCTTTTGAATGGATGAAAAGTTAATGTATAGCCAAAGTCACTTTTACTCATCCTGAAGGGGACATGAATGTTTAGATTAACTACTGGATGGTTCAGACATTTCACTCTAAAAATGTCAACCTCGTTGTGGCACTACAGGAAAACCATATTTTATGGCAACCGATCCAACAGTTCAGTGTGGAGCAAATTGGTGACCGACTGGCAGCAATGCTGTTAGTGTATCAACAAAATAATATGCAGTTCAAGAAATCCATATTTGTTCACAGTACGAAAGACTGTCATCTGCTTTAAGCTCAGATAGTCAAAGATGCCTACGTTGCTGCAATTAAATGGCAGAGTGAGTTGCTCCTCCTTGTGAACGTGGCCAATTATTGCAGTGAACATGGTTGTTCCAGAAATGTACCTGTGGTGGTGTGATACTCATTATTTGTGTCTGAGTAAAAAATCCTGGCTGCCATTTGAAACCACACTGTGTGAAGATGCCTAACACTGCTTTGAAAACACCTGTGCTTGTAAGCATCCATGTACATGAACGCCTCTGATTGTGTGCACGCTCAGGTACCTCCCGGATGTGACAGGCGACGGGCTGGTCAGCCAGATCAACAACCCCGAGGTGGAAGTGGACATTGCCAGGCCAGATGTGAGGACCAGACAGCTGATCATGGAGCTGAGGGTGGTGACCAACAAACTGAGGCACGCTCAGAGCGGACAGGACATGGACTTCATGGACAGTGAGTGTTCATGACAGTCTATATATTTGTGTATATCCCTAATGGAGAATCAAATGATGCATTACCTGTATGAGTGATTTGTAGGACTTGTATACACATTTTCTAGATAAGTTCTACTGATGCTGTTACAAATTTTTATTTCCATTCATCAGTCAGAAATCTTTCCTTGTTCCAGGTGAGGAGGGCAGCGGCTCAGGGGGCGGAGATCAAGGTGAAAGGTACAATGACGATTGGCCGGGCTACGGGCCTTACTCTCCCCCCTACAACAAAACGCCTCGTAACCCCGCCTCCAACCCCGAAAAGCCGCCGCCTCGAGTCCGAGAAAGAAACGGGTCCAAGTGGAACAGGAACAACGGCCAAGGAAGGGTCAGATCTGCCACCAGCCGGCTCACTTTCTCCCTGGTTCCTTTGTTGTCTTTGCCTTTCATGGTCACTGTTGCCCCCTTGTGGAGATAGCTGGTTATTACAGCCTGGAGGTGGGGGGGGGGGGGGTTTCTGTCATGCTGGAGTCTCAAGCACATTATGAAGAAAAAAAATGTCATTCCATTTGGTTACACCAGCAGAAAAAAGACAAAACAGGCTAATTTAGCAATAATCACAAACCTGTTTACAGCACAAAATAAAGTTAAAGTGAATATTTTTCCTACTGCCCAAGCCACAAAAGAGGCATTACCAAGCATTGATGATTACAAACAATACTTAATAAGTACTGCCATTTTTTTAGTGCCATTCGTGAGATGTTTGACCTATTGGAGTCTTGATGCTGAATGGTGTGCAGAGCGAATAAGTCTCGGGGGTGAAAGAGAAACAAAAGTGCTACGACAGCCAATGAAGCAGCATGTTTGGGTGATGGAGCTCATGCTCTCATGGTCTGGGGGTCCGTGGGATGGAGATTAGTCGTGCCAGTTTAATACCGTGTAGTTTCAGTGAGCAGCTGAGTTTCTTCGCTGCCGTTCTCACAAAAATTAAGTTAATCAATTCAATTGATCATAGTTTCAGTCCGGTTGTGGTTCAGTTGTTCATTTTTCCTCTCGCGGAAGTAGTAAGATTTATTTTATTTGCTTAATCAAAGCTATTTTGGCTTGGAGATAAAAGAAAAAAGGTCAACAGTATGACTCTTAAAAGCAAACAAGGGGCTTATATTTAATGTTCCTAAAAGCTCAAATGAATTTGGGTTTACTTGTGACAAGGGGTTAATTAATGTAATATATTGGTGTTTTTAATTTATTTGTAATATAAAATGTCATTGTTATTATTGTTATGATTTTTAAGGCAAAGGTTAAGTGTTTTTATCTTTTAAAAGAAGTGTTTGTCTTTAACTTTCTCTGGTTTAAAAAAAGAAAAATTAAGTATTTATTAATACTTTTCATAAACCAATCATTTAAAAATATTTATATTAAACCAATCACAACAAAACACTAATTATTGTACAATATTGGGCCACAAGACCAGCTATAGTTTCTTTCTGGTGTTTTTAACCTTAACCAGAGATTGTTAAGGAGCAATGTGTGTGAATGTGTGTTTGTTTTAAATTGTCTGTTGTAAGTTTGGGTTTTAAGGTACTGAGTTCATGTTGAGAAGATGTTGGGATGTTTTTTAATGCGCTTTTCTACTTATTTTTCTTAAACGCAACAAAGGTTGATGAAGTGAGCTGATGTACTGTAAAATTGGATTGAATGTTGACGGAAACACAAATGCTGTCAAGAACCGAGAGACGATGGCTCTTAATTTTCATATGCTGAATGTGTTTGGGCAAAGATAAAATCAAAGAATATTCAAGAAGGAAAAACAAAACAAAACTTGTAAGAAGTGGTCATGCAGAGATGAGATGAGTAGGAGAGTGAATTTAAAGGATTAGTTTTGACACTTTGGGAAATGCATTTATTCACTTCCTTGCTGAGAAATCAGATCAAAAGATTGATACCGCTCTCATGTCTGTACAGTACATGTGAAGCCAGCAGCCACTTAGCTTAGCACAAAGACTGGAAATAAGAGGGAAACAGTAAGCCGAGCTTAGTTATTAAAATTTTCCAACCAGCATCTTTTAAAGCTCACTAATTAACACATAAACTTAGTTTAAAAACAAGTGTAGAAATGAATTTGTGATATTTTAGAAATAGTCTGGCAGGATTATGTGCCAGACTGTCTCTTGGTTGGGAACAGTTGCCAAGTAATCAGCTGGGGCCCCAGGAAGTTATGTGTCTCCTGCCCAAGAAATAGTTACGGCACATAACCTCTGTTAAATTGCGAATTGCGCAAATTGTCATTTTTATAATTCAGTTTTTGTATGACATAAACAAAATATAAGGTGCTGGTTGGTGGGTTTTGTTACCTTAAGACAGAGCCAGTAGCCTGGCATCGCCAGACTGATTCGCAAATGCGTATTAGTCTGGAACCTCTCTGCTCATTTTTGATATCCAAGGGGCGTTATCACCGGGTGAAGACAACCAATCGAGCAACAAAATGTCCTGTCAGAAGTTTGGCAAACACATATTTTTTATCAACATAAAGTTTAAGTGCAGTTGTTTGTTCTTCTTTTAGAGGAAATTTACCGTCCAGTCAGTTTAATACTGCTGCTGTAGCCGGCTGTCGAACGCTCCGCATCGGCAGCCGCCATCTTGGATATTTACAAAGATGCTTCAACGACGCTCCTGTCTGTCAGTCATCGTATTAAACCCGCCTGATTCTAGATAAATGCTTGTGATTGGCTCGCCTGATACCAGTACCAAGGAAATCAGTGTGAATGGGAGAGGGGCCAGACGTATCTGCCTGAGCAAATAAAACATGAGCTTGCAGATTTGTCTGGTTCCCACTGTTTTAAGCTAAGCAGCTGCTAGTTCCAGTCCCAACTCTTGGCAAGAAAGTAAATAAATTAATTTCTCAAAAAGTTGAATGACTTCTTGGAGAACCTGAAAATCAATTGATATGGTCCCAAAAGAGAACAGACATACAGATGGAGAACATAAAAAGAATGTATGAATGCTGCTTTTTTTTTTTTTTTTGTTGAATGAGGAATTGTGAAATTCGCTTGGTTGTAACAGAAGTACACTTCTAGTCAAATGGGCTATTGGACCTGAATTATACAAAAAAAAAAATAGTAAGAGAAGGGTTTCATTCAAAAATTTTACCAAAAATATGTACTCCTTTCAATCACTTGGCATATGACAAAGATGATTTCATCCTCTAAAACGGTGCTCCGTTATAAAGAGTAGGTAAAAGAAGAGGTATAAAGTTTGGTGTTAATATTGGTGAGTGATTCGTGCCAACAATCTAATTGTTGGAGTTTTTATGTCATATTTAATTTTGGAATGAAACCGTTCCAAGTCAGTAGGGGCCATGTACAAGACTTCACCACAAACACAGTATTATGTTGCACGACTACAAATGAAAAAACAGTATTTCACCGTATTTCTAAAGCAACAGTATTGTAATCATATGTGCTTTTGATGATCAGCAGTCAGATTAGGATGTGGGGCCTGCAATATTTCAATTGAATTGCAGGTAAATTGTTCTTTAGTGCAACCTCTCATCCATTCCCACTACTCGCACATTCCTTTATGGTGAAAGTATAGCACAACTTTTTTCATGTGATTGTAACAGCTTTTTGGTATCAAACAAGTGATATTTTCTGCTTCATTAAAAAAAACTCAAGAAAAGTATGTTTTGTCTTTTATTTTTACAAAAGTAGCAAAAAACTGCATTTTAGTCGTACCTTTATTTACAGAACATTTGAGTTAAAGTTCACTAATAAAAAAAAAAAGGTTCAAAAATGTTCCAACAAATCAGGATGTATCATCACGCAATTCTGTACTTGTATTAGATAGTAGAAGAGCCGGAATCAAACCCTTGACTTGACTGATGTTCATGGCACGTCTCACATACCTTTTAGCTTTTAAGGTGAACTGTCTTTGCTTTTAGATCTCCATCATGTGAGGGCTTTTTTATCTGAGAGAAGCAGTTGATGCATCCACGCTGACAAAGAGAAGAAAATATAAAAGAGTCAATACAAACATTCACAGACAACATTTACTGAGGCAATACATACAAAAAGTTTTTAAAAGGTAAAGTAAATTAATTCATAATACAAAGTGATCAATTGATTCTTCTTAATCTAGATCATCAACTATAGTAAAGTGAAATTCAATTTTATGATCCAGCAAAAGGGGGAAATCCTGCAGTCACCTCAAACTTTGAAGTAACAAACTGAATATAAAACATGTTCATGAAATGTGTCTCTTGCTCGATGCTTTTATTGAATGCCTTATATACTATAAATCATTAGCATGGATGCAGAAATAAGAAAATCATAATTGAACAATCAGTTAATTTAAATAAACTGCATCAATGAATTGAAGGAACATCTAGAAATATGACAATCTTTAGTGCTTAGAGACAATGAAAATGATCTAATATTATCATGGAGTATTATCTTAGAAATAATCCTTCCACAGCTCATTCAGCACAGTTTTCAAAAACAAAAACAAACTATATAGATTGGTTTTATTTGTTACCTTCCACAACAAGGAGCAAAGAACTGCCAAAAACAGGAGCAATGCAATGACAGTCAGGAAGATTATCCACCAGGCAACTTTGGTGAAATATTTAATCTCTCTCTCAAGGAACACTGTCAGCTTTACCTGTGGACAATGATATCGTAAAAGTCTTAAAAAAACTTGTTTTAAATCTATAGATTTAAGTGTGTGGATAGGTGCATCAGTGTAATAGTAGCTACTGCAATATTACTCTTACAATTTAAATGATTTAGATGATATATGATTCATTAACATAACAAATGTTTGTCTAGGATGAAAATAATTTCAGTGTTTTACCTTTGTTGCAGGCTTCTCTGGTTTAAGTCCAATGTTCTCTGGAGAGTTTGTTAAACTGAGAGTAGCATCTACAACAATGTCTAGGTAGTTCAAAGAGCTGTAATCCTACATGGGATCCAACAGAGAGTCACAAAAGCTAAAAGTCAGTTTGAATAATTCTTGGAAATGTGATCTTAAAGCAACAAAACCAAGGAATTTGTCACTTTTATCAGTCAGAGATGATGCATTTCAAACATATCAGAGGAAGAAATTAAACACCTCTGTAAAAGTGGTGTTCCAGAGGCGTGAATGCAGAACCATCACTGCAGTACTGTCCAAACCCAGCAGAGGGCAGCGCACCTCCACACACTTCAGTCCATCGGAGCAGGTCTGAAAGGCAGGACAACAGGCCTGAGGCTCACATTGGACATTTGACTATCTAACAGATACACAGACAAAAAGGCGCTGGGCTCCCAAAGCCTCCGAATTTATAAAAGTGCAACAAAGCCAGTTAAGGTTCAGACCAATGAAAGCAAACTAATACTGATTTATTACCAAGGTCTTGTATTTCCTTCTTGTTGGTAGAAACGGGAATCCATCAGTAGAGAGGGCTTCATGTTCAGCTTCACGCCTTTTCCTGCTGGTGTCATGCCAACCCTTGATGCCAAACATTATCAGGTTAGAGGTGATTATTACAGGCATTGGTTAAGTTTTGAACAATAAAACAAAACGTTTATTTACCTTTACATGTTTAAGTGGATTGACCTCGTCTACAGGTGAGCAGGGGCTGGACTGCACACTTTTACTGCTCGTCTGAGTTAAGTATAGAAGCCATTTTCCTACAGAGTTCTGCTTTGGCCAGTAGATGTTTAGTGATGCATTGGCGAAATATTTCAGTGGTCTTCCCAAATTTATTATCTGTTAAATAATAAATAACAGTTTTTTAAAAATTCAATGAAGCAATTAAAGGCATTTTTCAGTAGGATAGCTACAAATGACGGCTCACCCTAAATTCATAGTGAACCGGAGTTCCAATTTCATCTATTGACTTTATGGCACTCTCGCCCCTCAAGTTTTCACCGAGGGAAACTTGAGAAGGCCTGGCCAGTCTGGCAAACAAAGAAACACGTTGATGTTAATTTTTTTTTTTTACTTTTTCATCCATCATTCCAAAGCATTTGAAACAAATGTCAAGCTCAAATGTATTGCTAATGTTTTTTTTTTTTAAATCCCTTTGTACATTTTATTACAAGAGAAAAGACTGGCGCTCGCTACTTAGAAATAGCAGAAATATAGATGAATTAAAACTACAAACAATAATTATAAAATAACTCTTATTTACTTTTATAATTTACAAGACAATAAAAAAAGAATTGATACCAACCCATATAGTTGAAGCTCCAGATTAAAAACCACTTTGGCTAATGCCTCAACTGGTTGTATGATCTGCACACTTGTCCTACATCACAAGAATAACAAGACATGTTAATTCATAATCATGTGGAAGGGCACTGATCAAATGTTGCTGCCAGTTTCCACTCTTTACAGACCACTTACGTTTCAAGTTTCAGGGTGACGTTGACATCTTTTGTACTCAGCGAGATGCCAGACGTCGTGAGTATGACATAAAAAGTAACCTGAAAGGGGACAAAAAAGTCATCGTACAGTACATGCATATGGTGACACACATACACACATGTGGAGGACAGTGAGCAGTGCTACTCACTTCAGCATCTCTTTGGAGTGGGTTTCCCAGTTCACAGTCTATAAGTGTTCCTTTGTCATTGGCTGTACAACTCACTTGTGTTTCCTACAGACAGATGCATGCAGAAAACAAGGAAATGTGTCTATATTGGAATATATATACACATAATACACGTAATCCCTATTAATGTTATACATCAACTTTTTTTCCACCACAGTACTTTTCCCTAATTGGCTGATAGTTCACACTTTTATACATATTGTTCTTCCACTAAAGTGTACTTGTATACTCACAGCTTCTGTATTGTAGACAATAGAAGAGTAATGAAGAGCATCCGGGAGCATGATGACTGAGTGACACTGGTGTGCGTCGTCCCCGGCCCTGTTAGTCACAGTGATCTCCATAGCTACGTCTTCATCAGAAGGAGTGATGACTGCAGCACCATCCTCTCTAAAGACACGACGTTACCCCAGATGAACATGAGTCAGGGTTAAATAACACGTGTTGCTTTGTCTAGCAGGACCCAAGATGGTACCCAGCGTTGTTTTTTTTGTGCCTTACCTGGCCAGTGATGTGAAAACATCTTGATTATTTTGTGTTTTTCTGGAACAGAACTTGTACTGTAACGCTAGGTTACTTTGGCAAATGTTGTCACTACCACAGCCCTTGTTTACTAAAATAATCTGTGAAAAACGGAGCAGAAATTGTTTCTTCATATCTCACACAGAAATGAACACAATTCTAAAGAGTTTATTTCTCACAGTGTAAATGTCAACGATGTCTACGGATAGAAAGAGACACACATTCGTACCTCTGAGACAGTGCTCTTTTGCTGGTAGAGGTTGAGGACAGGCGTGACGTCGGCCAGATCTGCGCTCGCCCTGGTCGTCTGACTGGAGCTCCACAGAGACACAGTGACAGAGACGGGGATACTGTGCAGCTTGTCCTTAATATCACGCTGGAACAGAAGAGTTTTTTATCTTGGATTAATGTGTCCAGTCTGGTGTTTGATGGGTTTCTTTAAAAGAGACATTGCACAATGAAACGGTACCAGCAGTCGGAGTCTGGTGTTAGTACAGATTTCTCTCTTTTGTCCCGGCAGCTCCAGTTGTCCTTGAGATGAACCCAGAAAATCCACTCTGGGAGGAAGCCTCGCTTTTCTCCTCTCAGCGTCAGCCTCAAAAGTGTAGTTGAACACTGTGAAAGAAACGTAAGATTAAATCAACTGATACTCCTACCCACTGTTGCTATTCCTCACTACTAGCACTACTGTTATATTGTGACAAACTGCTACTAATAGTATTATTACATCAACTACTACTACCACCATTTTTTCTGCAGCAAACACTGGAGCTTCTACAACTTTTTCAATAACTACTGTTGCTACTGCTATTTCAACATCTTCTGGCAGCAATTCTAGGCTGCTAATATAGTTTAAACAATAACTTAAGTTTGACATTAAGTTGAGTTTTTAAATTTAAGAATCTAACTTGTACACTAGCTATGAAAAAGCACCAGTGCAGGCTTTAACTCTGTGGTATATCCATACAGTTATTTTCAAAACCACATATATAGTTGTTACAAAGACATTAAATGCCACAAAATATAGAGTGAAAAACCATACAGTTAGTGTGAAGTAACTAACTGACAGTAAAGAAACTTACTCAGCTTAGGGTTGAGCGATGCTGGATGTGCTGTATAGGTAAAGCATGCCTGAATTGCAAAATAACTAGGACAGAAGTTTATGCAAAGACACGTTAGATCAAAAGGCAATCAACTTGCAGTTAGATCATGTTGGGGTTTGTGTTTTTGTGCATCTTACCATGTACGTTTATCACATTGTTCCTTTGTGATGTCTATTTCATTTGGCGTGACCTCTAGAGAGCTGCTGACACTGACCACTGGCCTTGCTCTGTAACAGAGACAACAGAAATGACAGGTTGGATAAATTCACTGATTTGAGATTAGATTGCATTGCAATGATGCCAATAATATTAATTAATATAGCCATTCTAAAAAACAGTGCAAACCAAGATGAACTGATAGATATGTAGATCATTTCGAAAACGTAAAAAGCAAGTAAATATTGGGAAAACATTAAAAAACATTTTGATTGAAATAAGCACAGCTGGACTGAAAAGAAAAGAATTCAAACTGATATATTTCTCTTTCACTCCAAACGTTTGTGCTCTAGCTGTAAAATTACCTGTAAACAAAGACAGAATCAGAAAGAGATCCCACAGCCAAATCAGGGTACTGATTGTTATCCACGTCCAAGTTGCCAGACAGAGAATATCCAAACAGAGTAACTTGTTTCGATCCTGATGAGAGCACCTGATGAAGTCAAAATATGCAAAACGTAATTGCAAGGTCTGTTTTTGGCATTTTAATATTTCCAACCACAGATATGAACTGGTGACCCATAAGCTCACCTGCCCTGGCTTTTTGTGGATGCCATCTGATGAGCCATAGTAAAGGTATACTCGACCAGAACCATCATATGGTGCCCCCACAGCAATATCTGTCACCAATTAACACAAAGCATGGTGACAACATAAATTGGAGACAAAGATAGTAGTTTACCAGAGTATCACAAATTTCCTTAAAGTCTGTTTGTAAAAAAAAACTTAAGAAACTGGAGTCAAAAATGTAAAGCTTTATTGATCTACACTATGTATACTATAATATTTGTGTGATCAGCCCTTCCTCTATTCAAGACGTTTTCAAGCTTTTAAGTGAGAGTATGTTCCCTTGCTCATCTCAGTAAACAAAGGTTTTGCTACTTCAGCTTTACTTGGTCTGGTTTGACCAGTAACTTACTGGTGAGTAATGTTAGCTGATGTGAACAAACTAAATGGATACTGCTGTATAACTCACTCACTCAATTCACCATTATGCTGTAATTGCCACTTGTGCAGTGGCACTGCAAAAGGTACATACTCTCACTTTAAATAATCTAACATTTAAAACTAAAACAACTATAGCTTCTTACTCTCTGTCAGTCAGCGCATGATATATTTGATATAAATATTTTACAACCTCCATAACCATCTTGATTGATGTCTCCTATGTTTTCCACTGCGAGGCCGAACATGGAGTCTTTCTGTCCAAGAAGTTGTGTTGGAACAATCTTCTCCCAGTCTTTTCCTTCGGTGTTGATATAGATGTAAACCGCTCCTCCAACCAAACCATCTTTAACAAAGAACTCCGGTGCTCCGACAGCAAGGTCCTCCCACCTGTGCACACAAGAAGAACACAATACATATATAATTGTCACACTAAAGGAAAGGTCAGGGCATGAAACCAGCTATAGGATGGAAATTTCACATTTAGTTTGCAGTGTGGTGCTAGAATAAAGCTCATAAAGTGCTGAAAATTAAAAAGGGTGTATCCTCCGGGCGGCATGATTATGGTCAGTAAACTTTCATGGCAAACACCTATTATCTCATTCTTATTTTACTTTGACATGTAGGATTCAGTGACTGACCTGTCTTAAGTGTGGCACTGGTTCAGGCCGTGCAAAAATTAAATATTTGAATAGATTTATTAGCTCAGGTTTTAATGGACACTGAGTTGTAAAGTAAACCTACCCATCACCATTGAGATCCACCACTGCCACATCGTAGCCAAAGGAGGAGGCCAGGCCCGGACCAGAGAGGACTAACTCCACAGACAAATTTCTCCGTGCCACGCGGTCTGCCTTAAGAAATGTCACCTGGCCGCTGTATCCTCCTCTGGGCGCTCCTGATATGATGGTCAACTCATCCTTCCTGATGAGGGCCATACCAGAGTCAATGGAGAATCCTGGAGGACAGAATACGAAGCTGTTTATGGGGATGTTCTATAGGAATAACGAGTTAGGGTACCTCTACATACTTTGAAGACCATTCTTATTATTGAATCTCCATCTAAGTATTTCATTAACCATTGGAAATATGAAGCAAGCTCTAACTTGAAATGCCCTAACTGACTCAGACCAGACGACAAACTGACCCAGGTAGCTGTTTCTCTGGAGAGGAATGAGTTTCCGGTTAAACTGGTCAAAATCCCCAGTCTCACGACGATCTTCACTGGAGATGTCCATGTTGTCCAAGGGCTCCATTCGTACGATTCCTATAAACAGCATCACAGAAAATACAGAATAACAAGACTATAAATGCTGCATCATGTGGACAAAAAGATTAAACATTTTATCTTGGGAAATACGCAAGATATACTGCATGTCATTGTCATTACCTCTCCACTGGTACGCTCCTGGCGCTCCAAATAACAGAGATGTGTTGTCCTTTGCAAAAGAAGCTCCATGACCCTGTTGGCAGTATGCAAACCAATCTTGGACCTTATAACGTCCGCTTAGGTGTTTATCATCACAAACTACCCTCCTCCACGTCCTCTCTTCCTTCCCGACCTGCAGGTCATTTCCTAAGAGGTAACACTGACCCGTCAACAAGTGGGGGACATAAAGGCTTGGGCTTGGGCTCCACTGCTGGTATCGATGAGCACAGGTCTACAATAGAAGGATGATAAAATTACTGTTGAAGGATTTAGAAAATATATATATTTTTATATGTGGAGAGTTTTGGCTTACCATTACACTTTTACCAGGACCTTGGCTCCTCACTCTAACTCCCATCCACTGGTTGTTTATGCCTTTACTATCAAGGAACTCTAGTGAAATAAACAAGTTGAGCTCACTGTGCGGCTGCAAAGTCAGTATAATCACATTCAGTAGAAGTATTAGAGTTTTTACTTGAAGTTCCAATATATCAATATAAAAGTACTTCAGTACTTCTACATTTAAAATCCTACTTGAATAAATGTAAAGAATTATCATCTGCACTAAGTAAAAATAGTAAAAGATCTGATATACAGTATTATTATATATGATACTGATGCATCAACGTGCAATAAGCACTTTATATACAGTAAACTAGACTTTAGACTTATCTCTAATATTTGACTTTTGAGGTCCACTTTCCACCGCTGATTGCATCACATTAAACATACAAAGATGACTCATACAATTTCAGATAAAATTGGCAAACAAACCTTCATCATCAAACTTGATGGGCTCACAGCGCTCGGATGTTGTAGTCAGATCACACTGAAACACAACACCTGTAACATTCACTTGGTCCAGATGTTTGGATCGTGGAGCTCCTACCAGCAATCTGGGAAGAAATACCTCAAGTAGTAAGACACAGAATTTAAATTTGAATTTACTCAAACTCAAAACTTGTTGTTGTGAACGAATTTTCCTTCTTGTTTGTTAAACTTCCCTCTTGTAGATTAAAGGTAACTTAAGACAGTGCTTCACAGGTCAGGTCACTGTCTCTGTTCACCTGTCTCACTCTGTGTGCCAGACAAGGCCGAGTTGGCTCTGGCCTCTGGTAAACCAAGGTCTGCTAGATATCTTCTGTTTTCAGGTTTAGACACAACAGGCTGGAGCCTGGTTGTTGACGCTGGATAAGAGAGACTGTAGAGAGGCTATGCTGTTGCTTCTACAGCAATGGTTGCCGTCTTTCCCTGTCTGGATCCGTTATCCAACAGAGTCATCACACAGACCAGGCTGAGTTAGGAATAACCCTATTTGGATATAGCGGAACTTATCAGTTCTGGGGAAGGTTAAATACTGAGCTTCAGGACACCATCTTCAGACTTGGGTAGCAGTACACTGTGATTCACACGTGGTGTTTCCCTTTTCTCCTCGATCGAGCTTCAATAAAAATTCCTGTGTAAGACATCCAGGTCTCCTGAAACTTCTTGTTAGAGTGAACCAGCTCTAAGATTTCCATCACAGTTGCCACTCACAGGTTTTTTCTGGCAGGGTCCAGCTGCTGGTGGAAGGCAACAGAAAATCCAAACAAGCTTCCTGGATCTCCATTTCTCTGCAGCACATTCTGAGTGTCCAGATTGAAAGCTGCAACATTAAGGGTCTGGAGGTGCCAGACACTCCACAGATACACCGCGTGCCAATGCTTTGCCATGATTTTGCTGATTAAAATGTTTTCATCTGCTCCTTCTCGTGCAGTGCCTGTGCTCTCTGAGTGCACAGAGGGAGTGTAAACCCTCATAGATAAAGGGATTGGTCCTAGCAGGTTCGAACTTTCTCACTGTAGACAGAGACAAACAGGGTGTGGAGCCGAATATTTTATCTTCACAATAACAAAGCAGCGCTGTTTAATTTTATGACTTCATATCTTGAGTTAATATTTACCAATTTCTGATTTGATGAGAGTCAAGTGTGAGACACACCCTCTGAGCAAAAGTCTTCTCTGTTGGGAATGTGCTGACAGTAGATCATGACTGAATGTTTTCGAAAATTAGAAGAGGTCATGTTGAGACTTTCACTGGCTCTGCAAACAGCGACGCCAGAGTGTCAACATGCACATGTCTGAATATACCGAGGCCTTGTCCTGGTTGTTTACTTCGTCATTCTCTTCTGTGAGATTTATGGGAAATCATCACTTCTTGTTCAGAAACACACTGCTACTCATTCACGCCTGAGAACTACCTTACTACCTCGTAAAAAAGCAAACATTTCTGTCATTGCCCATTAAACAATAAATTCATTCTTTATGGTTTAGATGGAGTAAGAGTTACACCTCCCACGCTGTCAAGGCTGGATATTTCCTTTTTAAGATGTATTATTTTATTATATTTTTTTTAGTATTTAAATACATTTTTAGTAGTAATTACAAGTGTACCCATATAAACTGTGTTGTTAATGTTGGGTGTGGCTGACTGCAAATTAATTGAACCTGTATAGATAACAAAGTTGAAGTATGAACTCACATGTTTTATGTCAACAGAGAGCTCAACAAGATACACTTTGTGCTGACCAGGCTTAAGGTGGACTGACCTTTAAGGTAGTCCAGCTAGACACTGATAGAAAACAGAAAGATTACAATAAAAACAAACATTTTCACACAACACGTCATGAAATGTGAATTTTACAGAAAAGCACACGGACATTAAAGGAGGCCTACAAGAAACTGAAAGTGTATTGTTTCACCAGGTGGCACCAGAGTATTTGTTATCAGAAGACCAATGTGTCAGGCCTACAGATCTGCACAACTGAAATGGCAACAACTATTTAATGCAACTATGCCTCTGTAAGACTGAAGGTGACTAACCAATTAGAGCAGTCATCCTTACCATTATGAATCTTAATCTTAAAATATTTTTTGTTGTAATTGTAGTAGAAGTACTAATTTGTAGTAACTGTAATTGTGGTCAGTTGTGTTGTTAAACTCTGGAATAAAACGCAGCCTCACAACAAGAATTACTGTAGATTCAGCCGACCCTCACAACCAACACAACACATGGTTAATCTATAATGAAGCTAAATGATAAATGAGTTAGTGTGAAACAAGTTCAGGAGAATTCGGAGGGCTAAGATTCATGACTCATACCAAGACGTTGTTGGTGTGAGTTTGGCTCATACTTTCTGCTGCATCACATCCACTTTGTATTCAACGTCCTGTCTCTCTCTAATGGATGAAAGAATTAAGCGATAATATACAATATCATACCCAGTGTTTACTGATCTGCAGAGTTTTTACTGTGTATGACTAATGTAAAATAATGTTGTAGTTTTTAGTAATTTCATGTGCAATATTACTTTTCTATTTCAGTTTACCTATTTTACTAAATGTATCTTACTTTCATTGTTATTCTCTTAGACACTGGGTTGGCACGTACTTTATTACTATATTATTTTATTATCATGTTGTAATGTTGAGCAATTTCTGGCATAAGTATTTCCTTCAAGTTTAGTAAAGTTCATTCACATGAGATTCTGCTGATGCTTTCACACAAACCCCCCCCCCCCCCCCCCCCCCCCCCACACACACACACACACACACACACACACACACACACACGCACACACACACACACACAGACTGACACATGGAAAATTCAGCAGCGGTGTGGTTGTGCTGTCAGATGAGGTGTCAGTGCACAGGGCTATTTTTGTATTCTTGTATAGCTGTTAGGTTCAAAGCAGAAGGCCAACACTTTATAAAGCCATTTCCAGAAAAGCAAGCGGAATCAAACTTCTTTAGTTGTTGAGGGAAAAGAGTGATGCTCACTCACTGGTCCCACATGCATCTTTAAGACTGCTGTAGGTTCACCTTTACTCAACCCCCCCCATTTTGTCTCTACAAAAATTAGGCCTGCAAGCTTGACTAATTTCACCACAACTCACTATTACTACTATCCACCTTGCAGAGACACGGCCAGGCTTCCCTTTCTCTGTCTAAACTAAGACAACCAGTTGCTGCCTGTAGTTTCATATTTACAGCACAAACATGAGAATGGTATCGATCATCTCATCTAAATGAAGCTTAGCGAAAGTTCAGACTGACTATCTTGGGTGAAATGGCTTTTAGCATTTACGCACCTAAGGAATGGAACACTTTGCCTGCTGATCCTAAACTGGCAATCTTTTAAAACCAAGCTGAAGACATTCCTCTTCAGTCGAGTTTACTTTTAGTTTAACACACCACAGTTGCATATAATGTATGTTTGAATGTGGGTCTGTGTATTATGTGTATTTATGCATTTCTGTTTTTTTTTTAAAGTGTTTTTATGTAAAGCACTTTGAACTGCTTTTGTATGAAATGGTGCTGTATAAATTTGAATTGAACTGAATCTCGCTCTCACTCTTTTCCCGCTTTCAACTCATCAGCTGACTGTGAGGCGTTTCCCTCTTTCAGTTAAACCTATCCTGTTTTGCCACGACCTCTGTGAGCCAATCATCTCGGTGCTGTCAAAGTTTTAAACTGTTCCTCTCTCTGCTGCTGTCAGTTGTCATTTCAGTCAAATCGATGCAACCCTCCTCCGACCTGTTCACCTCCAGTTCTCATCATATTCATCCAGTTCTTCAGCATTGCTCTTTACTGCTTCACCACCACCAGTGTCTACACTCCATCAGGAGTTATATTTACATTTATTTTCATTATGAGCGCTTGTCAAATAAAGTAATTAGATCACTCTTGGAGTCTTTGTTTCAGTAAAGTCTCTACTGATTGAACTCTCGGCAAGAATGCATGTATTTACCACATCCAGGACGACAGAACTCAAAACTATCTCGTTTGCTCTAAATTTAGCCTGTACTCTAGCTACATATCCTGTTTATAAAGCCATGTACCTTCTGAGCAAACATGTGTGGTGGTCTGCGAAAAGCAAAGAAATGGCCAGCCACAGCCTGCATCCTACAGCTCAGCTGCTGCATGCGGCTTTGCTTGTTTCACAGGCATTGACGTGCAAATACCACAGTGCTGTAAAAAAAAGACGTAAGAGACCTTTGTTGATTCAAACTATTTTTGAGTACTTACACATGAAATATCTATTGTTAGCACTTCTCAACAAATGATATTTCCAAGGCTTTATTTCCATCCAAAATAAATATAAATAAGCACTTATACAGTACGAAGCCAAACTTTCTTGTGCAGTGACTTTTTATTGATACTTCTTACACAAGGAAGAACAGGAGGAAATAATCCAGGTTTTATATTTTTTGTGGTGTAAGTAAATAATGTGCATTTATTTTACAATAATTTAAGTATTTTTCTGCTTTACTGCACTGTTGTTGGCTTTGTCTTTGTACACTACTTTTAAATAATCCTATTATTTTTTTTACCACAACAGTTTGGTACAATATACATGTAAATGGAAAAAGTTAGAAATTTGTGCCTCACACAACTAATAAGGCTTTAAATTTATGAACCAAGCAGTCAATTACTCTGTATACACAATAAATGAAGTGTAATTTGAAATTACAGATCAGTGTAAACACTTTCATCTTGCACTCATGTTTTCCTCCAGTGTAGATAAAGAAATATTAGTTAAATTCATTATGACAGGATAGCTGATAATCACGTACTTGAAAAAAAAAACAGTTCTGTGGTTTTTGTGTGTTGTTGTTGTTTTCAAAGCAACAGCTCAGGTCTATTCAGGTTACATGCAGACAGTGTCATGCTTCTCTTAGTTCCTGAGATGTGAAGATGACCCGCCTGCTCTGAAGTGGTAAGTCCCACCAACAGACATGTGTACAATAAGCTTCTACCATCAAAGCACAGTGTTCGCTGCCTGATGTGCTTTTAGGTGTGATGAAGAACTACTACAACTGATCTATGTATTGATTTCACTGTATTTCATAAAGAAGCCTCAACAGAAACAGAATTTTAACTTTTACTGTCTTTTGGGGGAATGCAACAGAGGACACATTTATATTTAAACAACATATGATGCTGCATTTGCAAATAATACAGGAAGTTCCTAGTACGACTATTATGAGAATACTGAAAAATGTCATTAAATCCAAGTCAAGACAATGGCTTATAAGATGAAAGTTGAGAACCAAATTAATTCATTTTAAATATACATTGAAATTTATATTGACATGTAGCACTTGCCCACCAAAACAGTGACTCGTGTACTGTTTTTAGCAATATTTCTTGCAAGCTGGTCATGCATTACAGTATTACAATAGTTTGTGGGTGGGAAGCCAGTGAGGGATAACGTTCTTGTCACTGGACATGCAACTCCTCCTGGTTTGTCAGAGTACCGGCATGTAGGGAGATGAAGTCATGGCACTTTACGTTCTTCCAATGAAATTGACTGATTATGCTTTGTAATTAATAACAAGACTAAGATGCAGATGTTTTTCAGGTGTAATGTTCACCATCTTAGTTGAGCGTGTTAGCAACAAACATCAACCTCATGGAAGTGCTTGAGGAAAAGTCAGGTGATCAACAAAGTCATTAGGATTCATCCTCTGGTAACCATGAATGTCTGTACAAAGTTTCGGTTCAATCCATTGAGTAGATGCATGCTTGTGGCTCTAGAGGAAAAGTCAGGTGATCACCAAAGTTGGTATGTTTCATCCTGTTGCATCCATGAATATCCAAAATGTGACTTTATTTGATTGGATTTTTATTTCACAAACATTCTCCACAAAATATTTTTGAATGTTGTTTCAAATAAGACTCCTTCAACTTAATATACTGCATATTGACATTTTTAGGTACAGTATGTGCATATGTAAAGGGGTTGGTCTCTCTTGCAGGGTTTGTAAACTGTAACCTGTGTTTTAGGCTGTGATAGATTAAGATATATAGCACAAAAAGGCCTTGACAGTATCACTAAGCAGTGTTCAACATTGCTACATTAAGTTGGCATCAGGCATGTGTCTGCAGCTGTTAGCCTCTTTCAGGGCAGTCTGTAGGCTACACAGGTGGCCTACTTTTATTTTTTCACCCCTCCACCACCATTTCCCAACTCTCAGAGAATGGTGTCAGAACTTGTGGCTTTTTCTGTGGTTGAACCTGACTGTTAATGCTTGACTGCAAATGTCAAGTCAGACAAAACAATTGAACTGTTGGTCATAGACACTGTGGGACTCACATGAATACGGTGTTTGTAATCAATTTTACAAAGATAAAAGTAGCAATACAACACTGTAAAAATCATGCATTAAAAATAAGATACGCATACAGATGTCACTGACGTCGCGCACTTGAACCATACGCTGGGTGGCAGCAGAGAGCTTGAATACCGATAACAGGATTTTACTATATACCCCCTTTGAGTGGCGCTGTCCATATTTCCGCTGGTTGAATCCACATGAAGTGGAGCTGTTGGGCTGGACAGATCAGCGCAGTACACACCCTCACAGAGTTATTTCTCACTGAATATCATTTATTTCCCATCTTTATTGCTTTAAGTTTTTACACAGTTCTTTTGGATGAGCATATCTCGAGTGTTCATGACACAAAATAGAAGTTATAATCAGTAATAATAGGAGAGTCTCTCTCCCTATTGTTTACTCGATCTCTAAATTCTACTCTAAATTATATATTTCTATATTCTATGCTAGCTAATGCATAAAAACAACATTCTGTATCATTGTTTTATATTTTCTGGACCATATGATACCAAGCACTTCAGTAAAAATAAGCTGTGTGGGGAGCACACTCCGTCATACACTTCAAATATGATAGCAGCTGATTTCAGGCATACTGGATCAATGAAAATGTCCAGCGGCAAACTTATGAAGTCACAGCTGTCTGATGGCAGTACCCAGTTTCAGCTTTGATAATCACTGCTCCTTCCGGTGATTAGGTAAGTGGAAGAACATATTAGAATTTCATACAGCTGCTGTGTTGACACATGGGCCACCTGCTGGTTATTGGTGAGCATTGCAGCTTTTGCTGGAATCAGCTGGATAAAATAGAAGTTCCCCCTCACAACTGCTGATGTGGGGCACATTTACCGCCGCTGCAACTGTACCACTAGGTCATTTCAATATATTCAAAACTGTGTTGCCCGTATTCTCACACGTACCTGCCCACATCAACATACAACTCCAATTTTACTTAACTCACACTGGCTTCCTTTTAACTACCGCGTTGAGTACAAAATCCTCACTTTAACCTAAAAAGCTTTTAATGGGTCTGCACATCATAATCTCTGTGACCTTACTCAGAGCTACACACCGTGCCACACTATTCCCCTGTGTTTTTAAGTCTTCACTTTGGGTGAAGGACTCACTGAGGCTCATAAGGATCAGACCTACATCCTCAGAACTTCCAAACAGCCCTCTAACAACCTGAACTATTGGGCTGGAGATACTTGAACTGTCTTTCATAGAGCTTTACAGTTTTTCCTTTGGACACCAGCCTTCATCCTCAAAACTTCTGGATACTAAAATGTCACCAAATATACTATCGGAGAGAATTAGAAATAAAGGCCTGTCTCTAAATAAAGACCCCGTGCAGCTGATAGAAATAAAGTAAACAAGTATTGTAAACTCCTTTCTTAATTTAGGCATCTTCCCCACAACTTTTAAGACTTCTACGGTAAAACCTCTCCTCAAGAAATCTAATCTAGATAACTCAGAGCTAAACAATTACAGACCCATTTCTAATCTACCTTTCCTTGGGAAGCCCTTAGAGAAGTTGGTTTTAAATCAACTGCTTATTCACCTAACCAACAAAAGCATTTTAGAAAAAGTTTCCAATCTGGTTATCGAGCAAACCACAGCACACAGACTGCCCTACTGAAAGTCGTAAACAACCTGAGAATCATTGTGGATGCCAATAATGTAGCTGTCCTCCTTCTTTTAGACCTGAGTGCAGCTTTCGATACAATTGATCACAACATTTTAATTGACAGACTTGTCAAAGGAATGGGTAGGTCTCTCTGACATGGTATTAGCTTGGTTTCGATAATATTTAGCTGATAGAAAGTTTTTTGTCAGCCTGGGTGCTCATGTTTCAGAGGCTCATGGTATACAATATGGTATACCTCAAGGAAGCATTCTTGGTCCAATTCTGTTTTCATTATATATGCTCTCACTTGGAAAGATTATTAACCATCACCATGTTAATTACCATTTTTATGCCGATGATACACAATTGTACATCTCTGTCTCGCCAAATGACCCCAGTGCACTCAATGCTGTCAGTGCCTGTCTCAAGGATATTAATGTATGGATGGGTGAAAACTTTTTAGAGCTAAATGAGGAAAAAACTGAGATTCTTCTCATAGGACCCAAGGCAGCCTGAGAAAAAATGCACTCAACACTTGGTGGCCTTAGCAAACAGGTTAAAACCAACATCACAAACCTGGGAGTGATATTATATTTTAACAGGGTCATTAAAACATCTTTTTTTCATCTAAGGAATATATATAAGTGAGACCTTTATTTAAATAAGAAGGATGCCGAAATACTTACTCATGCTTTTATTACTAGTCGTTTAGGCTACTGTAATTCCCTTTTTACTGGATTACCCAAAAGGACTATAAGAAAATTACAGCTAGTTCAGAATGCTGCAGCCAGAATTTTAACTGAAGCAAATAAAATGGATCAGATCACCCCACTTCTTAAGTCACTGCATTGGCTCCTTGTTTCTTTTAGAATTGATTTTAAAGTTCTTTTAATGGTTTATAAAGCTTTAAATGACCATTCTCCTTCCTACATCCGAGACTTTCTTTAATTTTATGTTCCACCCGGATCACTAAGATCGTCCACTGCTTTTCTTTTAACTGTTCTACATGTGTCCCATAAATGTACCGTGGAGACTGCCTTCTGTTTTTATGCCCCTAAACTGTGGAACTCACTGCCTTTGCTCATTAGACTGGCAAGCTCACTCAGTGGTTGTACCCCTTTGGGTTTTTAACCCTAATAATTGTCCGACCCAAACTGAATAGGGTTGTACCCCTTCTACCCCTTTGGGATTTGAACCCTGATGATAAACCGGAACAAATTCAATAGGGTTGTACCTCTATGGGGTTTGAATCCTTATAATAGAGTGACCCAAACTGAATAGTGTTTTACTCTTTTGGGGTTTGAACCCTGATGATAAACCGGCACAAATATTATTATTAGTCTCATAATTATGTTGTCTTTCCTCCTGCTCTCGCCCTCTCCCTTTCTGTTTTTTTATTTTATTTATCATTTTATAGCAATATTAGTGCAATAACAGTTGGGTTAGGGCTTAGGGTTTTAATTAACAACACCATATATCTCTGGCGCCTACAAATCCAGGCTGTTTGCATTCATGTATTATGGTATGTTATGACAACTGCCAATTCCTGCCCCTTCTGTTAACACTTTTTAGTGTTCTCTGCTTGCAAGCTGTTTGCGGTTCCCATGGTTATCTGCATCTCCAACCTTCTGGCAGTGAAGGTGAAGGTCCTGATTGGTGCACCTTCAAGTTTAATAATCCAATCCAGATGAAGCAATTTGAGGATGAGGCTACAAATGCTGGACAGTTTGTCAATCTTTACGGCTGGGATTGTATGAACAGGTTGCCATTGTGCCCCTTGTTTGTATGCAGATTATTTGATAGCTGTCACTTGTGAAACTAGAAAGAAGTACTCATTGATACTGTGCTTCCTTGAGGGATTGTTCGATTTCTTTTTGTGAAATTAATAAGAGGCACTTGTTGGCTACCTTGGGACTGGGCCAGGTATAGTTTTCTGATTTTTTTTTTTTTTGATTACTGATCACACACACAAGATTACTTTGTTAGATCCATTAGGAGCAGGAGTGCTGTTCTGCCTGTTATCTTTGGTTTGTGTAAAGTTAAATCTAATGATTAAATAGTTAAGTACAGCTTGTTAAAAGTCCTTTTGGTTATATTTGTTTGTTTTTGTATTTGACAACAATTTAAGTTTCTTATGATTAAACAACTTGGATTTGCCAACAGTCTACCACTAAAACTGTACAGCTTAGATTTGCTGAACTTAACAGGAAGTGTATTTTCTGTGTTTCAGCCACTCACTGTGTTTTTCACTTTGTAAACCTCGATCACCTTGTGACAAAATCTTCCATTTGAGTGGGAAGTCGTCAGTTGTGCAAGAGAAGGGCACTGTATCACAATGATCGGAAGATTGGCTGCTTTGATTCTTCTAAGTACATTGTGTAAGTGCATTGTTTACTGTAAGATGAGTACTACTGTAAACTATAATTTGTGTGAAAAGATTGAAACATAATAAGCCTATAAAGCATTTTAGAAAAATTTTTTGTATAGACCACCAATAGGATTTCTGTTAGTAACTTTGATATTGTTTTTCTCTTTTCTTCAGCTCAAGCCAGAGATGTTCCTCACAGAATCTCTTTTACTGTTGTTAAACTTGGTGACAATTTGACTTTGACATGTCCAGTCTCTGGAGATCAAACTGGGTTGTTTTACTGGTATAAGCTGAGTTTTGGATATATGTTCCAAACTGTTGCAGGAGGAACCTTTGACAAAATATCACTTAGAGGACAATTTGTCAACTCAAGATTCACAGTCACAAAAGTGGACACTCTGTATTTTCTTAACATCACAAATATAAGCAAAGAAGATGAAGCAACGTACTTCTGTCAAACCGGGACGGCATACACAATGAATCTTATGAATGGCACACTTTTGGCTGTGAATGGTAAAGTATGTTAATTTCAGCTTCCTGGTTTATTACGTCTGGTTCAATACCCAAACAACGCATTAGTTTATTCCTGCCTTTTTGTGAATCACACAGATCATGAAAGTCTGCAGAAAGCTGCCCATGTGAAACAAAGACCGGAGACAGCATCAGTCCAGCCGGGCGGCTCAGTGACTCTCCAGTGTTCACTTCTTTTCAACAACAAAAAAATCCCAGATCAGTGTCCAGGGGAACACAGTGTGTACTGGTTCAGAGCCGGATCAGGAAAATCCTATCCAAATATCATTTACACTCACAGTAACAGCAGTGATGAACAAGAGGAAAGGAGCTGTGTCTACCGTCTGTCCAAAACTATACAGGACTCCTCTGATACTGGGACTTACTACTGTGCTGTGGTCACATGTGGAGAGATCCTGTTTGGTGAAGGAACTAAAGTGGAGACAAGTATGTTTTAAAGTCTTATTTAAATCCAATGTTGAGTACAATGTTGATCACAGGAATAAGAAACAAACAAACAAACAAAAAAAATCCTTTATCAAGTGGCATTTGGCTTCCTCCGCTACTCTTCCTCTTTGTTCTGTGTGTGTATGTGTGTCAGTCATTTCCTGCAGTGCTCTTTTTACCATCGAGGCCCCTGCCTTGATGCTGTTCATATTTCCTTGTGCAGTTTATATGATAATTTTGTTGTAAGTAAGGACCACCTACAATGCGATACATTAGAAAAATGCCACAGACTACAGCATAAAAAATTACAATTTTGACACATCTTTGGTGAAACCTATGGCCCTGAGATATGTTTTTATTTGCAATGACTCAATTATTGATTCAGTTTATTTATTTATATTATTATTCCTTTAAAAAAATGTTTGGTGGAGAATAGTTACTTACAAGTTACTTGTGTTCGTTTATTTTTTGTGCCTGAACTCTGTGGAGGACAACTGAAATGTCCAAAGCTAAGCTCTAAAAAACATGAAAGGATGTTTTGCTGCCTTTTCATCTTTACTAGTTAACGTTAGCAGCTATAGACTGGAAAAAAATAATTTAATTCACTGTGCCATTTGAAGGCTCCCAGAAACTGCCGGAAACTTTTAAGGTGGAATGTTTGAAGTATGTTGAATGAATCACCAATGTTAATACAATTCAGCGGGTAACATAAATATATGTACCAAATTTCACAGCAATCCATCCAATAGTTGTTGAGAAATTTCACATAAAATCAAAAAGGTCAATGTCATCGTGGCGCTACAGAAAAATCAGGTGATCACCATGTTAATAAGTAAATGGACTGCATTTATTTAGCACTTTTCCACCTAAATGGCTAAAGTGCTTTACACAAACACTGTATACCAATTGTGGATCTGCCATGCTTGGCAATCTAAAATTGTTAAAAGAAATTGCATGAAGTATCAGTTAATAGTGAAATGTGTCTTTGGAATTTTTTTCTCATTCCAGGAGAAGAAGTCATTGTCATTGTGCTCGGGACACTGCTGGTTTGCTGTGTGATTATGATTGCTGCTCTAATTATCTCCAGAAATCAAAAGCCAGTTTGTGAACATTGCAAAGGTAGGTTCTCTCTCTCTCTCTCTCTGTGTGTGTGTGTGTGTGAGACGTGCAAACAGTGCCAGTAATGTCTTGCTTTCATTAATAGGAGAAGTAACTGCCTCCTATTATGCTGAACATCACAGGCCAGCTGAGGATCAACCAAGAAATGTGGTAAATATATGTTAAATATCATCTAATGCATGACCAGAATTGAATCATAATATATGGTTCTTCTACATATGATACATGTCCATTCATTTTGTATGAGAAGCAGAAAAATCCCCCTGAAGGAGCATGATGGGATAGCTGCTCGTAGGAGAGTGCAGAGGTTAAAGTTCAAATAAATGATCTCTGAGCTGGAAAGGGTGTAAAATTTTGGACCAGGAACCAATCAGACCTGACATCCATCCAACAAGGCCTCCAAACTAAATGACGAAACCTGTCCATGCCCTCCACAACGAGACATATATTTTCTGATCTGACGTACATATCAATCAGTTTGAAAAATAATACGGTTTTCTGATCTTTCTTTCTTACACATTTGTGGTTGTGGTTTATTTAGGCACTAGAACAACTTGGTTAGGGCTAGAAAAACATAAGTTTAAGTTAAAATTAGTACAGTACTTTGTAAAGGTTAGGGGACCTTCGTTGTCATAGTTACGATAATAAACGCTTGGTTAAAGTTATGGAATAATCTTGGTCATAGTTAAAGAAATAAGACTAAACAATGTTATATGTCAGTCAGAAATGGGAAACATACGGTGGTGTCCCGCTTTAAAGGGGGACTTAAACAAAACACTAGATTAACTGCTTAAGAATTGTTCCTGGTTCAATAATTTGGTTAGGATTAGAGGATGTTTAAAATTGAAACAATCCCATATTAATTGGTTGTTGTACTACAGCTCCAACATCTAACAATCATGATTATCATTTGCAGGATGGTGAAGGGATGGCAGTGAACTATGTGGCACTGGATTTCCCCGCAAGAAAAGCTAAACGATGGACGAATAACAGGGAGTTACCACAGGACTGTACGTACTCTGACACGAGAAACTATCAGTGAAGTCCTGGTACAAAGTTACTGGCACTGGTGAAGGGTCGATACCAAATTTGCATTTAGCATGTCACCATAAATCCACGTAAAAATCCATACAGAAAATGGAAGATTATTCTGTGTTTGCGGTGGAAAAAAAGGAAAATTGGTCTGTCAAGCATCACTGTTTGACTGACAGAACCGAAGATGGAACTACCATGCTAAAGTGTGTGTGTGTGTGTGTGTGTGTGTGTGTGTGTGTGTGTGTGTGTGTGTGTTTTACACAGAAACACTCACCATGGGACACTTTCACCTGAACAGCCAAAAAAAAACCCTCCTTTTGACTCTTATCTCCCCATTTGTTTCAACATACAGGCTTGTAAAATTCTACAATGGTATCACTTATATTTCTGGTCTTAACTGTTGAATGTGGAGTCTTGGATTCATAACTAGATTAGAGGTTTTGCTATTGTGTATAACTTAAATTCAACAATTTGGATGTGTGTATGTATGTATGTATGTTAAAATCAGGTAATTAGTATCTCAACCACCAGTTGCAATATTACTCATGGTTTATTTAAACTGAGGTTCTATATTCATTCATTACCTCACAGTAGCCTCATTTGTATGTTAAGTTAGTGTCTTATTGTGTCATTGCTGTGTCAGTCTTTGTGTGTTGTTGAATAATAAATGTTTTACATAAAAAGTTGTTGCCATTTGTTTTCCGTAAGCTTATGTATCTAATCCCTTTTAATAATAGGAGTTCAATGTAATGCATCCCAGAAGCTAATTTGTGCGTCATGGACACTCTTGATTGATCACAAAGAGTAACATTTTTTTAGGATTATATGGCTGGACGAATAGTCAAAATAACTTGCTGATTAACGCTAAATTTTTCCCATTTTACTTACATATTGGTGGTATAGACTAATCTATATATACATTAAAATGAATTTAAGGTGATGACATTTTGTTGAGTCTGCTCTTCATTCTCTCTCTGGTTATTTGCATTGACATTTACACATGGAAAGCATTTGAGCTGTTTAATTTAAGAATTTTTTAGTGCAGCAATTTACAAATGATTTCAGATTAAAACAGAGAGCATGAGTCTAACAGTAAATTTGTTAACACAATTACAAACATGACGTGTAATCATGTAAGAAACGCAACACTTTGATAGTCCTAATACTGTCGGTAATAAAGCATTTGAACTTGGTTAATATTTAATGTTTATCTTCAATGAAAGAGCAAAAAACAAATGCAAGCACACAATCGAACATGATGTAAGGTTCAAATCGAATGCTCAACATTATAAACAGTATCATCATTTAACTTGAGTACACACTGTCCTCAGCAAACTTGCTCTTCTTTCTTCCTCTCGTTTTTGTTTTAGAGAAAGTTAGTGCAGCGTAGTTCAATTCGTCATGAGCATCAGTCTGCAGAAAATAAGTTATCATTCAGTACATTTACAAAATATTTTAATAGAATAACAATACGATTAATCTGGTATGATCACTTACAATATCATGTACTGGTTGGCACGAGTTGTCATGTTGTGCTTCTGAAACAGCACTCTCCCTTCCTAAAGATGAATGACATCATAGTAATAAATATATAATAGATAAATGCACCTAATCTGACTCCAGTAGGAGCATAACGTCATAAAATAAAAATACTAAAGGTGGGACTTTTCTTTATTAATCAGATACATTATACTGGTACTTCTATTGTTCATCAGTTCATTAATGACACAAAATGCCAGATTTGTGATGATTTTAACCTGGAACCTGTGTTGTAAAAGTTTGTCCGATCTTGTACATAAAATGCATTAATAAATTACAATCTTATACATGTGATGGACACGACAATGTAACAGAAACATTTTAGTTTTTGCAAGACTTACCTTGATATTGTTCATGTAGTTGTCGGTTGCAGATGAGGACAACATTTCCAACAACAGAAATGACCAAGCAGACTATTAACATCACCATCGCAATATATATTGAATGTGTTGTTTGCACTAAAAAAGAAAGACAGACACTGATCATTTATGATGTTTGCAATATATTTTGAATATTGTTTCCATTACTGAACACCAAGTCAAACTGAGTCATACCGATTTGTACTTTAGTTCCATTTCCCAATAATATCTCCCCACATGTGGCCACAGCACAGTAGTAGGTCCCATCATCAGAGGAACTGACGTTCTTAGAAAAGCGATGAACGCAGCTTTTCTGAGTGTCAGATCTCTCGTTACATTCGTCATGTCTATTTCCATCAGTGTAGATGATGTTTGGATGAGATCCATCTGATCCGGCTCTGAACCAGTGCACACTGTGAGCTCCTGGACACGTTTTATTCTCAGAGTCAGAGAGGACTGAACACTGGAGAGTCACAGAGTCTCCTGGACGGACTGGATCAGATACTGTCGGCGACTGAACAACAGTATAGTTTGATGTCCTGTCAGTCTTTCCTGCGTAATACAATACTGTTACACATTTGAGATCACATTTTGAAATATTTAGATGAATTGATGTACATTGTGTATCAAATGCAATGCTAAATGACACATTAAAACTTTGTAAAACTTGATCACATTATTACCTTTTACTAACAAATAAGTCCCACTCCATTCAGGATTAATCCACTCCATGATTGCACAGTGATACATTCCCTCATCCTCTTGAATTGTCCTCAAAATTGTCAGGTTGCTAAAATTGTCATCATTATTTACCTTCAATCTTGATTCAGAAAACTCTGGTGCATACTTAGGTGTTGTCGATTTGAACTGTGACACAATTAATTTCAGACTATCCCAGGTGGACTGCTTGTACCAATGGAGTTTCATGCTGTTCAACTCTTTAGGCAAAATGCATGTTAAGTTAGCAGGTTCACCAAGTTGAACTGTGGTCACTGGAACCAGTGTATCTAAATGGAATGAAAAAATACAACACGTAATAAAACATTTAGTGTATATGTGGAAAGGTTATTATTCAAATGTATCCAATTGGCATGCAAATTCTTAAATAAAAGCACTTACATCCTTGATGAAGAACAAGCAGTGTAACCCATAACAGAATCATTTTGACATTGTCACTTGTTAGGAAACTTATTAAGTATTTCAGTGAGTGAAGGTGGGGACTTGGTCGTGATAGGTCCAGACCGTCAAATGCATCTGATTGGTTATCACATATATATATTCAAAAGGGCACTTCCTGTCACATTGGTTTCAGTGTGGTCTTTGTGAAGTGTATTACCTCTCTTTCACCCTTCATAGATTGTTCACTTTTCACTCTTTTTTTGAACACACTTGCCTTTCTCTGGGTGAAACTTTTGACCTGATTGTGGAGCTATAGGAAAAGTCAGGGGATCATCAAAGTGATGACAATGAGGGGGGCATGAATGTGTGCAGTAAGTGCCATTGCAATCCATCAAATTGTCATGATTGGTGTGTGCAGGGTAATAGAAATACAGAGGATAGGACCCAAATGCAGACAAATGAGGTGGACGACCTAATTTAATTACAATAATAAGGGTACAGTATCATCAGGAAGGCAATGGTCAAAACCAGAGAGGCAGTCCAGAACAGGCAAACAAATCCAACAAGGAGCGTGCAAGAATCCAAGATAGTCCAGTAATCTGGCAGAATGTCACGCACCTGCCATTATACCCAAACTATCATGGATTGACCACCAGTCGCTATATTGCTTTTTAAAAACTGATCAAAAGGAAGAATGTTCACAAACATTGCGTATAAATGTTGATATATAACCCCACAGTATAAAAGAGTGAATAACACTAAACTCTACAACATATTATGTTAACTTACATGTATCGCGGAGGTGAGTGAGATCCTGCCATTCAGGTAGACAGGTTCCCGGGCTCCACGCAACATAACGTGACTGCCTAAGTGATATATATGTAAAATTATTGTGTTTACCTACTCTGTCACTGGCCCTTGCAGCGCACCAACCAGCCCGGCCCACTGGGAATCTTCCCGTTTCTCCCGATTAGCTCCTCTAGGCCTGTCTGGAGTGACAATCCAAGGGTTGATCTCACCAAGTTCACTTGGAAGACAAATGGAATGACACTTATGTTGGTGGCAGGGATTTCTCCGAAGGCAAGTGCCAGAGGGAAGTCAACGAGGGCATGTTGAACGACTAATGAAACGCAGCCGAAGGCTAGAAAGCAAAGTCATGAAGCACATGGCAACTTAAACAATTTGGTAAAGAATGAGTGGGTTAAGTGAGTGAATGTGTTGGGCAGTCAGGTGATGGGCAAAGAAGGGAAAGTGGGCATCTGGTGGATGGGTGGAGAATGACACTGAAGGAACCTGGTAAAGTGGAAATCTGGCGGGAGATGAGAGACAGAGAAGCAGATTGTGACAACAATAGTTGTCAAGACATTTCACTCAAAACCATGCGATTATTATGCTCCATTATCAGGGAACCAGGAATGTCTATATCAAATTTCATGCCAATCCATTCAATAAATGTTTTGAGATTTCTCACTGAAAAGCATTGACATGTTGGTGATGCTAGAGGAAAAGTCATACTGTAGGAGCAACACAATTATTAGTATTCATCCTCTGGGCACCATGGATATCTGTACCATATGTCATAGTAATCCATTCAACAGTTGTAAAAGTAAAACATATCAACCATACAATAGCACTAAAGGAAAAGTCAGGGGACCACCAAAGTCAGTAGAATTTATCTTCTGGGGATCATGAATGTCTGTACAAAATTTCATGGCAATCCATATAATAGTAATATTTCAGTCTGCACCAAAGTGGTTGACCGACCGACAGACCCAATTTGCCATCCCTAGCCTGGCCTAGCCCTGGCCCCCCTCCCCTTGTGGATTAGTGCCTTCCTGCACTGAAGCCTGATGGGTAACCCTGCCACGACAATTTCAGAAAGCATGGCCCCAGAAAGGCAACAGTTGAGGGCAGAGAAGAGAAAAAAGAAGAATCTGCATGATGGTGCTGGTGCATCGCTTCCAGGTATGTTTAAAAATGTTAATTCTTAAAATACTGGAAAATGTGCTTAAATCATGTAACCTATGCATGGCATTAAAGGTAGGAAACATCTTGAGCCAGCTGGCCAACGTTGCTGTTAGAAAGCCAAGGAGCAAATTCCCAGTCACCAGTGGGCTGCTGTGTCAGTGGGCCGGTCAACAGCAGTAGGCACAAATGTACTGGTCCTATACTGTTCTTGTTCCTCTTGTTGTTGCAGTAGTAGTAGTAGTAGGTTAAGTAAGTTTATTTCTAGAGCACATTTAAACATAGCTTAAGGCGATTAGAATATAACGTTAAAAGTTAAAAACACAAATAGAAACAACAACAATCGACAAAATACCAAATTATAGGCATGACAACAGACAGAAAGAATAGTGGACCACAAAGGACAGTGAATAAAAATGTGTTTTTGATTTAAAAACAGATGGAGGGGCCACATAGTAGAAGTAGTACTAGTAGAGTTTTAATTAATCAATTTAATTAATCTTCTGGTCTGTTAGAGTTATTTATCTGTAAAATATAAAGTTTTGCTAAGCATATCAAGTTTGAATCGTATTAAACATACATAATTGTTTGATTAATGTATTTATACTGTATTTTATAAGATTTCTAAGATGTCTTTGCAGAGTATGTGAAGTTTTTTGACTTTTCTAGTGTTTTGTGTGACTAATTGTATAGTTCAGTTTTTCTTATTTGTAGTATAGTATATCTGAAGAATATTACACTTTCAAACTTGTTTGCCTGTGGAATCCAGGCATGTTTGCTGTTATAACCCCTGTGTTGTGGTGCATAAAAGTTCTGCTGTGAGATACAGCAGAGCTGCAAGACACGCTCTTTCAGGTAACCTCTGTTTCATGCACCCTGACAACTCTCACGCCAACTACAGTAAGAGGAAGTCACACAGCCACTCCTTATGTGAGTTAAAGAAGCCTCACAATGCACTTCCACTTCACTTTCACAAGAAGAAATTTTAATTTCTTTACAACCCACATCTTGAAAGAATTTCAAATGAAGACAACTAATATTTATCTGATACAATGAAAAAGCTGTTGTGTCATATATGTTGCAAATTGAATGCATATAAACTTATGAAGAAAAAAATGCAGAGATGGACTTTTATGAAAGAAATTAAACACAATAGTTGACAGACTGTAATAAGGCCTAACAAGGTTTTACCGTCTGCAAAACAACAAATACACAAATATTTAGGTTTTATTTTTAATTAAGTGGAATATTTTTAATATTTATAACAAAAAAAAGTATCTGATCCAGTCCGTCCAGGAGACTCTCCAGTGTTCAGTCCTCTCTGACTCTGAGACTAAAACGTGTCCAGGAGCTCACAGTGTGCACTGGATCAGAGCCGGATCAGATGGATCTCATCCAAACATCATCTACACTGATGGAAATATACATGACAAATGTGACAAGAGATCTGACACTCAGAAAAGCTGTGTTCATCGCTTCTCTAAGAACATCAGCTCCTCTGATGCTGGGACCTACTACTGTGCTGTGGCCACATGTGGGGAGATATTATTTGGAAATGGAACTAAAGTACAAATCGGTACGAATTTGCGTTCAATAGTGAAGGAGACATTCATAACATGTTAATAATGTCAAGACTGATAAGTCTCATTTTCTTTCTTGTCTAGAGCAAACAGCAAGCTCTGAGTTTATTGCACTGGTGATATCAACAGTCTGCCTGTTCATTTCTATGATTGGAAATATTGTTTTCATCTGTTACCGAACTCCAAGAGCTGTACGTGAACAATTTAAAGGTAAGTGTTGGTTACTTATTCTATAATAATAATATTTTTATGGTTTTAATTGAAAAGTTCAGAAATAGAATATTTCATTGTGAAATTTTGGGAGTGCACCGCCGGGGCGCGGACGTGTTTTGAGCCCGTATCATTTCAGATAACAAGTATTTCCAGAAACGAGTGAGCAGGTCTTAACCCCCATCTAGGCAAGGCAAGGCAGCTTTATTTATATAGCACTATTATATTATACTATTATAATATCATAATAAAAAACTATTTCAAACACAGAGGCAACTTCAAGTGCTTTAAACTGGCAAAGAAAAGCATTAGAATCATATTCATATCAATGAGCAATAAAAAACAGAATAAAATCAATTAAGAAAGAATATAACTAATTAAAATGAAATAGACTCCCTGTCCGACAGAAGACAGCACGTGAAGCTGGGGAAACTTGTCTCTGACTCCAGGACCATCAGCACCGGTTCCCCTCAAGGCTGCGTTCTTTCCCCTCTACTCTTCTCCCTGTACACCAACAGCTGCACCTCCAGCCACCAGTCTGTCAAGCTCCTGAAGTATGCAGACGACACCACCTTCATCGGGCTCATCTCTTGTGGGGATGAGTCTGCCTACAGGTGGGAGGTTGACCATCTGGTGACCTGGTGCAGCCAGAACAACTTGGAGCTCAACACTCTCAAGACAGTGGAGATGGTTGTGGACTACAGAAAGAACCCAGCCCCATTCATCCCCATCACCCTGAGAGACTCCCTAGTCAACACTGTGGAGTCCGTCCACTTCCTGGGCTCCATCATCTCCCAGGACCTCAAGTGGGAGCTGAACATCAGCTCCATCACCAAGAAAGATCAGCAGAGAATGTACTTTCTGCGGCAGCTGAAGAAGTTCAACCTGCCGAAGATGATGATGGTGCACTTCTACACTGCCATCATCGAGTCCATCCTCACCTCCTCCATCACCATCTGGTACGCTGCTGCTACTGCCAAGGACAAGGGCAAACTGCAGCGTATCATTCGCTCCGCAGAGAGAGTGATTGGCTGCAATCTACCACCTCTCCAGGACCTGTACACCTCCAGGACCCGGAGGCGTGCAGGGAAGTTTGTGGCCGACCCTTCCCACCCTGGACACAAACTGTTTGAGACTCTCCCCTCTGGCAGGAGGCTGCGGTCCATCAGGACCAAAACCTCTCGCCACAAGAACAGTTTCTTCCCGTCTGCAGCTGGCCTGATCAACAAGGCCCGGGACCCCCATTGACACGGACCCTTATCCCCAAACAGACACAACGCATTACATTAACGCACAGACCCCCGGCGTAATGCGTTACATTAATGCACACTTGTGGACTATAGTCTATACTAAACCGTACACACTCAATATTTTGCACATTCCTCGCAGTTTTAGTTTTATTCATTATCATCTACAAAAGACACATTGCACATATTTAGTAATTTTCTTTTCATATTCTGTACTGTAAATTATACTTACTTAGCACTAGTAGTGTAGTACTTTAAAATACGATATTTATGCATACTCTTGCACCTTGCACTACTTGTCTTGTCTGTAATTGTCTGTACTTGTTACACACCAATACACCACAGCAAATTCCTTGTATGTGAAAACCTACTTGGCAATAAACCCAATTCCTTAATTTGACTAAGGCCACTGAAGCTTCATATCAGCTCCTCCTGAAGTATCAACTCAATTCAAATTGTATTGTATAGCACATTTCAAATCTCAATGCGCTTTACACACAACACATATAAATCTGAATAAAATAAATAAGTAAAATCCCTGATAAAGGATAAGCAGTGTAACAGTGAAACTTCTTCTGTCTTCTTCTTTGCGTGAACCAGCTCTAAGATTTCCTTCACCAAAGGTACTACGCTTTGTATGTATTTACTAGGACAAGACCAGTGTGGCAGGAAATGCACTTTCATAGTATGTTCTGTGACAACCAATCAGAGGCAGTTGATGGTCTGACCAATCACAGCCATCTCACCTCCTTCACTCACAAAATAACCAAGAAGTGTCCTAAAAGAGTCACTGTCGAGATGATCCTGTTATGGTTCACACTGCTCCTCCTTCATCAGGGATGTAAGTGCTTTCTAATCATAACTAAATATTTTCTCATGTAAGTACTCCCATTTGTGGCGGTTCATGTGATTATCTTTTTGTGTCCCAATTTGTTCCACATTATACCCTGATTGTCATTGATTGTTTCATGTGTTATGTTTTCATTGAATTCAGATATGATGGTTCCAGTAACCACAGTTCAACTTGGTCAACCTGCTACTTTGACATGTGTTTTGCCTAATGATGAGTTGAGAGTTGTACATCTCTTCTGGTACAAGCAGAGTGCCGGCGATAATCTGAAATTAATTGTGGCACTGCGGAAAAATACAAACCCTTCGTATGGACCAGAATTTTCTGCCTCTAAATTGGATGTAAAAGTTGATAGGAATATTAGCAAACTGACCATTTTGAGGACAGTTGAAGAAGATGAAGGAATGTATCACTGTGCATTTGTGGACTGGACTGTGAATACTTGGAGTGGGACCTATTTGTCATTAAAAGGTAAAAAGGTAATTATGTGATCTGTTTCTCGCAGTGTTTGGGAATCACTTTAACCACTTACAGCTGCACTGTGTTAATCTGTTTAATATTTTCTTCCTGATAAATAACTTTACTTAGTGTCATCAAGCATTTATTGAGAGCATTTCCAAATTCATGATACAATATATAATATGTTAGGTATGTTACTCTGTTTTTCAAAGTGGAGGTTTCACCCACGCTCTAATGTTACTTCTAGACCACTTATTTATTATTTCTGCAGAGTATCATGTCAAGTCATCATATGTTATGCCCATATTACATTTGAACTATTCTTAAATCCTTAAAATATAAAAAGATGTGTGTGCAGATCCCATCCTTTCAACGCAGTTTTGTATTTCACAGGAAAGACTGAGAGGACATCAAACTATACTGTTGTTCAGTGGCCGACAGTATCTGATCCAGTCCGTCCAGGAGACTCTGTGACTCTCCAGTGTTCAGTCCTCTCTGACTCTGAGACTAAAACGTGTCCAGGAGCTCACAGTGTGCACTGGATCAGAGCCGGATCAGATGGATCTCATCCAAACATCATCTACACTGAAGGAAATATAAATGACGAATGTGACAAGAGATCTGACACTCAGAAAAGCTGTGTTCATCGCTTCTCTAAGAACATCAGCTCCTCTGATGCTGGGACCTACTACTGTGCTGTGGCCACATGTGGGGAGATATTATTTGGAAATGGAACTAAAGTACAAATCGGTATGAATTTGTGTTCAGTGCTGGAGGAGATATTCATAACATGTTAATAATGTCAAGACTGATAAGTCTCATTTTCTTTGTTGTCTAGAGCGAACAGCAAGCTCTGAGTTTATTGCACTGGTGATATCATCAGTCTGCCTGTTCATTTCTATGATTGGAAATATTGTTTTCATCTGTTACCGAACTCCAAGAGCAGTACGTGAACAATTTAAAGGTAAGTGTTGGTTACTTATTCTATAATAATAATATTTTTATGGTTTTACTTGAAAAGTTCATATAGTTTAGCAAGTCTAACACAGGACAAGACGAACCTCAACCTCATGTTGTTGGATAAAATGTAGTCTAATAAAATAGTCTTATTCTGCATATTATTTAAAATAAATGTATCAGCAAACATTTGTAGCACATCTTGTGTCTGCATATTGCTGTTTGTGCCATTTGTAAGTCATTAAGCTTCACCTTTCCAGTACTCTGTACTTGTTGAACCGGCTGAGGATCCTTACTGAAATGACTTTTCAGTAAGGATCCTCAGCCGGTGTACATTATGTACATAATATTCCTGTTTTAATTCATCATTAGGAATAGAAAGCGCCTCTTCACAAGCAAGACATGAAAACTTGAGCCAAACAGTACATGAAATTGTAAGTAATGATACCAAATCGCATTTTGTGCTGTTTTTTCATTAACATAATTCCCATCCACACCATATAACAACATGACTATATCATGAGTCTTTTATTTGCCTCACAGACTGACGGTGGAGATGATCTGAACTATGCTGCGTTGCATTTATCTGGAAGGAAAACTAGACGAGGAAGGAAGAAGAAAGAGTTGACTGAAGAAAGTGTGTACTCTCAAGTCAAATGCTGAATGTGTGTCTATGAAAACCTGTGGGTTGGTTTCTAAAACTGACCGGTTACAGTATAAATAAATAATGAAATGTTGTGGGTTTCCTTTGTAACTGTGAGGTGTTTCTTGGTAAAAGCCAAATCATAGCATACAGGAATCCTTTTTATGTCCCATGTTTCTCCATTATTTGATTCTTGCATCATTTTATGAGTTTGCATTTGCTTGTTGTTATTCTTTTCTTAGAAAATATTAACCCGAGCTGGCTTTAATGAAAAATAACACACAGCTATTTGACCTTAATAACTTTGTTACATTTCTTTCAAACAATAATGTCTCTGCTTTTAATTATGTCTGTTAAAAAAAAAAATTATCTGAGGATGTTGGTTGTGAAGAAAAATTATGAAAATAAATGGCTCAAATACTTTGTGAATGTCAAATGTTCGTGTGACTGCTTACAGGTGGGAACAAAGGCGGCATCCTCACACGCATGACTAATCACAGTGAGTGAATCCACATGTCTTAAAGCAAATCTGATCTGCAAGAGCAAAACTCAAATCCACAGAAAAAAAAAACAAAAAAACTGAGCACTGTGCAAGCAAACCCACGAAGAAAAGCCTTAGAATGATATTCATATCAATAAGCAATAGAAAACATAATAAAATCAATTAAGAAAGAATATAACTAATTGAAATGAAATAGAATACAAATTAATCAGACCAGAAATACAGTTAGCGTGCAGTTACAATGCAGTAATAAGTTGTAAGTTGCCCCAAACTTTGGGTTGGGAAGCATTTGAGATCATCAGGAAGTTGGTTCCTGATTTGTGTGCAGCATAGTAGCTAAATGCAGCTTCACCGTGTTTGGTTGTGACATGATGTAAAACCAACTGACTGCTTCCTAAAAATATTACATTTTTACTCTGTTTGTATTCTTCAAGAAGATCAGAAATGTATTTTGGCCAGAGATTATTAAGTGATTTATAAACCAGCAGCATCACTTTAAAATCTGTTCTAAAAGTAACTGGAAGCCAGTGTAAAGATTTAACAACAGCATTAATGTCCTAAGTTCTCTTGATTCTTGATCTGAATGAGCTCAAGTTGTGAAGGCATGAATGAGTTTCTCTGAATCTTGTCTGGACATAACCTCTAATTGTGTTATTTGTTTGAGATGATAAAATGGTGATTTAGTCATTCCCTTGATGTGGCTGCAGAAGCTCAGATCTGGATCTATTAAAACACTACTGTGCTCTTTTAAAGATTTAATTGCATCCAGCTATTTACTTGCTCTAAGCATTGATAGAGTGAGTCTAATGGACCTTTGTCACTTGTAGAAAAAGCTAAGTAGATCTGAGTGTCGTCTGCGTAGCAGTGAAAAGCAACGTTATTATTGTTATGATCTGACCACGAGAGAGCATGTACAGGTTGAATGATAACGGCCTGAGAATCGAACCCTGGGGGGCGCCACATGTTATTGTGATCCCCACCTGGTATTAACATGTGATCTGTATCTGACTACATCTTTTTCTTTTAAGAGTTAATTAGTACAAATAAGATAGAAAAAAAATATTTTGATGAAGCCACTTATCTGACATGTGACTTGAACCAGTTTTTAGAACGGAAGACAATCAATTTCACCAGGAAACATTGAAGCATAGGTTCAGTAGTAGAAATAGTAACATAATGAGAAATTATGATAATCAAAAGACTAACTTTGGGTTTGGGTACCCAATTAATTTGAATAACTAAGGCCACTGAAGCTTCATATTAGCTCAATAACCGAACCATGGATGTGGTCTCAAAATAGGATGTTCACTTAGAAATGTCAATATTTATATTTAGGAGAGAGAGAGCAGGCGAGATGACAGACGTAGTCGCGTGGGTAGTTAATTCATGCAAGAATCCACAATGGTATCTTAACCGCGATTGGTCAACAGCAAACGAGGTACACAATGGAGGCTTCGCTTTAACACACCTACCAACAGATGGCGTTGGGCAAGTTAAGTTATTCTACCACGCTATCTGAGCATCAAAGATGTGTGTGAATGTACCTAATGGCGTGTATGTGCGGTTAGTAAGGAGTGAGAGGGAAATAGCACTCAAAACAAAGCAAAGAGGATCCTCACCACTGTGGAAAGACACAGGAACTGTAACTTTATCACGGAGGAGCCCGACTGGTGAACTCAGGTTCGTTAGTTGTGATACTGGTCTTTTAACTAATAAAATGCAGCTTCTAAACATTACATGCGGTGGCGAAACTAAACACAAACAAAGCCCAGCGGTGTGGGACAACACTAGCGTTAGGCACACAGAAACAAGCATAAAGCACAAAAATTACTTTCCACAGCAACAAATGGGACTCGGTGGTAACAACAGTACAATGTGGAGAGAGCGTGTTCAATGATAACAAAAGAACAGTTTATTACTCATCCAGCATGCTGGGGACCGTTACTGAGGCTTATTTTAGTAAATCGTTGTACTACCTTGTATAGCAACTAATGTCACAGTGGAAAGACAATGTGAAAAGGTATGCGCCGATATTTGTATCCTTGGTGACTTCCTGGCCGCGTGACAGGAAGTCCCCGGAGTTCTGGTGGGTCTCTACCAGTGGGGCACCAGGATTTCGAATCAAACCAAATCTCACAGTCAGGTGAGATAGTTCAGGCTTTTAGGCCTCTCTCTTTGTTTCCCCCATGTGGTGAGGTTCCAACATGGGACTGTAATTAGTTTTGCATGTTTTGGTCATGTACCAAATTTTATGGAAATCGCCATCCAATAGTTGCTGGAACATTTCACTCAAAACCACAAATGTGAACCTCATGGTGGCGCTAGAGAAAAAGTCAGGGGATCATCAAAGTCATTAGGATTCAGACTCTGGAGGCCATGAATGTCTTTAAGAATTAATTTGATAGTTGTTGAGATATTCAGACTGAATCAAAGTGGTGGACTGACTAACAGGCCGACAGTGTCATCCAAACAACGACGCTGGTTTTGTGGCTGAAAACTAGACTGACGATTTCTATTTTTGTGGCAGCTAAAGCAGTGCTTTCACAATTTGGTATCTTTCAGATCCTTAAATTTGCTTTGCCCGGCTGTATAGTATTTTGGTGTCCAGTGCAGAGCGCTCAGTGCACACGTGGGTGGAAAGAGACACAAACCGGGGAGGTTCAGTTAAATGAGTCAGTGCAAAGAGATGTGTTGGTTTTTTGGTTTAAATTAGGAATAGATGTCTCAGAACCATGTTTGTTTCTTGTTTCACCTCACTATATTGCTAATTGCCAGTGATTTTTTAATTTTTTTTAATCAAATACTCAACAAAACACCATAAAGAAAGAAGAAACGTCAGTAAAGCAGTCTCAAATCACTCCATGTTAAGAAAAAATGTTGGAGAGTTGAAAATGTGAATCTTTATTAACATCAACTAGTTGAGTGAATGGATAACAGTGAGCGGTAATACACTTCACATAGACCAGGACAAAACCTGTGTGGCAGGAAATGCACTTTGATTGTATAGATCAAATATTCTGTGATAACCAATCAGATGCAGTTGATGGTCTGACCAATCACGACACTCTCACCTCCTTCACTCACAAAATAACTAACAGGTCTCTAACAATTGACAGTGTGAAGATGATTCTGTTGTGGGTTACACTGCTACTTCTTCATCAGGGATGTAAGTGATATATGATAATAGCTAAATCTGTTTCTGCATTCAGACTAGATGTGTGGTGGTTCATGGGAACATTGTATGTTTTTTTTACATTGTTACTAATTATTATTTACTGTTTAATGTATTGTACATTTCATTTTAATCTAGATACGCTGCCTCCGCAGATCACAGTTCAACTTAGTGAACCTGCGACTTTCACATGTGTTTTACCGGATGATGCATTGGGTGGTAGATTCTACTGGTACAAGCAGAGTGCCGGGGATAATCTGAAACTCATTGTGACACTGAGGAAACATATAGACCCTGTGTATGGACCAGAGTTTTCTCCCTTAAGAATGGACGTAAAAGTTTCTAAGAATATTATCATTCTGACCATTTTGAGGACAATTCAAGAAGATGAGGGAATGTATCACTGTGCAGTTGGAATTGATTGGATTAACATTACTTGGAGTGGCCACTATTTGTCATTAAAAGGTGATTATGATATCTGGTTTTTGCATTGTTTTGGAATTGCATTTTTTTGAGCGGATTGTTATGTTAAGTAAGTTATGTTTTGTCAATGTGTAGATTTCACACAGGATCTAACTTCTGGAACACTTGTTTGTTATTCTTTCTGGAGATTATTAAACCAAATCATTATATGTTGTGTTTATGTTTCATTTGAACTTTTTAAAAACACACAGGAAAAACTGAGAGGACATCCAACTATACTGTTGTTCAGTGGCCGACAGTATCTGATCCAGTCCGTCCAGGAGACTCTGTGACTCTCCAGTGTTCAGTCCTCTCTGACTCTGAGACTAAAACGTGTCCAGGAGCTCACAGTGTGCACTGGTTCAGAGCCGGATCAGATGGATCTCATCCAAACATCATCTACACTGATGGAAATAGACATGATGAATGTGACAAGAGATCTGACACTCAGAAAAGCTGTGTTCATCGCTTCTCTAAGAACATCAGATCCTCTGATGCTGGGACCTACTACTGTGCTGTGGCCACATGTGGGGAGATATTATTTGGAAATGGAACTAAAGTACAAATCGGTATGAATTTGCGTTCAATACTGAAGGAGATATTCATAACATGTTAATAATATTATGACTGATAAGTCTCATTTTCTTTGTTGTCTAGAGCAAACAGCAAGCTCTGAGTTTATTGCACTGGTGATATCAATAGTCTGCCTGTTCATTTCTATGATTGGAAATATTGTTTTCATCTGTTACCGATCTCCAAGAGCTGTATGTGAACAATTTAAAGGTAAGTGTTGGTTTCTTATTCTATAATAATAATATTTTTATGGTTTTAATTGAAAAGTTCATATAGTTTAGCAAGTCTAACACACAGGACAAGACGAACCTCAACCTCATGTTGTTGGATAAAATGTAGTCTAATAAAATAGTCTTATTCTGCATATTATTTAAAAAATGAATGTATCAGCAAACTCTTGTAGCACATCTTGTGTCTGCATATTGCTGTTTGTGCCATTTGTGTGTCATTAAGCTTCACCTTTCCAGTACTCTGTACTTGTTGAACCGGCTGAGGATCCTTAGTGAAAAGTTATATTAAGTACATAATATTCCTGTTTTAATTCATCATTAGGAAGAGAAAGCGCCTCTTCACAAGAAAGACATGAAAACACGAGCCAATCAGTACATGAAATTGTAAGCTATGATATCATTTATTTCATTAATATAATTCCTAAAGCACCATAACACCATAACAACATGACTATATCATGAGTCTTTTATTTGCCTCACAGACTGAAGAAGGAGATGATCTGAACTATGCTGCGTTGCACTTTTCTGGAAGGAAAACTAGACGAGGAAGGAAAAAGAAAGAGTTGACTGAAGAAAGTGTGTACTCTGAAGTCAAATGCTGAATGTGTGTCTATGAAAACCTGTGGGTTGGTTTCTAAAACTGACTGGTTACAGTATAAATAAATGGGTTTCCTTTGTAACTTTAACAAAAGTGAGGTGTTTCTTGGTAAAAGCCAAATCATAGCATACAGGAATCCTCTTTATGTCCCATGTTTCTCCATTATTTGATTCTTGCATCATTTTATGAGTTTGCATTTGCTTGTTGTTATTCTTTTCTTAGAAAATATTAACCCGAGTTGGCTTTAATGAAAAATAACACACAGCTATTTGACCTTAATAACTTTGTTACATTTTCTTCAAACAATTATGTCTCTGCTTTTAATTATGTCTGCTCCAAATATATTTTGTATCTGAGGATGTTGGTTGTGAAGAAATTTATGAAAATAAAGGCTCAAATACTTTGTAAATGTCAAATGTTCGTGTGACTGCTTACAGGTGGGAACAAAGGCGACATCTTCACACGCATGACTAATCACAGTGAGTGGATCCACATATCTAAAAGCAAATCTGACCTGCAAGAGCAAAACTCAAATCCACAGAAAAAAAAAAAAAAAAAATTAAACTGAGCACTGTGCAAACAAACACAACCAAGACATCACAACTGGTCTTTTCAGGCATTTATAGTCATTGTAATTGTTCTAATGACATTATAACCTTCACCGTGAAAGTGCATTTCAGAATTAAGCCATGTGAGGCTTCAGCAGCCTGAGCTGGTCAAACTAAGTGGGTAGCTTTCAAAGTTTCAAGGACTGTGAAGTTTGTTCCTCATCACTTACATTGTGTCACGGTTGGAACACAGGGAAAGGACCCAATTGCAAAAGACACAAAACTGGGGTCCAAAAAGTTTATTAAACAAAAACCTAAGCCCTGAAAAGGGAGCCAGGACACAAGGAAGCCACCAGGAATAGGGAAACACTCCACATAACACTCACCACGAGGACCAGACAGAGAACAATGTGAACCCAGGAACATATATGCACACACAACTCACCAGAAACCAGACACAGCTGGGGTGGGCAGGTAGACTACAGGGGAAGGAGGGAAACACAAGGTGCAAATGAGATCTAAACACAAGAGAAACACAGGGAACTCAAGAGTCACGGCCAGGCTGTGACACATTTGGAATTGTTTTAGGAAGGGATCTCTTTGTGGACAGTATGGACATGATGAACAATTACAGCAACAAACTAGAATATTTCATTGTGAAATTTTGGGAGTGCACCGCTGGGGCGCGGACGTGTTTTAAACCCGTGTCATTCCAGATAACCGAGATCTACATGCAAGTATTTCCAGAAACGAGTGAACAGGTCTTAGCCCCCATCTAGGCAAGGCAAGGCAGCTTTATTTATATAGCACTATTATATTATACTATTATAATATCATAATAAAAAACTATTTCAAACACAGAGTCAACTTCAAGTGCTTTAAACTGGCAAAGAAAAGCATTAGAATCATATTCATATCAATGAGCAATAAAAAACAGAATAAAATCAATTAAGAAAGAATATAACTAATTAAAATGAAATAGACTCCCTGTCCGACAGAAGACAGCACGTGAAGCTGGGGAAACTTGTCTCTGACTCCAGGACCATCAGCACCGGTTCCCTTCAAGGCTGCGTTCTTTCCCCTCTACTCTTCTCCCTGTACACCAACAGCTGCACCTCCAGCCACCAGTCTGTCAAGCTCCTGAAGTATGCAGACGACACCACCTTCATCGGGCTCATCTCTTGTGGGGACGAGTCTGCCTACAGGTGGGAGATTGACCATCTGGTGACCTGGTGCAGCCAGAACAACTTGGAGCTCAACACTCTCAAGACAGTGGAGATGGTTGTGGACTACAGAAAGAACCCAGCCCCACTCACCCCCATCACCCTGAGAGACTCCCTAGTCAACACTGTGGGGTCCGTCCGCTTCCTGGGCTCCATCATCTCCCAGGACCTCAAGTGGGAGCTGAACATCAGCTCCATCACCAAGAAAGATCAGCAGAGGATGTACTTTCTGCAGCAGCTGAAGAAGTTCAACCTGCCGAAGACGATGATGGTGCACTTCTACACTGCCATCAACGAGTCAATCCTCACCTCCTCCATCACCATCTGGTACGCTGCTGCTACTGCCAAGAACAAGGGCAGACTGCAGCGTATCATTCGCTCCGCAGAGAGAGTGATTGGCTGCAATCTACCATCTCTCCAGGACCTGTACACCTCCAGGACCCGGAGGCGTGCAGGGAAGTTTGTGGCCGACCCTTCACACCCTGGACACAAACTGTTTGAGACTCTCCCCTCTGGCAGGAGGCTGTAGTCCATCGGGACCAAAACCTCTCGCCACAAGAACAGTTTCTTCCCGTCTGCAGCCTGCCTGATCAACAAGGCCCGGGACCCCCATTGACACGGACCCTTATCCCCAAACAGACACAACGCGTTACATTAACGCACAGACCCCCGGCGTAATGCGTTACATTAACGCACACTTGTGGACTATAGTCTATACTAAACCGTACACACTCAATATTTTGCACATTCCTCACAGTTTTAGTTTTATTCATTATTCATTATCATCTACAAAAGACACATTGCACATATTTAGTAATTTTCTTTTCATATTCTGTACTGTAAATTATACTTACTTAGCACTAGTACTGTAGTACTTTATAATACGATATTTATGCATACTCTTGCACCTTGCACTACTTGTCTTGTCTGTACTTGTCTGTACTTGTCTGTACTTGTTACACACCAATACACCACAGCAAATTCCTTGTATGTGAAAACCAACTTGGCAATAAACCCAATTCCTTAATTTGATCAAGGCCACTGAAGCTTCATATCAGCTCCTCCTGAAGTATCAACTCAATTCAAATTGTATTGTATAGCACATTTCAAATTTCAATGCGCTTTAGACACAACACATACAAATCTGAATAAAATAAATAAGTAAAATCCCTGATAAAGGAGAAGCAGTGTAACAGTGAAACTTCTTCTGTCTTCTTCTTTGTGTGAACTAGCTCTAAGATTTCCTTCACCAAAGGTACTACGCTTTATATGTATTTACTAGGACAAGACCAGTGTGGCAGGAAATGCACTTTCATAGTATGTTCTGTGACAACCAATCAGAGACAGTTGATGGTCTGACCAATCACAGCCATTTCACCTCCTTCACTCACAAAATAACCAAGAAGTGTCCTAAAAGAGTCACTGTCGAGATGATCCTGTTATGGTTCACACTGCTCCTCCTTCATCAGGGATGTAAGTGCTTTCTAATCATGACTAAATATTTTCTCATGTAAGTACTCCCATTTGTGGCGGTTCATGCGATTATCTTTTTGTGTCCTAAGTTGTTTCACATTATACCCTGATTGTAATTTATTGTTTCATGTGTTATATATTTTCATTACAATCAGATATGATGGTTCCAGTGACCACAGTTCAACTTGGTCAACCTGCTACTTTCACATGTGTTTTGCATAATTATGAGTTGAGACATACACAACTCTTCTGGTACAAGCAGAGTGCCGGCGATAATCTGAAATTAATTATGGCACTGTGGAAAAATATAAACCCTTCGTATGGACCAGCGTTTTCTGCGTCTAAATTGGATGTAAAAGTTGATAGGAATATTAGCAAACTGACCATTTTGAGGACAGTTGAAGAAGATGAAGGAATGTATCACTGTGCAGTTGTGGACTGGACTGTGAACACTTGGAGTGGGACCTATTTGTCATTAAAAGGTAAAAAGGTAATTATGTGATCTGTTTTTCGCAGTGTTTGAGAATCACTTTAACCACTTACAGGTGCACTGTGTTAATCTGTTTAATATTTTCTTCCTGATGAATAACTTTACTTAGTGTCATCAAGCATTTATTGAGAGCATTTCCAAATTCATGATACAATATATAATATGTTAAGTATGTTACTCTGTTTTTCAATGTGGAGGTTTCACCCACGCTCTAATGTTACTTCTAGACCATTTATTTATTATTTCTGCAAAGTATCATGTCAAGTCATCATATGTTATGCCCATATTACATTTGAGCTATTCTTAAATCCTTAAAATATAAAAAGATGTGCATGCAGATCCCATCCTTTCAACGCAGTTTTGTATTTCACAGGAAAGACTGAGAGGACATCAAACTATACTGTTGTTCAGTGGCCGACAGTATCTGATCCAGTCCGTCCAGGAGACTCTGTGACTCTCCAGTGTTCAGTCCTCTCTGACTCTGAGACTAAAACGTGTCCAGGAGCTCACAGTGTGCACTGGTTCAGAGCCGGATCAGATGGATCTCATCCAAACATTATCTACACTGACGGAAATAGACATGACAAATGTGATGAGATATCTGACACTCAGAAAAGCTGTGTTCATCGCTTCTCTAAGAACATCAGCTCCTCTGATGCTGGGACCTACTACTGTGCTGTGGCCACATGTGGGGAGATATTATTTGGAGATGGAACTAAAGTACAAATCGGTATGAATTTGTGTTCAGTGCTGGAGGAGATATTCATAACATGTTAATAATGTCAAGACTGATAAGTCTCATTTTCTTTGTTGTCTAGAGCGAACATCAAGCTCTGAGTTTATTGCACTGGTGATATCAACAGTCTGCCTGTTCATTTCTATGATTGGAAATATTGTTTTCATCTGTTACCGAACTCCAAGAGCAGTATGTGAACAATTTAAAGGTAAGTGTTGGTTTCTTATTCTATAATAATAATATTTTTATGGTTTTAATTGAAAAGTTCATATTGTTTAGCAAGTCTAACACACAGGACAAGACGAACATCAACCTCACGTTGTTGGATAAAATGTAGTCTAATAAAATAGTCTTATTCTGCATATTATTTAAAAATGAATGTATCAGCAAACATTTGCAGCACATCTTGTGTCTGCATATTGCCGTTTGTGGCATTTGTGTGTCATTAAGCTTCACCTTTCCATTACTCTGTACTTGTTGAACCGGCTGAAGATCCTTACTGAAAAGTTATATTAAGTACATAATATTCCTGTTTTAATTCATCATTAGGAAGAGAAAGCGCCTCTTCACGAGCAAGATATGAAAACTCGAGCCAAACAGTACATGAAATTGTAAGTTATGATACCAAATTGCATTTTGTGCTGTTTTTTCATTAACATAATTCCCATCCACACCATATAACAACATGACGATATCATGAGTCTTTTATTTGCCTCACAGCCTGACGGTGGAGATGATCTGAACTATGCTGCGTTGCATTTATCTGGAAGGAAAACTAGACGAGGAAGGAGGAAGAAAGAGTTGACTGAAGAAAGTGTGTACTCTCAAGTCAAATGGTGAATGTGTGTCTATGAAAACCTGTGGGTTGGTTTCTAAAACTGACCGGTTAAAGTATAAATAAATAATGAAATGTTGTGGGTTTCCTTTGTAACTTTAACAAAAGTGAGGTGTGTCTTGGTAAAAGCCAAATCATAGCATACAGGAATCCTCTTTATGTCCCATGTTTCTTCATTATTTGATTCTTGCATCATTTTATGAGTTTGCATTTGCTTGTTGTTATTCTTTTCTTAGAAAATATTAACCCGAGCTGGCTTTAATGAAAAATAACACACAGCTATTTGACATTAATAACTTTGTTACATTTCTTTCAAACAATTATCTCTGTTGTCTCTGCTTTTAATTATGTCCGTTCAACAATTTTTTTTTATCTGAGGATGTTGGTTGTGAAGAAAAATTATGAAAATAAATGGCTCAAATACTTTGTAAATGTCAAATGTTCGTGTGACTGCTTACAGGTGGGAACAAAGGCGGCATCCTCATGCACATGACTAATCACAGTGAGTGAATCCACATGTCTTAAAGCAAATCTGATCTGCAAGAGCAAAACTCAAATCCACAGAAAAAAAAAACAAAAAAACTGAGCACTGTGCAAGCAAACCCACGAAGAAAAGCCTTAGAATGATATTCATATCAATAAGCAATAGAAATCAGAATAAAATCAATTAAGAAAGAATATAACTAATTGAAATGAAATAGAATACAAATTAGTCAGACCAGAAATACAGTTAGCGTGTAGTTACAATGCAGTAATAAGTTGTAAGTTGCCCCAAACTTTGGGGTGGGAAGCATTTGAGATCATCAGGAAGTTGGTTCCTGATCTGTGTGCAGCATAGTAGCTAAATGCAGCTTCACCGTGTTTGGTTGTGACATGATGTAAAACCAACTGACTGCTTCCTAAAAATCTTACATTTTTACTCTGTTTGTATTCTTCAAGAAGATCAGAAATGTATTTTGGCCAGAGATTATTAAGTGATTTATAAACCAGCAGCATCACTTTAAAATCTGTTCTAAAAGTAACTGGAAGCCAGTGTAAAGATTTAACAACAGCATTAATGTCCTAAGTTCTCTTGATTCTTGTTGTGAATGAGCTCAAGTTGTGAAGGCATGAATGAGTTTCTCTGAATCTTGTCTGGACATAACCTCTAATTGTTGTTATTTTCGCGAGATGATAAAATGGTGATTTAGTCATTCCCTTGATGTGGCTGCAGAAGCTCAGATCTGGATCTATTAAAACACTACTGTACTCTTTTAAAGATTTAATTGCATCCAGCTATTTACTTGCTCTAAGCATTGATAGAGTGAATCTAATGGACCTTTGTCACTTGTAGAAAAAGCTAAGTAGACCTGAGTGTCGTCTGCGTAGCAGTGAAAAGCAACGTTATTATTGTTATGATCTGACCACGAGAGAGCATGTACAGGTTGAATGATAACGGCCTGAGAATCGAACCCTGGGGGGCGCCACATGTTATTGTGATCCCCACCTGGTATTAACATGTGATCTGTATCTGACTACATCTTTTTCTTTTAAGAGTTAATTAGTACAAATAAGATAGAAAAAAAATATTTTGATGAAGCCACTTATATGATAGAATCCATAAAACATGAGATTGACATGTGACTTGAACCAGTTTTTAGAACAGAAAACAATCACTTTCACCAGGAAACACTGAAGCATAGGTTCAGTAGTAGAAATAATAACAGAAAGAGAAATTATGATAACAAAAGAATAACTTTGGGATAGGGTACCCACTTAATTTGACTAACTAAGGCCACTGAAGATTCATATCAGCTCTTCCTGAAGTATCAACTCAATTCAAATCAAATTGTATTGTATAGCACATTTCAAACAAGGTAATTTCAATGTGCTTTACACACAACACATATAAATCTGAATAAAATAAATAAGTAAAATCCCTGATAAAGGAGAAGCAGTGTAACAGTGAAACTTCTTCTGTCTTCTCCTTCGAGTGAACCAGCTCTAAGATTTCCTTCACCAAAAGTTATACACTTTATATATATATATATACATATATGTATATATATACTTATACATATACATATATATACATACACACATATATATACATATATACATACATATATACACACATTTATACACACATTTATACACATATATATATATATATATACCAGGACAAGACCAGTGCCCTTTGATATTATATTCTGTGATACCCAATCAGAGGCAGTTGATGGTCTGACCAATCACAGCCATTTCACCTCCTTCACTCACAAAATAACCAAGACGTGTCCTAACAAGAGTCACTGTCGAGATGATCCTGTTATGGGTTACACTACTAAACTCAAATCCACACGAATAAAACAAAATCTGAGCATTATGCAAGCAAACACAACCTAGACAACACAACTGGTCCTTTCAGGCACTTATAGCCATTGTAATTGCTCTAATCACACTGTTACCTTCCTTGTGAAAATGCATTTCAGAATTCAGCCACATGAGGCTTCAGCGGCCCGAGTTAGTCAAACTAAGTGGGTAGCTTTCAAATGGAGTTTAATTATGAAAATGTGTTTGTGTTACTATTTCTTCCATCAACGAAGCTTTATGAATTAATCTATAAATAAATATGGGTGATTCTAACACTATCTGTTATCCACAGCTGCATAATATTGAATGTAAGCCCTCTTCAGTTCATTCAATCCTTGCAGCCATCTGACGAGAGCAGGACATATATGTTGACAAATCCATAAGGGCAGTTGGAGTGCAGTGCTATTAAGCATGGCTTTTCACTGTGTGTTCAATGCAAGCAAGTACAACATCACTGGGCTGCCAGCATCGCTGTAGACTCTTAGTTTTGTTTGTTTGAAAGGTGATACTCTTCACACAGACCTGGACAAGACCAGTGTGGCAGGAAATGAACTTTCATAGTATGTTCTGTGACAACCAATCAGAGGCAGCTGATGGTCTGACCAATCACAGCCATTTCACCTCCTTCACTCACAAAATAACCAAGAAGTGTCCTAAAAGAGTCACTGTCGAGATGATCCTGTTATGGTTCACACTGCTCCTCCTTCATCAGGGATGTAAGTGCTTTCTAAATTATAACTAAATATTTTCTTATTTAAGTACTCCCATTTGTGGCGGTTCATGTGATTATCTTTTTATGTCCTAATTTGTTTCACGTTATACCCTGATTGTAATTTATTGTTTCATGTGTTATATGTTTTCATTACATTTAGATATGATGGTTCCAGTGACCACAGTTCAACTTGGTCAACCTGCTACTTTCACATGTGTTTTTCCTGAATTGAGAAGTGAACAACACATCTGGTACAAGCAGAGTGCCGGCGATAATCTGAAATTAATTGTGGCACTGCGGAAACATACAAACCCTTCGTATGGACCAGAGTTTTCTGCCTCTAAATTGGATGCAAAAGTTGATAGGAATATTAGCAAACTGACCATTTTGAGGACAGTTGAAGAAGATGAAGGAATGTATCACTGTGCAGTTGTGGACTGGGATGTGAGTACTTGGAGTGGGACCTATTTGTCATTAAAAGGTAAAAAGGTAATTATGTGATCTGTTTCTCGCAGTGTTTGAGAATCACTTTAACCACTTACAGCTGCACTGTGTTAATCTGTTTAATATTTTCTTCCTGATAAATAACTTTACTTAGTGTCATCAAGCATTTATTGAGAGCATTTCCAAATTCATACAATATATAATATGTTAGGTATGTTACTCTGTTTTTCAATGTGGAGGTTTCACCCACGCTCTAATGTTACTTCTAGACCACTTATTTATTATTTCTGCAGAGTATCATGTCAAGTCATCATATGTTATGCCCATATTACATTTAAACTATTCTTAAATCCTTAAAATATAAAAAAATATGCGTGCAGATCCCATCCTTTCAACGCAGTTTTGTATTTCACAGGAAAGACTGAGAGGACATCAAACTATACTGTTGTTCAGTGGCCGACAGTATCTGATCCAGTCCGTCCAGGAGACTCTGTGACTCTCCAGTGTTCAGTCCTCTCTGACTCTGAGACTAAAACGTGTCCAGGAGCTCACAGTGTGCACTGGTTCAGAGCCGGATCAGATGGATCTCATCCAAACATCATCTACACTGATGGAAATAGACATGACAAATGTGACAAGAGATCTGACACTCAGAAAAGCTGTGTTCATCGCTTCTCTAAGAACATCAGATCCTCTGATGCTGGGACCTACTACTGTGCTGTGGCCACATGTGGGGAGATATTATTTGGAAATGGAACTAAAGTACAATTCGGTATGAATTTGTGTTCAGTGCTGGAGGAGATATTCATAACATGTTGATAATGTCAAGACTGATAAGTCTCCTTTTCTTTCTTGTCTAGAGCAAACAGCAAGCTCTGAGTTTATTGCACTGGTGATATCAACAGTCTGCCTGTTCATTTCTATGATTGGAAATATTGTTTTCATCTGTTACCGATCTCCAAGAGCAGTACGTGAACAATTTAAAGGTAAGTGTTGGTTACTTATTCTATAATAATAATATTTTTATGGTTTTACTTGAAAATTTCATATAGTTTAGCAAGTCTAACATCATCCGGGACAGGATGAACTTCAACCTTATGTTGTTGGATAAAATGTAGTCTAATAAAATAGTCTTATTCTGCATATTATTTAAAAATGAATGTATCAGCAAACATTTGCAGCACATCTTGTATCTGCATATTGCTGTTTGTACCATTTGTGTGTCATTAAGCTTCACCTTTCCAGTACTCTGTACTTGTTGAACCGGCTGAGGATCCTTACTGAAAAGTTATATTAAGTACATAATATTCCTGTTTTAATTCATCATTAGGAATAGAAAGCGCCTCTTCACAAGCAAGACATGAAAACTTGAGCCAAACAGTACATGAAATTGTAAGTAATGATACCAAATCGCATTTTGTGCTGTTTTTTCATTAACATAATTCCCATCCACACCATATAACAACATGACGATATCATGAGTCTTTTGTTTGCCTCACAGACTGACGGTGGAGATGATCTGAACTATGCTGCGTTGCATTTATCTGGAAGGAAAACTAGACGAGGAAGGAAGAAGACAGAGTTGACTGAAGAAAGTGTGTACTCTCAAATCAAATGCTGAATGTGTGTCTATGAAAACCTGTGGGTTGGTTTCTAAAACTGACCGGTTAAAGTATAAATAAATAATGAAATGTTGTGGGTTTCCTTTGTAACTGTGAGGTGTTTCTTGGTAAAAGCCAAATCATAGCATACAGGAATCCTTTTTATGTCCCATGTTTCTCCATTATTTGATTCTTGCATCATTTTATGAGTTTGCATTTGCTTGTTGTTATTCTTTTCTTAGAAAATATTAACCCGAGCTGGCTTTAATGAAAAATAACACACAGCTATTTGACCTTAATAACTTTGTTACATTTCTTTCAAACAATAATGTCTCTGCTTTTAATTATGTCTGTTAAAAAAAAAAAATTATCTGAGGATGTTGGTTGTGAAGAAAAATTATGAAAATAAATGGCTCAAATACTTTGTGAATGTCAAATGTTCGTGTGACTGCTTACAGGTGGGAACAAAGGCGACATCTTCACGCGCATGACTAGTCACAGTGAGTGAATCCACATGTCTTAAAGCAAATCTGATCTGCAAGAGCAAAATTCAAATCCACAGAAAAAAAAAAAACACTGTGCAAGCAAACCCACGAAGAAAAACCTAGAAAACATAATAAAATCAATTAAGAAAGAATATAACTAATTAAAATGAAATAGAATACAAATTAATCAGACCAGAAATACAGTTAGCGTGCAGTTACAATGCAGTAATAACTTGTAAGTTGCCCCAAACTTTGGGTTGGGAAGCATTTGAGATCATCAGGAAGTTGGTTCCTGATCTGTGTGCAGCATAGTAGCTAAATGCAGCTTCACTGTGTTTGGTTGTGACATGATGTAAAACCAACTGACTGCTTCCTAAAAATATTACATTTTTACTCTGTTTGTATTCTTCAAGAAGATCAGAAATGTATTTTGGCCAGAGATTATTAAGTGATTTATAAACTAGCAGCATCACTTTAAAATCTGTTCTAAAAGTAACTGGAAGCCAGTGTAAAGATTTAACAACAGCATTAATGTCCTGAGTTCTCTTGATTCTTGCTCTGAATGAGCTCAAGTTGTGAAGGCATGAATGAGTTTCTCAGAATCTTGTCTGGACATAACCTCTAATTGTTGTTATTTTCGCGAGATGATAAAATGGTGATTTAGTCATTCCCTTGATGTGGCTGCAGAAGCTCAGATCTGGATCTATTAAAACACTACTGTACTCTTTTAAAGATTTAATTGCATCCAGCTATTTACTTGCTCTAAGCATTGATAGAGTGAGTCTAATGGACCTTTGTCACTTGGAGAAAAAGCTAAGTAGATCTGAGTGTCGTCTGCATAGCAGTGAAAAGCAACGTTATTATTGTTATGATCTGACCACGAGAGAGCATGTACAGGTTGAATGATAACGGCCTGAGAATCGAACCCTGGGGGGCGCCACATGTCATCATGATCCCCACCTGGTATTAACATGTGATCTGTTACAGACTACATCTTTTTCTTTTAAGAGTTAATTAGTACAAATAAGATAGAAAAAAAAATATTTTGATGAAGCCACTTATCTGACATGTGACTTGAACCAGTTTTTAGAACGGAAGACAATCACTTTCACCAGGAAACATTGAAGCATAGGTTCAGTAGTAGAAATAGTAACATAATGAGAAATTATGATAATCAAAAGACTAACTTTGGGTTTGGGTACCCAATTAATTTGAATAACTAAGGCCACTGAAGCTTCATATTAGCTCAATAACCGAACCATGGATGCGGTCTCAAAATAGGATGTTCACTTAGAAATGTCAATATTTATATTTAGGAGAGCGAGAGCAGGCGAGATGACAGACGTAGTCGCGTGGGTAGTTAATTCATGCGAGAATCCACAATGGTGGAGTAACCGCGATTGGTCAACAGCAAACTAGGTACACAATGGAGGCTTCGCTTTAACACACCTACCAACAGATGGCGTTGGGCAAGTTAAGTTATTCTACCACGCTATCTGAGCATCAAAGATGTGTATGAATGTACCTAATGGCGTGTATGTGCGGTTAGTAAGGAGTGAGAGGGAAATAGCACTCAAAACAAAGCAAAGAGGATCCTCACCACTGCGGAAAGATACAGGAACTGTAATTTTATCACGGAGGAGCCCAACTGGTGAACTCTGGTTCGTTAGTTGTGGTACTGGTCTTTTAACTAATAAAATGCAGCTTCTAAACATTACATGCGGTGGCGAAACCAAACACAAACAAAGCCCAGCGGTGTGGGACAACACTAGCGTTAGGCACACAGAAACAAGCACAAAAATTACTTTCCACAGCAACAAATGGGACTCGGTGGTAACAACAGTACAATGTGGAGAGAGCGTGTTCAATGATAACAAAAGAACAGTTTGTTAGTCATCCAGCATGCTGGGGACCGTTACTGAGGCTTATTTTAGTAAATCGTTGTACTACCTTGTATAGCAACTGATGTCAAAGTGGAAAGACAATGTGAAAAGGTATGCGCCGATATTTGTATCCTTTGTGACTTCATGGCCGCGTGACAGGAAGTCCCTGGAGTTCTGGTGGGTCTCTACCAGTGGGGCACCAGGATTTCGAATCAAACCAAATCTCACAGTCAGGTGAGATAGTTCAGGCTTTTAGGCCTCTCTCTTTGTTTCCCCCATGTGGTGAGGTTCCAACATGGGACTGTAATTAGTTTTGCATGTTTTTGGTCATAAACCAAAGTTTTGGACAATTTGAAAACTCTGACCTGGGGATGGTGCTAAATGAACAGTCAGGGCTCTGCAAAGTTATCACAATTCATACTGACGGACACATAAATATCTGTATGAATGTCTTTAAGAAATAATTTGATAGTTGTTGAGATATTCAGACTGAATCAAAGTGGTGGACTGACTAACAGGCCGACAGTGCCATCCAAACAACAACGCTGGTTTCGTGGCTGAAAACTAGACTGACGATTTCTATTTTTGTGGCAGCTAAAGCAGTGCTTTCACAATTTGGTATTTTTCAGATCCTTAAATTTGCTTTGCCCGGCTGTATAGTATTTTGGTGTCCAGTACAGAGCGCTCAGTGCACACGTGGGTGGAAAGAGACACAAACCAGGAAGGTTCAGTTAAATGAGTCAGTGCAAAGAGATGTGTTGGTTTTTTGGTTTAAATTGAGAATAGATGTCTCAGAACCACGTTTGTTTCTTGTTTCACCTCACTATATTGCTAATTGCCAGTGATTTTTACAATTTTTTTAATCAAATACTCACTCAAAAAAACACTGTAAAGAAAGAAGAAACGTCAGTAAAGCAGTCTGAAATCACTCCATGTGAAGAAAAAACTGTTGGAGAGTTGAAAATGTGAATCTTTATTAACATCAACTAGTTGAGTGAATGGATAACAGTGAGCGGTAATACACTTCACATAGACCAGGACAAGACCTGTGTGGCAGGAAATGCGCTTAGATTGTATAGATCAAATATTCTGTGATAACCAATCAGATGCAGTTGATGGTCTGACCAATCACGACACTCTCACCTCCTTCACTCACAAAATAACTAACACGTCTCTAACAATTGACAGTGTCAAGATGATTCTGTTGTGGGTTACACTGCTACTTCTTCATCAGGGATGTAAGTGATATATGATAATGGCTTAATCTGTTTCTGCATTCAGACTAGATGTGTGGTGGTTCATATGAACATTGTATGTGTTTTACATTGTTACTAATTATTATTTACTGTTTAATGTTTTGTACATTTCACTTTAATCTAGATACGCTGCCTCCGCAGATCACAGTTCAACTTAGTGAACCTGCGACTTTCACATGTGTTTTACCGGATGATGCATTGGGTGGTAGATTCTACTGGTACAAGCAGAGTGCCGGGGATAATCTGAAACTCATTGTGACACTGCGGAAGAATACAAATCTTGTGTATGGACCAGAGTTTTCTCACTCAAGAATGGATGTAAAAGTTGATAGGAATATTAGCTATCTGACCATTTTGAGTACAAGTGAAGAAGATGAGGGAATGTATCACTGTGCAGTTGTGGCTTTGATTAAGATTACTTGGAGTGGGACCAATTTGTCATTAAAAGGTAATTAGTTATTTGTTTTTTCCAATATTTTAGAATCACTTCAACCATTTACAGCTACACTGTTAATGTTTCCCAACAATTGGTAAGAAATTATATGTAATTGAAATGTTATGTTAGGAATGTTACTTTGTTTTATCAGTGTGAAGGTTCGCTCAGTATCTAACTTCACTTCTAGAACACCTGTTTAGTCTCATGTCAAATATGTGACATGTTAGACTCTGACTTTGAAATTTGAACTATTCTTAAATCCTTTTAATATTTCAAAATGTGTGTCATCCCAAACTTTCAACATAATTTTGTATTTCATAGGAAAGACTGAGAGGAAACCAAACTATACTGTTGTTCAGTGGCCGACAGTATCTGATCCAGTCCGTCCAGGAGACTCTGTGACTCTCCAGTGTTCAGTTCTCTCTGACTCTGAGACTAAAACGTGTCCAGGAGCTCACAGTGTGCACTGGTTCAGAGCCGGATCAGATGGATCTCATCCAAACATCATCTACACTGAAGGAAATATAAATGACGAATGTGTCGAGAGATCTGACACTCAAAGCTGTGTTCATTGTTTCTCTAAGAACATCAGCTCCTCTGATGATGGGACCTACTACTGTGCTGTGGCCACATGTGGGGAGATATTATTTGGAAATGGAACTAAAGTACAAATCGGTATGAATTTGTGTTCAGTGCTGGAGGAGATATTCAAACATGTTAATAATGTCAAGACTGATAAGTTTTATTTTCTTTCTTGTCTAGAGCAAACAGCAAGCTCTGAGTTTATTGCACTGGTGATATCAACAGTCTGCCTGTTCATTTCTATGATTGGAAATATTGTTTTCATCTGTTACCGATCTCCAAGAGCTGTACGTGAACAATTTGAAGGTAAGTGTTGTTTTCTTATTCTATAATAATAACATTTTTATGGTTTTAATTGAAAAGTTCATATAGTTTAGCAAGTCTAACACACAGGACAAGACGAACCTCAACCTCATGTTGTTGGATAAAATGTAGTCTAATAAAATAGACTTATTCTGCATATTATTTAAAAATGAATGTATCAGCAAACATTTGCAGCACATCTTGTGTCTGCATATTGCTGTTTGTACCATTTGTGTGTCATTAAGCTTCACCTTTCCAGTACTCTGTACTTGTTGAACCGGCTGAGGATCCTTACTGAAAAGTTATATTAAGTACATAATATTCCTGTTTTAATTCATCATTAGGAAGAGAAAGCGCCTCTTCACAAGCAAGACATGAAAACTCGCATCAAACAGTACATGAAATTGTAAGTAATGATACCAAATCGCATTTTGTGCTGTTTTTTCATTAACATAATTCCCATCCACACCATATAACAACATGACTATATCATGAGTCTTTTGTTTGCCTCACAGACTGACGGTGGAGATGATCTGAACTATGCTGCGTTGCATTTATCTGGAAGAAAAACTAGACGAGGAAGGAAGAAGACAGAGTTGACTGAAGAAAGTGTGTACTCTCAAGTCAAATGCTGAATGTGTGTCTATGAAAACCTGTGGGTTGGTTTCTAAAACTGACCGGTTACAGTATAAATAAATAATGAAATGTTGTGGGTTTCCTTTGTAACTTTAACAAAAGTGAGGTGTGTCTTGGTAAAAGCCAAATCATAGCATACAGGAATCCTCTTTATGTCCCATGTTTCTCCATTATTTGATTCTTGCATCATTTTATGAGTTTGCATTTGCTTGTTGTTATTCTTTTCTTAGAAAATATTAACCCGAGCTGGCTTTAATGAAAAATAACACACAGCTATTTGACCTTAATAACTTTGTTACATTTCTTTCAAACAATTATCTCTGTTGTCTCTGCTTTTAATTATGTCTGTTAAAAAAAAAAAATTTATCTGAGGATGTTGGTTGTGAAGAAACATTATGAAAATAAATGGCTCAAATACTTTGTGAATGTCAAATGTTCGTGTGACTGCTTACAGGTGGGAACAAAGGCGGCATCCTCATGCACATGACTAGTCACAGTGAGTGAATCCACAGGTCTCAAAGCAAATCTGATCTGCAAGAGCAAAACTCAAATCCACAGAAAAAAACAAAAAAAAAAGCATTGTGCAAGCAAACCCACGAAGAAAAGCCTTAGAATGATATTCATATCAATAAGCAATAGAAAACAGAATAATACCAATTAAGAAAGAATATAACTAATTAATATTAAATAGAATACAAATTAATCAGACCAGAAATACAGTTAGCGTGCAGTTACAATGCAGTAATAAGTTGTAAGTTGCCCCAAATTTTGGGGTGGGAAGCATTTGAGATCATCAGGAAGTTGGTTCCTGATCTGTGTGCAGCATAGTAGCTAAACGCAGCTTTACTGTGTTTGGTTGTGACGTGATGTAAAACCAACTGACTGCTTCCTAAAAATCTTACATTTTTACTCTGTTTGTATTCTTCAAGAAGATCAGAAATGTATTTTGGCCAGAGATTATTAAGTGATTTATAAACTAGCAGCATCACTTTAAAATCTGTTCTAAAAGTAACTGGAAGCCAGTGTAAAGATTTAACAACAGCATTAATGTCCTAAGTTCTCTTGATTCTTGATCTGAATGAGCTCAAGTTGTGAAGGCATGAATGAGTTTCTCTGAATCTTGTCTGGACATACGACCTCTAATTGTTGTTATTTTCGCGAGATGATAAAATGGTGATTTAGTCATTCCCTTGATGTGGCTGCAGAAGCTCAGATCTGGATCTATTAAAACACTACTGTGCTCTTTTAAAGATTTAATTGCATCCAGCTATTTACTTGCTCTAAGCATTGATAGAGTCTAATGTCTAATGGACCTTTGTCTAATGGAGTCTAATGGACCTTTGTCACTTGGAGAAAAAGCTAAGTAGACCTGAGTGTCGTCTGCGTAGCAGTGAAAAGCAACGTTATTATTGTTATGATCTGACCATGAGAGAGCATGTACAGGTTGAATGATAACGGCCTGAGAATCGAACCCTGGGGGGCGCCACATGTCATCATGATCCCCACCTGGTATTAACATGTGATCTGTATCTGACTATATCTTTTTCTTTTAAGAGTTAATTAGTACAAATTATGATAGAATCCATAAAACATGAGATTGACATGTGATTTGAACCAGTTTTTAGAACAGAAAACAATCACTTTCACCAGGAAACACTGAAGCATAGGTTCAATAGTAGAAATAATAACACAACGAGAATTATGATAATCAAAAGAATAACTTTGGGTTACGGTACCCACTTAATTTGACTAACTAAGGCCACTGAAGCTTCATATCACCTCTTCCTGAAGTATTAACTCAATTCAAATCAAATTGTATTGTATAGCACATTTCAAACAAGGTAATCTCAAAGCGCTTTACACACAACACATATAAATCTGAATAAAATAAATAAATAAAATCCCTGATGAAGAAGAAGCAGTGTAACAGTGAAACTTCTTCTGTCTTCTTCTTCGAGTGAACCAGCTCTAAGATTCAGTGCCAAGCTCCTGAAGTTTGCAGACGACACCACCTTCATCGGGCTCATCTCTTGTGGGGATGAGTCTGCCTACAGGTGGGAGATTGACCATCTGGTGACCTGGTGCAGCCAGAACAACTTGGAGCTCAACACTCTCAAGACAGTGGAGATGGTTGTGGACTACAGAAAGAACCCAGCCCCACTCACCCCCATCACCCTGAGAAACTCCCTAGTCAACACTGTGGAGTCTGTCCGCTTCCTGGGCTCCATTATCTCCCAGGACCTCAAGTGGGAGCTGAACATCAGCTCCATCACCAAGAAAGATCAGCAGAGGATATACTTTCTGCGGCAGCTGAAGAAGTTCAACCTGCTGAAGATGATGATGGTGCACTTCTACACTGCCATCATCGAGTCCATCCTCACCTCCTCCATCACCGTCTGGTACGCTGCTACTACTGCCAAGGACAAGGGCAGACTGCAGCGTATCATTCGCTCCGCAGAGAGAGTGATTGGCTGCAATCTACCACCTCTCCAGGACCTGTACACCTCCAGGACCCGGAGGCGTGCAGGGAAGTTTGTGGCCGACCCTTCCCACCGTGGACACAAACTGTTTGAGACTCTCCCCTCTGGCAGGAGGCTGCGGTCCATCAGGACCAAAACCTCTCGCCACAAGAACAGTTTCTTCCTGTCTGCAGCTGGCCTGATCAACAAGGCCCGGGACCCCCATTGACACGGACCCTTATCCCCAAACAGACACTACGCGTTACATTAACGCACAGACCCCTGGCGTAATGCTTTACATTAATGCACACTTGTGGACTATAGTCTATACTAAACCGTACACACTCAATATTTTGCACATTCCTCGCAGTTTTAGTTTTATTCATTATTCATTATCATCTACAAAAGACACACTGCACATATTTAGTAATTTTCTTTTCATATTCTGTACTGTAAATTATACTTAGCACTAGTAGTGTAGTACTTTAAAATACGACATTTATGCATACCCTTGCACCTTGCACTACTTGTCTTGTCTGTACTTGTCTGTAATTGTCTGTACTTGTTACGTACCAATACACCACAGCAAATTCCTTGTATGTGAAAACCTACTTGGCAATAAACCCAATTCCGATTCCGATTCCGAACAGAGAAGGTGTACGTGGGAGCAGAAGTGGAGACATGGAAAACAGTGACAGATAGTAAGAACAAGAAAGTGACAACAAAAAAAAAACGGAACAGATCATGACATTTTGTCATGATTTGACCACGAGAGAGCATGTACAGGTTGAATAATAACTGCCCGAGAATCGAACCCTGGGGGGCGCCACATGTCATTGTGATCCCCACCTGGTATTAACATGTGATCTGTATCTGACTACATCTTTTTCTTTTAATAGTTAATAAGTACAAATAAGATAGAATTCTTTATTTTTGATGAATTCACTTACATGATATAATCTATAAAACATGAGATTGACATGTGATTTGAACCAGTTTTTAGAACAGAAAACAATCACTTTTACCAGGAAACACTGAAGCATAGGTTCAATAGTAGAAATAGTAACATAAAGAGAAATTATGATAATCAAAAGAATAACTTTGGGTTAGGGTACCCACTTAATTTGACTAACTTAGGCCACTGAAGCTTCATATTAGCTCTTCCTGAAGTATCAACTCAATTCAATTCAAATTGTATTGTATAGCACATTTCAAACAAGGTAATCTCAAAGCGCTTTACACACACAACACATATAAATCTGAATAAAATAAATAAGTAAAATCCCTGATAAAGGAGAAGCAGTGTAACAGTGAAACTTCTTCTGTCTTCTTCGTCGTGTGAACCAGCTCTAAGATTTCCTTCACCAAGGGTACTACGCTTTATATGTATTTACTAGGACAAGACCAGTGTGGCAGGAAATGCACTTTCATAGTATGTTCTGTGACAACCAATCACAGGCAGCTGATGGTCTGACCAATCACAGCCATTTCACCTCCTTCACTCACAAAATAACCAAGAAGTGTCCTAAAAGAGTCACTGTCGAGATGATCCTGTTATGGTTCACACTGCTCCTCCTTCATCAGGGATGTAAGTGCTTTCTAATCATAACTAAATATTTTCTCATGTAAGTATCTCCATTTGTTGTGGTTCATGTGATTATCTTTTTGTGTCCTAATTTGTTTCACATTATACCCTGATTGTCATTGATTGTTTCATGTGATATATGTTTTCATTACATTCAGATATGATGGTTCCAGTGACCACAGTTCAACTTGGTCAACCTGCTACTTTCACATGTGTTTTGCCTATTGATGAGTTGAGAAGTGAACAACTCTTCTGGTACAAGCAGAGTGCTGGCGATAATCTGAAATTAATTGTGGCACTGCGGAAACATACAAACCCTTCGTATGGACCAGAGTTTTCTGCCTCTAAATTGGATGTAAAAGTTGATGGGAATATTAGCAAACTGACCATTTTGAGGACAGTTGAAGAAGATGAAGGAATGTATCACTGTGCATTTGTGGACTGGACTGGGATTACTTGGAGTGGGACCTATTTGTCATTAAAAGGTAAAAAGGTAATTATGTGATCTGTTTTTCGCAGTGTTTGGGAATCACTTTAACCACTTACAGCTGCACTGTGTTGATCTGTTTAATATTTTCTTCCTGATGAATAACTTTACTTAGTGTCATCAAGCATTTATTGAAAGCATTTCCAAATTCATGATACAATATATATGTTAGGTATGTTACTCTGTTTTTCAATGTGGAGGTTTCACCCACGCTCTAATGTTACTTCTAGACCACTTATTTATTATTTCTGCAGAGTATCATGTCAAGTCATCATATGTTATGCCCATATTACATTTGAAGTATTCTTAAATCCTTAATCCTTAAAATATAAAAAAATATGCGTGCAGATCCCATCCTTTCAACGCAGTTTTGTATTTCACAGGAAAGACTGAGAGGACATCAAACTATACTGTTGTTCAGTGGCCGACAGTATCTGATCCAGTCCGTCCAGGAGACTCTGTGACTCTCCAGTGTTCAGTCCTCTCTGACTCTGTGGTCACATGTGGGGAGATATTATTTGGAAATGGAACTAAAGTACAAATCGGTATGAATTTGTGTTCAGTGCTGGAGGAGATATTCATAACATGTTAATAATGTCATCACTGATAAGTCTCCTTTTCTTTCTTGTCTAGAGCAAACAGCAAGCTCTGAGTTTATTGCACTGGTGATATCAACAGTCTGCCTGGTCATTTCTATGATTGGAAATATTGTTTTCATCTGTTACCGAACTCCAAGAGCAGTATGTGAACAATTTAAAGGTAAGTGTTTGCTGATTCCAAAATAATAATATTTTTATGGTTTTAATTGAAAAGTTCATCGTTTAGCAAGTCTAACGCACAGGACAAGATGAACCTCAACCTCATGTTGTTGGATAAAATGTAGTCCAATAAAATAGTCTTATTCTGTATATTATTTAAAAATGAATGTATCGGCAAACATTTGTAGCACATCCTGTGTCTGCATATTGCTGTTTGTACCATTTGTAAGTCATTAAGCTTCACCTTTCCAGTACTCTGTACTTGTTGAACCGGCTGAGGATCCTTACTGAAAAGTTATATTACGTACATAATATTCCTGTTTTAATTCATCATTAGGAATAGAAAGCGCCTCTTCACAAGCAAGACATGAAAACTCGAGCCAAAAAGTACATGAAATTGTAAGTTATGATACCAAATCGCATTTTGTGCTGTTTTTTCATTAACATAATTCCCATCCACACCATATAACAACATGACTATATCATGAGTCTTTTATTTGCCTCACAGACTGACGGTGGAGATGATCTGAACTATGCTGCGTTGCATTTATCTGGAAGGAAAACTAAACGAGGAAGGAAGAAGAAAGAGTTGACCGAAGAAAGTGTGTACTCTCAAATCAAATGCTGAATGTGTGTCTATGAAAACCTGTGGGTTGGTTTCTAAAATTGACCGGTTAAAGTATAAATAAATAATGAAATGTTGTGGGTTTCCTTTGTAACTTTAACAAAAGTGAGGTGTTTCTTGGTAAAAGCCAAATCATAGCATACAGGAATCCTCTTTATGTCCCATGTTTCTCCATTATTTGATTCTTGTATAATTTTATGAGTTTGCATTTGCTTGTTGTTATTCTTTTCTTAGAAAATATTAACCCGAGCTGGCTTTAATGAAAAATAACACACAGCTATTTCACATAAATAACTTTGTTACATTTCTTTCAAACAAAAATGTCTCTGCTTCTAATTATGTCTGTTCAAAATATTTTTTTTATCTGAAGATGTTGGTTGTGAAGACAAATTATGAAAATAAATGGCTCAAATACTTTGTAAATGTCAAATGTTCGTGTGACTGCTTACAGGTGGGAACAAAGGCGACATCTTCACACGCATGACTAATCACAGTGAGTGGATCCACATGTCTTAAAGCAAATCAGATCTGCTCGAGCAAAACTCAAATCCAAAACTGTAGTCCACAGAAAAAAAAAAAAAAAAACTGAGCACTGTGCAAGCAAACACAACCAAGACATCACAACTGGTCTTTTCAGGCATTTATAGTCGTTGTAATTTTTCTAATCACATTATTACCTTCCATGTTAAATTGAATTTCAGAATTAAGCCACGTGAGGCTTCAGCAGCCTGAGCTGGTCAAATTAAGTGGGTAGCTTTCAAAGTTTCAAGGACTGTCAAGTTTGTTCCTCATCACTTACATTATGTCACGGTTGGAACACAGGGAAAGGACCTAATCGCAAAAGACACAAAACTGTAGTCCAAAATGTTTATTAAACTAAAACTTAAGCCCCCCAAAAGGGAGCCAGGACACAAGGAAGCCACCAGGAATAGGGAAACACTCCACATAACACTCACCACGAGGACCAGACAGAGAACAATGTGAACCCAGGAACATATATGCACACACAACTAACCAGAAACAAGACACAGCTGGGGTGGGCAGGTAGACTACAGAGGAAGGAGGGAAACACAAGGTGCAAATGAGATCTAAACACAAGAGAAACACAGGGAACTCAAAAATCACTCAAGAATCAGGGCTTTAGGAAGGGATCTCTTTGTGGACAGTGTGGACATATTGAACAATTTCAGCAAAAAACTAGAATATTTCATTTTGAAATTTCGGGAGTGCACCGCTGGGGCGCGGACGTGTTTTGAATCCTTGTCATTTCAGATAACTGAGATCTATGTGCAATGATTTCTCGAAAGGTCTAGGTCTAGGTCTTAGCCCCCATCTAGGCAAGGCAAGGCAGCTTTATTTATATAGCACTATTACATTATACTATTATAATATCATAATAATACACTATTTCAAACACAGAGGCAACTTAAAGTGCTTTAAACTGGCAAAGAAAAGCCTAATGATATTCATATCAATAAGCAATAAAAAAACAGAATAAAATCAATTAAGAAAGAATATAACTAATTGAAATGAAATAGAATATGAATTAGTTAGACCAGAAATACAGTTAGCGTGCAGTTACAATGCAGTAATAATTTGTAAGTTGCCCCAAACTTTGAGTTAGGAAGCATTTGAGATCATCAGGAAGTTGGTTCCTGATCTGTGTGCAGCATAGTAGCTAAACGCAGCTTCACCGTGTTTGGTTGTGACATGATGTAAAACCAACTGACTGCTTCCTAAAAATCTTACATTTTTACTCTGTTTGTATTCTTCAAGAAGATCAGAAATGTATTTTGGCCAGAGATTATTAAGTGATTTATAAACTAGCAGCATCACTTTAAAATCTGTTCTAAAAGTAACTGGAAGCCAGTGTAAAGATTTAACAACAGCATTAATGTCCTAAGTTCTCTTGATTCTTGTTGTGAATGAACTCAAGTTGTGAAGGCATGAATGAGTTTCTCAGAATCTTGTCTGGACATAAAACCTCTAATTGTTGTTATTTGTTTGAGATGATAAAATTGTGATTTAGTCATTCCCTTGATGTGGCTGCAGAAACTCAGAGCCTGGTCTATTAGAACACTACTGTACCCCATTGAATAGTTATTTACTTGCTCTAAGCATTGGTAGAGTGAGTCTAATGGACCTTTGTCACTTGGAGAAAAAGCTAAGTAGATCTGAGTGTCGTCTGCGTAGCAGTGAAAAGCAACGTTATTATTGTTATGATCTGACCATGAGAGAGCATGCACAGGTTGAATGATAACGGCCTGAGAATCGAACCCTGGGGGGCGCCACATGTCATCATGATCCCCACCTGGTATTAACATGTGATCTGTATCTGACTACATCTTTTTCTTTTAAGAGTTAATTAGTACAAATAAGAGAGAACAGAAATATTTTGATGAAGCCACTTATCTGATAGAATCTATAAAACATGAGATTGACATGTGACTTGAACCAGTTTTTAGAACAGAAAACAATCACTTTCACCAGGAAACATTGAAGCATAGGTTCAGTAGTAGAAATAGTAACACAAAGAGAAATTATGATAATCAAAAGACTAACGTTGGGTTAGGGTACCCAATTAATTTGAATAAGTAAGGCCACTGAAGCTTCATATTAGCTCAATAACCGAACCATGGATGCGGTCTCAAAATAGGATGTTCACTTAGAAATGTCAATATTTATATTTAGGAGAGAGAAAGCAGGCGAGATGACAGACGTAGTCGCGTGGGTAGTTAATTCATGCGAGAATCCACAATGGTATCTTAACCGCAATTGGTTAACAGCAAACTAGGTACACAATGGAGGCTTTGCTTTAACACACCTACCAACAGATGGCGTTGGGCAAGTTAAGTTATTCTACCACACTATCTGAGCATCAAAGATGTGTATGAATGTACGTAATGGCGTGTATGTGCGGTTAGTAAGGAGCGAGAGGGAAATAGCACTCAAAACAAAGCAAAGAGGATCCTCACCACTGCGGAAAGATACAGGAACTGTAATTTTATCACGGAGGAGCCCGACTGGTGAACTCTGGTTCGTTAGTTGTGGTACTGGTCTTTTAACTAATAAAATGCAGCTTCTAAACATTACATGCGGTGGCGAAACTAAACACAAACAAAGCCCAGCGGTGTGGGACAACACTAGCATTAGGCACACAGAAACAAGCATAAAGCACAAAAATTACTTTCCACAGCAACAAATGGGACTCGGCGGTAACAACAGTACAATGTGGAGAGAGCGTGTTCAATGATAACAAAAGAACAGTTTGTTACTCATCCAGCATGCTGGGGACCGTTACTGAGGCTTATTTTAGTAAATCGTTGTACTACCTTGTATAGCAACTAATGTCACAGTGGAAAGACAATGTGAAAAGGTATGCGCCGATATTTGTATCCTTTGTGACTTCCTGGCCGCGTGACAGGAAGTCCCCGGAGTTCTGGTGGGTCTCTACCAGTGGGGCACCAGGATCGATTCAAACCAAATCTCACAGTCAGGTGAGATAGTTCAGGCTTTTAGGCCTCTCTCTTTGTTTCCCCCATGTGGTGAGGTTCCAACATGGGACTGTAATTAGTTTTGCATGTTTTTGGTCATAAACCAAAGTTTTGGATTTCGATTTCTATTTTTGTGGCAGCTAAAGCAGTGCTTTCACAATTTGGTATCTTTCAGATCTTTAAATTTGCTTTGCCCGGCTGTATAGTATTTTGGTGTCCAGTGCAGAGTGCTCAGTGCACACGTGGGTGGAAAGAGACACGAACCAGGGAGGTTCAGTTAAATGAGTCCGTGCAAAGAGATGTGCTGGTTTTTTGGTTTAAATTGAGAATAGATGTCTCAGAACCACGTTTGTTTCTTGTTTCACCTCACTATATTGCTAATTGCCAGTGATTTTTTAAATTTTTTTAATCACATACTCAAAAAATCAGCATAAGGAACAAAGAAACGTCAGTAAAGCAGTCTGAAATCACTCCATGTGAAGAAAAAACTGTTGGAGAGTTGAAAATGTGAATCTTTATTAACATCAACTAGTTGAGTGAATGGATAACAGTGAGCGGTAATACACTTCACATAGACCAGGACAAGACCTGTGTGGCAGGAAATGCACTTTGATTGTATAGATCAAATATTCTGTGATAACCAATCAGATGCAGTTGATGGTCTGACCAATCACGACACTCTCACCTCCTTCACTCACAAAATAACCAACAGGTCTCTAACAATTGACAGTGTCAAGATGATTCTGTTGTGGGTTACACTGCTACTTCTTCATCAGGGATGTAAGTGATATATGATAATGGCTTAATCTGTTTCTGCATTCAGACTAGATGTGTGGTGGTTCATGGGAACATTGTATGTGTTTAACATTGTTACTAATTATTATTTACTGTTTAATGTATTGTACATTTCATTTTAATCTAGATACGCTGCCTCAACTGATCACAGTTCAACTTAGTGAACCTGCGACTTTCACATGTGTTTTACCGGATGATACGCTGAGTGGTAGATTCTACTGGTACAAGCAGAGTGCCGGGGATAATCTGAAACTCATAGTGACACTGCGGAAGAATGCAAACCCTGTGTATGGACCAGAGTTTTCTCACTCAAGAATGGATGTAAAAGTTGATAGGAATATTAGCTATCTGACCATTTTGAGTACAAGTGAAGAAGATGAGGGAATGTATCACTGTGCAGTTGTGGCTTTGATTGAGATTACTTGGAGTGGGACCTATTTGTCATTAAAAGGTAATTAGTTATTTGTTTTTCCAATATTTTGGAATCACTTCAACCATTTACAACACTGTTAATGTTTCTTAACAATTGTCAAGAAATTATATGTAATTGAAATGTTATGTTAGGAATGTTACTCTGTTTTGTCAGTGTGGAGGTTTCACTCAGGATCTAACTTCACTTCTAGAACACCTGTTTAGTCTCATGTCAAATATGTCACATTACACTCATGTTACTTTTGAAATTTGAACTACTCTTAAATCCTTTTAATATTTCAAAATGTGTGTCATCCCAAACTTTCAACATAATTTTGTATTTCATAGGAAAGACTGAGAGGAAATCAAACTATACTGTTGTTCAGTGGCCGACAGTATCTGATCCAGTCCATCCAGGAGACTCTGTGACTCTCCAGTGTTCAGTTCTCTCTGACTCTGAGACTAAAACGTGTCCAGGAGCTCACAGTGTGCACTGGTTCAGAGCCGGATCAGATGGATCTCATCCAAACATCATCTACACTGATGGAAATATACATGACAAATGTAACAAGAGATCTGACACTCAGAAAAGCTGTGTTCATCGCTTCTCTAAGAACATCAGATCCTCTGATGCTGGGACCTACTACTGTGCTGTGGCCACATGTGGGGAGATATTATTTGGAAATGGAACTAAAGTACAAATCGGTATGAATTTGTGTTCAGTGCTGGAGGAGATATTCATAACATGTTAATAATGTCAAGACTGATAAGTCTCATTTTCTTTCTTGTCTAGAGCAAACAGCAAGCTCTGAGTTTATTGCACTGGTGATATCAACAGTCTGCCTGTTCATTTCTATGATTGGAAATATTGTTTTCATCTGTTACCGATCTCCAAGAGCAGTACGTGAACAATTTAAAGGTAAGTGTTGTTTTTTATTCTATAATAATAATATTTTTATCGTTTTACTTGAAAAGTTCATATCGTTTAGCAAGTCTAACACACAGGACAAGACGAACCTCAACCTCATGTTGTTGGATAAAATGTAGTCTAATAAAATAGTCTTATTCTGCATATTATTTAAAAATGAATGTATCAGCAAACATTTGTAGCACATCCTGTGTCTTCATATTGCTGTTTGTGCCATTTGTGTGTCATTAAGCTTCACCTTTACAGTACTCTGTACTTGTTGAACCGGCTGAGGATCCTTACTGAAAAGTTATATTAAGTACATAATATTCCTGTTTTAATTCATCATTAGGAATAGAAAGCGCCTCTTCACAAGCAAGATATGAAAACTCGAGCCAAACAGTACATGAAATTGTAAGTTATGATACCAAATCGCATTTTGTGCTGTTTTTTCATTAACATAATTCCCGTCCACACCATATAACAACATGACGATATCATGAGTCTTTTATTTGCCTCACAGACTGACGGTGGAGATGATCTGAACTATGCTGCGTTGCATTTATCTGGAAGGAAAACTAAACGAGGAAGGAAAAAGAAAGAGTTGACTGAAGAAAGTGTGTACTCTCAAGTCAAATGCTGAATGTGTGTCTATGAAAACCTGTGGGTTGGTTTCTAAAACTGACTGGTTACAGTATAAATAAATAATGAAATGTTGTGGGTTTCCTTTGTAACTTTAACAAAAGTGAGGTGTTTCTTGGTAAAAGCCAAATCATAGCATACAGGAATCCTCTTTATGTCCCATGTTTCTCCATTATTTGATTCTTGTATCATTTTATGAGTTTGCATTTGCTTGTTGTTATTCTTTTCTTAGAAAATATTAACCCGAGCTGGCTTTAATGAAAAATAACACACAGCTATTTGACATTAATAACTTTGTTACATTTCTTTCAAACAATTATGTCTCTGCTTGTAATTATGTCTGCTCCAAATATTGTATTTTTTTTTAATCTGAGGATGTTGGTTGTGAAGAAAAATTATGAAAATAAATGGCTCAAATACTTTGTAAATGTCAAATGTTCGTGTGACTGCTTACAGGTGGGAACAAAGGCAACATCCTCATGCACATGACTAATCACAGTGAGTGAATCCACAGGTCTAAAAGCAAATCTGATCTGCAAGAGCAAAACTCAAATCCAGAGAAAACAAACAAACAAACAAAAAAGACAACAAAACTGAGCACTGTGCAAGCAAACCCAACCAAGACATCACAACTGGTCTTTTCAGTCATTTATAGTCGTTGTAATTTTTCTAATCACATTATTACCTTTCATGTGAAAGTGCATTTCAGAATTAAGCCACATGAGGCTTCAGCAGCCTGAGCTGGTCAAACTAAGTGGGTAGCTTTCAAAGTTTCAAGGACTGTGAAGTTTGTTCCTCATCACTTACATTGTGTCACGGTTGGAACACAGGGAAAGGACTTAATCGCAGACACAAAACTGTAGTCCAAAAAGTTTATTAAACAAAAACTTAAGCCCCCAAAAAGGGAGCCAGGACACAAGGAAGCCACCAGGAATAGGGAAACACTCCACATAACACTCACCACGAGGACCAGACAGAGAACAATGTGAACCCAGGAACACATATGCACACACAACTAACCAGAAACAAGACACAGCTGGGGTGGGCAGGTAGACTACAGGGGAAGGAGGGAAACACAAGGTGCAAATGAGATCTAAACACAAGAGAAACACAGGGAACTCAAAAATCACTCAAGAATCAGGGCTTTAGGAAGGGATCTCTTTGTGGACAGTGTGGACATATTGAACAATTTCAGCAAAAAACTAGAATGCTTCATTTTGAAATTTCGGGAGTGCACCGCTGGGGCGCGGACGTGTTTTGAATCCTTGTCATTTCAGATAACTGAGATCTGGAAAATGATTTCTCGAAAGGTCTAGGTCTAGGTCTAGGCCCCCATCTAGGCAAGGCAAGGCAGCTTTATTTATATAGCACTATTACATTATACTATTATAATATCATAATAATACACTATTTCAAACACAGAGGCAACTTAAAGTGCTTTAAACTGGCAAAGAAAAGCCTTACAATGATATTCATATCAATAAGAAATAAAAAACAGAACAAAATCAATTAAGAAAGAATATAACTAATTAACATGAAGTAGAATACAAATTAGTTAGACCAGAAATACAGTTAGCGTGCAGTTACAATGCAGTAATAAGTTGTAAGTTGCCCCAAACTTTGGGGTGGGAAGCATTTGAGATCATCAGGAAGTTGGTTCCTGATCTGTGTGCAGCATAGTAGCTAAACGCAGCTTCACTGTGTTTGGTTGTGACATGATGTAAAACCAACTGACTGCTTCCTAAAAATCTTACATTTTTTACTCTGTTTGTATTCTTCAAGAAGATCAGAAATGTATTTTGGCTGGAGATTATTGAGTGATTCATAAACTAGCAGCATCACTTTAATATCTGTTCTAAAAGTAACTGGAAGCCAGTGTAAAGATTTAACAACAGCATTAATGTCCTAAGTTCTCTTGATTCTTGATCTGAATGAGCTCAAGTTGTGAAGGCATGAATGAGTTTCTCTGAATCTTGTCTGGACATAAAACCTCTAATTGTTGTTATTTTCCCGAGATGATGAAATTGTGATTTAGTCATTCCCTTGATGTGGCTGCAGAAGCTCAGATCTGGATCTATTAAAACACTACTGTACTCTTTTAAAGATTTAATTGCATCCAGCTATTTACTTGCTCTAAGCATTGATCACGTGAGTCTAATGGACCTTTTGTCACTTGGAGAAAAAGCTAAGTAGATCTGAGTGTCGTCTGGGTAGCTTGGATAAGCAACGTTATTGTTGTGTCACAGGGAGTTGTGGGTTGGCAGCGCCACGACCCAATTGCAGAGAGGAGAGGAGACCGGCAGGTATGGCACGAAGAGTTTATTTCCAAACAATGTCAAAAAGATAAGTCCAAAGCAGGCAGGTGAACAATCAAGTAGCAGGGTATCCAGAACAGACAAATAAACAAGATACACAGGGACAAGAAACATAGGAACAAAGGAACAGGAAACAAGGATCTGACACTAGACAAAGAAAGTGGACTGATATATATAAGTGACTGATTAGTGACCAGAGGCAGGTGAGTGAACAGGTGAAGGGAGTTGGACTGATGAGGAAGGAGTGGCTGACAGGCAGAGAGAGGAGGAGGTTGAGGAGGAGTGGAAACAGGTGTGTAGATGGGAGGGGCAGTCAGGTGATGGGAAGTCAGCAAAGTCAGAGGGCATCTGGTGGAAGGGAAGAGGATGGCAGGTCAGGGGACAGACTTCCTGTCCGACAGAAGACAGCACGTGAAGCTGGGGAAACTTGTCTCTGACTCCAGGACCATCAGCACCGGTTCCCCTAGAGGCTGCGTTCTTTCCCCTCTACTCTTCTCCCTGTACACCAACAGCTGCACCTCCAGCCACCAGTCTGCCAAGCTCCTGAAGTTTGCAGATGACACCACCCTCATCGGGCTCATCTCTTGTGGGGATGAGTCTGCCTACAGGTGGGAGGTTGACCATCTGGTGACCTGGTGCAGCCAGAACAACTTGGAGCTCAACACTCTCAAGACAGTGGTGTGGACTACAGAAAGAACCCAGCCCCACTCACCCCCATCACCCTGAGAAACTCCCTAGTCAACACTGTGGAGTCCGTCCACTTCCTGGGCTCCATCATCTCCCAGGACCTCAAGTGGGAGCTGAACATCAGCTCCATCACCAAGAAGCACAGCAGAGGATAGACTTTCTGCCGCAGCTGAAGAAGTTCAACCTGCCGAAGATGATGATGGTGCACTTCTACACTGCCATCAACGAGTCAATCCTCACCTCCTCCATCACCATCTGGTATGCTGCTGCTACTGCCAAGGACAAGGGCAAACTGCAGCGTATCATTCGCTCCGCAGAGAGAGTGATTGGCTGCAATCTACCATCTCTCCAGGACCTGTACACCTCCAGGACCCGGAGGCGTGCAGGGAAGTTTGTGGCCGACCCTTCACACCCTGGACACAAACTGTTTGAGACTCTCCCCTCTGGCAGGAGGCTGTAGTCCATCGGGACCAAAACCTCTCGCCACAAGAACAGTTTCTTCCCGTCTGCAGCCTGCCTGATCAACAAGGCCCGGGACCCCCATTGACACGGACCCTTATCCCCAAACAGACACTACGCATTACATTAACGCAAAGACCCCTGGCGTAATGCGTTACATTAACGCACACTTGTGGACTATAGTCTATACTAAACCGTACACACTCAATATTTTGCACATTCCTCACAGTTTTAGTTTTATTCATTATTCATTATCATCTACAAAAGACACACTGCACATATTTAGTAATTTTCTTTTCATATTCTGTACTGTAAATTATACTTAGCACTAGTAGTGTAGTACTTTTAAATACGATATTTATGCATACCCTTGCACCTTGCACTACTTGTCTTGTCTGTACTTGTCTGTAATTGTCTGTACTTGTCTGTACTTGTTACGTACCAATACACCACAGCAAATTCCTTGTATGTGAAAACCTACTTGGCAATAAACCCAATTCCGATTCCGATTCCGAACAGAGAAGGTGTACGTGGGAGCAGAAGTGGAGACATGGAAAACAGTGACAGATAGTAAGAACAAGAAAGTGACAACAAAAGAAAATGGAACAGATCATGACATGTTGTATTGATTTGACCACGAGAGAGCATGTACAGGTTGAATAATAACGGCCCGAGAATCGAACCCTGGGGGGCGCCACATGTCATTGTGATCCCCCCCTGGTATTAACATGTGATCTGTATCTGACTACATCTTTTTCTTTTAACAGTTAATAAGTACAAATAAGATAGAATTTTTTATTTTTGATGAAGCCACTTACATGATATAATCTATAAAACATGAGATTGACATGTGACTTGAACCAGTTTTTAGAACAGAAGACAATCACTTTTACCAGGAAACACTGAAGCATAGGTTCAATAGTAGAAATAGTAACATAAAGAGAAATTATGATAATCAAAAGAATAACTTTGGGTTAGGGTACCCACTTAATTTGACTAACTTAGGCCACTGAAGCTTCATATTAGCTCTTCCTGAAGTATCAACTCAATTCAATTCAAATTGTATTGTATAGCACATTTCAAACAAGGTAATCTCAAAGCGCTTTACACACACAACACATATAAATCTGAATAAAATAAATAAATAAAATCCCTGATAAAGGAGAAGCAGTGTAACAGTAAAACTTCTTCTGTCTTCTTCGTCGTGTGAACCAGCTCTAAGATTTCCTTCACCAAGGGTACTACGCTTTATATGTATTTACTAGGACAAGACCAGTGTGGCAGGAAATGCACTTTCATAGTATGTTCTGTGACAACCAATCAGAGGCAGCTGACGGTCTGACCAATCACAGCCATTTCACCTCCTTCACTCACAAAATAACCAAGAAGTGTCCTAAAAGAGTCACTGTCGAGATGATCCTGTTATGGTTCACACTGCTCCTCCTTCATCAGGGATGTAAGTGCTTTCTAATTATGACTAAATATTTTCTCCTTTAAGTATTTCCATTTGTGGCGGTTCATGCGATTATCTTTTTATGTCCTAATTTGTTTCACATTATACCCTGATTGTAATTTATTGTTTAATGTGATATATGTTTTCATTGAATTCAGATATGATGGTTCCAGTGACCACAGTTCAACTTGGTCAACCTGCTACTTTCACATGTGTTTTGCATAATTATGAGTTGAGAGTTGTACAACTCTTCTGGTACAAGCAGAGTGCCGGCGATAATCTGAAATTAATTATGGCACTGCGGAAAAATACAAACCCTTCGTATGGACCAGAATTTTCTGCCTCTAAATTGGATGTAAAAGTTGATGGGAATATTAGCAATCTGACCATTTTGAGGACAGTTGAAGAAGATGAAGGAATGTATCACTGTGCATTTGTGGACTGGACTGTGAACACTTGGAGTGGGACCTATTTGTTATTAAAAGGTAAAAAGGTAATTATGTGATCTGTTTTTCGCAGTGTTTGGGAATCACTTTAACCACTTACAGCTGCACTGTGTTAATCTGTTTAATATTTTCTTCCTGATGAATAACTTTACTTAGTGTCATCAAGCATTTATTGAGAGCATTTCCAAATTCATGATACAATATATAATATGTTAGGTATGTTACTCTGTTTTTCAATGTGGAGGTTTCACCCACGCTCTAATGTTACTTCTTGACCACTTATTTATTATTTCTGCAGAGTATCATGTCAAGTCATCATATGTTATGCCCATATTACATTTGAGCTATTCTTAAATCCTTAAAATATAAAAAGATGTGCGTGCAGATCCCATCCTTTCAACGCAGTTTTGTATTTCACAGGAAAGACTGAGAGGACATCAAACTATACTGTTGTTCAGTGGCCGACAGTATCTGATCCAGTCCATCCAGGAGACTCTGTGACTCTCCAGTGTTCAGTTCTCTCTGACTCTGAGACTAAAACGTGTCCAGGAGCTCACAGTGTGCACTGGATCAGAGCCGGATCAAATGGATCTCATCCAAACATCATCTACACTGATGGAAATAGACATGATGAATGTGACAAGAGATCTGACACTCAGAAAAGCTGTGTTCATCGCTTCTCTAAGAACATCAGCTCCTCTGATGCTGGAAACTACTACTGTGCTGTGGTCACATGTGGGGAGATATTATTTGGAAATGGAACTAAAGTACAAATCGGTATGAATTTGTGTTCAGTGCTGGAGGAGATATTCATAACATGTTAATAATTTCAAGACTGATAAGTCTCATTTTCTTTCTTGTCTAGAGCAAACAGCAAGCTCTGAGTTTATTGCACTGGTGATATCATCAGTCTGCCTGTTCATTTCTATGATTGGAAATATTGTTTTCATCTGTTACCGAACTCCAAGAGCAGTACGTGAACAATTTAAAGGTAAGTGTTGGTTTCTTATTCTATAATAATAATATTTTTATGGTTTTAATTGAAAAGTTCATATAGTTTAGCAAGTCTAACACACAGGACAAGACGAACCTCAACCTCATGTTGTTGGATAAAATGTAGTCTAATAAAATAGTCTTATTCTGCATATTATTTAAAAATGAATGTATCAGCAAACATTTGTAGCACATCTTGTGTCTGCATATTGCTGTTTGTGCCATTTGTGTGTCATTAAGCTTCACCTTTCCAGTACTCTGTACTTGTTGAACCGGCTGAGGATCCTTACTGAAAAGTTATATTAAGTACATAATATTCCTGTTTTAATTCATCATTAGGAAGAGAAAGTGCCTCTTCACAAGCAAGACATGAAAACTCGAGCCAAACAGTACATGAAATTGTAAGTTATGATACCAAATCGCATTTTGTGCTGCTTTTTCATTAACATAATTGCCATCCACACCATATAACAACATGATTATATCATGAGTCTTTTATTTGCCTCACAGACTGACGGTGGAGATGATCTGAACTATGCTGCGTTGCATTTATCTGGAAGGAAAACTAAACGAGGAAGGAAGAAGACAGAGTTGACTGAAGAAAGTGTGTACTCTCAAATCAAATGCTGAATGTGTGTCTATGAAAACCTGTGGGTTGGTTTCTAAAACTGACCGGTTACAGTATAAATAAATAATGAAATGTTGTGGGTTTCCTTTGTAACTTTAACAAAAGTGAGGGGTTTCATGGTAAAAGCCAAATCATAGCATACAGGAATCCTCTTTATGTCCCATGTTTCTCCATTATTTGATTCTTGTATCATTTTATGAGTTTGCATTTGCTTGTTGTTATTCTTTTCTTAGAAAATATTAACCCGAGCTGGCTTTAATGAAAAATAACACACAGCTATTTCACATAAATAACTTTGTTACATTTCTTTCAAACAATAATGTCTGTGCTTTTAATTATTTCTGTTCAAAATATTTTTTTTAATCTGAGGATGTTGGTTGTGAAGAAAAATTATGAAAATAAATGGCTCAAATACTTTGTAAATGTCAAATGTTCGTGTGACTGCTTACAGGTGGGAACAAAGGCGGCATCCTCATGCACATGACTAGTCACAGTGAGTGAATCCACATATCTAAAAGCAAATCTGACCTGCAAGAGCAAAACTCAAATCCACAGAAAAAAAAAAATAAAAAACTGACCAGTGTGCAAGCAAACACAACCAAGACATCACAACTGGTCTTTTCAGGCATTTATCATCATTGTAATTGTTCTAATCACATTATAACCTTCACCGTGAAAGTGCATTTCAGAATTAAGCCATGTGAGGCTTCAGCGGCCTGAGTTGGTCAAACTAAGTGGGTAGCTTTCAAAGTTTCAAGGACTGTAAAGTTTGTTCCTCATCACTTACATTGTGTCACGGTGGGAACAAAGGGAAAGGACGTAATCGCAGACACAAAACTGTAGTCCAAAAGGGTTATTAAACGAAAACTTAAGCCCCCAAAAAGGGAGCCAGGACACAAGGAAGCCACCAGGAATAGGGAAACACTCCACATAACACTCACCACGAGGACCAGACAGAGAACAATGTGAACCCAGGAACATATATGCACACACAACTAACCAGAAACAAGACACAGCTGGGGTGGGCAGGTAGACTACAGGGGAAGGAGGGAAACACAAGGTGCAAATGAGATCTAAACACAGGAGAAACACAGGGAACTCAAGAATCACTCAAGAATCAGGGCTTTAGGAAGGGATCTCTTTGTGGACAGTGTGGACATGATGAACAATTACAGCAACAAACTAGAATATTTCATTTTGAAATTTTGGGAGTGCACCGCTGGGGCGCGGACGTGTTTTGAACCCGTATCATTTCAGATAACTGCGATCTACGTGCAATGATTTCCAGAAACGAGTGAGCAGGTCTTAACCCCTATCTAGGTAAGGCAAGGCAGCTTTATTTATATAGCACTATTATATTATACTATTATAATATAATAATACACTATTTCAAACACAGAGGCAACTTAAAGTGCTTCAAACTGGCAAAGAAAATCCTTAGAATGATATTCATATCAATAAGCAAGAGACCAGGGGAATCTCGGGCGGGCGGCCCGATTGCTGAACCGGCCTACAGAGGCGGTGCTCGGGGAAGTCAGGGGGGTTGGCCGCTGGTGACTCCGGGGGCAAAGCCGCAGTGTGTGGTGCGTCTGCCGGGTCCCCCAACGCCAGAACAGGAGGGGTTCTGTGTTTCTGTCCTCAAAGCCTGTGAGTCTGAAGGCTAAGAGGACCTCCCCGGGCCAAGCTGGTTCCCAGAAATGGGTTAATGACTGGAACCAGCTCCGTAGGTGCAGGCAGAGAAGCAGGCCCAGGTGCTGACTGTGGTGCCGGCTGCTAACCAGGTGTCTCCAGAAAGACTTTTATCCACCATGGCAGGAGACTCCTCAGCCAAGGCTTCTCCAAAACTTCCCTGCATGCCAACGTCTGGGCAGCCCGCTTATGCTCCACGGTCGGAGCCCGCTTCCACTCCCCGTAATAACAACCCAAAGTGTACACCAAATCATACAGCTCGTCCTCAAGAAGGTCCGCTGGGTCCATGATGGGTCTGGTCCTATTGTCACGATTCAAGCAGGGAAAGGACCTAGATGCAGACCAAATCTCAAAAGGTCAAATAAAGGTTTATTCTGATGAAAGAAAAATCATAAAAAAAAACCTCACACAAGGGGCCAGGAACAACAAGAACATAGCAGATGACAAGGACACGACAGAGGACAAAGGGAACTCAGGAACATATGAACACAGACTAATAGGAAACAAGACACAGCTGGGGTGGACAGGCAGGTAGCAGGAGCAGGAGGGACACACAAGGGTTGTGCCAACGAGCTCTAGACAAGAAACAGGAGCGCAGGGAAACAAGAGGGAAAACAAAAATCATATAGTTGTGAAGGCATGAATGAGTTTCTCTGAATCTTGTCTGGACATAACCTCTAATTATTGTTATTTTTTTGTGATGATAAAATGGTGATTTAGTCATTCCCTTGATGTGGCTGCAGAAGTTTGTCAAATTGTATTGTATAGCACATTTCAAACAAGGTAATTTCAATGCACTTTACACATAACACATAGAAATCTGAATAAAATAAATCAATAAAATCCCTGATAAAGGAGAAGCAGTGTAACAGTGAAACTTCTTCTGTCTTCTTCTTTGAGTGAACCAGCTCTAAGATTTCCTCCACAAAAGGTAATACGCTTTATATATATACCAGGACAAGACCAGTGTGGCAGGAAATGCACTTTGATATTATATTCTGTGATACCCAATCAGAGGCAGTTGATGGTCTGACCAATCACAGCCATTTCACCTCCTTCACTCACAAAATAACCAAGAAGTGTCCTAAAAGAGTCACTGTCGAGATGATCCTGTTATGGTTCACACTGCTCCTCCTTCATCAGGGATGTAAGTGCTTTCTAATCATAACTAAATATTTTCTCATGTAAGTACTCCCATTTGTGGCGGTTCATGTGATTATCTTTTTGTGTCCTAATTTGTTTCACATTATACCCTGATTGTAATTTATTGTTTCATGTGATATATGTTTTCATTACATTCAGATATGATGGTTCCAGTGACCACAGTTCAACTTGGTCAACCTGCTACTTTCACATGTGTTTTGCCTAATGATGAGTTGAGACTTGAACATCTCTTTTGGTACAAGCAGAGTGCCGGCGATAATCTGAAATTAATTATGGCACTGCGGAAACATATAAGCCCTTCGTATGGACCAGAGTTTTCTGCCTCTAAATTGGATGCAAAAGTTGATGGGAATATTAGCAAACTGACCATTTTGAGGACAGTTGAAGAAGATGAAGGAATGTATCACTGTGCAGTTGTGGACTGGACTGGGATTACTTGGAGTGGGACCTATTTGTCATTAAAAGGTAAAAAGTTAATTATGTGATCTGTTTTCCGCAGTGTTTGAGAATCACTTTAACCACTTACAGGTGCACTGTGTTAATCTGTTTAATATTTTCTTCCTGATGAATAACTTTACTTAGTGTCATCAAGCATTTATTGAGAGCATTTCCAAATTCATGATACAATATATAATATGTTAGGTATGTTACTCTGTTTTTCAATGTGGAAGTTTCACCCACGCTCTAATGTTACTTCTTGACAACTAATTTATTATTTCTGCAGAGTATCATGTCAAATCATCATATGTTATGCCCATATTACATTTGAACTATTCTTAAATCCTTAAAATATCAAAATAATATGCGTGCAGATCCCATCCTTTCAACACAGTTTTGTATTTCACAGGAAACACTGAGAGGACATCAAACTATACTGTTGTTCAGTGGCCGACAGTATCTGATCCAGTCCGTCCAGGAGACTCTGTGACTCTCCAGTGTTCAGTCCTCTCTGACTCTGAGACTAAAACATGTCCAGGAGCTCACAGTGTGCACTGGATCAGAGCCGGATCAGATGGATCTCATCCAAACATCATCTACACTGAAGGAAATATAAATGACGAATGTGACAAGAGATCTGACACTCAGAAAAGCTGCGTTCATCGCTTCTCTAAGAACATCAGATCCTCTGATGCTGGAAACTACTACTGTGCTGTGGCCACATGTGGGGAGATATTATTGGGAAATGGAACTAAAATACAAATCGGTATGAATTTGTGTTCAGTGCTGGAGGAGATATTCATAACATGTTAATAATGTCAAGACTGATAAGTCTCATTTTCTTTGTTGTCTAGAGCGAACAGCAAGCTCTGAGTTTATTGCGCTGGTGATATCAACAGTCTGCCTGTTCATTTCAATGATTGGAAATATTGTTTTCATCTGTTACCGAACTCCAAGAGCAGTACATGAACAATTTAAAGGTAAGTGTTGTTTTCTTATTCTATAATAATAATATTTTTATGGTTTTAATTGAAAAGTTCATATAGTTTAGCAAGTCTAACACACAGGACAATATGAACCTCAACCTCATGTTGTTGGATAAAATGTAGTCTAATAAAATAGTCTTATTCTGCATATTATTTAAAAATGAATGTATCAGCAAACATTTGTAGCACATCCTGTGTCTGCATATTGCTGTTTGTACCATTTGTAAGTCATTAAGCTTCACCTTTACAGTACTCGGTACTTGTTGAACCGGCTGAGGATCCTTACTGAAAAGTTATATTAAGTACATAATATTCCTGTTTTAATTCATCATTAGGAATAGAAAGCGCCTCTTCACAAGAAAGACATGACAATTCGAGCCAAACAGTTCCTGAAATTGTAAGTAATGATACCAAATCGCATTTTGTGCTGTTTTTTCATTAACATAATTCCCATCCACACCATATAACAACATGACTATATCATGAGTCTTTTATTTGCCTCACAGACTGACGGTGGAGATGATCTGAACTATGCTGCGTTACATTTATCTGGAAGGAAAACTAAACGAGGAAAGAAAAAGAAAGAGTTGACTGAAGAAAGTGTGTACTCTCAAGTCAAATGCTGAATGTGTGTCTATGAAAACCTGTGGGTTGGTTTTTAAAACTGACCGGTTACAGTATGAATAAATATGAAATGTTGTGGGTTTCCTATGTTACTTTAACAAAAGTGAGGTGTTTCTTGGTAAAAGCCAAATCATAGTATACAGGAATTCACTTTATGTCCTAATTTTCTCCATTATTTGATCTGTGTATCATTTTATGAGTTTGTGTTTGCTTGTTTGTTATTCTTTTTTTCATAGAAAATATTTACCAGAGCTGGTTTGAATGAAAAATAACACACAGCTATTTGACATCAATAGCTTTTTGTTACATTACAAGTATGTCTCTGCTTTTAATTATGTCTGTTCAAAATAAGAATTGTTTTTGTTTAAAATTTGAGGAGTGAAGAAAAATCATGAAAATAAATTACTCAAATGCTTTGTGACTGTCAAATGTTCATGTGTGACTGGTTACAGGCGGGAACAAAGGCAGCATCCTAACGCACAGGACTTATCTCAGTGAGTGAATCCACAGGTCTAAAAGCTGATCTGATCTGTGAAAGCAAAACAAAAATCCACACGAATAAAACAAAAGCTGAGCTCTGTGCAAGCGAGAAAACCAAGACAACACAACTGGTGTTTTCAGGCATTTATATTTGTTGCAATTGTTCTAATCACATTATTAACTTCCATGTGAAAGTGAATTTAAAAATTAAGCCATGTGAGGCTTCAGAGACCTGAGTAGGTCAAACTAAGAATTTATCCTTAAATGATTTTTAGTTTATGACTTCAGTTCTGCAAATCAGTTGAAGGGACTTTTTACTATAAAGAAAACATGAATTCTGATCATTATGAACAGATAATGTAATTGTTAAAAGTTTGAACAACATATCACCTTTTTTATTATTAGTGACTTAATTACTTTAATGTTTTCTTTTTATTTTGTATTCTTGTAGGTGTCTGATTGTATTTCCTAGAGTTATAAAAAGTTCATCCAGTAGAAATCTCAAGCAGATCCGGGCTCTGGGTGGGCAGCCATCTGCCTCAACCGAGTTGGGGTGAAAGGGGAGGAAAGAAGGGGAGAGGGGAGAGAGGGGAGAGAGCAGGAGGACAGACAACATAATAATCAGACTTATAATAATAACTGTAGCAGTGAGTGTGGAGCAGGAACATGGAGGCATTAGACGGCCTGCAGTCACAGATCCAGACTCTACAGCTCCAGAGGCATAAATACCTGCAGAAAGTGAGAAGGCCAAAAAGCACAAAAAGCACAAAATCTACTGGGAAGACGTGGAGTTAGTAACATGTATTAGTGGGATAAGAATGCGTATGGATCAAAGGGAGTGGAGGAGAGAGAAGCTCAGTGCATCATAGGAAATCCCTCAGCAGTCTAAACCTATAGCAGCATAACTAAGAGATGGTTCAGGTCTCACCTGAGCCAGCCCTAACTTAAGGCTTCATCAAAGTGGAACGTTTTTAGAATACTCTTACATGAGGAGAGAGTGTCTGCCTCCCGAACCTAAACTGGGAGCTGGTTCCACAGGAGAGGAGCTTGATAACTTAAGGCTCTGGCCCCTGTTCTACTTTTAGAGACTTTAGGAACCAAAGGGAACTCTGCATTCTGTGAGCGTAGTGCTCTAGTGGGGTAATACAGTACTATCAGCTCTTTAAGATCAGCTGGAGAGTCTTTAGAGACTTATTGGGACAGCCTGATAATAAAGAATTACAATAATCCAACCTAGAAGTTTTTTTTTTTCTTTTTTCTTTTGTGAACAAATTAGCAGGTCTTGACCCCTATCTAGGCAAGGCAAGGCAGCTTTATTTATATAGCACTATTATATTATACTATTATAATATCATAATAATACACTATTTCAAACACAGAGGCAACTTAAAGTGCTTTAAACTGGCAAAGAAAAGCCTTAGAATGATATTCATATCAATAAGCAATAAAAAACAGAATAAAATCAATTAAGAAAGAATATAACTAACTAAAATGAAATAGAATACAAATTAGTTAGACCAGAAATACAGTTAGTGTGCAGTTACAATGCAGTAATAAGTTGTAAGTTGCCCCAAACTTTGGGTTGGGAAGCATTTGAGATCATCAGGAAGTTGGTTCCTGATCTGTGTGCAGCATAGTAGCTAAACGCAGCTTTACTGTGTTTGGTTGTGACATGATGTAAAACCAACTGACTGCTTCCTAAAAATTTTACATTTTTACTCTGTTTGTATTCTTCAAGAAGATCAGAAATGTATTTTGGCCAGAGATTATTAAGTGATTTATAAACTAGCAGCATCACTTTAAAATCTGTTCTAAAAGTAACTGGAAGCCAGTGTAAAGATTTAACAACAGCATTAATGTCCTAAGTTCTCTTGATTCTTGATCTGAATGAGCTCAAGTTGTGAAGGCATGAATGAGTTTCTCTGAATCTTGTCTGGACATAAAACCTCTAATTGTTGTTATTTGTTTGAGATGATAAAATTGTGATTTAGTCATTCCCTTGATGTGGCTGCAGAAACTCAGAGCCTGGTCTATTAGAACACTACTGTACCCCATTGAATAGCTATTTACTTGCTCTAAGCATTGGTAGAGTGAGTCTAAGGGACCATTGTCACTTGGAGGAGAAGCTAAGTAAATCTGAGTGTCGTCTGCGTAGCTGTGAAAAGCAACGTATTATTGTTATATATTATTGTTATGATCTGACCATGAGAGAGCATGTACAGGTTGAATAATAACGGCCCAAGAATCAAACCCTGGGGGATGCCACATGTCATCGTGATCCCAACCTGGTATTAACATGTGATATTTATCTAACTACTACTTTTTAACAGTTAATTAGTAGAAAAAAGATCTAAATAAATAATAAAAAAGTAAATCGTAAATGTATATAGTCGCATGAATACAATATTGATAATCTTTAATGCATCAGTAGAATAAAAGATGGGAGGAGACAAATCAATTTTTAGAACTGAAGATAATCACTTTTACCATAAAGAACTGAAGGATAGGTTCAGTAATTGGAATATTAAGACAAAGAGAAATTATCATAAAAAAAAGAATAATTGTAATGAAAAGACTAATTTTGAAGATATGCACCTAATTTGACTAACTACGACCACTGAAGCCTCAAAATAGCTTTGCCTGAACTATGTAATGCATTTTCGCATGGATGATAATAATATATACGGGCATGTTCAGACCAATGTCTGTGTGTGTGAGAAACGTCCCATAATTTCCCCTTCTGCAACCACAGCCACACATGAACATTTGACAAATGATTTGAGCCATTTATTTTCAGGATTCCTCTTTACAAACCACATCCTCAGATTTCAAATAAAGACAGTGGATATTTTGAACTGATATAATTAAAAGCAGAGCAGAGAAATTTAAGAAACCATTTACAGGCTTAAAGGTTTATGTGACATCACATACAAACACATGCAATAATGCAAGGATCAATGTATGTTAAAACATGGAACATTAAGATTTGGGGTTATATAAATACATTTTGACTGTTTTGGCTTTTACAATGCAATTAATTGTCAGAAGTCAGTTCTATTAACCACACCACAGTTTCTGTGGACACATTCACATTTAGCATTTAATTTGAGAGTATACACTTTCTTCTGTCAAGTCTTTATTCCTCTTTCCTCTTGTAACTTTCCTTCCAGATAAATGCAACGCAGCATAGTTCAGATCATCTCCATCTTCAGTCTGTGCAGCAAATAAAAGGCTCATGATATAGTCATGCTGTTATATGGTGCGGATGTGAATATTAAAAAAACAACAAATAATGTAATCTGGTGTCATCACTTACAGTACAATGTACTTGTTGGCTCGAGTTGTCATGTCTTGTTTTTGAAGAGGCACTCTCAATTCCTAATGATGAATGAAAACAGGAATTTTATGTACTTAATTTGACTTTGTAATAAGAATCCTCGGGCAATTCAACAAGTTTTAAGTAAAAAAATGAACTAAAAATATTGTCAATCCCTAATTATTGACATTGTGTACTGTCAAGCTGAAGCTTAATGAGACACAAATTGACGAAACAGCAACTTGGAGAATCAAAATTGTGCCACAGATGTTTGTTGATACATTTTTTATCCCAGACCATTATAAAATTTAGATTCAGTCAACAACACTTACCTTTAAATTGTTCACGTACTGCTCTTGGAGTTCGGTAACAGATGAAAACAATATTTCCAATCAATGAAATGACCAGGCAGACTACTGATATCACCAATGCAATAAATTCAGAACTTCCTGTTTGTTCTAGATAACAAAGAAAAAAACATATCAGTGATGACATTATTAACATGTTATGAATATCTCCTCCAGCACTGAACACAAAGTCATACCGATTTGTACTTTAGTTCCATTTCCAAATAATATCTCCCCACATGTGGCCACAGCACAGTAGTAGGTCCCAGCATCAGAGGAGCTGATGTTCTTAGAGAAGCGATGAACACAGCTTTTCTGAGTGTCAGATCTCTCGTCACATTCGTCATTTATATTTCCATCAGTGTAGATGATGTTTGGATGAGATCCATCTGATCCGGCTCTGAACCAGTGCACACTGTGAGCTCCTGGACACGTTTTAGTCTCAGAGTCAGAGAGGACTGAACACTGGAGAGTCACAGAGTCTCCTGGACGGACTGGATCAGATACTGTCGGCCACTGAACAACAGTATAGTTTGATTTACTGTGTTTTCCTGTGTTTCCTGTGAAATACAAAACTGTTTTAAAAGGATGGGATTTCCAAGCACATTTTAAAAGTATATGTCAAATGTGACTTTATTTGTTCGACATGATTTAGCAAATGTGGAGCTGTTTTATTCGGTAAAGTGTTCTCATGGAACATTGATGGGAGTAACAATAAAGACAAGCAGAGAAATATATCCACTGGTTATTTTAAGATTCAAGATTTTAAGTGCATGGTGCAATTGGCAACACAGTTTTAAAGTGGTTCAAAGGTTCAGTGGCTGAAACGATTGCAAAAAGAATAAATACATGAACTGTATCTTAAATGTATATTTAATTGGATTGAAATTGGAAGTTTTCCAAAACAGACATGCAACACTTTCTTTTGGCAATAGTTATTTTTTAAAAACATTATCACAGCGTGGCTTTAGATCAGTGTCTGAAGGATTTGCAAAAAAGAAAAAAAAGAAAAAAACATACTAATATTACCTTTTAGTAACAAATATGTCCCGCTCCATTTAGTATTCGTAATCCACTCCATGCGTGCACAGTGATACATTCCCTCATCTTCCTGGATTGTCCTCAGAATAGTCAGGTTACTAAAGTTTTTATCATTGTTTACCACAACTCTTGATTCAGAAAACTCTGGTGCATACTCAGGTTTTTTATGTGTCCGCAGTGTCACAATTATTTTCAGAGTATCCCCAGCACTCTGCTTGTACCAGTGGAGTTGTCTATGGCTGATCTCAGTATTAAACAGAGCACATGTGAAGGTCACAGCTTCACCAAGTTGAACTGTGGTCACTGGAACTAGAGTATCTGAATTAAATAAAAACAATACATGAAACAGTAAATAACATCTAGTGTAGGAGGCAGGAAATTTATGAGGCAAAAAATATAATATAGGACCTTCCATACATCTAGTTGACATGCAAATTGTTAACTGAATACTTGCACAGAATTAGAAAGCACTTACATCCTCGATGAAGAACAAGCAGTGTAACCCATAACAGGATCATCTTGACATTGCCTCTTGTTAGGAACCTTGTTGGTATTTGTGTGAGTGAAGGAGGTGAAATGATGTGGGCAGTACACTGTGTGTCAAACTGCCAATACATCTGATTGGTTATCACAGAACATAGATTCAGGCATTCACTTCCTGTCTCTCATTTTGGAGTGCTTTTCATCTTTGTTAAGCAATGTCAATCTATATGAACATGAAGTACAACAAGGTAATTAATCTAGTATGCATGTTTGATATACACAAGTCTACGAGAGTAAAAGTAGTAAAACACTTACGTAGTATGTTGTATTAGTAACACATTCAGCCTGAGGCGGCAAGTATAACGGCCGGCTTAGTTAGCAGTAAACTGATCAGAGAAAAAATAAATTAACAATCACTAAACAGCTGCAATAAAGAATACCTACAGATAATGCTTTAACCAGGGTATTTCCTGAATAGACAATGGTAAATAAGGGGATTTGGCTGGAGAGGAGGGACAGATCTGTCTTATTATTTCTTTCTTTGTCTCTGCGCTTCTTGTGGTACTATATTGTTCATCTTTTTTATTGCAAACAAAGCTCCTGACAGTGTTATTTCTTCCTTTAGGTTACTCAGAGGTTAAACTTGTAGTGGTCATCTTACCTGATATCATGCACCTTGTTTGGCTGGGCCAAGGCTTTTTTACCAAGCTCCTCATTATTTCACCATCAATAACTACACTTTTGGTTTGTTTTCTCTTACTGGATTTGGCTCCACCTGTGGTAAACTGTGGACTCTAGCAAATTTAGCCTGGGATGTGACACAAGCATATGAAAGTGTGCTCATCAGAGTCCTTGACACACCTTCTCCTCATCTAACACTGTCCATCCTCTGACATTTTATGACCTGGCTCAAGTGGCCACAACAAAAGGGAGACACACTATGACGACGCTAACAAACAATATTTTACTGAATCAGATTAAGCCAAATCAAAGTGCCTAATTAAATATATATACAACATGGGCCGTTGAAATCAGTAAAGCCAGAGGTGTATGATGTGCATGAGTGAAAGTGGTGGGTGCGGGTATCGTAAGGTGCAAGACAAAACATGAAGGTAAACTAGGTCAACGTAACCAAACCAGAACGTGGAGTGTCTGTGGAGAGGAGCAGAGAGACTGATTAGACTGCAGCCAGGATTTACGTACCCTAGGAACACACTGGGCGCCACAGGTATTCCAGATCTCACTAATCACCCACCTGCAGAGCAAACAGAGATTCAGGTAAGTACCAGATCAAACCCCAAGAGGACACCAGGGGTCATCGCCCCAAGCTAATCTATGGAGTCTTAATCTACTTTGCTGCGTTAAAACTTTTTAACGCAGCAGAGAGAAAGAGCATCCGCCGCGGCTTTATCCTGGCCTTTGATATGTTTAATGTCCAAACCATTGGACTGGAGGAACATGGTCCACCTCATCAACCGACAGTTTGGACAACTCAACGAACACAGGAAAGTCAGAGGGCTGTAGTCGGTGTAAACCACCACGGGGCCACCTCCAGAACCGACATACACTTCGAAGTGCTCAAGGGCCCAGACCAGGGCCAGAGTGTCCTTCTCGATAGTTGAATAGTTAGGTTTGTTAGAGTTAAACTTCTTCAATAAGTAACAGACGGACCTATCTACCCCCTCCCTCTCCTGTAGCAAAGCCACACCTGCCCACACATGACTGGCATCAACTTCTAGTTTGAACGGCTGGTCCAGGTGCGGCGCAGCCAGAACCGGAGTGGCACACGACAGGGTCTTCACATTCTCAAACGCCACCTGACACTATGCAGACCACACAAACTTAGCCTTTCCTTGCCGAGACGTTCTTACAAAAGGCTCTAGTAACATACCAGACCTAAGAAACACATCAGTACCCTCATCAGTTCTGACCAGGCTGACCGTCACCGTCGCCCTGGCAAACTCACACTTAGCCAGGTTTACAGCGAGACTCGCCCCAGCCAAGCAGCCAAACAGAGCATTAATTTTCTGGATGTGGTAAATGTATCACTGAAAACAACAACATCATCAAGATAGACAGCACAACCATCAAGACCTGCTACCACCAGGTTCATGAGGCGTTGAAACCTTGCAGGCGCATCACGAAGACCAAAACTCAAAAACCATATACTCCTAAAGGCCGAACAGTGTAATGAAATGCAGAGTACGCCTTTAACAAATCAAATTTGATGAGGAACTTTGCTGAGTGAACCTGGTTGTGAAATCCTCCATCTGCGGCAAGGATAGGAATACGCCTTGGTGACCATATTAACCATGGTAGTTGTTGCAGGACTGCAGGGACCCATCAGAGTTGCATACGAACAAGCTTGATAACGCCCAACTGGAGGACGATGGCACTGCACTGTGATTATCCAGCATGTGATTCACCTCAGACTCCAACACTCTGCGTTTGTCTGCCGCAGAATGATAAACCTCCTGGTTAACCTCAAATGGCTGACATAGAAGCGAATCCCAGACAGCTGACCAACAATGTAGCAAGTTACGTGTTACAACCTTCATACGTGTCCACTGTGCTAACAAGAGTATAGTTTATTCCTGGTTTCAATTTTCCTACAAAGGAAATTTCATTGGTACACTTAATGCTTCAGATTTACCAGCGACCTCTGACCACCTAAACACGAGTAAACATGTCGAAAAGCACTGCTCTCGGGCAGTGTGGATATTGTTTTGTTAAAACAGAAAAATAAAATTAATAGATAAAAAAAACAAACAAGATTAGGAGTCTGCAGCGATGCTCGGGGCTCTGTGTTGCTGTACTTACTTATAAGCTGAATTCTACCATCAGTATGCTAATATGCTGATGTTAAGCTGCATGATGTGTTGGTGAACCATGTTCACTAATGTGCTGGCATGCTTCCATTTGCTTATTATCACTAAACACAAAGTGCAGCCGGGGTTGCTTACTCTGGGTACTTGCCTTAATGCCATGAGCTTAATCAGGCATACGTGCATGCACAGTTAATCACATGCACAAATATGGACTCAATTCACCATCGGGTTTAAAACCAAGTAGTTTTGGTGCTAAACCTAACCAAACTGCAAACACAGACAAAATAACGCATTAAAGGTTAAAAGTTGTATCTTTAATTTCATTATCGGTAATGTATATTTATTTATCAAGAAGAAAGCACTGACACATACAGTATGTAGATGTAGGTCATGGAGGAAGTTAACAGACAGTTAACAAACAGACATATTCCTAATATACAAAGACAGTTAACAAGTTCGCAACTCACAATGAAACAAATGTTTATAGATATGGGATATGATTTTTGTTTCACTAGGATTCATTTTATTTACAAAACATATACATATAATGTCAAATAAAATATAATACATGTTTTTAAGTTATCCAAAATTTTAAAAAAATATTTATATATAATATTATATAATTTAATTTGAAATAAAGCGCCAGTGCTGCAGACAAAATTTACATCAGCATTAAGTAGGATATCCAGTGTTAATCCAACCCAAGGGCCCTGACATCAGTGTAGATACTCTCTTCCTCCGTTCTTGCACCTCTTGTTCCTCCTTCGCTAACTTTCCGACTGGTGAAAGTTGGTGCAGAATAAATCACTAAGTTCTCATCTGTCTAAGAAAATATATGGAGAAATGTTATGACATTTACACAATTAGAAAGAAGCACATGCTGATTACTTTCCAGCTTCTTTTCTTTATTCCCTTACCTGCTCACTTTGCTGATGTCCACTAGCAGCATTTGTTTGCAGAGTAACAGCAGCTTAATTATAAAAATAAAAACACAGCATTAATTTAAATCTAATTTTGCCAAATATTGTTTGATACATCGACGTATGAGAGACTTTGCCTACCTTTGCAACAACCACAAGAATCTTTCTTAAGTTTCTTGATTGAATAAACGAGATAGGCTACAACAATCAGACTTATAGTCAAAGCAGCACATAGTAGAAAGAGAATTGTGTTGGACTTCCAATCCCACATGTTGACATCTGACATAAGATGAAAATGAACAATTAGTAAAAGTGTAATTAGGAATAATTAATCATTTATGATGTTACGGAACATTAAGAATACAAAATACTTGACCCTAATCAAATTATATAGAAATATGATGCTGTTACCTTTGTTGTCGGGTTTTGTTCCATTTCCAAAAAATATCTCCCCACATGAGGCCACAGCACAGTAGAAAGACCCAGCGTCAGAGGAGCTGACGTTCTTGGAGAAACTGTAGACACATTTCTTTGTTGAGCGTCCCTGATGATTCATTTTATATTCTTCAACACTGCTTCCTTGAATATAATTAAAACTTGGGCCAGATTGATGTGACCCAGCTCTAAAACAGCACACATTGTGTTCTTCTGGACAGTGGAGAGTCACTGAGTCTCCTGGACGGACTGAATCAGTTGGAGGGACTGTAGTAGTAGTAGACTGTAGTTCTGGTAAAAAAAAAAAAAAAGAAAAAATTCACTTTTCACTTTTTTTTAAAGAGTGGAAATACCATTTAGAAGGAATGTGAAAAATCTGTTTCTTTTGTTGCTGTGTTTACCTTCAACTCTCAGGTCTGTTCCTTGCAGAAATGTGAGGTTTTGTCGTACTATTTTCATACAGTAGTAAATTGCAGTATCACTTAGCTTTGCTTTGCGAATATGTAGAACAAATGTCCCGGGCTCTGCTGTGACTTTAATGGGAAGATCAACACTCCCCAAGCTATATGTTTTTCCTAAGACTTCAGGAAAGTTCCCTGAAACAAGTCTGATCCAAAACAAGCTTCCTGAAAACCTGCGGGCACATGTCAGTTTCACATAATCTCCAACACGAACAGTCTTTGTCTCAAACATCTGATCATCCGTGCCTCCTGAAAAGACATTTCAAATTAACAACAGAGAAAGAATCATGTATGGTCTCTACTGTAAGAGGAGGACAATACTTGAAAATAAGACATTTCTACATATACTTACGCCCCACTCTGAGCATCAGCAGTAAATAAAATATCATCAGCATTTTTCTGGTTATTCCACTTGACACTGTAGTTAAATTAGACCGTATAAGGAGACAATTCACGGTAATGTAATCATATCAAGTGGGAGGGAACAGTTTCAGAGCAATCTGATTGGCAACACTTATGTTGCTGCTTACCACCTCAGTGGAAATTATCTCAACCATCTTTCCTACCTAAATATATGAAACAACAGCTTGTTTGGGTGGGATGGTGGGTTTGTACACTATAACCGATACTCAGATTAAACACAACAGATGCTTTAATGTGAGCAACAGTATATCAGAACAACCTTGTTTGCTGTTTAGGAAACATACACATATCTAACCCTGAATGACACGTCATTTTACCTTGTGGGAGTCATGTGTTAAGAGAATTCACCGAAACACAAAGGGGAGGAAGAACAGACTACATGTCACAAGACAGCTCATTTTTGTGTTTAGTTGTTTAACCTCAAACGTACCTTAACCATGCTACAAAAAATAATAAATAAATATATAAGATGGCATTGAACATTTAAAAATATTGTCGTTGAATATAATCTTTGATTTGCAGAATTGATCTATATCAAAGTTAAGACAATAAGGTTGTATTGCCTCAACTTTGTCTAAAATTTTTTGTAGCGTGGTTAAGGTATGTTTGTGGTTAAACAACTAAAACTACTTGGTTAAGGTTAGGGAATGATTGTAGTAATGGCAAATAAACAACGATGAAGTGTCCACATTCAACCCAACATTTGTGACCACGAGGAGGCGTACACATTATTATTACATCACCAAGGGATCTCAAGACCACCTGTAGAGACAGGCTGCATGTAAGAAAACCACCTAACCCTGCTGTTCCTCTTAGCTCTCGGCAGCACTGGACTAAAATCTGTACACACTACAGGCGCACTGACTGTGCACGCGCTAGAGAAGCAAACTGGACGCTTGTTTCTTGCACTGTATGTTCCTCACCCTCGATCACACACACACACACACGCAGTGTTTTCATTTTTGTTTTTTACTTTTTCATGTTGTACAGCCAAACACAACAAACTGATTGTAGTATTTTTTCAAAGTGCATGGGCGTCCACTATCTGCATCCGTACTGAAGTATGATCAAGGTTTTACTGTTGTATGTACTGAAGTGCTCTTGAACGCTGATGTCACCAAGAGCCAGGGCTGGAATGGGAAAAATATAGGCCCAGATTAGCCCCACCACAATTGGTCGAACACCACCCACCATCCTTCCTGTTCCCTTAAATATGCGTACTGTACTATTCCCCCAAACCACTACAAAGCTGAGTAGTAAGTGCCGTGGACAAGTTTACCAGTGCAAGTGGACCACTGTACTCACTCGCTTTGACTGACTCCCTGGTGATCAGAGGTGGCTGTGGAGTACACAGTATCCATACTCAAGTGGAAGTACAAGTAATTGTAAAAGAAAAAGCTGCACTCAAAGTTGAAGTATCATTTCAAATTATTAAATTAAACTCAAGCATACAAGCATACCATCCTAAATTCATCATCGTTAATTGAATTAATCATCATTCACCATCATCATCATCATGGCACACATACTACCTCCCTGCACCCTCCCTGAGAGTCCCTGTTTCCCTGCATGGTACTCCCTGCTTACCGCTTCATCTACACTCTCCTCCTGCTCACTCTGTTCCTCGTCTTCCCTGTCATGCGCCTGCTCCTCTGCCTGCCAGTGGCCATGAACAACCACCTCTCCTCCTTCCAATTGTTGCTGCATAATGGCGGGTACTGCTGTCGCTGTTACAACGTCTATGCATAGCTCTGGCTCTGAGCCATGTGACACCAGAAACAGAGAGGACAGAGGGGGAGCGGTGGGGCCGGCCCAGTAAGAGATGTGATTGGGCCAGTCTAGTGTCATTATAGAAAATGAAGCAATGTGCCGCTGCCCCTGCTTTATGGGGCGGTCATCAGCAATCAAAAAAAGACGTGGTGGGACAGATTTTAGTCCAGTGCTGCCGAGAGCTAAGAGGAACAGCAGGGTTAGGTGGTTTTCTTACATGCAGCCTGTCTCTACAGGTGGTCTTGAGATCCATTGGTGATGTAATCATCATAGCAGCTTTAAATACCAGTTTGGTTTGATTCTGTTGTGACAGGAACACCAGACAATATAACACAGTGCAGTATCACCACAAACTCAAAAAATAAAAAAAAAATAGAGTGGGGGTTTCTGGAACAACTTCCCCTACCCGAAAATAGATACACACCTGATAGCATCAAAACTGCAGTAACATTTGTCAGACTGACGGGTTGTGGGTTGTGGCCTTAATCAGAATCAACATATTGTTGACCACAAGCCAATACATGGTACTTTGACAAAAAAAGATGTTCTTAATACTACTATAGTGTTTTGACCCATAAAAAATGACCATACACTTAAATCAATGATTCAATGTTGTGTTTCGCGTAAACATAATACACATACACAGTTAAATATACAGAAGGGTGGACCTAAGAAAAAGTAATAACTGTAAAATGTAGTTTAAACCTAAAGTCCTGCAGTAAATACTTTTATGTACTTTGATTCCTGCTTTGTACTTTCTTTGTGTGCAGAGCACTTATTGCACCTGAAACACAAACACAGATAAACACACATTCAATGTCACCACTGACAAACAAATGATGCACGGAAACTTAAGCATTATTGTGGTTGGGCTTCAAACTAAGGTGCAAATGCACGGGGGCTTTTCATCTTTTCATTCTCACTCTCTGTTTTAGCCTCAGGAAGCTGGGCTTGCACTGCTGTTTAACTTTTTTTGTTTTCAAGGCAAGTAGAATTACACCACAGCGTACTATTTTCATGATGATTACTAATATCACAACAACTTACAACAGTAGTTAAACAGGCACACTATGTCCTGACTGTTTTATTGCAGTTTTCTGTACTTTAGTGCTTCTCATTGGCAGTTGCTGTCAGAGGGGGGATGTAATCATTCGCTGGTCCCAGCCCGGCTTTTTTGTCAAGACTTTGAACTGTGATCTGACCATATGCAGAACCATATGCATATCACAGATGCATATGTTTGTAGATACCTGTGGTTACATCTTTAAAGACACATGAAAGATGCTTTGAATGAGCACATTAACTAGCAAGTCAAACTAAATGAATAATCTCTATCTGTTCAACTTGAACCTGATGAAACCTCTTGTGACTTTTCCCTCACTTCACATCCTGTTGAAGCACAGTCAGGTCTGTTCTGAGTAAACAGCCTTGATGGTTGGTCAAAGGGCGGAGAAATGGCCCACCACAGCCTAAGTAGCTGTTGCATGTTGCTTTGCCTGTTTTCATGACAGACATGCAAAAAAGTGCTATGAGATCAGAAAGGGGGATTTATTCATTTAAGTAGTTGTCCCCTGACATTTTCTTATAACTTAAAATACTTGCTGTGTTTTTGTTAGCCATGCTTCTGTCTACAGTTGTAAGAAGTTGTGGTGGATAGATATACAGCAGTTCACTGTCAAACCCACTGTGACTGTCAGTCAGTCTCACTTTGTGTCTCTATGCACACAAGGCAAAAATGTGCAGTGAAACAAAGGTGATAAGACCTTTGTCACAGCAGACATTTAAACATGTTAAACACAGCTGTAACTGTTATCAACTGCTGCATTGCAGTGCAAGAAATGCTGGAATAGGCCCATTCTTAAAGTTACTGGTTTCACCTGTGCTTTTCCTGCTATGACAAATCAAAATGTCTTTTGTGAAAAAAAGTTTATAAATCTGATTAATTTGGGATCGATAAAGAAACAAAAACACTCAAGTGTCTTCTGTGTGTAAAAATCAATAAAATCAAATAAAATTCTACGTAGTGCAATTCATCACGAGTTTTCTTGATATTGTTATGGATTGATAAGATTGCAATTTTCTATCTTAATGACAAATTGCACATTCATGAGAGCCCTCTCTCTCTCATACATACGTGAACCTGTGAGTTCGCCACATCGGTTGATTTTCTCTGTGGTTTTGGCCACATTTTCTCTCAGCTTTCTCCTGCAACTGTCCCTCAAACCCACAGGCTACACCTACACTGTAGCAAATGTTATTTTCTCTTAGTGTTGATTTGGACGTCAAAATCTATCTGGTTCTTGTTAGTATATTTAAAAAGAACACAAACTCTAGCTCCATGATGTGTTTAGCCTAGCTTAGCACAAACACAGGAGGAAAAACAGCCAGCCTTGACTGAAAGAGGAAAAACAAATGTTTCAACAAGGTTCCAATACTTTCTAAATTAACATTTTGTATCTCATTTGGTAGCAAGTTAGCCACCAATACATCAGAAATCATCATGATCATCATACATCATGAGTGCAGCCATTGGGCCCAGATGTAGTTGGTCTGTAAATAGCTCCAGCAACTAAGCCACATGCTCAATAGTTGAGTTTTTCTATTCAAGGCCCACTGTGGAAACACAGTTATGTTTACCAAAATGCTGTGCTGGGTTTCCTTGAAGTGTTGTTTCCTCATAAAATATTTGAAAAAACAATTTCAACGAAAATTATTTATAGCCGTGTTTGCTTGCAGTCATCCTCTTCCTGCATTGCTTCTCTGCATGATACAGCCACCGCCTGTCGACCGGGAGAACAGCGTGAAACTGTTACAAATGTTTAACTTTATCGCGCCATCTGTGCTTTCTTGTGTGTGTGCTAGTAGAACCCAAAGAGAAATATTGCTCCATATCGTGACAGTTAAATACATACACACACACACACACACACACACACTATTTCATTAAAATGTTTGCATTTAGTGTTTTGTAAAAAGAAAAGCTACCAGAGCTCGTGCTAAACTAAGCACAAAACACCCAAAAACTGGTTCTTACAAACAAGAAATTCAGTCAAATAGTCAGCATAAACACACTGCTTGGAAAATAATACAGAAAGAGTACATGTTCATCTCTTATCAAATGAATAAGAATCACAGGTTTGCTAAATGTAAGGGGGAGGTCATTTTCTACATTTCAGCCAATCACTGGGATTTGTACTCAGTAAACCTTGATTACCTCATGACTAAACCTTCATTTAGGTGAGAAGACATCAGTAGTGCCAGACAAGGGTGCTGCACCACAATGATCGGACTGGCTGCTTTGATTCTTAGTACAGCATGTGAGTAAAATTCTACTACAAGATATTTTTACTACAGTGTATGTGGAAACAAAAGACATATATTAGACAAGACCATGTAATAATCTTTGCAATGGCAAATTCTTATTTTTCATTGACTTTTCCTCTTGTGTTGTAACTCTGTTATTGTTTGTCTCTTTTCTTCAGACCTGATTGAAACTGCAGAGGTTCCTCTTCTGATCTCTTTCACTGTGGTTGAACTTGGTGAAAACGTTACTTTGCAATGTCCAGATTCTGGGAAAGTTTTCTGGCACAAGCAGTCTCTTGGCTACATGGTCCAGACGATATCTGCAGTAATACAGGGCAAAATAACAATTAACAAACCATTTAATGACTCAGGTTTCACAGTAACAAAAAGAGATGCTCAGTATTTTCTCACAATCAGAAAGGTCAGCAAAGAGGATGAAGCAACATACTTCTGTCAAAATCGAGGAACGTATTTAAATACTTTCAGTAATGGCACCTTCTTGGCTGTGAATGGTAAAATCTCTTTTACTTTCAGTGTTTGTTTCAATCTCATTAACCACTTGTGTTTTTATGTCATGCAAATAATTTAGATTACAAATTTCTTTTGACATATTTTCTAACTGAATCACACAGAGCATAATCGGAAGAAATCTGTCCATGTGAAACAAAGACCGGAGACAGCATCAGTCCAGCCGGGCGGCTCAGTGACTCTCCAGTGTTCACTTCTCTCCAGGAACAAAGAAAACAGAGTCCACTGTCCAGGGGAACACAGTGTGTACTGGTTCAGAGCTGGATCAGGAGAATCTTATCCAAATATCATTTACACTCACAGGAACAGCAGTGATGAACAAGAGGAAAGGAGCTGTGTCTACAGTCTGTCCAAAACTATACAGGACTCCTCTGATACTGGGACTTACTACTGTGCTGTGGTCACATGTGGAGAGATCCTGTTTGGTGCAGGAACTAAAGTGGAGACAAGTATGTATTTACTATTGCCTTTAAATCAAATATGCATGCTACATAAATTAATTTAGCCTGCTTAAAATGAATTTGAGAAATATAAATATTAGTCTGTTTATTTTAAGTTTCAGTCAACTACACATTATTCTCATTATTTAATTGAGAAGGTGCAGTAGGTAACTTATAAGAAACAACTTTGCCATATTTGCTTAAACAGTCACTATATCCTGACAGTAATACTGTCACAGTTCAAAGGCAACAAGAACCCAAGAGCACGACTCAGTAGGCGACTAATAAAGAGTCTTTACTAACGGCAAAATACAAGGATGTCCAAATCCAGGCAAGCAAACAAAAAACAAAGGGGTCAGGCTGAGGCAGAATCCAAGGTACATGGGCAGGGTGAAAAAAACAGGCAGATCTGGATAAGGAAAAACTTACGAGCTGAAATCAAACACCGGAAAGCTACAGCACATGGGACAAAGACAATCTGGCAAAGAGCTAGAGGTAGTGGACAGGAAGATATACGATAGAGCTAATGAGGGAATGGGGAACAGGTGAGTGGGGAGGATGAGCAGGTGAAGACAATCTGCTACTGGAAGGGCAGGAAGGTGGGAGTGACTGGGTCTGAAATGACAACGGAAAAGAACATAGATACACACAACCAACCGAACTGAACAAAACAAGCACATGGGAACCCGAATTCATGACAAATACATGAAACAGATAATTTGTGAATAAAAACTGGTCCGTCTGGCTCCTCCTAGTGCTCCTAATGGCATTTGCAAATATCCATCATGCCTGAACGCAAACAACCAATCAGAGCAGGAGGAGTCTGTAACGCAGTTTCAAGCGCTGCTCATGTACACGCTGCTGGAGGCAGAACTGAAGCACAGCGGAGAGGGAGGGGAGGGACCTGGAAGTTATACACTACCAAATTCTTAAGCAAAGTCCACTGTCTTCTCAACTACTGCACCTTAAAACGTATTAATCAGCTTATACAAAAACTTTTACTTTAAGCATGTTTTCTTGTAGAAACCACTGAGCCATACTCCGTTTCAAGTTTAATTTATAAATCAGACAGTGTTCATTATTATCTGTCAAGTCGTTGCCCCAGAACTCAAATAAAAAAAAGATACTTTTGACTAAATGTTATATTGAACATTAATTTATCAATTCTTATCAAAACCTCTTGACCAAACTAGTTTTCTAAATGCCAGATTCAAGATCAGAACTGGACCCAGTTGTGCTGGTGCTTGGAGGACTGTTGGCCTGCTGTGTGACTGTGATTATCGTCCTTATTTTCTATGTAAATCAAAGGAAAGTTAGTGGACATTACAAAGGTAGGTGCACCTTATTTTATTTTCCAAGGTCTGAATGTATGAAGTTACTTTTATGTTAAAACACAACATGTGGGCATCTGATTAGGTTGTTGTTGGTTTCCACAACAGTGTATATGAACTCCAAAACATGATGGATGATTTGGAAAATTCATCTATCAGTCTTCTTTGTGACAACATACTGTACATTCGTGCTTCTATTCAACAATGATGATGATATGATGATACTGGAAATAATCAAATACTAAAATTAAAGTACCACTGCTGCAGACTAAACGTTACAGTACATGTCTTGACAAACTATCATCTAGTTGCCATTTGAGCAACAAGGGATCTAGTGGAGGTGGTAAAGAGGTGAATGAGTGTATGTGTTTAACTGAAAATATGATTAAAGCCTCTTGTTTGTTCATCCATGTCCTTTAATGACAGGATGAGAAAAATCACACTGCTATGACAGCAGTGACCATATTCCCCATGTGTACACACATTATAAAGGCTTTGTTTTTATTTTAACAGGAGCAATGAGTGCTTCCCATCATCTTGGAAATGAGAAGTCAACTGTGGATCAATCAAATGATTTGGTAAATAAAGCTGTGCGCCATTTGATGTGGTTATGTAATAAATGTTTTTCCTACTCTTACCCTTTATAGTCATAAAAAACTGTTGAGTAGCTACAAATAATGTCTGTTCTTTTATATGATAAGTGAAGTCAAGAGGTATAAATATAATACTGGTGACTGACAAATAACATAAAAGAAAGTAAGCTCACTGTAAAGCAATCCTACCACTTATGTTCTAAATGTGAACTCTAGACTCTGTTTATTTTAATATTACAGCCCAAATCTCTGAAATATTTGTTCCAAATCTCTGAAATATTTGTTCCAAATCTCTGAAATATTTGTTATTAACGTACCAATATTATTATATTTTTTGCAGGATGGTGAAGCAAATGCAATGAATTATGCAGCTCTTAATTTCTCCTCAAGAAGAGTGAAAAAAGGAAAGAAAAGAGAATTGCCACAAGAGTGTGTGTACTCTGTTGTTACAGCAGATCACCACAACCAGCCTCAATCCTCTCGATAGCCACACAAAGGACTTCAGCATGTGTTCACATGTAACATTTTATTCCCAGCGGACACCCTATAGTGATATGAAGTATTTGTGAATCAGTCAGAATGTGTATATTTTCTAAAAGAGTTGATCACTCTGTTGTGGGAGCGCTCCAGCTTTTCAGTTGCTTTGTTAATTTGTTGTCACAGCATATGTGCCAGTGTTTCTGTAAGGAGACATGTTATCAACATGTCTGACTTCTGGAAATCTCCAGAATAACAACACTTGATTTGGACGATGACAGATCACAGCAGTACCAACACCATGGTACAGATTTGTTTTATTGACATAGTTTGATATAGTTCTACATCATGTTCACAGAAAGTTTGCTTGGTCACACAACAAAAATAATAAAGAAAAAGCAACATGCATAAATTCTTAAGAAATGTACTTAAACAGGTTTACTGCTGTAAGTCTGGTCTCTGTCTCATTCATTCATGATGATGCTATAAACTTACTTTCAAATATCTTCAGATCTGACTTTCTCTCCCCCAATAACAATTCCAAAACAGAACAACTGCTGATATCGAGTACTGATCCAAATTATTACTTGGATTGCAAATTTACAGTCACACACCATCAATGATAATAACCGGATTTCAGCAATGTCCATGTTAACAGAAACCAAGTTTGTTCCTCATGTGTATGATATGATATTTACAGTACTACCTAAAAGCCACATATTCTTTAGCTTTAAACACACTAACATTAAGTAGATCATTCAGTACCAACTGAAGACAATCAGAGCTGTTAACTCACTAATCAAACCCAAAAGCCTTGATAGCAGCAAAGATCCTCTCTCTCTCCGCTGCTTTTCCATTCTTTACTGCACCACAGTCAGTTTTCATCATGGTGAAGACGACAGCAGAATAAATCTGCGTGTCCTCGTCTCTCTGAGAAAATATATGACATGACAAAGTTAAAAGCTTTATAACTGTTTTAATGAGGTTAATCCCACATTTAAATTCTTTACCTGTTGAATTGTCTTTTTGTGCAGGGCAACAGCAGCTAGAATATGAAATAGAAAATATATAGATAAAAATAAATAAGAATGCAGTTTTTATTTAATAAAATTGTATGATGAACTATAAGTAACTTATATTAAAGTTATAACAACCACAGTTGTTTTCCTTGATGGAGTAAATGAGGATGGCTATAACAAACAGACTTATAGCCAAAACAGCACACAGCAGACAGATGACTACATTAGCCTCCTGTGACCAAATATTGGTTCCTGAAACATATCGAAAAGAAGAAACGATTAGTAAAAGTAATTGATGTTTAATGTTACCTCTTGGTAAGATATGAAAAAAGGCAAATGTTGATCGGGATTGATTATTAACACTAACTTTCCTTATTAAGAGAACAATAATACAGTTACCTTGAATGTCCAGTTTAGTTCCATCTCCAAATAATATCTCCCCACATGTGGCCACAGCACAGTAGTAGGTCCCAGCATCAGAGGAGCTGACATTCTTAGAGAAGCGATGAACACAGCTTTTCTGAGTGTCAGATCTCGTGTCACATTCATCATGTCTATTTCCATCAGTGTAGATGATGTTTGGATGAGATCCATCTGATCCGGCTCTGATCCAGTGCACACTGTGAGCTCCTGGACACGTTTTAGTCTCAGAGTCAGAGAGGACTGAACACTGGAGAGTCACAGAGTCTCCTGGATGGACTGGATCAGATACTGTCGGCCACTGAACAACAGTATAGTTTGATGTCCTCTCAGTGTTTCCTGTGAAATACAAAACTGTGTTGAAAGGATGGGATCTGCACGCATATTATTTTGATATTTTAAGGATTTAAGAATAGTTCAAATGTAATATGGGCATAACATATGATGATTTGACATGATACTCTGCAGAAATAATAAATAAGTGGTCAAGAAGTAACATTAGAGCGTGGGTGAAACTTCCACATTGAAAAACAGAGTAACATACCTAACATATTATATATTGTATCATGAATTTGGAAATGCTCTCAATAAATGCTTGATGACACTAAGTAAAGTTATTCATCAGGAAGAAAATATTAAACAGATTAACACAGTGCAGCTGTAAGTGGTTAAAGTGATTCTCAAACACTGCGGAAAACAGATCACATAATTACCTTTTTACCTTTTAATGACAAATAGGTCCCACTCCAAGTAATCCCAGTCCAGTCCACAAATGCACAGTGATACATTCCTTCATCTTCTTCAACTGTCCTCAAAATGGTCAGTTTGCTAATATTCCCATCAACTTTTAAATCCAATTTAGAGGCAGAAAACTCTGGTCCATACGAAGGGTTTGTATGTTTCCGCAGTGCCACAATTAATTTCAGATTATCGCCGGCACTCTGCTTGTACCAGAAGAGTTGTGCATGTCTCAACTCATAATTATGCAAAACACATGTGAAAGTAGCAGGTTGACCAAGTTGAACTCTGGTTACCGGAACCATCAAATCTGAATTCAATGAAAACATATAACACATGAAACAATCAATGACAATCAGGGTATAATGTGAAACAAATTGGGACACAAAAAGATAATCGCATGAACCGCCACAAATGGGAGTACTTACATGAGAAAATATTTAGTTATGATTAGAAAGCACTTACATCCCTGATGAAGGAGGAGCAGTGTGAACCATAACAGGATCATCTCGACAGTGACTCTTTTAGGACACTTCTTGGTTATTTTGTGAAGGAGGTGAAATGGCCGTGATTGGTCAGACCATCAGCTGCCTCTGATTGGTTGTCACAGAACATATAAACAAAGTGCATTTCCTCCCACACTGGTCTCGACCTGGTATATATGAAGCGTATTACCTCTCACTTTCATCGATTCACTCAACTATTTGATGTTAATAAAGATTCACATTTTTCTGAATTTCAGGAACTCTTCACCATCTGTTCTCAACATGGAGTGCTTTTCATTTTTGGAAAGCATAGTCCATGTTCACTCAACCTTTTGACTCTGGTCAAATGGTCCTTTCACTTTCTGGATTTAGTGTTGATAAAAGATATTATTCTGTATGGGGTACTAATAACTAACAGCAGTAACACAGTGGCTATTGGAGTTTTCTTCTAAATCAAATGTTTGCAATATTTTAAAATCATCACATTTTCGTCAATCGGCAAGATTGACCAGTATATATATTTATTATTGGCACATACGTCTGCTCACTATGATATGTTGTGGCTGTATGCCACTTAGAACCAACCTGGTCCACTTCAAAATGGCATGTCAATCGCAAGCCAGGTGGGCCACATTAGGTGTGTTTTTATCAATGTTTTTCTTGACAGTGCACCACTTGAGTGAGTGTGAGTGTGATTATCATCCTTATTTTCTATGTAAATCAAAGGAATGTTTGTGCAAAGGTAGGTGCATCATAGTATATTTTTCACTCCAGTTAAGCTTTTGGAAACTCTACCACATGGGTCTGAATGTATGAAGTTACTTTTCTGTTAAAACAGAACGTGTGGGCTTCTGATTAGGTTGTTGTTGGTTTCCAAAACAGTGTATATGAACTCCAAAACATGATGGATTGTTTGAACAAAATGTGCTGATGGTGGAAATAAAAAAATATTTGACCCATGTAAAAGTACCACTGCTGCAAAATAAATGTTACATTACATGTCTTTACAAACTATCACATAGACAGATAGATAGATAGATAGATAGATTACTTTATTCATCCCCGAAGGGAAATTAGGTCATCATAGCAGCCGGTATATTTAAATACAATAAAATACAATACAACAATAAAATACAATACAATAGAATAAAATAGAATAAAATAGAATAAAATTAAATGTTCCAGTATATGGAGCGGAGTGTTGTACAGGGTACACAGTGCAAGGAGACATTTAGTGCAGTTCTGTGGTGGTGACTCTGACAGAGGTAGATGAGTTGTAGAGTCTTATTGTGGTTGGGAGGAACGATTTCCTGTAGCGTTCCTTAGAGCAGCGGGGTTGAATGAATCTGTGGCTGAAGCTGCTCTTTAGCTTGTCCAGTGTTTTGTGGAGGGGGTGAGAGGGATTGTCCATGATTGCCAGCAGTTTTGCCAGCATCCTGTCCTCCACCACCTCCTCCAGGGTGACAAGCTTAGAGCCAACCACAGACTCAGCTTTTCTGATGATTTTGTTCAGTCTGTTGGCATCCTTTGTCTTGATGCCCGCACCCCAGGACACCACGGCAAAGAAGATGGTGCTCGCCACAACAGACTTGTAGAACATCTGCAGCATCTTGTTGCAGACGTTAAAGGACCTGAGCCTCCTCAGAAAGTAAAGCCGACTCAGGCCCTTCTTGTAGACGGCCTCTGTGTTGGTGGACCAGTCCAGTTTATTGTCCAGTGTGACACCCAGGTACTTGTATGCAGGTACCACCTCCACATCCGTCCCACCGATGCAGACAGGAGAGGGCAGGGGCTTGTTCTTCCTGAAGTCCACCACCATAGGATAGAATGAGAGACAGCATCGTAGATCCTCTCTCTCTCCGGTGCTTTTCCGGAGATGACAGCAGAATAAACCTGCCTGTTCTCATCTCTCTAACTGTTTTAATGAGGCTAATCCTACCTTTTCATTCCTTACCTGTTGACTTTTGTGACTACTGCTGTTTTTCTACAGGGCAACAGCAGCTGGATAAGGAAAACAAATATATACATATAACAATAAATAAGGATGCAGTAGTTTTAATTTAATGAGGAATGAGGAATGCTATAAGAACCAGACTTATAGCCAAGAGACCACACAGCAGATAAATGATTGGGTTGGCCTTCTGTGACCACGTATAGTTTCCTGAAACATTATCAAAAGGAAGAAATGAAAGTTACTGGGTAACCTTCTGGTTAAATTAACATAAAACGATGCTAATAGTTATATATATATGTATATATATAGAGAGGACTGAAGACTGCAGAGTCACTGAGTCTCCTGGACGGACTGGATCAGATGGAAAGTCTTGTATGATGGCAGTGATCTCAGGTTCTGGTCCTGGGAAAAAATGCGTTACAAGCAGGATGTTCAAGTTTAATCCATAATCAAAAGACACATTTCTGCCACATGTTAAAGGGTCAAAACTGGGAAGGAAGTCCGAAACAGGCAAACACATCAAAGGGGGTCAGGCATAAATCCCAAAGTCCAATAAAACAAGCAAAATGTTGAAACAGGATCAGGATCAGGTTCATGTGCCAGCATGACTAAAAACCTACCCAGCCGTTTGTCAGAGTGAAACACAGAGTGAGTATAGTCAAAGATGACCCGCCCACTCTGCCTGTCAGTCCTCTGTAGTGAAACACATCAGCAGGAAGAGAAGAGCGGGGCAGTTACATGCTTCATACAGTAACTGCTTCACTGCTAATCAGCTGGGCAGAGGCCTATCCCAACATGCATCAGGTGAAAGGCAGTAGGGCAGCATCACTCTATGGCAGGGCTATAACAGAAAGTCATTCAGTTATGCACAATTTAGAGTTTTCTTTTTTATTTCCAAGGAAGCTTGCAGTGACTGCAAATAATGAGATAATTAACATGAAGAAATCCTCGGCCACCATATGTACAGTGGTGAACCTCTTCACAATAACAGGGACAGGAACACCTGCCAATCTAATGCAATGCAGTTCAGCACCAGAGACTAAAGAGAAAAAAATACAGCACAATTAATTCAACAATTCCCTGACAAAATCTCAATTTCCTTAATACATAAAACAAATACACAGTTACATTTTCAGAACGGTGGATGAACAAAAAGTTCAACTCTACTCTAAAAGCTCTACAATTAATTTAATGTACTTTGTGTCATGCTTTGATCTCTCTACTAGTTCTGTGTGCATAGCACTGTTTGCACCTCACACACACACACACTCGTTTGTACTTCTATACTTGTGAGGACATTTATTGACATAATGCATTCTCTAGCCCCTTACCCTAACCTTAACCATCAAAACTAAATGCCTGACCCCAACCCTTACCCTAAGTCTAAACTAAACTTAATTCCATCCTGAATCTTAAAACCAAGTCTTAACCCTCAAGCAGCTCGTTGAAGAAGTCTCTGAAAGTGAGGACCGGCAAAAATGTCCTCACTTTCCAAAATGGTCTACAACTCAAATTGGTTCTCACAAAGATAGATGTACAAGTGCACGCACACACACACTTTTTGGTGGATGGAAAGTTAAGCATTGTCGTGGTTTTGCTTTCAGAATAAGGTATGAATTGAATGGGGGGTTTTCTTCCTGTCTTGGGGGGGTGGTATGCATTCACTATATGAAATAATGAAATCATGTTAGCTGGTTAAAGTAAAACTAGCTTTCTGAGGCCCCTTGTATCTTTTCCCTCCTTGCAACTTTAACTTTAATACACATCCTGTTGAAGCCCATAGTCAGGTCTGTTCTGAGTAAACAGCCTTGATGGTTGGTCAAAGGGTAAAGAAACGGCCCATCACCGCCTATATCTGTCAGTGAAGCTGTTGCATGTGGCTTTGCCTGTTGTTCTGAAGACAGACATGCAGAGTCTTTACAAAGTGCTGGGAGACTTAAAAGTTTGAGATAAACTTGAGTAGTTTTCTCCAGACAATCTTCTTTTAAAGTATTTTTCTAAATTTACTGATAGAAAGATTGCATGTACCTACAACATACCATCAGCTTTGTTTCCGTCTATAGTTGTAGGAAGTTGTATGTTGTGGTGGACAAATACACAAACAGCAGCTCACTGTCAAAACCACTGGCTGTCTGCATGTTGGCCTCTCTCATGTTCATTCCACATATGACTGTTAACTATTTATTCTCAGATTTCCAAATATTTTGAAGAGCCTCAAGCCCAGTTTTGATAAAGGATAGTTCAATATGTAAAAACAACATATAGTATAAGCACAGAGTGATACAGTATGTCACAGTAAAATGCAGTGTCTTTATTTAACAACACATTTTATCGTTTGTATATGGCCCTTTAGCTGATAAACCCTCCACTATGTTTACCAGCTAGTTATTAACTGTGTCTGTCTGCTGTTTGGTGCTGTGCAGGTAGTGTACAGTGGGTTTTTAGAGCTTTGTCACTGAAAACAGCTGCCGCCTGTGGTCCTACACTAACTGACACTATGAGAACAGTGAGAGTGAAGTGTTGTTAGTATTGCAGCACCATGAGCGATACTTTGGATGTGCATGAGGAATGTAAACTGGGTTTGTTGACAGCCTGTGTGATTGTCCATCTTCCTTGATGTTCTGGACTTCACTCACTTTTACACTGTCTAGTTTTTTTCAGATATAATAGGAATACTCGATTGTTGCCATGTGGCTGAGAAATTTAAATCAATTTCATCTCTTTGCATTTAATAGACATTGTTTCGTGTTTATAGCACAAAGACGGGAGGAGGAGAACTAAGGCCTTCAACAGCTCCAGAATGGTGCATCAATACATCCAAATCACTTGAGTTTGTGTTAGAGTTTGGAAAGTGTGCAAAGCAGAAAACTTGTGGCGAGGACTTCAGAGATGTAATGGATAAGTTAACTACTCTAAGATACAGTATGTTGTTTTCTATTCATATAGGCTACATGTTAAATACATATGGAGGCTACATTTTGTGGAAATCTTTCTTGAAATTCTAATCAATTTTGGAATGTAAATAATTACACAAATAATTATACAAACACTACCCTTTTTACAATACACAATTGCTCACAAAAAATAGCTTTTCATTTGTTAAAGGCTTTCACATTTGTGCTAAATTATGCTAAGCTAACTACAAAAACAGCATCTTAATCTCAGTGAGAGTTCAGTAAGAGTTGACTAATCAGAATAAACTGCTGAAAAACAAACCATACATACATCTTGGTTGCACTGAAAATGGATTGTGTGTTTGTTAAATTTAGGGGGAGGTACATTTTCTACGTACCAGCCAATCAGGATGATTTCTACTTTGTAAACCTTGATCACCTTGTGACTACATCTTTCATTTAGGAGACATCAGTTGTGAAAGACAAGCGTGCAGCACCACAATGATTGGAAGACTGGCTCCTTTGATTTTTCTCAGTACAGTGTGTAAGTACTATTCTTAACTAGTGTGAGAGAAATACTACTGCAAGCTACTGTTTTTATTACACTGTGTGTAAATCTACGTATTAGATAAGGCCATGTAATAATCTTTGCAATGGCAAATATTGCTGCAACCTGCTGTTTGTATCAATTATATGTGGAATAGACAAAGTACTTATTTATAGGAGCAGTTATTTACATTTTTTATTGTTTTTGCCCTATTTGATTTTGTAACTGTGTCTCTTTTCTTCAGCCCTGATTCAAACTGCAGAAGTTCCTCGACTGATCTCTCATGTGGCTGAACTTGGTGAAAATGTTACTTTTCACTGTCCAGACTCTGGGAAGGATTACAGATTCTTTTCCTGGTATAAGCAATCTCTCGGATATATGATCCAAACAGTTGCTACAGGGGTTTATGACAAAATAACACTGACTGGACCATTTACCAACTCACGTTTCACAGTTCATAAAGTGAATGATAAGTATATTCTTACCATCGATAATGTACACAAGGAGGATGAAGCAACATACTTCTGTCAGAGTGGAACAGAGTATTCTCAAAAGTATAATGCTGGATTCTTCTTGGCTGTAAATGGTAAAATTACTTAAATGTTTTTTTTTTTGCCTCTGTCAATAATCATTAATCTACATAGTCATACAAATAATGTAGTTCATTAATTACTTTTTTCATGCTCCACTTTTAATAAATCTTGCAGATTATAACCTGCAGACGTCTGTCAACGTGAAACAAAGTCCGGAGACAGCATCAGTCCAGCCGGGCGGCTCAGTGACTCTCCAGTGTTCACTTCTCTCCAAGAACACAGAAAACAGAGTCCACTGTCCAGGGGAACACAGTGTGTACTGGTTCAGAGCTGGATCAGGAGAATCCCATCCAAATATCATTTACACTCACAGGAACAGCAGTGATGAACAAGAGGAAAGGAGCTGTGTCTACAGTCTGTCCAAAACTATACAGGACTCCTCTGATACTGGGACTTACTACTGTGCTGTGGTCACATGTGGAGAGATCCTGTTTGGTGCAGGAACTAAAGTGGAGACAAGTATGTATTTACTATTGCCTTTAAATCAAATATGCATGCTACATAAATTAATTTAGCCTGCTTAAAATAAATTTGAGAAATATGAATATTATTAGTCTGTTAGTTTATTTTAAGTTTCAAACAACTATTAATTATTCTCATTATTTAATTGAGAAGGTGCAGTAGGTAACTTATAAGAAACAACTTTGCCATATTTGCTTAAACAGTCACTATATCCTGACAGTAATACTGTCACAGTTCAAAGGCAGCAAGAACCCAAGAGCACGACTCAGTAAGTGACTAATAAAGAGTCTTTACTAACGGCAAAATACAAGGATGTCCAAATCCAGGCAAGCAAACAAAAAACAAAGGGGTCAGGCTGAGGCAGAATCCAAGGTACATGGGCAGGGTGAAAAAAACAGGCAGATCTGTATAAGGAAAAACTTACGAGCTGAAATCAAACACTGGAAAGCTACAGCACATGGGACAAAGACAATCTGGCAAAGAGCTAGAGGTAGTGGACAGGCAGATATACTATAGAGCTAATGAGGGAATGGGGAACAGGTGAGTGGGGAGGACGAGCAGGTGAAGACAATCTGCTACTGGAAGGGCAGGAAGGTGGGAGTGACTGGGTCTGAAATGACAACGGAAAAGAACATAGATACACACAACCAACCGAACTGAAGAAAACAAGCACATGGGAACCCGAAATCATGACAAATACATGAAACAGATAATTTGTGAATAAAAACTGGTCCGTCTGGCTCCTCCTAGTGCTCCTAATGGCATTTGCAAATATCCATCATGCCTGAACGCAAACAACCAATCAGAGCAGGAGGAGTCTGTAACGCAGTTTCAAGCACTGCTCATGTACACGCTGCTGGAGGCAGAACTGAAGCACAGCGGAGAGGGAGGGGAGGGACCTGGAAGTTATACACTACCAAATTCTTAAGCAAAGTCCACTGTCTTCTCAACTACTGCACCTTAAAACGTATTAATCAGCTTATACAAAAACTTTTACTTTAAACATGTTTTCTTGTAGAAAACACTGAGCCATACTCCGTTTCAAGTTTAATTTATAAATCAGACAGTGTTCATTATTATCTGTCAAGTCGTTGCCCCAGAACTCAAATTAAAAAAAGATACTTTTGACTAAATGTTATATTGAACATTAATTTATCAATTCTTATCAAAACCTCTTGACCAAACTAGTTTTCTAAATGCCAGATTCAAGATCAGAACTGGACCCAGTTGTCCTTGTGCTTGGAGGACTGTTGGCCTGCTGTGTGACTGTGATTATCGTCCTTATTTTCTATGTAAATCAAAAGAAAGTTAGTGGACATTACAAAGGTAGGTGCACCTTATTTTATTTTCCAAGGTCTGAATGTATGAAGTTACTTTTATGTTAAAACACAACATGTGGGCATCTGATTAGGTTGTTGTTGGTTTCCACAGAAGTGTATATGAACTCCAAAACATGATGGATGATTTGGAAAAATCATCTATCAGTCTTCTTTGTGACAACATACTGTACATTCGTGCTTCTATTCAACAATGATGATGATATGATGATACTGGAAATAATCAAATACTAAAATTAAAGTACCACTGCTGCAGACTAAACGTTACATTACATGTCTTGACAAACTATCATCTAGTTGCTTTTTGAGCAACAAACCTCAAGGATCTAGTGGAGGCGGTAAAGGGGTGAATGAGTGTATGTGTTTAACTGTAAAGCCAAAAGCTGAAAAATATGATTAAAGTCTCTTGTTTGTTCATCCATGTCCTTTAATGACAGGATGAGAAAAATCACACTGCTATGACAACAGTGACCATATTCCCCATGTGTACACACATTATAAAGGCTTTGTTTTTATTTTAACAGGAGCAATGAGTGCTTCCCATCATCTTGGAAATGAGAAGTCAACTGTGGATCAATCAAATGATTTGGTAAATAAAGCTGTGCACCATTTGATGTGGTTATGTAATAAATGTTTTTCCTACTCTTACCCTTCATAGTCATAAAAAACTGTTGAGTAGCTACAAATAATGCCTGTTCTTTTATATGATAAGTGAAGTCAAGAGGTATAAATATAATACTGGTGACTGACAAATAACATAAAAGAAAGTAAGCTCACTGTAAAGCAATCCTACCACTTATGTTCTAAATGTGAACTCTAGACTCTGTTTATTTTAATATTACAGCCCAAATCTCTGAAATATTTGTTCCAAATCTCTGAAATATTTGTTCCAAATCTCTGAAATATTTGTTATTAACGTACCAATATTATTATATTTTTTGCAGGATGGTGAAGCAAATGCAATGAATTATGCAGCTCTTAATTTCTCCTCAAGAAGAGTGAAAAATGGAAAGAAAAGAGAATTGCCACAAGAGTGTGTGTACTCTGTTGTTACAGCAGATCACCACAACCAGCCTCAATCCTCTCGATAGCCACACAAAGGACTTCAGCATGTGTTCACATGTAACATTTTATTCCCAGCGGACACCCTATAGTGATATGAAGTATTTGTGAATCAGTCAGAATGTGTATATTTTCTAAAAGAGTTGATCACTCTGTTGTGGGAGCGCTCAAGCTTTTCATTTGCTTTGTTAATTTGTTGTCACAGCATATGTGCCAGTGTTTCTGTAAGGAGACATGTTATCAACATGTCTGACTTCTGGAAATCTCCAGAATAACAACACTTGTTTTGGACGATGACAGATCACAGCAGTACCAACACCATGGTACAGATTTGTTTTATTGACATAGTTTGATATAGTTCTACATCATGTTCACAGAAAGTTTGCATGGTCACACAACAAAAACAATAAAGAAAAAGCAACATGCATAAATTCTTAAGAAATGTACTTAAACAGGTTTACTGCTGTAAGTCTGGTCTCTGTCTCATTCATTCATGATGATGCTATAAACTTACTTTCAAATATCTTCAGATCTGACTTTTTCTCCCCCAATAACAGTTCCAAAACAGAACAACTGCTGATATCGAGTACTGATCCAAATTATTACTTGGATTGCAAATTTACAGTCACACACCATCAATGATAATAACCGGATTTCAGCAATGTCCATGTTAACAGAAACCAAGTTTGTTCCTCATGTGTATGATATGATATTTACAGTACTACCTAAAAGCCACATATTCTTTAGCTTTAAACACACTAACATTAAGTAGATCATTCAGTACCAACTGAAGACAATCAGAGCTGTTAACTCACTAATCAAACCCAAAAGCCTTGACAGCAGCGTAGATCCTCTCTCTCTCCGCTGCTTTTCCATTCTTTACTGCACCACAGTCAGTCTTCATCATGGTGAAGACGACAGCAGAATAAATCTGCGTGTCCTCGTCTCTCTGAGAAAATATATGACATGACAAAGTTAAAAGCTTTATAACTGTTTTAATGAGGTTAATCCTACATTTAAATTCTTTACCTGTTGAATTGTCTTTTTGTGCAGGGCAACAGCAGCTAGAATATGAAATAGAAAATATATAGATAAAAATAAATAAGAATGCAGTTTTTATTTAATAAAATTGTATGATGAACTATAAGTAACTAATATTAAAGTTATAACAACCACAGTTGTTTTCCTTGATGGCGTAAATGAGGATGGCTATAACAACCAGACTTATAGCCAAAACAGCACACAGCAGACAGATGACTACATTAGCCTCCTGTGACCACATATTGGTTCCTGAAACATATCGAAAAGAAGAAACGATTAGTAAAAGTAATTGATGTTTAATGTTACCTCTTGGTAAGATATCAAAAAGTGCAATTGTTGATTGGGATTGATTATTAACACTAACTTTCCTTATTAATAGAACAATAATACAGTTACCTTTAATGTCCAGTTTAGTTCCATTTCCAAATAATATCTCCCAACATGTGGCCACAGCACAGTAGTAGGTCCCAGCATCAGAGGAGCTGATGTTCTTAGAGAAGCGATGAACACAGCTTTTCTGAGTGTCAGATCTCTTGTTACATTTGTCATGTATATTTCCATCAGTGTAGATGATGTTTGGATGAGATCCATCTGATCCGGCTCTGATCCAGTGCACACTGTGAGCTCCTGGACACGTTTTAGTCTCAGAGTCAGAAAGGACTGAACACTGGAGAGTCACAGAGTCTCCTGGACGGACTGGATCAGATACTGTCGGCCACTGAACAACAGTATAGTTTGATGTCCTCTCAGTGTTTCCTGTGAAATACAAAACTGTGTTGAAAGGATGGGATCTGCACGCATATTTTTTTTAATTTTAAGGATTTAAGAATAGTTCAAATGTAATATGGGCATAACATATGATGATTTGACATGTTACTCTGCAGAAATAATAAATAAGTGGTCAAGAAGTAACATTAGAGCGTGGGTGAAACCTCCACATTGAAAAACAGAGTAACATACTTAACATATTATATATTGTAACATCAATTTGGAAATGCTCTCAATAAATGCTTGATGACACTAAGTAAAGTTATTTATCAGGAAGAAAATATCAAACAGATTAACACAGTGCAGCTGTAAGTGGTTAAAGTGATTCTCAAACACTGCGAAAAACAGATCACATAATTACGTTTTTACCTTTTATTGACAAATAGGTCCCACTCCAAGTAATCACAGTCCAGTCCACAAATGCACAGTGATACATTCCTTCATCTTCTTCAACTGTCCTCAAAATGGTCAGATTGCTAATATTCCCATCAACTTTTACATCCAATTTAGAGGCAGAAAACTCTGGTCCATACGAAGGGTTTAGATGTTTCCACAGTGCCATAATTAATTTCAGATTATCGCCGGCACTCTGCTTGTACCAGAAGAGTTGTACAACTCTCAACTCATAATTATGCAAAACACATGTGAAAGTAGCAGGTTGACCAAGTTGAACTGTGGTCACTGGAACCATCATATCTGAATTCAATGAAAACATATAACACATGAAACAATCAATGACAATCAGGGTATAATGTGAAACAAATTGGGACACAAAAAGATAATCGCATGAACCGCCACATATGGGAGTACTTACATGAGAAAATATTTAGTTATGATTAGAAAGCACTTACATCCCTGATGAAGGAGGAGCAGTGTGAACCATAACAGGATCATCTCGACAGTGACTCTTTTAGGACACTTCTTGGTTATTTTGTGAAGGAGGTGAAATGGCCGTGATTGGTCAGACCATCAGCTGCCTCTGATTGGTTGTAACAGAACATATAAACAAAGTGCATTTCCTCCCACACTGGTCTCGACCTGGTATATATGAAGCGTATTACCTCTCACTTTCATCGATTCACTCAACTATTTGATGTTAATAAAGATTCACATTTTTCTGAATTTCAGGAACTCTTCACCATCTGTTCTCAACATGGAGTGCTTTTCATTTTTGGAAAGCATAGTCCATGTTCACTCAACCTTTTGACTCTGGTCAAATGGTCCTTTCACTTTCTGGATTTAGTGTTGATAAAAGGTATTATTCTGTATGGGGTACTAATAACTAACAGCAGTAACACAGTGGCTATTGGAGTTTTCTTCTAAATCAAATGTTTGCAATATTTTAAAATCATCACATTTTCGTCAATCGGCAAGATTGACCAGTATATATATTTATTATTGGCACATACATCTGCTCACTATTATATGTTGTGGCTGTATGCCACTTAGAACCAACCTGGTCCACTTCAAAATGGCAATCGCAAGCCAGGTGGGCCACATTAGGTGTGTTTTTATTAATGTTTTTCTTGACAGTGCACCACTTGAGTGAGTGTGAGTGTGATTATCATCCTTATTTTCTATGTAAATCAAAGGAATGTTTGTGCAAAGGTAGGTGCATCATAGTATATTTTTCACTCCAGTTAAGCTTTTGGAAACTCTACCACATGGGTCTGAATGTAAGAAGTTACTTTTCTGTTAAAACAACGTGTGGGCTTCTGATTAGGTTGTTGTTGGTTTCCAAAACAGTGTATATGAACTCCAAAACATGATGGATTGTTTGAACAAAATGTGCTGATGGTGGAAATAAAAAAAAATTTGACCCATGTAAAAGTACCACTGCTGCAAAATAAATGTTACATTACATGTCTTTACAAACTATCACATAGACAGATAGATAGATAGATAGATTACTTTATTCATCCCCGAAGGGAAATTAGGTCATCATAGCAGCCGGTATATTTAAATACAATAAAATACAATACAACAATAAAATACAATACAATAGAATAAAATAGAATAAAATAGAATAAAATTAAATGTTCCAGTATATGGAGCGGAGTGTTGTACAGGGTACACAGTGCAAGGAGACATTTAGTGCAGTTCTGTGGTGGTGACTCTGACAGAGGTAGATGAGTTGTAGAGTCTTATTGCAGTTGGGAGGAACGATTTCCTGTAGCGTTCCTTAGAGCAGCGGGGTTGAATGAACCTGTGGCTGAAGCTGCTCTTTAGCTTGTCCAGTGTTTTGTGGAGGGGGTGAGAGGGATTGTCCATGATTGCCAGCAGTTTTGCCAGCATCCTGTCCTCCACCACCTCCTCCAGGGTGACAAGCTTAGAGCCAACCACAGACTCAGCTTTTCTTAAGATTTTGTTCAGTCTGTTGGCATCCTTTGTCTTGATGCCCGCACCCCAGGACACCACGGCAAAGAAGATGGTGCTCGCCACAACAGACTTGTAGAACATCTGCAGCATCTTGTTGCAGACGTTAAAGGACCTGAGCCTCCTCAGAAAGTAAAGCCGACTCAGGCCCTTCTTGTAGACGGCCTCTGTGTTGGTGGACCAGTCCAGTTTATTGTCCAGTGTGACACCCAGGTACTTGTATGCAGGTACCACCTCCACATCCGTCCCACCGATGCAGACAGGAGAGGGCAGGGGCTTGTTCTTCCTGAAGTCCACCACCATAGGATAGAATGAGAGACAGCAGCGTAGATCCTCTCTCTCTCCGGTGCTTTTCCGGAGATGACAGCAGAATAAACCTGCCTGTTCTCATCTCTCTAACTGTTTTAATGAGGCTAATCCTCCCTTTTCATTCCTTACCTGTTGACTTTTGTGACTACTGCTGTTTTTCTACAGGGCAACAGCAGCTGGATAAGGAAAACAAATATATATATAACAATAAATAAGGATGCAGTAGTTTTAATTTAATGAGGAATGAGGAAGGCTATAAGAACCAGACTTATAGCCAAGAGAGCACACAGCAGAAAAATGATTGGGTTGGCCTTCTGTGACCACGTATTGTTTCCTGAAACATTATCAAAAGGAAGAAATGAAAGTTACTGGGTAACCTTCTGGTTAAATTAACATAAAACGATGCTAATAGTTATATATATATGTATATATAGAGAGAGGACTGAACACTGCAGAGTCACTGAGTCTCCTGGATGGACTGGATCAGATGGAAAGTCTTGTATGATGGCAGTGATCTCAGGTTCTGGTCCTGGGAAAAAATGCATTACAAGCAGGATGTTCAAGTTTAATCCATAATCAAAAGACACATTTCTGCCACATGTTAAAGGGTCAAAACTGGGAGGGAAGTCCGAAACAGGCAAACACATCAAAGGGGGTCAGGCATAAATCCCAGAGTCCAATAAAACAAGCAAAATGTTGAAACAGGATCAGGATCAGGTTCATGTGCCAGCATGACTGAAAACCTACCCAGCCGTTTGTCAGAGTGAAACACAGAGTGAGTATAGTCAAAGATGACCCGCCCACTCTGCCTGTCAGTCCTCTGTAGTGAAACACATCAGCAGGAAGAGAAGAGCGGGGCAGTTACATGCTTCATACAGTAACTGCTTCACTGCTAATCAGCTGGGCAGAGGCCTATCCCAACATGCATCAGGTGAAAGGCAGTAGGGCAGCATCACTCTATGGCAGGGCTATAACAGAAAGTCATTCAGTTATGCACAATTTAGAGTTTTCATTTTTATTTCCAAGGAAGCTTGCAGTGACTGCAAATAATGAGATAATTAACATGAAGAAATCCTCGGCCACCATATGTACAGTGGTGAACCTCTTCACAATAACAGGGACAGGAACACCTGCCAATCTAATGCAATGCAGTTCAGCACCAGAGACTAAAGAGAAAAAAATACAGCACAATTAATTCAACAATTCCCTGACAAAATCTCAATTTCCTTAATACATAAAACAAATACACAGTTACATTTTCAGAAAGGTGGATGAACAAAAAGTTCAACTCTACTCTAAAAGCTCTACAATTAATTTAATGAACTTTGTGTCATGCTTTGATCTCTCTACTAGTTCTGTGTGCATAGCACTGTTTGCACCTCACACACACACACACACGTTTGTACTTCTATACTTGTGAGGACATTTATTGACATAATGCATTCTCTAGCCCCTTACCCTAACCTTAACCATCAAAACTAAATGCCTGACCCCAACCCTTACCCTAAGTCTAAACTAAACTGAATTCCATCCTGAACCTTAAAACCAAATCTTAACCCTCAAGCAGCTCGTTGAAGAAGTCTCTGAAAGTGAGGACCGGCAAAAATGTCCTCACTTTCCAAAATGGTCCACAACTCAAATTGGTTCTCACAAAGATAGATGCACAAGTGCACGCACACACACACTTTTTGGTGGATGGAAAGTTAAGCATTGTTGTGGTTGTGCTTTCAGAATAAGGTATGAATTGAATGGGGGGTTTTCTTCCTGTCTCATTCTCTGTTTTAGCCTCAGGAAGCAGCATTGCTGTTTAGCCTTTTTTAGCATGGCAAGTGCAATTTATGCAATTATATTATTATTAGGATTATTACAAATATCACAACAACTTACATGATTAGTTAACGGGTACATAAACCTGCTTAGTAACGCTATGTCATTACCATTTTTCATTGTACATCCATGCATTATAGTTGCAGGGAATCCATCATACGTTCACTATATGAAATAATTAAATCATGTTAGCTGGTTAAAGTAAATCTAGCTTTCTGAGGCCCCTTGTATCTTTTCCCTCCTTGCAACTTTAACTTCACTACACATCCTGTTGAAGCCCATAGTCAGGTCTGTTCTGAGTAAACAGCCTTGATGGTTGGTCAAAGGGTAAAGAAACGGCCCATCACCGCCTATATCTGTCAGTGAAGCTGTTGCATGTGGCTTTGCCTGTTGTTCAGAAGACAGACATGCAGAGTCTTTACAAAGTGCTGGGAGACTTAAAAGTTTGAGATAAACTTGAGTAGTTTTCTCCAGACAATCTTCTTTTAAAGTATTTTTCTGAATTCCTGATAGAAAGATTGCATGTACCTACAACATACCATCAGCTTTGTTTCCGTCTATAGTTGTAGGAAGTTGTATGTTGTGGTGGACAAATACACAAACAGCAGCTCACTGTCAAAACCACTGGCTGTCTGCATGTTGGCCTCTCTCACGTTCATTCCACATAAGACTGTTAACTATTTATTCTCAGATTTCCAAATATTTTGAAGAGCCTCAAGCCCAGTTCTGATAAAGGATAGTTCAATATGTAAAAACAACATATAGTATAAGCACAGAGTGATACAGTATGCCACAGTAAAATGCAGTGTCTTTATTTAACGACACATTTTATCGTTGGTATATGGCCCTTTAGCTGATAAACCCTCCACTATGTTTACCAGCTAGTTATTAACTGTGTCTGTCTGCTGTTTGGTGCTGTGCAGGTAGTGTACAGTGGGTTTTTAGAGCTTTGTCACTGAAAACAGCTGCTGGCTGTGGTCCTACACTAACTGACACTATGAGAGCAGTGAGAGTGAAGTATTGTTAGCATTGCAGCACCATGAGCGATACTTTGGATGTGCATGAGGAATGTAAACTGGGTTTGTTGACAGCCTGTGTGATTGTCCATCTTCCTTGATGTTCTGGACTTCACTCACTTTTTCAGTGTCTAGTTTTTTTCAGATATAACAGGAATACTCGATTGTTGCCATGTTGCTGAGAAATTTAAATCAATTTCATCTCTTTGCATTCAATAGACATTAGTTTGTGTTTATAGCACAAAGACGGGAGGAGGAGAACTAAGGCCTTCTACAGCTCCAGAATGGAGCATCAATACATACAAATCACTTGAGTTTGTGTTAGAGTTTGGAAAGTGTGCAAAGCAGAAAACTTGTGGAGAGGACTTCAGAGATGTAATGGATAAGTTAACTACTCTAAGATACAGTATGTTGTTTTCTATTCATATAGGCTACATGTTAAATACATATGGAGGCTACATTTTGTGGAAATCTTTCTTGAAATACTAATCAATTTTGGTATGTAAATAATTACACAAATAATTATACAAACACTACCCTTTTTACAATACACAATTGCTCACAAAAATCTGTTTTTTCATTTGTTGAAGGCTTTCACGTTTGTGCTAAATTATGCTAAGCTAACTACAAAAACAGCATCTTAATCTCAGTGAGAGTTCAGTAAGAGTTGACTAATCAGAATAAACTGCTGAAAAACAAACCATACATACATCTTGGTTGCACTGAAAATGGATTGTGTGTTTGTTAAATTTAGGGGGAGGTACATTTTCTACGTACCAGCCAATCAGGATGATTTCTACTTTGTAAACCTTGATCACCTTGTGACTACATCTTTCATTCAGGAGACATCAGTTGTGCAAGACAAGCGTGCAGCACCACAATGATTGGAAGACTGGCTCCTTTGATTTTTCTCAGTACAGTGTGTAAGTACTATTCTTAACTAGTGTGAGAGAAATACTACTGCAAGCTACTGTTTTTATTACACTGTGTGTAAATGTACGTATTAGATAAGGCCATGTAATAATCTTTGCAATGGCAAATATTGCTGCAACCTGCTGTTTGTATCAATTATATGTGGAATAGACAAAGTACTTATTTATAGGAGCAGTTATTTACATTTTTTATTGTTTTTGCCCTATTTGATTTTGTAACTGTGAGTGTCTCTTTTCTTCAGCCCTGATTCAAACTGCAGAAGTTCCTCGACTGATCTCTCATGTGGCTGAACTTGGTGAAAATGTTACTTTTCACTGTCCAGACTCTGGGAAGGATTACAGATTCTTTTCCTGGTATAAGCAATCTCTCGGATATATGATCCAAACAGTTGCTACAGGGGTTTTTGATGAAATAAAACTGACTGGACCATTTACCAACTCACGTTTCACAGTTCATAAAGTGAATGATAAGTATATTCTTACCATCGATAACGTACACAAGGAGGATGAAGCAACATATTTCTGTCACAGTGGAACAGAGTATTCTCAAAAGTATAATGCCGGATTCTTCTTGGCTGTAAATGGTAAAATTACTTAAATGTTTTTTTTTTGCGTCTGCCAATAATCACTAATCTACATAGTCATACAAATAATGTAGTTCATTAATTACTTTTTTCATGCTCCACTTTTAATAAATCTTGCAGATTATAATCTGCAGACGTCTGTCAACGTGAAACAAAGTCCGGAGACAGCATCAGTCCAGCCGGGCGGCTCAGTGACTCTCCAGTGTTCACTTCTCTCCAAGAACAAAGAAAACAGAGTCCACTGTCCAGGGGAACACAGTGTGTACTGGTTCAGAGCTGGATCAGGAGAATCCCATCCCAATATCATTTACACTCACAGGAACAGCAGTGATGAAGAAGAGGAAAGGAGCTGTGTCTACAGTCTGTCCAAAACTATACAGGACTCCTCTGATACTGGGACTTACTACTGTGCTGTGGTCACATGTGGAGAGATCCTGTTTGGTGCAGGAACTAAAGTGGAGACAAGTATGTATTTACTATTGCATTTAAATCAAATATGCATGGTACATGAATTAACTTAGCCTGCTTAAAATAAATTTGAGAAATATGAATATTATTAGTCTGTTAGTTTATTTTAAGTTTCAAACAACTATTAATTATTCTCATTATTTAATTGAGAAGGTGCAGTAGGTAACTTATAAGAAACAACTTTGCCATAATGGCTTAAACAGTCACTATATCCTGACAGTAATACTGTCACAGTTCAAAGGCAACAAGAACCCAAGAGCACGACTCAGTAGGCGACTAATAAAGAGTCTTTACTAACGGCAAAATACAAGGATGTCCAAATCCAGGCAAGCAAACAAAAAACAAAGGGGTCAGGCTGAGGCAGAATCCAAGGTACATGGGCAGGGTGAAAAAAACAGGCAGATCTGGATAAGGAAAAACTTACGAGCTGAAATCAAACACCGGAAAGCTACAGCACATGGGACAAAGACAATCTGGCAAAGAGCTAGAGGTAGTGGACAGGCAGATATACTATAGAGCTAATGAGGGAATGGGGAACAGGTGAGTGGGGAGGACGAGCAGGTGAAGACAATCTGCTACTGGAAGGGCAGGAAGGTGGGAGTGACTGGGTCTGAAATGACAACGGAAAAGAACATAGATACACACAACCAACCGAACTGAAGAAAACAAGCACATGGGAACCCATGAAAATAATACATGAAACAAACTGGTCCGTCTGGCTCCTCCTAGTGCTCCTAATGGCATTTGCAAATATCCATCATGCCTGAACGCAAACAACCAATCAGAGCAGGAGGAGTCTGTAACGCAGTTTCAAGCACTGCTCATGTACACGCTGCTGGAGGCAGAACTGAAGCACAGCGGAGAGGGAGGGGAGGGACCTGGAAGTTATACACTACCAAATTCTTAAGCAAAGTCCACTGTCTTCTCAACTACTGCACCTTAAAACATATTAATCAGCTTATACAAAAACTTTTACTTTAAGCATGTTTTCTTGTAGAAACCACTGAGCCATACTCCGTTTCAAGTTTAATTTATAAATCAGACAGTGTTCATTATTATCTGTCAAGTCGTTGCCCCAGAACTCAAATTAAAAAAAGATACTTTTGACTAAATGTTATATTGAACATTAATTTATCAATTCTTATCAAAACCTCTTGACCAAACTAGTTTTCTAAATGCCAGATTCAAGATCAGAGCTGGACCCAGTTGTGCTGGTGCTTGGAGGACTGTTGGCCTGCTGTGTGACTGTGATTATCGTCCTTATTTTCTATGTAAATCAAAGGAAAGTTAGTGGACATTACAAAGGTAGGTGCACCTTATTTTATTTTCCAAGGTCTGAATGTATGAAGTTACTTTTATGTTAAAACACAACATGTGGGCATCTGATTAGGTTGTTGTTGGTTTCCACAACAGTGTATATGAACTCCAAAACATGATGGATGATTTGGAAAATTCATCAGTCTTCTTTGTGACAACATACTGTACATTCGTGCTTCTATTCAACAATGATGATGATATGATGATACTGGAAATAATCAAATACTAAAATTAAAGTACCACTGCTGCAGACTAAACGTTACAGTACATGTCTTGACAAACTATCATCTAGTTGCCATTTGAGCAACAAGGGATCTAGTGGAGGTGGTAAAGAGGTGAATGAGTGTATGTGTTTAACTGAAAATATGATTAAAGTCTCTTGTTTGTTCATCCATGTCCTTTAATGACAGGATGAGAAAAATCACACTGCTATGACAGCAGTGACCATATTCCCCATGTGTACACACATTATAAAGGCTTTGTTTTTATTTTAACAGGAGCAATGAGTGCTTCCCATCATCTTGGAAATGACAAGTTAACTGTGGATCAATCAAATGATTTGGTAAATAAAGCTGTGCACCATTTGATGTGGTTATGTAATAAATGTTTTTCCTACTCTTACCCTTTATAGTCATGAAAAACTGTTAAGTAGCTACAAATAATGCCTGTTCTTTTATATGATAAGTGAAGTCAAGAGGTATAAATATAATACTGGTGACTGACAAATAACATAAAAGGAAGTAAGCTCACTGTAAAGCAATCCTACCACTTATGTTCTAAATGTGAACTCTAGACTCTGTTTATTTTAATATTACAGCCCAAATCTCTGAAATATTTGTCATTAACGTACCGATATTATTATATTTTTTGCAGGATGGTGAAGCAAATGCAATGAATTATGCAGCTCTTAATTTCTCCTCAAGAAGAGTGAAAAAAGGAAAGAAAAGAGAGTTGCAACAAGAGTGTGTGTACTCTGTTGTTACAGCAGATCACCACAACCAGCCTCAATCTTCTCGATAGCCACACAAAGGACTTCAGCATGTGTTCACATGTAACATTTTATTCCCAGCGGACACCCTATAGTGATATGAAGTATTTGTGAATCAGTCAGAATGTGTATATTTTCTAAAAGAGTTGATCACTCTGTTGTGGGAGCGCTCCAGCTTTTCATTTGCTTTGTTAATTTGTTGTCACAGCATATGTGCCAGTATTTCTGTAAGGAGACATGTTATCAACATGTCTGACTTCTGGAAATCTCCAGAATAACAACACTTGTTTTGGACGATGACAGATCACAGCAGTACCAACACCATGGTACAGATTTGTTTTATTGACATAGTTTGATATAGTTCTACATCATGTTCACAGAAAGTTTGCATGGTCACACAACAAAAACAATAAAGAAAAAGCAACATGCAGAAATTCTTAAGAAATGTACTTAAACAGGTTTACTGCTGTAAGTCTGGTCTCTGTCTCATTCATTCATGATGATGCTATAAACTTACTTTCAAATATCTTCAGATCTGACTTTTTCTCCCCCAATAACAATTCCAAAACAGAACAACTGCTGATATCGAGTACTGATCCAAATTATTACTTGGATTGCAAATTTACAGTCACACACCATCAATGATAATAACCGGATTTCAGCAGTGTCCATGTTAACAGAAACCAAGTTTGTTCCTCATGTGTATGATATGATATTTACAGTACTACCTAAAAGCCACATATTCTTTAGCTTTAAACACACTAACATTAAGTAGATCATTCAGTACCAACCGAAGACAAACAGACCTGTTAACGCACTAATCAAACCCAAAAGCCTTGACAGCAGCAAAGATCCTCTCTCTCTCCGCTGCTTTTCCATTCTTTACTGCACCACAGTCAGTCTTCATCATGGTGAAGACGACAGCAGAATAAATCTGCGTGTCCTCGTCTCTCTGAGAAAATATATGACATGACAAAGTTAAAAGCTTTATAACTGTTTTAATGAGGTTAATCCTACATTTAAATTCTTTACCTGTTGAATTTTCTTTTTGTGCAGCGCAACAGCAGCTAGAATATGAAATAGAAAATATATAGATAAAAATAAATAAGAATGCAGTTTTTATTTAATAAAATTGTATGATGAACTATAAGTAACTTATATTAAAGTTATAACAACCACAGTTGTTTTCCTTGATGGCGTAAATGAGGATGGCTATAACAACCAGACTTATAGCCAAAACAGCACACAGCAGACAGATGACTACATTAGCCTCCTGTGACCACATATTGGTTCCTGAAACATATCGAAAAGAAGAAATGATTAGTAAAAGTAATTGATGTTTAATGTTACCTCTTGATAAGATATGAAAAAAGGCAAATGTTGATCGGAATGATTATTAACACTAACTTTCCTTATTAATAGAACAAAAATACAGTTACCTTGAATGTCCAGTTTAGTTCCATCTCCAAATAATATCTCCCCACATGTGGCCACAGCACAGTAGTAGGTCCCAGCATCAGAGGAGCTGACATTCTTAGAGAAGCGATGAACACAGCTTTTCTGAGTGTCAGATCTCTTGTCACATTCGTCATGTCTATTTCCATCAGTGTAGATGATGTTTGGATGAGATCCATCTGATCCGGCTCTGATCCAGTGCACACTGTGAGCTCCTGGACACGTTTTAGTCTCAGAGTCAGAGAGGACTGAACACTGGAGAGTCACAGAGTCTCCTGGACGGACTGGATCAGATACTGTCGGCCACTGAACAACAGTATAGTTTGATGTCCTCTCAGTGTTTCCTGTGAAATACAAAACTGTGTTGAAAGGATGGGATCTGCACGCATATTTTTTTTAAATTTTAAGGATTTAAGAATACTTCAAATGTAATATGGGCATAACATATGATGACTTGACATGATACTCTGCAGAAATAATAAATAAGTGGTCTAGAAGTAACATTAGAGCGTGGGTGAAACCTCCACATTGAAAAACAGAGTAACATACCTAACATATTATATATTGTATCATGAATTTGGAAATGCTCTCAATAAATGCTTGATGACACTAAGTAAAGTTATTTATCAGGAAGAAAATATTAAACAGATTAACACAGTGCAGCTGTAAGTGGTTAAAGTGATTCTCAAACACTGCGAAAAACAGATCACATAATTACGTTTTTACCTTTTAATGACAAATAGGTCCCACTCCAAGTGTTCACAGTCCAGTCCACAAATGCACAGTGATACATTCCTTCATCTTCTTCAACTGTCCTCAAAATGGTCAGTTTGCTAATATTCCCATCAACTTTTACATCCAATTTAGAGGCAGAAAACTCTGGTCCATACGAAGGGTTTGTATTTTTCCGCAGTGCCATAACTAATTTCAGATTATCGCCGGCACTCTGCTTGTACCAGAAGAGTTGTGCATGTCTCAACTCATAATTATGCAAAACACATGTGAAAGTAGCAGGTTGACCAAGTTGAACTCTGGTTACCGGAACCATCATATCTGAATTCAATGAAAACATATAACACATGAAACAATCAATGACAATTAGGGTATAACGTGAAACAAATTGGGACACAAAAAGATAATCGCATGAACCGCCACAAATGGGAGTACTTACATGAGAAAATATTTAGTTATGATTAGAAAGCACTTACATCCCTGATGAAGGAGGAGCAGTGTGAACCATAACAGGATCATCTCGACAGTGACTCTTTTAGGACACTTCTTGGTTATTTTGTGAGTGAAGGAGGTGAAATGGCCGTGATTGGTCAGACCATCAACTGCCTCTGATTGGTTGTAACTGAACATACAAACAAAGTGCATTTCCTCCCACACTGGTCTCGACCTGGTATATATGAAGCGTATTACCGCTCACTTTCATCCAGTCACTCAACTATTTGATGTTAATAAAGTTTTACATTTTTCTTAATTTCAGGAACTCTTCACCATCTGTTCTCAACATGGAGTGCTTTTCATTTTTGGAAAGCATAGTCCATGTTCACTCAACCTTTTGACTCTGGTTAAATGGTCCTTTCACTTTCTGGATTTAGTGTTGATAAAAGATATTATTCTGTATGGGGTACTAATAACTAACAGCAGTAACACAGTGGCTATTTGCGTTTTCTTCTAAATCAAATGTTTGCTGTTGCAAGAAATATTTTAAAATCATCACATTTTCATCAATCGGCAAGATTGACCAGTATATATATATTATTATTGGCACATACATCTGCTCACTATGATATGTTGTGGCTGTATGCCACTTAGAACCAACGTGTTACACTTCAAAATGGCATGTCAATCGCAAGCCAGGTGTGCCACATTAGGTGTGTTTTTATCAATGTTTTTCTTGACAGTGCACCACTTATACATCCTCGGACACATTTTATTCACCTCCACTGATGTGTGTCCCTCATCTGACTCACAGTAATGACAGCCTACTACTCCTGATTAGTAATAATAATGAAAAAGTACTTATTTGGATTCCTGATGAGTAAATAAGTTATTATAACACTTGGGCAAATGTATAGATGCATCAAGAGAAAAATGGACCAGAATTTCTTTGTGTATTGCAGGATCTTTTTGTATCAACATGTGCTTGGAGGACTGTTGGCCTGCTGTGTGACTGTGATTATCATCCTTATTTTCCATGTAAATCAAAGGAATGTTTGTGCAAAGGTAGGTGCATCATAGTATATTTTCACTCCAGTTAAGCTTTTGGAAACTCTACCACATGGGTCTGAATGTAAGAAGTTACTTTTCTGTTAAAACAGAACGTGTGGGCTTCTGATTAGGTTGTTGTTGGTTTCCAAAACAGTGTATATGAACTCCAAAACATGATGGATTGTTTGAACAAAATGTGCTGATGGTGGAAATAAAAAAATATTTGACCCATGTAAAAGTACCACTGCTGCAAAATAAATGTTACATTACATGTCTTTACAAACTATCACATAGGATAGAATGAGAGACAGCAGCGTAGATCCTCTCTCTCTCCGGTGCGTTTCCGGAGATGACAGCAGAATAAACCTGCCTGTTCTCATCTCTCTAACTGTTCTAATGAGGTTAATCCTACCTTTTTTATTCCTTACCTGTTGACTTTTGTGACTACTGCTGTTTTTCTACAGGGCAACAGCAGCTGGATAAGGAAAACAAATATATATATATAACAATAAATAAGGATGCAGTAGTTTTAATTTAATGAGGAATGAGGAAGGCTATAAGAACCAGACTTATAGCCAAGAGAGCACACAGCAGAAAAATGATTGGGTTGGCCTTCTGTGACCATGTATTGTTTCCTGAAACATTATCAAAAGGAAGAAATGAAAGTTACTGGGTAACCTCCTGGTTAAATTTACATAAAATGATGCTAATAGTTATATATATGTATATATATAGAGAGGACTGAAGACTGCAGAGTCACTGAGTCTCCTGGACGGACTGGATCAGATGGAAAGTCTTGTATGATGGCAGTGATCTCAGGTTCTGGTCCTGGGAAAAAATGCGTTACAAGCAGGATGTTCAAGTTTAATCCATAATCAAAAGACACATTTCTGCCACATGTTAAAGGGTCAAAACTGGGAGGGAAGTCCGAAACAGGCAAACACATCAAAGGGGGTCAGGCATAAATTCCAGAGTCCAATAAAACAAGCAAAATGTTGAAACAGGATCAGGATCAGGTTCATGTGCCAGCATGACTAAAAACCTACCCAGCCGTTTGTCAGAGTGAAACACAGAGTGAGTATAGTCAAAGATGACCCGCCCACTCTGCCTGTCAGTCCTCTGTAGTGAAACACATCAGCAGGAAGAGAAGAGCGGGGCAGTTACATGCTTCATACAGTAACTGCTTCACTGCTAATCAGCTGGGCAGAGGCCTATCCCAACATGCATCAGGTGAAAGGCAGTAGGGCAGCATCACTGTATGGCAGGGCTATAACAGAAAGTCATTCAGTTATGCACAATTTAGAGTTTCATTTTTATTTCCAAGGAAGCTTGCAGTGACTGCAAATAATGAGATAATTAACATGAAGAAATCCTCGGCCACCATATGTACAGTGGTGAACCTCTTCACAATAACAGGGACAGGAACACCTGACAATCTAATGCAAAGCAGTTCAGCACCAGAGACTAAAGAGAAAAAAATACAGCACAATTAATTCAACAATTCCCTGACAAAATCTCTATTTCCTTAATACATTAAACAAATACACAGTTACATTTTCAGAACGGTGGATGAACAAAAAGTTCAACTCTACTCTAAAAGCTCTACAATTAATTTAATGTACTTTGTGTCATGCTTTGATCTCTCTACTAGTTCTGTGTGCATAGCACTGTTTGCACCTCACACACACACACACACACACACACGTTTGTACTTCTATACTTGTGAGGACATTTATTGACATAATGCATTCTCTAGCCCCTTACCCTAACCTTAACCATCAAAACTAAATGCCTGACCCCAACCCTTACCCTAAGTCTAAACTAAACTGAATTCCATCCTGAACCTTAAAACCAAATCTTAACCCTCAAGCAGCTCGTTGGAGAAGTCTCTGAAAGTGAGGACCGGCAAAAATGTCCTCACTTTCCAAAATGGTCCACAACTCAAATTGGTTCTCACAAAGATAGATGCACAAGTGCACGCACACACACACTTTTTGGTGGATGGAAAGTTAAGCATTGTTGTGGTTGTGCTTTCAGAATAAGGTATGAATTGAATGGGGGGTTTTCTTCCTGTCTCATTCTCTGTTTTAGCCTCAGGAAGCAGCATTGCTGTTTAGCCTTTTTTAGCATGGCAAGTGCAATTTATGCAATTATATTATTATTAGGATTATTACAAATATCACAACAACTTACATGATTAGTTAACGGGTACATAAACCTGCTTAGTAACGCTATGTCATTACCATTTTTCATTGTACATCCATGCATTATAGTTGCAGGGAATCCATCATACGTTCACTATATGAAATAATTAAATCATGTTAGCTGGTTAAAGTAAATCTAGCTTTCTGAGGCCCCTTGTATCTTTTCCCTCCTTGCAACTTTAACTTTAATACACATCCTGTTGAAGCCCATAGTCAGGTCTGTTCTGAGTAAACAGCCTTGATGGTTGGTCAAAGGGTAAAGAAACGGCCCATCACCGCCTATATCTGTCAGTGAAGCTGTTGCATGTGGCTTTGCCTGTTGTTCTGAAGACAGACATGCAGAGTCTTTACAAAGTGCTGGGAGACTTAAAAGTTTGAGTCAAACTTGAGTAGTTTTCTCCAGACAATCTTCTTTTAAAGTATTTTTCTGGATTCCTGATAGAAAGATTGCATGTACCTGCAACATACCATCAGCTTTGTTTCCGTCTATAGTTGTAGGAAGTTGTATGTTGTGGTGGACAAATACACAAACAGCAGCTCGCTGTCAAAACCACTGGCTGTCTGCATGTTGGCCTCTCTCATGTTCATTCCACATAAGACTGTTAACTATTTATTCTCAGATTTCCAAATATTTTGAAGAGCCTCAAGCCCAGTTCTGATAAAGGATAGTTCAATATGTAAAAACAACATATAGTATAAGCACAGAGTGATACAGTATGTCACAGTAAAATGCAGTGTCTCTATTTAACAACACATTTTATCGTTTGTATATGGCCCTTTAGCTGATAAACCCTCCACTATGTTTACCAGCTAGTTATTAACTGTGTCTCTCTGCTGTTTGGTGCTGTGCAGGTAGTGTACAGTGGGTTTTTAGAGCTTTGTCACTGAAAACAGCTGCCGCCTGTGGTCCTACACTAACTGACACTATGAGAACAGTGAGAGTGAAGTGTTGTTAGTATTGCAGCACCATGAGCGATACTTTGGATGTGCATGAGGAATGTAAACTGGGTTTGTTGACAGCCTGTGTGATTGTCCATCTTCCTTGATGTTCTGGACTTCACTCACTTTTACACTGTCTAGTTTTTTTCAGATATAATAGGAATACTCGATTGTTGCCATGTGGCTGAGAAATTTGAATCAATTTCATCTCTTTGCATTTAATAGACATTGGTTCGTGTTTATAGCACAAAGACGGGAGGAGGAGAACTAAGGCCTTCAACAGCTCCAGAATGGAGCATCAATACATCCAAATCACTTGAGTTTGGGTTAGAGTTTGGAAAGTGTGCAAAGCAGAAAACTTGTGGAGAGGACTTCAGAGATGTAATGGATAAGTTAACTACTCTAAGATACAGTATGTTGTTTTCTATTCATATAGGCTACATGTTAAATACATATGGAGGCTACATTTTGTGGAAATCTTTCTTGAAATTCTAATCAATTTTGGAATGTAAATAATTACACAAATAATTATACAAACACTACCCTTTTTACAATACACAATTGCTCACAAAAAATCTCTTTTCATTTGTTAAAAGCTTTCACATTTGTGCTAAATTATGCTAAGCTAACTACAAAAACAGCATCTTAATCTCAGTGAGAGTTCAGTAACAGTTGACTAATCAGAATAAACTGCTGAAAAACAAACCATACATACATCTTGGTTGCACTGAAAATGGATTGTGTGTTTGTTAAATTTAGGGGGAGGTACATTTTCTATGTACCAGCCAATCAGGATGATTTCTACTTTGTAAACCTTGATCACCTTGAGACTACATTTTCATTTAGGAGACATCAGTTGTGCAAGACAAGCGTGCAGCACCACAATGATTGGAAGACTGGCTCCTTTGATTTTTCTCAGTACAGTGTGTAAGTACTATTCTTAACTAGTGTGAGAGAAATACTACTGCAAGCTACTGTTTTTATTACACTGTGTGTAAATTTACGTATTAGATAAGGCCATGTAATAATCTTTGCAATGGCAAATATTGCTGCAACCTGCTGTTAGTACCAATTATATGTGGAATAGACAAAATACTTATTTATAGGAGCAGTTATTTACATTTTTTATTGTTTTTGCCCTATTTGATTTTGTAACTGTGTCTCTTTTCTTCAGCCCTGATTCAAACTGCAGAAGTTCCTCGACTGATCTCTCGAGTGGCTGAACTTGGTGAAAATGTTACTTTTCCCTGTCCAGACTCTGGGAAGGATGACAGATTCTTTTCCTGGTATAAGCAATCTCTCGGATATATGATCCAAACAGTTGCTACAGGGCTTTATGACAAAATAACACTGACTGGACCATTTACCAACTCACGTTTCACAGTTCATAAAGTGAATGATAAGTATATTCTTACCATCGATAATGTACACAAGGAGGATGAAGCAACATACTTCTGTCAGAGTGGAGCAGAGTTTTCTGAAACGTATAATGCTGGATTCTTCTTGGCTGTAAATGGTAAAATTACTTATGTTGTATGTTTTTTTTTTTTGCCTCTGTCAATAATCACTAATCTACATAGTCATACAAATAATGTAGTTCATTAATTACTTTTTTCATGCTCCACTTTTAATAAATCTTGCAGATTATAACCTGCAGACGTCTGTCCATGTGAAACAAAGTCCGGAGACAGCATCAGTCCAGCCGGGCGGCCCAGTGACTCTCCAGTGTTCACTTCTCTCCAAGAACAAAGAAAACAGAGTCCACTGTCCAGGGGAACAGAGCGTGTACTGGTTCAGAGCTGGATCAGGAGAATCCTATCCAAATATCATTTACACTCACAGGAACAGCAGTGATGAACACGAGGAAAGGAGCTGTGTCTACAGTCTGTCCAAAACTATACAGGACTCCTCTGATACTGGGACTTACTACTGTGCTGTGGTCACATGTGGAGAGATCCTGTTTGGTGCAGGAACTAAAGTGGAGACAAGTATGTATTTACTATTGCCTTTAAATCAAATATGCATGCTACATAAATTAACTTAGCCTGCTTGAAATAAATTTGAGAAATATGAATATTATTAGTCTGTTAGTTTATTTTAAGTTTCAAACAACTATTAATTATTCTCATTATTTAATTGAGAAGGTGCAGTAGGTAACTTATAAGAAACAACTTTGCCATATTTGCTTAAACAGTCACTATATCCTGACAGTAATACTGTCACAGTTCAAAGGCAGCAAGAACCCAAGAGCACGACTCAGTAGGCGACTAATAAAGAGTCTTTACTAACGGCAAAATACAAGGATGTCCAAATCCAGGCCAGCAAACAAAAAACAAAGGGGTCAGGCTGAGGCAGAATCAAAGGTACACGGGCAGGGTGAAAAAAACAGGCAGATCTGTATAAGGAAAAACTTACGAGCTGAAATCAAACACTGGAAAGCTACAGCACATGGGATAAAGATAATCTGTCAAAGAGCTACAGGGAGTGGACAGGCAGATATACTATAGAGCTGAAAAGAACGGAACGGAAAAGAACACAACCAACCGAACTGAACAAAACAAGCACATGGGAACCCGAATTCATGACAAATACATGAAACAGATAATTTGTGAATAAAATCTGGTCCGTCTGGCTCCTCCTAGTGCTCCCTAATGGCATTTGCAAATATCCATCATGCCTGAACGCAAACCACCAATCAGAGCAGGAGGAGTCTGTAACGCAGTTTCAAGCACTGCTCATGTACACGCTGCTGGAGGCAGAACTGAAGCACAGCGGAGAGGGAGGGGAGGGACCTGGAAGTTATACACTACCAAATTCTTAAGCAAAGTCCACTGTCTTCTCAACTACTGCACCTTAAAACATATTAATCAGCTTATACAAAAACTTTTACTTTAAGCATGTTTTCTTGTAGAAACCACTGAGCCATACTCCGTTTCAAGTTTAATTTATAAATCAGACAGTGTTCATTATTATCTGTCAAGTCGTTGCCCCAGAACTCAAATTAAAAAAAGATACTTTTGACTAAATGTTATATTGAACATTAATTTATCAATTCTTATCAAAACCTCTTGACCAAACTAGTTTTCTAAATGCCAGATTCAAGATCAGAACTGGACCCAGTTGTGCTGGTGCTTGGAGGACTGTTGGCCTGCTGTGTGACTGTGATTATCGTCCTTATTTTCTATGTAAATCAAAGGAAAGTTAGTGGACATTACAAAGGTAGGTGCACCTTATTTTATTTTCCAAGGTCTGAATGTATGAAGTTACTTTTATGTTAAAACACAACATGTGGGCATCTGATTAGGTTGTTGTTGGTTTCCACAGCAGTGTATATGAACTCCAAAACATGATGGATGATTTGGAAAATTCATCTATCAGTCTTCTTTGTGACAACATACTGTACATTCGTGCTTCTATTCAACAATGATGATGATATGATGATACTGGAAATAATCAAATACTAAAATTAAAGTACCACTGCTGCAGACTAAACGTTACATTACATGTCTTGACAAACTATCATCTAGTTGCTTTTGAGCAGCAAACCTCAAGGATCTAGTGGAGGCGGTAAAGGGGTGAATGAGTGTATGTTTTTAACTGTAAAGCCAAAAGCTGAAAAATATGATTAAAGTCTCTTGTTTGTTCATCCATGTCCTTTAATGACAGGATGAGAAAAATCACACTGCTATGACAGCAGTGACCATATTCCCCATGTGTACACACATTATAAAGGCTTTGTTTTTATTTTAACAGGAGCAATGAGTGCTTCCCATCATCTTGCAAATGAGAAGTCAACTGTGGATCAATCAAATGATTTGGTAAATAAAGCTGTGCGCCATTTGATGTGGTTATGTAATAAATGTTTTTCCTACTCTTACCCTTTATATTCATAAAAAATTGTTGAGTAGCTACAAATAATGTCTGTTCTTTTATATGATAAGTGAAGTCAAGAGGTATAAATATGATACTGGTGACTGACAAATAACATAAAAGAAAGTAAGCTCACTGTAAAGCAATCCTACCACTTATGTTATAAATGTGAACTCTAGATTCTGTTTAATTTAATATTACAGCCCAAATCTCTGAAATATTTGTTCCAAATCTCTGAAATATTTGTTCCAAATCTCTGAAATATTTGTTATTAACGTACCAATATTATTATATTTTTTGCAGGATGGTGAAGCAAATGCAATGAATTATGCAGCTCTTAATTTCTCCTCAAGAAGAGTGAAAAATGGAAAGAAAAGAGAATTGCCACAAGAGTGTGTGTACTCTGTTGTAACAGCAGATCACCACAACCAGCCTCAATCCTCTCGATAGCCACACAAAGGACTTCAGCATGTGTTCACATGTAACATTTTATTCCCAGCGGACACCCTATAGTGATATGAAGTATTTGTGAATCAGTCAGAATGTGTATATTTTCTAAAAGAGTTTATCACTCTGTTGTGGGAGCGCTCCAGCTTTTCAGTTGCTTTGTTAATTTGTTGTCACAGCATATGTGCCAGTATTTCTGTAAGGAGACATGTTATCAACATGTCTGACTTCTGGAAATCTCCAGAATAACAACACTTGTTTTAGACGATGACAGATCACAGCAGTACCAACACCATGGTACAGATTTGTTTTATTGACATAGTTTGATATAGTTCTACATCATGTTCACAGAAAGTTTGCTTGGTCACACAACAAAAATAATAAAGAAAAAGCAACATGCATAAATTCTTAAGAAATGTACTTAAACAGGTTTACTGCTGTAAGTCTGGTCTCTGTCTCATTCATTCATGATGATGCTATAAACTTACTTTCAAATATCTTCAGATCTGACTTTTTCTTCCCCAATAACAATTCCAATACAGAACAACTGCTGATATCGAGTACTGATCCAAATTATTACTTGGATTGCAAATTTACAGTCACACACCATCAATGATAATAACCGGATTTCAGCAATGTCCATGTTAACATAAACCAAGTTTGTTCCTCATGTGTATGATATGATATTTACAGTACTACCTAAAAGCCACATATTCTTTAGCTTTAAACACACTAACATTAAGTAGATCATTCAGTACCAACTGAAGACAATCAGAGCTGTTAACTCACTAATCAAACCCAAAAGCCTTGACAGCAGCAAAGATCCTCTCTCTCTCCGCTGCTTTTCCATTCTTTACTGCACCACAGTCAGTCTTCATCATGGTGAAGACGACAGCAGAATAAATCTGCGTGTCCTCGTCTCTCTGAGAAAATATATGACATGACAAAGTTAAAAGCTTTATAACTGTTTTAATGAGGTTAATCCCACATTTAAATTCTTTACCTGTTGAATTGTCTTTTTGTGCAGGGCAACAGCAGCTAGAATATGAAATAGAAAATATATAGATAAAAATAAATAAGAATGCAGTTTTTATTTAATAAAATTGTATGATGAACTATAAGTAACTTATATTAAAGTTATAACAACCACAGTTGTTTTCCTTGATGGAGTAAATGAGGATGGCTATAACAACCAGACTTATAGCCAAAACAGCACACAGCAGACAGATGACTACATTAGCCTCCTGTGACCAAATATTGGTTCCTGAAACATATCGAAAAGAAGAAACGATTAGTAAAAGTAATTGATGTTTAATGTTACCTCTTGGTAAGATATGAAAAAAGGCAAATGTTGATCGGGATTGATTATTAACACTAACTTTCCTTATTAAGAGAACAATAATACAGTTACCTTGAATGTCCAGTTTAGTTCCATCTCCAAATAATATCTCCCCACATGTGGCCACAGCACAGTAGTAGGTCCCAGCATCAGAGGAGCTGACATTCTTAGAGAAGCGATGAACACAGCTTTTCTGAGTGTCGGATCTCTTGTCACATTTGTCATGTCTATTTCCATCAGTGTAGATGATGTTTGGATGAGATCCATCTGATCCGGCTCTGATCCAGTGCACACTGTGAGCTCCTGGACACGTTTTAGTCTCAGAGTTAGAGTGGACTGAACACTGGAGAGTCACAGAGTCTCCTGGACGGACTGGATCAGATACTGTCGGCCACTGAACAACAGTATAGTTTGATGTCCTCTCAGTCTTTCCTGTGAAATACAAAACTGTGTTGAAAGGATGGGATCTGCACGCATATTTTTTGATATTTTAAGGATTTAAGAATACTTCAAATGTAATATGGGCATAACATATGATGATTTCACATGATCAAGAAGTAACATTAGAGCGTGGGTGAAACCTCCACATTGAAAAACAGAGTAACATACCTACCATATTATATATTGTATCATGAATTTGGAAATGCTCTCAATAAATGCTTGATGACACTAAGTAAAGTTATTTATCAGGATGAAAATATCAAACAGATTAACACAGTGCACCTGTAAGTGGTTAAAGTGATTCCCAAACACTGCGAAAAACAGATCACATAATTACCTTTTTACCTTTTAATGACAAATAGGTCCCACTCCAAGTAATCCCAGTCCAGTCCACAAATGCACAGTGATACATTCCTTTATCTTCTTCAACTGTCCTCAAAATGGTCAGTTTGCTAATATTCCTATCAACTTTTGCATCCAATTTAGAGGCAGAAAACTCTGGTCCATACGAAGGGTTTGTATGTTTCCGCAGTGCCACAATTAATTTCAGATTATCGCCGGCACTCTGCTTGTACCAGAAGAGATGTTCACTTCTCAACTCATCAATAGGCAAAACACATGTGAAAGTAGCAGGTTGACCAAGTTGAACTGTGGTCACTGGAACCATCATATCTGAATGTAATGAAAACATATAACACATGAAACAATCAATGACAATCAGGGTATAATGTGAAACAAATTAGGACATAAAAAGATAATCACATGAACCTCCACAAATGGGAGTACTTACATGAGAAAATATTTAGTTATGATTAGAAAGCACTTACATCCCTGATGAAGGAGGAGCAGTGTGAACCATAACAGGATCATCTCGACAGTGACTCTTTTAGGACACTTCTTGGTTATTTTGTGAGTGAAGGAGGTGAAATGGCTGTGATTGGTCAGACCATCAGCTGCCTCTGATTGGTTGTAACAGAACATATAAACAAAGTGCATTTCCTGCCACACTGGTCTCGACCTGGTATATATGAAGCGTATTACCTCTCACTTTCGTCGATTCACTCAACTATTTGATGTTAATAAAGTTTCACATTTTTCTGAATTTCAGGAACTCTTCATCTGTTCTCAACATGGAGTGCTTTTCATTTTTGGAAAGCATAGTCCATGTTCACTCAACTTTCTGGATTTAGTGTTGATAAAAGATATTATTCTGTATGGGGTACTGATAACTAACAGCAGTAACACAGTGGCTATTTGCGTTTTCTTCTAAATCAAATGTTTGCTGTTGCAAGATATATTTTAAAATCATCACATTTTCATCAATCGGCAAGATTGACCAGTATATATAATTATTATTGGCACATACATCCGCTCACTATGATATGTTGTGGCTGTATGCCACTTAGAACCAACCTGGTCCACTTCAAAATGGCATGTCAATCGCAAGCCAGGTGTGCCACATTAGGTGTGTTTTTATCAATGTTTTTCTTGACAGTGCACCACTTATACATCCTCGGACACATTTTATTCACCTCCACTGATGTGTGTCCCTCATCTGACTCACAGTAATGACAGCCTACTACTCCTGATTAGTAATAATAATGAAAAAGTACTTATTTGGATTCCTGATGAGTAAATAAGTACTTATAACACTTGGGTAAATGTATAGATGCATCAAGAGAAAAATGGACCAGAATTTCTTTGTGTATTGCAGGATCTTTTTGTATCAACATGTGCTTGGAGGACTGTTGGCCTGCTGTGTGACTGTGATTATCATCCTTATTTTCCATGTAAATCAAAGGAATGTTTGTGCAAAGGTAGGTGCACCATAATATATTTTTCACTCCAGTTAAGCTTTTGGAAACTCTACAACATGGGTTTGAATGTATGAAGTTACTTTTCTGTTAAAACAGAACGTGTGGGCTTCTGATTAGGTTGTTGTTGGTTTCCAAAACAGTGTATATGAACTCCAAAACATGATGGATTGTTTGAACAAAATGTGCTGATGGTGGAAATAAAAAAATATTTGACCCATGTAAAAGTACCACTGCTGCAAAATAAATGTTACATTACATGTCTTTACAAACTATCACATAGGATAGAATGAGAGACAGCAGCGTAGATCCTCTCTCTCTCCGGTGCTTTTCCGGAGATGACAGCAGAATAAACCTGCCTGTTCTCATCTCTCTAACTGTTTTAATGAGGCTAATCCTACCTTTTTTATTCCTTACCTGTTGACTTTTGTGACTACTGCTGTTTTTCTACAGGGCAACAGCAGCTGGATAAGGAAAACAAATATATATTTATATAACAATAAATAAGGATGCAGTAGTTTTAATTTAATGAGGAAGGCTATAAGAACCAGACTTATAGCCAAGAGACCACACAGCAGATAAATGATTGGGTTGGCCTTCTGTGACCACGTATTGTTTCCTGAAACATTATCAAAAGGAAGAAATGAAAGTTACTGGGTAACCTCCTGGTTAAATTAACATAAAATGATGCTAATAGTTATATATATATGTATATATATAGAGAGGACAGAACACTGCAGAGTCACTGAGTCTCCTGGACGGACTGGATCAGATGGAAAGTCTTGTATGATGGCAGTGATCTCAGGTTCTGGTCCTGGGAAAAAATGCGTTACAAGCAGGATGTTCAAGTTTAATCCATAATCAAAAGACACATTTCTGCCACATGTTAAACAAATAAATACTGTGTGTCTAATACTGTAGTTCAATACAGTTGAATGTTGACACAATTATAATATCTTCACAGAATGGTATGCCTTTGTGGCTTTTTGCTATATTTACTTTTGATTCTCAGAAATGTTCCTTTCAAAAAAGTCATGTTGAAACGTTGAGATTTTAAACAGTAGTAAAATGCAGTATCCCTCAGCTTTGTTGCGAGAAATCTCATTCACAGCATCATAATCAGAGCTACATGCTCTTCCCAAGACTTCCGGTAAGTTTCCATCAATGAGCTTGATCCAAAATAAGGTTTCAATGTCCCCAGATGTAAGGCAGAAAGTTTTGTCTGCTCAGTTTTTACATTGCTGAATTATTGTTATGATCTCTTTCCTCCTGCTCTCTCTTTCTGGCCGCCCACCCTAAACATGGTTCTGCTCGAGGTTTCTACCGGTTAAAAGTGAGTTCTTCCTCACCACTGTTGCCAGTGCTTGCTCTGTGGGACTTGTTGGATCTCTGTAAATAATTGTTTAAATATTACGGTCTAGACGCACGCTATGTGGAAAATGTCTTGAGATAACTTCTGTTATGATTGGTGCTATATAGATAAAATTGACGTGACTTATCTTGTGATATGTTTCCAAACAGAGGAAAAAGTTTAAAAAGGAACATTATGTTTACTAGATTATATTAACTTTCACTTTTAATACCAATAGCCTCTAAAGACAAATGTACAGTATCTCAAATAATTTATAAATATATATTTCTCTGTAAAATATTAGACGCAGTAGTGATTAAAGCTAAATGCTAATGTGGGGATGTTAAAGCAGGTATGATGTTTAAACTGTCAGGATACTGGGGACAGGAGCCAGATGCAGACAACAAGACAGATCAGAGAGTACAAAGACTAAAAGACCATGAGGCGGGCAAACAAATCCAAGGGGGTCAGGCATAAATCCCAAAGTCCAATAAAACAAGCAAAATGTTGAAACAGGATCAGGATCAGGTTCATGTGCCAGCATGACTGAAAACCTACCCAGCCGTTTGTCAGAGTGAAACACAGAGTGAGTATAGTCAAAGATGACCCGCCCACTCTGCCTGTCAGTCCTCTGTAGTGAAACACATCAGCAGGAAGAGACGAGCGGGGCAGTTACATGCTTCATACAGTAACTGCTTCACTGCTAATCAGCTGGGCAGAGGCCTATCCCAACATGCATCAGGTGAAAGGCAGTAGGGCAGCATCACTCTATGGCAGGGCTATAACAGAAAGTCATTCTCTTATGCACAATTTAGAGTTTCATTTTTATTTCCAAGGAAGCTTGCAGTGACTGCAAATAATGAGATAATTAACATGAAGAAATCCTCGGCCACCATATGTACAGTGGTGAACCTCTTCACAATAACAGGGACAGGAACACCTGACAATCTAATGCAATGCAGTTCAGCACCAGAGACTAAAGAGAAAAAAATACAGCACAATTAATTCAACAATTCCCTGACAAAATCTCAAATTCCTTAATACATAAAACAAATACACAGTTACATTTTCAGAAAGGTGGATGAACAAAGAGTTCAACTCTACTCTAAAAGCTCTACAATTAATTTAATGTACTTTGTGTCATGCTTTGATCTCTCTACTAGTTCTGTGTGCATAGCACTGTTTGCACCTCACACACACACACACACACGTTTGTACTTCTATACTTGTGAGGACATTTATTGACATAATGCATTCTCTAGCCCCTTACCCTAACCTTAACCATCAAAACTAAATGCCTGACCCCAACCCTTACCCTAAGTCTAAACTAAACTGAATTCCATCCTGAACCTTAAAACCAAGTCTTAACCCTCAAGCAGCTCGTTGAAGAAGTCTCTGAAAGTGAGGACCGGCAAAAATGTCCTCACTTTCCAAAATGGTCTACAACTCAGATTGGTTCTCACAAAGATAGATGTACAAGTGCACGCACACACACACTTTTTGGTGGATGGAAAGTTAAGCATTGTTGTGGTTGTGCTTTCAGAATAAGGTATGAATTGAATGGGGGGTTTTCTTCCTGTCTTGGGGGGGTGGTATGCATTCACTATATGAAATAATTAAATCATGTTAGCTGGTTAAAGTAAATCTAGCTTTCTGAGGCCCCTTGTATCTTTTCCCTCCTTGCAACTTTAACTTTAATACACATCCTGTTGAAGCCCATAGTCAGGTCTGTTCTGAGTAAACAGCCTTGATGGTTGGTCAAAGGGTAAAGAAACGGCCCATCACCGCCTATATCTGTCAGTGAAGCTGTTGCATGTGGCTTTGCCTGTTGTTCTGAAGACAGACATGCAGAGTCTTTACAAAGTGCTGGGAGACTTAAAAGTTTGAGTCAAACTTGAGTAGTTTTCTCCAGACAATCTTCTTTTAAAGTATTCTTCTGAATTCCTGATAGAAAGATTGCATGTACCTGCAACATACCATCAGCTTTGTTTCCGTCTATAGTTGTAGGAAGTTGTATGTTGTGGTGGACAAATACACAAACAGCAGCTCACTGTCAAAACCACTGGCTGTCTGCATGTTGGCCTCTCTCATGTTCATTCCACATATGACTGTTAACTATTTATTCTCAGATTTCCAAATATTTTGAAGAGCCTCAAGCCCAGTTCTGACTGGAATAGTTTCTCCAAGGATAGTTCAATATGTAAAAACAACATATAGTATAAGCACAGAGTGATACAGTATGTCACAGTAAAATGCAGTGTCTCTATTTAACAACACATTTTATCGTTTGTATATGGCCCTTTAGCTGATAAACCCTCCACTATGTTTACCAGCTAGTTATTAACTGTGTCTCTCTGCTGTTTGGTGCTGTGCAGGTAGTGTACAGTGGGTTTTTAGAGCTTTGTCACTGAAAACAGCTGCCGCCTGTGGTCCTACACTAACTGACACTATGAGAACAGTGAGAGTGAAGTGTTGTTAGTATTGCAGCACCATGAGCGATACTTTGGATGTGCATGAGGAATGTAAACTGGGTTTGTTGACAGCCTGTGTGATTGTCCATCTTCCTTGATGTTCTGGACTTCACTCACTTTTTCACTGTCTAGTTTTTTTCAAATATAATACAAATACTCGATTGTTGCCATGTTGCTGAGAAATTTAAATCAATTTCATCTCTTTGCATTTAATAGACATTGGTTCGTGTTTATAGCACAAAGACGGGAGGAGGAGAACTAAGGCCTTCAACAGCTCCAGAATGGAGCATCAATACATCCAAATCACTGGAGTTTGGGTTAGAGTTTGGAAAGTGTGCAAAGCAGAAAACTTGTGGAGAGGACTTCAGAGATGTAATGGATAAGTTAACTACTCTAAGATACAGTATGTTGTTTTCTATTCATATAGGCTACATGTTAAATACATATGGAGGCTACATTTTGTGGAAATCTTTCTTGAAATTCTAATCAATTTTGGAATGTAAATAATTACACAAATAAGTATACAAACACTACCCTTTTTACAATACACAATTGCTCACAAAAATGTTTTTTCATTTGTTAAAGGCTTTCACATTTGTGCTAAATTATGCTAAGCTAACTACAAAAACAGCATCTTAATCTCAGTGAGAGTTCAGTAAGAGTTGACTAATCAGAATAAACTGCTGAAAAACAAACCATACATACATCTTGGTTGCACTGAAAATGGATTGTGTGTTTGTTAAATTTAGGGGGAGGTACATTTTCTACGTACCAGCCAATCAGGATGATTTCTACTTTGTAAACCTTCATCACCTTGTGACTACATCTTTCATTTAGGAGACATCAGTTGTGAAAGACAAGCGTGCAGCACCACAATGATTGGAAGACTGGCTCCTTTGATTTTTCTCAGTACAGTGTGTAAGTACTATTCTTAACTAGTGTGAGAGAAATACTACTGCAAGCTACTGTTTTTATTACACTGTGTGTAAATGTACGTATTAGATAAGGCCATGTAATAATCTTTGCAATGGCAAATATTGCTGCAACCTGCTGTTTGTACCAATTATATGTAGAATAGACAAAGTACTTATTTATAGGAGCAGATTTTTACATTTTTTATTGTTTTTGCCCTATTTGATTTTGTAACTGTGAGTGTCTCTTTTCTTCAGCCCTGATTCAAACTGCAGAAGTTCCTCGACTGATCTCTCAAGTGGCTGAACTTGGTGAAAATGTTACTTTTCACTGTCCAGACTCTGGGAAGGATTACAGATTCTTTTCCTGGTATAAGCAATCTCTCGGATATATGATCCAAACAGTTGCTACAGGGCTTTATGACAAAATAACACTGACTGGACCATTTACCAACTCACGTTTCACAGTTCATAAAGTGAATGATGAGTATATTCTTACCATCGATAACGTACACAAGGAGGATGAAGCAACATACTTCTGTCAGAGTGGAACAGAGTTTTCTGAAACGTATAATGCTGGATTCTTCTTGGCTGTAAATGGTAAAATTACTTAAATGTTTTTTTTTTTGCCTCTGTCAATAATCACTAATCTACATAGTCATACAAATAATGTAGTTCATTAATTACTTTTTTCATGCTCCACTTTTAATAAATCTTGTAGATTATAATCTGCAGACGTCTGTCAACGTGAACCAAAGTCCGGAGACAGCATCAGTCCAGCCGGGCGGCTCAGTGACTCTCCAGTGTTCACTTCTCTCCAAGAACAACGAAAACAGAGTCCACTGTCCAGGGGAACACAGTGTGTACTGGTTCAGAGCTAGATCAGGAGAATCCTATCCAAATATCATTTACACTCACAGGAACAGCAGTGATGAAGAAGAGGAAAGGAGCTGTGTCTACAGTCTGTCCAAAACTATACAGGACTCCTCTGATACTGGGACTTACTACTGTGCTGTGGTCACATGTGGAGAGATCCTGTTTGGTGCAGGAACTAAAGTGGAGACAAGTATGTATTTACTATTGCCTTTAAATCAAATAGCCTCATTTAGCCTGGTTAAAATATATAAATGCAAATAAATATAGATATTAAGATGGTTTCTTTGCCAATATACATATTTAACAATTTTTTTAATTGAGACACGTAAGACCATACATTTATAATACGAAAAAACATTAAAAAGGAACTCATCAGTCATAATATTATTCACACTTTTATCTGTCAAGTCTTTGGCCCAGAACTCAAATCAAAGAGGATACTTTTGATTAAATGTTGTATTGAACGTTGATTCAGGAATTGTACCTCTTTACCATAGGATTGGATTGGCCATAGGTGCCATTTACACCGGGGACATGTCCCCACCACTTTTTAAAAGTGTAATGTTAAAAATGTTCTGAAAAATAGCTTGAGCCAAGAATTGTTAACTAACAAATGAGAACGCTGTGAGAAAGTTTGCTTTTTTTGCCCATTAAGAGGGAAAATTAATATTTGCATTGTTCAACTGACATGGTGTTACAGCTGTTGTTGTATGGATAACTGTTGTGTGTTATCTACTCTGACCTCATACCGATCCCCCAATACACTGCCTAAAATTGTAAAAAAATGTGTTTTCATGTGAGCTCTAATGTCCCAACAACTTTTCAACACGAAGTGACACAGTTGCTAAACACCACGGTCTTTAAACAATGCCTAATGTCTATTATGAAATCTTTGTGATTCAGGACCAGAACTGGACCCAGTTGTGCTGGTGCTTGGAGGACTGTTGGCCTGCTGTGTGACTGTGATTATCGTCCTTATTTTCTATGTAAATGAAAGGGAAGTTAGTGGACATTACAAAGGTAAGTGCACCTTATTTTATTTTCCACTCAAGTTCAACTTTTGGAAACTCCCCAATAAAAGATCTGAATGTATGAAGTTACTTTTATGTTAAAACACAACATGTGGGCATCTGATTAGGTTGTTGTTGGTTTCCACAACAGTGTATATGAACTCCAAAACATGATGGATGATTTGGAAAATCCATCCATAAGTTTTTCTTTGTGACAACATACTGTACATTTGTGTTTCTATTTAACAAAGTTAATACTTTACCCACGTTACTAATGCAGCAGACTCAATGTTACATTACATGTCTTTACAAACTATCATCTAGGACAGATTGTGTGCAACTGTTTTACTGTAAATTATGAAACTGAAAACATGATTAAAATCTCTTCTGCTATGACAGCAGTGACCATATTCCCACCTGTGTACACACATTCTGAAGGTTTTGTTTTTATTTTAACAGGAGCAATGAGTGTTTCCCATCACATTGGACATGATAAGTCGACTGCGGATCAACCAAATGATTTGGTAAATATGTCTTTGGTAAATATGAAGTGGCATGTTGTCTTATTAGATGTGGATGTGTGATGAAAATTCTTCCACTCTCACTCTTTTTATTAATCAGATCCTCAAATTATGGTCACGTTGGTATTAAAGAACACAGACAAAGGCAGATGATGATTTTCAGAGATTTTAATAAGAGAATAGGCTACCTTACACATGCACATGCACATGCAGGAACAGGTACAAATCCAGATTCAAACTCTGGAGAAAACACAGAGACCGAAACCAACAAACTAATTAGGAATGAAGCATCTGAGCTGGTAGAAGCAGTGACTGACTGACGAGGGAAGTGAAGACAGGTGAGGCAGGGAATGAAGAGACAGAAACAAAAGGAAAGGTGACTACTGAAAAATAAAACAGGAAACAAATCATGAACAACAAGACTACAGAAATAAAACAGAACTATGACCAACTTGAGCTTGAGTAGCTACACACAGTGTCTGTTGCTATATGATAAATAGGGATAAAGTAAATATGTATATATAATACTGATGACTGATAAATTACAAGAAGTAAGTTCACTGAAAAAAGTCACTGTAAAGCACTCCTACCACTTATGTTCTAAGTGTAAAAACTAGACTGTACATCTTGATTTAACTGGTCTTGATATTACAGCCCTAATCTCTGAAATATTTGTCATTAACACAGATATTATTATATCTTTTGCAGGATGGTGAAGCAAAGGCAGTGAGTTATGCAGCACAGGATCTCTCCTGGAGGAAAGTGAAAAGAGGAAAGACAAAGAAAGAATACATGACAGAGTGTGTGTACTATGTTGTTCGAGCAGATTACAACAACCAGTAACACCCCTCTCTATAGGCAGAGCAAGACCTGAGCACTTTTCTCCGAGTCCCGACAGAGGGCTTCAGCTTCATTTAACATATTATTCCAAACACGCCCTGCATAGTGACAGGAAGTATTTGTCGTTGTTGTGTCAGTCAGAATGATTTTGCGATAGAGCTCCAGCTTTCCAGTTGCTTTGTTAATTAATAGTCATTGTTTCTGCAAGAGGACATGTCGTCAACATGTCTCTGGACCTGTGTTTGCTTCTGGTATTTTGTTGAAATAAAAAAACACATGGAGTAACTACATCTTCTATGACTATTAATTAAAATGAATCTATCTATTGAAGGGGGAAATCTGTGTTGAAATGAATTTCACTTGCAGAAATGTTCCCACCAACAGATACAATATGCTACAAGAAAACTCCACTGTAAACCTGTGAAATCCATGTCAAATTGTTAAGATTAGAAACTTTAAACTCTTACATAATTTAATCATTTTATATTACTTAAATGTTGGATTCAGTAATTTTGGCAATTTGGAAATCTCCAGAACAACCAGCACTTGTTTTGCACAAAGACAGATCACAGCAGTACTGACACTATGGTACAGATAAATAAAACATTATTGACATAGTTTGATATAGTTCCCAATCATGTGGAGGGGGGGCGGGATCACGTTTGGGATGGATATTAAATTGCGTATTCACAATCACACACCACCAATGGTATTAATCTGATTCCAGCTTTTCATGTTCATTTCAACAGAAGTTTTTTTCTTCAGGATCCAGAATTAAGAACAACAGTTGATAGATTTCTGTTTGAAAAACCTGATTGTTTTTCCACGCTTTTTTTATAGTATTTTGGCGCATTCTTTTGAATCTAAGACTGTAGAGTAAGAAAAGTACATGATGGAGAGAGATGCAACAAAGACCTCTGGCCAGACTCGTTCATGTTTGGCCTCTTAACCGATAAACCACAGGGCCCCCAGTGCCATGTATTTCCTGAATATACACATTTGCATGATAAAGATACAAAAAACATAAACAAAACTTTATCATAACATTAAATTGATATACAGTCTAATACTTCTCAATAGTCACATGACAAACTACATGTCATTAACTAGATCATTTAGTAACAACTGAAGACAAACAGACCTGTTAACTCACTAATCAAACTCAAAAGCCTTGACAACAGCGTAGATCCTCCGTCTCTCTGCTGCTTTTCCATCCTTTATATCACCTCTGTCAGTTTTCATCATGGTGAAGACAACAGCAGAATAAACCCGCCTGTCCTCATCTCTCTGAGAAAATATATGACATGACAAAGTTAAAAAAAACTTCATAACTGTTTTAATGAGGTTAATCGTACTTTTAAATTCCTTACCTGTTGACTTTTGTGAGTACTGCTGTTTTTCTGCAGGGCAACAGCAGCTGGATTATAAGATAAAACATATTTAAATAACAATGAATAAGGATTCAATAGTTTTACTTTGATATTGTTGTATGTGGAACTTTAAGTAACTTCTATTACCGTTATAACAGCCACAGTTGTTTTTCTTGACGGTGTAAACGAGGAAGGCTATAACAACCAGACTCATAACCAAGACAGCACACAGCAGGAAAATGATTGGGTTGGCCTCATGTGAAGATATACTGGGCACTGAAACATGATCAAAAGGAAAAAATGAAAATTACCTCCTGGTTAAATTATTAGTATATTAAAAAATGTTAATAGTTGTTGCTAACTATATTAACAGAACAATACTACAGTTACCTTCAATGTCCAGTTTTGTTCCATTTCCAAATAATATCTCCCCACATGAGGCCACAGCACAGTAATAAGTCCCAGCATCAGAGGAGCTGATGTTCTTGGAGAAGCTGTAGACACATTTCTGTGGAGAGTGAGCGTCAGGACTCTTCTCACATTCATCACCACTGTTTCCATGAGTGTAAATGACACTGGGATGAGATTCATCTGATCCAGCTCTGAACCAGTGAACTCTGTGATCTCCTGGACATGTTTTCTTCTCAGAGTCAGAGAGGACTGAACACTGCAGAGTCACTGAGTCTCCTGGACCGACTGGATCAGATGGAAAGTCTTGTATGATGGCAGTGATCTCAGGTTTTGGTCCTGGGAAATACAAACAAGAAAATAATCACTTTAATGAAAAGAAAAGTAGTTCAAAATGTTAAATTATACACATAAACACTTTCCTATTAATTATGGAAGCATATACTATCTTTATGTATAACTGCTGTTGTAAATGGTGTTTAAGGTAAGCATTAATTTTATTTAAGGAATGTAAAATGTCTGTTTATATTTTCTTTACCTTTAATTCTCAGAAATGTTCCTTTCAGAAATGTCATTTTGAGCCCCTTTTGTTTCATACAGTAATAAAATCCAGTATCACTTAGCTGTGTTTTATGAATATACAGGACGAAGCTTCCAGGCTCTTGTTTTGCTGTAATACGAGGAGTCTTGTTCACACCATCATAATCAAAGGAAAATGTTCCTCCCAAGAATTCTGGAAAGTTTCCAGAAACAAGCCGGATCCAAAACAAGTTTGTTTTGTGCTCAGATGTCTGGCGGGTACACGTCAATTTCACATCATCTCTAACACCAGCAGTCTTCATATCAAAGATCAGATCATCTGTGCAACCTAAAAATTAAATTAAACAGAGATTAACAACCGAGATAGATTCATATACAGTATGCCCTGTGCTAGAAGATGTTAGAAGATGATAATATACTTAAAATATATATGGAAAAAAGCTGACTTTACTTACGCCCCACTCTGTGCATCAGCAGTAAATAAAATACGATCAGCATTTTGTTGTTATTCCATTTAAGACTGCAGTTGAATTAGACCGTATTAAAAGACGATTCACCTTAAAGTAGTTACATCAAGTGGGAGGGAACAATTTCAGAGCAATCTGATTGGCTTCTCATTATGTTGGCGTTTCACTGAACCACAGCGGAAATAATATAAACCATCTTTCCAACATAAACACATGAAACAACATCACAGCAAGCTTTTGTTTCATGTTTCATGGTGGGTTTCTATAACTTTCGCTGAGAGTGAACACAAGAGATGAAAGGGTCACCAAATTCATTAGCTTACGTCCTCGCAGGGCCATGAATGTCTGTACAACATTTCATGGCAATGAATCCAACATTTGTCTAGATATTTTCGTCTGGGCCGCAGTGGTGGACCGACTAACCGACTGATGGAGCCCCAACACTAGCGGGACTGAAAATACTGACAAAATATTTAAAAAATACAACATTTGGCGTATCAATCACCATTGGCATAGCTGACAACAGTTTTCAGATCAGTGACGTTTTGTCACTGATCTATTTAAAGAAGAATTACAGTTTATTAGGATCCATTTTGTCAAAAAGGGTTCTCTATATGTCTGTTTTCCTCTCCAGGCCGACTCCCACCTCTGTCTGCTTCACACTTTGTTTTCCTCCTCTACAGCCATCTAACTGTAATACAGTCACACACCAACCAAACAAATACAAAAACCTCTCACAACAAAAACACATTCACACATTTCAGAAACTACATACAAATAATGTCTCTAACCCACTGCCACTCACTATCAAATCTCTCTCACATACTTTAACTCAACATCACACAGTGACCTTCAAAGTTGAGACATTATCATGTTTCATTTTGTTGTGTGCTTGATTGTGTGGACTTTGTTTTTGCCTTGATTGAGTCAAATATGATGAATGACTGCAAATAATATTTAGATATCGAGTTTTTTGGGGCCAATACATCCACCATGTTACATTGTGTTTCACTTGCAGGTTATAAGCAATATGCACACAGTTCCTGGTATTGGTTTACTTTTTGGTTTTTAGTATTCGATTGGTTGAGCCCTGAGTGGATTTCTTTTCATACTAATCTTGCGTAGTTTCATGTTTTTGTTTTTTTCCAGGAGAAAATGTGAATAAAATTCTTGCATTGTGAAGTGCTGATTGTAATGAAAAAGTTGAACTGGTACTGAATTAGGGAAATAGGGTTCTCTGTGTGAACAGATCAGCATGTGTTGTGAAATACAAATAAGTAAGCAATGTAAAACTACTATTCCGTTAGAGCCTCCTGACTTATTGCTTCTAAAATGTTCATTGTCAATCAATCAATCAATCATACTTTCTTAAGACTAGATGCTTCCTGCAATTATTGCAAGTGAAAGTCTTTTCAAAATAAAGACACATACACACAAAGTGAACTTTAAGTAAAGTCTAGTGTTCATTATTAGAAAGTTTGTTTATTAACAAAGGAAAAAACATATGTACACACGTATTAATTCCATTTTAAACAGTTGCTTTGCATTGCACTGATACATGGATGAGGGTCTTGGGAGCAAGTTAACAGCCTTATGATATAACAATGATCTCAAAGATATGTGAGTGTGACACACAGTAAACAGGACCTTATCACACTTTGTCAAGCACATGGGGCACACAAGTCAGTTCACTACAGCTGGGATGTCGAACATATGTCGAAAAGCGGATGATACAGATGTTTAGGAAGACATTTTCCTTGTTGGCAAGTTTCTATGAAAAGCCTTTCATGAGAATCACATTTTCAAGCTCTAAAATGCATGACAGATAAAAGAGACAGAAAGTGATGAATCATTCTGCTGACGCAGTATATTTTCCACACACTGTGCCACACAAAAATGATATTAGCATCACTAAACCAATCCATTGTTTGGATTGTTAATCCATCACAAAAGCCCTGACATCAGTGTAGATCGTCTCTTCCTTTCTTCCATTCCTTCTCTCTGCTTTGCCAGCTTTCTTTCTGCTAAACTTTGCTGTAGAATAAACCAAAGAGTCCTCATTTCTCTGAGGAGTAAAGTGAAAATTTGAAAATGAGGGTGGCAGATTGTAATACATGTAAACAGATAAAAATCTCTGATAACTTTTCTAGCGACATCTTTAAACTCTTTACCTGCTGAATTTGCTGATCACCACTGGCAGTTGCATTTGTTTGTATAGCGACGGCAGCTTTATTATTAAAAACACAAATAATAGTAAACATTGATTAATTGGATTTCTCTTTATTAAAGATGAATGATACTGTAGAGTGACTTAAACACAACAAAAGTGTTAATTAAATATTGTTAGCTTTTGTTAACTTTTCTGTTTAATAGATTGGCTCATGAGTAACGTCTCTTACCGTTACAACATTCACATGATTTTTTCCCGATGGCATAAACAAGAAAGAATATAACAATCAGACTTATAGCCAAAGCAGCACATAACAGATGGACGATTGTATTATCCAGGGAACATGTGCTCACAACTGAAACATTAAGAAAAGAAACAAATAATTAAAGTTAAGAAATAATTTAAGTCATTAGGTAAGATGATGTTGAAGAGATGATGATATTTTAACTATTATATGTAAATAATCTACAGTTACCTTCAATGTCCAGTTTTGTTCCATTTCCAAATAATATCTCCCCACATGAGGCCACAGCACAGTAATAAGTCCCAGCATCAGAGGAGCTGACGTTCTTGGAGAAGCTGTAGACACATTTCTGTGGAGAGTGAGCGTCAGGACTCTTCTCACATTCATCACCACTGTTTCCATGAGTGTAAATGACACTGGGATGAGATTCATCTGATCCGGCTCTGAACCAGTGAACTCTGTGATCTCCTGGACATGTTTTCTTCTCAGAGTCAGAGAGGACTGAACACTGCAGAGTCACTGAGTCTCCTGGACGGACTGGATCAGATAGAGGAACTTGAACGACAGCAGTGATATTAGGTTCTGGTCCTGGGATAAAATGCATTACAAGCAGGATGTTAAAGTTTAACCAAAAGACACATTTCTGCCACATGTTAAACAAATAAATACTGTGTGTCTAATACTGTAGTTAAATACAGTTGGATATTAACACAGTAATAATATGTTCACAGAATGGTATGCCTTTGTGGCTTTTTGCTATATTTACCTTTGATTCTCAGAAATGTTCCTTTCAAAAAATAAATGTTGAAACGTTGACGTTTTAAACAGTAGTAAAATGCAGTATCCCTCAGGTCTGTTTCTATAATATTGAGAATAAATCTTCCAGGCTCATTTTTTAAAGTAATGCGTGAAATCTCATTCACAGGAACATAATCATAGCTGTTTGCTCTTCCCAAGACTTCAGGTAAGTTTCCAGCAACGAGCTTGATCCAAAATAAAATTTCAACGTCCCGAGATCTCTGGTGGGTACATGTTAGAGTCACACTTTGTCCAACAGCAACAGACTTTGTCTCAAAGTTCTGATCGGCTGTGTGTCCTGAAAAATAAAGAAACACAGATCAGTGATTAACAACTACTTTATATTACTGTGAGAAGATGACAATACAGTTGAAATATATTTGGAGTACATCTGACCTCTTCACATATACTTACGCCCCACTCTGAGCATCAGCAGTATATAAAATATGATCGCCATTTTCTCTTCTTTCCACATGAGAGACTGCAGTTAATTTAGACTGTATTATAAGATGATTGGCTTTAATATAACCATATCAAGTGGGAGGGAACAATTTCAGAGCAATCTGATTGGCTTCTCGTTATGTTGGCGTTTCACTGTACTACCACAGCGGAAATATATCAGCCAAAACTTTCCAACATACACACATGAAACAACACCAGCACCACACGTTTATCATCTCATGGTGGTGTTTGGTTCTCAAACTAAAACACAGAAGGTCTTTTAGTGGAGATGTTTTAAATAAATGTAGCGTTATAATATCTCTTCTACCAGGAAAAACAATCAAAGTGTAAGTTATGATGCAGGATCCAACATACTAAAACTATGATTTAATTAACTAAAACACAATGGGAACTTCAGTGTGAGTAAGATTAGGCAATTTAGCAACACTTGGCTAAGGTTAGGAAAAGATGGCTGACATGGCATGAAAGATTTTGAGATGGTATATGGGCATCGCACACACATTGGCACTGAACATGAGCATTGAATATAAACGGCCTATTGCAGAATTGCTCAATATGATCATAATTCCTTTGGAAACTGCAGTGTAATAAGAATATTACATTTTCAAATTATTTTAATCTTAAACGTGCTTGAAAATGAAGTTAATTAACAAGCACCACAGCTACATTTTTTCACTCATGATTCATGAACTGGCAAGTTAAGCTCTTAAGATTGGACCATTTCAATAGTGCAGCCTTTTGGTTGTTGGCCTGATGCATATGGCCATGGACACAAAAATACATTTGTTGACCAAAACAGATCCTGTCTGATTCTCCTGGTATGTGCTCAGTCAGTCAATACCAATCAAATTAGTTCATGTGGATGTGGATCAGTGTCTTTGGGAAGGTCAAGATATGTCCATGTGCAAGCAGTTGACGTCAGGCACTACAGGATTCATATACCAAAAATGGCAGAGAGAACTTGGATTCCACATGTCACCCATGCAGAAATATAGTATACTGACGCAAAATACTTTATTGATATAACATTCAGTCCCTGTATTGTTTTTAATATCTGAGATTCGCATTTTTCAATACAGGCTGAATGTTTTAAATCCTCTGCTCAGTCTCTGACTACATCGCTGATATCTTGTAGTCTGCAATTATTATTATCAGTCTCATGATTATGTTGTCTTTCCTCCTTCTCTCTCTTTCTGCTCTTCCCCTCTCTATTTCTCTCTCAACCCAACCAGTTGCAGATGGCCGCCCACGCAGAGCCCAGTTCTGCAGGTATAATGTTTCCCATGTTCATCATCTTAGTTTAGCATGTAAACATGGTAGTATTTGCTAGTTATCCCTCTACACTGTCAGGATACTGGGGACAGGAGCCAGATGCAGACAACAAGACAGATCAGAGAGTACAAAGACTAAAAGACCATGAGGTGGGCAAGGGTTAAAACTGGGAAGACAGTCCGAAACAGGCAAACAAATTAAAGGGGGTCAGGCATAAATCCCAAAGTCCAATAAAACAAGCAAAATGTTAAAACAGGATGAGGATCAGGTTCATGTGCCAGCATGACTGAAAACCTACCCAGCCGTTTGTCACAGTGAAACTCACAGTGAGTATAGTCAAAGATGACCCGCCCACTCTGCCTGTCAGTCCTCTGTAGTGAAACACATCAGCAGGAAGAGACGAGCGGGGCAGTTACATGCTTCATACAGTAACTGCTTCACTGCTAATCAGCTGGGCAGAGGCCTATCCCAACATGCATCAGGTGAAAGGCAGTAGGGCAGCATCACTCTATGGCAGGGCTATAACAGAAAGTCATTCAGTTATGCACAATTTAGAGTTTTCTTTTTTATTTCCAAGGAAGCTTGCAGTGACTGCAAATAATGAGATAATTAACATGAAGAAATCCTCGGCCACCATATGTACAGTGGTGAACCTCTTCACAATAACAGGGACAGGAACACCTGACAATCTAATGCAATGCAGTTTAGCACCAGAGACTGAAGGGAAAAAAATACAGCACAATTAATTCAACAATTCCCTGACAAAATCTCAATTTCCTTAATACATTAAACAAATACACAGTTACATTTTCAGAACGGTGGATGAGCAAAAAGTTCAACTCTACTCTAAAAGCTCTACAATTAATTTAATGTACTTTGTGTCATGCTTTGATCTCTCTACTAGTTCTGTGTGCATAGCACTGTTTGCACCTCACACACACACACACACACGTTTGTACTTCTATACTTGTGAGGACATTTATTGACATAATGCATTCTCTAGCCCCTTACCCTAACCTTAACCATCAAAACTACTTACCCTAAGTCTAAACTAAACTGAATTCCATCCTGAACCTTAAAACCAAGTCTTAACCCTCAAGCAGCTCGTTGAAGAAGTCTCTGAAAGTGAGGACCGGCAAAAATGTCCTAACTTTACAAAATGGTCTACAACTCAAATTGGTTCTCACAGAGATAGATGTACATGTGCACACGCACACACCCACTTTTTGGTGGATGGAAAGTTAAGCATTGTTGTGGTTTTGCTTTCAGAATAAGGTATGAATTGAATGGGGGGTTTTCTTGCTGTCTTGGGGGGGTGGTATGCATTCACTATATGAAATAATTAAATCATGTTAGCTGGTTAAAGTAAATCTAGCTTTCTGAGGCCCCTTGTATCTTTTCCCTCCTTGCAACTTTATCTTCACTACACATCCTGTTGAAGCCCATAGTCAGGTCTGTTCTGAGTAAACAGCCTTGATGGTTGGTCAAAGGGTAAAGAAACGGCCCATCACCGCCTATATCTGTCAGTGAAGCTGTTGCATGTGGCTTTGCCTGTTGTTCTGAAGACAGACATGCAGAGTCTTTACAAAGTGCTGGAAGACTTAAAAGTTTGAGATAAACTTGAATAGTTTTCTCCAGACAATCTTCTTTTAAAGTATTTTTCTAAATTTACTGATAGGAAGATTGCATGTACCTGCAACACACCATCAGCTTTGTTTCCGTCTATAGTTGTAGGAAGTTGTATGTTGTGGTGGACAAATACACAAACAGCAGCTCACTGTCAAAACCACTGGCTGTCTGCATGTTGGCCTCTCTCACGTTCATTCCACATATGACTGTTAACTATTTATTCTCAGATTTCCAAATATTTTGAAGAGCCTCAAGCCCAGTTCTGATAAAGGATAGTTCAATATGTAAAAACAACATATAGTATAAGCACAGAGTGATACAGTATGTCACAGTAAAATGCAGTGTCTTTATTTAACAACACATTTTATCGTTTGTATATGTCCCTTTAGCTGATAAACCCTCCACTATGTTTACCAGCTAGTTATTAACTGTGTCTGTCTGCTGTTTGGTGCTGTGCAGGTAGTGTACAGTGGGTTTTTAGAGCTTTGTCACTGAAAACAGCTGCCGCCTGTGGTCCTACACTAACTGACACTATGAGAACAGTGAGAGTGAAGTGTTGTTAGTATTGCAGCACCATGAGCGATACTTTGGATGTGCATGAGGAATGTAAACTGGGTTTGTTGACAGCCTGTGTGATTGTCCATCTTCCTTGATGTTCTGGACTTCACTCACTTTTACACTGTCTAGTTTTTTTCAGATATAATAGGAACACTCGATTGTTGCCATGTGGCTGAGAAATTTGAATCAATTTCATCTCTTTGCATTTAATAGACATTGGTTCGTGTTTATAGCACAAAGACGGGAGGAGGAGAACTAAGGCCTTCAACAGCTCCAGAATGGAGCATCAATACATCCAAATCACTTGAGTTTGGGTTAGAGTTTGGAAAGTGTGCAAAGCAGAAAACTTGTGGAGAGGACTTCAGAGATGTAATGGATAAGTTAACTACTCTAAGATACAGTATGTTGTTTTCTATTCATATAGGCTACATGTTAAATACATATGGAGGCTACATTTTGTGGAAATCTTTCTTGAAATTCTAATCAATTTTGGAATGTAAATAATTACACAAATAAGTATACAAACACTACCCTTTTTACAATACACAATTGCTCACAAAAAATCTCTTTTCATTTGTTAAAGGCTTTCACATTTGTGCTAAATTATGCTAAGCTAACTACAAAAACAGCATCTTAATCTCAGTGAGAGTTCAGTAAGAGTTGACTAATCAGAATAAACTGCTGAAAAACAAACCATACATACATCTTGGTTGCACTGAAAATGGATTGTGTGTTTGTTAAATTTAGGGGGAGGTACATTTTCTATGTACCAGCCAATCAGGATGATTTCTACTTTGTAAACCTTGATCACCTTGAGACTACATTTTCATTTAGGAGACATCAGTTGTGAAAGACAAGCGTGCAGCACCACAATGATTGGAAGACTGGCTCCTTTGATTTTTCTCAGTACAGTGTGTAAGTACTATTCTTAACTAGTGTGAGAGAAATACTACTGCAAGCTACTGTTTTTATTACACTGTGTGTAAATTTACGTATTAGATAAGGCCATGTAATAATCTTTGCAATGGCAAATATTGCTGCAACCTGCTGTTTGTACCAATTATATGTGGAATAGACAAAATACTTATTTATAGGAGCAGTTATTTACATTTTTTATTGTTTTTGTCCTATTTGATTTTGTAACTGTGTCTCTTTTCTTCAGCCCTGATTCAAACTGCAGAAGTTCCTCGACTGATCTCTCGAGTGGCTGAACTTGGTTGAAAATGTTACTTTTCACTGTCCAGACTCTGGGAAGGATTACAGATTCTTTTCCTGGTATAAGCAATCTCTCGGATATATGATCCAAACAGTTGCTACAGGGGTTTTTGATGAAATAAAACTGACTGGACCATTTACCAACTCACGTTTCACAGTTCATAAAGTGAATGATGAGTATATTCTTACCATCGATAACGTACACAAGGAGGATGAAGCAACATATTTCTGTCAGAGTGGAACAGAGTATTCTCAAAAGTATAATGCCGGATTCTTCTTGGCTGTAAATGGTAAAATTACTTAAATGTTTTTTTTTTGCGTCTGCCAATAATCACTAATCTACATAGTCATACAAATAATGTAGTTCATTAATTACTTTTTTCATGCTCCACTTTTAATAAATCTTGCAGATTATAATCTGCAGACATCTGTCAACGTGAAACAAAGTCCGGAGACAGCATCAGTCCAGCCGGGCGGCTCAGTGACTCTCCAGTGTTCACTTCTCTCCAAGAACAAAGAAAACAGAGTCCACTGTCCAGGGGAACACAGCGTGTACTGGTTCAGAGCTGGATCAGGAGAATCCTATCCAAATATCATTTACACTCACAGGAACAGCAGTGATGAAGAAGAGGAAAGGAGCTGTGTCTACAGTCTGTCCAAAACTATACAGGACTCCTCTGATACTGGGACTTACTACTGTGCTGTGGTCACATGTGGAGAGATCCTGTTTGGTGCAGGAACTAAAGTGGAGACAAGTATGTATTTACTATTGCATTTAAATCAAATATGCATGCTACATGAATTAACTTAGCCTGCTTAAAATAAATTTGAGAAATATGAATATTATTAGTCTGTTAGTTTATTTTAAGTTTCAAACAACTATTAATTATTCTCATTATTTAATTGAGAAGGTGCAGTAGGTAACTTATAAGAAACAACTTTGCCATATTTGCTTAAACAGTCACTATATCCTGACAGTAATACTGTCACAGTTCAAAGGCAACAAGAACCCAAGAGCACGACTCAGTAGGCGACTAATAAAGAGTCTTTACTAACGGCAAAATACAAGAATGTCCAAATCCAGGCAAGCAAACAAAAAACAAAGGGGTCAGGCTGAGGCAGAATCCAAGGTACATGGGCAGGGTGAAAAAAACAGGCAGATCTGGATAAGGAAAAACTTACGAGCTGAAATCAAACACCGGAAAGCTACAGCACATGGGACAAAGACAATCTGGCAAAGAGCTAGAGGTAGTGGACAGGCAGATATACTATAGAGCTAATGAGGGAATGGGGAAGAGGTGAGTGGGGAGGACGAGCAGGTGAAGACAATCTGCTACTGGAAGGGCAGGAAGGTGGGAGTGACTGGGTCTGAAATGACAACGGAAAAGAACATAGATACACACCCAACCGAACTGAAGAAAACAAGCACATGGGAACCCGAATTCATGACAAATACATGAAACAGATAATTTGTGAAAAAAATCTGGTCCGTCTGGCTCCTCCTAGTGCTCCTAATGGCATTTGCAAATATCCATCATGCCTGAACGCAAACAACCAATCAGAGCAGGAGGAGTCTGTAACGCAGTTTCAAGCACTGCTCATGTACACGCTGCTGGAGGCAGAACTGAAGCACAGCGGAGAGGGAGGGGAGGGACCTGGAAGTTATACACTACCAAATTCTTAAGCAAAGTCCACTGTCTTCTCAACTACTGCACCTTAAAACGTATTAATCAGCTTATACAAAAACTTTTACTTTAAGCATGTTTTCTTGTAGAAACCACTGAGCCATACTCCGTTTCAAGTTTAATTTATAAATCAGACAGTGTTCATTATTATCTGTCAAGTCGTTGCCCCAGAACTCAAATAAAAAAAAGATACTTTTGACTAAATGTTATATTGAACATTAATTTATCAATTCTTATCAAAACCTCTTGACCAAACTAGTTTTCTAAATGCCAGATTCAAGATCAGAACTGGACCCAGTTGTGCTGGTGCTTGGAGGACTGTTGGCCTGCTGTGTGACTGTGATTATCGTCCTTATTTTCTATGTAAATCAAAGGAAAGTTAGTGGACATTACAAAGGTAGGTGCACCTTATTTTATTTTCCAAGGTCTGAATGTATGAAGTTACTTTTATGTTAAAACACAACATGTGGGCATCTGATTAGGTTGTTGTTGGTTTCCACAACAGTGTATATGAACTCCAAAACATGATGGATGATTTGGAAAATTCATCTATCAGTCTTCTTTGTGACAACATACTGTACATTCGTGCTTCTATTCAACAATGATGATGATATGATGATACTGGAAATAATCAAATACTAAAATTAAAGTACCACTGCTGCAGACTAAACGTTACATTACATGTCTTGACAAACTATCATCTAGTTGCTTTTTGAGCAACAAACCTCAAGGATCTAGTGGAGGCGGTAAAGGGGTAAATGAGTGTATGTGTTTAACTGTAAAGCCAAAAGCTGAAAAATATGATTAAAGTCTCTTGTTTGTTCATCCATGTCCTTTAATGACAGGATGAGAAAAATCACACTGCTATGACAGCAGTGACCATATTCCCCATGTGTACACACATTATAAAGGCTTTGTTTTTATTTTAACAGGAGCAATGAGTGCTTCCCATCATCTTGGAAATGAGAAGTCAACTGTGGATCAATCAAATGATTTGGTAAATAAAGCTGTGCGCCATTTGATGTGGTTATGTAATAAATGTTTTTCCTACTCTTACCCTTTATAGTCATGAAAAACTGTTAAGTAGCTACAAATAATGCCTGTTCTTTTATATGATAAGTCAAGTCAAGAGGTATAAATATAATACTGGTGACTGACAAATAACATAAAAGAAAGTAAGCTCACTGTAAAGCAATCCTACCACTTATGGTCTAAATGTGAACTCTAGACTCTGTTTATTTTAATATTACAGCCCAAATCTCTGAAATATTTGTTCCAAATCTCTGAAATATTTGTTCCAAATCTCTGAAATATTTGTTATTAACGTACCAATATTATTATATTTTTTGCAGGATGGTGAAGCAAATGCAATGAATTATGCAGCTCTTAATTTCTCCTCAAGAAGAGTGAAAAATGGAACGAAAAGAGAATTGCCACAAGAGTGTGTGTACTCTGTTGTTACAGCAGATCACCACAACCAGCCTCAATCCTCTCGATAGCCACACAAAGGACTTCAGCATGTGTTCACATGTAACATTTTATTCCCAGCGGACACCTTATAGTGATATGAAGTATTTGTGAATCAGTCAGAATGTGTATATTTTGTGTATAAGAGTTTATCACTCTGTTGTGGGAGCGCTCAAGCTTTTCAGTTACTTTGTTAATTTGTTGTCACAGCATATGTGCCAGTATTTCTGTAAGGAGACATGTTATCAACATGTCTGACTTCTGGAAATCTCCAGAATAACAACACTTGTTTTGGACAATGACAGATCACAGCAGTACCAACACCATGGTACAGATTTGTTTTATTGACATAGTTTGATATAGTTCTACATCATGTTCACAGAAAGTTTGCTTGGTCACACAACAAAAATAATAAAGAAAAAGCAACATGCATAAATTCTTAAGAAATGTACTTAAACAGGTTTACTGCTGTAAGTCTGGTCTCTGTCTCATTCATTCATGATGATGCTATAAACTTACTTTCAAATATCTTCAGATCTGACTTTCTCTCCCCCAATAACAATTCCAAAACAGAACAACTGCTGATATCGAGTACTGATCCAAATTATTACTTGGATTGCAAATTTACAGTCACACACCATCAATGATAATAACCGGATTTCAGCAATGTCCATGTTAACAGAAACCAAGTTTGTTCCTCATGTGTATGATATGATATTTACAGTACTACCTAAAAGCCACATATTCTTTAGCTTTAAACACACTAACATTAAGTAGATCATTCAGTACCAACTGAAGACAAACAGACCTGTTAACTCACTAATCAAACCCAAAAGCCTTGATAGCAGCAAAGATCCTCTCTCTCTCCGCTGCTTTTCCATTCTTTACTGCACCACAGTCAGTCTTCATCATGGTGAAGACGACAGCAGAATAAATCTGCGTGTCCTCGTCTCTCTGAGAAAATATATGACATGACAAAGTTAAAAGCTTTATAACTGTTTTAATGAGGTTAATCCTACATTTAAATTCTTTACCTGTTGAATTGTCTTTTTGTGCAGGGCAACAGCAGCTAGAATATGAAATAGAAAATATATAGATAAAAATAAATAAGAATGCAGTTTTTATTTAATAAAATTGTATGATGAACTATAAGTAACTTATATTAAAGTTATAACAACCACAGTTGTTTTCCTTGATGGCGTAAATGAGGATGGCTATAACAACCAGACTTATAGCCAAAACAGCACACAGCAGACAGATGACTACATTAGCCTCCTGTGACCAAATATTGGTTCCTGAAACATATCGAAAAGAAGAAACGATTAGTAAAAGTAATTGATGTTTAATGTTACCTCTTGGTAAGATATGAAAAAAGGCAAATGTTGATCGGGATTGATTATTAACACTAACTTTCCTTATTAATAGAACAATAATACAGTTACCTTGAATGTCCAGTTTAGTTCCATCTCCAAATAATATCTCCCCACATGTGGCCACAGCACAGTAGTAGTTTCCAGCATCGGAGAAGCTGACATTCTTAGAGAAGCGATGAACACAGCTTTTCTGAGTGACAGATCTCTTGTCACATTCATCATGTCTATTTCCGTCAGTGTAGATGATGTTTGGATGAGATCCATCTGATCCGGCTCTGATCCAGTGCACACTGTGAGCTCCTGGACACGTTTTAGTCTCAGAGTCAGAGAGGACTGAACACTGGAGAGTCACAGAGTCTCCTGGACGGACTGGATCAGATACTGTCGGCCACTGAACAACAGTATAGTTTGATGTCCTCTCAGTCTTTCCTGTGAAATACAAAACTGTGTTGAAAGGATGGGATCTGCACGCATATTTTTTGATATTTTAAGGATTTAAGAATACTTCAAATGTAATATGGGCATAACATATGATGATTTCACATGATCAAGAAGTAACATTAGAGCGTGGGTGAAACCTCCACATTGAAAAACAGAGTAACATACCTACCATATTATATATTGTATCATGAATTTGGAAATGCTCTCAATAAATGCTTGATGACACTAAGTAAAGTTATTTATCAGGATGAAAATATCAAACAGATTAACACAGTGCAGCTGTAAGTGGTTAAAGTGATTCCCAAACACTGCGAAAAACAGATCACATAATTACCTTTTTACCTTTTAATGACAAATAGGTCCCACTCCAAGTAATCCCAGTCCAGTCCACAAATGCACAGTGATACATTCCTTTATCTTCTTCAACTGTCCTCAAAATGGTCAGTTTGCTAATATTCCTATCAACTTTTGCATCCAATTTAGAGGCAGAAAACTCTGGTCCATACGAAGGGTTTGTATGTTTCCGCAGTGCCACAATTAATTTCAGATTATCGCCAGCACTCTGCTTGTACCAGAAGAGTTGTTCACTTCTCAACTCATCAATAGGCAAAACACATGTGAAAGTAGCAGGTTGACCAAGTTGAACTGTGGTCACTGGAACCATCATATCTGAATGTAATGAAAACATATAACACATGAAACAATCAATGACAATCAGGGTATAATGTGAAACAAATTAGGACATAAAAAGATAATCGCATGAACCGCCACAAATGGGAGTACTTACATGAGAAAATATTTAGTTATGATTAGAAAGCACTTACATCCCTGATGAAGGAGGAGCAGTGTGAACCATAACAGGATCATCTCGACAGTGACTCTTTTAGGACACTTCTTGGTTATTTTGTGAGTGAAGGAGGTGAAATGGCCGTGATTGGTCAGACCATCAGCTGCCTCTGATTGGTTGTAACAGAACATATAAACAAAGTGCATTTCCTCCCACACTGGTCTCGACCTGGTATATATGAAGCGTATTACCTCTCACTTTCGTCGATTCACTCAACTATTTGATGTTAATAAAGTTTCACATTTTTCTGAATTTCAGGAACTCTTCATCTGTTCTCAACATGGAGTGCTTTTCATTTTTGGAAAGCATAGTCCATGTTCACTCAACTTTCTGGATTTAGTGTTGATAAAAGATATTATTCTGTATGGGGTACTAATAACTAACAGCAGTAACACAGTGGCTATTTGCGTTTTCTTCTAAATCAAATGTTTGCTGTTGCAAGAAATATTTTAAAATCATCACATTTTCATCAATCGGCAAGATTGACCAGTATATATAATTATTATTGGCACATACATCCGCTCACTATGATATGTTGTGGCTGTATGCCACTTAGAACCAACGTGTTACACTTCAAAATGGCATGTCAATCACAAGCCAGGTGGGCCACATTAGGTGTGTTTTTATCAATGTTTTTCTTGACAGTGCACCACTTATACATCCTCGGACACATTTTATTCACCTCCACTGATGTGTGTCCCTCATCTGACTCACAGTAATGACAGCCTACTACTCCTGATTAGTAATAATAATGAAAAAGTACTTATTTGGATTCCTGATGAGTAAATAAGTTATTATAACACTTGGGCAAATGTATAGATGCATCAAGAGAAAAATGGACCAGAATTTCTTTGTGTATTGCAGGATCTTTTTGTATCAACATGTGCTTGGAGGACTGTTGGCCTGCTGTGTGACTGTGATTATCATCCTTATTTTCCATGTAAATCAAAGGAATGTTTGTGCAAAGGTAGGTGCACCATAGTATATTTTTCACTCCAGTTAAGCTTTTGGAAACTCTACAACATGGGTTTGAATGTATGAAGTTACTTTTCTGTTAAAACAGAACGTGTGGGCTTCTGATTAGGTTGTTGTTGGTTTCCAAAACAGTGTATATGAACTCCAAAACATGATGGATTGTTTGAACAAAATGTGCTGATGGTGGAAATAAAAAAATATTTGACCCATGTAAAAGTACCACTGCTGCAAAATAAATGTTACATTACATGTCTTTACAAACTATCACATAGGATAGAATGAGAGACAGCAGCGTAGATCCTCTCTCTCTCCGGTGCTTTTCCGGAGATGACAGCAGAATAAACCTGCCTGTTCTCATCTCTCTAACTGTTTTAATGAGGCTAATCCTACCTTTTTTATTCCTTACCTGTTGACTTTTGTGACTACTGCTGTTTTTCTACAGGGCAACAGCAGCTGGATAAGGAAAACAAATATATATTTATATAACAATAAATAAGGATGCAGTAGTTTTAATTTAATGAGGAATGAGGAAGGCTATTAGAACCAGACTTATAGCCAAGAGACCACACAGCAGATAAATGATTGGGTTGGCCTTCTGTGACCACGTATTGTTTCCTGAAACATTATCAAAAGGAAGAAATGAAAGTTACTGGGTAACCTCCTGGTTAAATTAACATAAAATGATGCTAATAGTTATATATATATGTATATATATAGAGAGGACAGAACACTGCAGAGTCACTGAGTCTCCTGGACGGACTGGATCAGATGGAAAGTCTTGTATGATGGCAGTGATCTCAGGTTCTGGTCCTGGGAAAAAATGCGTTACAAGCAGGATGTTCAAGTTTAATCCATAATCAAAAGACACATTTCTGCCACATGTTAAACAAATAAATACTGTGTGTCTAATGTAGTTCAATACAGTTGAATGTTGACACAATTATAATATCTTCACAGAATGGTATGCCTTTGTGGCTTTTTGCTATATTTACTTTTGATTCTCAGAAATGTTCCTTTCAAAAAAGTCATGTTGAAACGTTGAGATTTTAAACAGTAGTAAAATGCAGTATCCCTCAGCTTTGTTGCGAGAAATCTCATTCACAGCATCATAATCAGAGCTACATGCTCTTCCCAAGACTTCTGGTAAGTTTCCATCAACGAGCTTGATCCAAAATAAGGTTTCAATGTCCCCAGATGTAAGGCAGAAAGTTTTGTCTGCTCAGTTTTTACATTGCTGAATTATTGTTATGATCTCTTTCCTGCTGCTCTCTCTTTCTGGCCGCCCACCCTAAACATGGTTCTGCTCGAGGTTTCTACCTGTTAAAAGTGAGTTCTTCCTCGCCACTGTTGCCAGTGCTTGCTCTGTGGGACTTGTTGGATCTCTGTAAATAATTGTTTAAATATTACGGTCTAGACGCACTCTATGTGGAAAATGTCTTGAGATAACTTCTGTTATGATTGGCGCTATATTGATAAAATTGACATGACTTGTCTTGTGATATGTTTCCAAACAGAGGAAAAAGTTTAAAAACATTATGATTACTAGATTATATTAACTTTCACTTTTAATACCAATAGCCTCTGAAAAAAAATGTACAGTATCTCAAATAATTTATAAATATATATTTCTCTGTAAAATATTAGACGCAGTAGTGATTCAAGCTAAATGCTAATGTGGGGATGTTAAAGCAGGTATGATGTTTAAACTGTCAGGATACTGGGGACAGGAGCCAGATGCAGACAACAAGACAGATCAGAGAGTACAAAGATTAAAGGACCATGAGGCGGGCAAACAAATCCAAGGGGGTCAGGCATAAATCCCAAAGTCCAATAAAACAAGCAAAATGTTGAAACAGGATCAGGATCAGGTTCATGTGCCAGCATGACTGAAAACCTACCCAGCCGTTTGTCAGAGTGAAACACAGAGTGAGTATAGTCAGAGATGACCCGCCCACTCTGCCTGTCAGTCCTCTGTAGTGAAACACATCAGCAGGAAGAGAAGAGCGGGGCAGTTACATGCTTCATACAGTAACTGCTTCACTGCTAATCAGCTGGGCAGAGGCCTATCCCAACATGCATCAGGTGAAAGGCAGTAGGGCAGCATCACTCTATGGCAGGGCTATAACAGAAAGTCATTCTCTTATGCACAATTTAGAGTTTCATTTTTATTTCCAAGGAAGCTTGCAGTGACTGCAAATAATGAGATAATTAACATGAAGAAATCCTCGGCCACCATATGTACAGTGGTGAACCTCTTCACAATAACAGGGACAGGAACACCTGACAATCTAATGCATTGCAGTTCAGCACCAGAGACTAAAGAGAAAAAAATACAGCACAATTAATTCAACAATTCCCTGACAAAATCTCAAATTCTTTAACACATAAAACAAATACACAGTTACATTTTCAGAAAGGTGGATGAACAAAAAGTTCAACTCTACTCTAAAAGCTCTACAATTAATTTAATGTACTTTGTGTCATGCTTTGATCTCTCTACTAGTTCTGTGTGCATAGCACTGTTTGCACCTCACACACACACACACACACGTTTGTACTTCTATACTTGTGAGGACATTTATTGACATAATGCATTCTCTAGCCCCTTACCCTAACCTTAACCATCAAAACTAAATGCCTGACCCCAACCCTTACCCTAAGTCTAAACTAAACTGAATTCCATCCTGAATCTTAAAACCAAGTCTTAACCCTCAAGCAGCTCGTTGAAGAAGTCTCTGAAAGTGAGGACCGGCAAAAATGTCCTCACTTTCCAAAATGGTCTACAACTCAAATTGGTTCTCACAAAGATAGATGTACAAGTGCACGCACACACACACTTTTTGGTGGATGGAAAGTTAAGCATTGTTGTGGTTGTGCTTTCAGAATAAGGTATGAATTGAATGGGGGGTTTTCTTCCTGTCTTGGGGGGGTGGTATGCATTCACTATATGAAATAATTAAATCATGTTAGCTGGTTAAAGTAAATCTAGCTTTCTGAGGCCCCTTGTATCTTTTCCCTCCTTGCAACTTTAACTTTAATACACATCCTGTTGAAGCCCATAGTCAGGTCTGTTCTGAGTAAACAGCCTTGATGGTTGGTCAAAGGGTAAAGAAACGGCCCATCACCGCCTATATCTGTCAGTGAAGCTGTTGCATGTGGCTTTGCCTGTTGTTCTGAAGACAGACATGCAGAGTCTTTACAAAGTGCTGGGAGACTTAAAAGTTTGAGTCAAACTTGAGTAGTTTTCTCCAGACAATCTTCTTTTAAAGTATTCTTCTGAATTCCTGATAGAAAGATTGCATGTACCTGCAACATACCATCAGCTTTGTTTCCGTCTATAGTTGTAGGAAGTTGTATGTTGTGGTGGACAAATACACAAACAGCAGCTCACTGTCAAAACCACTGGCTGTCTGCTTGCCGGCCTCTCTCATGTTCATTCCATATATGACTGTTAACTATTTATTCTCAGATTTCCAAATATTTTGAAGAGCCTCAAGCCCAGTTCTGATAAAGGATAGTTCAATATGTAAAAACAACATATAGTATAAGCACAGAGTGATACAGTATGTCACAGTAAAATGCAGTGTCTTTATTTAACGACACATTTTATCGTTTGTATATGGCCCTTTAGCTGATAAACCCTCCGCTATGTTTACCAGCTAGTTATTAACTGTGTCTGTCTGCTGTTTGGTGCTGTGCAGGTAGTGTACAGTGGGTTTTTAGAGCTTTGTCACTGAAAACAGCTGCCGCCTGTGGTCCTACACTAACTGACACTATGAGAACAGTGAGAGTGAAGTGTTGTTAGTATTGCAGCACCATGAGCGATACTTTGGATGTGCATGAGGAATGTAAACTGGGTTTGTTGACAGCCTGTGTGATTGTCCATCTTCCTTGATGTTCTGGACTTCACTCACTTTTACACTGTCTAGTTTTTTTCAGATATAATAGGAATACTCGATTGTTGCCATGTTGCTGGGAAATTTAAATCAATTTCATCTCTTTGCATTCAATAGACATTAGGTTGTGTTTATAGCACAAAGACGGGAGGAGGAGAACTAAGGCCTTCAACAGCTCCAGAATGGAGCATCAATGCATCCAAATCACTTGAGTTTGGGTTAGAGTTTGGAAAGTGTGCAAAGCAGAAAACTTGTGGAGAGGACTTCAGAGATGTAATGGATAAGTTAACTACTCTAAGATACAGTATGTTGTTTTCTATTCATATAGGCTACATTTTAAATACATATGGAGGCTACATTTTGTGGAAATCTTTCTTGAAATTCTAATCAATTTTGGTATGTAAATAATTACACAAATAATTATACAAACACTACCCTTTTTACAATACACAATTGCTCGCAAAAATCTATTTTTTCATTTGTTGAAGGGTTTCACGTTTGCGTTAAATTATGCTAAGCTAACTACAAAAACAGCATCTTAATCTCAGTGAGAGTTCAGTAAGAGTTGACTAATCAGAATAAACTGCTGAAAAACAAACCATACATACATCTTGGTTGCACTGAAAATGGATTGTGTGTTTGTTAAATTTAGGGGGAGGTACATTTTCTACGTACCAGCCAATCAGGATGATTTCTACTTTGTAAACCTTGATCACCTTGTGACTACATCTTTCATTTAGGAGACATCAGTTGTGCAAGACAAGCGTGCAGCACCACAATGATTGGAAGACTGGCTCCTTTGATTTTTCTCAGTACAGTGTGTAAGTACTATTCTTAACTAGTGTGAGAGAAATACTACTGTAAGCTACTGTTTTTATTACACTGTGTGTAAATGTACGTATTAGATAAGGCCATGTAATAATCTTTGCAATGGCAAATATTGCTGCAACCTGCTGTTTGTATCAGTTATATGTGGAATAGACAAAGTACTTATTTATAGGAGCAGTTATTTACATTTTTGATTGTTTTTGCCCTATTTGATTTTGTAACTGTGTCTCTTTTCTTCAGCCCTGATTCAAACTGCAGAAGTTCCTCGACTGATCTCTCGAGTGGCTGAACTTGGTGAAAATGTTACTTTTCACTGTCCGGACTCTGGGAAGGATTACAGATTCTTTTCCTGGTATAAGCAATCTCTCGGATATATGATCCAAACAGTTGCTACAGGGTTTTATAATGAAATAAAACTGACTGGACCATTTACCAACTCACGTTTCAAAGTTCATAAAGTGAATGATGAGTATATTCTTACCATCGATAACGTACACAAGGAGGATGAAGCAACATACTTCTGTCAGAGTGGAACAGAGTTTTCTCAAAAGTATAATGCTGGATTCTTCTTGGCTGTAAATGGTAAAATTACTTAAATGTTTTTTTTTTTTTGCCTCTGTCAATAATCACTAATCTACATAGTCATACAAATAATGTAGTTCATTAATTACTTTTTTCATGCTCCACTTTGCAGATTATAACCTGCAGACGTCTGTCCATGTGAAACAAAGTCCGGAGACAGCATCAGTCCAGCCGGGCGGCTCAGTGACTCTCCAGTGTTCACTTCTCTCCAAGAACAACGAAAACAGAGTCCACTGTCCAGGGGAACACAGTGTGTACTGGTTCAGAGCTGGATCAGGTGAATCCCATCCAAATATCATTTACACTCACAGGAACAGCAGTGATGAAGAAGAGGAAAGGAGCTGTGTCTACAGTCTGTCCAAAACTATACAGGACTCCTCTGATACTGGGACTTACTACTGTGCTGTGGTCACATGTGGAGAGATCCTGTTTGGTGCAGGAACTAAAGTGGAGACAAGTATGTATTTACTATTGCCTTTAAATCAAATAGCCTCATTTAGCCTGATTAAAATATATAAATGCAAATAAATATAGATATTAAGATGGTTTCTTTGCCAATATACATATTTAACAATTTTTTAAATTTTGACACGTAAGACCATACACATTTATTATGCGAAAAAACATTGAAACGGAACTCATCCAGTCATAATATTATTCACACTTTTATCTGTCAAGTCTTTGGCCCAGAACTCAAATCAAAGAGGATACTTTTGATTAAATGTTGTATTGAACGTTGATTCAGGAATTGTATCTCTTTACCATAGGACTGGATTGGCCATAGGTGCCATTTACACCGGGGACATGTCCCCACCACTTTTTAAAAGTGTAATGTTAAAAATGTTCTGAAAAATAGCTTGAGCCAAGAATTGTTAACTAACAAATGAGAACGCTGTGAGAAAGTTTGCTTTTTTTGCCCATTAAGAGGGAAAATTAATATTTGCATTGTTCGACTGACATGGTGTTACAGCTGTTGTTGTATGGACAACTGTTGTGTGTTATCTACTCTGACCTCATACCGATCCCCCAATACACTGCCTAAAATTGCACATGTAAAAAAATGTTTTCATGTGAGCTCTAATGTCCCAACAACTTTTCAACACGAAGTGACACAGTTGCTAAACACCACGGTCTTTAAACAATGCCTAATGTCTATTATGAAATCTTTGTGATTCAGGATCAGAACTGGACCCAGTTGTGCTGGTGCTTGGAGGACTGTTGGCCTGCTGTGTGACTGTGATTATCATCCTTATTTTCTATGTAAATGAAAGGGAAGTTAGTGGACATTACAAAGGTAGGTGCACCTTATTTTATTTTTCACTCCAGTTCAACTTTTGGAAACTCCCCAATAAAAGATCTGAATGTATGAAGTTACTTTTATGTTAAAACACAACATGTGGGCATCTGATTAGGTTGTTGTTGGTTTCCACAACAGTGTATATGAACTCCAAAACATGATGGATGATTTGGAAAAATCCATCCATAAGTTTTTCTTTGTGACAACATACTGTACATTCGTGTTTCTATTTAACAAAGTTAATACTTTACCCACGTTACTAATGCAGCAGACTCAATGTTGCATTACATGTCTTTACAAACTATCATCTAGGACAGATTGCGTGCAACTGTTTTACTGTAAATTATGAAACTGAAAACATGATTAAAATCTCTTCTGCTATGACAGCAGTGACCATATTCCCACCTGTGTACACACATTCTGAAGGTTTTGTTTTTATTTTAACAGGAGCAATGAGTGTTTCCCATCACATTGGACATGATAAGTCGATTGCGGATCAATCAAATGATTTGGTAAATATGTCTTTGGTAAATATGAAGTGGCATGTTGTCTTATTAGATGTAGATGTGTGATGAAAATTCTTCCACTCTCACTCTTTTTATTAATCAGATCCTCAATATTATTGTCACGTTGGTACTAAAAAACACAGACAAAGGCAGAGGATGATTTTCAGAGATTTTAATAAGAGAATAGGCTACCTTACACATGCACATGCACATGCAGGAACAGGTAGAAATCCAGATTCAAACTCTGGAGAAAACACAGAGACCGAAACCAACAAACTAATTAGGAATGAAGCATCTGAGCTGGTAGAAGCAGTGACTGACTGACGAGGGAAGTGAAGACAGGTGAGGCAGGGAATGAAGAGACAGAAACAAGTGGAAAGGTGACTACTGAAAAATAAAACAGGAAACAAATCATGAACAACAAGACTACAGAAAAAAAACAGAACTATGACTTGAGCTTGAGTAGCTACACACAGTGTCTGTTGCTATATGATAAATAGGGATAAAGTAAAGATGTATATATAATACTGATGACTGATAAATTACAAGAAGTAAGTTCACTGAAAAAGTCACTGTAAAGCACTCCTACCACTTATGTTCTAAGTGTACAATCTAGACTGTACATCTTGATTTAACTGGTCTTGATATTACAGCCTTAATCTCTGAAATATTTGTCATTAACACAGATATTATTATATCTTTTGCAGGATGGTGAAGCAAAGGCAGTGAGTTATGCAGCACAGGATCTCTCCTGGAGGAAAGTGAAAAGAGGAAAGACAAAGAAAGAATACATGACAGAGTGTGTGTACTATGTTGTTCGAGCAGATTACAACAACCAGTAACACCCCTCTCTATAGGCAGAGCAAGACCTGAGCACTTCTCTCCGAGTCCCGACAGAGGGCTTCAGCTTCATTTAACATATTATTCCAAACACGCGCCGCATAGTGACAGGAAGTATTTGTTGTTGTTGTGTCAGTCAGAATGATTTTGCGATAGAGCTCCAGCTTTCCAGTTGCTTTGTTAATTAATAGTCATTGTTTCTGCAAGAGGACATGTCGTCAACATGTCTGTGGACCTGTGTTTGCTTCTGGTATTTTGTTGAAATAAAAAAAAACACATGGAGTAACTACATCTTCTATGACTATTAATTCAAATTAATCTATCTATTGAAGGGGGAAATCTGTGTTGAAATGAATTTCACTTGCAGAAATGTTCCCACCAACAGATACAATATGCTACAAAAAAACTACACTGTAAGCTTGTGAAATCCATTTCAAATTGTTAAGATTAGAAACTTTAAACTCTTACATCATTTAATCATTTTATATTACTTAAATGTTGGATTCAGTAATTTTGGCAATTTGGGAATCTCCAGAACAACCAGCACTTGTTTTGCACAAAGACAGATCACAGCAGTACTGACACTATGGTACAGATAAATAAAACATTATTGACATAGTTTGATATAGTTCCCAATCATGTGGGGGGGGGGGGGGATCACGTTCGGGATGGACATTAAATTGCATATTCACAATCACACATCACTGATGGTATTAACCTGATTCCAGCATTTCATGTTCATTTCAACAGAAGTTTTTTTCTTCAGGATCCAGAATTAAGAACAACAGTTGATAGATTTCTGTTTGAAAAACCTGATTGTTTTTCCACGCTTTTTTATAGTATTTTGGCGCATTCTTTTAAATCTAAGTTATTAGAGTAAGGAAAGTACATGATGGAGAGAGATGCAACAAAGACCTCTGGCCAGACTCGAACTGGGGACGTTGCAGTTCATGTTTGGCCTCTTAACCGATAAACCACAGGACCCCCAGTGCCATGTATTTCCTGAATATACACATTTGCATGAAAAAGATACAAAAAACATAAACAAAACTTTATCATAAAATTATATTGATATACAGTATAATACTTCCTAATATCCACATAACAAACTACATGTCATTAACTAGATCATTCAGTACCAACTGAAGACAAACAGACCTGTTAACTCACTAATCAAACTCAAAAGCCTTGACAACAGCGTAGATCCTCCGTCTCTCTGCTGCTTTTCCATCCTTTATATCACCTCTGTCAGTTTTCATCATGGTGAAGACAACAGCAGAATAAACCCGCCTGTCCTCATCTCTCTGAGAAAATATATGACATGACAAAGTTAAAAAAACTTCATAACTGTTTTAATGAGGTTAATCCTACTTTTAAATTCCTTACCTGTTGACTTTTGTGAGTACTGCTGTTTTTCTGCAAGGCAACAGCAGCTGGATTATAAGATAAAACATATTTAAATAACAATGAATAAGGATGCAATAGTTTTAATTTAATATTGTTGTATGTGGAACTTTAAGTAACTTCTATTACCGTTATAACAGCTACAGTTGTTTTTCTTGATGGTGTAAATGAGGAAGGCTATAACAACCAGACTTATAACCAAGACAGCACACAGCAGGAAAATGATTGGGTTGGCCTCATGTGAAGATATACTGGGCACTGAAACATGATCAAAAGGAAGAAATGAAAATTACCTCCTGGTTAAATTATTAGTATATTAATTTTATTTTATTTTAATAGTTGTTGCTAACTATATTAACAGAACAATACTACAGTTACCTTCAATCTCCAGTTTTGTTCCATTTCCAAATAATATCTCCCCACATGAGGCCACAGCACAGTAATAAGTCCCAGCATCAGAGGAGCTGACGTTCTTGGAGAAGCTGTAGACACATTTCTGTGGAGAGTGAGCGTCAGGACTCTTCTCACATTCATCACCACTGTTTCCATGAGTGTAAATGACACTGGGATGAGATTCATCTGATCCGGCTCTGAACCAGTGAACTCTGTGATCTCCTGGACATGTTTTCTTCTCAGAGTCAGAGAGGACTGAACACTGCAGAGTCACTGAGTCTCCTGGACCGACTGGATCAGATGGAAAGTCTTGTATGATGGCAGTGATATCAGGTTCTGGTCCTGGGAAATACAAACAAGAAAATAATCACTTTAATGAAAAGAAAAGTAGTTCAAAATGTTAAATTATATACATAAACACTTTCCTATTAATTATGGAAGCATATACTATCTTTATGTATAACTGCTGTTGTAAATGGTGTTTAAGGTAAGCATTAATTTTATTTAAGGAATGTAAAATGTCTGTTTATATTTTCTTTACCTTTAATTCTCAGAAATGTTCCTTTCAGAAATGTCATTTTGAGCCCCTTTTGTTTCATACAGTAATAAAATCCAGTATCACTTAGCTGTGTTTTATGAATATACAGGACGAAGCTTCCAGGCTCTTGTTTTGCTGTAATACGAGGAGTCTTGTTCACACCATCATAATCAAAGGAAAATGTTCCTCCCAAGAATTCTAGCAAGTTTCCAGAAACAAGCCGGATCCAAAACAAGTTTGTTTTGTGCTCAGATTTCTGGCGGGTACACGTCAATTTCACATCATCTCTAACACCAGCAGTCTTCATATCAAAGATCAGATCATCTGTGCAACCTAAAAATTTAATTAAATGGAGATTAACAACAGAGATAGATTCATATACAGTATGCCCTGTGCTAGAAGATGTTAGAAGATGATAATATACTTAAAATATATATGGAAAAAAGCTGACTTTACTTACGCCCCACTCTGAGCATCAGCAGTAAATAAAATACAATCAGCATTTTGTTGTTATTCCACTTAATACTGCAGTTGAATTAGACCGTATTAGAAGACGATTCACCTTAAAGTAGTTACATCAAGTGGGAGGGAACAATTTCAGAGCAATCTGATTGGTTTCTCATTATGTTGGCGTTCACTGAACCACAGCGGAAATAATATAAACCATCTTTCCAACATAAACACATGAAACAACATCAACAGCAAGCTTTTGTTTCATGTTTCATGGTGGGTTTCTATAACTGTTGCTGAGAGTGAACACAATAGATAAAAGGGTCACCAAATTCATTAGCTTACGTCCTCGCAGGGCCATGAATGTCTGTACAACATTTCATGGCAATGAATCCAACATTTGTCAAGATATTTCCGTCCAGGCCACAGTGGTGGACCGACTAACCGACTGATAGAGCCCCAACACTAGCGGGACTGAAAATACTGACAAAATATTTAAAAAATACGACATTTGGCGTATCAATCACCATAGCTGACAACAGTTTTCAGATCAGTGACGTTTTGTCACTGATCTATTTAAAGAAGAATTACAGTTTATTATTATTCTCTATATGTCTGTTTTCCTCTCCAGGCCGACCCCCATCTCTGTCTGCTTCACACTTTGTTATCTTCCTCTACAGCCATCTAACTGTAATACAGTCACACACCAACCAAACAAATACAAAAACCTCTCACAACAAAAACACATTCACACATTTCAGAAACTACATACAAATAATGTCTCTAACCCACTGCTACTCACTATCAAATCTCTCTCACATACTTTAACTCAACATGACACAGTGACCTTCAAAGTTGAGACATTATCATGTTTCATTTTGTTGAGTGCTTGATTGGGTGGACTTTGTTTTTGCCTTGATTGAGCAAATAATATTTAGATATCAAGTTTTTTGGGGCCAATACATCCACCATGTTACATTGTGTTTCACTTGCAGGTTATAAGCAATATGCACACAGTTCCTGGTATTGGTTTACTTTTTTATTTTTATTTTATTTATTTATTTTTTTTTTATTTTATTTAACTTTATTTATCACCCAAGTGTGAAATTATTTCTCCGCATTTAACCCATCCAGTGGCACCTGTACGAACACACACATGCACATGCACAGGGTCACACAAAGAGACAGGTGTTTTAGTATTACATTGGTTGAGCCATGAGTGGATTTCTTTTCATACTAATCTTGCGTAGTTTCATGTTTTTGTTTTTTCCAGGAGAAAATGTGAATAAAATTCTTGCATTGTGAAGTGCTGATTGTAATGAAAAAGTTGAACTGGTACTGAATTAAGGAAATAGGGTTCTCTGTGTGAACAGATCAGCATGTGTTGTGAAATACAAATAAGTAAGCAATGTAAAACTACTATTCTGTTAGAGCCTCCTGACTTATTGCTTCTAAAATGTTCATTGTCAATCAATCAATCAATCATACTTTCTTAAGACTAGATGCTTCCTGCAATTATTGCAAGTGAAAGTCTTTTCAAAATAAAGACACATACACACAAAGTGAACTTTAAGTAAAGTCTAGTGTTCATTATTAGAAAGTTTGTTTATTAACAAAGGAAAAAACATATGTACACACGTATTAATTACATTTAAAAAAATTGTTTTGCATTGCACTGATACATGGATGAGGGTCTTGGGAGCAAGTTAACAGCCTTATGATATAACAATGATCTCAAAGATATGTGAATGTGACACACCGTAAATAAGACCTTATCACACCTTGTCAAGCACATGGGGCACACAAGTCAGTTCACTACAGCTGGGATGTCGAACATATGTCGAAAAGTGGATGATACAGATGTTTAGGAAGACATTTTCCTTGTTGGCAAGTTTCTATGAAAAGCCTTTCATGAGAATCACATTTTCAAGCTCTAAAATGCATGACAGATAAAAGAGACAGAAAGTGATGAATCTTCCAAAACTTTACAATGTGCAAAATTTTTTTAACAAAATGTATTAGATAAGGGATACACAATGCTACAGGCTATTAAAAAAAGTCTAGCTATTTAATGTGGTTATTTTTGTATCTTAATGATTTATTTCCTTCTGTGAAGTGACAGGACAGTTCTGCTGACGCAATATATTTCCCACACACTGTGCCACACAAAAATGATATTAGCATCACTAAACCAATCCATTGTTTGGATTGTTAATCCATCACAAAAGCCCTGACATCAGTGTAGATCGTCTCTTCCTTTCTTCCATTCCTTCTCTCTGCTTTGCCAGCTTTCTTTCTGGTAAACTTTGCTGTAGAATAAACCAAAGAGTCCTCATTTCTCTGAGGAAATAAAGTGAAAATTTGGAAATGAGAGTGGCAGATTGTAATACATGTAAACAGATAAAAATCTCTGGTAACTTTTCTAGCGACATCTTTAAACTCTTTACCTGCTGAATTTGCTGATCACCACTGGCTGTTGCATTTGTTTGTAGAGCGACGGCAGCTTTATTATTTAAAAACACAAATAATAGTAAACATTGATTAATTGGATTTCTCTTAGCTTTTGTCAAACTCTGTTTAATAGATTGGCTCATGAGAAACGTCTCTTACCGTTACAACATTCACATGATTTTTTCCCGATGGCATAAACAAGAAAGACTATAACAATCAGACTTATAGCCAAAGCAGCACATAACAGATGGACGATTGTATTATCCAGGGAACACGTGCTCACAACTGAAACATTAAGAAAAGAAACAAATAATTAAAGTTAAGAAATAATTTAAGTCATTAGGTAAGATGATGTTGAAGAGATGATGATATTTTAACTATTATATGTAGATAATCTGCAGTTACCTTCAATATCCAGTTTTGTTCCATTTCCAAATAATATCTCCCCACATGAGGCCACAGCACAGTAATAAGTCCCAGCATCAGAGGAGCTGACGTTCTTGGAGAAGCTGTAGACACATTTCTGTGGAGAGTGAGCGTCAGGACTCTTCTCACATTCATCACCACTGTTTCCATGAGTGTAAATGACACTGGGATGAGATTCATCTGATCCAGCTCTGAACCAGTGAACTCTGTGATCTCCTGGACATGTTTTGTTCTCAGAGTCAGAGAGGACTGAACACTGCAGAGTCACTGAGTCTCCTGGACCGACTGGAGCAGATAGAGGAACTTGAACGACAGCAGTGATCTCAGGTTCTGGTCCTGGGATAAAATGCATTACAAGCAGGATGTTAAAGTTTAACCAAAAGACACATTTCTGCCACATGTTAAACAAATAAATACTGTGTGTCTAATACTGTAGTTAAATACAGTTGGATGTTAACACAGTAATAATATGTTCACAGAATGGTATGCCTTTGTGGCTTTTTGCTATATTTACCTTTGATTCTCAGAAATGTTCCTTTCAAAAAATAAATGTTGAAACGTTGACGTTTTAAACAGTAGTAAAATGCAGTATCCCTCAGGTCTGTTTCTATAATATTGAGAATAAATCTTCCAGGCTCATTTTTTAAAGTAATGCGTGAAATCTCATTCACAGGAACATAATCAAAGCTGTTTGCTCTTCCCATGACTTCAGGTAAGTTTCCAGCAACGAGCTTGATCCAAAATAAATTTTCAACACCCCCAGATCTCTGGTGGGTACATGTTAGAGTCACACTTTGTCCAACAGCAACAGACTTTGTCTCAAAGTTCTGATCGGCTGTGTGTCCTGAAAAATAAAGAAACACAGATCAGTGATTAACAACTACTTTATATTACTGTGAGAAGATGACAATACAGTTGAAATATATTTGGAGTACATCTGACCTCTTCACATATACTTACGCCCCACTCTGAGCATCAGCAGTATATAAAATATGATCGCCATTTTCTCTTCTTTCCACATGAGAGAGTGCAGTTAACTTAGACTGTATTATAAGATGATTGGCTTTAATATAACCATATCAAGTGGGAGGGAACAATTTCAGAGCAATCTGATTGGCTTCTCGTTATGTTGGCGTTTCACTGTACTACCACAGCGGAAATATATCAGCCAAAACTTTCCAACATACACACATGAAACAACACCAGCACCACACTTTTATCATCTCATGGTGGTGTTTGGTTCTCAAACTAAAACACAGAAGGTCTTTTAGTGGAGATGTTTTAAAAAAATGTAGCATTACAATATCTCTCCTGCCAGGAAAATCAACATCAAAGTGTAAGTTATGATGCAGGATCCAACATACTAAAACAATGATTTTATTAACTAAAACACAATGGGAACTTCAGTGTGAGTAAGATTAGGCAATGTAGCAACACTTGGCTAAGGTTAGGAAAAGATGGCTGACATGGCATGAAAGATTTTGAGATGGTATATGGGCATCGCACACACATTGGCACTGAACATGAGCATTGAATATAAACGGCCTTTTGCAGAATTGCTCAATATGATCATAATTCCTTTGGAAACGGCAGTGTAATAAGAATATTACATTTTCAAATTATTTTAATCTTAAACGTGCTTGAAAATGAAGTTAATTAACAAGCACCACAGCTACATTTTTGTTTAGGCCATGACTTATCACTACCATTTCAATAGTGCAGCTCTTTGGTTGTTGGCCTGTTGCATATGGCCATGGACACAAAAATACATTTGTTGACCAAAACAGATCCTGTCTGATTCTCCTGGTATGTGCTCAGTCAGTCAATACCAATCAAATTAGTTCATGTGGATGTGGATCAGTGTCTTTGGGAAGGTCAAGATATGTCCATGTGCAAGCAGTTGACATCAGGTACTACAGGATTCATATACCAAAAATCAGTTCAATCAGTAACATTCAGTCCCTGTATGATTTTTAATATATGAGATTCACATTTTTCAATACAGGCTGAATGTTTTAAATCATCTGCTCAGTCTCAGACTACATCGCTGATATCTTGTAGTCTGCAATTATTATTATCAGTCTTATGATTATGTTCTCTTTCCTCCTTCACTCTCTTTCTGCTCTTCCCATCTCTATTTCTCTCTCCACCCAACCAGTCGATGCAGATGGCCGCCCACGCAGAGCCCGGTTCTGCAGGTAAAATGTTTCCCATGTTCATCATCTTAGTTTAGCATGTAAACATGGTAGTATTTGCTAGTTATCCCTCTACACTGTCAGGATACTGGGGACAGGAGCCAGATGCAGACAACAAGACAGATCAGAGAGTACAAAGACTAAAGGACCATGAGGTGGGCAAGGGTCAAAATAGGGAAGACAGTCCGAAACAGGCAAACAAATCCAAGGGGGTCAGGCATAAATCCCAAAGTCCAATAAAACAAGCAAAATGTTAAAACAGGATGAGGATCAGGTTCATGTGCCAGCATGACTAAAAACCTACCCAGCCGTTTGTCAGAGTGAAACACAGAGTGAGTATAGTCAGAGATGACCCGCCCACTCTGCCTGTCAGTCCTCTGTAGTGAAACACATCAGCAGGAAGAGAAGAGCGGGGCAGTTACATGCTTCATACAGTAACTGCTTCACTGCTAATCAGCTGGGCAGAGGCCTATCCCAACATGCATCAGGTGAAAGGCAGTAGGGCAGCATCACTCTATGGCAGGGCTATAATAGAAAGTCATTCAGTTATGCACAATTTAGAGTTTTCATTTTTATTTCCAAGGAAGCTTGCAGTGACTGCAAATAATGAGATAATTAACATGAAGAAATCCTCGGCCACCATATGTACAGTGGTGAACCTCTTCACAATAACAGGGACAGGAACACCTGACAATCTAATGCAATGCAGTTCAGCACCAGAGACTAAAGAGAAAAAAATACAGCACAATTAATTCAACAATTCCCTGACAAAATCTCAATTTCCTTAATACATAAAACAAATACACAGTTACATTTTCAGAACGGTGGATGAACAAAAAGTTCAACTCTACTCTAAAAGCTCTACAATTAATTTAATGTACTTTCTGTCATGCTTTGATCTCTCTACTAGTTCTGTGTGCATAGCACTGTTTGCACCTCACACACACACACACACACGTTTGTACTTCTATACTTGTGAGGACATTTATTGACATAATGCATTCTCTAGCCCCTTACCCTAACCTTAACCATCAAAACTAAATGCCTGACCCCAACCCTTACCCTAAGTCTAAACTAAACTTAATTCCATCCTGAATCTTAAAACCAAGTCTTAACCCTCAAGCAGCTCGTTGAAGAAGTCTCTGAAAGTGAGGACCGGCAAAAATGTCCTCACTTTCCAAAATGGTCTACAACTCAAATTGGTTCTCACAAAGATAGATGTACAAGTGCACGCACACACACACTTTTACAGTCACCACTGACAGACGGTGGTGGATGGAAAGTTAAGCATTGTTGTGGTTGGGCTTTCAGAATAAGGTATGAATTGAATGGGGGGTTTTCTTCCTGTCTTGGGGGGGTGGTATGCATTTACTATATGAAATAATGAAATCATGTTAGCTGGTTAAAGTAAAACTAGCTTTCTGAGGCCCCTTGTATCTTTTCCCTCCTTGCAACTTTAACTTCACTACACATCATGTTGAAGCCCATAGTCAGGTCTGTTCTGAGTAAACAGCCTTGATGGTTGGTCAAAGGGTAAAGAAACGGCCCATCACCGCCTATATCTGTCAGTGAAGCTGTTGCATGTGGCTTTGCCTGTTGTTCAGAAGACAGACATGCAGAGTCTTTACAAAGTGCTGGGAGACTTAAAAGTTTGAGTCAAACTTGAGTAGTTTTCTCCAGACAATCTTCTTTTAAAGTATTCTTCTGAATTCCTGATAGAAAGATTGCATGTACCTGCAACATACCATCAGCTTTGTTTCCGTCTATAGTTGTAGGAAGTTGTATGTTGTGGTGGACAAATACACAAACAGCAGCTCACTGTCAAAACCACTGGCTGTCTGCTTGCCGGCCTCTCTCATGTTCATTCCACATATGACTGTTAACTATTTATTCTCAGATATCCAAATATTTTGAAGAGCCTCAAGCCCAGTTCTGATAAAGGATACTTCAATATGTAAAAACAACATATAGTATAAGCACAGAGTGATACACTATGTCACAGTAAAATGCAGTGTCTCTATTTAACAACACATTTTATCGTTTGTATATGGCCCTTTAGCCGATAAACCCTCCACTATGTTTACCAGCTAGTTATTAACTGTGTCTCTCTGCTGTTTGGTGCTGTGCAGGTAGTGTACAGTGGGTTTTTAGAGCTTTGTCACTGAAAACAGCTGCCGCCTGTGGTCCTACACTAACTGACACTATGAGAACAGTGAGAGTGAAGTGTTGTTAGTATTGCAGCACCATGAGCGATACTTTGGATGTGCATGAGGAATGTAAACTGGGTTTGTTGACAGCCTGTGTGATTGTCCATCTTCCTTGATGTTCTGGACTTCACTCACTTTTACACTGTCTAGTTTTTTTCAGATATAATAGGAATACTCGATTGTTGCCATGTTGCTGAGAAATTTAAATCAATTTCATCTCTTTGCATTTAATAGACATTAGTTTGTGTTTATAGCACAAAGACGGGAGGAGGAGAACTAAGGCCTTCAACAGCTCCAGAATGGAGCATCAATACATCCAAATCACTTGAGTTTGTGTTAGAGTTTGGAAAGTGTGCAAAGCAGAAAACTTGTGGAGAGGACTTCAGAGATGTAATGGATAAGTTAACTACTCTAAGATACAGTATGTTGTTTTCTATTCATATAGGCTACATGTTAAATACATATGGAGGCTACATTTTGTGGAAATCTTTCTTGAAATTCTAATCAATTTTGGAATGTAAATAATTACACAAATAAGTATACAAACACTACCCTTTTTACAATACACAATTGCTCACAAAAAATCTCTTTTCATTTGTTAAAGGTTTTCACATTTGTGCTAAATTATGCTAAGCTAACTACAAAAACAGCATCTTAATCTCAGTGAGAGTTCAGTAAGAGTTGACTAATCAGAATAAACTGCTGAAAAACAAACCATACATACATCTTGGTTGCACTGAAAATGGATTGTGTGTTTGTTAAATTTAGGGGGAGGTACATTTTCTATGTACCAGCCAATCAGGATGATTTCTACTTTGTAAACCTTGATCACCTTGAGACTACATTTTCATTTAGGAGACATCAGTTGTGAAAGACAAGCGTGCAGCACCACAATGATTGGAAGACTGGCTCCTTTGATTTTTCTCAGTACAGTGTGTAAGTACTATTCTTAACTAGTGTGAGAGAAATACTACTGCAAGCTACTGTTTTTATTACACTGTGTGTAAATTTACGTATTAGATAAGGCCATGTAATAATCTTTGCAATGGCAAATATTGCTGCAACCTGCTGTTAGTACCAATTATATGTAGAATAGACAAAGTACTTATTTATAGGAGCAGTTATTTACATTTTTTATTGTTTTTGCCCTATTTGATTTTGTAACTGTGTCTCTTTTCTTCAGCCCTGATTCAAACTGCAGAAGTTCCTCGACTGATCTCTCGAGTGGCTGAACTTGGTGAAAATGTTACTTTTCACTGTCCAGACTCTGGGAAGGATTACAGATTCTTTTCCTGGTATAAGCAATCTCTCGGATATATGATCCAAACAGTTGCTACAGGGCTTTATGACAAAATAACACTGACTGGACCATTTACCAACTCACGTTTCACAGTTCATAAAGTGAATGATGAGTATATTCTTACCATCGATAACGTACACAAGGAGGATGAAGCAACATACTTCTGTCAGAGTGGAGCAGAGTTTTCTGAAACGTATAATGCTGGATTCTTCTTGGCTGTAAATGGTAAAATTACTTATGTTGTATGTTTTTTTTTTTTGCCTCTGTCAATAATCACTAATCTACATAGTCATACAAATAATGTAGTTCATTAATTACTTTTTTCATGCTCCACTTTTAATAAATCTTGCAGATTATAACCTGCAGACGTCTGTCAACGTGAAACAAAGTCCGGAGACAGCATCAGTCCAGCCGGGCGGCTCAGTGACTCTCCAGTGTTCACTTCTCTCCAAGAACAAAGAAAACAGAGTCCACTGTCCAGGGGAACACAGTGTGTACTGGTTCAGAGCTGGATCAGGAGAATCCTATCCAAATATCATTTACACTCACAGGAACAGCAGTGATGAACAAGAGGAAAGGAGCTGTGTCTACAGTCTGTCCAAAACTATACAGAACTCCTCTGATACTGGGACTTACTACTGTGCTGTGGTCACATGTGGAGAGATCCTGTTTGGTGCAGGAACTAAAGTGGAGACAAGTATGTATTTACTATTGCCTTTAAATCAAATATGCATGCTACATAAATTAATTTAGCCTGCTTAAAATAAATTTGAGAAATATGAATATTATTAGTCTGTTAGTTTATTTTAAGTTTCAACCAGCTATTAATTATTCTCATTATTTAATTGAGAAGGTGCAGTAGGTAACTTATAAGAAACAACTTTGCCATATTTGCTTAAACAGTCACTATATCCTGACAGTAATACTGTCACAGTTCAAAGGCAGCAAGAACCCAAGAGCACGACTCAGTAAGCGACTAATAAAGAGTCTTTACTAACGGCAAAATACAAGGATGTCCAAATCCAGGCAAGCAAACAAAAAACAAAGGGGTCAGGCTGAGGCAGAATCAAAGGTACATGGGCAGGGTGAAAAAAACAGGCAGATCTGTATAAGGAAAAACTTACGAGCTGAAATCAAACACTGGAAAGCTACAGCACATGGGACAAAGACAATCTGGCAAAGAGCTAGAGGTAGTGGACAGGCAGATATACTATAGAGCTGAAAAGAACGGAACGGAAAAGAACACAACCAACCGAACTGAACAAAACAAGCACATGGGAACCCGAAATCATGACAAATACATGAAACAGATAATCTGTGAAAAAAATCTGGTCCGTCTGGCTCCTCCCAGTGCTCCTAATGGCATTTGCAAATATCCATCATGCCTGAACGCAAACCACCAATCAGAGCAGGAGGAGTCTGTAACGCAGTTTCAAGCACTGCTCATGTACACGCTGCTGGAGGCAGAACTGAAGCACAGCGGAGAGGGAGGGGAGGGACCTGGAAGTTATACACTACCAAATTCTTAAGCAAAGTCCACTGTCTTCTCAACTACTGCACCTTAAAACATATTAATCAGCTTATACAAAAACTTTTACTTTAAGCATGTTTTCTTGTAGAAACCACTGAGCCATACTCCGTTTCAAGTTTAATTTATAAATCAGACAGTGTTCATTATTATCTGTCAAGTCGTTGCCCCAGAACTCAAATAAAAAAAAGATACTTTTGACTAAATGTTATATTGAACATTAATTTATCAATTCTTATCAAAACCTCTTGACCAAACTAGTTTTCTAAATTCCAGATTCAAGATCAGAACTGGACCCAGTTGTGCTGGTGCTTGGAGGACTGTTGGCCTGCTGTGTGACTGTGATTATCGTCCTTATTTTCTATGTAAATCAAAGGAAAGTTAGTGGACATTACAAAGGTAGGTGCACCTTATTTTATTTTCCAAGGTCTGAATGTATAAAGTTACTTTTATGTTAAAACACAACATGTGGGCATCTGATTAGGTTGTTGTTGGTTTCCACAACAGTGTATACGAACTCCAAAACATGATGGATGATTTGGAAAATTCATCTATCAGTCTTCTTTGTGACAACATACTGTACATTCGTGCTTCTATTCAACAATGATGATGATATGATGATACTGGAAATAATCAAATACTAAAATTAAAGTACCACTGCTGCAGACTAAACGTTACATTACATGTCTTGACAAACTATCATCTAGTTGCTTTTGAGCAACAAACCTCAAGGATCTAGTGGAGGCGGTAAATGGGTGAATGAGTGTATGTGTTTAACTGTAAAGCCAAAAGCTGAAAAATATGATTAAAGTCTCTTGTTTGTTCATCCATGTCCTTTAATGACAGGATGAGAAAAATCACACTGCTATGACAGCAGTGACCATATTCCCCATGTGTACACACATTATAAAGGCTTTGTTTTTATTTTAACAGGAGCAATGAGTGCTTCCCATCATCTTGGAAATGAGAAGTCAACTGTGGATCAATCAAATGATTTGGTAAATAAAGCTGTGTGCCATTTGATGTGGTTATGTAATAAATGTTTTTCCTACTCTTACCCTTTATATTCATAAAAAACTGTTGAGTAGCTACAAATAATGTCTGTTCTTTAATATGATAAATAGGGATCAGGTCAAGAGGTATACATATAATACTGGTGACTGACAAATAACATAAAAGGAAGTAAGCTCACTGTAAAGCAATCCTACCACTTATGTTCTAAATGTGAACTCTAGACCCTGTTTATTTTAATATTACAGCCCAAATCTCTGAAATATTTGTTCCAAATCTCTGAAATATTTGTTCCAAATCTCTGAAATATTTGTTATTAACGTACCAATATTATTATATTTTTTGCAGGATGGTGAAGCAAATGCAATGAATTATGCAGCTCTTAATTTCTCCTCAAGAAGAGTGAAAAATGGAAAGAAAAGAGAATTGCCACAAGAGTGTGTGTACTCTGTTGTTACAGCAGATCACCACAACCAGCCTCAATCCTCTCGATAGCCACACAAAGGACTTCAGCATGTGTTCACATGTAACATTTTATTCCCAGCGGACACCTTATAGTGATATGAAGTATTTGTGAATCAGTCAGAATGTGTATATTTTGTGTATAAGAGTTTATCACTCTGTTGTGGGAGCGCTCCAGCTTTTCAGTTGCTTTGTTAATTTGTTGTCACAGCATATGTGCCAGTGTTTCTGTAAGGAGACATGTTATCAACATGTCTGACTTCTGGAAATCTCCAGAATAACAACACTTGATTTGGACGATGACAGATCACAGCAGTACCAACACCATGGTACAGAATTGTTTTATTGACATAGTTTGATATAGTTCTACATCATGTTCACAGAAAGTTTGCATGGTCACACAACAAAAACAATAAAGAAAAAGCAACATGCATAAATTCTTAAGAAATGTACTTAAACAGGTTTACTGCTGTAAGTCTGGTCTCTGTCTCATTCATTCATGATGATGCTATAAACTTACTTTCAAATATCTTCAGATCTGACTTTCTCTCCCCCAATAACAGTTCCAATACAGAACAACTGCTGATATCGAGTACTGATCCAAATTATTACTTGGATTGCAAATTTACAGTCACACACCATCAATGATAATAACCGGATTTCAGCAATGTCCATGTTAACATAAACCAAGTTTGTTCCTCATGTGTATGATATGATATTTACAGTACTACCTAAAAGCCACATATTCTTTAGCTTTAAACACACTAACATTAAGTAGATCATTCAGTACCAACCGAAGACAAACAGACCTGTTAACGCACTAATCAAACCCAAAAGCCTTGATAGCAGCAAAGATCCTCTCTCTCTCCGCTGCTTTTCCATTCTTTACTGCACCACAGTCAGTCTTCATCATGGTGAAGACGACAGCAGAATAAATCTGCGTGTCCTCGTCTCTCTGAGAAAATATATGACATGACAAAGTTAAAAGCTTTATAACTGTTTTAATGAGGTTAATCCTACATTTAAATTCTTTACCTGTTGAATTGTCTTTTTGTGCAGGGCAACAGCAGCTAGAATATGAAATAGAAAATATATAGATAAAAATAAATAAGAATGCAGTTTTTATTTAATAAAATTGTATGATGAACTATAAGTAACTTATATTAAAGTTATAACAACCACAGTTGTTTTCCTTGATGGCGTAAATGAGGATAGCTATAACAACCAGACTTATAGCCAAAACAGCACACAGCAGACAGATGACTACATTAGCCTCCTGTGACCACATATTGGTTCCTGAAACATATCGAAAAGAAGAAACGATTAGTAAAAGTAATTGATGTTTAATGTTACCTCTTGGTAAGATATCAAAAAATGCAATTGTTGATCGGGATTGATTATTAACACTAACTTTCCTTATTAAAAAAACAATAATACAGTTACCTTGAATGTCCAGTTTAGTTCCATTTCCAAATAATATCTCCCCACATGTGGCCACAGCACAGTAGTAGGTCCCATCATCAGAGGAGCTGATGTTCTTAGAGAAGCGATGAACACAGCTTTTCTGAGTGTCAGATCTCTTGTCACATTCGTCATGTCTATTTCCATCAGTGTAAATGATGTTTGGATGAGATCCATCTGATCCGGCTCTGAACCAGTGCACACTGTGAGCTCCTGGACACGTTTTAGTCTCAGAGTTAGAGTGGACTGAACACTGGAGAGTCACAGAGTCTCCTGGACGGACTGGATCAGATACTGTTGGCCACTGAACAACAGTATAGTTTGATGTCCTTTCAGTCTTTCCTGTGAAATACAAAACTGTGTTGAAAGGATGGGATCTGCACGCATATTTTTTTAAATTTTAAGGATTTAAGAATAATTCAAATGTAATATGGGCATAACATATGATGATTTGACATGATACTCTGCAGAAATAATAAATAAGTGGTCAAGAAGTAACATTAGAGCGTGGGTGAAACCTCCACATTGAAAAACAGAGTAACATACTTAACATATTATATATTGTATCATGAATTTGGAAATGCTCTCAATAAATGCTTGATGACACTAAGTAAAGTTATTCATCAGGAAGAAAATATCAAACAGATTAACACAGTGCAGCTGTAAGTGGTTAAAGTGATTCTCAAACACTGCGGAAAACAGATCACATAATTACCTTTTTACCTTTTAATGACAAATAGGTCCCACTCCAAGTACTCACATCCCAGTCCACAACTGCACAGTGATACATTCCTTCATCTTCTTCAACTGTCCTCAAAATGGTCAGATTGCTAATATTCCTATCAACTTTTGCATCCAATTTAGAGGCAGAAAATTCTGGTCCATACGAAGGGTTTGTATGTTTCCGCAGTGCCACAATTAATTTCAGATTATCGCCGGCACTCTGCTTGTACCAGATGTGTTGTTCACTTCTCAATTCAGGAAAAACACATGTGAAAGTAGCAGGTTGACCAAGTTGAACTGTGGTCACTGGAACCATCATATCTAAATGTAATGAAAACATATATCACATGAAACAATCAATGACAATCAGGGTATAATGTGAAACAAATTAGGACACAAAAAGATAATCACGTGAACCTCCACAAATGGGAGTACTTACATGAGAAAATATTTAGTTATGATTAGAAAGCACTTACATCCCTGATGAAGGAGGAGCAGTGTGAACCATAACAGGATCATCTCGACAGTGACTCTTTTAGGACACTTCTTGGTTATTTTGTGAGTGAAGGAGGTGAAATGGCCGTGATTGGTCAGACCATCAGCTGCCTCTGATTGGTTGTAACAGAACATATAAACAAAGTGCATTTCCTCCCACACTGGTCTCGACCTGGTATATATGAAGCGTATTACCGCTCACTTTCATCCAGTCACTCAACTATTTGATGTTAATAAAGTTTCACATTTTTCTGAATTTCAGGAACTCTTCACCATCTGTTCTCAACATGGAGTGCTTTTCATTTTTGGAAAGCATAGTCCATGTTCACTCAACCTTTTGACTCTGGTTAAATGGTCCTTTCACTTTCTGGATTTAGTGTTGATAAAAGATATTATTCTGTATGGGGTACTAATAACTAACAGCAGTAACACAGTGGCTATTTGCGTTTTCTTCTAAATCAAATGTTTGCTGTTGCAAGAAATATTTTAAAATCATCACATTTTCATCAATCGGCAAGATTGACCAGTATATATAATTATTATTGGCACATACATCTGCTCACTATGATATGTTGTGGCTGTATGCCACTTAGAACCAACCTGGTCCACTTCAAAATGGCATGTCATTCGCAAGCCAGGTGGGCCACATTAGGTGTGTTTTTATCAATGTTTTTCTTGACAGTGCACCACTTATACGTCCTCGGACACATTTTATTCACCTCCACTGATGTGTGTCCCTCATCTGACTCACAGTAATGACAGCCTACTACTCCTGATTAGTAATAATAATGAAAAGTACTTATTTGGATTCCTGATGAGTAAATAAGTTATTATAACACTTGGGTAAATGTATAGATGCATCAAGAGAAAAATGGACCAGAATTTCTTTTTGTATTGCAGGATCTTTTTGTATCAACATGTGCTTGGAGGACTGTTGGCCTGCTGTGTGACTGTGATTATCGTCCTTATTTTCTATGTAAATCAAAGGAATGTTTGTGCAAAGGTAGGTGCACCATAGTATATTTTCACTCGAGTTAAGCTTTTGGAAACTCTACCACATGGGTCTGAATGTAAGAAGTTACTTTTCTGTTAAAACAGAACGTGTGGGCTTCTGATTAGGTTGTTGTTGGTTTCCAAAACAGTGTATATGAACTCCAAAACATGATGGATTGTTTGAACAAAATATGCTGACGGTGGAAATAACGAAATATTTGACCCATGTAAAAGTACCACTGCTGCAAAATAAATGTTACATTACATGTCTTTACAAACTATCACATAGGATAGAATGAGAGACAGCAGCGTAGATCCTCTCTCTCTCCGGTGCTTTTCCGGAGATGACAGCAGAATAAACCTGCCTGTTCTCATCTCTCTAACTGTTTTAATGAGGCTAATCCTACCTTTTCATTCCTTACCTGTTGACTTTTGTGACTACTGCTGTTTTTCTACAGGGCAACAGCAGCTGGATAAGGATAAAACAAATATATATATATATAACAATAAATAAGGATGCAGTAGTTTTAATTTAATGAGGAATGAGGAAGGCTATAAGAACCAGACTTATAGCCAAGAGACCACACAGCAGAAAAATGATTGGGTTGGCCTTCTGTGACCACGTATTGTTTCCTGAAACATTATCAAAAGGAAGAAATGAAAGTTACTGGGTAACCTTCTGGTTAAATTAACATAAAACGATGCTAATAGTTATATATATATATATGTATATATATAGAGAGGACTGAAGACTGCAGAGTCACTGAGTCTCCTAGACGGACTGGATCAGATGGAAAGTCTTGTATGATGGCAGTGATCTCAGGTTCTGGTCCTGGGAAAAAATGCGTTACAAGCAGGATGTTCAAGTTTAATCCATAATCAAAAGACACATTTCTGACACATGTTAAACAAATAAATATGGTGTGTCTAATACTGTAGTTAAATACAGTTGAATGTTGACACAATTATAATTTCTTCACAGAATGGTATGCCTTTGTGGCTTTTTGATATATTTACCTTTGATTCTCAGAAATGTTCCTTTCAAAAAAGTCATGTTGAAACGTTGAGATTTTAAACAGTAGTAAAATGCAGTATCCCTCAGCTTTGTTGCGAGAAATCTCATTCACAGCATCATAATCAGAGCTACATGCTCTTCCCAAGACTTCTGGTAAGTTTCCATCAACGAGCTTGATCAAAAATAAGGTTTCAATGTCCCCAGATGTAAGGCAGAAAGTTTTGTCTGCTCAGTTTTTACATTGCTGAATTATTGTTATGTTCTCTTTCCTGCTGCTCTCTCTTTCTGGCCGCCCACCCTAAGCCTGGTTCTGCTCGAGGTTTCTACCTGTTAAAAGTGAGTTCTTCCTCACCACTGTTGCCAGTGCTTGCTCTGTGGGACTTGTTGGATCTCTGTAAATAATTGTTTAAATATTACGGTCTAGACGCACGCTATGTGGAAAATGTCTTGAGATAACTTCTGTTATGATTGGCGCTATATAGATAAAATTGACGTGACTTATCTTGTGATATGTTTCCAAACAGAGGAAAAAGTTTAAAAAGAAACATTATGTTTACTAGATTATATTAACTTTCACTTTTAATACCAATAGCCTCTACACACAAATGTACAGTATCTCAAATAATTTATAAATATATATTTCTCTGTAAAATATTAGAGGCAGTAGTGATTAAACCTAAATGCTAATGTGGGGATGTTAAAGCAGGTATGATGTTTAAACTGTCAGGATACTGGGGACAGGAGCCAGATGCAGACAACAAGACAGATCAGAGAGTACAAAGATTAAAGGACCATGAGGCGGGCAAACAAATCCAAGGGGGTCAGGCATAAATCCCAAAGTCCAATAAAACAAGCAAAATGTTAAAACAGGATCAGGATCAGGTTCATGTGCCAGCATGACTGAAAACCTACCCAGCCGTTTGTCAGAGTGAAACACAGAGTGAGTATAGTCAAAGATGACCCGCCCACTCTGCCTGTCAGTCCTCTGTAGTGAAACACATCAGCAGGAAGAGAAGAGCGGGGCAGTTACATGCTTCATACAGCAACTGCTTCACTGCTAATCAGCTGGGCAGAGGCCTATCCCAACATGCATCAGGTGAAAGGCAGTAGGGCAGCATCACTCTATGGCAGGGCTATAATAGAAAGTCATTCAGTTATGCACAATTTAGAGTTTTCATTTTTATTTCCAAGGAAGCTTGCAGTGACTGCAAATAATGAGATAATTAACATAAAGAAATCCTCGGCCACCATATGTACAGTGGTGAACCTCTTCACAATAACAGGGACAGGAACACCTGACAATCTAATGCAATGCAGTTCAGCACCAGAGACTAAAGAGAAAAAAATACAGCACAATTAATTCAACAATTCCCTGACAAAATCTCAATTTCCTTAATACATAAAACAAATACACAGTTACATTTTCAGAAAGGTGGATGAACAAAGAGTTCAACTCTACTCTAAAAGCTCTACAATTAATTTAATGTACTTTGTGTCATGCTTTGATCTCTCTACTAGTTCTGTGTGCATAGCACTGTTTGCACCTCACACACACACACACACACGTTTGTACTTCTATACTTGTGAGGACATTTATTGACATAATGCATTCTCTAGCCCCTTACCCTAACCTTAACCATCAAAACTAAATGCCTGACCCCAACCCTTACCCTAAGTCTAAACTAAACTGAATTCCATCCTGAATCTTAAAACCAAGTCTTAACCCTCAAGCAGCTCGTTGAAGAAGTCTCTGAAAGTGAGGACTGGCAAAAATGTCCTCACTTTCCAAAATGGTCTACAACTCAAATTGGTTCTCACAAAGATAGATGTACAAGTGTACGCACACACACACTTTTTGGTGGATGGAAAGTTAAGCATTGTTGTGGTTGTGCTTTCAGAATAAGGTATGAATTGAATGGGGGGTTTTCTTCCTGTCTTGGGGGGGTTGTATGCATTCACTATATGAAATAATTAAATCATGTTAGCTGGTTAAAGTAAATCTAGCTTTCTGAGGCCCCTTGTATCTTTTCCTTCCTTGCAACTTTAACTTTAATACACATCCTGTTGAAGCCCATAGTCAGGTCTGTTCTGAGTAAACAGCCTTGATGGTTGGTCAAAGGGTAAAGAAACGGCCCATCACCGCCTATATCTGTCAGTGAAGCTGTTGCATGTGGCTTTGCCTTTTGTTCTGAAGACAGACATGCAGAGTCTTTACAAAGTGCTGGGAGACTTAAAAGTTTGAGTCAAACTTGAGTAGTTTTCTCCAGACAATCTTCTTTTAAAGTATTCTTCTGAATTCCTGATAGTAAGATTGCATGTACCTGCAACATACCATCAGCTTTGTTTCCGTCTATAGTTGTAGGAAGTTGTATGTTGTGGTGGACAAATACACAAACAGCAGCTCACTGTCAAAACCACTGGCTGTCTGCTTGCCGGCCTTTCTCACGTTCATTCCACATATGACTGTTAACTATTTATTCTCAGATTTCCAAATATTTTGAAGAGCCTCAAGCCCAGTTCTGATAAAGGATAGTTCAATATGTAAAAACAACATATAGTATAAGCACAGAGTGATACAGTATGTCACAGTAAAATGCAGTGTCTTTATTTAACAACACATTTAATCGTTTGTATATGGCCCTTTAGCTGATAAACCCTCCGCTATGTTTACCAGCTAGTTATTAACTGTGTCTCTCTGCTGTTTGGTGCTGTGCAGGTAGTGTACAGTGGGTTTTTAGAGCTTTGTCACTGAAAACAGCTGCCGCCTGTGGTCCTACACTAACTGACACTATGAGAACAGTGAGAGTGAAGTATTGTTAGTATTGCAGCACCATGAGCGATACTTTGGATGTGCATGAGGAATGTAAACTGGGTTTGTTGACAGCCTGTGTGATTGTCCATCTTTCTTGATGTTCTGGACTTCACTCACTTTTTCACTGTCTAGTTTTTTTCAGATATAATTGGAATACTTGATTGTTGCCATGTTGCTGAGAAATTTAAATCAATTTCATCTCTTTGCATTCAATAGACATTGGTTCGTGTTTATAGCACAAAGAGGGGAGGAGGAGAACTAAGGCCTTCAACAGCTCCAGAATGGAGCATCAATACATCCAAATCACTTGAGTTTGTGTTAGAGTTTGGAAAGTGTGCAAAGCAGAAAACTTGTGGAGAGGACTTCAGAGATGTAATGGATAAGTTAACTACTCTAAGATACAGTATGTTGTTTTCTATTCATATAGGCTACATGTTAAATACATATGGAGGCTACATTTTGTGGAAATCTTTCTTGAAATTCTAATCAATTTTGGTATGTAAATAATTACACAAATAAGTATACAAACACTACCCTTTTTACAATACACAATTGCTCACAAAAATCTCTTTTCATTTGTTAAAGGCTTTCACATTTGTGCTAAATTATGCTAAGCTAACTACAAAAACAGCATCTTAATCTCAGTGAGAGTTCAGTAAGAGTTGACTAATCAGAATAAACTGCTGAAAAACAAACCATACATACATCTTGGTTGCACTGAAAATGGATTGTGTGTTTGTTAAATTTAGGGGGAGGTACATTTTCTATGTACCAGCCAATCAGGATGATTTCTACTTTGTAAACCTTGATCACCTTGAGACTACATCTTTCATTTAGGAGACATCAGTTGTGAAAGACAAGCGTGCAGCACCACAATGATTGGAAGACTGGCTCCTTTGATTTTTCTCAGTACAGTGTGTAAGTACTATTCTTAACTAGTGTGAGAGAAATACTACTGCAAGCTACTGTTTTTATTACACTGTGTGTAAATCTACGTATTAGATAAGGCCATGTAATAATCTTTGCAATGGCAAATATTGCTGCAACCTGCTGTTTGTATCAATTATATGTGGAATAGACAAAGTACTTATTTATAGGAGCAGTTATTTACATTTTTTATTGATTTTGCCCTATTTGATTTTGTAACTGTGAGTGTCTCTTTTCTTCAGCCCTGATTCAAACTGCAGAAGTTCCTCGACTGATCTCTCAAGTGGCTGAACTTGGTAAAAATGTTACTTTTCACTGTCCGGACTCTGGGAAGGATTACAGATTCTTTTTCTGGTATAAGCAATCTCTCGGATATATGATCCAAACAGTTGCTACAGGGTTTTATGATGAAATAAAACTGACTGGACCATTTACCAACTCACGTTTCAAAGTTCATAAAGTGAATGATGAGTATATTCTTACCATCGATAACGTACACAAGGAGGATGAAGCAACATACTTCTGTCAGAGTGGAGCAGAGTTTTCTCAAACGTTTAATGCTGGATTCTTCTTGGCTGTAAATGGTAAAATTACTTAAATGTTTTTTTTTGCCTCTGTCAATAATCACTAATCTACATAGTCATACAAATAATGTAGTTCATTAATTACTTTTTTCATGCTCCACTTTTAATAAATCTTGCAGATTATAACCTGCAGACGTCTGTCAACGTGAAACAAAGTCCGGAGACAGCATCAGTCCAGCCGGGCGGCTCAGTGACTCTCCAGTGTTCACTTCTCTCCAAGAACAAAGAAAACAGAGTCCACTGTCCAGGGGAACACAGTGTGTACTGGTTCAGAGCTGGATCAGGAGAATCCCATCCAAATATCATTTACACTCACAGGAACAGCAGTGATGAAGAAGAGGAAAGGAGCTGTGTCTACAGTCTGTCCAAAACTATACAGGACTCCTCTGATACTGGGACTTACTACTGTGCTGTGGTCACATGTGGAGAGATCCTGTTTGGTGCAGGAACTAAAGTGGAGACAAGTATGTATTTACTATTGCCTTTAAATGAAATAGCCTCATTTAGCCTGGTTAAAATATATAAATGCAAATAAATATAGATATTAAGATGGTTTCTTTGCCAATATACATATTTAACAATTTTTTTAATTGAGACACGTAAGACCATACACATTTATTATGCGAAAAAACATTGAAACGGAAGTCATCCAGTCATAATATTATTCACACTTTTATCTGTCAAGTCTTTGGCCCAGAACTCAAATCAAAGAGGATACTTTTGGTTAAATGTTGTATTGAACGTTGATTCAGGAATTGTATCTCTTTACCATAGGATTGGATTGGCCATAGGTGCCATTTACACCGGGGACATGTCCCCACCACTTTTTATAAGTGTAATGTTAAAAATGTTCTGAAAAATAGCTTAAACCAAGAATTGTTAACTAACAAAAACGCTGTGAAAGTTTGCTTTTTTTGCCCATTAAGAGGGAAAATTAATATTTGCATTGTGCGACTGATATGGTGTTACAGCTGTTGATGTATGGATAACTGTTGTGCGCTATTTACTCTGACCTCATACCGATCCCCCAATACACTGCCTAAAATTGCACATGTAAATAAATGTTTTCATGTGAGCTCTAATGTCCCAACAACTTTTCAACACGAAGTGACACAGTTGCTAAACACCACGGTCTTTAAACAATGCCTAATGTCTGTTACGAAATCTTTGTGATTCAGGACCAGAACTGGACCCAGTTGTGCTGGTGCTTGGAGGACTGTTGGCCTGCTGTGTGACTGTGATTATCGTCCTTATTTTCTATGTAAATGAAAGGGAAGCTAGTGGACATTACAAAGGTAGGTGCACCTTATTTTATTTTTCACTCCAGTTCAACTTTTGGAAACTCCCCAGTAAAAGGTCTGAATGTATGAAGTTACTTTTATGTTAAAACACAACATGTGAGCATCTGATTAGGTTGTTGTTGGTCTCCACAACAGTGTATATGAACTCCAAAACATGATGGATGATTTGGAAAATCCATCCATAAGTTTTTCTTTGTGACAACATACTGTACATTTGTGTTTCTATTTAACAAAGTTAATACTTTACCCACGTTACTAATGCAGCAGACTCAATGTTGCATTACATGTCTTTACAAACTATCATCTAGGACAGATTGTGTGCAACTGTTTTACTGTAAATTATGAAACTGAAAACATGATTAAAATCTCTTCTGCTATGACAGAAGTGACCATATTCCCACCTGTGTACACACATTCTGAAGGTTTTGTTTTTATTTTAACAGGAGCAATGAGTGTTTCCCATCACATTGGACATGATAAGTCGACTGCGGATCAACCAAATGATTTGGTAAATATGTCTTTGGTAAATATGAAGTGGCATGTTGTCTTATTAGATGTGGATGTGTGATGAAAATTCTTCCACTCTCACTCTTTTTATTAATCAGATCCTCAAATTATGGTCACGTTGGTATTAAAGAACACAGACAAAGGCAGAGGATGATTTTCAGAGATTTTAATAAGAGAATAGGCTACCTTACACATGCACATGCAGGAACAGGTACAAATCCAGATTCAAACTCTGGAGAAAACACAGAGACCGAAACCAACAAACTAATTAGGAATGAAGCATCTGAGCTGGTAGAAGCAGTGACTGACTGACTGAGGGAAATGAAGACAGGTGAGGCAGGGAATGAAGAGACAGAAACAAAAGGAAAGGTGACTACTGAAAAATAAAACAGGAAACAAATCATGAACAACAAGACTACAGAAATAAAACAGAACTATGACTTGAGCTTGAGTAGCTACACACAGTGTCTGTTGCTATATGATAAATAGGGATAAAGTAAAGATGTATATATAATACTGATGACTGATAAATTACAAGAAGTAAGTTCACTGAAAAAAGTCACTGTAAAGCACTCCTACCACTTATGTTCTAAGTGTACAATCTAGACTGTAGATCTTGATTTAACTGGTCTTGATATTACAGCTCTAATCTCTGAAATATTTGTCATTAACACAGATATTATTATATCTTTTGCAGGATGGTGAAGCAAAGGCAGTGAGTTATGCAGCACAGGATCTCTCCTGGAGAAAAGTGAAAAGAGGAAAGACAAAGAAAGAATACATGACAGAGTGTGTGTACTATGTTGTTCGAGCAGATTACAACAACCAGTAACACCCCTCTCTATAGGCAGAGCACGACCTGAGCACTTCTCTCCGAGTCCCGACAGAGGGCTTCAGCTTCATTTAACATATTATTCCAAACACGCGCCGCATAGTGACAGGAAGTATTTGTCGTTGTTGTGTCAGTCAGAATGATTTTGCGATAGAGCTCCAGCTTTCCAGTTGCTTTGTTAATTAATAGTCATTGTTTCTGCAAGAGGACATGTCGTCAACATGTCTGTGGACCTGTGTTTGCTTCTGGTATTTTGTTGAAATAAAAAAACACATGGAGTAACTACATCTTCTATGACTATTAATGAAAATGAATCTATCTATTGAAGGGGGAAATCCATGTTGAAATGAATTTCGCTTGCAGAAATGTTCCCACCAACAGATACAATATGCTACAAGAAAACTACACTGTAAGCTTGTGAAATCCATGTCAAATTGTTAAGATTAGAAACTTTAAACTCTTACATCATTTAATCATTTTATATTACTTAAATGTTGGATTCAGTAATTTTGGCAATTTGGAAATCTCCAGAACAACCAGCACTTGTTTTGCACAAAGACAGATCACAGCAGTACTGACACTATGGTACAGGTAAATAAAACATTATTGACATAGTTTGATATAGTTCCCAATCATGTGGGGGGTGATCACGTTTGGGATGGATATTAAATTGCGTATTCACAATCCCACATCACTGATGGTATTAACCTGATTCCAGCTTTTCATGTTCATTTCAACAGAAGTTTTTTTCTTCAGGATCCAGAATTAAGAACAACAGTTGATAGATTTCTGTTTGAAAAACCTGATTGTTTTTCCACGCTTTTTTATAGTATTTTGGGGCATTCTTTTAAATCTAAGACTGTAGAGTAAGTAAGTACATGATGGAGAGAGATGCAACAAAGACCTCTGGCCAGACTCGAACTGGGGACGTTGCAGTTCATGTTTGGCCTCTTAACCGATAAACCACAGGACCCCCAGTGCCATGTATTTCTTAAATGTACACATTTGAATGATAAAGATACAAAAAACATAAACAAAACTTTATCATAAAATTAAATTGATATACAGTATAATACTTCCTAATAGTCACATAACAAACTACATGTCATTAACTAGATCATTCAGTACCAACTGAAGACAAACAGACCTGTTAACTCACTGATCAAACTCAAAAGCCTTGACAACAGCGTAGATCCTCCGTCTCTCTGCTGCTTTTCCATCCTTTATATCACCTCTGTCAGTTTTCATCATGGTGAAGACAGCAGCAGAATAAACCCGCCTGTCCTCATCTCTCTGAGAAAATATATGACATGACAAAGTTAAAAAAAACTTCATAACTGTTTTAATGAGGTTAATCCTACTTTTAAATTCCTTACCTGTTGACTTTTGTGAGTACTGCTGTTTTTCTGCAGGGCAACAGCAGCTGGATTATAAAATAAAACATATTTAAATAAATAACAATAAATAAGGATGCAATACTTTTAATTTAATATTGTTGTATGTGGAACTTTAAGTAACTTCTATTACCGTTATAACAGCTACAGTTTTTTTTCTTGATGGTGTAAATGAGGAAGGCTATAACAACCAGACTTATAACCAAGACAGCACACAGCAGGAAAATGATTGGGTTGGCCTCATGTGAAGATATACTGGGCACTGAAACATGATCAAAAGGAAGAAATGAAAATGACCTGGTTAAATTATTAGTATATTAATTTTATTTTATTTTAATAGTTGTTGCTAACTATATTAACAGAACAATACTACAGTTACCTTCAATCTCCAGTTTTGTTCCATTTCCAAATAATATCTCCCCACATGAGGCCACAGCACAGTAATAAGTCCCAGCATCAGAGGAGCTGACGTTCTTGGAGAAGCTGTAGACACATTTCTGTGGAGAGTGAGCGTCAGGACTCTTCTCACATTCATCACCACTGTTTCCATGAGTGTAAATGACACTGGGATGAGATTCATCTGATCCAGCTCTGAACCAGTGAACTCTGTGATCTCCTGGACATGTTTTCTTCTCAGAGTCAGAGAGGACTGAACACTGCAGAGTCACTGAGTCTCCTGGACGGACTGGAGCAGATGGAGGAACTTGAATGACAGCAGTGATCTCAGGTTCTGGTCCTGGGAAATACAAACAAGAAAATTAACATGCGTTAATCACTTTAATGAAAAGAAAAGTAGTTAAAATATGAATTTATATACATAAACACTTTCCTATTAATTATGAAAACATGTACCATCTTTATGTTACCATGTAAACAGCTGTTATAAATGGTGTTTAATGAAAGCATGATGGTTAAATTGAAGAATGTGTATCCGCTGGTATTTTATTTACCTTCAATTCTCAGAAATTTTCCTTCCAAAAATGTAATTTCAAGATTGCTTTGTTTTATACAGTAGTAGACTCCAGTATCACTTATCTGTGTTTTATTAATATACAGGACGAAGGTTCCAGGCTCTTGTTTTGCTGTAATACGAGGAGTCTTGTTCACACCATCATAATCAAAGGAAAATGTTCCTCCCAAGAATTCTGGAAAGTTTCCAGAAACAAGTCGGATCCAAAATAATTGTGTTGAAAGCCAAGATGTCTGGCGGGTACACGTCAAAGTCGCATCATTTCCAACAACAACCGTCTTCGTAGAGAAGATTTGATCATCTGTGCATCCTAAAAATGAAATTAAATGGAACAGCCGAGATAGATTTATATACAGTATAAATCGATGCAAGATATACTTAAAATATATATGGAAAACAGCTGACTTTATATACTTACGCCCCACTCTGTGCATCAGCAGTAAATAAAATACGATCAGCATTTTGTTGTTATTCCACAGACTGAAGTTGAATTAGACCGTATTAAAACACGATTCACCTTAAAGTAGTTACATCAAGTGGGAGGGAACAATTTCAGAGCAATCTGATTGGCCTCTCATTATGTTGGCATTCACTGAACCACAGCGGAAATAATATAAACCATCTTTCCAACATAAACACATGAAACAACATCAACAGCAAGCTTTTGTTTCATGTTTCATGGTGGTTTTCTATAACTGTTGCTGAGAGTGAACACAAGAGATGAAAGGGTCACCAAATTCATTAGCTTACGTCCTCGCAGGGCCATGAATGTCTGTACAACATTTCATGGTATTGAATCCAACATTTGTCAAGATATTTCCGTCCAGGCCACAGTGGTGGACCGACTAACCGACTGATGGAGCCCCAACACTAGCGGGACTAAAAAAACTGACAAAATATTTAATAAAAAACAACATTTGGTGTATCAATCACCATTGGTATAGCTGTCAACAGTGGTCAGATCAGTGACGTTTCGTCACTGATTCTCAAGTATTTAAAGGATAATTACAGTTTATTAGGGTCCATTTTGTCAAAAAGGGTTCTCTATATGTCTGTTTTCCTCTCCAGGCCGACCCCCACCTCTGTCTGCTTCACACTTTGTTATCTTCCTCTACAGCCATCTAACTGTAATACAGTCACACACCAACCAAACAAATACAAAAACCTCTCACAACAAAAACACATTCACACATTTCAGAAACTACATACAAATAATGTCTCTAACCCACTGCCACTCACTATCAAATCTCTCTCACATACTTTAACTCAACATCACACAGTGACCTTCAAAGTTGAGACATTGTCATGTTTCATTTTGTTGAGTGCTTGATTGGGTGGACTTTGTTTTTGCCTTGATTGAGCAAATAATATTTAGATATCAAGTTTTTTGGGGCCAATACATCCACCATGTTACATTGTGTTTCACTTGCAGGTTATAAGCAATATGCATACAGTTCCTGGTATTGGTTTACTTTTTGGTTTTTAGTATTCGATTGGTTGAGCCCTGAGTGGATTTCTTTTCATACTAATCTTGTGTAGTTTCATGCTTTTGTTTTTTTCCAGGAGAAAATGTGAATAAGATTCTTGCATTGTGAAGTGCTGATTGTAATGAAAAAGTTGAACTGGTACTGAATTAGGGAAATAGGGTTCTCTGTGTGAACAGATCAGCATGTGTTGTAAAATACAAATAAGTAAGCAATGTAAAACTATTATTCTGTAAGGGCCTCCTGACTTATTGCTTTTAAAATGTTCATTGTCAATCAATCAATCAATCATACTTTCTTAAGACTAGATGCTTCCTGCAATTATTGCAAGTGAAAGTCTTTTCAAAATAAAGACACATACACACAAAGTGAACTTTAAGTAAAGTCTAGTGTTCATTATTAGAAAGTTTGTTTATTAACAAAGGAAAAAACATATGTACACACGTATTAATTCCATTTTAAACAGTTGCTTTGCATTGCACTGATACATGGATGAGGGTCTTGGGAGCAAGTTAACAGCCTTATGATATAACAATGATCTCAAAGATATGTGAGTGTGACACACAGTAAACAGGACCTTATCACACTTTGTCAAGCACATGGGGCACACAAGTCAGTTCACTACAGCTGGGATGTCGAACATATGTCGAAAAGCGGATGATACAGATGTTTAGGAAGACATTTTCCTTGTTGGCAAGTTTCTATGAAAAGCCTTTCATGAGAATCACATTTTCAAGCTCTAAAATGCATGACAGATAAAAGAGACAGAAAGTGATGAATCTTCCAAAACTTTACTAACAATGTGCACAAAAAATTATTATTATTTAAGGGATACACAATGCTACAGTCTATTAAAAAAGGTCTAGCTATTTAATGTGGTTATTTTTGTATCATAATGATTTATTTCCTTCTGTGAAGTGACAGGACGGTTCTGCTGACGCAGTATATTTCCCACACACTGTGCCACACAAAAATGATATTAGCATCACTAAACCAATCCATTGTTTGGATTGTTAATCCATCACAAAAGCCCTGACATCAGTGTAGATCGTCTCTTCCTTTCTTCCATTCCTTCTCTCTGCTTTGCCAGCTTTCTTTCTGCTAAACTTTGCTGTAGAATAAACCAAAGAGTCCTCATTTCTCTGAGGAGTAAAGTGAAAATTTGAAAATGAGGGTGGCAGATTGTAATACATGTAAACAGATAAAAATCTCTGATAACTTTTCTAGCGACATCTTTAAACTCTTTACCTGCTGGATTTGCTGATCACCACTGGCAGTTGCATTTGTTTGTATAGCGACGGCAGCTTTATTATTAAAAACACAAATAATAGTAAACATTGATTAATTGGATTTCTCTTAATTAAAGATATATGGTACTGTATATTGACTTAAACACAACAAAAGTGTTGATTAAATATTGTTAGCTTTTGTCGAACTCTGTTTAATAGATTGGCTCATGAGTAACGTCTCTTACCGTTACAACATTCACATGATTTTTTCCCGATGGCATAAACAAAAAAAAATATAACAATCAGACTTATAGCCAAAGCAGCACATAACAGATGGACGATTGTATTATCCAGGGAACATGTGCTCACAACTGAAACATTAAGAAAAGAAACAAATAATTAAAGTTAAGAAATAATTTAAGTCATTAGGTAAGATGATGTTGAAGAGATGATGATATTTTAACTATTATATGTAAATAATCTACAGTTACCTTCAATGTCCAGTTTTGTTCCATTTCCAAATAATATCTCCCCACATGAGGCCACAGCACAGTAATAAGTCCCAGCATCAGAGGAGCTGACGTTCTTGGAGAAGCTGTAGACACATTTCTGTGGAGAGTGAGCGTCAGGACTCTTCTCACATTCATCACCACTGTTTCCATGAGTGTAAATGACACTGGGATGAGATTCATCTGATCCAGCTCTGAACCAGTGAACTCTGTGATCTCCTGGACATGTTTTCTTCTCAGAGTCAGAGAGGACTGAACACTGCAGAGTCACTGAGTCTCCTGGACGGACTGGATCAGATAGAGGAACTTGAACGACAGCAGTGATCTCAGGTTCTGGTCCTGGGATAAAATGCATTACAAGCAGGATGTTAAAGTTTAACCAAAAGACACATTTCTGCCACATGTTAAACAAATAAATACTGTGTGTCTAATACTGTAGTTAAATACAGTTGGATGTTAACACAGTAATAATATGTTCACAGAATGGTATGCCTTTGTGGCTTTTTGCTATATTTACCTTTGATTCTCAGAAATGTTCCTTTCAAAAAATAAATGTTGAAACGTTGACGTTTTAAACAGTAGTAAAATGCAGTATCCCTCAGGTCTGTTTCTATAATATTGAGAATAAATCTTCCAGGCTCACTTTTTAAAATAATGCGTGAAATCTCATTCACAGGAACATAATCATAGCTGTTTGCTCTTCCCAAGACTTCAGGTAAGTTTCCAGCAACAAGTTTGATCCAAAATAAATTTTCAACAGCCCCAGATCTCTGGTGGGTACATGTTAGAGTCACACTTTGTCCAACAGCAACAGACTTTGTCTCAAAGTTCTGATCGGCTGTGTGTCCTGAAAAATAAAGAAACACAGATCAGTGATTAACAACTACTTTATATTACTGTGAGAAGATGACAATACAGTTGAAATATATTTGGAGTACATCTGACCTCTTCACATATACTTACGCCCCACTCTGAGCATCAGCAGTATATAAAATATGATCGCCATTTTCTCTTCTTTCCACATGAGAGACTGCAGTTAACTTAGACTGTATTATAAGATGATTGGCTTTAATATAACCATATCAAGTGGGAGGGTACAATTTCAGAGCAATCTGATTGGCTTCTCGTTATGTTGGCGTTTCACTGTACTACCACAGCGGAAATATATCAGCCAAAACTTTCCAACATACACACATGAAACAACACCAGCACCACACTTTTATCATCTCATGGTGGTGTTTGGTTCTCAAACTAAAACACAGAAGGTCTTTTAGTGGAGATGTTTTAAATAAATGTGGCATTACAATATCTCTCCTGCCAGGAAAATCAACATCAAAGTGTAAGTTATGATGCAGGATCCAACATACTAAAACAATGATTTTATTAACTAAAACACAATGGGAACTTCAGTGTGAGTAAGATTAGGCAATTTGGCAACACTTGGCTAAGGTTAGGAAAAGATGGCTGACATGGCATGAAAGATTTTGAGATGGTATATGGGCATCGCACACACATTGGCACTGAACATGAGCATTGAATATAAACGGCCTTTTGCAGAATTCCTCAATATGATCATAATTCCTTTGGAAACTGCAGTGTAATAAGAATAATACACTTTCAAATTATTTTAATCTTAAACGTGCTTGAAAATGAAGTTAATTAACAAGCACCACAGCTACATTTTTGTTTAGGCCATGACTTATCACTCATGATTCATGAACTGGCAAGTTAAGCTCTTAAGATTGTATCATTTCAATAGTGCAGCCTTTTGGTTGTTGGCCTGATGCATATGGCCATGGACAATAAAAAATACATTTGTTGACCAAAACAGATCCTGTCTGATTCTCCTGGTATGTGCTCAGTCAGTCAATACCAATCAAATTAGTTCATGTGGATGTGGATCAGTGTCTTTGGGAAGGTCAAGATATGTCCATGTGCAAGCAGTTGACGTCAGGCACTATAAAAACCATATACCAAAAATGGCAGAGAGAACTTGGATTCCACATGTCACCCATGCAGAAATATAGTAGACTGACACAAAATACTTTATTGATATAACATTCAGTCCCTGTATTGTTTTTAATATCTGAGATTCGCATTTTTCAATACAGGCAGAATGTTTTAAATCCTCTGCTCAGTCTCTGACTACATCGCTGATATCTTGTAGTCTGCAATTATTATAATCAGTCTTATGATTATGTTCTCTTTCCTCCTTCACTCTCTTTCTGCTCTTCCCCTCTCTATATCTCTCTCAACCCAACCAGTTGCAGATGGCCGCCCACGCAGAGCCCGGTTCTGCAGGTATAATGTTTCCCATGTTCATCATCTTAGTTTAGCATGTAAACATGGTAGTATTTGCTAGTTATCCCTCTACACTGTCAGGATACTGGGGACAGGAGCCAGATGCAGACAACAAGACAGATCAGAGAGTACAAAGACTAAAGGACCATGAGGTGGGCAAGGGTCAAAACTGGGAAGACAGTCCGAAACAGGCAAACAAATCCAAGGGGGTCAGGCATAAATCCCAGAGTCCAATAAAACAAGCAAAATGTTGAAACAGGATCAGGATCAGGTTCATGTGCCAGCATGACTAAAAACCTACCCAGCCGTTTGTCAGAGTGAAACACAGAGTGAGTATAGTCAAAGATGACCCGCCCACTCTGCCTGTCAGTCCTCTGTAGTGAAACACATCAGCAGGAAGAGAAGAGCGGGGCAGTTACATGCTTCATACAGTAACTGCTTCACTGCTAATCAGCTGGGCAGAGGCCTATCCCAACATGCATCAGGTGAAAAGCAGTAGGGCAGCATCACTCTATGGCAGGGCTATAACAGAAAGTCATTGGATTATGCACAATTTAGAGTTTTCTTTTTTATTTCCAAGGAAGCTTGCAGTGACTGCAAATAATGAGATAATTAACATGAAGAAATCCTCGGCCACCATATGTACAGTGGTGAACCTCTTCACAATAACAGGGACAGGAACACCTGACAATCTAATGCAATGCAGTTCAGCACCAGAGACTGAAGGGAAAAAAATACAGCACAATTAATTCAACAATTCCCTGACAAAATCTCAATTTCCTTAATACATAAAACAAATACACAGTTACATTTTCAGAACGGTGGATGAACAAAAAGTTCAACTGTACTCTAAAAGCTCTACAATTAATTTAATGTACTTTGTGTCATGCTTTGATCTCTCTACTAGTTCTGTGTGCATAGCACTGTTTGCACCTCACACACACACACACACACGTTTGTACTTCTATACTTGTGAGGACATTTATTGACATAATGCATTCTCTAGCCCCTTACCCTAACCTTAACCATCAAAACTAAATGCCTGACCCCAACCCTTACCCTAAGTCTAAACTAAACTGAATTCCATCCTGAATCTTAAAACCAAGTCTTAACCCTCAAGCAGCTCGTTGAAGAAGTCTCTGAAAGTGAGGACCGGCAAAAATGTCCTAACTTTACAAAATGGTCTACAACTCAAATTGGTTCTCACAAAGATAGATGTACAAGTGCACGCACACACACACTTTTACAGTCACCACTGACAGACGGTGGTGGATGGAAAGTTAAGCATTGTTGTGGTTGGGCTTTCAGAATAAGGTATGAATTGAATGGGGGGTTTTCTTCCTGTCTTGGGGGGGTGGTATGCATTTACTATATGAAATAATGAAATCATGTTAGCTGGTTAAAGTAAATCTAGCTTTCTGAGGCCCCTTGTATCTTTTCCCTCCTTGCAACTTTAACTTCACTACACATCATGTTGAAGCCCATAGTCAGGTCTGTTCTGAGTAAACAGCCTTGATGGTTGGTCAAAGGGTAAAGAAACGGCCCATCACCGCCTATATCTGTCAGTGAAGTTGTTGCATGTGGCTTTGCCTGTTGTTCTGAAGACAGACATGCAGAGTCTTTACAAAGTGCTGGGAGACTTAAAAGTTTGAGATAAACTTGAGTAGTTTTCTCCAGACAATCTTCTTTTAAAGTATTTTTCTAAATTTGCTGATAGAAAGATTGCATGTACCTGCAACATACCATCAGCTTTGTTTCCGTCTATAGTTGTAGGAAGTTGTATGTTGTGGTGGACAAATACACAAACAGCAGCTCACTGTCAAAACCACTGGCTGTCTGCTTGCCGGCCTCTCTCACGTTCATTCCACATATGACTGTTATTACTATTTATTCTCAGATTTCCAAATATTTTGAAGAGCCTCAAGCCCAGTTTTGATAAAGGATAGTTCAATATGTAAAAACCACATATAGTATAAGCACAGAGTGATACAGTATGTCTCAGTAAAATGCAGTGTCTTTATTTAACAACACATTTTATCGTTTGTATATGGCCCTTTAGCTGATAAACCCTCCGCTATGTTTACCAGCTAGTTATTAACTGTGTCTGTCTGCTGTTTGGTGCTGTGCAGGTAGTGTACAGTGGGTTTTTAGAGCTTTGTCACTGAAAACAGCTGCCGCCTGTGGTCCTACACTAACTGACACTATGAGAACAGTGAGAGTGAAGTGTTGTTAGTATTGCAGCACCATGAGCGATACTTTGGATGTGCATGAGGAATGTAAACTGGGTTTGTTGACAGCCTGTGTGATTGTCCATCTTCCTTGATGTTCTGGACTTCACTCACTTTTTCACTGTCTAGTTTTTTTCAAATATAATACAAATACTCGATTGTTGCCATGTTGCTGAGAAATTTAAATCAATTTCATCTCTTTGCATTTAATAGACATTGGTTCGTGTTTATAGCACAAAGACGGGAGGAGGAGAACTAAGGCCTTCAACAGCTCCAGAATGGAGCATCAATACATCCAAATCACTTGAGTTTGTGTTAGAGTTTGGAAAGTGTGCAAAGCAGAAAACTTGTGGAGAGGACTTCAGAGATGTAATGGATAAGTTAACTACTCTAAGATACAGTATGTTGTTTTCTATTCATATAGGCTACATGTTAAATACATATGGAGGCTACATTTTGTGGAAATCTTTCTTGAAATTCTAATCAATTTTGGTATGTAAATAATTACACAAATAATTATACAAACACTACCCTTTTTACAATACACAATTGCTCACAAAAATCTTTCTTTTCATTTGTTTAAGGCTTTCACGTTTGCGCTAAATTACGCTAAGCTAACTACAAAAACAGCATCTTAATCTCAGTGAGAGTTCAGTAAGAGTTGACTAATCAGAATAAACTGCTGAAAAACAAACCATACATACATCTTGGTTGCACTGAAAATGGATTGTGTGTTTGATAAATTTAGGGGGAGGTACATTTTCTACGTACCAGCCAATCAGGATGATTTCTACTTTGTAAACCTTCATCACCTTGTGACTACATCTTTCATTTAGGAGACATCAGTTGTGCAAGACAAGCGTGCAGCACCACAATGATTGGAAGACTGGCTCCTTTGATTTTTCTCAGTACAGTGTGTAAGTACTATTCTTAACTAGTGTGAGAGAAATACTACTGCAAGCTACTGTTTTTATTACACTGTGTGTAAATGTACGTATTAGATAAGGCCATGTAATAATCTTTGCAATGGCAAATATTGCTGCAACCTGCTGTTTGTATCAATTATATGTGGAATAGACAAAGTACTTATTTATAGGAGCAGTTATTTACATTTTTTATTGTTTTTGCCCTATTTGATTTTGTAACTGTGAGTGTCTCTTTTCTTCAGCCCTGATTCAAACTGCAGAAGTTCCTCGACTGATCTCTCAAGTGGCTGAACTTGGTGAAAATGTTACTTTTCACTGTCCGGACTCTGGGAAGGATTACAGATTCTTTTTCTGGTATAAGCAATCTCTCGGATATATGATCCAAACAGTTGCTACAGGGTTTTATGATGAAATAAAACTGACTGGACCATTTACCAACTCACGTTTCACAGTTCATAAAGTGAATGATAAGTATATTCTTACCATCGATAACGTACACAAGGAGGATGAAGCAACATACTTCTGTCAGAGTGGAGCAGAGTTTTCTCAAACGTTTAATGCTGGATTCTTCTTGGCTGTAAATGGTAAAATTACTTAAATGTTTTTTTTTTGCCTCTGTCAATAATCACTAATCTACATAGTCATACAAATAATGTAGTTCATTAATTACTTTTTTCATGCTCCACTTTTAATAAATCTTGCAGATTATAATCTGCAGACGTCTGTCAACGTGAAACAAAGTCCGGAGACAGCATCAGTCCAGCCGGGCGGCTCAGTGACTCTCCAGTGTTCACTTCTCTCCAAGAACAAAGAAAACAGAGTCCACTGTCCAGGGGAATACAGTGTGTACTGGTTCAGAGCTGGATCAGGAGAATCCCATCCAAATATCATTTACACTCACAGGAACAGCAGTGATGAAGAAGAGGAAAGGAGCTGTGTCTACAGTCTGTCCAAAACTATACAGGACTCCTCTGATACTGGGACTTACTACTGTGCTGTGGTCACATGTGGAGAGATCCTGTTTGGTGAAGGAACTAAAGTGGAGACAAGTATGTATTTTCAGTAACACTTGAATTATACATTCATCTCTATGCATTTAAGAAGTACAATATATTAAATTTAGGCTCATCAGATTATAAATCTGTTGTTTTCTCTGAAGTTCAAGAGAGTTAGTAGTGATAAAAACATGTGGCCAATATTATCTTTGAACTTCATTTATATTAAATAGCATTGTTTTAATTGCAAAAGCAATTTAAACAGAATGCTATAAACAAAGAAAGTCATTTGTCAAATTTCTGGACCAAAAAACAGAGAAATATCAGAATACTTTTGGCTAAAACTTAACATTAACTGAAAAACAGTGCCTGTTGATGCACATTATCACTTTTCTAAACGCTGGTGTTGCCAGTAGCAAACAACTGCTCCCAACCATCATGACCTGAATAAATGCAAATTAGTTCTGAGTGTCTGTGAACATTTTTCTGATTCCAGGAGCAGAATTAGACCCAGTTATCCTTGTGTTTGGAGTGCTGTTTGCTTGCTGTGTAACTGTAATTGGCGTCCTTATTTTCTGCTTAAAGCGAAGCAGAGTTTGCAAACATTGCAAAGGTAAGTTGATTGTTCATGGATTTTTGTACTCAGAATTTATGCTCATGATTCAACATTGATTACTGCCATATTGTATGTTTCACATGTAAAATCATATTTTACAAATTAACTAGTAGCTTTCAATAGTTAATTGAATGATAAATATTGAGTTACAAAAAAAAACCTACAACATTTTCCTCAGATTTATTAATTATTAACACATTATCTTATTTCATCAGAAAATACTGCACAGAATATCTGAGAAGTCACATGATGACATGATTCAGCTTCCCTTGATCAAAGCACTTCACCACTAACTGCTCAAAGCTGGTGGCTGGCATTAAAATACTGTAGCTGTGTGTGTGTGTGTGTGTGTGTGTGTGTGTGTGTGTAAAAGTATAATGATTGATGTCAAAGTCTTGCTTCATTCATCCCTGAACTTTAATTAGAGGATGACAAAAACTACCACTGATGTGAAGGCACTAACTATCTGAGGGCTTTGCTTTTATTAACAGGAGCAATGAGTGCCCCCCATCATCTTGGACATGACAAGTCAAGTGCAGATTCATCAAATGATTTGGTAAATATGCTTTACAGTATATTCTGCTTCTGATACGGCCAGTGTACACAGCATCTGGCTGCGTCGCGTTCTGGCTTCACGACTGCCAGAGACGACCAGCATTGCCAAGCTGCTGAGCTGCAGATAAAATACAACATTCACAATATTGACAGACAAAATAAAACAAAATACAGTTTGATGACAGCAGCTGTGCAATGATATCGGCTATACTGACATTTAAAAGGAGTGATGACGGAGAAGTTTTGAATCGACAAAAGGTTGTCATATTCACGCATAGTCAAAAGCATCAATTACCACATCTAAAAGGCCTGCCAACGTGTGTTTATGCTGTAAAACATGAACGCGATGCAGCAGTATGTATGAATGAATTAGTCGTTAATACACAAATTTTGTATTTTTGGCAGGATGATGAAGAAAAGGAAGTGAACTATGCAGCGCTACATTTCTCTTCAAGGAAAGTGAAAAGAGGAAAGATGAAGAAAGAGTCACCACAAGAGTGTGTGTACTCTGTTGTTAGAGCAAATCACCACAACCGGTCTCAGCCCTCTCTTTAGGCAGAGCACGACCTGTGCACTGCTCCTGACAGAGGCCTTAAGCTTGGTTAAGGTGCTCACCGTTAACAATTCATTCCCAACTGACACTCGACAGTGACAGGAAGTATTGTGTATATTTTCCAAAAGAGTTTATCACTCAGCTGATTTGGCGGAGGGCTCCTGCTTTTCAGTTGCTTTGTTAATTCATTGAAACAGCATATGTGCCAGTTATTCAGTAAGGAGAAATGTTATCAACATGCCGGCGGACGTGTGTTTGCTTCTGGTACTTTGTTGACATAAAAACACATATGGAAGGACTCATTGTTAATCTATGTATTGAAGGGGATATCCATGATGAAAAGAATTTTGCAGAGATGTTCCCATCAAACAAATGCAAAATGTAGAGCTACACACAGTACCCCTGTGAAATCCCTGTGAAGTTGTCAAAATTGGAAATTTTAATTTATTTTATATGATTTACATGTCGGGAAATTTGGTTTTGCAAAAAATGACAGAACACAGCAGTAACAACACAAGTGTACAGAATTGTTTCATTGACATAGTTTGATATATTTCCGAATCATGTTCACAAAAAGTTGTATGTGTGGTCACACAACAAAAACAATAAAGAAAAAGCAAGATGCATGGACTTTTTTTACTTACAACATGTTTACTGTTGCATGGTCTGTGTCTCAAGATTCAAGCTTGATGAGACGATAAACTTATTTTAAAATATCCAATTCCAATACTGGCTGATGCAGAGTATTTATGAATAAATCTTCTCTAATTTAAAATCTGTAAGATATTTACTCCATGCATGCTGATTCAGTGTATCCCTATAACTTATTTGGTCTTTTGACAACAGTGATTTTTCCTCTATTGGATTTCATTAACCATTGCCATAATTTTGCTTTTTACTTTTAGTGGTAAATAAAAAATTTAAAAAACTGTTAAACCACAGGGCAGCTCCTGCCGTTAATTTCACAGTATATTAAATTTCCCTGCAAACTGTCCAGTTTAACAAGTCACCAAAAATGTCACCCTGCTGATGGCGCGAGATGACAAGTTAAAAATAGAGGGGACACCATGGGGATAAAAATAATTAAGATACATCCTCTGGAAACCTTGACTGTCTGCGCAAAATGCCATGACGATCTATTCATCATTTGAAATATATTTCAGTCATGGTCAAAGTGGGAGACTGACCGACAGAGCAACATCAGAATCAGAGCTGTACAACTACTGAGGCTGAACAGACATTTGACATATAAATTGCTATCGGCATGAGTTAAATCAGTGACATATTGTGTATTTTGGGGATAATTCCACTTTATAGAGTGTAACTGTGCTTAGTGTATATTTGCTTTTGCCCTTATTATTGAATAAAAAAATTCAACATTTATAAATATAATAGTTAGATGTCAAGTTACCTTAGGGTTGGTTTTAAATTATAGTTTAAAAACAAAAAATATGGCTAACAAATTCAACAAGAAACAAACAACAAAACAAAAAAAATCTGTTGATATGAAAGCAAAGAAAATGAAAATAATGCACCTTAAAATTAAAGTGTTTATTTATGTTGATAATTATACATCTTTCATTACAGCGTAACTTCAAGGAGGGAAGCAAAATATGTACACAGACATCACTTTCATCTAGTACAATCATTTTTGCATTGCATTGATACATATAAGATACGTTAACAGCCTTAAAACTGCACATTAGACAAATGGTACGGACAAGAAACCTTCCTCAACCCTCATACTCCTTCAAAAAGCCTGTTTGAGTGGTAGCATAATAATCCAGTGCCAGATAAAAAAATGATAATACCTTTAATTAGCAAGTCCAGTGGCTTGTTAATCTATCACAAAGCCCTGACATCAGTGTAGATCGTCTCTTCCTCGGCTGTTTTCACATTCCTTCTCTCCGCTTTGCCAGTTTTCCTCTTGGTAAACGTTGGTGCAGAATAAGCTAATGAGTTGTCATCTCCCTGAGGAAATATATGGAAAAGTGTAATTAAATAGCAGATGTTAAGTTGAGAGAAAAATATGGCAATAACTTTTCCAGTATCATCTATATATACCTTACCTGCTGACTTTGCGAATTTCCACTGGCTGCTGCAGCATTTGTTTGCAGAGTGTCGGCAGCTGTATTAGGAAATAAAAACAATGATTTATAATGCAAAATGCTACAGGTTAATATACAAATCAGGGATGTAAATCCTGTCAAATTAGCTTTTGCTAAATAATGTTTGATAAATTGATGTATGAGAAACGTCTTTTACCGTTACAACAACCACAAGTTTTCCTCTTGATGGTATAAATCAGGAAGGAAATAACAACCAGACTTATAGCCAAAGCAGCACATAACAGAAACAGAACAAAATTGTCCTGCTGCAAATCCAACATGTTGAGTTCTGAAACAATATCGAAAGGAGGAAATAATAACATGTAACATATATTTTGATAAGATGTTACAATGCATTAGAAACAAATGTTTTGTAGTACATGATCTTAATTGATTCTACCAGATTCTAAATTATAGAAATAATCTGCAGTTACCTTCAATGTCCAGTTTTGTTCCATTTCCAAATAATATCTCCCCACATGAGGCCACAGCACAGTAATAAGTCCCAGCATCAGAGGAGCTGACGTTCTTGGAGAAGCTGTAGACACATTTCTGTGGAGAGTGAGCGTCAGGACTCTTCTCACATTCATCACCACTGTTTCCATGAGTGTAAATGACACTGGGATGAGATTCATCTGATCCGGCTCTGAACCAGTGAACTCTGTGATCTCCTGGACATGTTTTGTTCTCAGAGTCAGAGAGGACTGAACACTGCAGAGTCACTGAGTCTCCTGGACGGACCGGAGCAGATGGAGGAACTTGAATGACGGCAGTGATCTCAGGTTCTGGTCCTGGGAAATACAAACAAGAAAATAAACACGATACTCACTTTAATAAAAAGAAAAGTAGTTAAAAATGTTAAATTATATACATAAACACTATTAAATATGAAAACATGTGCCATCTTTATGTTACCATGTAAACGGCTGTTATAAATGGTGTTTGATGAAAGCTTGATGGTTAAATTGAAGAATGTGTATCCGCTGGTATTTTATTTACCTTCAATTCTCAGAAATTTTCCTTCCAAAAATGTCATTTCAAGTCCGCTTTGTTTTATACAGTAGTAGACTCCAGTATCACTTAGCTGTGTTTTGTTAATATACAGGACGAAGGTTCCAGGCTCTTGTTTTGCTGTAATACGAGGAGTCTTGTTCACACCATCATAATCAAAAGAATATGTTCCTCCCAAGAATTCTGGCAAGTTTCCAGAAACATGCCGGATCCAAAATAATTGTGTTGAAAGCCAAGATGTCTGGCGGGTACACGTCAAAGTCGCATCATTTCCAACAACAACCGTCTTCGTAGAGAAGATTTGATCATCTGTGCATCCTAAAAATGAAATTAACTGGAGATTAACAACTGAGATAGATTCATATACAGTATGCCCTGTGCTAAATCGATGCAAGATATACTTAAAATATATACGGAAAACAGCTGGCTTTATATACTTACGCCCCACTCTGTGCATCAGCAGTAAATAAAATACAATCAGCATTTTGTTGTTATTCCACTTAAGACTGCAGTTGAATTAGACCGTATTAGAAGACGATTCACCTTAAAGTAGTTACATCAAGTGGGAGGGAACAATTTCAGAGCAATCTGATTGGTTTCTCATTATGTTGGCGTTTCACTGTACTACCAGAGTGGAAATAATATAAACCATCTTTCCAACATAAACACATGAAACAACATCAAAAGCGAGTTTTTGTTTCATGTTTCATGGTGGGTTTCTATAACTCACACTGAGAGTGAACACAAAGGATGATTTGAGCTTAATATGAACTACAGTAGTCCAAAACAATCTGCTTTACAACATTTTCCTTTTCAATGCCATTTGTTCAATGCCAATTTCTTTTACACCGTGCTTAAGGTATGGTAACAGTTGGGAAACTAAAAGTGCTTTGTTAAGATTAGGGAAGTATCATCATAATGGTAAAAGTCAAGGTTAAAGATATACTCCAGCTATTTATTATTGCACTGCTAAAAGAGAAAATTGAAGAGCAGAGGCCAAAATATCCTGACTTTTAGAACCTGGTATGAATCAAGCCCACAAAACACTGGATCCTACATTTCCTATAATGCAACTAAAAAGTGTCTTTCATCAGGGCTTCCCTGACTAGTATATGACCATGTCTTTTAAACTTGACTCCCCCAGTTTGTGATGCAGAGTTCCTGTTAGGATTGAGCGATATGACGTCTATACCGTGCAATGGTAGAAATGTGTCCACCTGTAGAGATTTGGCAATACCGTTTCCACCACAGTAGTTATCCCTTATGCTATATATTATCAACTCAGGACTGGATTCTCAGGTGATCTTATGATCTTGCGAATCCTGCTGGCACCCAAGTTAATATGATTTGGGTAGCAGTACTGCTTACTCAATCTCAAGTGAAAGACATTTACTTACAACAGGTTTACTGCCGTATGGTCTCTGTCTCCACATGCCCGGGGACTACAGATGAAAATTAGCCTCTTTTGTCAGCTCTGGCAATTATTTTCGGAAACGTTATTAATATGCACTGTCCCTGTCAAATAAAGTAACAAAGAAAAGTAAATCAGATCCATGCATGATGAAGCGTTAAACTTGTTTCCAAACATCCTCAGATCAAACTTTCTCTCTCCTGATACCGGTTCCAATTCTGGCCGATGCAGAGTATTTATGACTAACTTTTCTCTAATTTAAAATCTGTAAACCTCTCTGATATTTGCTCCACTCATGCTGAATTAGTGGATTGGATCTGTGTATCCCTACTTAATTATTTAGTCTTTAATTTTGACTACAGTAATTTTTCCTCCAACGGATTACACTAACCATCGCCATCATTCTGTTTTTCTTTTAGTGGTAAAAAGATCAAAATAATTCATGTTTGGGACTAAATTTAATTGACAATCACTCACGTCAATGTAAAAATGTGATTTCAGCAATGTCAATGTTAACAGAGAAGAACAGTTACCAGATTTTCTTTCATGTTTAAGACTTAAAAATAACAAAGTTAACAGATTTCTGCTTGAAAAACCTGATAACTTTTTGGGAAAAAATATTTTTGGGGCATTTTTATGACTTAATTACAGTCAGTATAGAGATGACAGGAAGTGAAGGAGATGCAACAAAGGGCCCCGGCCAGCCTTACACCGGGGGCGTTGCAGTTCATGTTCGGCATCTTAACCTCTAAACCACAGGGCCGCCCCTGCCATGACTTTCTTAAGTCACCATGTACCAAAATGTCAACCTGCCGATGGCGCTGTGGTGGACTGACTGACAGAGCAGCATCAGAATCCCTGGAGCCGCACAACTACTGTGGCCGAAACAAACATTTGACAAAGAAATTGCTATCAGCCTGAGTTAAATCAGTGACATGTTGTGCATTTGAAGAATAATTCCAGTTTATCAGGGTCTGTTTTGCTAATGGCTTCTCAATCTGTCTGTTCTTCACCTCTGACTGCCTCTGACTTTGTTGTAATTCTCTGCATGTGATGGTAAGGTTATGACAGCACCTGGACTTACAATATAGGTTATATATAAAATAATTTTTCGAAGATTTGTATTTGTTTAAATATAATAGTAAGATCAAGTTAACGTAGGATTGGTTTTAAACTATAGTTTAAAAATAAACATATTATTGCATAAACAAGAAACAAAAAACAACAATGATATGAAAGCAAAGAAACAGAAAATGATGCATCTTAAAATTTTTGTTTTTTGTTTTTTATTACATTTAGTTATACTGTAGATTATTTTTTTTTACAATTTAAGTTTGTCTTTTGTTGAGGAAAGCAACACATGTACACAAACATCACTGTAATTTAGTAAAACTATTTTTGCATTGCATTGATACATATAGGAGAAGTTAACCTTAAAGCCTTAAAACTGCATATTTGACAAAGGGGACAGATAAAAAACCTTCCCAACCTTCATACTGCTTCAGAAAGCTTGTTTGAGTGGTAGCGTGATAAACTTTCTCAAAAATAAACAAGAACTAATACATTTGCGGTGCACAATGCTTTCGGTTATCACTAAAAAGCATTAAAATTATTAAATGTGGATATTTTTGCATCATGATAATCCATTCCCTTTTATGAAATAAGAACATTAAAAAGTCACACAAGGGTTGCAAACAGGTTGGACCGAATGTAATATTAAAATGATACATCAAACATTTTTAAAGTTATTCAAATAAAATATTTTTACTCATATCAGATGTAAAATTTATGTGAAACTGTATATTTTTCCTTGTTGTGCCAGATAAAAAATAAAATATTAGCTTTAAATAGCAAATCCAGTGGCTTGTTAATCTATCACAAAGCCCTGACATCAGTGTAGATTGTCTCTTCCTCGGCTGTTTTCACATTCCTTCTCTCCGCTTTGCCAGTTTTCCTCTTGGTAAATGTTGGTGCAGAATAAGCTAATGAGTTCTCATCTCTCTGAGGAAATATATGGAAAGGTGTAATTAAATAGCAGATATTAAATTGAGAGAAAAATATGGCAATAACTTTCCCAGTTATCTTTTCTTGATATACCTTACCTGATGACTTTGTGGATTTCCACTGGCTGCTGCAGCATTTGTTTGCAGAGCTCCGGCAGCTGTTTTAGGAAATAAAAACAATGATTTACAATGAAAAATGCTGCAGGTTAATTTACACAAATCAGGGATGTAAATCCTGTCAAATTAGCTTTTGCTAAATAATGTTTGATAAATTGATGTATGAGAAACTTTTATTACCGTTACAACAACCACAAGTTTTCCTCTTGATGGTATAAATCAGGAAGGAAATAACAACCAGACTCATAGCCAAAGCAGCGCATAACAGAAACAGAACAAAATTGTCCTTCTGCAAACCTGAAACAATATCAAAAGGAGGAAATAATAGCATGAAACATATATTTTGATAAGATGTTACAATGCATTATAAACAAATGTTGTGTGGTACATGATATCAATGGATTCTACCAGATTCAAATTAAATAATTATTCATGATTTATATAGAAATATTCTTTAATTACCGTCAATGTCCAGTTTTGTTCCATTTCCAAATAATATCTCCCCACATGAGGCCACAGCACAGTAATAAGTCCCAGCATCAGAGGAGCTGACGGTCTTGGAGAAGCTGTAGACACATTTCTGTGGAGAGTGAGCGTCAGGACTCTTCTCACATTCATCACCACTGTTTCCATGAGTGTAAATGACACTGGGATGAGATTCATCTGATCCAGCTCTGAACCAGTGAACTCTGTGATCTCCTGGACATGTTTTCTTCTCAGAGTCAGAGAGGACTGAACACTGCAGAGTCACTGAGTCTCCTGGACCGACTGGATCAGATAGAGGAAGTTGAATGACAGCAGTGATCTCAGGTTCTGGTCCTGGGAAATACAAACAAGAAAATAACCACTTTAATGAAAAGAAAAGTAGTTAAAATGTTAAAATATTAACATACTTTCCTATTAATTATCAAAGCATATATATATATATATAACTGCTGTTATAAAGGGTGTTTGATGTAAGCATTAATTTTATTTAAGGAATGTGAAATTTCTGTTTATATTTTCTTTACCTTTAATTTTCAGAAATGTTCCTTTCAGAAATGTCATTTTGAGTCTGTTTTGTTTTAAACAGTAATAAAATCCAGTATCACTTAGCTGTGTTTTATGAATATACAGGACGAAGGTTCCAGGCTCTTGTTTTGCTGTAATACGAGGAGTCTTGTTCACACCATCATAATCAAAAGAATATGTTCCTCCCAAGAATTCTGGAAAGTTTCCAGAAACAAGCCGGATCCAAAACAAGTTTGTTTCATACTCAGATTTCTGGCGGGTACACGTCAATTTCACATCATCTCTAACACCAACAGTCCTCATATCAAAGATCAGATCATCTGTGCAACCTAAAAATTAAATTAAATGGAGATTAACAACCGAGACAGATTCATATACAGTATGCCCTGTGCTAAATAGATGCTAGAAGATGATAATATATTTGAAATATACATGGAAAAAAGCTGACTTTACTTACGCCCCACTTTGTGCATCAGCAGTAAATAAAATACAATCAGCATTTTCTTGTTATTCCACTTAAGACTGCAGTTGAATTAAACCGTATTAAAACACGATTCACCTTAATGTAGTTACATCAAGTGGGAGGGAACAATTTCAGAGCAATCTGATTGGCCTCTCTTTATGTTGGCGTTTCACTGAACCACAGTGGAAATAATATAAACCATCTTTCCAACATAAACACATGAAACAACATCAACAGCTTTTGTTTCATGTTTCATGGTGGGTTTCTATAACTCACACTGAGAGTGAACACAAAGGATGATTTGCTCTTAATATGAACTACAGTAGTCCAAAACAATCTGCTTTACAACAGTTTCCTTTTCAATGCTATTTGTTCAATGCCAGTTTCTTTTACATCGTGCTTAAGTTATGGTGAAAGTTGGGAAACTAAAAGTGCTTTGTTAAGATTAGGGAAAGATCATCGTAATGGTAAAAGTCAAGGTTAAAGATGTTCCCCAGCAGATTAGTATTGCACTTCTAAAAGAGAAAATTGAAGAGCAGAGGCCAAAATATCCTGATTTTTAGACCCTGGTATGAATCAAACCCCCAAAACACTGGATCCTACATTTCCTATAATGCAACACAAAAGTATCTTTCATCAGGGCTTCTCTGACTAGTATATGACCATGTCTTTTAAACTTGACTCCCCCAGTTTGTGATGCAGAGTTCCTGTTAGGATTGAGCGATATGACGGTCTATACCGTGCGATGATAGAAATGTGTCCACCTGTAGAGATTTGGCAATACCGTTTCCACCACAGTAGTTATCCCTTATGCTATATATTATCAACTCAGGACTGGATTCTCAGGTGATCTTATGATCTTGCGAATCCTGCTGGCACCCAAGTTAATATGATTTGGGTAGCAGTACTGCTTACCCCATTTTCAACGGAAAGACATTTACTTACAACAGGTTTACTGCTGCATGGTCTCTGTCTCCACATGCCCGGGGACTACTGATGAAAATTAGCCTCTTATGTCAGCTCTGGCAATTATTTTTGGAAACGTTACTAATATGCACTGTCCCTGTCAAATAAAGTAACAAAGAAAAGTAAATCAGATCCATGCATGATGAAGCGTTAAACTTGTTTCCAAATATCCTCAGATCAAACTTTCTCTCTCCTGATACCGGTTCCAATTCTGGCCGATGCAGAGTATTTATGACTAACTTTTCTCTAATTTAAAATCTGTAAACCTCTCTGATATTTGCTCCACTCATGCTGAATTAGTGGATTGGATCTGTGTATCCCTACTTAATTATTTAGTCTTTAATTTTGACTACAGTAATTTTTCCTCCAACGGATTAGACTAACCATCGCCATCATTCTGTTTTTCTTTTAGTGGTAAAAAGATCAAAATAATTCACAGTTGGGACTAAATTTAATTGCATACTGACAATCACTCACATCAATGTAAAAATGTGATTTCAGCAATGTCAATGTTAACAGAGAAGAACAGTTACCAGATTTTCTTTCATGTTTAAGACTTAAAAATAATAAAGTTAACAGATTTCTGCTTGAAAAACCTGATAACTTTTTGGGAAAAAATATTTTTGGGGCATTTTTATGACTTAATTACAGTCAGTATAGAGATGACAGGAAGTGAAGGAGATGCAGCAAAGGGCCCCGGCCAGCCTTACACTGGGGGCGTTGCAGTTCATGTTCGGCATCTTAACCTCTAAACCACAGAGCCGCCCCTGCCATGACTTTTTTAAGTCACCATGTACCAAAATGTCAACCTGCCGATGGCGCTGTGGTGGACTGACTGACAGAGCAGCATCAGAATCCCTGGAGCCGCACAACTACTGTGGCCGAAACAAACATTTGACAAAGAAATTGCTATCAGCCTGAGTTAAATCAGTGACATGTTGTGCATTTGAAGGATAATTCCAGTTTATCAGGGTCTGTTTTGCTAATAGCTTCTCAATCTGTCTGTTCTTCACCTCTGACTGCCTCTGACTTTGTTGTAATTCTCTGCATGTCATGGTAAGGTTATGACAGCACCTGGACTTACAATATAGGTTATATATAAAATAATTTTTTGAAGATTTGTATTTGTTTAAATATAATAGTAAGATCAAGTTAACGTAGGATTGGTTTTAAACTATAGTTTAAAAATAAACATATTATTGCATAAACAAGAAACAAAAAACAACAATGATATGAAAGCAAAGAAACAGAAAATGATGCATCTTAAAATTTTTGTTTTTTGTTTTTTATTACATTTAGTTATACTGTAGATTATTTTTTTACAATTTAAGTTTGTCTTTTGTTGAGGAAAGCAACACATGTACACAAACATCACTTTAATTTAGTAAAACTATTTTTGCATTACATTGATACATATAGGAGAAGTTAACCTTAAAGCCTTAAACTGCATATTTGACAAAGGGGACAGATAAAAAACCTTCCCAACCTTCATACTGCTTCAGAAAGCTTGTTTGAGTGGTAGCGTGATAAACTTTCTCAAAAATAAACAAGTACTAATACATATGCGGTGCACAATGCTCTGGGTTATCACTAAAAAGCATTAAAATTATTAAATGTGGATATTTTTGCATCATGATAATCCATTCCCTTTTATAAAAGAAGAACATTAAAAAGTCACACAAGGGTTGCAAACAGATTTGACCGAATGTAATATTAAAATGATACATCAAACATTTTTAAAGTTATTCAAATAAAATATTTTTACTCATATCAGATGTCAAATTTATGTGAAGCTGTATATTTGTCCTTGTTGTGCCGAATAAAAAATAAAATATTAACTTTATTTAGCAAATCCAGTGGCTTGTTAATCTATCACAAAGCCCTGATATCAGTGTAGATTGTCTCTTCCTCGGCTGTTTTCACATTCCTTCTCTCCGCTTTGCCAGTTTTCCTCTTGGTAAACGTTGGTGCAGAATAAGCTAATGAGTTCTCATCTCTCTGAGGAAATATATGGAAAAGTGTAATTAAATAGCAGATGTTAAGTTGAGAGAAAAATATGGCAATAACTTTTCCAGTGTCATCTATATATACCTTACCTGCTGACTTTGCGAATTTCCACTGGCTGCTGCAGCATTTGTTTGCAGAGCGCCGGCAGCTGTATTAGGAAATAAAAACAATGATTTACAATGAAAAATGCTGCAGGTTAATTTACACAAATCAGGGATGTAAATCCTGTCAAATTAGCTTTTGCTAAATAATGTTTGATAAATTGATGTATGAGAAACTTTTATTACCGTTACAACAACCACAAGTTTTCCTCTTGATGGTATAAATCAGGAAGGAAATAACAACCAGACTTATAGCCAAAGCAGCACATAACAGAAACAGAACAAAATTGTCCTGCTGCAAATCCAACATGTTGATTGCTGAAACAATATCGAAAGGAGGAAATAATAACATGTAACATATATTTTGATAAGATGTTACAATGCATTATAAACAAATGTTGTGTGGTACATGATATCAATGGATTCTACCAGATTCAAATTAAATAATTATTCATGATTTATATAGAAATATTCTTTAATTACCTTCAATGTCCAGTTTTGTTCCATTTCCAAATAATATCTCCCCACATGAGGCCACAGCACAGTAATAAGTCCCAGCATCAGAGGAGCTGACGTTCTTGGAGAAGCTGTAGACACATTTCTGTGGAGAGTGAGCGTCAGGACTCTTCTCACATTCATCACCACTGTTTCCATGAGTGTAAATGACACTGGGATGAGATTCATCTGATCCGGCTCTGAACCAGTGAACTCTGTGATCTCCTGGACATGTTTTCTTCTCAGAGTCAGAGAGGACTGAACACTGCAGAGTCACTGAGTCTCCTGGACCGACTGGATCAGATGGAAAGTCTTGTATGATGGCAGTGATCTCAGGTTCTGGTCCTGGGAAAAACAAACAAGAAAATAATCACTTTAATGAAAAGAAAAGTAGTTCAAAATGTTAAATTATATACATAAACACTTTCTTATTAATTATGGAAGCATATACTATCTTTATGTATAACTGCTGTTATAAAGGGTGTTTGATGTAAGCATTCATTTTATTTAAGGAATGTAAAATGTCTGTTTATATTTTCTTTACCTTTAATTCTCAGAAATGTTCCTTTCAGAAATGTCATTTTGAGCCCCTTTTGTTTCATACAGTAATAAAATCCAGTATCACTTAGCTGTGTTTTATGAATATACAGGACGAAGGTTCCAGGCTCTTGTTTTGCTGTAATACGAGGAGTCTTGTTCACACCATCATAATCAAAGGAAAATGTTCCTCCCAAGAATTCTGGAAAGTTTCCAGAAACAAGCCGGATCCAAAACAAGTTTGTTTTGTGCTCAGATTTCTGGCGGGTACACGTCAATTTCACATCATCTCTAACACCAACAGTCTTCATATCAAAGATCAGATCATCTGTGCAACCTAAAAATTAAATTAAATGGAGATTAACAACAGAGATAGATTCATATACAGTATGCCCTGTGCTAGAAGATGTTAGAAGATGATAATATACTTAAAGTATATTTGGAAAAAAGCTGACTTTACTTACGCCCCACTTTGAGCATCAGCAGTAAATAAAATATGATCAGCATTTTCTTGTTATTCCATTTAAGACTGCAGTTGAATTAGACCGTATTAAAACACGATTCACCTTAATGTAGTTACATCAAGTGGGAGGGAACAATTTCAGAGCAATCTGATTGGCCTCTCTTTATGTTGGCGTTTCACTGAACCACAGTGGAAATAATATAAACCATCTTTCCAACATAAACACATGAAACAACATCAACAGCTTTTGTTTCATGTTTCATGGTGGGTTTCTATAACTCACACTGAGAGTGAACACAAGAGATGATTTGATCTTAATATGAACTACAGTAGTCCAAAACAATCTGCTTTACAACAGTTTCCTTTTCAATGCTATTTGTTCAATGCCAGTTTCTTTTACATCGTGCTTAAGTTATGGTGAAAGTTGGGAAACTAAATGTGCTTTGTCAAGATTAGGGAAAGATCATCGTAAAGATAAAATTCAAGGTTAAAGATATACTTCAGCAATTTATTATTGCACTGCTAAAAACAGACAGATTCTTTATTTTTTTTTTTCAAAATTGAAGAGCAGAGGCCAAAATATCCTGACTTTTAGACCCTGGTATGAATCAAGCCCACAAAACACTGGATCCTACATTTCCTATAATGCAACTAAAAAGTATCTTTCATCAGGGCTTCCCTGACTAGTATATGACCATGTCTTTTAAACTTGACTCCCCCAGTTTGCGATGCAGAGTTCCTGTTAGGATTGAGCGATATGACGGTCTATACCGTGCAATGGTAGAAATGTGTCCACCTGTAGAGATTTGGCAATACCGTTTCCACCACAGTAGTTATCCCTTATGCTATACATTATCAACTCAGGACTGGATTCTCAGGTGATCTTATGATCTTGCGAATCCTGCTGGCACCCAAAGTAATATGATTTGGGTAGCAGTACTGCTTACTCAATCTCAAGTGAAAGACATTTACTTACAACAGGTTTACTGCCGTATGGTCTCTGCCTCCACATGCCCGGGGACTACAGATGAAAATTAGCCTCTTTTGTCAGCTCTGGCATATTTTCGGAAACGTTATTAATATGCACTGTTCCTGTCAAATAAAGTAACAAAGAAAAGTAAATCAGATCCATGCATGATGATGTGATAAACTTATTCCCAAACATCCTCAGATCAAACTTTCTCTCTCCTGATACCGGTTCCAATTCTGGCCTCTGCAGAGTATTTATGACTAACTTTTCTCTAATTTAAAATCTGTAAACCTCTCTGATATTTGCTCCACTCATGCTGAATTAGTGGATTGGATCTGTGTATCCCTACTTACTTATTTAGTCTTTAATTTTGACTACAGTAATTTTTCCTCCAATGGATTACACTAACCATCGCCATTGTGAAGGAATTTTCCTTCTTGTATGTTAAACTTCCCTCTTGTAGGTTAAAGGTAACTTAAGACAGTGCTTCACAGGTCAGGTCAACTGCCTGTCTCTGTTCACCTGTCTCACTCTGTGTGCCAGACAAGGCCGAGTTGGCTCTGGCCTCTGGTAGACCAAGGTCTGCTAGATATCTTCTGTTTTCAGGTTTAGACACAACAGGCTGGAGCCTGGTTGTTGACGCTGGATAAGAGAGACTGTAGGGAGGCTATGCTGTTGCTAGGACAGCAATGGTTGACGTCTTTCCCTGTTTGGATCTGATATCCAATAGAGTCCTCACACATGACAGACTGAGTTAGGAATAACCCTATTTGGATATAGCGGAACTTATCAGTTCTGGGGAGGGTTAAATACTGAGCTTCAGGACACCATCTTCAGACTTGGGTAGCAGTACACTGTGATTCACACGTGGTGTTTCCCTTTTCTCCTCGATCGAGCTTCAATAAATATTCCTGTGTAAGACATCCAGGTCTCCTGAAACCTCTTGTTAGAGTGAACCAGCTCTAAGATTTCCCTCACAGCCATCATTCTGTTTTTCACTTTTAGTGGTAAAAAGATCAAAATAATTCACAGTTGGGACTAAATTTAATTGCATACTGACAATCACTCACATCAATGTAAAAATATGATTTCAACAATGTCAATGTTAACAGAGAAGAACAGTTACCAGTTTTTCTTTCATGTTTCAGACTTAAAAATAACAAAGTTAACAGATTTCTGCTTGAAAAACCTGATAACTTTTTTGGAAAAAATATTTTTGGGGCATTTTTATGACTTAATTACAGTCAGTATAGAGATGACAGGAAGTGAAGGAGATGCAGCAAAGGGCCCCGGCCAGCCTTACACCGGGGGCGTTGCAGTTCATGTTCGGCATCTTAACCTCTAAACCACAGGGCCGCCCCTGCCATGACTTTCTTAAGTCACCATGTACCAAAATGTCAACCTGCCGATGGCGCTGTGGTGGACTGACTGACAGAGCAGCATCAGAATCCCTGGAGCCGCGCAACTACTGTGGCCGAAACAAACATTTGACAAAGAAATTGCTATCAGCCTGAGTTAAATCAGTGACATATTGTGCATTTGAAGAATAATTCCAGTTTATCAGGGTCCGTTTTGCTCAATCTGTCTGTTCTTCTGTCCAGGTCAACCTTCACCTCTGACTGCCTCTGATTTTGTTGTAATTCTCTGCATGTGATGGTAAGGTTATGACCGCACTTGGACTTACAGGACAGGTTATATATAAAATAATTTTTCGAGAATGCACATGGGCACATAATTAATCTAATAACTGTCTTGAGTTTCAAATAGTGCTTTGTAACTGTGCTTGGTGTATATTTGCTTTTGCTGTGATTATTGAATCAAAAATTAGAAATTTTGAGAATATATTAGTAAGATTTCAAGTTAATTTAGGGTTGGTTTTAAACTATAATTTTAAAAATAAACATATGATGGCTGACAAATTAAACAAAAAACGCAAAACAACGCTGATATGAAAGCAAAGAAACAGAAAATGGTGCACCTTAAAATTTAAGTAGTTTATTTTTATCACATTTAGTTACACTGTTGATTTGATTTTTTACAATTTAAGTTTGTCTTTTGGGGAGGGAAGCAAGACATGTACACAAACGTCACTTTAATTTAGTACAACTATTTCTGCATTGCATTGATACATATAGGAGAAGTTAACCTTAAAGCCTTAAAACTGCATATTAGACAAAGGGGACGGATAAAAAAAACCTTCCCAACCTTCATACTAAAAAAGCCTGTTTAGTAGCATGGTAAACTTCCTCAAAAAATAAACAAGACCTAATACACATGTGATGCACAATGCTGTAGGATATCACCAAAATGCATTCAAATTATTAAATGTGGATATTTTTGCATCATGATAATCCATGCCCATAAAAAGTCACACAATGGTAGCAAACAGATTGGACCGAATGTAATATTAAAATGATACATTAAAGCTTTTTAAGGTTATTAAAACAAAATATTCTTACTCATATCAGATGTAAAATTGAAAGATATATATTTTCCCATGGTGTGCCAGATAATAATATATATATATATATATATATATATATGTTAGCTTTAAATAGCAAATCGAGGGGCTTGTTAATCTATCACAAAGCCCTGACATCATTGTAGATCGTCTCTTTCGCTGCTGTTTTCACATTCCTTCTCTCCGCTTTGCCAGTTTTGCTCTTGGTAAACGTTGGTGCAGAATAAGGCAGTGAGTTCTCCACTCCCTGAGGAAATATATGGAAAAGTATAATTAAATAGCAGATGTTAAATTGAGAGAAAAATATGGCAATAACTTTTCCAGTTATCTTTTCTTGATATACCTTACCTGCTGACTTTGGGAATTTCCACTGGCTGCTGCAGCATTTGTTTGCAGAGCGCCGGCAGCTGTTTTAGGAAATAAAAACAATGATTTACAATGAAAAATGCTACAGGTTAATTTACACAAATCAGGGATGTAAATCCTATCAAATTAGCTTTTGCTAAATAATGTTTGATAAATTGATGTATGAGAAACGTTTATTACCGTTACAACAACCACAAGTTTTCCTCTTGATGGTATAAATCAGGAAGGAAATAACAACCAGACTTATAGCCAAAGCAGCACATAACAGAAACAGAACCATACTGTCCTTCTGCAAACCTGAAACAATATCAAAAGGAGGAAATAATAAAATGTAACAATTATTTTGATAAGATGTTACAATGCATTAAAAAACACATGTTGTGTAGTACATGATCTTAATGGATTCTACCAGATTCTAAATTATAGACATAAACTGCTTTTACCTTTAATATCCAGTTTTGCTCCATTTCCAAATAATATCTCCCCACATGAGGCCACAGCACAGTAATAAGTCCCAGCATCAGAGGAGCTGATGTTCTTGGAGAAGCTGTAGACACATTTCTGTGGAGAGTGAGCGTCAGGACTCTTCTCACATTCATCACCACTGTTTCCATGAGTGTAAATGACACTGGGATGAGATTCATCTGATCCGGCTCTGAACCAGTGAACTCTGTGATCTCCTGGACATGTTTTGTTCTCAGAGTCAGAGAGGACTGAACACTGCAGAGTCACTGAGTCTCCTGGACCGACTGGATCAGATGGAAAGTCTTGTATGATGGCAGTGATATCAGGTTCTGGTCCTGGGAAATACAAACAAGAAAATAAACACGATACTCACTTTAATGAAAAGTAATTAAAAATGTTAAATGATATACATATTTTCCTATTAATTAGAGAAGCATGTAAAGGGTGTTTGATGTAAGCATTAATTTTATTTAAGGAATGTAAAATGTCTGTTTGTATTTTCTTTACCTTTAATTCTCAGAAATGTTCCTTTCAGAAATGTCATTTCAAGTATGTTTTGTTTTATACAGTAGTAAAATCCAGTATCACTTAGCTGTGATTTATTAATATACAGGACGAAGGTTCCATTCTCTTGTTTTGCTGTAATACGAGGAGTCTTGTTCACACCATCATAATCAAAGGAATATGTTCCTCCCAAGAATTCTGGAAAGTTTCCAGAAACAAGTCGGATCCAAAACAAGTTTGTTTCATACTCAGATTTCTGGCGGGTACACGTCAATTTCACATCATCTCTAACACCAGCAGTCTTCATATCAAAGATCAGATCATCTGTGCAACCTAAAAATTAAATTAAATGGAGATTAACAACAGAGATAGATTCATATACAGTATGCCCTGAGCTAGAAGATAGAAGTTAGAAGATGATAATATACTTAAAATATATATGGAAAAAAGCTGACTTTACTTACGCCCCACTCTGAGCATTAGCAGTAAATAAAATACGATCAGCATTTTCTTGTTATTCCATTTAAGACTGCAGTTGAATTAGACCGTATTAAAACACGATTCACCTTAAAGTAGTTGGTACAAGTGGGAGGGAACAATTTCAGAGCAATCTGATTGGCCTCTCTTTATGTTGGCGTTTCACTGTACTACCACAGTGGAAATAATATAAACCATCTTTCCAACCTAAACACATGAAACAACAGCAAGCTTTTGTTTCATGTTTCATTATGGGTTTCTATAACTCACACTGAGAGTGAACACAAGAGTTGATTTGATTTTAATGTGAACTACAGTAGTCCAAAACAATCTGCTTTATAACATTTTCAATGCCATTTGTTAAATGCCAGTTTCTTTTACATCGTGCTTAAGTTATGGTGAAAGTTGGGAAACTAAAAGTGCTTTGTTAAGATTAGGGAAAGATCATCGTAAAGATAAAAGTCAAGGTTAAAGATGTACTCCAGCAATGGTCTTTTAGACCCTAGTATGAATCAAGCCCACAAAACACTGGATCTTACATTTCCTATAATGCAACTAAAAAGTATCTCTCATCAGGGCTTCCCTGACTAGTATATGCCCATATCTTTTAACTTGACTGCCCCAGTTTGTGATGCAGGGTATGGTAGAAATTAATCCAATGGTAGAGATTTGGCAATACCATTTCCACCACCCTTTAGTGTCTGGCTATATAATCAGGGCTGGCTATGTAGCAAATCAGGGCTGGATTCTCACAAAATCCAGAAAAAAAAAAGAAAACGATCCTGTAAATCATAATTATGAGATAGCATCTCATCGACTTAGTATCACATAATTATGACTTAGTGGGCCTGGCCTGTGCTCAGCTGCAGGGGAGAGATGTATTGGAGGGTTTCAGGGGAACAGTGCCAGGGTGACTTTAATGGTCACCGCTGATAGTGTTACTAGTTCTGCTTGTTCCTGTTCAGCAGTAGCGGCTGGAGCTCTGGGTCTCACACATACGAGGACCAAGACTACAGGTGCTCGGAGGAGCCGGGCAGCGGGGGAGAGCGCATGATACTTTATGCTGATGTTGTTACTGTGTGTGGGGCCGACTGTAAAGAGTGGTTGTGTGAATGTTTCCCCTCTGGGTCTGTGTTTGTGTGGAGGAGCAGCGGAGAGACGGCTACATACGCCCGTCACCTCTGCAGGTAACAGAGTCATTTATCAAGACGGCTGTTCAACAGGCAGGAACATGTAAACAGTTTGCTCAGCTGTTAGTATTGCGTTTCTACTGTTGAACAACCGTTTTGATAAATCGCTCTACTCTTTTACCAAGCGAAGTTGTCAATAACTCAAACCTTATCTTTACTTCACCTTCTTCACTGTCTTTCCATCATGGCTGACCTGATCTACTGAGCCCCCACCCCAAGAGGCCAGCTTCCTTAGTCATAATTATGAAATACTAAGACATAATTATGACTTACAGGATCATTATTTTTTTCTTCAAAGTGGCGCAAATGGGCTTCCATAGATCTGCCAACCACCACAGAGGAAGAAAGTGACAGGAAAACTTGGAGGAGAAGAGTGAAATCGTAAATACAGATCAAGAGGCAACCAAGATGAGGGAGAAGAACGTGTTACTGAAAGGGGTTTGACTTCTGTTGTGTGGACAATACGGTATTTTAAACAATTTCTAAATTAAATTTACAGAACAATTACTGAATTATGATATCAGCTTCCTTTTTTCTATAAGATTCTGTTCAAAACACATATCATTTGCCTTTCTTTACATCACTGCCATCTTTAAGTTAAATGATTCAACAAACAGAGAAAATGTTTGCATATTCAGGGGTACTTATACCAGTAGCCTTTAAATACAAATGCATCAAATGTAATATATCAATAAATATGTAGGTTTATATCTCTAGGCCAAATAGAAAAGCCTTCAAAAATATCTGTAGCACTCAGTAAAATAGGAATTCTATTGACCTATTTGACCTAACTGTATCAAGCCGTTTCACACGAAGACAGAGGAGTCATTTTAAATGTTGTGCGAGCCAGCCAATTCAGATGCTCCACATCATCAACGATGATGACGCCCACTCTGCCTGTCAGTCACATCAGGAAGAGCACAGCGTACAGAGTTGTGGCTGTTAAACCATCCACCCTCTACACTCACTTCACTTCTTGTCAGGGGGCTGGTGAAAGATGGCCGCAGAGCGTCACTCTCACAGTATCACAGGAACACAATCAAGAGGAGGTGCTATAGAGTTTCTGACCTCCATATTTGCATCTGAGGGAGGGAACCCGTGTGAACCAGGGAGAAAAACTTGAATAAAAAATAAAGATAAAATAACCCAGCGATCAATAAGGTGATTAACATAAAACGACCCTGGGCCACCATATGTGAAGTGGTTAACTCCCTCACAATAACAGGGACAGGAACACTTGACTGTATATTGCAGTCCAGAACACCACAAACAGAGTGAGGGTTTCTTGCCTAACTTCACCGACTTGAAAGATGTACAGAGAATGAAAATAAATAAATACACAACTAATTTGTCTATAGGGCCCAAACTGCCATAACATTTGTTAGAGCAGCACGTTGTGGTTTGTGGCCTTCAAGCCAAAACAATAAAGTTGTTCTTAAAACTGCAAGTGCTGCTGGAGTTTTTACACATAAAAGATTACCATACAGTTAAATCAGTGTTTCAAATGTGTCCAGCCTCTGTACACATAATACACATATACAGTTAAATATAAAAAAGGGTGGGCTCAGGAAAGTAACAACTGTGAAACGTAATCTAAAAAAAGCCACAGTCACCACTGAAAAACAAATGATGCATGGAAACTTAAACAACGTTGTGGTCAGGCTTTTAAGCTAAGGTGTGAATGCAAAGGGGCCCTTCTTCTTTTCTCACTCTGTTTTATCATCAAAAAGCCGGGCTTGTAACGCTGTTTTACCTATGCACATGGACTAGCTCTATATTACTGATTATTATTAATGTCACAACATAAGTTTGAAAGCCTTTCTGAAGTCACTTGGCAGAGTGATGCACTGGCAGCCTGTCAGAATGAATGGTGAATGAATGAATCATTTTACATCAAAATTAAAACGAAACATGAATAATATGAAGATTGCATGTTTTAAGATTGTGGATGCATATGGTTGCATCTTAAAAAAAAAAGACATTACTTTGAATGAGCACATTAAAAAGCAAGTACAACTAAAGCAATCGTTTCCATTTGTTCAACCAAACATAGCCTGATGACACCTCTTTGCATCGTTTCCCTCACTTCACATCCTGTTGAAGCACAGTCAGGTCTGTTCTGAGTAAACAGTCTTGATGGTTGGTCAAAGGGCGGAGAAATGTCCCACCACAGCCTGAGTAGCTGTTGCATGTGGTTTTGCTTGTTGTCACGACAGACATACAGAAGGCCTTCACAAACTGCTGTGAGACCAAAAAAGAGCTTTATTAATTTTAATAGTTGTACAAAGATATTTTTTACACAGTATATATTTTTTATCAAAGAAAGATTAATCGTGTCTCCAGAATAAAATATCTGTATGTGTTTTTTTTTAGATGTAATTCTGCCTACAGTTGTGGGAAGCTGAGGTGGACGAATACACAGCAGTTCACTGTCAAAACTACTGTCTGTCTGTCTGTCTGTCCGTCTGTCTGTCCGTCTGTCCGTCTGTCTGTCTCTCTCTCTCTCTCTCCCTCGCACACACGCACACACAGACACCAAAAGCGAATTAGAAACATGAAAAAAAAAATGTTATGTTAATATTATTTCAATAAAATTCAACTTGGTGTAATTCATTACAAGTTTGCTTAATATTGTTGTGGGATGATGAAAATGCGGTGCTTTATCTTAATGACAAATTGCACATTTGTGAGAGCCTCTTTTTCTCATACATATGTTTACCTGTGAGTTTGCCACATCGGTTGATTTTCTCTGTGGTTTTGGCCACATTATCTTTCAACTTCACCCAGCAACTGTCCCTCAAACCCACAGGCTACCACATACACTGTAGCAAATGTCAATTCAACAGTCTGTCTCTCAGTCCCTCCTCTCCAGCCTCCTTCCTGATTCCCCAGGCCCCTTCATTGTCATTTTTGATCCACCCATACACCAGATGCCCTCAGACTTTCCCTCCCTTCCCTCACCTAACTTCCCCACCCATCTTCACACCTACTTCCCTCATCTACTCTGCAGTTGCCTGACGTTCCCCACCCCCCTCCTCACCTGCATCTCATTCCCTTATCAATCACTCACTTTATATACCAGTCCACTTCCATTGCTCCCTTGCCAGATTGTCAAATGTGCAATGTGTCTCATGCCTGTCTGTACCCTGTTCCTGCATAATGTTCTGCCTCATTTGTACTTTGGATTCCTGCCTTTCCCTGTTGGATTTGTTTTTCCTGCTTTTAAATGTCACTCTGGTTTTGACCCTTGCCTGTCTGATGGTCCTGTAAGCCGTAGAACCATGTTTAGCCTAATTTGGCACAAACACAGAAACAGCTACCCTACACTGAAAGAGGAAAATACAGCTTTCAGCGGCATATACTGTTTATATATTGTATTTTGGCTTCAGCGTGTAAACCAACTGCTCATTAAGCCAACGATGTCTGGCTAAACTTGGTGGCTTGTTTGTAATGAAGCTAAAACTTTCTAGGCCAGTGGCACTGAATCAAATGAAGATAGTTGAAGACAGTTGAGGCATGCAGTAAAAAGTGGCCTCTCTACAATGGCAATGTTTTTAAGTGGGATTGCCAATTACTGTTGGTTAATTAATTGTAACTATCTGTCTTCTCTCTTCCCTCTTCCCCGTGGATGGCTGATCCTCATGGATCTGTGCGCTAAATATCGACCCGGCATAATTAAGTCCTGATTAAACCCACATCTTGCTGCAGAGCACCTGGGTGCACCACACCAGGGGGCAACCATGAAGAAAAACAACACTTTTAATCTTTGGCAGCAGTAGCTCAGGGAAACACTTGGTCCCAGTCGCATGATTTTACTTTTCATTATTTAGCATTCGTCCAGTATGCTGGTTTCACTGGCCTGTGACCACCAACACACTGGGTCCATTTACAGTGAGTGTGAAGCTGTTGGGATGAAGGTCAGCACATCCAAGCCTGTGGCCATGGTTCACTTTTGGGTAATAGGTTACTGTGACCCAGTATTAGACACAACCAGTTCAATTTATACCTAAAATCACAAATGAGACATTTTCAGTTGGCTAAATAACCCCCCAAAAAACTCTGAGTCAAAACAATCCATTGTTTACATTGTTCCACCAGACAGCCCTAACAAGGAATATGTATGCAACATTACAACTATTTTGTGAATGAAAGTGAACCACTCATCATCCCTTGTTGGTCAGTCTTTTTTGTTCCTGGTTGGTAGAAAGAGGGTGACATCTGGTGGCTTGCACAGCTCATAGCAGCCCTTCAAGACTCGGGCCGAAGCACCACAACACCTCACTGATTTGAATTGTTTAGTCCTGTGTGTGTGTGTGTGTGTGTGTGTGTGTGTGTGTGTGTGTGTGTGTGTGTGTGTGTGTGTGTGTGTGTGTGTGCGATTAAAGTCCAACAAGCCTGTATGTTATTTATTAAATCTATAATGCTTTTGTTCAAATATTCTGCATTAAATGTAGATGTTGCTGTGTGTTATGTTATAGTAAAATAATTAATAAATGCATTGTCCAAAAAGTGTAGATATAAAATATTTTTGCTGACACAAAATTAATGAATGTACCTTATAAGTGACGTTAGGTCCCAGTCTCCACTCATGTTTTACCTTCATGGTTGATATTTATATTTAACATTTCATATGAGTCGCAATATGATGCGATTAGAGATTGATATTCATTAAATTAGCATGTTACTTTTATCACATTATTGTTTGGAATAAGATGGATATGTTTCCATACCTATGATTATATCTTTCTACTGTACAATTCCATATATCTCAGTTATTCTCCTCTCTTCTCATCCCATTTATGTGCCGATCACCAAGTTTAGCTGCAAAACTTTCAAAGCCATCAAACTGAATGAAGCTCTTTCTGAAGCAACAGTGACGTTTTAAGCTTCGTACGACATCAGTCATGTGTTGTTCTTCATTTGACACAAGCTCCGACACCATGTATTGAAACAGTGTGCTTCACAGGAGTGAAACAAGCTTTGGAGCTTCTGTATCATCGGCCCATCTCTAATGCCCATCCACCCAAACCACCTTCCTGCAACTGCGGTGTGGTTCATAAATATAAAGATCAGATTTCACATAAAAATCTCTATAGCATCATATCCCACCTACTGAGCAAGAAATCAGAATCAGCTTTACTGGCCATGAATGCGTACACATACAAGGAATTGCTCTCAACGTACATACACATAAATAGACAAACAAAAAACAAGGACAGCAAAGGTAAGCATAAACATTTACTACTATGTACAAATATAAAAATAAATATATATACAAAGTATATGAGCATAACACAACAATGACAATGAAGTGGAGAAATAGTGATGTAGAGTGCAAAGATATCTGGATAAATATGGAGACTTTATATACATGAGGTAGGTGGAATATGTATGTATGTATGTATGTATGTATGTATGTATGTATATATATATATATATTGGCTGGGACCAATTACTTTTTCTGCAGCCCTGACTGTCCTTTGTAGTCTGTTCCTGTCTTGTTTGGTGGCCGATCCAAACCAGACAGTGATGACTCTCTTCCTATCCTGGTATGACAAGAGCTCTCACATCCACTTACTGTACACTCTATATACTTTTCATTCAGAACGGCATGGGAACACACACTTAAGCCCCGGCCCCTCTGATATATTTTCTCTGGTCTTCATCTGTCAACTGCTAAGTATGCAGTTCCCAAAAGAAAACCTCCCTGCTCATTCTGCTGAAAAAACACAACCTGCTCGCCAAACCACAGTACCTCACCGACTGTCCAGACCAAAACCTCCCTGTGCAGGTGGAATCTGATCTGTGCTGAAAGTCAATCTTCCCCTGGTCTTTCTCTCCCTCTTGTTTTTGGCTGAGAAGTGCTGTATGGGTAGAGGAAATGTGCTGTTTAATGAGAAAACTGGAGCACGGCAACTGAATAAAATAGTGTGGCCGGAGGAAGACAGTCTCCCTGTCTTGAAAAGCATCTCAGATTGCAGACGGGTTGCAAATGTTGACTGAAACGCTTTTTCAATGCACTGAGTGTAATTGTTGGAAAAATGTAGAATAACAATTGTTTAAAAGCATGTATGTGCTGGAGTGTCCCCATCCACGATACCAACCTCTTTACTTTAAAATCAAGGGCTTTAGAGACTTTTAAAGAGACTTTTCATAGACAGGATGGATGTCATTATCACTTCAAATACAATTAGTTTTTTATTTTTATTACAAAAGACTGCAGACAGGAGTGTTTACTGTTAGAACCCTTCAGCAATTAACAAGCTCCAGTGGGAGTCTGAAAAAAAAAAAAGCCACTTGTCCTACTTATGATTACCACTAGGAGGCTGATGTGATTTGTTTTTCACAGTTGGGAGCTTGTATTTATAGTAAACCAAACAAGGAGGGGGGTGACTAATCAGTGAAGTTAACTGCTGCTGCTGTGTAACATTATGATGGAGCCCTGTAAAATAGTTTGCATGCTATTATTGGGTCAGGGGAGATTGTGTTAATTGCTTTGCCTGACAGTGGAATAAACAACTGTAACTGTAAACAAGAAGTTTCTGTGTGTGTGTGTGTGTGTGTGTGTGTGTTAAATATTTTATATTTACTTTAGACTAAGAGTCTAAAGGCATGCTTGCAGCTTTGTGAGGCTGTACTTATGCACATGTGTTTTTGGCCTAAATTCGAAACGTCAGCATGCTCATAATGACAATGTTAACATGCTGATGTTTAGCAAGTATAATGTTTTTACATGTTAACCAAAAGTTTATTAAAACTTTTCCCATTTGGAGTCCATCGTAACAGCTATCTTCCAATCATCTCCCAAACATTATGAAGCAAACCACAAAACTTTTAACGAACACCTTTCAAGCCCAGTGGAGGTGAGAGTTTCACAATCAAAAGAGAGATGTGGAGAAACTTTTCTTTGTCTAATGCAACTTGGGGAACACAAAAACCACCTTAGGGCTAAATGTGTCCACGGCTTCCTGAAATAATGAAGGAAACGTGGCTTTGTCCTGGATTCACCTGTCCACTGTGTCACACGAATACCGCAGATGTACACTCTGCTTCCTTTGTTGAGGTATTTTCAAGGTCAGATTTGTTTGCGCCTCGTCATTTTGTCATCCAGCTCCTTCCTGCTGCGTGCCGGGAGATCAGACTGGGTGTTTTTCTCCTCGAGGGCCACGGTGGTACGTGAGGCATCTCAGCCCAGAAGGGAGGTGACATTGTCAGGAAACAAAGGGAAGCGTCGTCGGCAGGTCAGTGTCTCTGTCTTTTCCCCCCCAAAATAGCTGTCAGTTCCTGTTAGGGTGACTGGGAAGAGGGTCTGATAACATCAAACATAACGAACAAAATAACATATTACAGCTTCTACCGTGTTTCTATAAAAATGATTGTAAATTACTCCAAGTAATTATGAAACTACTTTATTTAAGCTGGACTACATATTACACTAACTTTCTTTTTTAGCTACTTGTCTTTTTTGCAATTCTATGAAGCATTTTGTAAAATTTGCATTGAGATAAGCAATGATAGAAAGTAAATTAGGGGATTTAAACTGAAGAAGAAAGAGAGAATAAAATAAATATTATAGACAGCCAGACAGTAAACTCCAGGCTAATCAGTCTGAGTGATTATGATGATGAAGAAGATAACAGACATGACTGATATACAACAAACCAACATCATGAGCCTGCCAGCCAACATGAGAATATAAAAACATAAACATTCACACATGCATACATATGCATGAAACACATCCATATGTGTGTGCAGCTAATACAAACAAACCAGTCAACCAAAATAAATATGTAACAATAAAAATGTTGAATAAAAAAAATTTACACAAAAGACGGAGATTTCTGGTAGCTGGATTTATGAGTGTTTATCAGTCTTTACACTAAGCTATGCTAATTGTTTCTTGGCTCTGGCTCCACATGTAACCCTGAGATACTGCTATCACACTTCTCATCTAACTCTTAGAACATAAGCAAACAAGCATATTTCCCAAAATGTGGATCTAATTCTTTAACAAATGCACAAAACGACTTTGCAGAAATTTGCATTGCTGCCACCCTGGTATGGTTCCTTTGTGAACAGTTTGCACATCTTTAGAAAATAGAGAAAGTTTTGCTGTATTTTATCTGCTAAACTTTGTTCCTGTTTTCCAGGATGCTTGCAGCTGAGAGGCATCTAAGTAGTGGTAACCCTGCTGGAACCTGAGTATTACCTTCTCAGTTTTGTGTTAGGTGTGACAGTTTACCTTCGTGCCCTCCTGTTTATCAGCTTCTCTGTATTCCTCTCCTCTCTCCTGCTGTCTCAATAAAGATAAATTGCCCGAAAATAAACATTGGCATCTTCATTTCCTTCTTCACTGCACCCTTGGGAGTACAGAAAATATAGCTTTTGGGGTAAATGCAAGCAGGAATGATTGTAATCCATTTTTCAACCTTTGGGTTGTGATTAAGCTTCTCAGATGGTGGAGGAACAGATGAAGCCTTTAGACATGTTTCACTTTTTTTTTTTTTTTTTTTTTTTTTTACCACATTCTGGCTGAAGTGCTGCTGTCCTTGGGCTCAACTCCCAAGGCAAATGGAAAAGTCAAGTTAAATTGTCTTTAGCCAGAGGGAGATACAAAGAAAGGTTTGTTAACTGGTTGGCACATTTTCTGTTTTTCTGATAATTTAGTTTGATTAAATGATGAGAAGAATAATGATAAGAAGAACATGATAATGGAAACACCACAATCAGTTTGTGGGTTGGTGAATTCAACAAACTTTAAGTAGTAATTTTACTGTCCATTAGTAATGTTAGAAAGACTGTAATTCAACAAAATTATGGCAGAAACTTGTTTATACATTCTTATTCCACCAGTTTTTGTTGCAATTCCCCCTGGCCACCAACAGAGTTCACTATAGGTCATATTTTACATGTTCGAGTGAAATTCAAGTCATTATCATTAGGTCATATGCAGCTTTTGACTGCTGACCTCTAATTCAGGATATGATGTTTATATGAAACACAAATCAAAGCATCTTTGAGGTCTCTGTTCACTATCTGTAGTCTGTGCTGGCACTTCTTCAACTCCTATACAGTATATGCCAGAGAGATATTTATGACCTAACTCAGTTATCTTATCACTTAACTTTGGTTCATGGCTGCATGGACTGAAGGTCTGAATTTGTTCATACCTTTCAGTGTATGTAAATGAACCTCACACTGGTGCGACAGCTCGATCTAGCATGCATGGCTCCACAAAGTCAAAGTCCTGTTCATTGTTAATGGAGCAGCTGCCCATTTTATCTCTCACAAATTCAAGGTTTTCTCCCTTATTTCAGGCTTTTGGAAAGTATAGCACAGCCTCATAAACTGGGACTGAGCTGTCCCCGGGCACAGAGATAAGGTACGCTATTTATTAAAGTGGAAGACTTTTCCTTTCATGCCTTGAAATAGCTGCAGCATTATCAAATATTAGGGGGGTTATTCCTCCTGTTTCTATATATTTTTTTTTTTTCATGCCAGCTTGGCTGGTAACATGAAAAAAAAAAGTGGTGCATTACCACTGTGCCTAAGTACCACCTCACAGAACCGCTGTGGATGACCAGATTCTCACAAACATCAAACAGCAGTTGATTAAATGAATGCAGTTCTCATTAGACTATTTGGCTACACTTGACCTACAGTTTAATCAATTTAGATTAATTTAGAACGGCAAAAGCACCTGCATGTGAGGTTAGTGTTATTGTCCCATACAAGAAAAATCACGGACACCTGCGCCTCCTCACATATTCTCAGTGACCATGGTATAAATGTACATATGGATGCATGCACATATTTACTCCTTTACTTTAACTGTGACACAATGAAGTAGAAAGGAATCAGGAAAGTAAGAAAGCACAAAGAGGACAGATTGTACTGTGTACAGCAGTTCCAGCCAGGGATGAAAGCAGCAGGCCTCCGTGAAGAAAAACAGTTCTTGTAATGTCCATGGTTCAGGGGACAAAGTTGAACAATTGAAGCAAACAAACAATCTGTGGCTCAGTGTGTCTCAAAGCCCTGATCCTCAGCAACGAAGGGTTCATGGACCATGAACTTGTCCTTTATCTATCTGAAAATAATTGAGAGTTGGACCAAATCTATAGAATTTAAACAGACCTGTTCCTTGTAATTTCCAATAACTGAAAAGAGAACAACATGTGATTTTCCCTCTGGGCACTGAAGGACGAGGCCAAAGTGTGGCAGCAATCCAAAAAACACACAATTAAACTTAAACTTTTAAAACAGCTGCATCTGCACAAACCCTTCCCTTTACAAATGCCTGTGTATGCTGCAGTGCGTCCACTCTTTCACAGTGGCTGATATCCTTCAAATAGATCAAATGCGTAGCCAGACTTTAACTGCAGTAGAAGTTTACGTTATGGAGTGATAGCACTTACTGGAATACTCTGACGTAATGTGATGTGTGGCAATTTGTGTTTCGGGACTGCAGCAGACTCGGTTCATTAACTGAAAAAGATGTAATGAGCCAGTATGAGCAGGTCTGACCTGGCTCGGCCTCAGAGCCAGCATATAATTGAATACATCCATGCAGATGTAACAATACAGACGTTTCACTACTGCAGTAACACTGCTTCAAAAGAAGAAAAGACTGCAGTTCTAAACACATAAATACATGTATAGTTCACTGCAGAGTGATGGTATTTTACCTTGAGTAATGGATTTTTTATTTTTAACATTAACAACATTAACACAAAGTGATGTAGTGGAAGAGCATGAACTTTATTCAACCCACTGTCAGTCAAAAAGTATTGCAGAAATTCATTTCTGGACTTGGCAGGGTTTCAGTTTTGCTCAATGACACTAGAGTACAACAGATGTTTGCTGTCACGACAACTTACATCCAACCTGTCAGGTCCCTCTGGTCGTTACACATCACTGCTGCCTGTTAGCTCTGAAAGACAAGATGTGACTTTTTCTTTTGTGAAATATGTTTCTCCAGAAATCCAATGTAACAAAAGTACCAAGCTGAAGACAAAGGTGATTGTGCTAATGCGTGACCCTTCAAATTGATTGAGGAAATAAGTATGGTGGATACTTATAAGTGCACCAAGTGGAATTTCAGGGCCGATAACAATATGCGATAATTAATTGTTTGATGTGGGCTTTTGACAAACGCATCTGCCAAGTAAATCAAACTGAAGTAGAAATATACTTGAACTAATTTCAAGTTTTAAAGGGTGATTTGCTGAAGCGCATGCTTTGACTTTTGAGTGATGGAGTTTGAGTTGTGATCCTGAATGGGAAACTTGTCTCCCACTTGTCTCTCCAAATACTGTTCTCAGCCTAATTGCCTTTGCCACACGGGCCAACATGTCAGCATTTCTTGAGCTGGCATCAATCCCACGATTAATGAGAGCTGGTTATCACTATAACAGCAAATGTGCAATCACAACAACACAACCATCACAGCATTTTGCAACCAGCCGAAATGTTTTCTTTCCATGCCAATGTGAAGACAGAGAAGGAGAGAGGAGGGGTAGAAAGATAACAACTACATGGAAAAAAAACAAAATAAAAGGAAGAAGAAAGTTTGGTAGAAGGAAATGAGAGGCATTTCAGTTGTGCTAATTCATGATAATGTTTCCTTAATCTCCCTAGTCTGAAAAAAGTAATTTCTAATAATAAGTACCTTCAATACATAAGATATAACTTCCAGTAACTCTGATTTCCTCTGGGTGTTGGACAGAAATTATACACATCACCACTAAAATGCACTCCAAAACTGCACAATCATGCTATAATTGGAAAGCTCTGTTATTTGTCCGAGAAATGCACTTGGCTCAATTGGGGGGGATGGGGGATTGACAGCATTATTAATGAACACTGAGGAGAGTGCTAAAGAGTCTGACAGAGGTTGGGGATAATGGATAGCAGGGGCTATAAGTGATGAGACTTTGGTTAGGTGCCTGCAAGAATGCCAAGATAACTCGGTGGATGGTTTTATCACCCTCGCAGTAACTGACTTACTACCTGTAACATTTTGCGGTATTGAGTGGAAACCCTTGTCGGCAGTAGAATATTGTATTAAAAATGCGATTTTCTTATGATAAAATTTGAGGGGTCTGTTTACCCATGGTGACAATTATTGTGCAACCCTAACTATCCAATCTCATCTGCTGGTGTTACTGTATTTTAAAGCTTCTCACCGACTGACAGCAGTATCAGTAGATATTCAGGTATCTTCTCATCAACAACCAATTATTTTACCATCCAAGGTATTTTCATTTTACTATTGACAAAAGTTATAAACCCTAAAAGGGTACTCTATTATTTTTTTATTATTATTTTTTTGCACTTCTATATAGTTGAGGGACAATGGAGATACAGATTAAAGCAAAAAAAAGTTTTAAAATTGATCCAGTAGAGGCCAGGATATCCTGACTTTTAGTTCTTAGGTTTAGCTCAGGGCCGGACTGGGATAATAATTAAGGCCAGGACTTTAACATAAGCCAGGGCCAATCTCCAAACATTCACAACAGATCTCCAGCAGTTCTTCTCAGCTCCACTTTTTCACTTTCTCTCTTTCTCCGGCGCAGTCCATTTTTTCACCACACTGCTCGGCCACACGCAGTCCACGCACCGACTAAACATTGTGTTAATGCATACGTGTTACCAATCACATGTGCTGACAGAGATCATACCATCAGGTTAAAAGCAGACGAGGGACTGACGGTCTGAAGCTCTGAGTGTCTGTATCGGCCCCGTGTGGTTTTTGCTTTGATTTACCAATTTTAATTTGCCTTTTTAACCCTGGCCTGACACTTCCTCCTGACCTGTTTTCGTCATTCCCCGTCACATGACCCCCCCACCCACCTGCTCATCTGTTCCCACTTCCCTCATTATCCAATACAACATATATATACACACACAACAACATATATATATATAACATATATAAAGTACCTATATAACATATATACAGTGTGTATACAACACATATATACTGAGCCATTTCCACCTGTTCCCCATCAAATTGTCTTATGTATTTCTCACTGTTACCTGCCTGCATGATCCTCTGCCTGTAACTCTGAGTTATGCCTTTTTGCCTGCTCTCTGCTTGGTTAAGTTTGCCTTTCATTGTTTGCCTGCCTGGTTTCCTGAGTAAAGACGATCCTTTATCCATATCTACTTGGTTTTCAAGTCGTGCTTTTGGGTCCAAAACTGTGAAGTCACAAAAAACAAGCCCTGGGTGTGAAGGGCTTTTAAATTTGACTCATGGGAGATGCAGCAAATACTGTGGTTATTGATGGTAACAGCATGTGCAATTTAATAAAAAAGGTCCCAGAGTTTTGCTCAAAAGGACACTGGGCCCAACCAGTGGAGACAGCAAACACTCCTTGGGAAGCAACTCTGTCAGAAACACAACCGAATGTATCTGTATCTGTGTACAGCTCAGGCAAACAAACCATGGGCTGAGAGGATCCATCACGTCACATTGTTTTACTTTAATAAAAAACAGTCAGCAAAATTATAATCCAATCACTATAATACTGAACTCAAAAGTTGCATGCACAGGCTTTTACCAACTGCATCATATCCACTAGATGAATGTATCGTTTCCTATTAATCCCTTCTGCATCCGTATGCAATTTGAATCCCAGGCAGGAGATGTGGATTTCATTAGCAACAACAGAAATTATGATATAGAAAGGCAATCATAGAACACAAATGCAATGTTGACATAATGAAAATCTTAAAGAGTAACTTAACACCCCCTATAAATGTTGTTTTTGCTGACCTCCAGTGGTTCAACTTTGCTACAGTGACGTTACGAGTGTACTCCACAGTGTCAGTGCACCGTAACATCACTGATGGGTATCGTGGTCAGAGGTGCAACAGAATTTGAAATTTCCTACCACAGAAAACAAAACAAGCACACTCACTGACATTATTATCAGTAGACTGCACTTTAGCTGTCATTACATGACATTTTTGCAAAATTAAGCTATACACAAGAGGCTCAGTGTGTTTCATAATTCTTGTCATTGCTCTTCTCTCCCCTCTCATTATTTTGTCACACTGCCATGTGTCTCTTTCCTTCTCATTTACTTCTTCAATGTATACAGCATATGTCAGTGTGTCTGTCCATCCTCTTTCCCTTTCTTTCACAACGCCAGTTTCCTTTTCTTTCTTTCCACAATTATTCCACTTTTTAGTTTGTGCAGCTCTATTGTTGAGCCCATCAACCTTTTAAAATTATCGAAGTTCAAAGCATTTTTCTTCCTGAAGGGCTGACATTTAGGAGATGCAAGTTTTTTACCTGACAACAGCATTAGTGTACTCTGTGTTATGTGTGTGTGCATGTGTGTGAGAGAGAGAGACCTAGTCTGAGCAGAAGTCATTATTAATTTAAAGGACAGGAATCTCGCAGATCACAGCAGAGTGATTGACGTCTGACCCCCAAGTCCCCCGACTCACTGAGATATCTGGACCCCTCAAACTCCCTCTGTCCTCTGAAAGACAGTACTGTGGGTGTGTGCGTATGTAATGTAGTTATCCCTGTGAGTCAATTCTGTTAAATGTCAATCAAAGCATTGCTGTCTGTCTCTCTAGTTCGCTTATTAGTCTCTCGCCCCAGCAAATTAAGCTTCTTCATCAGATAGATAGATAGATCCTTAGCCGTTCCATAAACAGTCTCAACACAAAGATTAACAATCACTAGCTGCTAGTTTCCTCAGAGACATTCATGTTCCCCACTTTTTCAGTTTTTTTTTGTGAAATTTCTCAACAACTAATGGATTCTTTGCTCAGGATTCTTTGGTGATCCCATCTGGTGGTCCAATACTTTTGTTCATGACCAGATACCTACAAGACTAATGACTAACCATCAGCCTCAGCTGTACTTTGTTGGCATTGAATGTGATCCAAGTTTTTTATTGCAGATTCCTTTTTGTAATGAATGGTTCTTTCATGATTTATTTTATGCTCTTGACCTCCAGTATTTAAGAGAAACCTTTACTTGCAGCCCCTTTCCAGGCAAATTTGCTCAGAAAGATAAAAAGACACACTGGGAATTTTGTCAATTAATCCAGTCCTCTAGGATTCGGTTTTAATATTGCTTTATTAAGTGTAATGTAAATAAGCTGTTTGGAATGTATTTTTAATTAATTCGGCCATGTGTTCAGATTCTGTTATTACAAATGTACCACCACTGCTTAATAGTAGCACTACTTATCTTACATGTTCATGGCCACTTTCATACAGATTTCATACATCATCATTATATGTTTTAATAAGAAGCACAACGTCCGTATGAAGGTGATCAGATTATTGTAATTCATAAAACACAAACAAACATGATTCCATATACTTTTGTAAGGCATCGCAAACAAAGATTATATATATATTCAAATAACTTTCTTGACCAGAAGGTTTTTATTAATTTTTTTGTTTCATTTTGTTAATTAAAATTATTGTTTTCCCTTCCAACAACATGATAACACTTCCATATCCTACGTTCTCCCCTGTGGTCGAACACCTTTTCTCGCTTTTTTCTTTATTCAGTAAATGGCAGTAAAATTTAATGCTGCACTTCAACTGAAATCTGTAATTCACTGTACATTTTGAGATAAGCTCCAGGCTTCTTTTTAAGTTGAATTTTTTTTTTACAAACTTGTTAAAGCTGCATCAATCAATATTTGTATAATAACAATGGAGGTGTGTGTAGTGACAAACCCGGAGAGAATTATTACCGCTTTGAGAAAATCCACTGTATGCTGCCTTTCTAGCAGAAAAAGACAGTCAAAGTTAGCAGCTAGATGGATAAATAAGATGAACATTTAGAAATTAAAGAGCCAAATATTTTTGAGTTAAAAGGAAAGTGAATATGGGACTTAAATTCATCAGATGACAGCAAACACAACTCAAAATGAATCATAATGTTTCTCCACATCTGCTGGATGTGTAAATGCAACAAGTTCCCAATATCAACTTTATAAGGTGACAGTAAGTCAGTGTTGTGTTTAGCTTGTTCTTGCTGCCTCTATGTGGGCAAGAAGTTAGTTATTGCAGGTTTAAGTTTTGAGATAGGCTCCAGCCTTTTTTATTAATTGAGAAAATTCCAATTCCAATTATCCCAAAAAATGCATCATCGCTTCAGTTTAAATTTTTGAGGTAGAAGTTTTTTAATAGTCAGTGATAATATCCATTTGTATGTCTGAATGTGGTAAAACACCAAAATCACATTACCTGCTGCAGAACAACATGGAGAAAACAACATATGTAATAAACTGTGCTCCTTGAATGTGAAGAATAATAACCAATAATTGCAAGAGACCTTTAAAAAATAAAGTGAATAAAGTACCAACATAACCATTACTTCATTAAAAATTTGAAAAATATTGCTTATTCAGTTAAAGGATTATACAATGTTTAATGGGTTGAGAAACTTCTGTGACTGGCCTCAGCTTATGTAAACCTTTCAAATCCTACTGGATAAACTAAAAAAATACATGAGGCAATCTCCTTTGCACAGAAATTATACATTCCTCTTTTCACAGGAGCACAGTAAATGTTTTCTTTTCTGGGGGGATGAATGTTATTCCCTGGAGAAATCAAGTTTCCCCTTGGGTCAGGAGGAGATAGTACCTGCCTCCAGCAACTTATCTTACCCCCATACTGACTGGAGAAAAAGAAGAAATAACAAAAAAAAACAAAAAACTCCTCTGTTACTTCTGTAGAGAGGCAGAGAAAGTGTTGAATGCACTGCAAACTGTAATTTGTTCAACTTTTAGTGAATTTTATTGTCTGTGTGAAAGTGTTAGAGAAACTGAATCAGACACATTTAAGGAAAGAGGTATGCAAAGGAAGTAGAACTAAAAAGAGTTGTCGGTGAAGAGAACAAGGCCCTGGGCTGCTATTTACCCAGACACTCTGGAGTTATGAGAAGACGGCTTTGCTTCAGAGAACAGCCAATAAGTTCAGAGAGAGCATTTATTCAACCCTGACATTCAGCGGTATTAGCACGTCATATTAAACACCCTTTCACACCCTGCTCTTTTCACATCAACTCAGCACCAATGTGAAGAGACAGGAGAGCCGGCTGAGCTATGCAGGACTGACAGGCCACTCAAGCTCCTTTCAAGTGCCATTTGTACTGAAGGATGTAAAAATTCATACACAGTCAGCAGTCAGTGAATATTTAGCAGCTAAAGAGCCAGATTTTTTTTTCTCAGGAGTCGGTGGAGACCAAACCTTTACTAAAAGAGAGTGAATATTGGAATTACATTTATTAAAATGATAATTTTACAGTTTGCATATTATTTATTTGCTCATTCATTCTTGGTTGTTGGTCAACATACAGTAATGCAAAAACAAAAGGGATGGCAATATCAGTCCAGACTGAAATATCTTAATAACTGTCAAATGAGTTGTCATTTTAGTACAGACATTCATGGTCCTCAGAGGATGAATCCACTCAAGCGGTACATGTTTTTGAATGACAAGTTGTGTTTACTGTTTCATGGGTCATAGTCCTGACAATCTGACAGATTCTTCAGTTGTTTAACACATCCTGAAGTGTGTCAGGTTGAACTGTCAGGAGTTACTGTTGGGTCGAAGCTGGGCTGTGGCTCAGGAGGTAGAGCAGGTTGTCCTCTAATTGCAAGGTTGCTGGTTTCGATCCCGAGCCACTTGGGGATGCAAAAGTCAGTGCATTCTTAGTGCCGGTCACAAGCCAGGATAAATGGGGAGGGTTGCGTCAGGAAGAGCATCCAACATCAAAACCTATGCCAAATAAAATATGCAAATAATCTGCTGAGGCTAACAGTAATTGTTGGAGGGAAGTAACAGCTGTTTCTTCTGTCCCTCTACAGTTACTGAATGTGAATTATTCGGTGTGATCCAGTCCCTTTTGTCCTCCGAAAGTAGAATGTACATTAAAAATACAACAAATTAAGTAGTTATTTTTACACTGTTTAACCTGACAGTTATACTGTTTATACTGTTTTTGTAAAGCATTTGATGAAATTGAAAAAATGTAATTTAATTTTATTAAGATAATGAATATGATAGTTTTGCAATAACACATTAACAGGGACATTATCAGGCATTTTGAATAAAAACAATAATAATATAAACACCCACCTGTGTGTTACTTTCGTACCATTAACACTGTGAGCATGTTAAGCATGTTGACATTAACATTAAGCTCAAAGAACCACCAGCATGGCTGTGAAAAATATTTAGACTATGGCTTTAGAGGGGAATATAAGAGAGCAATTGTTTTTTTAACAAATATTTTCTCTTAGGGTAGGAAAATAAAGTAAATCAATAGTTACACAAGCATGCATTGATATGCGTGGCCTCTACAACAGCTACATTTAAACAGGAGATACAGAACCTTTTGATTTTTTTCCTGACAGAGGACCAGCAGGGGTTGAATCATTACTAAACCTATGTGGTAGCATTAATCCAGTCTGTCAATGCCTTTTATTTTTTCAAAAGAGCACAATACAAGAACATGGAGGTTACGCTGGCATATGGGAACACTGAACAGCTGACTGCCTCAGGGATAAAATAAAGAGCAACATAAGGCCGGCCACAGATCATACTTACATGCCCCGAAGTACTGGTTGATTCACGGGCATTGTTGTCACTACTGACGACAAACATTGTATATGGACGTACAGAGACCTCCACCCTCACTGCTCTACAATAAAAACACTAATGCATTATGGGTCCTTCAGGCAGTAGCTATTCATAGTACCATCTGCCAAATGTCACTGATGTAAGGTTATTGACATTATCATATCAGAGCGGCATGCAACCAGTCAGTTAAATAACCAGTCAGTCAGTCAAACCTCTAATAAACCAGTCAAGCAACTAACCAGTCAGCGCAACAGTCAACCAGTGATTTAAAATATGTTCAATTCAAGATACGAATCATAGGAAAACATGGCACATCAGTGACACACAGAAAAGTCAGGTTTGCCACTGTATTCCTTTTCACTTTTCTTTCAGTTTATCCGCATATCGAAGTCTTAAAATCTAAATAAAACAGTATTTAATCCAAGCGATCCATAGTGAGAGTGTGAGGGAAACACATTAGACAAGAGTGAACATGACTGAATGATAATGTTGTTGTGAACCTGCTGGATGTACAAATAGGAAACTGCTTTTTAACATGTTAGCCATTACAACCTTATAATGATAGCTGTATCTGTCAGCTTTGTTGGATGTTTTTCTGCCCCACATTCACAAAAAAATAAAAATAAAAAATAAATAAATAAAGCAATGCAGTTTTAAAAAAAGTGTTCATCCTCTTCTTGTCTTAACTGCCATTCTCCTGTGTCTTCCTTCTCTTCTCTGAATCGCTTGTGTGTTAGGGAAAGATTGTTTTAAATTAGGAAGTGACAGAAATAGTTTGCTTCATCAACCCTGAACTTCATTGTTAACTGTATGTTGCTGTGGAATTTTTTCTTTTACACTGCAGCACTAATTGTGTTTTCTAATTGCATTTAAAGCGTCACTGAATGTCAAAAACACACACAAAACAACAGCAAACTTCCTTCAAAATATTACTGTATTCACCTTGGCACCATTGTCTTTCTGTGCATCCAAGGTTTGAAACAGATGCTGACACTGAGGTCACATCTCAATATCTTCATTATAGTTTGAGTGAGCTCAAAGAAACATCTGATGTATAATCAAACATCTGCCAGCACAGGTTTGTGCACAAATCAGTGTAATTAGTGAGTGCAAATTTGACACATTTCGCTTTTCCACTTCAGATGAGTTGTGATAGATTGTACTTCTCTGCTGTTAACATTTTATGTTCCGATTGTGCACCAGAGCAGCTCACTGAAGGAGGCAGGGATTTGTGGTTTTTCTGAAAAATAGGAAACAAATACTGCAGCTGACGATGTGTCACAGCTGATTTATTCCTTCAGCTATGACACAATATAAATCTAATTTTCCAAAGTCAGAGTGAATGTAAGAAGCTGCAGACATTGCTGAAATTCTTGGGAGTGAAAGTGACCCAACTTTATGTCCAATGATCCTTAACAACTTAAACCAAAGTGTCCGCAAAGTTCACCAGTACATTACTACGGCTTTATATAAAGATGGTCTACACATCTGACGCAGTTCCTCACCTTGCTTCCTCTGACCAAATACTGTGGATCAAACTCCCTGCAATCATGACCATGCCTCATAGGCAAAAAGTCCAGGTACATCAGATCCAGATGTGAAGAATATGCATGTACACAAAGCATTCAACATATTTTAAAAAATCTGCTTTTTTGCTGAGGAAGGAAATGCTTTCAGAAGGACACACACACACACACACACACACACACACACACACACACACACACACACAGACTTCCCTTAGAAAAGCTACATGGAAACAGTGTTTGGCTACAACAAAGCATGACAGGATACCTTTATACTAAAGTATACAAGCTCTCGTCTCTCTGAACAGTTGATGACAGGCTCACATATTCAAAGCAAGTAGCCTACTACAGTCTCATTGAATGGTTTTATTTAGCAGCGTGAGAATTAAGGTTTTTATTATTCAACATAACTGTCTGATGTTTGTTCAGTGGTGGAAAGCAATTTACGGTAATTACATTTACACAAGTACAGTAATTAAGTACTATGTTGAGTTTTTCCATTTTCTGCTACTTCATATTCCACTACAATTCAGAGGCACAATTCAGTGATTTAATACTTTGTTAGTAGACACTCTGCAGATTCAGATTAATTCCAAAAATATATCAAATAAGAAATTATGATGTATTGATATCAGTTAAGATAAAACTTTATTAATACCAGGGGGGAAATTCATAAGCTACACAGTATACAAAGTAATTCAAATTGGCCTAACCTTTACCAGCTGCAACGTCAAAGTGATGAACTGAGTTGTCACATGGTCAGTAGGTTAGGACCCAGATGCAGACAACAGGACTAGATGTAGTCCAATATTTATTGCAGGGATAATGGGGAATGAGAGTGAAGAGGGGCTGAGATAAAGCAGCAGAGGCTGAGGGTAAGAGGGCGAAGGTGGATGAGCAAAGCGTGGCGGGATGAGCTGGTGAGGCAGACTGGGGAACCAGAGAGGATTGATTCTAGAGGCACAAAGAGACCTGGGAGTGATACACAAGGAATAACACAGAATACACTAGGCTGCGCAACCAAAAACAACAAACTACCACTTACATCGAACAACAATCAGGCGATGAGTGGATGGAAAGCCAAGGTAGATCTACTGTTGAGTTGATAAGAAGATGGAAAGCAGCTGAGTGGACGGGACAGGTGGGGTGAATGAGCAGTAATGAGGAGGGAGCCAGGTGGAAACCAGGTAGGATCCATGCCCAGACCACACACACAGAGACACAGACACAGACAAGGGAAAAACAAGAGACACAGGCCAAGAGGGAAACACTGGGTAACACAGAAAAACAGGCCAGACTGTGACACGAGTCTGGCAGTGTCTAATTGCAGTATTTTTACATGTAACATGGTGGTATTAAGTAAGTAAAAGATCCGAGTACTTTTCCACCGCTGCTTGTTAAGGGATGGGAATGTCAGTAGGTTGGTCCAACACTTTGGTCGGGAGAGAAATGAGATGTCATAAAATTTTTGACAGGTCCCAGCAGGATAACCCCTAATGACTTTGCCAATCCTCAGATTTTTCCTTTAATGTCACCAACAGATTTCCACTTGTCCAACACTTGCCTCCCTAAATTGATACTTCATCTTGCTAACTTCTCCTCCAATGCATGTTACCAGAGAGGAAAGGAAAGAGAGTTTGCCCTTAATGGAGGTTTTGTTTGGGAACACTGTCATCATCATTATTTCGTGGCTTTAAATAACAGCCATTATATTTTGGCTAAGCGATGTCAGTATTCACAAATTGTGTGTTTGAAACAAAGTGGACCCACCAGACAAAGACAGAGTGTCTCAGGTTGGAAATTGATTTTCTTCTAACAAAAGGAACTTTTTTCCCAATGTAGGTTTTTAAACAGAAGAGTTTCTATTATATTTCCTCATGTTTCAGGAGGGACTCATGAGAATAACAGAGATATTGCAATGCTTTAATTACATCCTTAATATAAATCCCTTTAAAAATTACTTTTCATCCCTGTTTTAAATCTGTATAGTGTCTTACTTATGTTTCCTATAAGATAACCAGGTTCTGCATGCTCTGTATCTCCTGTTTAGATCTGGGATACAAACTTGAAGCCAGATGTATGAACAAAAATGCACTTTTTACAGAAAAAAATAGGAATATGCTGTCAAAAAATGTTTATCCCCATGCCTGAATAACAGCATACTGACGCAGACTGACAGTATGACTGAGCTGAGTGTGACACAGAAGACCTGTTTGAGAGAAGGTCAAAAGAGGAAATGAGGGGGACAATTTATTGGGAGTTTTATTGATTTAAGCACAGATCTCAACAGACTTCTTTCTCCAAACATCATTTTATTAGTGTTTGTAAACAAATGTGATGTGGGAATAAGAATAATGCCCACTGGATCATAAATTAGACGTGTTTATGCGTCATCAGTCAGTAGGTTATTACAGCTCAGACACATAATCGCTGTGTGTAATGACACAAAAGCTGCTTTGGCACTGATCTAGCACATTATTGTCCCAACCCAAGGATAGAATGAGCCTGATTTATGTCTGAATACAGTTTAACGTCCATTTGTGGGTGATTGTGGTAGCAGACATGCTGAGTTGTACATGTGAGCACAATTTCATGATGGTTGAGATCACTGTTTTATACTGTATACTAAAGTATTTCAGTTTCAGAAAAGCTGCTATGTTCGTGAAAATATGGACATTTTTTAAATTGCATTTATCTGCTGCTGTTCAAAGAACGATCTGGAGTGACTTGTAGTTCATAAATGAAAATAAAATTGTTCGAAGAACAAATGCAAAAAAATACATCTTTTCTAAACACAAAAGTGTCTACAAGAAGCTTTATCATCCCTCTAATCTACTTTTGACACTCCATTCTACATCAACAAATATTCTACCTAAACCTCAGGCTTTCTGTGGCCTTTTGTAAAGAGAAGTCAAGTTCATATTCAGTTTCAATAGGTGACAGCATGTTCAGATGTCTGCTACATGCAAGGAAATGTTGACTGTAATCCACAATCAGCCATTGTTTTTAGTTGCCCTGATGGAGGTGAGCTCCTTCCGTCAGGTTTGATCAAAAATTCGGAAGTGTATCGGATCAAAGAGACTTTAGTCCAAACAGAATATCAGATGATTCTGTCAGTTCTCTGTCAGTTGCAAAACTGTCCAATTGTGGCTCTCGCGTCTTTATCTTTTTAAAGGATAATTCTGTAGAGATATTGGGAAATGAGAACTCGCAAAAAACAATGTACATGTATATTTTGGCAAGTTTGTTTTTTTGTACAAGCCGTCGTTTGTGAGGTGGTGAGTATAAAGTCAGCATGACCCATAGAGCTATAATAACCACATTAATGGGAAATACTGCAGGTATTTTTTAGGGTTACATTTTGCCAACCCACTAGAAGTATGTTTTTCCATGTTGAAATTGTTTCCGTTGTTTTTAAATCAAATGTATCATCTTTTAGCCTGATTTTGGATGTGCAATCTTAACTCCAAAATGTACCACATTAATGCAAAAAGAACAAGATTAAAATAAGTTGCTTTTCCCTTTTTCCAGATGTTTATTACTCTGACTCTCTGTACTATATACTGATTAAATGAAACAACAACTGAAAGTTGGGAATAGAGCAAAGCTAAAATACTATGAAATAAAGAAGACAGAGGAGAGGACTGTGCGAAAAGGTACAGTGAAGAAAGTCAGGAGTCTGTGAGAGGCGTCACACTGTGTCTTGTAGCAGCAGTATCTAAATCTGAGTCATCAGACGTCCCAATCATTTTCTCCCCGAGTGAAAAAATTGGAAAATTATAAATGCAACAATTCAATTTCCGGCTTCTTGCCACCTACACGGCACAGATGGTGTTTGTGAAGACATTTAGCCACCAAAATACTTCTGTAGCAATGAGAAACCTTCAGAGCTTTGGAAGAAGTCAAACCAAGTTCAGCTGCTGCAACGGAGACGGGAGAGGCCTCCGAGTGGAAGTCTCTTCTTACAGACACTCAATCAAACGTGAAACTCTGGCCTTTGTCAAACTCTGATACCTTTCCCCTGCACTTTGGAGAAAATGATTGCTCTTAAGTATGAAAATATTTGTGTAACTGGGAAAAGCGAAGAAGATGAAATGGCGGGGGTGTAATGGGTGAAACAGCAGATGCTTTGAAATGTAGTGGTCAGGGGTGGACGAAATTACATTGAGGAAAGGTAAGAAAAACGTTGGTGAGGAAAATGAAAAGAAATAACAAATGTCTACACCAGTGGGGTAATTGGAGACAGCAGTTGTCCTTTTGGTGAACTTCAATCCCCTTAAAGGTCAGAGGAGGCTGTTCAAATGCCTTTTGCTCTGTCTGAATGTTTAATTGGCTTTGGTGCTGAAACTGTTTTCTCAATGTTTGTACATTCTAAAGCCTTTTAGGAAATAAAATAAAAACAAATTTAGTGTCTAAACCCCTATAGTGCAGTGTGATGCATCCAGAGGGAGGTTATGAGGGCATGTTTTTTGTCCTCCTCCTGCGTTTATCCATGCAGAACAGGTATAAACACTTTTGCCTTTAGAAATGGTCAGAAGCCATGTCATACGACCTTATTAGCTTGAATCATACTGAGATCTTTAAGGTGCTTCCACACGTAGCTGTTTGGCTTGGTACCTTTTGGCCAGAGTGAAAGCTGTTACAGGTGCGCACCAATCTAGACCGCTTGAGACAACTCGTCTCAGACTGCTTCCAACAACTCAGGACAACAGCATGGCTGTAAACAAACCGAGTCAGGAGTTGTCAAGGTGTTATAAGTGTTGGGCAGCTGCTAAGGCTACGGCTGGGACTGTCCTGACAGTTACACCTCTTCATACATACTGCTTGCTGGAACCCAAACATTTGGCTTTTTAACACACCAGTATGTGGGATAAGTGGAATACAAATCACATAATTCTGCTATGCTGGGGAAAATATAGAAAACAAAAGAAAGAGAGAAAGAGGGAGCCGGAGAGTTGAAGAGGACAGAGCTTCAACTGTCCTCTACGACATGTTACTCAGCATGACAGACAGAAGACTGGCAAAGAGGAAAGGTGGTAGCAAGCAGGAAAAAACAGGGGGATAAAGGATGGATTAAAACAGAAATAAGAGAGAGGGTAAAGGAATAAAGTTGCATTTGCCACATCGTTGGGTTTTAATTTACACTGTTATTGCACCAAATTAGAGAGGGGAAAGAGGGGTACAGAAGAAGACAGACACACAGGACTGCTTATTGCCATGGAAAATAAATTGTGTTGGCTCATCACTCAGCTGGCAGGACTTGAAATGTAAAATAACACCAGCCATTTCAAAATAATAATTTCAGTGCATTTTTGAATCCTTTTTTTTTTTTTTTGGGTTTCTTTACAAAGTGCCAAAATAAATCTTCAAAGCAAATTCAGATAGCTGCTGTTTGCTCTGGAGCTGCTCACTGCACCAACTACACTTTAAACCACAAATGGCAATGACAGAAAATTACAAGATAAAAGTTTCGCTGAACAAAACAAAACAGTTGAAATTTGATGGATTTGGCAAAATCTGCAAATCTTTCTTTCACATTCATTTTATGGCAGCACGCATTCACTTTCTTTTCTCATAAATATCTTTGAGTAACTATAAACAATTGTATTTTTCTTCTTGAGACAGGAATTATTAAGAGGCTCATATAGGACCATTAAATGTGAAAACAATTATTTATAAATTGAAATGGGAAAACATAATTAATACAAAAGTGCTACTTCAACATAATCAATATATTAGTGCACTACCCTCCACAACTTTCTCACTTTAAAAAGAGTTCCGTTCTTCTATTTCTATCATGCATTGCATTAAAAGTGTCCATCAAAAGCACATATATCATACTGTAAGTCAAACAATTTTAGCCTGCATGCCAGCACTTTTAGGCATGTTTAATTTTGTCACTTTTTGCATGTGAACACACTACACACTCAAACCGTGATTAGATTCGGTAAAGAAATCCTGCAATTTCTGGCTTGCAATCCTTGTAACTGGACCACATCATATCTTCATTCACTTGACAATTACTGTGAACAAACCTCTGACTCAGTGAAAACTTTCACGAGACAACAGTAACTGATCATTCAGAGCAGTAGAGTCACTTCCCATCTATCAGAGGCTGAAAATACTGTCCAGATCTCGCATGATCATTCTGTTTAAATTTAATTCTTTATGAGTTTAAACTCAGCAGTTACCTCCTGTGCTCTGTGCACTGAGGCTTTGACCTTTGACCTGTTTAATCGTGATTACTGGTTATGTTGCTGATCTGTGAATTTGAACATATTCTGCTCTTGCACTCATTGTAACTTTGTCTGCATATGAAAATGTTCTGCATATCAATAGGATGTAAATGTCAGTGCGGAATACATTAGAATGATGTCTGTACCCTCAGTAGTCATTTATGGATCTGAAAAAACACCATTATTCATCATCAAAAGCTGTTGATTTAAACTTTCAGTTAGCATCTTGGCCTTGTTTATGTTATGGCACTTTTTACTCACTTTTTAATGAGGGACAGCTTTTCACCACCAGATGTGATCCAAAGGAAGTCAAAGGAAGACGTGTCCACCAAGTTTCAGACAAATCCGTTTGGTTCATTTTAAGGTTTTCTGTAAAACAAACAGGATGAAAAGATTAATCGCCTTCAAAACTTGTGAGCAAAAGTAATTACATTTAAAAACGCTTTAGAAATGAGGCTGCTGGAACTTTGAACCCATCCTCTCTTCAACACAAGATATTTTGCTCAGGGCGCTTGGGCTGCACGCCGTGTAATTAAGCATTTGTTTCCAGGGACACATTTTTTATTAACACTCATTTGTTTCTGCAGAGACCTCGGTGCAAAATGGAGCTCAAAGACACTTTGATGAGTATCGACACACCGTCTATTCTTCGGAGTAACCCTGTGATCTTGTTAGTCTGAGTTTTTGCATCTACAATATGTCTGGCTGAGCAATCAGGATGATTCCCTCATTCACGTTCATCACATTCAGATCAAACCGCCCAGTTCAACCACAGCCGTGAGTTCACTGGGGGCTGCTGCTGTTCCACTCCAGCTGAACATTTAATGGTTGGTGTTTTGCTCAGGGGCATGTGGGGCAGATGAGGTTCCTCATTTAGTTTCTACACACAGATTTTCCAAACCAATTCACATTTCAAACTGAAACGTTTAGCCACAAGCACCAAATATCGATTTAGCAAACATTTTTGGCCAGCTGCTGGTTGTAAATTCAAACTTCTTGTAAAGGACTTTTAATTTAAAGCTACTAACTTCAAGAGTGTTTGTTCAAATTATACACAGTTGCTTCTCACAGTTACATTGAACAAAACAATTATAAGACAGTATCACGGGAAGATAAAACACAGCTCAGTGGATACAATAGTGGCAGTACAGCACAATATGCACAGCCTATTACATAAAATACACAGTTTGATAAGCTTAAGAGCAGCAGACCTTGGTAATCATATCATTAGGTTTTAATTGGATACTAGATGCAAACGACAAACAGCAGATGAAAAGCAAGTAATGAGCAGAATAGCAAAGAATAAAAGCAATAAATGACAACTTCATTTCAGTTATTGAGGCTAAAAGGGATTTTTATTGCAGCTTTTTATATATGCTGTGAATATGAATAATGGTATATGAATATTTCATCCACTACAAGGTGATGGCTGCAAGGATTGCAGATCTGCACAAAGACCACGCATTGCATGTATTATCACTAATATTACTTAATTAGTTAATTGTCTCCTCATGCATTTGTTTGTCTTCTTTTATCTTTTATTCATTATTCATAATGATTTGGTGTTGTGTCTGGGTTGTACTGTGTGTTGTATTGTCTGTTATTTTATTATTTTAGCTGACATTTTTAACAGATTTGTAAGAAAAGACTGATGGGCATTTTGTGTATTTTAATATGTTAAATTTGACTTTTTTCACAAGCATTGTACTGTGCTTCATTTCCATTACAGAGTTAAAACAAAAGTCCCACGAACAGCTTGAGATATGCTGTGTGAGAATGACCTAGTGAACAGCACAAACATTCACAAAAATGTTTAAGATATTAATTAAGGATGACGTCACTATGGATTAATGTTAACACTATCGTTCCTGGGTAAGAAAGCTACTTTAATTAATTTAATGCACCACCCGGTGAGCACGCTCAGTGACGCAAATCAAACACACAGCAGATTGTGGAGAATGTCCTTCAGACATGCAGGTGAGTACAACAACTTATTGATTTTTGACCAACCACTGGGTTGCCTGACACAGAGCGGTGTGTGTGTGTGTGTGTGTGTGTGTGTGTGTGTGTGTGTGTGTGTGTGTGCTAAGCCATGTGTAAAAACAGTATAGTTACTTTTTTTACTCAACAAATATGTGTATTTGTGGCTGCAGCCGCTGTGGAATTTAAATTGTCTATTGTCTACTGTATACACAATCAAAATTCAGCCACTCAGATTAAGGGGTGTAAATTTAAATAAAGAGAACTATTGATTTCAGACACAGCTAGAAGCTTTTAGTCTTAACTGAAAACCAGCTTATTTTCCTGCTGCTAATATTCCATTTACTCTTCAGCTTGTTTGTCGTTGTGTTTACCTCAGTATTATAATATTAATTTCATGTTTGTCGGTTTCCTGGTGAGCTGGTGTTATTTTCGACATTGATTGGTGCTTTTCAGTTTTTATTGCTGGTTGTTGGACTTTAATATTTTCATTTTCATGACCAGAAGCTCACAGCTGGCTCACATGAAATCAGTTGAAACCTACATTAGTCTGATTCAAACCTGCTTTTCTCTTTTTAGTTATTACACAGCTGTCAGATACATTCCCTCACTCTGGACCATTGACTGCAACTAAATGTCCGACAGCTACTGAATCGACTAATGGAAAACATGAGACCGTTTTCTCCCAGCAACAAGCATCAGCAGGGAACTGCTGAGCTCTTTCAAATCCCTCTTGTTTCTGCCCAAAGACTCAGATTAAAGAGGTAATTATGTTTGTTAGCAGTCGTCCAGGCGCTCAATACACACACACACACACACACACACACACACGCGCGCGCGTTGTAGATACACAGATAGATGAACAAATAGACCCACACATGAGCGAGGTACAAACTTGTAGAAAAATACTCACCTTAACAAATACAGTCACACATAAATACTGCACATGAGGTTTGGTGCATGCGTGTTTCTGTCAGAAGAGGAAATGAACAGTTTAGTTGTTTGCGTGTGAGTGTGTATGAGGCAGGTGAGGATGTGTTTGCAAACAAAACAAGCAGACAAAATACTTCCACTACTACTAAAAAAACAAAAAATAATGAATTAGTAGAAAAGAATTTAGACTCTGACCTTGACATTACTCTTAACATCATAATAATAGTAACAATGATAATGCTAATGCTGTGTGTCTTCCCTTTATTAATAATAATAATAATAATAATAATAATAATAATAATAATGAGGCATACTGACAATTGTGGTACTTACAAATTTGAATCCTTCCTTGACAAAAATGATACCATATTTAACCTACTGACAAGATCCTACAAATCTGTGACCGATAAACTTAAAAAGGGTTATTCTTAAATGGTTATATAATAGTTTGGGAAGAAACCTGCATCACGCGTTTTTGCAGGTAATGGAGGTTTACTGAAAGGCCAAAGTTACAGAAATGAGAGACAAAGATTAATGATGAGCAGCTCATCTTTTAATAGATCTATAATGCAGCCAGTGTTGTAATTATACGATGCTCCCACCTCGTGAGTATCCGAGGTGTTTGTTTATAAGTGGGCAGATATACACGTGGATGTGTACATAGAGGTGTTTTGGGTGAGTGCATGAAGCGATGCTCACGTTAAAATGAGTGTGTCTATATGGTGGCAGATGTTTGTGTTTGGAAAGTGTGTTTTTGTGAGTATATGTGTGTGTATCCATTCTAGCTAATTACCTTTGCTTCACGCAGTGGGCTGCGTTCAGTTTGCTCAAGTGGAACAATGGCAAACTCAGCGACCCTTTGGATATTAATTGGGAATCAAGTGAGTAAGACTATCAGCCGCAAAACTTCAACCAAACTCCCTTCATTTCCTTCCTGCCACTCCTGTGGCCTTGTGAGCAAAACAGAGAAGTGCAGAGAGAAAATGAAGGAAAGTATGCAGGAAAGTTTGTTCATCAACCTCTCTTCATTCTGATTCAGATCATTCAGATCAGAACGTTTGTGTGTCATTCTAGAGGACATGGACAAACAACATATATTATTTTTTAAATTGTATTATTTCATTGTATTTGGATGACTTGTTGTTACTAAGACTACACATGTAGTCTTGTGATGTAAATACACAGTAGCACAGCCACATTTAATCCGAGTTGCATAAAATTCAGCCAAATGCAGCCTGATGCTGGGCTGTTTAAAAATGTTGCACGAGTCTGGAAAGCAATTGGGCTAATTACAGTTTTTTCTGCTATTGATCTTGGAATATTGGTTACAGACAAAATATTTTTGGAACAAGTGTATTCATCCCAGAACAGAAATGCTATATGTGATAAAATATTAGTAAAATAATTTAATGTTGTCAGTTGATTTGAATGAGTTATGAAAAATCCCTACGGGAGATTTCTTTTAGAAGTCCTTTGAGTAAATTAAAGCTGTAAGCAGATAAAAACAGTCCAATGCAATGAGCATTACCTGCCGAAGGGCTGTAAATCCTCACTAAATATCCCCAATTTACCTGCCAACGTTTCTCAGGGGAAACTTGTTGTTTGTTTTGGGTCATTATGTCTAACACTGTCGGCTTGAACAATAAGTGCATGTAGGCAGATGAGGCTGGATGCTTTAATACGTGGAAATACTCATACTTATTTGGATTTGTGATAAATAACATACAATGTAAGTTTTGTCCAGGTCAGAATGACCTGTCCATGACAAATGAATTGTCAAAGTGCATGTTACATGCTCTCGTGAAACATAATGTCATCCCATTACGTATAATGATGAGAACACCTCAACCCTGCTCAACAGACGGGTCAGTTTTGTAGCGGCTGGGCAGCAGTAACACAGACTGGAAGAAATGTAGAGGCTGGGCAAGTTTGCTTACTGAGGAAACGTAGCTCATGTCCACATTAGACTCACTCTAATGTGGACATGCTATCATGACTTCCCAGGCTGCACACATTCATTTGCACAGAAGTCACAGCTATTCTTTTTAACGACAAAGTAAAAGGAATGAAAGGTTTCACTCCAACATGGCAATTTTCTCACCATTAAAAAAGACTGGTTCTCGCTGACATTAAAAATGATGATTCATTTTAAAATGGTCTCTTATTACCAAGCCATGATGTTAGCTGTGGATTGGAACAGGTGTGTATTGCAGACTGATGATTTTCAGGCAGAAAAACAATCTCCCAAATGGATATTCCATTAGGAGATTGTTATCTGCCCATTTGGTGGAAAAAGTTGCTGCTTGAAATCCATCAGTCATCATGAAGCACAGATGATATTCTACACAACAACATTCTTTCTTGGCAGTAAGTGAACATTTTAACATGACTCATGACCTCTCAGGTTTAATCTGCTCATTACTGACCAAGTTAACCAGCAGCTCGAAAGAGGCTTGTGGCAACACGGCTGTACGCTGTTGGATAACAAGGCAAAAGAATGTAACTGAGAGGGTATGGGACTGCAGCCTGTTAGTGCAGGGGGGTTGTTCAAGTACATCTTTTTACCTTTTAGAAAATGTAATCTTGAGGTATAAAGTAGCACTAGTTAAAGAATAGGGAAGTGCATATCATGCACGAGCGAGCGAGTGAGAGAGAGTGAGTGGCAGAAAGTGACGGTGAATGTAAGCAAAGCAGAGGGAAAGCTCAGCAGTGAAGATGTCACCAGCTAAATGAATTGTTTGTACAAGGGCATCACACGCTGTGCCGAGGGCTCCAAGTGCCGGCAGAGCGCACCAATGATAATGATCATTCCCATGAATGTTGTTGGGAATGTTGAACATTTTTTTCTTGCTTGCACCAACTTAAAAACTGAGCTGTGAGGATGCAGAAACATGAAGCTGCTGTAAAAGCTGAATCCTCATGAAGATGAGAAACTGTGAAGGAGAAGTAGGGCAGAAACAAGTCAACAAATCAATATTTTTCCCAAACAAAATAACTTTTTCTGTTTGAAACACAAATGCTGTCACATGCTGTTGCACACAATTTATAGCCATTACACTTGTAATGGGAATAAACACAGCCAATTGGAGAGAGCATAGCTGTCGTTTTCTTGTTGCAGTATTGATAATATTAGAGGGACAAGAACTTGGGAGAAGGCAAGAGAGAAAGAGAAAACTAAAAAATGGGGTTGAAAAACATATTCTGAGCAAGGGAACATGGACAAGGATAAACCAAAATACCAAGTAAATTGAAGATTATTTGGCCCTGAAAGGAGGATATAAACTGGCAGAGGAAGTGTCTCTGTGGAGTCAGAGTTGCTGAACAGAGACGAATGCTGACCAGCTCCATGCTCAGTGCCCACAGTCCAGCCACAGACACTGAAAACCATGGTATCCATAAGTTAAAGCATTGTACGGCAGAAAACTGTGAAAAACAGTTGACATATATCGATTTGTTAAAAACCTTTAAACACATCAGTGTATTATTGTGTTATTTATAATATGTTATCATAAGAAGACATTGATTGGTAGGCAGAAAACTGGTGGTTTGCATTGGTACTGTTAGCATTTTTCAAATTTTTCAATGTCACACACAAGGTTCCTATTTTTCATAAAATAAAAAGCAAATCTTTCTTCCAAATATTTGAATGTTTTTCTTGGGTATGATTTAAGAGCAGTCTTTTGACCTTCCATATTTATTACATTACCAGAAACTGTTTTATTACACATAACCTAGAAAAAAACATTGCTCTCCTTCTGTTTTGTGCAGTCAGAAAATCCCCAGTAAGGTCTGATGTGGCTTGCATGCAAAAAGCAAACCTTTTCTCAGCAGATAAATTTGTTAGTAATCACAACAAATTCTGGTGGAAACTTATTTATGTAAAAATGTTCCATGTAGCTACTCTCAGCAACTTTAACTGTAATTTTAAGATAAATCTGTGTCAACAAAGGAACATTAAAAAAGAAAGCAACATAATTAAAGAGAGAGAGAGAGAGAGAGAGAGAGAGAGAGAAAACAAGAGGAGGAGGGAGATAAACAGAAAAACTAGACAGAGAAGATAAAGAGAGGAAGAGAATTGGAGAGAAGCCTGAAAGAGAAAGCGATATGGGTCTCTGCAGTGACAATCAAAGCTGACTGGTCTTGTCTGACGGTCGTTATCTCTGCCGGCACCGTGCCGCCTCCACAAAACGTCTGCTGGCCTCACTCAGATTCCCAGACACGGATACAAATGATTACAAATGGTGTTTTCACTTTGAAAAAACAGAGCGACGCGCAGTGATTTCTGTGGAAAGATACACATGTGCACTCCACAATATCATCAAGTTGACAGCAAAGTTGTGGAAAAACCATGTGCCTGAAATTAGATGAACACAGTGTGCCTCTGTGGTTGCTTATGATCCCTGCCAAAACTGTGACTGAAACTATGTGTCTTATTTCCTGTTTGAAATTAAACAAAACAACCTGTCTTGTTTGCCATCAGTGTGATGGCCCTGTACAACTGCACAGGCAAAGAAAGGCACAGTAGCATATTTTCAACCATGCAAGTGACGTGGCTCTACGAATGGCACTGTCGCTCTGTCTATTCACCGGCCGGTCAGTCGGTTGGTCACTCCACGACTTGGGTCCAGACTGAAATATCAAAACATCTGCTGGTCTACATGCTTATTCATGATGGATATCAAACATAATGATATCTTCGGGAAGTGCAAATCACACTAAATCTAAAAATTTGTGTATCATGTTTGTTTGTTCACATTTGACTTTATGAGAAGGTGTATGAATTTCCATGCATATTGTGGCAGTCAGGGTTGTGTTGAGGGTTTTAAATAACGTTTATTGTCTCCATTAGCTGTGTGACTGTATCTTAGTCTTGTTTGATTGATGTTTACTTTATTGATGTCTAGCTCAGTTATTTTCAACCAGGAGTCAGAAGTGTTAAAAGATCATTTTGGAGGTTTGCAAAGTCTTTCATGGAATTCTTTTTGACAGACTTTTCAGTTCTTTTTATTCTCAAACATGAAATAGTTTTCAATTTCTAAACCACATTTTATGATGCAACAACCTGAAAGGAAAAACAGCTTTTGTTAAAATATTTTCTCTCCATTAAGCCCACCTATGATCAGGGTTCGTTAGTGGGCATGCTTTCATTTTAAGGGATCAAAACCCTCAAAAAAGGTTTGAAATGATGCACACATCTGATTCGACTGGTGGGAATTAGATGTGACCCAGTTTGAAAGCTTCAGTGTTTGAAGTCATTTCACTGATATGGACCACAGAGAGACGGAGGTTCACTCATAGACTGCATCAGCTAAAAGTGTATTTTGCAGGAAGTCACAGCCAGGTCACAAATATGAATTTCATTTTCAGCAGGCGCATAATGACAAAGTGGCTGAACCCACAAATCTCTGGTATTTCAAGGTTCAAAGTTCATTTATTTGTCATTTTACAACACAGGGCTGCAAAACGAAATGAAAGTTGTTGTCCCCTCAAGCCACACAAACATACAACATATATACAGATAATTAATTTTAGACTAAACAAAATCAAGCAAAAGTTAAAAACAAAACAATATATTAAGGTATTTATATACATATACACATCTACACCTAAGAAATATTTTTGAAATTGCATCTGGGGAAATCTTAACGACAGCAACAAGACAGTGGTGATAATAGAGTCATGATCTTTATCTTCACACCAAAAGTTAGAAATCTGGGAGACACTGTCCATCAACTTTGACTGCGTTTAAGCACCAAGCATCCTTGATGTAAACAAAGAATCCTCCTCCCCTTATCCTACCAGAGTCTGGCGCTCTGTTGGCTCGTTCCAGGGGGGTCGAGATGGAGCCAGGTCTCGGTAAAGATGAGGGCACGGTCTCCGATTTCCCATTTCATCCACTCCACCTTCCCACGACCGGACATTAGCCAGGAGCAGCGTTAGGTCCAAGCTGGGTTATCTTGTATCCCCGCTCTCTTCCCTCTTCTCCTGGGGAAGTTGCAGCGCTCATTGGAGAGTTTGGTCTGGCTAGTCCGCCTGGGTGGTCTGAAGATGCCGTGGGGAACGATTGTCAAGGTCCGCTGCTCTTAAACCAAACCCTGCACTTCATTTTCCAAAACCTGTCAGTGTGTTTCTGTCATAGTTAATATGTATTTCAGAAATAAAGATGAAAAAATAACAGATTAAAATGTAGCAAAGTTTGAAGGAGCTTCGGCTGCTGAATCTGGAGGCGGCGCCATTGCCATGAAAAAGGGGTAGGAGGAAGTAAAGTAATAAAGAGAAAGTAAATGTGTAAGTGAGTCTATTTTTTTGTGCAAACAATTAATCGTTAATTGTAATCATATTACCTAATGCATGCATTAGCTACACAGTTACTAACTCATATCTTGTGATACAAAATCAAATCACCAAATTCCACGTTGGAATAGAAAACCTTCGATCACTTCCGTACTGTCGACATTACATACTGTTTCTGCAGCACTGTACAACAGGCCACATTTCAAAATAGCTCAAAGGTCAAATATTGACATGTTTGGGTTAATCAATACGTTCATGTCAAAGTTGAACTTGGTGTGAGAATACATCTCTGTTACATTGACATTTTCTTGGTTGAACTTTCTGTAAGCATACAGGCTTAACTAATTATTTGGCCACGTATCTATCTGACTGTGGACGCTGCCAGCCAGTCTCATTATGAACAAGATAAAGATAGTTGAACTGCCTCAAATAGGCAAACTGCTCCCAAACCAGAAGGAGCAGTTTGGATTTTTTGATACTTTTTTCTGCTGTGACACTTATGAATCCAAAGAGACAACAACTGCAACAAACAGAGGCAAATTTAAAGCATACAGAGTGTCACTGATAACAGTGAACAAGCCAACAAAAGAAATAAGGGAGATATAAAGGCGTGAAAGACTTTCTCAAGATATTTACGAAAGAAACAGCTTGATTTTGGAGATAGTACAAAGTTGGGAAAAGATGGCTTTTACTACCGCACTGACCTGCTTTTCAAACTTAAAGGCAGAATCAAATATCACAGCAATGTCTTTGACATGGGGTTTAACAAGGGTGGATGGGATGCTGCGACTGCTGTTAATCACTTTGATGGAGTCAGGGGCAGAAAATAGGGCATCTTCAGACTTTCTTCCATTTAGTTGAAGGAAGTTTTGTGCCATCCAGCACTTTATATCCTCGAGGCATTTCATTGTTCATTCTTATGTCCTCAACTTTGCTAGTGAAGAGTTGTAAAAATTCATCGCACTTGGCTTTGGACACATCTAAGCTGGTACTTGGGGTGGGACAGAATTAATGGTACTGAATAGGATTCTTGGAAATTAGGTCAGAAAAGTGTTTTGCTCTCGCTGCCTTACCTGCTTCCTGATACTTGAGAAGATTGTTTCTCAGGACTCACACTTCAACTTATGTTCTTATTTTCTGTACTCCCCCTTAGGGCTCTGGTGGTGTCATTAAACCCAGGTAAACCTTTGGGTTTAGGCCATGCACCTAATATTGATAAAGATGTAGTTTCTATTGATTGCAGGAGATGAGGTGAAGTGGGGAAACAATAACAATAGTTTCAGAAAATAGGAGAATGCCTCATCTCTTGAGACTGGTGAAACTCTCACTGCACTCTAAATTTATAGTCAGTACAGTATTTTATAGCCATTTTTTAGATTGTGCCAAATAAACTGCATACTTGTATGTTTTCTTTTATGGTTTTGTCAGGTTTGTTCCTCTGAAAGTGTAAATCTACAGAGAGAAGTTAATACTTGCCCCCATTGTTTGTTACTTCATTGTTTGTCTTTTATGACAACATGTACTAAGAAGGGTCTCTTGAATCTGAATCGATGAAAATAAATGAGCGGTGAGATCCTGTATGATAGACATTTGCTTTTCCTTTTAGCCTTAAATCTAAATGAACACAGAGCCAAAATGTACAGTATGCAGAGATAAATAAAGCTCTCTATACCTTGCCTTGTCCTTTCACACTGAGTACGATGTGGATGTGCGATGAGTACCCGTACTTTTAGAGCCCTTATTAGTTGTTGTAGTCCTGCATTTATCTCACAAATACCTGTACTTTTAATTGCACTTGTTGAATAATAAGATTCTGATGTTTCCTTGAAGCTGTAGCTGAGTGTTTGGTAAGTAAGCTACTTCAAATGCACTTCAAGTGGGTTTCTTTTATTTATTTTTTACTGAAAGTCAGTTTATTGAGTACCCACTCTAATGCTAACCTATTACCTTGGTTTTATCATCCTGAACAGGGCTGATTTGTCAGCAGAATCTTTAACAATGGCATACTATAGCACTACAAATGTGATAATATATTATACACATATTGCTATACACATATATTATGGAGGCAGATTTGGAAGGTCAGCAGTCTTAAAAATAAACCAATATTACTGGTTAAAATGATTATTCTCCAAAATGTGTGACACACAGGTTATTATATCATGTTTTGTCTAATTTGCTCATAAAAACTGCATCAAGATTTCAAACAGTGTCCTCTGATGAATAGTTCATTTCTCAGCCTGATACACATTACTGATACTGACACCCATCTAAGTGGTACTTTGTATAGCTAGATGATGCCTACATGATGTTTTTGTGAAATGAGATTACAGAAGGAAAATGATGAGGCAGGACAGCTCGTCACAGGAAGCCACCAGACCCCAGAGATCCAGCGAACCCAGAATGATTTGGGGAAATATGAAGGTTCGGTCGCGCTTTCTCTGCTCCTCTATTCCAACTTGTAATGCGACTCATATTTGAATAGTTAGCATAGAATATGATGCTTTTTTTCCTTGGGAAGTTTAGTTTAAAGGTTGGCAAGGCCACCACAGAACGACAGTGCACAACCTACATTCACGCTCCACACTTTCTATACTGCTCAGGACGGCATTCATTTAAATGAATGTCACTGATAGATTGAGAACTGCTCCATACTACCATAACTAGGGAACACTTTCCACACTTACATTTTAGTATGACACTGCAGTTCAATCTTTCAATCTTGCACTTAACAAATTATGTAACCAATTCCTTCAAAATGTTAACATTCAAGTTTCAAACACTGTATAAAGCTGTTAAACTTTATACCAATAACTTATTTGCAGCTCCCATGTTAACATGGTTAGAGAGTGACCCATGCCCACAGGTGGGCGTATGGAAGAGAGTTGTGTGCAAATACAGCTAGAAAAAAAAGAAAGAAAGTTGTCTCAAGGCAGAAATATGTATTATGCACAAACAATCTCCACTCTGCTCACAGTTATTGATGAAGCTTCTCCTCTCTTCTTCTTCCAAATGTTGGTTAAGACATTTTGTTGAAAAATTTGCTCTGTATCCTTGAATTTTTGTAAGACAATTTATATTTATGTTAATCTATATATTTATATTCTGGGTTTAGAGGTGGGCTAGTTCTGACTGGAAAAGTCAATAATGCCAAACAAAGAAGGACTATTTGTGTTATAGTGTACAATAAAAGCAAGAAATGCTGGAGCAGAACTCACATCAACCAAACTGTTAGTAAGAATAAGACAAAACTATTTTACCTGAGGACTATAATTGAGGTAAGAAGCACTAATTACGTTCACGAGTGTTGGCAGCATATCGAGAACCATAAAACAAAAACACAGCCAGCGTGTGTGTGAAACGATTAATTAGTTTTATGCTTTGTGTTGGACTGACTTTTATGGCTTCCAAAAACCTTACACCTATAAATCCCTTCTATGTTGGACAAATACGGGTTTTAATACAAACACACCATGACGTACAGTACCATGAGATGGAGGAGAGTCTGCATCAAAGACACTTACAAAATGATTCAAACTACTTATTATGTGTTTGAAAAAGCAGTAGGTATAAAAAAATACTTAGGTAGGTATAATTACTGAAGAGTAATACTGTAATCCCAGGTTAAGTGGTTTGTTTGTGAGCTGTTGCAGAAACATTTTATGTCCATGACAAGATTAAACAGTATTTTATTAAAGATCATGTATCAGTTAGTACTATGTAGCCTTCAATCATTAACTTATGAGGGACATTATGCATGCATTTCAATCACAAATGTATTGCAGATTTGGAAAATACTCTACTAGTTGTCTACAAAAGCTTTTAACAAGAGCAAACACTCTGCAGCTGAGCCACAAATCTCTTAAAAACCACAGTTGGCACCATCATGGAGGTCCAAATCTGTGTAACAAAAGGACAGTGATTGTTAACAAGACAGTGTGGTTAGCTCGCTAACAAATAATTCACATCAGCTGGACATAAAATCGGACTCAAAAGAGATTAAATGAGAAGATTGCATTCAAAAACAGCACAGAAATACCAGTAAACCAAGTCTACAAAGCTATCTTTAGACACACAACCAGTAAAAGTGATTCTCCTTACCGGAGTTCAGATTCACTTACGCAGGAGTCTGTCTGCTTTCACGAAGTCTCCTCTTGGCTGAATTATCAAATTAACTCCCTCAAAAAAAGATTGTGGATTGGTTTTTGATGCTTTTTGAGAAGCTTGTTAATGGCTCATTAGGTTTATTAGGATGAGTTACGTAGAAATGATTTGTAGTGTCTGACCTGGAATATGAGAGAGGGAGACAGACGGAGGTACAGAAACAGTAGATGCTTACAGGCTGCGAGCAACTTGGAAGTGTCATTGTTGCTTTTGTGTCCGGACTGGTGTCTACAGTCTGCTCCAGCAATCTGCAACCAGGAGTTTAATGGCAATTTCTTATTGCAGCTGTCATCGTTTCACATTGCTGTCAGTTATCACTTCATTAGGTTACTTCTCTCTTGAGCGCTGCCTCGCTCTTCAACTACAAGCACAGTGAGGAAAAACAAGTTATTCATTTATTCACATCTGCTTTATTCACAATGCTATTTTCACTCCTGCAGCTACGAGGGCAAAAATACCAACTTGCTGTAAATTACTTATATGTGGACTTAAAGTATTTGGCCAATAAACCAGACTATGACTCAGAGTGAGAGGTGGTTTGTAGGCTCTTAACTCATCTGTTGCTGGTTCTCATGTGTCTAATGAATAAATCGTGGGTGGGACAATAGATCGCCCGTGGGCCATCTGTCCAGCCGAGCTGATCGGATTTTGACAAAACGTGAGGGACTGTTATGTGCCACTGGTCGTTTTTTTGTCACTCTTGAAATTACAATTCGGCCTAAAGGTGGAAATTAATTTCTCATACATAATATTTTTTCACGTACAATGAAAGAATGATGTGTGTTATTGGTCCACTGTGGCTTCTGGGGGCAACACAACATTCACTCATTGAATTTTGCCTACATTTTCAACATTACACTGCCAACTGTATTTGTTCATTCTTCCTTGAGTTGCATTAGTCTCACTCACTACTAACTAAACCTGAAAAAAACTTGGGGAAATAATGCATCTTGATGGTGCATTCAAGCATTCAAAATGGCACCGAATGGCCAAAGGCAGAATTATAGAAACGACTCAAACTGAGGTGACATATTCGATACCAACTGGCCTGGATAAGAGATACCTAGAAGGGGAAAGACTGATGTAATAAATAGGAAGACAGCAACTCAAACAGACAAGGGGGAGAAATAAATAGAGATCAGAACATTTCAGTTTAAAAAATATATGTGGATAAATGAGCTGAAGGTGAAAGAACGGAGGGATGTCGGGGGACATGTGGAGTCACACCAGAGCCGTTTCTAATGATGAGAGGGTGTAGACCTCCGGTTCACCTTTCTGACCTCAAGCAGTGACGTATTTATCTACTCACTGATTTACCAAAAATGGAATTCGTAGAAGTGTTTGTATCATGCTACATGCTTCATCTGTACAGAAATAGAAAAAGCAGGTAGAAACACCTCTTTATTAATCTTCTTTTTCTGCACTAAGCTAATAGTCAAACGATGAGGAGAAGTTGGTCTTGTTATAAAATAATTGGATATTACACACAGAAGTGTTCACCGTTCATATGGAGGTGAGATCTTTGTTATGGACACTTCCGCTGCCACCCACGTACAACTTGGTTTGTGATGAAAAACCATAATTGAAAAATATAATTAGTAGAAATTGTAACCTGAGAGGTTTGTTGATTATTCTGAACACCTGGGGCATTGTTTCTTGGAAAGGATTTGGACGGATTTAATTCCTTTATTAGATAATCATAGTGGAGAAATGCGAGGTTCCAGGCCGGATTCAAACCGGGGACATTGAAGTTAATAGTCGTCATCTTGAACCATCGACACGGGGGGCCACAAAACAATTTATTTTTTCTAGCATGACTAAAAAAAAAAAGAAAAATTCAATCATCCAAATTGGATTGAGGTGTCAGCAGGAGGCTCACTGGCGGACATCTTGATTAATGGGAAAACCAGTTTTGTTTTGTATTTTTTTTGTTGTCTGACCCTGTCAGGAGTCACTACAACTAATCTAATACTCCAGTTTGCGACGCCCTCTAGTGGTTCCCGGAGGCTCTGCCCCACTCTGTTGTTTACTGTAACATGTCACATTGCACTGCGGTGCAACACTACATCACAGCTGGGTGTGGTCACTAGTGAAGCACACCTGAACTCTTCAACCCATAGAGGGCGGTGCAGCAGAGCTGTTCCTCCACATAAATTATAGGGGTGCTCTTATGTAGAATAAAAGTAGAGTAGTATTAGTTTTTAAATTCTAATTCATTGGTTTCTACATTACTCTGGTATTTATTTTATTATTTACTTTTATTTATTGATTTTTACCAATCGACTGTTTTAATGTTTTAATTTCTAGTCTTGCAAAATGCATTTACTGACGTTTTATTGTTATTATTTCTCTTTTCTTCCATGTTTTTAATTTGAAACTCATTTTTATTTTTGTGTTTATTTATCTTTTTTTTCTATCTATTCTGCACTTTGGGCTGCATTTTTGTATGAAAGGTGCTGTATAAATAAAGTGGAGCGAAGTGGAGTTGAGTTGAGTATAAAACCTATTTTCTGATGGAAGTCAAGAGAAACATCATGTTCTCCATAATCTGTGCTGTAGTCCACATTAACATTTCATACAGTCTTATGTATATGTCAAAAGAATGATGTTTTCTTCCCCCTGATGTTGACACAAAGAAACATGATCTGATCAGACAAGCAGCACCAAAAAAATTGTAATACTTTTTTTAACACAGAGAGCAATGCTTTTCTCTGGGGGATGCGCTCAATCCCTGAATTAAAAAATAAAATAATAAAATAAAATAAAATAAAAATTTGGAGTTAACCGGGGGGTAATGTGTCATTTCAGCTATTGACAGAGTTGAAATTGAAAAAAATCGTTTGATTGTCTGAGGCTTATTATAGTTCCCTTACTCTCTTATTAATGGGCTTAAATGAATACATCGTCCAAAAGTGATAGGTGTCATCTTTTCTCTGTGTTTCTCTGATCACAGCGCGAAACTTGCATCTGTGCCTGCAGAGCCCTGACACACAGAATCACATCTCTCCTTTCACTCCAGCGCGCACACAGGCAGCGACATAACCACAGCCAAATGAATCATGTTGGACTAATGATGAGTGACAGTGACGAGAGAGAGAGAGAGACAGAGAGAGAGAGAGAGAGAGAGAGAGAGAGATGCCTCCTTCACTTCAGGGCTAAAGAGGAGGGACTAGATCAGAGCGGGTTAATGTCCGCTGTGAGTTCAGGGAGAGCGGCATAGCGCAACATCTCCGCTGCTGACTCCGCTCCGTCTCTCCAGAATAATCTGCCGGGTCCCCTCACCTCTCCACGAACCCTCTCCGGGCTCCCCACGGGGTTTCTCCACGTTCCTCCCCCCCCCCTCCCCTCTCCTCCCCCACCCGGCTCCCTCCACGGTCTCCCCCCCGGTGTCTCCAGGAGCGCACCGTCCGTCTCCTCTTTGCGCACGGACGCTTCTCCAGATCCCCGCTGGTGTCCGCTGCGCTCAGCGGATCACTTCGCTCCTCCAGAGGCTCCCGAGCGCCAGCCGCAGCCTCGGACCTCTGCACTTTCTCCTTTTTTAAGACTCAGTAATTAGTTTCGCGCTGGGCTCGGACTGAAGAGCAATGTGATTCTGGCTTGTGGGGATTTAGCGTCGTGGCATGCTTTCAGGACCCGGCGTCTCCACAAGGAAATGGTGAGTTCAATCCGCTTTATTCTCGCAGATTATCAGCCCTCTGTGCGCGTTTCCAGCTCGTCTGACTCCAGTGAGCGCTTGACCTCTGCAGATAAAGTGACGCTCACAGGCCAGAGGTAGTGTGACCTTCCTCCAATGAAAATCACCTTAATGATCTTTATATTTCTACTGTAATTGGAAGTTTGTGGCACTGTCACCTTGGAGGTATTTTGGATCCCCAAAATGGCAAGCGATGCAATTATATTCCCATATTAGATGTTCATTCTAAACCAAATTGTTTTGTCAATTGCGAGTTTATTCTAAAATGTGTGGGATATTAATATCAGTATAATAATGTTATAGGAACTTGTGGTTGTTAATATCAGGGTGTAATAGCACTTTCCGTGGTATTTGTATGTCTCATTGGATTCCACAACGTAAAACAACAGATTCTGGTTATCAAAGTTTGGTGTTACTGAATAAAATGTATAAAATAAACGTTGTAGCCTTCATCAGTCTTCAGTCTTCATCGGGTGAGTCACTTGACCTCAAGGCATAGAAACTGCCACCCCCTCATATCGATCTGTTTTAATGAGAATTCCATAGTTTTCCATACATGTGATTCTGGGGGGGGGGCGCTGCGCCTTTTTGTTCCGATCAGTAATCTATCGATAAGGAGGGCTATAGATCCGCTGAGTGGATGGCTGTCAGCTGTCACACGTTGAGTGCCTGAAGCAGGAGGCTGTGGCCAGACGCTGGATGCTGTAAGTGAACAGTCAATGATGGAAAATAGAGAGGCTAATATCTCTGAAATATCGGGAGTTATTGTGTTTCTGTGGTTTTCAGCAACTAACTGTGCTTGGTTGTTGACATTTTATGGGTTTTAGTCTCATTTAACAGATTTTTGCTCTTTTATTTGGATATATGGTTTTTCTCTATTGTGTGAGGGAGGCTGTTGTTGTTTTGGGAGAGTTTAAATTGAAACAGCATCTAAATAAGCTTTTTATTTGAATTTCCATCATTTTCAACTCTTGCGTTTTATCCTAAACTGAGATTTCCACTGTTAGAATCAAAGGAGACTCTGGCAATGCCGACTAAACTACTGAGTTCATGCAAATGAAACATACTGTGAATTGATTTTAAAGACAGTAAGGATTTTAAGATGTTTAAGTTTTTGAGGTAGGAATTAGTCAAATTCTCAATGAGGATCTGGTTGCTTGAGTTTAGATTTGATAGGTTAATATTACACTCTATTAGTGTATAGTTACACTGTTGAGTACACTATATTGTTAGATTCCTCTCATTCACCGAGCATTTCTCTCACTTGTGAAACATTTAAATATTTTACAATAGTACAAACAGAGTTTATTCTATTTAATGCTTAATATTCAGTGTCTTAGGTTGGATCTAAAATGCTTAATGTCATTTGCAGCGGAAACACTTCACTTGTTCTTGTACTATGTTTACTTTGAAATTACTTAAGGACTTTGATAACCATGGTTATGTAATATTTATGGCATAAACGAGCAGGGAATCAACGTGGCTTGACCAAAGGTGCAGGTTCAATGTGTCATTGTATTGACTGATATGATGATTGGAGGATCACAGCTGCATCATTCACAGTTCGCACTTAACCACTCCCATGGCAAGTCATATTTGCAATTTTACAGTCAGTGGAGCTGGAAAGGGGAACTTTACCAATTTTACACAAAACTTTCCAAAGTTTGAAAAAAAAAAATATTGATTATGTCGTCAGGGTGGGGCTTAAAACTTTACCTTTTAAACAGAAATCTTGAATAAAAAACTGGAGGTGAGGAGTTTGAAAAAAGTGGGCATTTAGGAGATGGGGAAGGCCTAATCACTATTATACTACTATACACCATCTAGTTGCACTATGGGAACTGTAGGATCCCATGTTTTTGGAGTTTCACCCTTGCCAGAGACTAAAAGTGAGGATGTCCCAGCCTCTGCTGTATCTATTTTGACCTTTCTCTTTCAAATCTGTCTCTCGTGAGTTCCCCTGCTTCATGGAAGTGCAATACTAAAACACTGGAGTACCCTTTAAGGTGGAAGTTATACATCTCCTTAGATTGGTTATACAAACTCTGGTTTAAAAACATGGCTAAAATCTGTTTAAAAATCGGTTTCTTTTCTGCTTACGTAAGACCTGCAGACACACACGCACACAAGCTTATTTACACTGGAACAATACACTTATACAGAAGTCAGAAGAAGTCAGAAGTGCGGAAAACAAGATGTCTTCTTTTAGAAGAGATAAATAAGAAATTGTTGCTGAGCAGCAGCAGCTCTCTGCAGTATTTCTTTAATTGACTTGTGGATTTGAATCTCTCCTCCCACACTATAACAAAGAGAAGCTCTTCACCAGATGTGCCTGTGATTATGTTGAATTTTATTGCTTCGCTAGTCTATAGAGAAATGTTGTGCTGTTGCATTTTTTTGGAAGGTCTGTGTACAGTATTAACGAGTGTGTGTGTGTGTGTGTGTGTGTGTTCACTCCGTACAGTATATCAACCAGTGATTTCCTTAGAACTATGTATGGTTGTGTATATGCATACTTTTGTGCGTCAGTGTTTGCATGTGGACTGAGGCCATGTTTGAACTGGGTTTTGAAATAGAGTTAATTCAGTTTGTTGCCATGACACAAGGTGTGATCAATCCAACAGTTAATTTTATTCAACATAAATCATATTTTTCCGAAACAGTTGATTGATTAGCAGATTGGGATAATATGTGTTCTTTGGCAGCACATCAGACCGACATTTTGAGATAAAATATCAGGCTCCGGCAACTCTTGGGGATAATTTGTCATTAGTGCTGACATTTTATGAAGTATGTTCAGCAGGGAGGAGAACACACTGGAGAGATCATTTACCCCGCCAGGCCTGGGAATGCTTCGGGATCCCCCACAGAGTGCTGGGGAGGACAAACTACTTTGCTTAACTGTGTGACCTAGATGTGGACAAACGGTATAAATTAAAAAAAATGATCAACAGATCAACTCATCTACAATTTTTTTCTTCACTGAAAAACCTAATTCAGGGATTTTTGTCCACTAGAGGGCAGAATGTAGACTTTAAAACAGACTCGCAGCAACAAACCTTGACTGTACCAACTTGTCAATATCTTATAGCTAACATCTTTGCAGACATCTCCGCCGTTCCTTGCTGAGCAGGATGTGTACCACCAGGTTTTTTGAACTTGTGCTCCAGGAGCCGTTATGTTAAAGCTGTTGGACTTTAACCTGATGGATCAGCACACCAAAACAACGAGAGGAAAATTTTCTGTGAGCTTTGAGAAGCTGTGAAGTGGGGCGGTTGATTATGAGTAATGTATGTCTCTTGAGAGCTGCTGAAAGTCTGAGCACTGACTTACAGTTTTTGGGGGTAATTCATGCTTATCCCAACACAGAATTGAAGGCAGAGGGATGTGCTCCTGATACTGACAAGCAGTTTTTCCATCCACTTCACGTTCACATTCTGCTTTTCCTGTGATCAGTCTGCAAGTATAAGCTATATTTAGAGTTACTGAATGTGTTCATACTGTATAGAGCAGTCAATACAGACGTCAAAGTAAATTATTGTAGTATTGATAAGTTTGGTAACACACAGGCTGGTACACATGGTTCAGAACAACTGTGTGTGTAATATGCTGTATGACTTGGTTGCAGAATAAGGACTTGTGCCATAATGTGCTGGCAAAATAAAAATTCCAACCCAGTCTTCTAACGATTATGTATATATGCAGATATTCTGCATTAATGATTTTGTTTTGGGCGATCATAATGCTGAGCCATACCGTTCTGTGCCAATGGAGCCAGTAGTGGGATGTTCATATCCTACAGAGTAAAGTGGCGATGTAAGCAGTTGGTGTAACTAGCTTTTGGCCCTTCTCGCACTACTAGTAAGTGCATTTTAGGTTTTGTACGTTTTGTTATTTAACAATGAGAATCTCTCCCCAAGCCCTATCCATTGGTTTCAGTTGCCCAACCAAATGAGGTTAAAAATGGACACAGATGAGACATAAAGAGGCAATTACTGTAAATGTACATATAGACATATAGATTGAACCAAGTATTTGACCCTTGCTGTTTCTGACCCTTGGGTCAAAAAACTGCTTGACGATAATCTATTTTTGACTTTATCCTGAACTGTCTAAATAGGTTTATACAGAGGCTATAAAATAAGAAAAGAACATGTGTTCAGTCAGCTGATAAAGATATGAAGTTGCAAGGTTTTCTCTTGCACTCTGCAGCTTAGAGTGATCAAAATGAGCTTATGCAACAATCCAGCAGTTTGGGTCAATAACTGAAGAGCATCTGCTAAAAATCAATAGTCACCCCTCTTTATCACTCTGTGACACTTTCCCTCATTGTCTGCTTTTCTCTCTCTCTCTCTTTCCCTCTGTATCTGCTGTCGTCTTCACACCTGATAGGGTGAAAGCAAAGTGCTTAAGTGTTGCAACTTGTACTTAAAACCAAGCAAACTCACGTATGCTGTAACCAGTGACCGTGTTCAATGTAAATATACTGTAACATGTAGAAGCAGCTGTCAGAGCAGACAGCACAGGAACATGGTGCAGCAGAAGGGAGGGGAAACAAAACTGTCATGATGTGAAAGTTTGTCACTTTAAAGATGATTAATCAAAGATGAGGAAACAAATGTGCGTACCCCAAAAAGCCTGCTGTTGTGTTTGCACGAAAAATGGATAATTTGCAGTAAAAGTAACAAGGACATGAGTTAACCAGTGATGCTGAATCATAAATGAAATAGTTGATCAGCTGTGTTTGCATAAGTAAATAAAGTCCTTTTGGACCAGAATGCGAAAGTAGGGGACACTGAATACATGCTGTCCTGAAAGATAAACAATATGAAGTTGTAAAGTAAATTGACTGAAATGAACATTACCATCTTTTCAAGACATGTTTTTTTTTTTTTTTTTTTACTAAAAACAACAGAGGAGAGAGTTTTTTGCTTTTCTCGTCCTTTTTGTACAAAATAATTTACTGATGTGAAGTCACTGCTATTGAACTTAAAGGATAATTCTGGTTTATACATCTTTGGCCTTATGTTTGTTGTTATGACCCTTATTTTTCATTTAACATTGTACTCACCAACTTAATTGCGAGTTTTTGGAACATGTGATGTCATTACAAATAAGTCTGATCGTGCAAGAGACACGAGCAGACATTTAGACAGGTTTAAAACAAGACCAGTTTAAGACCAGGTTAGCCAAACCTATTTGGAAGAGAAAACATAGGTGAGCATGAAAACGATTACCTAAACTGTCTGTTTTAAACAATCTATTAGTTTGCAATCCGATTTTCTTGTTCAGCTTTGACCTACTGTACCAAGTGCAGTGGAGTGAATCATTACCCACTTTCAGATTTACTTTCAAACTAAGTTGTTTAGATCATCTGGAAAACCTGTTGGCTTATTTAAAAAAACTGTCTGATCATGTTTTTGCAGTTGGACTTTGTTGTTGCCATGTCACCATGTCACCAGATCAATTTCAGCAAGCTTAATTGATGAGTACCAATAGAAATGATGGGCAAACCAGAATAAAAACAAACAAAAAAAAAAGAATCCTTCCTTAAAAAAAAAAAATAAGCAGATGACTCTGGCTGCCATCAACACCATCGACATGTGAAATAAGCACCCAGGGTTTACCCAAGTTAGGACTGTGTTGACGATGATAGTACAGGTAAATCCGTACAATGCACTGCACACCCTCGACTTCCACCCTGTCCCTCATGCTTTGTTCATGTGAATAGATTTGGTATTATTTGAGACATGACCATTATTTGAATACCAGCTTTTATATGAGAGTTTATCGTTATAATAAATCCACATAAGTTAGCTGCCTGAAATATGGGTCTAAGCCAGTACCCGACTTCACATGCAGTACTATTCTGTATAGAAAAACAAACTGTATACAGAGGCACACCCTGACTAATTTGAACAGGAGTTGGGATTTGCATATTGTTCAGCAGCGTCAGAAGGAGGCGTTCATCTCTCAGATCCACTCAGCCTGTTGTGTGGGTCGGAGCTGCTGAATAGAGGTAATTACCTCCAGTCCTTGATGTTCTCCGCTGTCAGATCTGCTTCTGAACGCAGCTTTAGCTAAACGCACCAAGGTTCTGATATCACGTCGACCTTCACAGGATTCAGGGTGGTGAGAGCTGACAGTGTGGGAGGAATCGGAGCGTATCCAGAGATGATGAGGATCAAAAAAAAGAGAATTCAAGACAGAAATTTTGTTTTTGTGGAATGATAAGGAGCGCTGTCTGTGAAGACGTCAGTTAGATTTCATTATAAGCTATCACTGTGTATACTCATTTTGTGTGTGTGTGCAGTAGTGGAACCTGTCTACTTTCATGTCTAACCTTTATCTTCACACAATGAAGACAGTGAGATGAGACAAGAAGGAACTTTATTTTTTATTGCCATTGACATTAGTTTCAAATTCAGGTCAAAGTCTGCCTAGAGATAAGTAGGGATGGAGACTTTTACCATTATCAATGCAATCTTTCAATTCATTTTTCAAACACATGGTTAATTGTTTAGTTTAAGAAATATCAGAACATAGTAAAAAAAAATGCTGATGTTACAAATAGCTTTTTCTGCTCAACCAACAGTCCAAAACCCAAATATATTATATTTATAGTGCTATAAAACAGAGCAGCAAGCATGTGACTTTGACTTTGACTGACCCATGTTTGTTTTTCGTTTCCTTACAGCAGTTATCATTGTGTTTCTGTTTGTTTATACCACACCCACAATCCAATTTCCTCACCCAAGGAAGATATTTTACTAGATATAAATGTTCCCTTTCATTAACCAAGTCACTTTAGTTGCCTAAGCCGGTGTTATCTTTGTAAAGAACTAACTTGTAAGATGTGTCACCATCCCAGAAGGCAAAATTGTGCTTAGCTGTACCCAACGGCCACACTCGAAAGCAAGGTGAAAAGCCTGCCATCATAGAGAGCGTCTCTGCTGGAAGGCATTCATAGTGTTGCACCTGGTTGTTCACATGAGAGGTGACAGAAAGACAAGAGAGTTTGAGAGAGACGTTCAAACCATGCATACTTTCCCACCTCCACACACACACCCAATCGCAGCATGAAGAGGGTGTGATTGTTGGCTTGGCAGGTTAGGAAAGTTACTGTACAGACATTGTTGGTCGCAGCCCCACGGAGGGGGGAGCGGGTTTCAGACGTTCAGACGCAAACAAGCCATTATGTCAGTAAGTTTGGAAGACTTGTCGACCATTGCGCACTTCAACAGTATTACTGTGCTAAAAGTGGTCTTTGTCCATGAATGCACGCAGGCTGTTCTAACTCTTTTATTGCACTTGGCCATGGCGTGCATGCAGGGAATTACCGCCATGATAAAATGTTCGAGACAACTCAAGATAACTCAAGACACAACAGCAGAACATGAGGATGAAAGAAAAGAGAGTAGGTGGATGATAAATAGGCATCATGGACCAGTCATGGTTAAAGACAAGGGAGAAAAAAGAGTGAGAGTGTCACATACAAACACATGCACACGCACAAACACATGCACACACACATGCATGGTGGTTGAGAGACGAGCTGAGGGCAGTGAGAGTTCATGAACAAGAGAAAAGGATGTGAAATAAGGATATGAAAGAGCGCGAGAGAGGAGGCAGAAAAGGGAAACAGAGAGACTGAGAGAAAGGGTTGAGAGTCTGTATTTATTTTGGGTGTATCACCTCCGGCAGTCAGTCTGAGAACAGAGAGAGATTCTGTTTGAGCAGTGGCAACTTCATTCAGCCAAAAACTCAACAGAGAAGTTTCATTACAGCCTGTTAGAAATGTTAGAACTCTATGTGAGGACCAATTTGAGTTCGACACCCTGTCCACACTGGCCGTGTAACGTGAGCAGCAGGTCCAGCTGCTGTAGTCCTCAGTGTCTATCTGTACTCTTTATCTGTACTGTAAGACCAAAGAGAGGATGTCAGGTGTGAGAACGATGACTAAAAAATGAAGTGTTAGACACGGTATCAGACCTCGAAAGTGTAAGTGAGGATATTTTGGGGCATTTTCTCCAGCCTCCACTTGTTCAAAGGGCTGTTTAAAGAGTTAATATTCACCCTGTGACATCACTGTTGGGTGTAACAGAGCACATTTCTGATCACACCCAGCTGCACCTATCAGTGATCCTGCGTGTGCCTACTCTCAAGTGATCCAATGAGATCTGTGGGATTTTTCGTTGAGTATGAGCATTAAAGTTGCAGGTTTTGGCTGTGCAGGAAGGCAGATTAAAGCGTGTAGTGCAACAAAACATACAAAATTCATAAACACACAGTGTCTGTTCAGCTTTACTGAAGCTAAAGAGGCTCTAATTTCCATTTCACTGTAACTTTAAGGTTGGAGTTAGGCTTTGGGTTAGGTTAAGGTAAAACCAGTTAAATGCATTTGTTTTGATGATCCTCATAAGTATAGAAGTACAAACATGTGTATTCCATATCTGTGTGAACATGAATTTTTGGTGAGACTCAGAGTTGTTGATTCTGTTGTGTGTGTGTACATCACAAGCTCGTATCTGTTTGCATATGTATATATGAGTATTGTGTTTGCGCGTCCCTAACAGGCTGCGATAATGAATCCAGCAGAGCTTAACTGCGGATGCAGATTAATTGGATCGTGTTCATGCTCTCCTCTGGCAGTAAATTAGCCTGCGATAATGTTTTCTTTTAAAGCTGTTTACATCAAACTCTACACACAGATTTGATTCAGTAATACAAATATTTCTCAGAGGCAGAGCTGCTCTGTCTGGAGGCAGAAATACTAATAATTGGTTCTGGTAATCTTCAGTGGGTGAAGCCAAACAAAGTTATTCTGGCTAAGCAACATTAAACTGAAGCCCAAAGTAAAAGACAAAACTTACAGGGATGCAGTTCATTCCCAATCTGAGACCAGTTTGGCTAAAAGACTTTGTAATGTGAACACCTTTTCAACACCCTGGTTCACCTGGATGAGCTGGTCTGAAAAACTTGGTACAGTTACTGTGCAGTCAAACACAATTTGTCATCCCAAAGGAAGAAAACTGTGTCCATCTCATAAATAATTAATGGAATTCATTGTTTACGAGAAGACGAGAGAAGTTAAAGGCCGCCCTGATGTACGAGCACATCACGAGCACTGTACTTTTTCCTTAGGAAAATAGTGAAACAGCTGCACTCCTTTTTAAATTTATTTTTTACTTCTTTAGCATTATTTATTTTGTCTGCTACAGACTGTTACATGTTTTAGTTACATTTGCCTTTTTCTGCCTGTTCATTGTTCTCCATTTTATCTACAAATGTCAAAACAGGGAACAATCACTTCCTGCTATTGGTAGTAAACACTTGTACTTCGATAAGGAGAGCGCAGTTTAAGTGGGACAGTCAACTTCAAAAGTTGGATAACTCTAATATAACATTTTTAAAATTAAATTTAAATCATACACATTAGTTCCTTGTCCTAACAGTACGAGTGTTGGTATAAGAGTACAACATTTGTTTTATTGCAGCAAAAAAATACAATCAATTAAAAAGTGTGGGCTTTTTTCCTTTAATGTCAAGCTTTACAGCCACATTCCACTTCTCTGACATTAGACCATAAATAATCAACCTCTGAACCTTGTGTTCCATGAAAACAGTTCAGATAACCTGATAACTTTTAACTTAATAAAATCCCATGAGTGTTAAGGTCTTACAGTGAAGCATTTCTTTGCTATCGATGCTCATTCTCAACTTTTACAGGAACGTTATTCTCCGTTTAGTCTCTGAGCTCTTGAACTTTGACCTGTGCACTCTTTGCTGTTGTTTTCTTGTAACGTTGGTGTTATTGGAGTTAAATTCATTGTGTTCGTAGACTATCTCTAAGTCCCTCCAGATAAGAGCGTCAGCTAAAATCCCAAAATGTGAGAAAGAAAATGTATTCCCTCATTATTTATGCATGCAGGCTGCAGGCTGGTGGAGACTGCCTTCATCTCCAATAAGACTCAGGCGCTTTCTTCAAGCTGAAACACAGGGAACAATACCTCTTAAGTCTTTGTGTTTGCGCCTCCCTGAGTTCTTTCATCAGGAGTCTACTTTTAGCTTTTTTATGTCTAAATATTTTTTGGGGTGACTGTGTGTCCTGCATTTTATCTGCAGGATCTTTTTCCTTTCTGTTTGACAGTAGTTCAAGTTGTTGTCTTTTCTTTAAGAATTTGGTCAAACCTCTTTTCCTTTAGCTCCGTTTTTCCCTTTTGGGACATGAGACAGGCCTCTGTAACTGCTTTGAATAGTGTCATTTAATTTTGTAGTAGCTCGGTTTACACTGTCTCTGTCGTCTTTAAATGTAGACAAGAGGAAGTTGTGGATTTTGTTGCCAATTTTTAGGGTGTTTGGGTGTGTTGTACTGCATAGTGGTGCAATGGGTGAAGTGTGAAGTGATTAATTAATTTGTCCTTGATAGTGGTCAGCTATGGACAATTGTGGCTCGTCCATAAAGGTGTTCATTTGTTTTTAGACACATCTAGCATCTAAAACGATAATGTGATCCACTGATTAGTTGACAGACAATTAAACAGTACAGAAACTACTTTTCAAGCAGCTGATTATATTGAGATAATAATACTTTTGGCTTTGCTTGTTTTCAAAACTGCAGTTTTTAAAGAACCTGATCGTTGGCAAATTTGATTTGATTTAAAATAGTTTGTGTATGGCACTCACACAATATATAACCTATTCACTTTATTGACTGGACCTGTGACTCAGCCTTTCTCTCCTGATTATTCAAGTTATGCTGATGAAGGGAATCAAATCAGTGAAGGAGTGGGCAGGATATTGTGATTTCGGACTGTGTTTCTGGCTCTAACACAGAGTAATGATCCCAGGCTACTGCTGCTGACCGTATATCTCTCTCTCTCATTTAGGAAAAGACGCAAGCACACACACACACACACACCTACACATCTCCATTTTGCTGAAGTCTCAGTCTACTCACATATATTTACATTTTACCCATTTAGCTGCTGCTGTTATCCTCAATTTACATTTAGATTCTATAATGCGTTTAGTCTATTATCCAAAATTACTCACAATGGCTGCAATTCTGCAAGTCAGTATGTTCAGCATCCCCTTTCTGAAAAGGTTAAGTTTCCTCTTTATGGGTTGTGAACCAAAATTGTTGAAGAACTGAGATGCTGACATATTTCATTAAGTCAGGCTTGAGAGCAGCTTGCTTCAATCCCATAGAAAATGTTACACGGTGATGTGACCTGAGCAACGATCCATGATCCCCACGCACACACACACACAGCAGACGTTCACTCAGGGGAGCAGAAGTCGAGGGAACACTTTGACTTTAACAAGCTTCTAACATCAAACCCAAAAACCAAGCAGAGCAGAATGGAGCCGCAGCTGCTGCTGGAGAACTTTAGTGAAAAATTCAAGCGGGTACAAATCAGCTCTTGGAGTCATATTATGTGTTTGAATTACAGTTATTTCCAGAGAACTTTTTCAAAATTATTTGGAAATGAAAGACCTGTAAATTACCATATCTTCCTATTTACGAAAAATTGGCTCCAAATTATGAGATTTTTATAATGCTCCAACTGTGCTTATTCTGTGTTTTGGTGCCTGAGATTTTGAGTCAGGAAAAAATATTTGGAAAATCCTCTATTTTCCCATGCAAGATTTACCAAAACTAACCATTATAATTTGTATATATTTATATATTTGGTTTTGATATTTATTTGTGATTTAATATTGACCCCAGGAACCATAGTTGCTCATGACAAATAAAAAAACTTGAACTTGATTTAGTTGCTGCCAGATTAACAACAACCATGTAGAGATAAAGAAGCAGTCAATCATGTCAAAGCTAACAACTACATTCACTCCTCACTTAATATGAGTAAACATCTCAGATGTCTGTAACATCTGAAGTTGACTGAAGTGTGTGTGTGTGTGTGTGTGTGTGTGTGTGTGTTTGTGTTGAGAAATGAAACCCCTTTGGCCATAAAATATCCCTGTAATCCTAAATGTGTTTCTCAGCTGCTCTACATCAAAGCTCACTTCAAAGATACTGATGAGTGTGTGAACATTGTTCTGAAGGCTGCCCACCTGCAGGCAACACTCAGGGCACACACACCCACACACACACACACACACACAAACACACACACATATATATATATATATATATATATATATATATATATATATATGTGCTGGATGTGACATTTTCTTTGTTAAAAATTTTGTAAAGAAATCTGGCATTTACAGATAAACAGTGTCTTTATGGTGTCCACACTAAAAGTCTTCACTAGCGGACTCTTGAGCCTGTGATGCTCATTCTACACCAGGCAACCAAATGTTTGGATGAGTGAAAAATGGAAAGAGGACTCTCAGTCATTACGATAACACCTTGTTAAAAAAAAGGGACTTTGCTTTCATCTTTTTAAATATAAATCAAAATCTGTTTGAATTTTGAATGCCATGGTCAGCCGCTAGTATCTGGTAAATAACTTGGAGGTTGAGGAACTTCTGCATGGACTTTATCACTCAGTGAAGGTGGTCTCTGCTTCTTGAAAAAAGTGTAGTGGAAAGACATTGCTGGTTCAGATCCTTGAATTAGGATGCATGTATGTGAATAAGGATAGTGATGTACTTGGTTTAATCACTTAGTCACTGCACTGGTTGCATCTAGCATCTTCCACAATAAAAAATAATGTTACAGAGAGATAAAGGTTCAAAAAGAAAAATATGTCGTCTCTGAGCCATCAATAGTTCAGAAAACGGCAGAAGTGCTGCACTGTCTGAAACACTGTTGGACATATTTGGTCTATACTGGACCGACTGTTTACCCAGACGCTTTAAAGAGGCCAGGAGTCAAGCGCCGAGCTCTGCACTGCTTATTTTTCATAAACGTCCGACCAGTGCAGACAGATGGATGAGAACATGTGGAAGAACCAAGATGGTTCACATTGTGTCTGAGCACTTCTATTTTCATCCAGATACGATGAAGAGGTCTTGAGAGGGGTTTGGGGGTGTTGGAGTTATGAGAAGCAGTTGTTGTACTTGTAGGTTTCCAGTGTTTTTTTCCAGTTTTAATGTGTGTGAGCATTGCAGACAGGAATTTTAGTGTGAAACTCAAGCCAGTGTTAAAATGCTTCCCTAAGATCTGTTTATACCAGACTGATTTAACCAGCACAGACTGGCACTCTTACTGGAAGAGAAAAAGAGAGAATGTGGAGGCACAGAGAAAAGAGAAAGAAAAAAAGAAAACCAGACAGTTTAAACCCCTATTTTTATCCTTAATCTACAGTATGTTAAATGTTGCACATCTTTTTTAACAAACTTTCTTGGAATAAGATACTTGTCAGGAAAAAGGAAACACAGATTAGATTTTGAAAGCAACGCCTGTGTTTTCCCTCAGGGGACAATTCTGGTTTATCCATGATTACACCGGACGACATTTACTTCCAATTTTGACCTATTTCCTTATCAGGATCGTTAAAAAACACAAATGTAACAATTCAACAGAATTTGTGGGAAGTTCTGTCAGTAAAGTGTTTCAAAACCATTAACATTTTTAAAACATTGTCACAATTTTGTTTCTCATGGACAAACAATCAGTCACATGCATCCTATGATTGTCTACCACAATATGCAGTTTGTCACAGATCTAAAAAAACTAAAAACTACTAAAACATGACTGCACTATCTACTAAATAAGACATTTTGTGGATTGTACATTCATGGCAGAGTTATGCACTCTGAGTGCTTTCTAATTTTACACTAGCTGTTGAAGGAGTGCTTCAACGAAAAAGATACAACAACTTCTACAATCCTTTAAATTAAACATAAAAAACTGAGACAGAGCCAATGAGAGAGGAAAAAAGAATGTAGAAAATATATCCAGATACAGACACAAAGATAACAGAAATATAGGTATTAGTGAGAGACTAGAGAGAGCTTGTGTCTGTGTGTGGCAGTGTGTATGAAGAGTGAGTTTACATCTGATCTCAGTGTCTGTGTGTTCAACTGTAAATCCACAAATCAGTTCTGTTTGGACCTGTTATCATGTGTCTAGGTTAATCAGATTGTAATCACATCTCAACCGCATAAAAGTGCAGATGTCAATGCACAGACCCATTGAGGATTGTAATCAAATAACACTAACCAGTCGTAGAAGTGATCGAGGACTCATTTGGTCTTGTTAATATTGAAATGTAAACGCAGGATGTTTCCAGGGCATATATATATATGAGCGACATTATTGGAAATAAACATTAACTCACTCATATTGTATCCATCCAGCACAACAGTCAGCAGGCAGCACAGACACTAATGTAATACCAAAAAACAGATGGTCAGTTACTATAGATGTGGGTCAAGCGAGATGAAGTGTTTACTGTCAATTTTCAAGGGAGTAAATGTGACAAAAAGTAATTATGTGTGTGAGTGTATGAAAATCTGGGAAGAGAAAGTTGTCTTCAATGTATGCATGTCAGGTGTGAATTATTCAGCTCCATCAAATGTTAATATATTACATAATGTGTACAGAAACAGTGATGTCAAGATTAAATGTCTGACATTTACATACATTTGATCACCTAAAATTTCCCCTAAAATAAAATAACATTTATTGGAACTGTGTTCGGGTCACTTAGCTCTACAACAAAACACAGGCATCTTTTGACAAAACAATTTCACATCACAACATTTTTTTTTTATGTTGTCTTGAATGGACTGAACCATTACCTGATTTATAAATGTCGAACACTTAAGAGAAGCTTTAAACTGAGGTGGAGCTGTTTTAGTGCTGGATAGTCGGTCAGCTCTCAGGGACATAAACACGTTAATCTCAGTGGAGGCGATGAGTGATACAATGTCTGAGGGATCCACTGCAGAGTGAACACACAACAAATGCTGGAGTCGAGTGTGCGTGTGGTAGATTTGTCTGAGCGTGGTTCTTACACACGAAAATTGGGATTATCAGTTTTCCTGTTCAGGAAGATTTACAATCGGTAAACACGTTGCTAATTGGCCCTATTGTGTTGTTTGTGTCATTGCCTGCATTTTCCAGGCCTGCCTGTGTGCCCATATGCATGTTTACATTTACAGTGTATGTAAGCGTGAGCGTGCTTCATTTGAGCTCAACTGGACAGTGTCGATCGACAGCGTTTATCACATTGTTGACATCGGTGAGTTTATTAACTGGTCTTTTGTTGAAGCGGGGGCTGGTCAGCTGGTGATAAGCAGCTCCAAACATGCTGTAAAGTTTAGAATCTCGCTGATCTTAGATATGTCCCCCTAAACAAAACCTGTCTTCAGATGTTCTGAACTGACTTGTGCTGCAGTGGGAGTTGCTCTATGATTACCCTATTCTCCTTTTAGCCTGCACATAATAATCTCTCTCCAATGATTCATTGCTTTACCTACCTTGCGGATGTTCCTGCTGCCTGGGAAATGTTAGCGTATTGAGTTTTACGAGAGTTTTAATTCACTGCTGGTGTTCCTGATACAATAAACGACATTTTTGTGCCCTCTGATGAATGACTTTGATTATTTCCATCCCTGCAAGTCGGGCAAACACTAACAAGGTTTGAATCATCAGCTCCCCAGATGAACTGGAACAGGTGTAGTAAAATCAACCTTTAATTAGGAGTTGTACAATTTTGCTGAAGCTCAATCAGGATTCAGCCCAGGGAGGGTTAATAAAAATCCCACCGCAGCCCAAACAGCCACTGCAGCCTTTTTCTTTCCAGCAGAAAACACAGCTAAATGCTCGTATTGGAAGCACAAATCTGCTCCTGATGTGCAGGTCAGCGCTTTGAATGGCAGCTCTGCCATCATCAGAACATAAAAGTGCGTTTGTGTAAGCGTGTGTGTGTGTGTGTAGGAGAATGTAAGCCTTTTACTGTAAACCACTTTGTTCTCAGGATAAAAGTGTAAATGTAGCCCATCTACCATCTGCTGAAATAGCTAAAAAAGGGAACAGAAGTTGAGTATCTGCATCTGAGTATGTAACTACAATTAATTGATAAGTCAGTCAACATTGAAATTAACTCCTACCTATTTTGGTAATCGATTGTTTAACAAACATTTGTGGGTTCCAGCTTTTCCATTTGAAGATTTTTAGCTCCTTCTCATGTCATTGTAAATTGAATCCCTTTTGGTTTTCACAGTTGTTCAGACCATATAAGCAGCTCAGGGATCCTATGATGGGAGACTGGCCATCAGGAAGTTTCAGGAAGAGCCCAAAAATGCTTTATGTTTACGCACAAGTGACAAAGCCCTCAATGTAGTTATCACAGGATCAAACAAGGAAGTCAGGTGACGTTGATAGAGTGGGCAAAACACTAGACTTCAACACAGGAAACCACTGTTCATTTCCCATTCCAATTCAGTGCATCAAAATAGACTGCTGAACTACAGTTGAATATTGGCAGCTACAAATTAAAGCAAGAACTAACTGCTAACTATTATAATTAAGGTATTAATGAGGTATTCTGCACAGAGCATAGTGGTGTTTACCAACTTGGAAGAAATAGCAGTCTAAGTTTATTCACAACTGATTGCTTAATTGTTTTTTTCTTTATATTTGGCTCCTAACATTACAATTGGTCCCTTGCTGCAGATATTAAGGAACATAACTTGATACAAGTCAAGAGTGCAGAGTGGAATTCCTCCCTTGTGTTATTGTTAAATGAAGAAATGTTTCAGACAAATCAGGATCAGTGCAGGATGTATGTAGAGGGGGAACTCTCTCAGCAGCTGCGACTGGAGGGACTTTCAGATACAAACTCATCCAGCTGTGCACATACAGAACATTTGCCACTCCTGGTTTGGAGAGGCTTGCAGGCAGACTGGCATGGTGTGCAGAGGCCCAGTCCTGTGCCACCTGGCTTCACCAACCCCCCAACTGTTCTGGCACTGCTGAACAGAAACCCTGTCCAAGTGTTTGCTTTTCTGTGTCTGTGTGAAGGAGGCTCGAGAGGAAGGTGAAAAGACGAGAGACGAGAGAAGTGGTTTCAAACAGAGCAGGCAAAGAGGGGCTGATATTTTATCACAGGGATGTTAGTCTGATTTCGCTCGTTTGATTTCTTGTGTTTTTTTTTAACTGCTTCTTTGTAAAGGTCTTTTTGTCTGCTTCAAAACAAAAAAAAACCAAGAAAAAAAAAAACCCAGTATGTCTATGAACTGTCTGACACAGACTTTATACCAGAAGTAAGCAAATTACTATTAAATTATGCTTTTCGAAAAAGATCAAGGCACCAAAAGTTAATAATAGTGATTGAAGAATCTAAACTAGAGGTTCCCAATCTGGGGTTTGGGAACCCCACATGGGGCCACAAGATGAATCTGAGTGGCTGGAGAGTATTACTGATAACAAGGAGGCACTATTCACTAAAAAAATACCGTCACACTGAAGTCTATTTCCCAAATCTTAGTGTATTCTACATGGACAATCACAAATGACACAGAAGACAACAATAAAAACTTTTCTTGCTTAATTCTTCAATGTCTTTGGGCCTCTAAAAATTACTCAAATGCACAGGCAACCAAGGGGTCACAAGTACAAATTGTTGTGCATTAAGGCATCACAACCAAAAAAAAGGTTTGGAACTATTGATCTAATTGACAAAAGGCCAACTTTATGTTTGCACACAGTCCCAGTCATGAAACCTGCACTGATCTGGTGGCAGTTTATCATAGATGACCTACTTGTTCTCCTGATTGCCTGTCTCTTATTTGTATCACTCCCTATCTCTTTGTTCCCCTTGTTCAGCTCAACTGGAAATGAGTATTCATGCACACCACAGGCAATGGGGAAGAAGTGGAGTGAAAAAAAGTCAAAGAAAAGGGAAAAATATAGATTTCAGATAGATTTGGGCAGAAAAGAAGAAATGGAACGAGGCAAAGGGTAAGAGTCAAAGAAAGTATGATAGAGGAAAGAGAAAGGGGTCTATGCCTGGTGTCCTAGTTGTGTGCAGGACCAGTGCACTTTGCCTGGAAGGGCCATCCATTTGCCTGGATGCACCGCCCTGACTTCCGCTCCATCTGAGAGGAAGGCGGACAGTAACCACCCACAGAAAACTGTCTCTGCTCTCACATGGAAAGAGAGGGGGATTTGAGAGAAGTCGAATCAGTTCGAGGAGAGAGTGTGCCAGAGGAGAACTTGTCTCTCAGGTCTGCAGGACCCTGGAAAGGAGGGAGACAGACAGAGAGAGACAGAGAGCGAGCACAACATAGAGCTGACACTTGAACATCAGTTCACAAATGCCCGTCTGCAAACTGCCCGAGTATTTACCTTAGGTTGTGAGGTTGGTGAGAACTCATCAGTTTATCCTGGCAGGGCTGTCTAGGCAGTCAATAATGGCAGGCTGAGATGGCACCAATACGACCTCAGGACCTGACTCCCTGAAAAAACACACTGCTTGAAATCACAAGATGTCTAGTTTTATGGATGTAGCTTGAACTCTCACTTAATCTAGACTTAAAAGGACTGCTGCAGTCAGATGAACTGGCCAGTAGGTCGGTCAACCACTATGTTCCAGACTCAAATATCTTTAGAACTATTGGACTGATTACCATTACATTTTGTACAGACATTCATGTTGCCAAGAGAGTGAATCCTACTGCATTTCATGATCCCCTGTCTTTTCCTCTAGCGTAACTGTGAGGTTGATTTTTAGTGAAACATGTCAACAGCTTTTGGATGCATTGCCATGAAATTTGGTGCACACATTCATGTTCCCCTCAAGATGAATTATAATAACGTTGGTGATCCCTTAACCTTTCATGTAGCATCATTTAAATAATCAACCAAGACTTTGTTTTATGACGAAATACCTGCAAAACTAATGACATTTCCATTTGCTTCAGCTGTACTTTGTGTTTTGTGCTGATTCTACTAATGTTAGCATGCAAAAATTCTGAACTAAAATGGTGAACATGTTAAACATAGTACCTGTTTAACGTTCAGCCTGGATGATTATAATTCCAGCTTTAGGTGAGCTCAAAATGCCCGGCTGTACAGATTGTATTTACATACGGCTGTGCTATGATCACAGTGTGAGCCTTCATACCTACTGCAACATGCGTTCTTCCTTATCCAATTATCACATGTCAATGTCAGGCATAGTTTGAGACAGATATCTCTCTGTTCCAAGCAGACACCGTTTAACACAATATACATTAAACATTTAATTCATAATGTTCTGCTGATTAAAAATAGATGGAAAAAATGTGTTTGTAGGAGATCCAGATGAAGTGATGAGAATGAAATGTCAGTCTGCATCACTTAACTACAGAACTTAGTCACAGTCAGAATGAGAACATAACCAACCAACCAACCCAAAAAAAAAGAATCCATTTAAATTTCCTTTGATACCTGACAGTCTCTCATTCCTGGAAAGCTGAACATGACCAAATAGAAGCCTGGATTGATGGTCAGATTCTCCTCCATTTGCTCTTAACTGTTGAACTAATTGTAACAGATTAATGCGGACCCCATTCTGTTTCCTAAGTTTAGTATTTTAGCCAGCTTTTGGATAAAATCATCTATTAAGCGGTAAAAATGTTTCCCCCAACCAGCAGACCTAGTTTCCCCACCGTGTCCCCGTCCGTATACTGCCGTACATGAACCGGACTGGGGCGCTCTGTGGGAGGCTTTATTTTTAGCGGAGCTCCAGTTGCAGATGATTAAAGAGATGATGGTTCCCATCACACACTGTTCCCTGGGAGAGCTAACTGTCATCTGCTATTATATTAACAACTATCTGGTGAATTAGACTTCTGATTTAATAGTGGGATATTTGTGACCTGGAGCCAGTTTAGAAATAAATAATAATGATTCATTTTTGTAGTTCTGAATTATAAGTTGTTGTTGGTGAGAAACGGAAAGGAGGGAACATCCTTTGTTATCTTGATCCAGTGAAGCTATTTGGTTTCTAAAATTAGAGTTTATTATCCCCTCAGTGAGGAACCCAATGAAGTAGTACATGGATTTATTACTGTTTATTTATTTATGTTTTAAAGAGCACTACTTGTTTTCAAAGCAGTTAAGGCAGTAAAACATTTTGTTTTCATAAGGAAACTGTTAACAGCAGAGTGAGTAGCTGGAAATATTCAGTACTCACTTAAGTTGAATAACTAGTTCACAATTTGACATATCATTTTTCTTATATAACCAGATTAGTGTACAGCCATTTTTGGTCATTTACTGATTGTTTATAAGTAAGTTTATAACACTGCAAAAGCCAATCAATTATAATCAACTACAATTCAAATTCAATTAATATCCTCCCATAAAATGATTAGGTGTTTTGGACAGGACTATTGTGAACATTATATACCTTTCCCTGATAAAAACTTAAATAGCTTTGGTTCAGGTTAGGGTTAGGGAGATTTGGGGTTATTGCTAGAGAAGCAATGTTTTTTACTCACCTGTTGACATGCAGATACATAGCTGATGGTGCATTTGTATCCCATCTGAATGAGGTTGTACAAGGATGTTTTCAAGGTTTTTTCCTCCCAGAAAAGACAAGCGTACTACAGACAGATGTCATTTCCGACTTACTCAGTGCTCTCAGTGTGAGTGACACTAACAGCATCTGCCAGCCGTCATCCTGTTCAGCTCAGAGCACATAAAAGTCAAGTCAGTGATGGGACATTAGCCTAAATATAGAATCTTATTGCCTTAACATAACAGAACTGCCATGTTGGTTTTGTAAGCAACCAGTGAGTCCTTCTGCATGGTTATCTTCTGACATGTTTTCCAGTTAATCCCAGAAACGAAACATGTTAAGTCATGTTTGGTTCCGTCTTAGTAAAACATGCTATAATCTACTTTTACAGTTGGATCCCACCACATTATGCCCGCTTTAAAAATGGCCTATCATTGTATTAACTGTATACATCTTCTAACTTGCTGTTTGTTTGTTTCTTTATTTATTTAATATTATTGAATTATTGATCTTTGCCTTTTTGTCTGAACTTTTTTTTCCCCCTGCTTTCCACAAGTTGACATTCTAAATCTAAATCTTAACACACTGATTTCAGCCAATCGTCACCAAATACATAGTTTCATAAATAAAATAAAAAGGGTTGGAAAACAGTGATATTGTACCATCAGCAGCTGGTCTCATTTAAAGAGTCCGTTGCTAGTTTGCAACCACTTCTGGCTCAGTGCCATAGCAGTTTCAGTTTAACTGACATTGTTACGGCCACCATTTTGTCAGATCTGTGATCAAACAAATATTGACCAGCATCTTTTACTTAGCTCCCCAAATACCCCTTTGGATGGAGCTTTATTCCCCGTAGGGTAATAAAGGAATTTTTTATTATATTTGTTTTGTAATCTGTTAATTTTGCTTTTCTGTCCCCATTGCGTTTCAATATCCTGGTTTGGTAATGAATACAGCCTAGTCCCAGTGTCATCTCTCCATAATATATAATAAATAATAAATATAATATCCAGGGTTAGTGCATTAGTAATATAGATATTTATGCCATATTTATAATTCTTTTGTTGGACTTTGTGAAGGCATAAAGACCATTTTAGTGCAAGGTTATTATAAATGTATGTAAACAAATAATTCACAATCTATTTTTTATTTATTTATTGTTCTGGCTGAAGAGCCCCAGACTCCGTTGTGTCTGTATCCAAGCCCACACCCCTGATAATGTGTTGCATATACAGCTTTCTACTGTAAGTAACTGTTCATTACTGTTGGGCAACTTGTTGTGCAGTGTATCTAGTGTGTTTTGAATAAGAAGCGAAAACCCTTTTTTGTTTGTCTTGCAACACTCCTCATTTGGTCAATATTGCACTTGATCTTTCCACCTCCTTGTAAAACAGAAAGCTTGATGTAACAAATTGATGCAAGTTCTGTGGGTGTTGTTGTCATTCTTGAAAATGGAGGTAATTGATAAATGGAGGTTAAATACACAAAGGCAGGTTTAGGGTGTCTGTAACAAAGAGATAAATTACAACATTTCATCATAGCAAAAGTCCTGGAATGTTTTGAACATAACAGTGTGAGAGCATCCGGAGGTGATATTTACTTTAAGTGGGCAGGATGGAGTTTTAGTTATGCAAACTTTTCTCCGAGGCTTAGCGGCTCTGGTGGCATTAATAATCTCTCTGGTGGGGTTAAACCCCAGCGCGTGGAGCCAAAGAATCAACCTGTCTCATTTTACAAACATCAGAATGAAGACCAGTAAAAGAGGAGTCTATGGGTAGAGTCACATCCTTGCATGTCTTAGCTTTGCTTTGCTGAGTGTGCGTTTGATTCGAGGCCCAGCGAGTGGTGTCTCATTACTGACCCGCTGGAATGAGTCAGCCTGCCATCCCAGCCAGTGCATTTGTGATGAGCAAATGCAATGGATACTATTTTTAGCTGAGCCCCCACTGTGTTGACTTGTCTCCTTTGAAGACCGTTCCTTCCTAGAAATATCTGAGCTGGTTCAGTTTATGGCAGAAAAGGACTTCGTACTATATTTGCTCTCCTAAGCTTGATGAAAGAAAGAAAATAGATACTGTTAAGATGCTACTTTTGAGACAGAAGTTAGTCCATCAGCTTATTTTGATGTCCAGAAGAAAAAGATAAAACTGACTTATGGTTTTTAACATACACCACACTGTAAATTTGTGCTGTATGTAAAGTCATGTCCTGAAAAACACGTCATGGGAAACTACTCTTTGTAATATGTTTTCCACCGGAATGTCACCAAGACAAATTCCCCGATCTTTTGTACCTGGCAGGTGAACAACTTCTGTATTTGAGAAAAAATAATGACCTGCTGTATAAATATAAGCACTGATTTATTATGTTAAACACTAGTGTGTTTTTATGGTGCATGGTTATCAAGGACATGATAAAGTGTTGTATTAAAGCTCCATTCATCAATGTTTTTAAATCAACAATAAAGCAAATGTCATGAAATGTCAAAGAGTTCACTCACAGTGACAAAGAGACACAGAGAATTATCAGCCCACTTAGCAGCTATTCAGCCCCTTTTAGCTCATACTGCAGTTTTGGTTTCACAGCATGTTTACCGTATGGTTAAGTGATCCGTTTTCATCAACCAAGCTCTACAAACCTGCTGTATGCTACCTGCCAAACAGCAGGCAGACAGAGTTAGTGAAGACAGTGGAACACCTAGAAGCTAAAAAAACATTATTTTTTCTCAGGAGCAGACAGAGACCAAATATTGGACTTTCATTCATCAGGTAGACACAAAAACTACCTGAAATGAATGCTACTGTTGTCATGTGTCTGCCAGATGTGTACAAACTGTACATACATTTGTATTGTATTGTTGATATAAAATATATTGAATAGTGCAAGTTTAAAACTCCATAAACATAATTATCATATAAGGCATTTTTAGATAACTCCTTTTGTTAAATTTTGTTTATGTGGGCCTTCATCATTTTAAGAGCTGTATGTCTCACTATGAAAAGAAAGGTAATTATCTTTGCTGGTTGTGTTCAGGCGTCTGCTGAGGTTTGTCCTCAGTTGATGATCAACTTATCTCATGAAAAATATGACCAGCTCTGGCTTTCCAACTTAGTCAGAAAGTGTTCGCTCACTTGCAGTTCGTTTTTTCTAATTAAAGCTTTCCTGGCAAGGTTGAGAAGGGCCGCAGAACATTTATAATCTTTTTATTGTTCCAAGTTTCCAGTTCTCAGAAGAATAAAAGATCTAATCTAGTAGATAGCACATAGTTGCTTTGTAGATAGATGGTTTATAATACTATCACTGACACACGGCTGTGGACTCTGAGGTCAACTCAGTTTATCAATTCTGCGATGCAACTTTGGCAGGAATTGCTTGCTTAAGACTACCAGAGTTATGGCACTGCCATAAAATAGTGTACACACACACACACACACAAACTCACAAAGAAAAACACACAGAGCAAAAAAAAGCAAAGAATCCTGCAAAGAAGCACACAAATAGAGATTAATCTAAATGCACATATGCAGGAATACACAGACAAATATCCCTGCATACATAAACACACTCTCTCACACACAGTACATAGCTGATTTATGCACCCTATTACTTCATGATAGACCATTGCATAACCGGGTGTTGCTAAAGCAGACTTGGGCATTTGTTATGCATGGGAATGTGTGGACACAAACACACACACACACACACAAACTCATAGAAGGTAACAAGTACATCACTATTTGGCTAATAAATATTTCTTGAAAGCCCAAATCACAAATATTCCATTAATGCTCTTAAATTATTAAATGAATGTGCTGCTAAAAAAATATTTGAAAGGCCTTGAAAACCTATTTTCTGAATCAGCTTCTTACTGAAAGCATCATGTAAGATTTTGTGTATTTTCAAAATATGCCATACTATTTTTAAGGTGAAAGTATTTTGACCATTATGTGACACTAAAACTCAAACTCAAACTCCACTCATACTGATAAAAACATTTTGGGCTGGGTAACGTATCTGTCAGAGCAAATAAAACATGATCTTGCAGATTCGTCTGGTTCCCAGGCTACCACCACACATCACCCCTTAACTGAAAAATTAATTTACATAACTGTTCCTGAATAATACACTGAATTTTAAAAAGGGAGCAGGGAGCCGGGTGATGATACATTAAAAAGAGTATAATCCTCATGTATGTAGCACACTTTTACTGAGACTTTTACAGATACAACTACAGTGATTGTGGTCTCTGTGGATGGTCGGTGAATGTGACTCATTTGTGCAGAAAGGCACAGCAGGAATTTCCACTGCTGCGTTTGCTTTTCGCTGGCTGTTTAACCAGATAACAGGTAGCAGTTTCCAGTGTTGTTAATGAGCTGCTACAGTGATGTACAGGCATGTCTGTGACCTACATGCTTGTTGCTCCTATCGATGCTGCTTAACTGAAACAACCATTAAGGTTAATGTGAGTGGGGACACATGCTGGCTCTGGTGGAGTCAGCTCCCCCGTGTCTCTGCAAGTTCACTTCGTGTTTATAGGACGTAATGTCACTTTTAATGGCAACCTTTTAATAAAGTCTTTATTAGATTTTCAGTTTACAAACAAATCTTCTGAGGAAGAGCTGCTCTGGAGGCAGAAGTCATTTAGTGGTTGGGTTTGGATTTAGAACATGTTCTGACTCAGTGAATTATTTGATCAACAGAAAAACTGTATATTTATTCATCAATGATTTAAATAATTTATCAAGCAAAAATGTCAGACATTGGCTGTTTCCAGCTTTTTTAAATGCTGTTTTTCAGCATATCCAAATATCTTTGTGTTTTGGAAATTTGGTTGATAAAGCAAGCTATTTGAGACAACAACTTTGGTTGTGGAAATGGAGGCAAGCCCATATGATGAATTGACTGACTGAAAAAAAATATTTACTGATTAATTGATACTGGAACTAATCAATCAATAATTAGTTGACAAAAGGGAGCTAATTATAAAGAATGCAGTAGCCATGGGAATAAAAATGCAGCTAACTGCAACTCTAAAGTTGTGTTCATTTGTACCCAAACCACTCATTTAAACTGTATGGATGTTAGGTGTTTCAGGTCATCTCCATATGTTCATATTTTCATAATTGGAGTCATAAAGACTTTTTCATCACTCGTGGAGACATCTTCACCTCAATTCTGGCCACTGTTAGTGTCCGCCTGTATCTTTGCAATTACTTTATATGCAGTTGTGTTGCCTGTAAATGTTGCTTTGCGTTGTGTCTGAACTCACCTTTAGTAGGTTAATTAATTAACAGTTTGTTTTACAAAAAAAGACAACTATGTGCCCATTTAAATTATGTCTATTTATATTTCTAAAATCATTTGCTTTGTCATTTTTTTCAAACATTTGACCTACTGTATATTTAAATTGTTGTGTACATGTAAACTTGTCCATTAGTTTTGACATATTATGTAATTAAGTTAGCTGTTAAGTTTGATTTGTGATTTTGGTTATCATATCCACCTCATGGTTTTTACTGCCCTATAAGTCACTCGCTCAGTTTGTGCGTCGTATCGACGTTCTTCACATTAAAAGGGAAGAGATTGTTTACCAGTTTGCAGTCACAGACCGTGATGATGTACTAGTCGAGGCTGTACACTGTTTACTGAATATTTAGGAGATTCAGTGAACCCATTGCCAGATTTTGCCGTTTTACTGCTAACAAGCTGAAGGCTTAAGTGTCAAGTATTAGCCAATATTACCAGCCTCTGAGCTCCAGTATTACAAAGGGAATGGTTTGGGAAAGCAGCCCTGGCCTTGGACTTTGCCCTAGACGACCTGCATGAGAGGAAGCAGGGCAGTCAGCCTTGACTCATTAAATTGTTGGGGGTGTTAGGTTGTAAAAATATGGATTATGTTAAATAATGAAACAACAAGAGGCTGCATTGTTCACAGATGAGAAATACAGTCCTGTGTTAGAGGGTGGTGGCCTCACTGGGAGTCATTGCTTTAGTATATAATAAACTGTAATTTGGAAGTTTTATTCTGCTTCAAATTACTTTCTTTGAAATATTGGACATGGCAAATTTGTTGCGTTTTTGAAGTTTTTAGTTTCAAATTTAGTTTAAATGAAAATGTGACTTGTATATCTCAAAATTATAAAGAATAAAACTTAAGTATAGTAGTTAGTTTTAAGTAATATTTGGAAGTGACTACTACTACTTGCAAACCTCCACTGTTGATGATTTTTTTTACATGATGTGATTGTATGTTGAATTTCTGGTTAAAATGAAAACTTTCCGTGACTTTTTTTATAACTTAATCCTCTGAATCAAACATTTGATAATCCCAGTCCTGCATGAGTCTTCTTCCAGGTATACGATTTTCATGTCCTTCCTTTCATTAAAAATGGTGAGAGTAGAAGACTTCAAAGACGATTATTGTCATGAGAGCACCATGAAACTTGGTTGGGAATAAAAATGAACTAGATTTTATTACAAAATTACAACCACATACAACCCTTTTGGCATTAGGTATTAAGTATAGTCTGGAGGATTTGCTCTTGGGGTAACACGGTCAGTTTTTATCTCATTGTTACTAATTACATGAAACCCTAACATAATTAAACAAAGACTTAACAGTAATTTTAATTTGAACATTAAGTCTATATTTTTTCAATTAGCTGATATCAGAACTGCTCACAAAGTGCATTAGGGTTTGATTATGTATTTGTTATCGGTGCCCACAAACCTTGGCTGAGCCTTCTTGTTGAAATTCACCGTGTTACCTCAGTGAATTCCCCTAAATCTACTGAAAGTGTTTTATTCATTTTTATTAGCAATGCAAATGACATAGGTCCAGGGTTGGCAGCACTGGCCTGTCTTTCAGTTGGTCAGTCCACAACCTTGGTCCAGACTGAAATATCGGATGGTTTTCCATTACAGTTTGTTCAGACAATCATGGTTTCTAGACAACATATCATGATAACTTTCATGATCCCCTGTCTTTACATTTGCAGTTTTGAGTGAAATGTCTCGACAACAATTGGATGGATTGCCATGAAATTTGGTACAAACATTGTTGCCCCTCAGCTTGAATTTTTGTGATCCTCTGACTTTTCCGTGAGTTAGGCCAGGTCAAAATTTTAATTTGTCCAATACTTTTTATGGACAAATACCTGAAAAAACTACTACAGATACTTTGGGTTTAGTACTAATAAGCAAATGTTAACATGTTAACACGCTAAACTAGGATGGCAACCTATGCTGGGTCTCAATTTGTGTTCTACTGTACTTACACTTACTGCTTTACGCAAGTGTGTTCACACTGACAAATGTACCTGGATAGTGTACTTATAATGGTCAAAACGTTGAGTGTGGAACGCTGGACACTTCTCACACTCAACGGTCGCCATTTTGGTTACGTTGTCGCAGATTGCAGCATAATATCTACTTTGTGGGAAACGGTTGGCACACACGAAGTAAAAGTACATTTACTGTACTAGCTTGTGCGTGCCAAAAAGCACCATCATTTTTAACAAAATTTAATTGAATGATGAGTGACCAAACAAGCCGGCAGGTATATTTTTGCGGGTCACAATCATGGTCAAATGTTGGCAATGATGCTCCGCCTGGTTTCAATTTGTGAAAAAAAAAAAAAAAAACGAGGAGAAGAAGAAGCGGTCGTCTTTTCGTCTAAGTGCACATCTGCAATGTTTGATTTCCCGGCAAAATTCATGCAACACGCAAGTAAATACATAGTGTACACAGTGTACTACATAGTGTACTAACGGAAGTATCCCATCTGAGACACAATACTAGTAAAGAATATACCCGCTAAACATCAGAATGATAGTAATGTCAGTGTGAGCATTTTATCACACTAATGTTAGCATTTACCTCAAACTACCTCTTGAACCACCATCTTCAAATTATTACTGTTCTAGTACTCACTTGGATGTAAAAAAGTGCGTCACCATATTCAAGGATTAATCCAAAGTATTCAAAGACCTCACACCTCAAAAAAATAAATACAAAAAAATCCTAAAATTGTGTTTGGCACCATGTTGTTTTTACTGTGGGCCAGAAAGATTAATGTTTCTATTTTTTACGGTGCTGTTGCCTGTTATAAGCTTCATATTATTATGGGAATACAAGCTACCAGGGAGGCTGAGGTTACTGCACTTGTTATTGTCCATATATGAGAAACAGAATACACTTTTTATTGTATTAAAGCAGTATCTTGTCTGTAGCGCCCCCTGCAGGCCTGACACCTGAAACAACAATATGATTACGTTTTGGTGTTGGCTTTGAAGAAGGAACCGGGGGCATGCAAGGTTACTGACACAAGTGTTGTAAGTATAAAACTGTGTTTGTTTGCATTTGAACTCAAGGAGACTTATTACATAATCCAGACTTTAAGCAGTGCTCTATTAAATTATCATCAGTAGATACTCTTCCCATTTGTCTTCCATCTGCTGTTTTCTTCTTCTCTCTTCTTCTCTGTTCCCAATTAAACTCAGTACCAACTTTGTTTTTAAGCACTGGGCATACCTGACAGTTGTATCTCTGGCCTGATGTTTTGAAGGTGCTGTATTCTTGCGTACGTGTGAGAGGTTCTTTGGCCGTAGATTTTACAGTCGCTGTGTACTTGTGTGTGTTTGTCTTTAGCGACAGAGTTTATACAGTTGTGAGTCACTTTCTCTGCAGGTGCTCTTTGGGCAGTCCAGCAGGTTTTATGGCTTTTGCAATAGAAATTTCTACTGAGTCACCCTGCAGCATGGTGCTTAGAAAGTTCCTGTGGATATACACAGACAGACAGACAGGGAGACAGACAGAGACATACAGGACAGTCAATCAGTACTGAAAGGTCAGTTTTTGATGACTACTCAGAGCGCTGGGACCACTCCTGATAGCTTGTGTTATTGAGTGGTCTGACATTCAGTTCAAGCCAATATCTGAAAAATAAAATACCAGCTGACGTTTATTCTCCCACTCAGACATTTTTTTTCTGCTGAGTGTGGGCTGTGTACTGACATTATCAGGTATTTAGGTGGGTTTCTTTCTCTTCAAGAATAAAATTGTTTTATGGCTGCACCTACCTAGATTAATCTGCAGATTATCTTTTTGACTAGTCAATTGATTATCAGTCTGTAAAATGCCATCGCAACTCATCGATGTCTTAAAATGTCTTGTTGTGTTTGACCAACAGTCCAAAACCCAAAGATATTTAGTTTACAATGATATATCACAAAGAAAAGCAGCCAATCCTCTCATTTTGGTTGAACTGGTTTGAATTAGGGAACGTTGGCATTTTTCCATTTTTTTCTTGAAAAATGAAACTAGAAAAGCCACAAATGAAACTAGGCTTCTACAAGGAAACCCTCCTTCTTTTTTGATTATTTTGGGGTAACAGTTTTATTTGTATTCAAATTCACAAGTTTAATTTACTGGGAATGCTTTTGTCTTCCCAAATAGAATGAAAGCTTTTCTAAAAAATGTAACTTAGAAAGATACATGAACACATGCCATGCTTATTTATTCGATTTCAATGCCAGAATGCCTGTTATGCTTTAATTTTGACTAGACCTAGTCTGTGCAGTGGTGCAAATAGGGAATGATTCATTGCACTAATCCATTACTATAGTGATAAACACATGCAAAGAGTTAAAGTCACTATGCAGTCGTATTTTGAGAGCATCCTGCTCCTTTAATTTTCTGCATTTCCTGTTGAAACAACATGTTGAGGGGGGGAAATATCTTTGGGGTATTATTCAAAAGTTTAACCATTTATGAAATCACTTATGAGGAAGTGAAAATGAACCAGACAAACTGTCTGTTCTCAAACATCAGTTTGATCTTACTGAGCTACTTCCTGGTTTATCTTGTCTGTATTAAATGTGTCTCCATATGCAGTTTTACAGAGCAAAGGACACTCGAACAGGCGTTTCACACGCTCTCTTTTGGTTCCTCTTCACACAGTTCAATTACTTGGATTAAACGTTTGAATTGTCTGAAATTCACCTGGTTGCTTGAATTGTTGGACTGTTGTAAAGTTGTGTCGTATGATGTCGCCACATCTGCAGATCTCAGCAATGAAACTGGTGATTAAAATGTTACCATAAGTGATGGAAGAGCTCCAGATAGTTAACGAGCAAACAAAAGAAGGGCAGAATGAGAGAATTCACATTGCAGTCGTTGGCCACAGATTTTTTCCTCTCTTCTTTGTTGTTTTCACCTGGTTTATTTTCAGTCAGAGGCCTTGAACTGAGACCATACTGACATTTAGCTGGGCAAATGCACATGAAATACCATCCGGTGTCAGGTGATATTAGGAATCAATAACATGATGAGACACAGAGTCAAATAACTCTCGGCAAGGTCCAGAAAGCTTCTTTCTTGCCGCTTTTGTTCTTTTTTTTCTTCTTTGATATTTATCATCTGTGTTTCCTACTCCACCTATTTTTCTGCCTTTACTTTTTCTTATTTTCTCCTTATTTCTCCTATTTCCCTTAATTTCTCTTGCACCCTTTGTCCTTTTTTTTTTTTGCCTCTCTCTCTGCCATTACAACACACATGAATGATTCAAGACACACCATCCCAAATCCTAGATCGATACCTTAATGAACCTGGAACAGCAGTTTGGGTGCACTATGCAAATGAAAATTGCCAAAAAGCCTTGGTAGATTTAATAACTGGAGAATAAATAGACTATTTTAGCTGCTCAGTGTTCTTGCATGTGTACCCAGACACCACAGGACATTATTCATCATTCATTATTATCAGTTTACCAAATTGGGCGTAGCACTCCCCTCTATGTGTAGAAGCCCTACTGAAACCGTCATGAGAACGAATAGGAGCTTACTGAGGCTCAAGACAGCACAGCAACTAAAGGAGAGGCATCCATCTTGCTTCTGAGAGAGAAGAGCCCCAAGACTGTCATCAAACTCAAATTAGCATTTAAATTAAATTGGAAAATTCATCAAGGAGGTACAGAACTGTCTGTCCTCGTTGTGTGGGCACAGGAGAAGGGCGTCTTCTCTGCCAGTATGACAATACTCCTTCCTCAACCACCTTGACTCACACGCTCTTACAGTGAAGCATTACCCTGCCTGGAAATCCACACAGTTGGCAGCTGGATTGCCCCGCACCAACAGGCAAATTTGATTACCGCTGTCAAATTGAACCAAACAGAGTCATCTGTGTGCCTGCACTTGGAAAGAAACTTGAGAGAAACTCTGTCCAAATGTCCAAAGGGTAATTTCAGTTGCTAGTTAAAACACAGCAAAGGGGAAAGTTATGAGTAATGAGGGTTTGGTTGGAGGGTCCCTCAGAACACAGGAGCAGGCAGATAATTGGAGTGAATTGAAACAGAAGGGAGGAATTCAAGGTAGAGCAGCAGCTGGTGTGAAGATAAAAGCTGGCAAGCACAGACTTCACCCTCCCTCGAGTAGTGGAATAAAGATTCAAATCACTGTGTCTTAAATTAGGAACATGCATTTACCCCCTAACCCTGAATGGTAATTAACTAAGTTAAACTTCTTGCCATCAGGTCTAACGAAGCAGGAGAATTCATACATTACTTTCAAGGTTTCAGATCCTTCACTGTAATCCTGTTTTAAGATATAAACTCAAACTGAGCTGACCCTGACAAGCTTTTTTTCAGTCTTTCTACTAAATCTCACACCAACAAAGTGTGAGAAAATTCCATCCACTGATGATGGTGAGACACATTTTCATAAATGAATAATGCAAGATTAATGATTTAAAGCAATTATTTGAATTTATACCAAAGTAATGCTTAAGTAAAACATATTTAATAAACAGTATTTCCCAGATCTTAACCAAATGGTGGAGTATTTTTGATGATAAATACCTAAACAATTCTTTAGTTGCCAGAAGCAGATGTTGGAGGGGAAACTCACACATATTGTCAGTGAACAGTTGAATATCATGTTGATGTGTTTAAAAGAAATGTTGTCTTGACAGCATTATGTCATATGTTATATTTCCATCAAAACATACTTAGCTCTATACTAGCAGAAACAGCTGGCATCTTTGCTCCATGTCCAGGGAACTCCACAGGGCAAGTTCACAGTTCGGGGAGTGTTATCACTGTCAGAAGTCCTGGTTGAGTTCATTGACCCCTGACGGGGCCCCAGCTCAGGTCGCCCCCTTCCACAGTCTGTTCTATACTGAGGCATAATGGTGGGGAGACGGACAACAGATGGTGTGAGGGACAAAACCACACAGCTGGATCATTACAAACACACACTACACATCTGGCTAAAATGGATGATGACTATGAATCTTAGAAGTGTGTGTGTGTCTGTCTGTGTTTGTCCTTTCAGTTTTTGCAGAATCCAGCTTTTGTCTTTGTCTTCTTTTGACTAATTATCCATTTCCTTGGCGTTAACAGCTTTTATGGGGTAAATTTCCAGTAAATTACAGTTTATATGCTGACAGGAAATTTACACCATAAAGTGTGATGGCAGTTTCATTTATGCACTGTTTGCCAAAAAAAGACAGATCTTGAAATTGTATTCAGCACCAAAATACCCTGATTTAATTTTACTGTAATCAGAATAAAGTATTTGTAAAAAAATAGAATTAGCTGTTGTGAGGAACAGTAGGTTACTTCAACCGCTTCAGAAGAATTTCCAACTAAAACTTTAAATTTGGACTTGCATGTGTTTTAAGTTCTAAATCTTTGAAACAAATCTGATCTGGTATTGAAGTTGACAGCTCTAAGTACAGGTGTGAACGCACCCAAGACAGATTGAGGATGCACTGAGATCCGATCACTCAGGTCCACATTCGCAGGCGGTCTGGGACATTTCTTTTAGCAGTGTGTACGCAAATGTGTCTGAAGCATTAGAACTGTAGGGCTCCCTGCTGGGGAGAGGAAATCTAAAGCAGTCGGGTTAGCTGGTTGCTGCACGGAAGCCGTAATTGAAGCCTGAACGACACTAACAAAAAGAGGAAGGATATGGATGAATAGACAGTGATGGACAGTTGGATGTTGGAGGAGCATCCGTGTTTGAGCATGCCAATATTTCTTAGAATAAAAAATCATTGGAATGGTAAAAATCCTCTTTAGAAAATTGAAAACACAATAGATATAGTGATCTAAAGTCATGTTTTCCTTTTTTTCATTTATAACTGTATGTAATGTAATATTAAGTACTATCATTACTGTACTTACTGTACATCCTGCATATTTTACCCAGAAGTATTTCATACTCATCTGTGACAATGAGAATTAACTTGTCTTTAATCTGAGGCTCTTAGTTCATATGAGCCTCAGATTGAAGTTAATTTAAAGTTCCTTTAGGTTTCCATACTGGAAAGAAAGGGTTCCACCCACAAAATATATCAAAAAAAGGGAAAAAAAATGCCTTGGTTGCCAAAATTATAATAATTTAAAACAGAAATACATTTATATTTATCTACAATTGCTTATCTTTTTTTCATTTCTTTTAAGAGTATTCCACCTGTTGTCGGACTCACGGTGGGCAGTAAAAAAAACAAACTGGTGCCTACATTACACAATGCAATCAGACTGCAGACAGTTCGGTCAGAGATTCGGGTGTGTTATACTGCAGCCTCTATTCTGCAGCAGAGATGAAGCGCGGGCTACAGAGGTCTGATAAGCTGACTTCTTTCAAGCTAATTTACATTCTCATCTGAGTTAAAGTGATTAATTAATAATAGGATTTATAAAAGTTAATTGATAGTTGACATTAGGGTAATTAAGACCTAACTGAAATCTAACTGACATTTAGCTGTTTGGCTTGAACTAAGTGAGCAAGTTTCACTTCCTGATTAATGACATTGCGTCTGACTATGAGAGGCTGAATATTGACCTTCAGATCACTAGATCCATGGAGTATTGATCACAGATGCTAATCTCTCTCAACTTCTGTGGCTCAGTAAAGGCCAATGTTATTATCTGTATACTGAAGTTTGCAAGAGCAGATTACATACTGTATTATTCTCACATTCAAGTAACAAAAAAAGATTTATTGTTTCTCTCAGAATTGTGATGTTTGTTGTGAAATTGCAGAAATTTTGGTCCTACGAGTGAGAAAACTCAGTGACATCATTTGTAACGCAGAGCTCCTGATGTTGGGAGAGTTTCTCTCTTCTGTTGGTTATACAGTATACAGCATTATGATGTGATTGGATGGTAAATCTCTCTGGAAAGACATTTGATCTCTCTGTCTCTAACTGTATTTTTCTCGCAAATCTGAAACTGAGAAATTCATCAAAAGCTTTGTGTGTGGTCTGCCTTTACTCAGTCTGCTAATCAGTTCCAGTCTATCAGTCTGAAGTGTGTGTGTTCTTGGGTAAACGTAGCCTAATGCTTTAGGTCACTGAGTGTTTTGTGTTACATACTTCAGTTTTTGTGAAGACCAGTTAGTGTTTTATACCTAAATGTTTTGGAAAGTGAAGATATTTTTTCCAGATTTCAGCTCAAAGGGCTGTTTAAGAGCCATGCCTTGGTTTTAGGGCTGCAACTAACTATTATCTTCATTATTGTTTAACTTGGTGATAATTTTCTCAAAAAAAATATTGTGTACTCACATGACAAAGACTGATCTTCTTAAAGATCACTGAACTTTCATCTTGCTTTACCTTAACATACTTGTTCTTCAAATCTACATTTTGAGCAGGCCTTGCTGGCAAGAAGAGCAGGACAGCAGTGTGTACTTGAGCTAAAGAGTTTACAGAGGATATCATCCAATAGGAACTATTTTGTTATGTTATCCAATCCTAAATCACTGTAAATACCACGTAAATAAATCTCTACTGTACTATGCTCCTTCCATCCAACGTACCTACGTCTTCCTGAAGTAATTATACGTCGCTGTGCCTAAAATTCAGTTGCCTTTCTCATCTGTGCAGCACATGGGTAAAAATGTGACGTTGCCTTAAATAAAGTTAAAGCTTAACTGGTTTTTCTGTACTGGAGTCAATAAATAAAATGGTTGTATTCCACTGCAATAAAGAAGAAACGTCACTTCGACGTCACTGCAGGCTAAAAATAGACTGAATTAAATGGCAAAATAGATTTGTCTGTGGCATTTTGACTCAACACAGGCTATAGAGAGTCATTTTCAACATGTTTTATTGTGTATCAAACACAATTTAATGTGGATATCATTGCCTTAGTGCTATAAATCCATTTCAGGAAAAAGGGAAAAAAATCTGGAGGAAAGATTTGCTTATTAATGTGTTTTTGATTTTGGTAGCCAAGGAGTAAAAGGGGTTTTTGAAGGTATGCAAAAGCATTTTACTTTTATTTAGAATACTTTAACCAGTCTTGACAAACATGTAATGGCATATCATTAACATGCAACCACTATTAATAAGAAGTGATATGTGGTTCTACACAATAGTGCAATAATCGTCTGTGGCTGTTGCTCTAAAACAGACTACAGAAAGAGTGAGACCCAGAAATTTGTGTAGCTGGTGAAATAATCATTCAGTCCGGTGACCTTTTGGTTCTATTGGGCAGTAAAGGGCTTACATGTATGTTTAATGTTTGAAAATTGCTAGTGAATTTGTTGATTCTGATGTGTGCTCTTAAAAAGTTTGTAATCTCAAGGCTACTACTTAAATACTTATAGGTACTTGTATTATGTAGTGTAGTGTTTAAATTCCCTAAAGAAAGCCTAAAGCTGAGGTGAAAAACATACTGCTACTTGAGGGCACACAAGTGGGTCTATGTGGTGTTCATTTTAACAAACATAAAAGCCTATAACATACCACCTAAATATAATACTATTTCATAGATATAGCATTTTTATACCACCCTGCTGGTCTCATAGCCATAGATATGCAGTATATTGCACACATATACATAAAAGAAGAGTTCCTTACTTGCTTTTTGTGTTGCTCAGTTTATTACCTGCAGGAGGCCGTTGTGCTGACAGCACACAGGAGGTTAGTTTTGAAGATTAGTCCCACCTTTACTGGAAACCTTTGGCTGAACCTCAGGAGACCTGAACCAGCTCTACCACACAGTTTAACAAACACAGACAAGTCCTCCACCCCCATGATGCTCCAGTCGGTCAGTCTGGAGGTGTCTGCTGGTCTTGATTTGTCTGTCTGTGTTATTTGTGCTCACTCACATTTTACACTGCCATTAGTTTGCTTGTTTGCCAACTTTCTACTCTTCTCTAGATTTTTTGGTAACAAAATTTGGGATCATTGGTCATTCACTATCTCAGTTTCCTCTCATGTTGTGTATTTAATTGACATCTTTCCTTTGAATACGTTGAAAGGAAAGTACATGCATGGACAACTCCTCTCCTGGTCTAATCATTCTCTAAATGTAAGAAACCTGAAAAAACATTTTTGCATTTTATTCCTGTTTCATTTGGCTTTTGCTCTCAGCTCAAACTTCGGCTGCTCCCAAAACATACTCCTGTACTGGGAAAACAGGAACACCCGTTGATTTGACTGGTTCCTCTTGTTGGCAGAACAGGAACACCAGGCTACCATTTTGGTGTAGTTTCAGCAGTGTCGATGTGAATACTGGGAGCCAGATAGACTTTTTTCAACACACATACTAATGTACTGAGCCTCACACAGATTCAAAATGTAACCCTTTGGAATTATCACAATTTTGAGCCAGTTTGTCAATTAAAAGTTTAAAAGCATCTTTAACTGGAAAGGATGGGGTGCCATCTTGAAACACAGTATTCAGTCCTCTAAAACCTTTCAATGCCACCTGCTTCTCAAAGTATTTTGCACATTTTATAATGAAGAAATATTTGATGCAGGATTCAGGTCCCCCCTAGAAAAATTGTGACAAAATGCATTTATTAGAATTACGAAGGTGTCAAATATGAATATATTTTTGGTTAAACTGAATTCATACCATGCCATCAAACATTTCCAACAGCATAGGGGTTTACAACAGCAGGATAACCACTAAAAATTCAAGCTGCTATTGAACTTTTTAATAGCTCAAACCCTGGCTGGGGTTAATGTCCTCCCAGGATGGGATGTCGCATCAACACGGAAACATCCCATTACTCCATTCAGACACCTCTCCAAAACTGAGGGAAAGCTGGTGGCAGAACTTTAAATATTTCATGGGATTCAGTCTGCGGGCAGAAATGTTCTGTCAGCTGCTTTCTTAATGACTACAGAGGGACCCAGACACAGAGTAAACAGACTTTAACTCTACTAGGACCAGTTTTAGGACCGTTTTGCTTCATACAAGTAAACGTGGGCATTAACACCTTCTCATTATCAGTGGCTGCATTTACATGTGTGTACATTAACTGGCTTTATTGGCTGTACTCTGGTTCAGGACTGTAATGTTACGGTACATTTTTGATACCCTGCAACAGAGTCTCCCATTCATGTTGCCATGAATAAACCTCTTAACAGAATATTTCTGTCCACTTGTGATGTCCCGCCCACTGCTTGAATGGCCTGCCAGCTATAAACCGATGCAGCTTTTCTGGCTTCTCTGCCTCTGCTTGTTGCCATGGCTTCTGTTGATATCAGGATGTACCCATAATCCTGTGCAAGACGAAACATTTAGTTGATTCCCTGCTCCAGCAGCAGTGACAGAAAGAAGCCAGGCATCTTAACAGTGTGACTCATTACCGGTGTATGAGCTTACCTGGGCTTTTCTAACGCGACTGTTATGTTTTCATGCATCGACCCAAAATCAGTTTTCCTGAGTCACCAGATTAAGAAATTGTCAGAGCATGAAAATGCAGCAATTTGCTCTATCATGTCTGTCTTCTCCTGACTCTTCCTGGCTCGGTATTTCTTCCTCTTTTTCCTTTACAGCGATTACCTCTCTCTTTCACTTCACATCATTTTCCTTGTATTTCTCCTTTCCTTCTCTCTGTGTGACTGGATGAGATCTGACAGACTCCAGTAAACCCTTTCAGCGGCCTTGCCCATTAGTTCTGTCATGCGTTCAACTCGCCTCACCTCCCCGACTGTGTCTATTATAGGACAGAGTCGGCAGGCACCGTCGTGACCTGAAGACAGTGCCAAGGAGATTTCAGACCCGTGGCAAATCAGTCTTATGATGATATAATGATCTTTTCTGGATTAATGAATGCTCGGTTACACTGGTGACATGACCTGCATTGTACATGTGTAGGAAGATGGTGGGATAACCTCCATCAGTACGTACTTATGTTGCCATGTGAGCTCATGTTTTGCCCCACAAATACCTGTACATTCATGTTCTTGGTGATTGCATTTCTTTCTTATTTAAAGGTGACATACTGGTGCAATTTTCCAATCTTTCTTCTACTGTAGATACACCGCAGGTCATGGCACCATTGTAACGGTGCACCTTTCTCATTTGAAGATGAGAAGTCTGTCCAATTAAGTTTATAGGTTTACAGGTTACATGATGCAATAATGGTGCTATTCTCCAATTTGAACCATTTCTGCTGTTGAACGGCTGGGATTATTATACATTTTATATATATATATATATATATGTGTATTTTGAAAAGCGTACCAGACTACAACATGCATGGATCTTCATCCTCTATCTCATTGCTCTTAACTAGATATAGTTACACTCAATATTTATTTATTTATTAATTCACATAATAAAACCACTACAACTCATTTGGATACCATAACCCTGGATAATGGTACTCCCAGAAACACTGAAAATTTAAAAACTTGCAATCTGCTCTTGTCACAGCTGGTGCAAGCAGGGTAACAGGAATACAGGGATGAGGACCCAAATGCAGACTGAGGCAAAGCTGATGCAGTTCAGTGATTTAATTAGAAATAGGCTTATGGAGTAAGTGAGCAGGGAAAGCAGTTCAAAACAGGCAAACATATTCAAAAGGAATCAGGCAGAAAACCAAACTCCAATAATCAGACAGAAGGTCAAAACAGGCACGTTCCAGTTTTTCAGGTTTCAGATAAAAAGAACTGGAGGCTGGAAAGCAAGCGCATTGAGCATGTGATAACATTAACAAAATGGCATGTAGTAAACAGGAATGGTCTGGTTAATTATCTATATGACGAGGGAAGTAGAGACAGGTGAGTGGATGGGTGGGGCAGTCAGGTGATGGTGAAAGGAGGGAAAGTCCGAGGGCATCTGGTGGACAGCCCGAGGATGACAGGACGGAGGAGAAGTGAACAGGGGCTGGAGACAGAGACAGAGCTATGCACAGTGCTGGGTTTGAGAGTGTGGCTGAAAAGACTGAGGCAGACTTTGTGACAGCTCTCTATTAAGCGGTTTGTTAAAGTCTTAGCATGGACATCACTGTGAGTTTAAGCATGAACTTTAGTATTACTTGATGTGAAATAAGAGTAGGTAGACTGTGTAAGATAATTTAAGAAGATATACTTTGACCATTGAGTATTCAGAGTATTATTTATTGTAAATGGCTGGTAGGTGTCCATTGTTTCATGTAATGGACAGTATAACCAGACTTTTCTGACACGTGTTTGTTTGCTGTTACTTTCTTCACTAACGTGTAGTTTAGGTGATATGGATGTCGGGATTTGAAGTTGTTGGAAGGCACATTTGACAGTGTTGGGCTCAGTAACTGAAGTAATGTAGTGAGTGATGTAACTAATGAATTACTTCTGCTGATGATATTGATAATTAGAAAAGTGATGTGGTTATTGTAATAGCCGAACACTGCTGCCAATACACAACAAATGAGTGCTGTTAAAACACCAGAACGTCTTAACTTTAGTCCTTGCCAAATAGACAGCTGCCCTATTATTATTATTATTATTATTATTATTTTTCAGAGGACATGATGGAAACACCATAACAAATTTATTGTAGAGTGGAGATTCTCTGCCATGGCGGAGTCTGCAGAGTTAATTGCATCATGTGTTGTGAAGGGAGCCAATTTTAATGTTTAGACCCAGTCCCATTTGTGGGGTACCAGGTGGGGCCAAACAGACTGTATGTGTGTGTGTGAGAGAGACTTTGCCAGTGCATGTACTGATATATACTTTGCTATTGGATTGGATTTGGATGCATACATTTAAAATAAGTAAAAATGACTCTGAGTGTAGAGATCCAAACAGTCTGTAGAGTTAATGAAGACTCTTTAGGTTAGGTACATTAGGTTTCCAAAATATATCTCAAACTGTACATGATGTTCTCCTTTTCTGATGTCCAGTTATTAAACACAAGAATTTAATTTTCTCAGACTCAGGATGGATTTAATATACGATGCCTTAGATTTACTATGCTTTACTGTGATTTGCTTTTTAAGCCCGGGTAAGTCTTATCTAAATATGTAGATATTAAAGCTTAACCCTTTATTGTAAAAAAAAGTAGGCAAGCTTAAAGTGTGCATGCTTTTTCTTCGCATGTGAACTGAATATGCGCCATTACGAGAGCACTTCTATTCAAAGCACCCCTAAGTACATACAAATATGCATGCTTGTTTGTTTGTTTTGGCATATTGGATGCATTTGCATGTGCTTTAGTGTGAGGATTTTTGTATAAATATATATGAGATGAGGTCTACCAGCTCAGACCTGTGCACTCCTCTGTATTCATGTGGCACTCAGTTACTCCTTTCATCTCCTTTATTCTGACTGTGCTGTAGCTGTAGTTGAGGATAAATCATCCTGACAGGCACATATACAGTATAGACCTGTACATGAAGATTACTCATCAGGACACTTTCACATGTCATTGTGTTCAAATAGTCTATAACTGACCTTTACCCTCCTATCCACAGTCTCATCTATTTATGTTAGCAAATTTAACCATGACAACATGAATTTTCTAGAACTGAGTGTTTTGTTAACAATTTTGAGTCTGTTATCAAAAGATAATGTTAACTGATAATTATAATTATCAAATTATAGATAAAGATGACAAATGGAGGAAATAATGGTAAAATTTTTCTGGTCTGCTTCTTTAATCCTCACCCCTAATCCTTAATCCTCATTAGTTTTGCTGTGTTGTTTTCTAGGTCAAAAGGAGTCACTCCATTATATTTGGACATACAATGAGAATGAGACACTAAAGCTGTGAGCCTGAGGAAAAAAAAAAGTGTGATATATTCTGGTAAAAGTGGGGTTTTACTCAAGGACTAGACATTAACATGTACACAACAGCAAAAGTTCTCTTTGATTACAGTGAGTGTGAATCTTATTGTCCAGACTGAGCCTGTTTCTTTAAGAGAGTGTTGCATTGTGGCTTGTTTGTAACCTGTTGCAAGGCTAGTTAGTTTTTATTTGTCTGTCTAAATAAAACGGCAACCTCCGGGTCTGAAATGTGAAACCAATGCGGAAGTGCCTCAAACCTGCATTCTTACTAATGGCCAGCAGGGGACGACTCCACCGGCTGCAAAAATAAGTCAGATTGTATAAAGTCTTTGAGAAAATGCCCCTGCATCTCACTTGATTTATTACCACAGTAAACATTTTCCTAATGAGTTTATTGTCCCAGTCGCTAGTTTCAAGTCTTCTTCAGTACAACATGATGTTCTTTTGTAAAGAGAAAATAGATGATAAAGCAGCCTATGCTTTAGGGTGCAGCCCTACAAGTTTCCAATAAGTCCAGTTTAAAGGCACCTTGTGGAGTATTCTTGTAAACAAATATTTTAATTAAATTAATAAATTAAATGACAAAGCAAATTAAAATCAGTGTGGCAAATGTGTATCGCCTTTCCTTGTACTCGAGTGAATGCTTAAGTTACAAACAAAACTCTCTCAAGACTCTCGCTCTTAAAAACATTGTTCCATAGTTCTTGTCGTGGTAAAAAAACGTAAAGCTTTCTTACAGTGAAAAGGCTTCGGTGAAACTAACAGTTTTGGGGATATAACGTGTTTAACAAGAGCAGCATTTATCATCATCAGGTAATGAGAAGATTATTAGTGACCATGATGGCCCTCAGTTCCCGTACGGAGATTCAACTAACTTTGAAGGGAGGCTGACTGTGTGTCTTCATGGCTGTAAATACTTCAGAATAATTAATCCGAGTTGACTCCAAGTATGCCGGTCCAGTGTGTGTGTTTGTCTGTGTGTGCATTAAGCATCTTGAACATATGCCATGCTGGATGGTAATCCAGCCTACCATGATGTAATTTAAGTCAGTGTTTACATGATTGCATGTTTGGTTGGTTGGTTTTGTGCATCTGTGTGTGTAAGAGTGACAGAATGAATATTGTGTAAGAAGATTATGCACACCACCATTTTTCTAGATGTCACAAAACTGGGCTTGCCAGCAAGACTATAGAGAAATAATGAAAGAACAGACAAATCTTTATGATTGTGTGTCACATTTGTTACCTGTTTTTCCTTAACAGGGTGAATTTGTTCCTTTTCTGTGGCTTATTTGATGACAGAAAAATTCATCCTGCATAACATAAAATGCATATATTGTTTGAGGTTTTGTGCTCTGCCCTTTGTTATTATTTATAACTTAGATCATAGGATGATTTTTTTCATGCAGTTGGATTTGTGCAGAGGCGTTTCAGCTTTAAATGTCCACATGATGAACTGGTTCTGACAGCTGCCCATATGGCTGAAGCATAATGGGTTTTGTTATTCAGGGGGTAAATCTGCAGGTCATGATCCTCCTTGGTCTCTTCCTGACCTCTCTGTCAGGCCGACCTTCTCTGTCCATCCCCTCTGCATGGAAGTGGAAATTTACATTCACTCAACAGTCAAGCCTAAGCCTTGTTCTGTCACTATTTTGGTTGAATTCTTGCATGATGCCATGATGCATTATTGCCTCTTACTGGCTACCTCTGATTGTCTCCGTTTTAGTAAAGTGTTGATGTTTTACTTAACAAAATAACATAATGCTGCAACTCAAGCCAAAAACAAAAGCTCCAACAGTATTTATTTATTTATTTAGTGACTCACCTTTTCTAAACTGGAGATCTCTTGGGAAACATTACATCTTTTACGTTAAAGACGAAACACATGTACAAAATTTTTTGAGTTTGTCTTTGAGATTATTCTTAGTTGTGGTCAAGTAAGTTAACTTTTGCAACTTAAATTAGTTTTACTTGCTATCAGGTGAATGAATTTGCACTGTAAAGATGTATGCCATCTTAAAGATTTGGGTAAACAAATATAATGTTATTTTACCCTCCACTAAATCCAAGATTATTGCCCCCAAACTCTGATGTAGCACACACAGTGTTGGTCAATTGGCAGTGGACTTAAAATGTCGAAGAAAATTGTTGCATTTGCATAATTTTGATTTGGTTTAGTAAGTACATGTTAATGTAATCTGTTTAGTCTGTTGACTGCATGAATTGTTTTATACTTGTAATTAAAAGTTCAGCCTTTAATAATATAAATGATTATGTTAATTTGTTAATGTGATCCTGTCTGCAGGGACTCTCCGCATTTATGGTTACATGAATGTCAGCGCTGCAGGCCAGATGCCGGTGATGGAGGAGCTTGTCAGTGAGAGGTGAGCATTAATCAACTTTAATATAGAATAATTACTGTTTTTGTGATTGAACACTAGCTGACAGTGGCCACATTGCGTAATACACAACACATCATAACACCGACTTTCGAGTTTCTCAAAATAGATGGAGAAGTTTATGTTAGTTTTACAGTTTTTAAAGAGTAGATGGACTATTATATTGCAGGTGTCCTTCAATGACCTCATTGAACCCAACAGCCCATTGAGGTTGATTGGTAAGTTTAAAGCAGCATACAGTAATTTACTTGAATTTTCCTATTACTTTCTTTTATCGGTAAATAAATGCAATATGTTTGTATCTATATATCTGGGGGATCTCAGTGACCTTAAGTAGTAATGATAACAAACTGTTTTTCTATAAATAATCAGTGACTGTGGTGACGTCACTCTCATACTCATCAAACTATTCATTGAGCCCCTGTGACCTGTGTGGAAGCATCTGCATTGGTTATAAAACGCCCCTGCATTTATTGAAGTTTCTTTTTGATTTGTCATAGCTGTATATGTAGCCAAAATACTGTAACAAAATAAGAGTACAAATGACCAACAGTGTGCTCAATCTGTAGTTTCTTCTCAGTTTATAAAGTTGGCTCTAGATGATAAGAGATTTACTGACATCAAGTGAAAGCAACACATATTGAGAGGATCACCAGCCTGTAGATTTCTTATGTGCCTGGATTGTTTATCTATTCATCTACAAAAACTGCTCTAAAAAACATGTATCACCAAAAATAGCAGACATCACTGCTGCATTGTGTAATAAACCAGTCTCAAAGGTCTGCAGATCAAAAACTGAATTGACTGCTCTGGTTCCTCCTTCAAAGGCGTTCTCATCTTCAGTTTTTTGGTTCAGCTGAGGAAACAATAGACAGTGTGGGTTTCTTCCGCCTCTGTAGTTGTCTTTCCCTCAGGCTTGTTGGTTTGATTAAAACAGTTATCCAGCTGAAACTGTTGGGTGGTCTTTTATGCTGCTTTGGAATGTAAAGAGCCATTTTATAGGTTCCTCCGCTTGGCTAACGTCCCTCAGCCCTAAGGGTGAAAGGAACTTTTCTTAAATCGTCACTGTAAAGGCGCAGTTGGACCACAAATCTTTGATTGCTCGCCTTGATTCAGACCCACAGAATGATAAAAAAATAAAAATATATTCATAGAGTGAAAGAGACAGAAGAAAAGGCAGAATGTAAAGGTAGGAGAATAGAAAAGGCTAACCACAGAAGGATAGAAGGGAATGTCACACAGATTGAAAAAAAAGTTGTATGTCTCTGTTGTTGTATTTTTACACTACATTTGACTCTTACTCACTTCTCTCAGAAGGTAGTTTTAAGGGACAATTTACCCCAAAATCAAAGTACATATTTTTCCCTTTTCTTGTGGTTCCATTTTATCCATCCAGTTTGTTTTGATGTGAGTTGCCATGTACTGGAGATATCGACTGTAGAGATGTCTGCCTTCTTCTAATATAATGGAGGTAGACTAAATTGGCTTGTTGCACTCAAAGCACCCAAAAAATATGTTTGAAAAACTCAGCAGCAATGTCTCATTCCAGGAATCATGATATGGTTCCTCAAGTTAATCCACAGACCTTGTTGTGAGCAGTTTCATGTACCAGCTATTTACTTTCTTCCTAAATTCCCCCGCCAACTGTATCACCGCGCCCTGTCATTGCCACTCGCTGGGTGGGTTGGGCTCGAGAAGACGCTGACCGCTGGTACTTGCCAGGACAGTGGGGAGCCTGCTGAGCCGCAGAGACAGTGGTGTCCTCCGGCAGCGGCCGAGGCTCAGCACCTTCCAGGCAATTAGGCTACCAGTGGCCAGTGTCCTCTTGGTCCAACATGCCCGCTGAACCGCCTCACAGTGGCACCGCTCAGAAATATTCTCTGGGGTTAACTGTTGTCATCCCTAATTACTGAATTTAAAGCTTTTGTTGATAAGATGAGTTTGCCGTTCTTCTGACAGGGCATACAACAGGATGACATTACATTGTTTGCATTTTGGTCTGCGCCCATTGATACGGCCTTTGGAAATCAAAAATGGACTTAGAGGTTCCAGACTAATATTAATTTGCAAAATGGTCTGGCGATGCCAGGCTACCGAAATATGAAGAATTTTTAAAATATTTTGAGGTCAGAAAGGGCAGATAGAGGTGTATGTTTGGTAAATGATTAGAATTTGAGAATTAATGTGGAAGGCTAAGGTCTTAAAGGGAAACATTGCCATTTTCCAATGTCAGTAGTATATAAATAAACAATGTACACCTTCCGTAGAGTTTTTCCGAAAACAAAGCTGGTTGAAAATCGGCAAAGTATCCCTTTAAAAAGTGCAGTAAAACAAGCTTGTTTATGAGATGGTAAGGTAACACTACATGACCCAGTTTTGTATTTTGATGGTATGAAAGGGCTTCATATCTGGTTGATGGCAGTAATATGGAGCCTCCAGCAGCATTGAGCGAAACTTAATGGCACCAGCCTGCTAAAGTGATTTATAACGCAGTCTCACACCGGGCAGCCACGCAGCGCTCTACATACACACATCTTATCGTCACATATGTTAAGTCGCATGGTCACATACGTGTTAGGATGTTGTTTGACACAGAGGAGTATGGCATCATATTTTGTTATCTCTCACGTACCATATTGCACATGTAGCCTATGCAGTATACAGTATATGCTTGAGTTTGTCCTCTGGCATGGATGATTCCCCAATTACACCTTTTAACATCAGTTTATGCCAAATGGGTTCCACATGATGTAAACTTTCCTGGAATGTATTTTGACATTTTAAATAAGCTGCAGATGTATGTAGTATGTTAGGAGGACCTTAGGTTTCTTAGGGCTCCTAAGCATAACCCTGATCTTCTTCAGTCTCTGAAAGGTTTTCATTGGTTGATGGCATTTAGCAACAATTCCTGACAGCTTGTCAAGGGGGCGGGGTGATACATTTTTAATGGCCAATAGATTTTACGTAATACTGTGTAGGATTGTACAGATGGTTTGGAGTCATTTCGCATGTGATTTTATTTGTCAAAATCACATCCATTTAAGTGGCATCTTTAATTGCCAAGTTCATTATGTCATATGTACACTCGAATATGGAACATCCCCATTTTCACCAATATCAATAACCCATGCAGGTATGTGTACAGTACTGGAGGTATTCAACATATTAGTAATTGATCTTAAATCCATTTTGGACATGTTTTCTGTTTTTATTTAGGGCCAAAGATGCACAGTGAAGCCTATAACAACTTTTAATTGTGTTATAGTATGTATATATATATAAATGTTCAGATATTTTAATCAGTACCGAATCTTTGTGCACATCTTGTATTTAAATATGAATTTAGGTTTTTACCTTAAATAGTGGTTTCATTAGATAGTTGTGTGGCAAATGGTGCCTCTGTCCCATGTCTGTGTTTTTGGGTTAAATGGTGAAACCAGAAGCAATAATCGATAGTCACACTCTTTGTTTGACAATATGCTGATTGGGGAGTTTAATAAACTCATTATGGCAAGCATCAGTTGCCCTTGAGTAAGACCCTGACACTCTACCAGCGAACATTGAGTGAAAGAAGAATCTCCCTGCAAATATCCATGGAGTGTCACACTCTAGCTATATTTTACCATCACCTAATATTTCACATGGCAAAGACATCCTGCCATGTAATAGCTCATGTCATGGACTTTTTTGCAACCACGGAGTGCGTTCATCCCGGAACAGGCCTATGTGTGCGAGCCGTAAGTCAATAGGATGCAGTCAGTCAGACTCACAGCGATCAAATAGCAGCAAGCTTCTCTTTCCTCTCCTTGAATCAGCTTTCCCTCTCGCTTTGCTGTTTACCTTCCTTCTCCTCACCACCTCAGGTGTCCTGTGACAGATCCGGTTTTCTGGATGATTGCTTTCAGCAGGAAAGTTCAGCCTCAGACAGTGTGAAACCAAACAGAAAGATGCCCGCTTGTGTTGTTACAGTACATTTGGCAATTGTTTGTTCATTCATTCTTTTGTTTGCTCATTCTTTGAGTTCATTCAGCTGTTCATTTTTTTCATCTATGTTATCCATTTACGGACGTAGCAAGAGTTAAGAGAGATAGGGGGTGTAAACTATGCCCACCAGGTGATAATAATGCAAAATTATGGCATCACATGACTAACAAAACAGGAGTCTGACAAAATTAAATTACTTTTACTAATGGACACTAGGAATTATTGTCCTCTTAAGAATTATAATAACTAACTATAAAAAGTAATCTGCCCTTTAAATGCTCAACAAAAAGAGGAATTTAAACAGAATTTCAAGTACAGTAACAAAATTATCAAACATCCAAATGTTACCATATATTCATAAAGGACAAATCACTATTTACAATGTCAACATACCATAAATAATAAATTGGGGGGGCAATCTATCCAATAATAAGAAAAAAGGTGACTTGCATTACCAATAAACTGTTCAAGATATCTGTACATAATGTAATTTATAGGAACAGATTTTAAAGATAGAAAAAGACCTAAAGGGACTGAAATTTAGATATATTCATAGATTAATTAATCGAAATCAATACAAGGAGGAGGTCCCAAATTTGAACAATGCTGGCATTTCACATTAAGAAAAAGCTCTGAAACATTGTCATTGATATAACGTTATGCCACTTCGCCCTTGCTACTGAGAGAAGACAGTTTGCAGTAATATCTGATATCTACATTTGTCCAGCAGTCCAAACCAGCACCTACTGATGTGTGAGGGTAAAACAACTCTAACCATAAGTCTGTTTTTCTGCAAAGTAGAGTTTACCCTCTGTGTGATCATTACATTCAGGGATCATTTCATTATCCATCACTTCGAGCCACATGTAGATAATTTTGACACATTCATTCCTCACTGCGGTGCTGGCAGCAGCTCACAGCACAATCTAAGTCTATTCTACTTTTTTCTATCCCTCCATTCAAACCTTACTTATGCCATTTGGTGGCTGTGTTGCAGAGCGCAGACTTGGCAGCCTACACAGTACACCGTCTTTTTCAAATCACACACTGAATATTTCATTCAGCAACTGCTTACGTAATCTTAATAAGAAATTCTCCATTCATACAAAAATGAATTTGCAGATGCATGGAGCTTAGCATGCACCCACACAAACTGAAGCACTGGAAAAAAAAAGGACACCCAGTCGTCCTTTCAATGCAGGCAGGATCATATCTGAATCGAAGCACGCTAAAGATGCCGTCAAAATCTCTGGTGATGAAACTGACATCTGTCAGCCCTCTGAAATTGTCCATCCTCCCAGATGGACAGGAGTCAGCAGGAGGTTGAGAGTGAGTGTGTGTGTGTGTGTGTGTGTGTTGGGTGTGTTGAGTGCTTTATTTACAGTGTTTCCAACCCGTTTCCATTCATGCCTGACGAGGTGAATTATTCTACAACTGTCGCTGATCTCACATCTAGACATGTGCCGGTTCAGCCTCCAGTGCCTCCTCCTGCTCTTTGATCCTCTCCTTTCAGAAAATGACACTCATCTTGTGAGATCCCCGATCAGCCTGTTCTTTTTACACACGTCATGGCATCTCTTCGAAAAGATTCACCATTGAGGAGAATGTTGTCATCTGTATTTTTGCGGGGGACATTTGAGGACATGAAGTTTTCTGTTGTTTTTAAAGGCTGACAAAAACATTTTTAAACAAAATTTCATTAATGCTGCAATTTATTTTTAATAACAATAGATCAAAAGACTATGTATAATATAAAAGGGATCGCTGGTAGTAAGAAACACTGAGAATTATCTTACAACTCTCCAGTTCCCCTCAGCTCTAATGAGCGTTTTTTGGTGTCCCTCAGCTCAATGTTTTTTGTTTTGTGACTGACACCTAAACTGTTTACTGTCACTACTCTTATTAACCCCATTTCAAATATTGGACTAGCATTGGCCAGATGATCACAAACAAAAGTTCATATAATTATCAAATAAGTATATTGCTCCGTGCGTGCTGGATTAAAGGTGGAAACAATCACGTCACCAATCAAATGCATTTAACCACGTACATCCCGAAGCAAATGCACAATTGTTCATCGTGCCATGATGTTTAGTGCTGTTCAACAGTTTCTTTCTGTTGCTGGTTTAAGCTTTTATGTTCAGTTCAGTACAAAATTAGGCCTGTGCAAGAAGTTTTTTATAAGGTCATATAATATAGCTCAACAGCCAATTATTTGCAACAGAGTTGTCACATCATCATCATCTTTTAGTGAGCTTTTAACCAGGCAGTAACACGCTGTGTATCACAGCTGAGCTGATAATGGGGCTGTCAGTCACCTGTCTGGAGAGCGCCATTGCTTAAAGCTATTGTTTTGTTCAGTGATAATAAAGACTCAGTCAGTTCAGTTCAGTTTGAAGATGTGGTGTTAAAGATTCATTCATACATGTATTTAACACTCCCAAGTGACAATTTGACTTCCTCCGTTAGAGGAGATATTTGGCCAGCTGATGCTGACATTACGATGTACTAATTTAGTTATACAGTATAAAGTTTTAACATAGTTGTCTGTAGGACAGAAATAAGGAGACGGGTTAAAAGCCTGGAGGGGGAACCCTCATTTTGTATACATTTTGTATACATTTTTAGTTCAGTGATATTGTCCTTGAGAGAATTCTCCTTGCTGCCAGATGTAAAAGGAAAAGCAAGAAGGAAAACAAACAAAAGTACATAAAGCAGTACAAAACCCATAAGACACTGTACCTATTAGCCTCCATGACTATATTCTGCAGTTTGCTGACAGAGACATTCAAACTTTGAATTGCATATAACATTTTTTATATTTTTTTTTATAAATCTTGAATTTTAGTTTCTATCTTCAGTACACAGTGCTCTGCAGAGGTAACCATTTCACACTGATGCTCTGGATAAAATTTGAGCAGTTTTGCATGATATTATATCGTTATTTCCCTGCTTTCAGCCCTCACCAAGCTCAAGACTTTTCATACCATTGATCCCTTGGAAATGCTGAATATTTATTCTGCAGTACCGATACAGGACAAAAGATGAATGAAGGAAGTGGAAATTCTTCATTCCCATGAATTTTGAAAAGTTCTCTGCTTAGATTCAGATTTGAACTTGAGTCGAGATGTTTTAACACACAGGCAAGGGAAAATTAAATGAAACTTTTTATAAAATCATCAGAAGAAGGGGTGAAAAAATGTTTCTTTGCCAGCTTCTCCATCGAAACTAATGCAGAAGTGCAGAACAATTAGCTAATTTGTGCTGACAAGTGGCTCTGAACTAAAGTCTGCCCAGTGTTTTCATGCAGTGTTGTTCTCTTTGATACACACATGCAAAGGACTGTTGCAGAGACTGTTCATGATCTTACTGACACACACACACGCACACACACACACACACACACCCACACACAGATTTACATAGTGAATATATAACTTTATTTCTTTGGTACTCTCAGAACCACATGATATTATGGTATCTCTGCAAACACACACACACCAAATCCTTTGTACACAATCTCATCTATACACACTGGCCAAATTCTGTGCACACACACACAAACATCCAGAGCACAGCCATCTAGTAGCCGTCGGGAGTTTTAATGATGTGGAGGAAAACAGGGAAACACTGCTGTTTGCTTTGGGTACTTGTGTTGTGGTTCTAGTTGTCACTGTTTCCACACCACTGATTAAAGCCACAGATTGTCCACATAAGCTGTGAGTATTTACTAGATTTGTTGTATTGGCAGTAAATTAGCTGAAAAAGGTTGACAGTTTGACTGGAAAATGGTACTGAGCATTGTCCCTGGAGGCTTTTCCTTGGTCTAATCTGGCTTATATGTTATTTGTATGTTAATGTTAATATGAGGAAATAAGTGTGTCCAAATGCACAACATTTTTTTTTAATCACTTTTGGATAGTTTTCATCAAACTGTAATATGCTTACCTAGTTTCCTGTTTGAAGTGAATAATCAAATCCTCAATGTATTCCCTTAATTTTCAACTTTCTTTTTGAACCAAAACCAAACATATTGAGCAACTCATTATCCTTAAAACTAAGCATTTCAACATCTTTTCATTGACATTTTCCTTGATGTTTTAATAAATAAAAATGCTTATATGGTGCATTGATGTTAAAATAACAAACATAGCTCCTTCTAACCAGCGTTCTTCCGTCCATCCTCATTTATACCTCATGAGTCAACCTGGCTTGCACTTGCGGTGCAGCGTTTTAGTGTTGTGTGTGTTGCTGAGTGCGTTGGTGGCAAGTGACACTTGTAATACTTGTCACTTGATCCTCCAAGGAGATAAGAATAATGAGCATGCTGAAGAGAGACATTTTCATTCTGATGATTATCAGGTAGATTTGACAGACATGTTCGGTCTAGCTGTGAAAATGCAAATCTTATCTACAACATGCAGAGAGATCAGAAAGACATTAAAATCTAGTGTGCAGAATGTTAATGAGCTTTGCAGTAATGATAAGAATGTGGCATACAGATTAGCAATACAGAAATCGCACCGCTGATACCTGTCAAAACAGCATGAGCATTTAGCTGGAATTTCGTCTCTTTGTCAGTTGACTGTTCAGATCACTGTTTCTTCTCAACACTTTCTTGCAGCAGTATCATGAAGTCAAACCTCTACATTCACTGTAAAAGAGTGATTCTGATACTGTCTATGAGCCTGTGCAATGCAGATAAGGAATTGTGGAAGCAGGTATAGACATCCTCTAGACATCCCCTTTCAGAAAAATGACACCAACCATCTGAACTTTGATGAAACCGTAGACGGGTGCCATTGTTTATTTAAAACCAGGTCCTTTCTGATCCCCTGACGCTGCTGCTTGTAGTTGTCCATCCTCCAGTGTAGACTGAAAACAGTGTTTCACAAACTTCTTACTAAATCAGAAGACTGAGCCAAGAGCATGTGCTTTTGTGCACTGCCATTGAATTGATGCAGCTGTTTGGCCTCAGTGTGAGTGTGTGTATGTATGTGAAGCAGGGTGTGGATGAAACACTGAGCTTAGAAGAATTTATGGGAAATCATATACAAACTTTCTGATTTGATGTAACACTGTATATCCCCATGTTTATTAGAAAGGTCTCAGGAGGATGCACAGTAATTTGGGTTTGAATTCTGTTTTCATGCCCTTAGCCTGAATGCACTTTGCAAATACGTGTCAGTTTTTTAAAGTGAAGAATCTGAAAGGCAAATTTCACCTCTTCTGTCAGGGAAAGAGCAACCAGGTTATTGACCTAAAATTAAGGCTCCTTTTCTAAATCTATTTAATATTGGCTCTCAGGAGGCATAGCAAGTAGGCTGGCTGTTCAGCTGAAGGACCATCCTATAAGAATCTGCTCAAGTGTCCTTGAGCAAGTCGCCGAGGTCTTACAGTCTCAAAGTGTGCTGCTGTGATCCTAACACCAAAGATGACTAATGATAAAGCACAGACTTGATGCATTCTTAAAATGGTGATTTTGTTTTTTTGAATTCTGGGCTGCAATTAACGATTATTTTTAATATCAATTATTGATCCTCAAATTTCATGTTTTGTCCACAACCCAATATAGATTCAGTTTACTGTCATAGAGGACTAAAGAATCCTGAAAATATTCACATTTGAGAAGCTAAAATCATGTAATATTTGGACATTTGTTCTTCTTTTTCTTTTTGGGTGTGAAGTTTACTGAATCAGAACACTTTCAGTAGCATCCAATGAGTTTTTAGTCATTCAGGATGTAACATTGTCGCACCCATGTGATGTTTTGGTTGGAAACAAACAGAGTGTGAAAAGAAATGTGAAATTTCCAGCCAAGAAAGCTTAAGGTTTTCAATGCACAGCCCCAGTATTTGTAGGAATTAAATAGATTTTGGGGGATTTTTTAAAATGTGTTCAAACAGCAGGCTGTAAAATCAGGGATTTTACAGATCTCAGATTTTGGATGTTTTATAGTTTACTTTATAAATATAGCAATACAGTTTATGCAAATGTATTTTATTATTTTATGTATAGCTATTCATGAATTAGATTACTACAAAAGCTCATTAGTAAGTCCATTAGAGGTATCAAAGTGAACTGAGTGAACAAAGTGAAACAAAACAAAGTGAAAACTAAAAATGGAAAAGCCTGCCTCAGCACAAACACACACACATTGACACAGTTACAAACACACATATATGCAGTAGAACATCTCACACATGATGTTTGTGTCACTGTGTCTCTTTTATACAGAGATGAAAAACTGTGTGTTTAGTGATCTTGGCTCTTTAATATTCCACCATGCCAGGTCGAAATGAGAACGGCTGTTTCGGCCTCCATCTTGCCAGTTTACCATTCTGTGTTTTCCTCACCATGCACGACGAAGCTCTGAGCCAGAAAAGTGGCATTTTCGTCTGGCGTACTTACTGCAGGTTTGTTTCTCGCCTGCGCCCGTTTGGCATTTCGGTGACTCGCTGTCAGCTCGACTGTGGCTGAGTGGGAGGGGGAACTGCAGTGGGGAGTGTCAGGAGGGATCAGGCTGCTCAGAGCAGCTCTGCTGTCACTTTGGTCCTGCTCAGACCAGATCAAGGTGCAAGTTGCAAAGTGCAGGTGGCCTTTGGATTATTTTCATGTCTTTACCGAGTGATGCACATTTAGGAAGATCCTATTCTAAACCTGCTCTAAAGCTTACTGGCCCCTTTTGTGAACTAGTAGGATTCATTTAAGATGGCAAGGACAAAAAATGATACTGTGGAGTATTTTCTACAGTATAAGCTGGACTGTCTCTGCCTCCTCCTAAGCTAATATAAGAAGTCATACTTTATATTCACTCTGTATCTACAGCAATCTGCATCTCTGACGCATGGATAGATATTTTCATCCCTGATAGAATTTGAAAGCAGAGTTTGCTTCAGCAATCTCAAACATTACGCAGACTCTGGTGACAGTCTTGTGGAGTTCAAGTGTGAAGGCTTCTTGCTAGAACTGCCAATTTTACCTGCATTCCTAAAGAGAGGAAGAAGGAATTTGTATATATTTTTGTCAGGGCCAATGTTACTTATTGTTGAAAAGAGTCAGCTCAGTTTTAATCTGCAGTCCCTTTCCAGAAATGTTAGAAATAACTGTACCTGAAATGATTAAAACCAAAGTAAAAACTAAAATGTGAGGATAATGGTATTGGCAGTGGGACTGACACTTTTTGAACGATACCCAGTCCTACCCACAACAGAGCAGAGACACTGCAGCCAAAAAAACCAAAGAGCTTTTTCAATGAATCATCACAGGTTTACTGTGTGATATATGTAATAATTGAAGAAGCTGCGAGGGAGGCTATTAGTAATAAGATAAATTAATCCAATTATCAGAAATGTTTAGGAATGTCTAGTATTAAACAGATCTCACCTGATGATGTCTCCTGTCCAGGTGTGTGAACATGTGACCAGCTGCATGGATTTCTTTTGTCAGCACAGTGCATCTTCTTCACTAAGTGCCCTTTACCAAAGAAAACAAGTAACCAGGCAACAGAGGACCCATCTAGTCAACTGCTGAGAGAAAAACAAAGTGCTATATTTATGTGAAGGCAATGCCCTTATGAGATAACAAAATGACAGAAAAATGTAACTAAAGTTGTGCACCGGCCACAATATACATTAAACTTGACAGTTATTGGTATTTAATTTGGGCAAAGTTCTACATATAAACAATAGATTATTTCATACAATAAATAGAGCATATTACCACTACTTTTTGAGAAACAGTATAAGCCTTTTGATAAAACAACCACCAACCAATGGTGGTTTGATTACCGAAGCAGAGGCTACACAGCCACTCACTGAAAAAACTATGCAGAGAGACAAAGTTTATCAAAAGTATATAAGTATAAGTGATGATGCTCACAAGTATAGTAATACACAACTGTGGCTATGCATCTATGTGTGTGAGAGAGCTTGAACTTGGGTGTGTGCGTGTGTATTTGTGTGAATGTTTGTCCCATTATCTCAGTGAATTTCACACTTGAGCAAAGACAGCAGGTGAGGAGGGACAGCTGGAACGAATCCGACACAAATAAAGTTGGTGTTTGCATAAAATTAATCGAACTGTAAATCAGAAGAATTCTACTTCACAGCAGAAAAGACATGAGGAGGACACACACTAGCACTTAGTCCAAACTTAGTCTAACTGTCAGTACTGATAATCTTTGCTTTTAAAGGGTCAGTTTACCCAAATCATGAAAGACGTATTTTGAGTTTTTGAGATTTGTTTCTGAAATGTCTGCTGATACCGCAATACAATGTTGGATGAAAGTTATTTGTATCCTAATTTGCAATCTGATAAAGAACTGCAGATAGTAACTGTCCCTGAAGCTAGAAAAACTGCGTCCAACTCCAGAAACACAGACACAAAGGCCTCAACCAAAAGGAAAGAGAGTTAATTCTTTTGGAAAACTTTTAGTACACTTGGTCTGACACAGATCCAACAAAGATGGATGATTATAAACTTAACAAAAGGTAGATTTGTTATGTTACACAGATTTGGCTTGCATTGAGTCCACCCCCCTGCAGTTTCTCTATCAGGCGAATAAGATATTCACACTTTGGCTGCGTGGTTCAGCAGCAGGGATGTGTGATCTCTGTAGGTGGTGTAGCAGCTTACATTGATTACTGGGTCAAAGCTCAACTGCTGCATGCTGCGAGTAAATGTGTCATGTCTCTGAAGAGTCCTGTGTGCAAATCCCCAAAATTCAGTTACTCCCCCAGGTCTGTAAACATTACAAGGCCTGTCTGATAGCAACATAAAACATGCAAACAGCCAAGCCTCCACCACTGCACCATGCTAAAGAAAACTTTAACGTTATTGCAAGATCATTGCATCTCATGTACTGTCGTTTAGTTTTCAGATTATCTTTTGGTGAAAAGGGATATAATCAGTCAATATGTAAGGTCACGATTGAAAGGGCTAAAGTTCAGCATTTTGGGAAATATTCATATTCACTTTCTTTAAAGTTAGATGAGAAGATTGATACCACTCTCATGTTTGTGTTAAGTACGGACCTGGAGCCACGAGATGATAAGTTTACTGTAGCTTGGTATAAAGACTGGAATCAGGGGCAAACAGCTAGCCTGGTTTGTCCAAAATCCAAAAACACAACACCAACACTTCTGATGTTCACTATTTATTTGGTGGTGTAAGTTGTCCAAGGTACCCTCTTATCTTGTTAGCATCAGAAATTAATTTACATTCAAGTGTATGCAGTGGAGTTTTAGGGTCAGTTGCACATCATTTTGTATATACAGCAAGTAAAATGGATTCTATGAAAATAAATGTTTAAAATACTCCATATCCCTCCATGTCATGGCCTGACCCTGATTCCTGTTGTGTTCCCTATTTCCCCTGTGCACCTGTCTCATGTGTAGATCTCATTGCACTGCCCCCTTCTCCTGTAGTCTACCTGCCCTCCCCAGCTGTGTCTTGTTCCTGTGATTAGTTGTGTGTGCCTATATGTTCCTGTGTTCCCTTTGTTCTCTGTCTGGTCCTTTGCTGACCTTTTGTTTTTTGTATTTCCCTGTTCCTAGTGTTTTACCCGTGTCCTGGCTATTTTGGGTTTTTTTAAGTTCTTTTATTTTGTTTGAATGGCAGTTTGGTGTCTGCCATTGGGTCCTTTCCCCGTGCACCAACCCTGACAATTCCTTGAGCTACTTTCAATGTTTCCTGGAGACAGACACCACTTCTTTACTTACTACAGTGGCTCAACAACCAATAGCAGAATAATGAAGATCAGAATGTGGATGAAAATCAACTTGAAACAGGACAAATGCTGAAAACACACTAATTCTTACAGTACCCCTCTGCTGGAAAACAAAAATTGTGATCAATTGCTGTACAAGGTCCAAAGGACATTGACAGCCAATGTGGGCAGAAGGCCTTTGCAGTATAGAGAAGAAGAAGGAGCATTTTCACATTAGTTTGACCTGATTCTTGTTGCATAAAGTGAAGTGTGAAAACCTGTCTGACCTCAGCAAATGTAATGACACAGAATGATGGATTAATGTGGGTCAGTCATACCAAGGTGAGATTTAGACAAAGTCAGCAGACACCGCTCCACCTCCTCTTTTCTCCATCTTCTCTCTGTTTGTTCAGATGCACTTTTTTTTTTCTAGCTGTCACTCTGGCCGATTGTGGCTGTCTGTTTCTTTTTCTGGTTTCTTTCACTTTACTCTCTGTCTGCTCATCTTTCCATTTCTGTCTCTCCTTCCCTTATTAACTTCCTCAGTGTCTCTGACTCTTTCACATAACTTACTTTTCTGAGCTCAGTGACTCCAGTAATAAAATCCCTTTAGCTATATATGCACTCAATATTCCGTCCAACAGAAGAGAGATCAACATAAAATGCACTGGCTTCAATTGCATATTACACTTTAGATGCTGCTGAATAGTGCTCAAATATATACTTCAATCAGTCTGCTCTTTGAAAACGCCCCTTTGAAATCAACAATGAACTGAGACGTACTAGACTAAAACACATTTGAGAATTAGTCTGCCAATGGCTAGTAGATACCCATCAAGCTTGCAATATAAAAAGATGAAGCCTTAATAGCATGTTTGAGAGAGTTATTAATGGAAACCCGCCCTACAGAAAAGTATTGTGTATTTGCCAACATAAATGGCAAGTAAACAACATATACACCACCATTTACACGTTTTTTTTCTAAACTTTTGCTGCAAAAGAACTACTAGAAACAAGTTTGGACTTTTGTTGCATTTTCATCAATCAAAAGTTAGAAAAACAGATGAGAGGTTGGTTGATAGCCACTGCAAACATGAGAGGTTTAGAGTTGAGTTGTGTTTATGTTCTATTGTCTAATTGCCTGTATCACCACTACAGGACAGTCAAGGATAAAGACCACTTCTACAATGGCAACCACTGTAATCATTTTCAGTAATCATACAGTAAAAAGTGTGACTCCTTTGATAATTGTGTTTGACATGAACATCACTGACATTGGCTAAACATTCAACATAGAGCAAGATTTGTTCAGCGCCTTCTGTGACTAAAAATCTCTTTCTTTCTGTGGTGTGACTCTAATCACCCGACTGGTCTGAGCATCTCTGCTGGTGTGATGGGCACCAAAAGCAGAGTCATTTACACTTGATAAAAAACATGTTGCCAGGCAACCCAAACTGGTCTTTGACTGCTTCCGTCACCAACCTGAATTTCCCCAGGAGCCTTAACAAGATGAATATGTTGCTTTATTAAAACCAAGATATGTCAGAATGTAAATAACACTGTTTCCTATGTACTTGAAAATGTATTCTGCTATTGCACATATTGTGTCAGTGTGGGTATGAGCTTCAGGTTATTGCTAGAAATGGAAACTGTAATTTATGTCTAACACAAAAAGAAAATGTGACTTTATCAATTGTTTCACTGTGTTTAAGTAATGATAAGTTGACTAATATGGCATCGGAAGGGGATCTGTGCCATTTCCTGGCTCTTACACACAGAGATGTATTTCTACTTGTAAATCTGTGAGGACCCACAGTTTGGACACTCTAGCATTACACCTATATAAACCTGTCATTGCAAAATCACAGGCATGAATATGTTAATAGGGAAGGCTGCAGAGATTTGTTCCCATTCAGTCAGCGGTTATCCACTGACATTCCTCCCTGAGCCTATACGACATTGATATTTGTGGTTCTGAGTGAAATGTCTCAGCAACTATTAGATGGATTATTTAGTTTTTAATTTTATACATATATGCATGTTGTCCTCAGGATGAATTATAATAACTTTGTTGATCTTCTGGTTTTTCATTTGGTGCCATCATCACATCAAAAATATCATTTGTTTGTGATCAGATGCATTCAAAACTAATGAAATTCCAATTAGCCTCACTTGTACCTTGTGTTTAGTGCTAATAAGGAAAAACTTGCATGCTTACATGCTAAACTCCATACCTGCTTGTGAGGAAGCCTGACCAGAAGGGCTAGAAAGGTGGTAGGAGGCAGACACAAAAACTTAGTCCAGGTTCCAAAAGGTGATTTATTTACAAAATAAGAGTGGCACCATGCTACAGGCGTAGCCCAAAAAACATATACAAACAAGCAAACAAAAAAACAACAGTTGCCTTAGCTTAACTGTAAGTGATAATAACATAATTTCAATAACCATAACATCCCCTCCTCCATAACAAAGGAAAGCATCTGCTTATATAGGCTCTTTAATCAGCAGGAGTCAGTACAATGCAGGTCAGTGGGTAAACCCATTGCCTCTCCTAAACTCAGGTAAGTGATAATTCACCATTATCACTACTTCTTCAAACACAAAATCCTCATTCACATAATTTCCCCCATACCTACATCTCCAACCATACATACTAGTTTACAAATCAACACATACCTTCACTAACTTGATCCACTACCACCCACACTTGGTTTAACCCAATAACATCACGGACGAGGTCATCCAGTGTTTAAATACTGGAGTTTGTTGGTATGGTAGGTAACAAACCAAGAGAATGACTAACTAATGAAATGTAATCAAACAAACATTTGTAGGAACACGGTGATGAACTGTGGGGACGAATGCTGTGTTCTCACCCACTTTGTCACACTGCTAAACGCTGATGTGAGCATTTAGTTTAAAGTACTGCTCTACCTGAGTACAGCCTTGCAGAGCCACTAGCATGGCTGTACCCTCGGTCTTGTTTATCTGAATTACATCTGTCTTAACTTCCCACTGCAATTTTAAATTTCATTGATGTAATTCATAAAAAGACTATTTCTTCTGCCATGAATTGAACTGTGAGCAGGTGTGGAGAGTTCACGCTGGAAGCTGACAGTTTTGACTCATTTCATGCTGCCAGTTGGTTCGAAATTGAGCAGCACTGTGACATGCTCCCTATTCAACCTCATGGGGGGAAAAAAGAGACAATTCAGACTTTGAAATGACAGAATAATTTCCATGTAAAGAGATGCCAATCATTTCTTTCAGAGTTGGCAGTTATTTAGTAATTTAGCCTCACCTCTGAAGCATGTATTTGTCTAATGGGGCTGTGGGTGGAGGTGAGGATGTGGTGAGTCATGTGTTAACACTGTCTCAATACCCACCTCAGTCAGGCCCGGCCCCAGGTGCAACCCATTTCCAGATTTCCCTCGTTTCATTACGGGCTTGACTTCAGGCTGAGGCCAATAAATGATTGATAATTGGAGGGGAAATGGATGTACTACCAGAGAAACTAATGTAAAGTAATTGGATGAAGCTGAGCTCATATTGAGTGGCTTGCCGCGTGTTACTTCAACTTCAGGATTTGTGTGCGTCTGTCTGGGAAGCTGCCAGAATCCGGCCTCGTGCCGCCGGGAAATTGTTATGAAGATGATTAGCCTCAAATGACTCGCAGCGCTTCTTATTCCATATTAACACAAAGCCTCACGCTGTTTTGTCTAATTTGAGTTTAAATCACACAAGAAATTAGTCAATGACTCTGGGTAAAGGATACATTATATGGCTGTTTCCTTCACTTCTGACTGAATTCAGAACTCTAATTTGTTTTCACCCTCTCTGAAATTACAAAAGGTGAGATGGAGTGTTGGATGCGATATGGAGAGGGAAAAAGCCTGAACTTTTATTTTTAAAAAGGTGCATTAAATCTGTGCCCTTAACAGTCTCTCTGAGCGAACCCACAACATGTCTTCTTCCAAAAGGTTGTGGTACAGCCAACACTTTGAGTCAATTACAGGTATTAAATAGACACGATTCTATCAGCTATAGCATGTCATGAGGATTCAACTTTTTTTAATAAACTTAATCTGAACAAATGGTCAAAAACGGATAATTCACTGTCTGGATTGTTGCTCATATTCAACACTTTCTACTTGTATTATGAACATCAGACAAGAGAAATTGCAGTAAAGTGTGACATTTCTTCACAAGCTTTGTGTCACTTGTATCTGGGCCACATGATAATTTCACCACATAAAATAAACATTTGTTCACTATGTTTCAGTGGAAAAGGAAACTGTAAAAGTGATTTCGTCCTTACTGACCCATACCAACTGGACTTTAATGATTTTCATCACAAGGCAGGTTTCACACTGAGACACACATAACTCTGAGGTCCTTTTCTATTCTTAACCCTCTCTTGTGAATTAAATGTCAGGCCGTATGTGGACACTTAGTGTCCATCCCCGCCTACACCATTGGTCACACATCATTAACTGTCCCATTCAGAAGGACAGGGTCTTCGCATTACGTTCAGGGAACCATCTCAGGAGTGCAGATGAGCCTGAAATGGACTCAGCTATTCCTGGTCCATCAGTATATAACACTGTCAGGAAACAGGAGGTCCTTATGTTGTGAGCAGACTGGCACACAAGAATATGAATGATCATTAAATGCTGCTACTTTTCTATGGCTAGTAACCTATTATGAATGTTAAATGTTAACATACTCTCAAAATCAAAATGTTTTAGTGAAGACTTTTGTGACTTCTGGTTAAGATTAATCAAGTATCCTTTTAATTAATAAACACAGTTAAAAAAACAAATCTGCACTGTCTCAGTCTTTTCTCAGCCTGTTTCTTTGGACAATCAGGTTTTTTTTTTTTTTACAAGCAATAAATAGATCATCTTGATACACCTAAAAATAGTGGATGATGCAAATGCACATATCCAATATTTTCCATATCAGGACAGATTTAGAACAGAGGTCGAACTGACTGGATCTCATGTTAGAAGTTTTGTTTTTTTATGTGATTTTAACAAATACCAACTCGCCAATTAAAACAAGTATTTTCCTAGTTGTCAATACAATCTTTCCAAACCGCTTTTATGCCTGTCCAGTTACAAAACATGAATCAAAACTCAAGGACAGACTACCAAGTAGCACATTTATCTGAGTTACATGGAGGAATTGATGTTAATGTGTCAACAGAAGAGAGCTCTTATCAGTCATCTGTCAGTTGGTCCAGTCACCTGAAACCTTGATGCATGAGGACTGACAGCACCCTCACTCAGAGAATTCTTCCTGCATATCCCTCGGACAAAATGAGCAATGTCAAATGTGTATGGCCGGCCATGAAAAGCAACTGATTGAAAATTCAAGTTTGATACATGTTCCTCGCTGGTCTCGGAAAACTCAGGAGAGTCCAACTTTTTCTATTGTCGTTGGTGTCTATGAAACAGTTTGCATCTCAAGTCAGAATTTTGATTTACTACTTCCTGTGAAAGGAAAAGTTGAATTAAATTCATAAACAGGAAGAATCTTCTGCATCTAACTGACACCTTTCTCTTTTGCAGCCCCAGTTTGAGATTTAGACTGAAAAGATGTGAATTGTTTTTAAAAATCAAGTCTGGCTTTAAAAAATCCCCGGAAAATTAGGTATTGTTAGTATGCTGATAACGTATCAGTATGCATGTGTTTGAGCAGTAGAAACATTGTGGAAAGACTGGGGCTGTGGTTGATTTGTGTGTTTGTGTGTGAGAGAGATAGAGAGAGCTAGTGTCACGAAAGAAGGGGTGATGCTACATCAAGAGAAAAAGCCGAAATAGGAGTGAATGGGTTTTGATTGATATACAAATGAATCTGTGTATGCATGTTTGTGTGAGTTTGAGGGGACTGAATAGCTCATATGAAACTGTGTGTGTGTGTGTGTGTGTGTGTGTGTGTGTGTATACACGTAACTGAATGACTGCAATTGTGCACAGTTGATTATAATGATTGCTTCTCGTGTATTCTGCAGTTCATATAGTGCAGGTGGTGTTTTCCCCTTTTTCGAAGATCTCTGCCGAATCAGTCAAATTTTGTCTATTTTTTGTCTTTATGTATATATCTCTATTTTTGTTCCCTTAATTGCAGCATTTGTTCCAATTACAGCATTTAATTTTGCAGAAACAGTGTTAACTCTCTTTTGGGAGGTGAAAATTATGCATTTGTGTTGTGGGAAGTTGTCAAATATTGATGGCTGGAACTGATCTGAGGCACCTCGAGGCTTGCAATTCTGAGCTTTGGAGTTTAGAAGCTCTGAGACAACCAGGGGGACTTATTGGCTTTTAAACAGTAAGCTTAGTAAGTTATGAGCTACAGGCAAGTTGAGGGAGTTGCACAAACTTGACATTTGCAATCATAACAAGTGGTGCACGGAGCAAAGTAAACAATCAGATGACACTTTGCTTGGACAAACCATCACCCCAACTAAAAATAACCTGTTAATGTATCCTTGTAAAGGTCAGGTCAAGTCAGGTTGTCACCTTTTCAGCTTTTTTGCTTTATTTCTTTTATTTTATTTTGTAGTATTGCATTGCTTTGTGACTGATTATTGATAAGTTAGATAAGTAGAAGTAGAGGCCTTTTGAAATGTGATGACAAGCTGATCAAATAAGCTTTAACATCTTTAATATTTTGTATGTCAGTGCTCTTTGTTTTGCTTTCCTGTGTCAGATGAGCTACACGCCCATCAGGCACCCATACACCCTTACTTTCCACCTCACTATAGGAACATTATACTCCCTGCAATAGCACTGAACTTTGGGACTAAATCATGAGATTCTGGACTGTTTATAATCTCTCATTACACAGAAAAACTATTCATACAGAACATGGATGTATTATAAGAGCTGGACTGAAAGATTCTGTCCAATAGGAATTGCTTGACTGGCGCATACACCAAAAAAAGTTTCTGTCTTCTGGGTTACTTCGGGGTATGCGGCCCAATGACCATGCGCGGTAGTATTAACCCCTCTGACCCAGCCGAGCTACACGATTGGCTCTCGTACACAGCAGCAACATCATTCAGAATAAAAACTTCTCTGGGCTTTGGAAAGGTTTGACAAAGATTAAACCCACATGGCTTAAAAATATACAATATAAAGAGTAATAGATTGGCCATGTTTATAGCTGGAGGTGTCCTGTTGACAGTTTTACAGTTGTCTCTTTTACAATGGTGGTCTATGGGGAAAATGCTTTTTGGGTCGGAGGGGGATTTTTTGTTGCAATACCCCGAGTGGCCACTGGGAAAAAAATTGGCAGAGCGGCGGCACCCTACAGAACTACAGCAAGCAAAGTAGGTCAAAGTTGAAGAGTAAGTATGTCGGGAAACTGTGATAAATGTTTACAACTAACAGTTTCAGAAATAATTTTACGATTCACCTTTTTTTCTCTTCTAAACAAGTTTGTCTAACCTGGGGTTTGTTTACAACCTTTTTGTCTTGTCTTTTTGCCTTTTTGACTGTTTATGTTTCTTGACTTCATTTTATTCCAACAGCTGACTTGGTACAGTGTTTTCATTGCAAATAAAAATGCTAAAACTATGAAAATAAGACCCAGGTTGTACGAAACCAGAATTTCTATTCTAAATGTTTCCACATTAGCACTCTGTAGATGGTCACCATCGGGCAAATAAAAAAGTAATAGACAAATTTTTCCATCACACCAGACCGACTGTCATTTACAATGTTCATCACAGTACGAGCTATGAAAACAGCAACCGGGTTTAAATTGCAGTCATTGGAACCGTCACAAACACTTAAACGCTCTCTCAAGCTTTTACTGCCCAACACTTTCAAACCAGATTGTGTTTCCTACCTTTTTGCTGTTCCTCTCTTGCACTATTTCATGCCGTAAAACCTCTCTTTCCGAGGTGAGGTAAAGATAACAGAGCCTAATTGGAACAAAACTCTAGTTTGACCCTTCAGCTTAGTGCAGAAACAGAGAGCTGTCATTCAGAGGCGAACCTCAGCTGCAGCAGCAGCCACAGTCATTTGCTTAAAGAGCCCTTGTCACAGCAAAGAAAATAAGCTTCTGGGACTGGAAAAACAACTCAGTTGGAAGGGCAGATCACAGACCAACAGTTTAGAGGTGGGCACCTTCACTGTGACTAAAACACCACGTCAAAACTTGATTGGCAATTTTATACATCTACAAAGGTGTGTAATTCCAAATTTGAAACGAAAACGTTATAATGATGTTTCATTTATTGATCCTGGAGCTGGTCGGAATTTTCAGTTTAAAGTTTATTTAAAAAGATTCGATACACGTGTTAAGTTGAACAGTTTACATGGTGGCATCCTGATGGTTTATTTTTATGTCCTGGTCAGAACAAAAATTAGTAGCTATCCAAATATTGCAGTTTTAGATGGATACATATGTGATAAAACTTTTACTGATGTTCAGGACTCAGTTTCTCTGAGTTTTTCTTCAGCTATCTCATTGGATACAAAATCCATGAATTACTGACCTGTTAATTAAAAAATAAATAAGTAAAATAAAAATAAAAATATTAGCTGCATAACAGTGGCTCTTTCTCACCAAATAAAAAAAGGCATAAACAATGCCACTTACTCGAGTGCATTGATTTATTGTCCTTTGTCAATTTTTTTCCAGCTGAGTGAACCATCTGTTTTCATAGTTTAGTTTTACTCCTTTCAAGTGTAATTATTCTTTTTTTTTAGCCTCCATTTTTGCTCTCTTGTGCTTCCAGCCAGCAGGAGAATTTGCCATGACCCAGCCCTCTGTTCTGACACATTTTCCCATTTGTTACGCTGAGAAGCAGCGTTTGATACAAGTTTGGATGGCACCCATCGCCTCTGTTGCCAGTCTGCATAATGGCAGGCTTGTGTTTGCCTGCTGAGAGGGAACGCTAGTGTCCAGACAGCTATTGTTTGCAATTAGGGATTCCCACTGAGGCCCTCAGCACCAGCGTTTTTTGGTTATTTTTAAAAGAGACAATGTAAAGTCGGAGCCCTTCCCTGTTGATAAGATGTTGAGCCACACACGGGGTCTGATGGAAGTATCCAATGTGGACATGTGTGAGTGAGCAGGAACAGAGAAAACAGGCTTGAATGATGGAGAATGGACAGGACTGGATGGGGGTGAGATCTGGTCATTTGGGGTTAGTAAGTGTATGTCCTCCATTATAGAAATTTTGTTTAGTAAGCTCTATGAAGCTGGCAGCTGGTTAGCAGTTATTTAATAACTGATAATAATAATGTCACAGCCACCCATGATAACATCTGGAGGTTTAGATCCTGTACTCTCTTGGTTGAATGATAACTAAAAAGTTTTGTGTGTTCTTTTCCATATATCTTTATCTTTATGTCTTCATCCTGTACTGTTTGTTGTTGTGCTTTCTCTGTTTTGACCTGCTAAGGGACTACATATGTGGATTAGCGTGAAGCTATAATCTGGTGAGGTGCATCTAATGTTGATATTTAGGTTTTAAACTGTTTAAAAAATATATAATATCTGGGATTGATAAATCGTCAAACCATACCAACCAGTTTACTTAAAGGATGGAGGTTGACTAATTCATCTAAATCCTTTTGGCAAGAATTATTCATCAACCTGATAAAACATGAGTAGTTTCTCAGTTTTCTTTCAGATTCTGAGGATTTGGCAGGGTGTTTTCATTTCAATTGCATTGGAAATGATTTCTGATAGGATCAGCAGAGATCATCCTTCTGTTTTGTCCCTGAAAAGGCCCTAAAATGTGTTGTCAACCAATCCCACCCTGTTGGCTTTGTCCTAAATTCTCCCTTCTCATGGGACAACTCTTTTCTGTAGGACCTCTCAGCCAGAAATATAAGTTTTCTGATGCTGTTGTGTCCTCAAATGAACAAGAGCTTTTCTTGGATTGTGAGGAGAAGGGAATCACTTAAATCATGAATCAGCACTCAAGTCTTCTGTGCACTCTACTCTGCATGATTAATCAATCTACTTGTTTTCCCTTTCCCTTGATGTTATTCATTTATTTATATCTCATGTGCTTGTAATAGTACTTTAATGCGCTTTTTTATGTTTGTTCTTCTATTCTGTATTGTCTGCTTGTATGGAGCTCAACCACAGCAATTTCTGACTAATAGCAGTTAATAAGGAAGCATAAAGTCAGTAAGTAAATTAGTACTGTAAATGTGCAGGAGACTGAAGAAAATAATAAATAAACACAATTATAAAAAGAAAAAATGGAAAAAGACAAATAAGATTAGAACTAAAGATAAACAAGTTCAAATGTGCAATAGCTGCAACCATGTACACTAATGTATCTATGCTGACATGCATTCACACACACACAACCTCACAGACACTTGACCTCCATGCCAAATTTCAGCTTCCTAGGGTGAAAACTGTGGTTGCTAAAGCGTGGAGACATTTTTTTTGTGGACTGACTGACCAACCGACAGAGCGACCTATAGAGCTGCTAGTCGCAGCTAAAAAGTAAAGAGATTCTTATACTCAAGAGTAGCTGCATTCACCAAAGGGTGGCATTGTATTGAGTACATCAGCTACAGTTGAGCATTGAGGTGGGAACCAAAGTGTAACTAGAAAAAGTTACATTTTACAGCTTTAAACTTTGATGCAATAGCAGAAACTTTCGCTGTTTCACTGTAAGTTTTTAGACGCCGCAAGCGTGACAATCTCTGTGAAATCAGCTCACCTCAGTTGACTCAGTGGTTCATGCAGAATCACTCAAGTGTGCTGTGGGACATGTGATTTCTCACGCTGCCTCACACAAAAATCTCTCTGCCTGCAGCATCACTCTTCCAGGACATCTGTGTGGACCACCGAGGCTCCTAACTACCAGTCATCAGGGCTGCTCTTTAGATCCAATCAGCAGCACTTCAGCAGCTCGTTCGACAGCCGCCTGATATGGAGCCACTCTAAAGGCTAAAGCCACGTACTCAGAATAGCTGCGAAAGCAGTGATGCAGAGAATAGTCTGAGGCAGTGTAGGTGATTGAGGTGGGATCTTTTTTTTCACTTCCTGACACAGTTGAGTAAATATCTTTTAAAACATGTTGATATTTATTTTGAAAAGATTTTGCCTTACACTTAGCAGATGCATTAAAATCACTCGAATCATCAAAACTGTGTAGAAATAAATCCAAAAATGTTTACTTTCATTCTGTCTTCATGGGGAAGCAAAGAAAACCAGCTCTCCAGTGGTGGATTGGAGCTCTAAACCATCTTGTCTGGTAGAGGTATTTCCCCAGTCACCCCTCATTTGTCTCTGACTGCCTAATTGAGGCTGTCGCTCGCTGATTGCCCAGCAGAAGTTCAGCTTAGCTGCAGGTCAAAGTTCATGTGAATCGGATATCAACAAAGTTCCAGGTTTTCTGTTTCACTCAGTCCTTTCCTTTTACATCTGGTTCTTCGTTTCTGCAATTTCTCTCTCTCTCTCTCTCTGTGTCCACATGCTCACAGATATCACTTAAGAATCAGTGACAGTGTACAGAGTTATTTCATGCATGTGGAAAATCAAAAAGAAGGTGATAGAAAAAGGGAAGACTGACTGACTATAATAGTTGCCACAAATGCCTCTAACATCTCACCTGTGTATTTAGCCACAGTTGGAACAAATCACTGTCTGTTTTTCTCCTAGTTTGAGCAGAATAGGTCATTTGCCAGTGACTCCCAAAACCATATATGAACAGATCCTTAACTATATCACATTCTTAACTTAAGTTAAAATGTAACTTAAAATAAGACAACGTTGACTTTTGGTTTCACACAGGACCAAAACAGCAGTCTCCTGGGTCGAAGGGTTGTGTTTGTGACCCATCCACCCACCCCGACCTCTTCCTTACATGGACTTTGTGGCTCTTTATATGTCACCTGACTGTACATGAACTTATTAACACGACCGCAAGATGTCCCACACATATTCGTTGTTTAAACCACCTTAAAAAATCGACAACTATTGTAATTTTCTGTATGGGGATGGGCTGGTATTTCAGAATGTGGTTAAGATGATCTTCACATAGAGATATTGAAACAATAGTTTTTATGTAACTAGGTTACATCTGATCTTGACTTTCCAACCAAATTTAGCTCAGTTTAACCTTAATCAACAATAAAATACAATACTAACTGTAAGGTTAGATGAGTAGGGTTATGGCTGGGAGTTTGTAGGGTCAAGTCTGTGAATGTGCAGGGAAATTAAAGTGGGTAGTTTGAAAGAAAAACCCTTTTCTCGCCTTAGACAGTGTATCAAAGTGCTACTTTTACACTGGACAGCTGATTACTGAGCTTATTGCTCCTAAAGAATCAGGAAAGCAGATGCCAGCAGCTTTAGTAAGTTGACAGGCAACTAATGGTCAGTAAGTGTGTGTTTTGAAAGCTTAGAGAAACCTGCTCTTGCTCCTGCATGCATTGTCCCATCCAAAATGAAGCAAGGCTCCTGCTTGAGAGAGGAAATTTGTATGCTGCCTGTCATACCCACGGCTGTATTAAAAGGTAGTTGTTACTACAATAACGTCCATATCAGTGTCTCATTTAAGGGAAAGGTCAGACTGTGAACTGACAAATTCAAGATGAAAGAAAATTAGTGTGGTGTTACTGAGGCTTTTTTAACTTTTTTTTTTTGGGTAATGATGCTTCTGTTGAGAAGCTGTCAGCGTTCCCATTTGATCTGATTAGTGTGTTGGCAGCACTGATCAAAGAAGAGGCTTCATTTGCACACTATCACTTCGCCTTTGAACCTCAGATGGTGAGAGTAAAATAATTTGGCAGATTGGGATGGCGTGCAGCTCCTGACTCCAGCAGTGAAACATACAGTAAAAGTGTGTATTAGCATATTACAGATAACGTGGACGCAACAGAAAAGCCACACATAAATTGCCCCCAAACTTGTGCTTTTCTGTAGACCTGCAGGACAAACACATGAGAAAAGATTGAAAGATATTCTCACTCCTGCTGTGTAAAGTCAGTGGTGCTGTACCCCGTTAAGCCTTCAACTGCAAAAAACCACAAACCTCAGGAGGATAACTGTAATGCATTACCAATGTCAAACAAATCTGAGATTAAACAAGTCATTTTCAGAGGGCTCTTAAACCACAGAACTTACTCCGAGGGCTTTGATTCATGCCAAGGTTATATGTATAGGAGCAAAAATGCAACGTCTGTAGTTTTATGCCATAAAATATATTTCACATTCCCCATGGTGGATAGTGAATAAGCACACTGCACCTGGCCTTCTTAACTTTGTTCAGCCTTAATCAGAAGAAGAAAATACCTTTTTTGCATTTTTCTGCACACTGGACAAGGAGGTGTTCTATCAAAGAGTCTTTGAAAAATTATCCACTTTTTAAAGTAAATCACTCTGGATATAAGTTTGTCAAAATGCCAAAGAAAGTCAGTTACTATCAAAATTAAATTCAGTGTTCAGTGTCAGAGAGAGCCTTTTGGCGTTTGCAACACTGATGAAATTATAGCAATTTAAGGACCTTATAATTTAGAAGATCAGCAATAGTTCGCTGGCCACAAAATGTACTTTTGGGTTTAATTATGGTACATTTGGAGATATCAAAAGTAAATTTTATTTTCTGTAAATATTGTGGATTATTTTCTTTTAATTTGTGGATTATTATGTAAATGTAGAGTATGTCGGCACAGCAGGGAATGGGGGGTGACGATACTAACTTCCACTCTAGGGTAACATATAAAACCTATAGATGGACGCTGGGGTGGATGTGCGTCTTATGAAATGCTATATGAACAGCTGCAGCAGTAATGGCAGCAAGAAAGTTAGAGTACTGACATGTACCTAAAGCAGAGTGGAAAAACCTATTGAGTTTTCAATTTAGAATTCAAGACATAAAAGGGTAGAGCTAGAATTATACATTTAATAACACTGCTGCTTCTGTTTTAACTGAAAATCTAACCGAATGTCCGAACCAATATGCATTGACATCAGTCAACCAAACAGGGATTTGTGGAAGGGACTTTGGACATCAAACAAATGACTTCTACCATGTCTACATACTATACAGTAGATTCACCATTATAGGTTAATAGTTAAGTGTTATGTTAGATTTCCAAGTTGATGTTCACACTACTGCCGTCTGGCAAGAGATACAGTATCTGCTGTCACGCCAGCAGACTACAGAGCAGCTTCTTTCTTCAGGCTCCTTAACTCATCCTCCATACTCCACCATAACTAATTATTTTTCTGAAGTAGCAAAATGGGACTACAGCTGCACCTCGTTCTACAACCCTGTGTGGTGAAATTAAAATAAATGAACCTTGTATCCTTGCATCCTGGAATCTGGCTTTCTTTGGAGTGCTTAGTCTCATTAAATATTTTTCTGCCAATGACTGCACCAATACCTAAACTTAATTTGGAAAAGTTGAGTCAAGCATTTAGTTGGAAAGGATCACTTTACACTGATGCAGCTCTACTTCATGATGTAGGCTGAGAAAAGAAAGATTGATTTTTACATAAATATCTTGTCTCAGTGCAGCTAAACTAAGTTTTTTTCTCTTCCTTTCTTATTTGTAAAAGAGACTGTAGTTTCGCCCTGCAGATAGAAACTGATGTGTTGTTTTTTTTGACTATTTCCATAGCGACAGCATGCCAAAGCGGATGGCTCTGATCTGCTTCCTGTCTCTGGTCATGCTGATGAGCATCCTGGGAAACCTGCTGGTCATGGTGGCTGTCTGCAAGGACAGACAACTCAGGTGGGTCAGAGCTTTTTTTTTCCTTTGTCTTACATATATACATACTGTATATTCTGTACATACATACACCAAAACTACCAATAACTCATTCAGTGTCTGTGTGTAAGTGACATTAAGAGAATGAGTGTGTGTGTGTGCGTGCGTGTGCGTGCGTAGGTGACCTTCTGTGTGTTTAAGTGAGACAAAGTTAGAAAGGATGTTTGCAAAAGAGAAAAGAGAGTGCAAGACAAGTAGAGAGAGGAACACAGTTAAGTAATGCATTAACTGCTTCAAAAACTGGAATTTTGAAAGTAGTTTGCCCTTTCCCCTTAAAACACTGAACACATAACCACAGCAGAATATACTATGAAAATGTAATGAAATTCACAATACATGAATATACTGTACAAAACAAGGGTGATTTTTTTCTCTGCACCGTGAAAGCTGGATGAGAAACACCAACAATGCCTGCAATGCGGGCAGGTCATCCTGAGGACGGCTGGTCATGTGGGAGCCACTGTCGCCACAATGATTCATCCTTCTTTTTCTCCCTCTCTCCTCTCCACCTTTACTTTCTCTTCTTCCCTTGTGTCATCTCTCTCTTTCTATATCGCTTACTGTCTCTCAGATAGTTGGACTCTCGCTCTGTCTCTTTCTATCTTGTGACACCCGAGAGCTCAGGGTGACCTCTGCCCCAAGGATGTTGACACGTGTGTGTGTGTGTGTGTTGGGCGGCGGATGAGTGCATGTAAGAAGAAAAGTTAGTGTAGGTAGGTGTGTGTCAGTTGTGAGTCTGTGTGTATATGTGGGAATGAAAGTAATTGAAGTGAAGTTTCAGGACTGTGTAAAATTGCATACATGCAGTGTATCACTGCTGTGATGTCTCACCTCCCTTAGGAAAGACCGATGGCTCATCATATTCATAATTGTCTTTTTGTCCACTGGGAAAGACACGCACACCTACATATACACACACACACACAGAAATCAACTGTCTTTAATTCCCAGTACACGTTAACACAAACAGTATGTGCAAATATTAAAAAGACAGACAAAAACATGGTCGGCCTACATACACACAAACTGAGATCCAAAAACACACACAGACAAAATCCTCCTCAGTGGGAGTGGCCCAAAAACAAAAAAACATCAAACAACTCTGAGCACATCATTAAAAACTAAGAGGGAACCTCCGGGTCAGAAAAGTGAAGCCAATGCGGAAGTGCCTTAAACCTGCATTCTCTCTAACGGCCAGCAGGGGGCGACTCTACTGGCTGCAAAAATAAGTCTATGAGAAAATGACTGTACTTCTCACTTGACTCACTGTTCTTCAGTACAACATGATGTTCATTTCGTAAATTGTGGTCACATTTAGTGGGAAATAGACGATAAAGCAGCATATGCTTTAGGGTGGGGCTACATTGTAATTGACAAGTCACTACCACAGCAAACCACCAATCTGGAGAGAGGCAGCGTTACCCTCTCGTCCAAATAACGTCACTTTTGGCTCCAAAAAACCAAGATGGCGATGGCCAAAATGGCGAACATGTGACTTCAAAATGTCTGTCCCAAACCAATGGGTGACTTCACGGTGGCTACGTGCACTTCTTTTATACAGCCTATGTTAAAAGCCAACACAACTGTTCAGTGTTGGCAAAACAGCCTGCAAACAGCCTGTAATTTCAAAGCGTCAGTCAGCTTGTCGGACAGCAAGTAATAAACAGTTCAGCAGTCAAATTCATGCAAACGTCAAGAATAACTTTGTTTCACATTCAGTGTAACGAGATTAAAAATGTTATTACATAGTAAGAAGTCTTATAAACAGGTGGGGAAACTGGACAGGAAATTAAGTCTGTGCAGCCTGCAAGATACGAACGCTGCCATACAAACTTAAAGGCATTTCACATACAGACACACACACACACGTTTGTATTTCTATACTTGTGAGGACATTCATTGACATAATGCATTCCCTAGCCCCTTACCCTAACCTTAACCCTCAAAACTAAATGCCTGACCCCAACCCTTACCCTGACCTGAACCTAAACTCAATTCTCACCTGAACCTTGAAACCAAGTCTTAACCCTCAAACAGCCCTTTGAAGGTGTTTCTGAAAGTGACGACCAGCCAGAATGTCCTCACTTTCCAAAAATGCCCTCACTCCCAATCCAAATGGTCCAAATCTCAAATTGGTTCTCGCAAAGATAGAGTACACACTCTCACACACACACACACACACACACACACAGTGAGTTGACACCAGCAGAGGGTGATTCAGAAGGTGCTAAACCACTCATCAATAACCACCACGCAAACACAACCACTGTTACCAACCACCTCTTGTTTCTCTCAATGTATCACGTCAAGTGTGTGGACAAGAAACCCACACACACACAGACACATGCTGCCACGCAGTCTGCATGCTGTTTATACTGGACATTGGGCAGATCCAGAAGCAATTGGGCTTCATTATTATAACTAGTTAGTTAGAGATCTTTGTATTTTGTCATTTTGGTATCTCAAATGCATATGTGCTTTAAAATTGTCCCCCAGTAGTTAAAAAAAAAAGCACTGTGGTAGATACCCCCTTTTGATTTAACCTTATGATACTGACACTGGGATTATCTTATTTTGCAAAACAAACAAAAAATGAGTAATTTCATAAATGCAATTTTACATAAATAGATATATTACCATAATGGCTTTAAAGAAATCAAGAAAACTTTGCATTAACGTTTCCATTAAATGCTGTAACCTGTTTACTGCCTCATTTTACAAAACTTAACATACTGTCTTAATGCCTTTTATTGGCTGTGGGATTGTTTTGTTGTTACTTTCCCAGAGTTATTTGATTCACCAGCTGGTGAAGTTGAAATACTGTGCACAAGACAGCTCTGGTGTCTTCATCCCTCTTCACCTCTTTGCTGTATTTTCTTATGAAATGCCTCCATATCGCCTCCCCTACTCACATATTATACAGTAGAGATCATGTGCATCTGTAAATTACACCAACGTCACAGTAACACATTCCCTTTTAATGATGAAGTTTATTTATTCCTAGCACTTTAAGCTAAACACAATATGTCATCCGAACTAAACATGACGCCCCCGCCCCTCTGGGCATGTAAATGGTTTCTAAACTGTTCTGAATTACAGCCAACACTGCTGTGTGTGTGTGTGTGTGTGTGTGTGTGTGTGTGTGTGTGTGTGTGTGTGTCTTGCATCTGTGTTTAAGCGCACAGTATACAGCATGTGTGTATGTAAACCTGAGGCCATATTTCTACAGTATATACAGCATTTATAAGTGCTTGGGCTTCTTATATACATATATTCACATGTGCTTGTGTGTTTCAGATGTGTGTATGTGTGAGCATGTCCGACGTGAGTTACGTTTGCCCCACATGCAGCGGGCGGAGCAGACAGCTGGTTGTTTCCAGCACTAACAGCCTGTTTTAAGGGGCTGTTTGGGTTAGTGACAGGCACATGGAAAACCCTCACAGCCATCCCCTCTTACTGACGCTATTTATAGACCGCAGACCATCCACGCTGCAGAGAGCGTGGAGAACATGCAGCTGACCGACCGACTCTTTCACTGGTTAGCTGGTTGGCTGATGTGGTATATCTGCGAATGCAAAGGTTTACCAAGCTGATAAGCCAAACGTCATGGTTCTCCATTTGATTGCCCTACCTGTCAGGATTTTCTTTCTAATTTGACAGCTTGACTGACTGAACGGTCCATAGTGCCCATAGTTGTCTATCAAGTTGACAGGATTTTATACGTAAGCTTTCAACCTCCATTTGACCCGTCATACAAGGCTACAGGTCACAAGTAAATGTAAATTTTATCAGAATAATCAATTAATCTGATAAAAATGAATTACTTGTTTTATTTATCAGAATGGCTACAAATACAGCCCCTTTGTTAAGCCCCTGACTTAACAGCTGGCTGACAGAGTGGTATCCTGTCATTTCGTGTCGGCAGTGCTGGCCTTTGTCAAGCACAGAGCTGCACAGGAGAAACCCCTCTGTGTGTGTGTGAGAGAGAGACAGAGACATGGAGACACGGAGGGTAGGGGAAAGAGGATTTTTCCACGTGTGTGGGTGACAGATAGCCTGTGTGTCCCAGCTGCATATAGTATATATATATATATAAATCAGATCTAACCTTGTTTTGAGATATTAGTAACCTCAGACTGGAAAAACAGCAACATGAGGTACATCTTAAAATGTCAGCGTGCATAGTAAAATTGCTTGTTTTTTGAAGGTTAGTATTGATGTTAAACTATGCAATGCATAACAGAAATAAAGGACACTAGCGGCTGAATAAACATGTCGAATTGTGGACAGAGAAGTTTTTGATATCCTCAAAAAATAATTCACTGAAAAAGGATTTTTACATCTGCAAGTTTCCAAATTTGAAAGTGGAAGGATAGATTTCTAAATTCCCGATAATCAGACTGACTTGCTATTTAATTTCTCCTAATTATTAAATCACCATGTTTTCTGTTTGGGAGGGTGGGGGCGTTTTGTTCTTACCAGCAAGTGATGGATCCATCAGTCCGTCAATCTGTCAATCTGTCAGTTTGATTGGTACCTTGCATCATTTCCTGTTAGTATAATAATATATGATAATAATCGTAATGTTTGGGTCATAGTTACTCACTGCCTTCATTGACTTGCACTGATAGTCCACTACATAATACTTATTCACACAGTAGCTGCGACTTTGTATTTCACTTCACTCTCTCCCACACTGAACCGCTCTGCATTATCTGTTCACATACACTGAATACAAATGATGTACTCCACACGAAATAACCAGTTTATAAATGAGCGGTTCATTGACACACAGATATATAGCATTTTCACAAAATTTAACATTTTCTTTAAAACAAAATGGATAATTCATGAAACAAGTGAAAAAATAATTAATGAATAAAATCATGAATAATACAAAGACAAGACAAAAGAAAAAAGAAAACATGCTCACGATGTCTTATTCGGAGAAAATCTGGATTTTTCAGAAGAAAAGTATGTCTTCATTCACTGTAACATGACCGAAATAAAAACATTTATATTTACAGGACCACCGCTCTGACCACCATCCCACCCTGCATTGCTTATAAACCAGAGCCCAGTTGCAAATAACAATGTAGTAGTAGATAAAAGTAAAATATACCTTGGGGTCCATTTTATTGTAATGTTTGTCTATTTTTATCACAGCAATACTTTAAGGGAACCGAACGACCCTCACCTGTGACAGTTGTATTGCTTAGATAAAGAAAATCACCTTTTATCACAGAAAAAAGGATAAAGACTCTGCAGGCTGTTAAATACACCAATCAAGGTGGATTCAGTCCTTGGGTCTCTTTTATATCCCTTTAAGTTTTATTCACTCGCAGAATGAATCTTCTTTAATCTCTTTCTCTCTCTCTGGGGTTTCACCTCATTTCAAGTCTGTGTGTGTTTTGAGAAAAGTTGAGCATTTGGTGACTTTTCTCAAGTTTTTCAGTTTCCCAACTCAGCATCTCTTCCTCCACTCAAGTGAATGGGAAGATGGATGTTTTGTTTTTTTCTTGTTGTTGTCCTGTTCTCCTGAAATCTATTGTTTTGTGAGTAATGGAACCTGTATGTGATTTCTAATTAAAGTTCTTTTTTTTGTCTTTGCTGGTCATGGAAGAGAAACGTAGAACATGAATTTGTCCTTGCCTGCCTTGTTTCCCTATTATTGCTAAGTGAACTTTAACATCTTGAAGTAGTTCCTGCAGTAGTTGTTTTGGGACTGTTTCTGCCTGTTTTTACATACCTTTATTTAATCTTAATAACTTCTAATGGAAACATCACAGAATAATTGGTAAAGAAAACGTGTACCACATGTACCATTCAATGTTAAATCGTTTTTGTTTAACAGTGAATCTAAAATATGAATTATAAAAAAATGTTCACATGTCCAGGTTCCACATCTTTTGCCCACAAGTGTACCAACAGGCTTTACTAGGCATTAGTAAGTAGGTAAACCCTGGGTGACATAGATGTGTGACAAAGTTATCCGAAACTTTTCCAAAATGGCTAAAATGTTCTGTTTTATGCTACTGATGTAGAGATGATTTTGGGATTACGAGGAGGAATATTTTCAAAATGTGAATTTTATCTGTATTTTAGTCCAGTGGTTCTTTCATTAGATTGTTGGTCTCCTTAAGCAACTGAACAAGAGATCTAAGGATTCTTTTTTGTAATGCAATGGTGACCCCGATCAGCTGTGTTAGAACAAAAGTAAATAAACATAATATATTCTCTGTTAAGTTTCAAGAGTTTCAACAAATGTGATTTAATTAATATTCATCACTCAGTTTCCTCAATGACAAAAACTTAGCTGCATAAATTAACCCGTTTGTTTTCATGTAGGAGGCTTTGATTGAAACTCCAATTGGGTTTTTCTTAACAATACATCCTGATTTATATATATATATATATATATATATATATATATATATATATATATAAACTGCTGCTCTTTTGTTTTCATGATTAAAATGACCTCTCGTGAGCTGTTTTGTTGTTTTTCTATAATTGCTTTTCATGGATCTCTCGATCCAATCAAAAAATAAACACTTTATTTAGTTCTTTCAACAATAATGCGGCTGTTATGGGTTGTTGATGCTCTACAGTATAATTGTTCCAATCTAAGTCATTCTCTTTCAAATTCAATTGTATGTAAATGCAGTTATTAAAAATGTAAAACTAAAACATTTGTATATTCAAACCATATAATTCTAGCAAATCTTGTTTTGTCTAAAACTGTCAAAAAAGTAGCAGTATATATAACATTTACTCACTTGCATTCCATTTAATAATCTTAATACGAATCTTAAATAATATAATGATCATTCATTATTGATTCATTGATCACAAAACATTTTATTACACAAGAATTACTATGGATTCTTGTTTATCTAAACTCCTGCATCGTTGTTCTGTCTCCAAAATGATGAAATCTTTCCCCTCCCATTCTGTCCCTCCTTTAGGAAAATCAAGACCAACTACTTCATCGTGTCTCTGGCGTTTGCCGACTTGCTGGTGTCGGTGCTGGTGATGCCGTTTGGTGCCATCGAGCTGGTCCACCAGCACTGGATCTACGGCGAGACCTTCTGCCTGGTCCGGACCTCGCTGGACGTCCTGCTGACCACCGCGTCCATACTGCACCTGTGCTGCATCGCCCTGGACAGGTGAGACTTTCTGATCTGGTGGTGTCTAAACCTGAACTGATTTATAAAGCATTTTTAATACTAAACATGCTGTGTTCTGTTGTGTACTGCTCAGGTTTTTGTGTGTGAAGGTTTGTCTGCACTGTAGGTAAAATCTCCAAGGACATTCACACAGCCAGTTCAATTTGTAAACACATCTTTTTCTCTCTCAAGTTACACAGCAGCCCTGCCACATACATGCAAGACTTTCTCATATTCATCAGATTAATGCATGAAAATAATCAAATAGATAAAAGAAAATGTAAAAAAAAAATTCCGAAATGTTAACTTATTTGTACATTCAATTAACACTTAGCATAGACATCATTTATATAGCAAAAACATTAAAAGTAAACAGATAGAAGAAATTGTGTAGCCTAAAATTCCCAGGAAAGTCCAAAACAAAGACAAGAATCAAAGCTAGGTAGGTATTTAAACTAAATTTGACTAAAACACATTTACTTTATAAAATATATGATCAAAACCTTTTACAACAAAAGTGTAAATATATAATATAATAGAATTTGCCCAGTCACTGTTGATTTCATAGGAATGTTCTGTTCATAATCTCAAACTCAAAAGAATCACACAACTACACTGGAATATACGGTTAATCTGCAAGATTACATTGACGTGGAAGGTGATGTCATGATTGAATCAGATTTACTATGTTGTTGTGTCGATATTACAGGTTAAAGGTCACCATCTACAGTACATCAACGCTTACCTATTGAAATCAATCTAAACTAAAAAAAATAGTAATTTAACATTTTGCAAGGAAACTCCTGAGCAATACTTTTTTGGCAAGGGCTGAAACAGTGAATCTCTTATAGGGGTGAGTGGGAGCAGGGCGCAATTTGGTGGTGTCTGATCTAAGCAATGCCTTTCATTTTGATGGCTTTGATATTAACTCGAGGGAATGGACTTCCAGACTTATAGCACAGATTGTGGGAGTATGTAGACTGAAAACACTATTTTTATTGCCTTTGCAGCCAGACTGATGGAATTCATTTCAACACAGAGGAGGAAAAAAAAACTTTGACAAATTTTCAGCACAGCAGCAGACATAAACATAACAGATGATTCAACCTGCAGGAGAGAACTGTAAAAGTTAATCAGTCAGGCTCGCCAAAGCACATTTACACGCCGTTTTTTTTCATCAGTGTAAATCACGCTTATTGACAATTCTAGTTTCTGACTGATTCACTTTTGGTCCCCTCGTGCTGGGACACAGCCCGGAGCAATAGGAAGTGAACTGTAGCAGCCTCGCCTGCATCAAGCAGGTTGTTAGCAGGTTATTCCCTCACCATGTTACTCTCTACTTAACTCATTATCTACAATAGTTAAACTTGCTTGCTTCATACCTCTGACCACTGCAGTCAACCATTATTAGTGTTTGTTTTGTAATCTACACTTCCCACTGAAAATAATATTGCATGAATCTGATATGCTGCGGTTGTACATTTCTGCTTTTCCCTGGTGAAATATATAGAGCCTGCTGGTCAGTAAACAAACTTTGACTTGGTTGAAAGGTCTCTGAGATTATTTTTCTGTTGCTCACCTCCTGTGGTTGGTATCTGTTGTGAGGGGGGCAGACTGTGATGTGAGAAAAATCAGACCAGACAGTGCACGCCTTATCATGCAGGCAGCTGGATTAAGTCTTATTTACTGGGTTTTCGCTTCATATGCTGTTCTGCGTTCAGTGACGAGGGTAAAACTCTATGTGTGAAGAGTTCCTGAAATTTCTGAAAGTTCATTTAAAATGTATTCTGCAATATAGGATTTCTACACTGAAGGTAATTTTAGGAACTTCTATGGTAAAACAAGTGTTGTGTAACATCGGGGGAAACTGGCACCACCCTAGCTGGATGCTGAGAGAATATTTTACTGCTAATCATTTAGTAATGATGTGTCCACAGTAAGAATACAGGGAACAAACCTGACGAATACAGAGAGGACCTCTATGACCCGTGTTAGGCGTGTTTAGTAATAATGCAGGCCGAATGCAGAATAAATATCTAATGGCCATGACCATTAGATATCAATTCTGCTTAAGTGAGCTCTGGCCCACATGTATGCGCATGTGTTTTTATTGGAGATACCCTTGGAGTCACAAGAGAATTTTCCAAATTAGACAAACCAAAGATGCAAAGCTCAGCAACAGTAAAGGAGGAAATGGTCTCTTCATTCAATTATCTGGCCAGAGGAGCTTTGTATTCTTATATACATATAGCTGCCTCCGCATCCTGGAGCGGCACAACTTCCATTACCAATTCATGGCAAGGCAATCACCCTTCATTACCCCCAAGTTCCCCCCTTTCCCCAGTGAATCATATCACATCCCCTATAGACTTGTAATGATGTGGGTGAAGAAAAGGAAACGATGTCCATAGAAGTATTGTTTTTGCTTTGTTGACTTGTATGTTCTTATTATGAAAAGAAGCTACTGCTACTATAGCTAGTATTATATCATCTGTCTTGTTGACAGTCTCGTTTTATTTTATTGTTTTATTCATTTATTTCCTAAAACATTTACATAATTGATACATCCACAAATTAAATAATGCATAATATAAATTATTTAAAGTGCCTTTTATTGTACAAAGTTTCTGTCCTCCTGAATAATCATATTAAATAATTATCCACGGGTACAGAAATAATAGATTCAATTGAAATAAAAGTGCTCGCTTTTGACCACACTCACAGGTAATTTTTATTAGGATAGGGGGTCTGGTAATGTTATAATTAATGAAAAGTGCTCTCAAGCTATAACTAAATGTCATTATTGTAAGCACAAGAGTAGTTACGTAGACCAACAGCTTCTGTATCAATGAGTGTTTTACTTTCATGAGTTGAGTAGCTTGTAAACTGTCAAGCTGTAATTACAGGTTGTCAGGCCATTTGGGATGCTGTTTGTGGTTGTATTAAAAGCGAGGGACTAACAGACGGAGCCTGAAAGTCTGTCCTAATGTAAAACTGCAGGATGAGACCAAGATTTAATGAAACTGTCATTCAGTCAGTTGCAGCAAAATGTGAGAGATCTACCCCAGATCTGCTTAACCTTATAACTGACCATGTTGCAAACCATGCGACACATTATATCTATTTATAGACTATTGAAACTGGCTTGAGTTATATGATCCATAAAACTGAATATTAAGTCTGTCACTTTTTTGTCAAGTTGCTTAACATATAATGTTATGCAGGCTACATTACATTATATACATAATATTATATGCAAAAAGCGCTCTCCTGTACTGCATTACTTTTGTGTGATGTTCAGTTCTAACATATTTTGGGAGAATCCCGTAATTACAGATTTTCACCCATAAATTAAAATATAGATTTTTCTTTTTTCTGAACAACATGCAGAGGAGTTTAGGTAGTTTTTTTCCAACCTTGAGTAGTCTTTGCACATCTTTCTCTCAGGCTCCAACAGTTTCCACCAACCAGAGGGGTAGGCCAACCTTTATGTCACCTTAGTGATGAAACCCAGGGGAAAGAAGCATCCTCCTGCTCATACAGTTTACTGCTGTAAGTACGTGGTAGCAATTAACGGTGACCAAGATGAGCATATCATCATTTCTATCAACTCAAAGATCCTCTTATCCGGAATATGGCAACAGTATGTGAGAGCATTGTTAAAACTGAAACTGGAAAGTGACAGGGACATGTCCAGCGCCTTTCACCCTTGCATGATTTATGCAACTCTAGCGAGTTCCTAGAGAATGTTAATTAATTTTCATACTGCTCAGAGATTAATGGACTGAAAATGAACCATGCGTCCCTGTAGGAAAAGTACATCCACAAATCTAAAACTGTGTTGCATGCATTTTAAATAATCATCAAAATTGTAAATTATACACGATTTATCGGCCAAGGAGCTAGAACTTGGTCTTTTAACTGAGCCCCTCCAGTCAGAACCTCCCAGGCTGTCCATCTGTTTATAGCTCATGTTTAGGCCACAGTTGGATTTAAGGTCTGCAAATCCTAGTGAAAGAGGCCTGAGAGGCAGTTCTTCCCCAGAGGCCCAAGTCGGGGCAAAACACACTAATTAGAGCCATTGACTTTCTCCATTGAAACAACAGGGGTGAAGTGCCTTCGGTGAGGGCACCTTGACCATACAGAGAGGGAAACAGGCCCTGATTTCCCCAGACAATTTGAGATTTGGGGCCAGCAACAACCATCTAAAGGTGCTGTGTCATAAGCTGTCTTTTAACTCTTGAAACAATCATTGAAAGAGTACAGGCTATATATGCAATAGTGCTTAGAAGTTTAGTTTATTTAAATCAAGAGGAAACTTTTCTTCATTGGCAGTGCATGCAATAAAAAGAGTTAGAGTCCTATTCACAAAAAAAAGCAGTTGCCTTTGTTTACAAAGATAGACATTACAACAGCTACAGAGGTCAGCAGAAGCAGAGTTACACTGTACCAGCCTCTCTGTCTGTTAGCTTCTGAGCAGCCCTACCAAAGTAATAAGAACTGTCAATCATGGGCATCACAAGGAGCTCAGAGACAAAAGGATGAAGAGATGAGAAAAGAAAAGAAAAGATTGGCGACTGAAAAGCAAATTGCATCGTGAGAAAGATTGAAAATCGCAAAGCCAGAGAGCAAGGGATTGGAAAAGCATTGCCAAGAAGATGGCTGAAAGAGAGCAACAAAGAGTGATTAACGATTAAATAAGAAAACTGAAACAAAGCTTTTTTTACTTTTACCACTGTTACCGCTGTTCTTTGTGTCCTACAAAAGGTACTTTCGGACAGAGTTAATTGATCCTCTTTACTGTGGTTCTATGGCAAACCTGCATGTTAAATTGTTTACAATATTGATGTTGTTTACCATTTGTGTAACTATGGGTTTCTAGGATTTCCTTCCGAGAAAAAAATCATGTCCTTGACATCCTCTGTATTGTTGCTGCTTCCTGTTAGCATTCATGAAACCTTCATGAAGATGTTCCTCAAGGATTCTTCCAGCGCTTCAATTTTGTTGCAATCTGCAAATGCATTTCCGCTGACTTACGAAAATGAAAAGACTCTTTGGCTCACTCATTTTGGGCTCCATATGTTTCCTTCAAGTGTTTTCAATTTTTGTGTCAACACAGTGTCTGCAAATGCTGGTAGCCTTAATGTTAGACAAGCTCTATAAACAACAACACATTATGACAGAAAGTGATAAAGACACTCTTCCCTCAACCTTCAGTCCAGTTAACCTCTCTTGGCCAAAGTAAGGTGAAATAGTTGAGATGGAAGTGAAATTAGTTTTTTGGCATGGTATAAAAAGCCTGTCAGTTGTCTGCCCACCTCTGTGGTGCAGACAGACATGCATATCAAAGCCTTAGCCTCCAGACAGCTTTTGGTATTTTATGTTTTGACTGCTGATTGGCTCTGGTTCACCAGGACAGGGAAAAGAAAAAGTCTTTGTACCAACCTCTGCTGCTGTTTGTGCTCTGAAGAGGAACACATGAATACCAACAGAAAGCAGCACTTGCAGAGAGACTGATAAAGCGTGCATTTAAATATTTAAGCATTGGAACATTGATCAATACGCACACACACACACACACACACACACACACACACACACACACAAATTTGTGTTTACAACAGGCTGTGTGACAGTCTGTTTCCCTTTCTGTCAGATTATGACTTTCTGTGGCTCTTGCTTTCTTTAAAGAGGGAGTTTATGGAGAACAAATATTGTTTTGGGTGGATGTTGTGGTTGTAGGTGTTATTACGTGTTGTTGAAGCATAAAGCTGCACTCCTCACTACACCAACTATCTGACATCATGAATCAAGCTATAGATTAGAATCTGCCCCTCTTGGGGAAAAAGTCATAATGGAAAACTGGAAAAACTGATGATATTCAGTGTACAAAACGTAGGGTCTGATTTGAGTTAGTTTACAGCCAGGGTTGATCTTCTTGGTGGTCTTTGGATATGGTTTATCATGGGATGGGTAAAGGCATCATTATGCACTAAAGTCCCATCACGGCTTTCTGACATTGGAATTGGGGGTGCAGTGTCTGACCAGCTTTGTACCTTTACCAAACCAAAGATTTGAAAAGCACACCCAATTCATTGCAGAGATTGGGCAGGTGTGCAATAGTGGGAACTCCTCTCTTAAGCTCTCTTTATCATTTTTCAACCTACTGCTGTCTCGTTTGGTCTTCATAACCAAGTGGAACACCATGAATTTAGGGGAGACTGACAAACAGTCCCACCTCCCCTTTGCTGAGGCTACAGAAGCAGCATCATCCCGTTACATATAATTGAATTAGTCACCAATGAGAAAGAGACTGTTGTTATTTGTAAAAACAAACAAACAAAAAAAATCAATATCTTATTTATTTTGAGAGATTAATCTATTCTTCACAAACAATCCATACCAACATTAGGAGGATAATCAGATTTGGTGAGGAATGTGCTGGACTGCTTCATGACATAAAAAGCAACAGTAAAAGGCCAAAAGGTTTCAGAGATTCTGGTGACAACTGAGCTTTTGCTGATGAAAAATCCCTTCCAACATGTTTATGCTTTTCAAGGAGGAAGGAAGGGAGACAGGGCAAGGATGGCTGTTGATGTCATTTGTACCTTTCAGCATCCTAAAAAAAAAAAAGAAAAGGCCAGGAAAGAAAACAACAAATTTCCCTTGTACATTATGAATCTCTGAAAAGAAGCGTCTGTTGACTGCATCACTGGACAAGAAAGAGCATAAATACAGAAGGAAACAATTAGAATAATTTCAATATATAACACACAAACATTTATAAGAGAAAAAAAAAACACAAAACAAGAATGAAAAACATTTCTACCACATTTATACTTGCATATAAATACTGACATCTCAAATTTTGCCATTTTATTTATTTTTTTACTGCTGTCAAACACTGTCACTGCATTCAATACGTAGAAAATATTTTCTGACCCAAAACGAAAGCCCTGTTGAGCTGTTGACAGAGCGTTACAGAAACACAACATGCTGTAAACATCAATGGGAGAAAAGGCAGACATATTGTATTGGGACACACAAGGTTTGTCACGTTTGTGGTGGGGGCAGCCATCGTTTTCCTTCAGAGCACCAAAGTGAGAATTTTTATTATTTTGACTCGGTCAGCTGATGAGGAAATCCAGCCAAAGATCTTATCTTGTGACTGCCAAAAACCTGCCTACTAACACATATCAGTTAGAGTATTTTTTTTCAAATTGAATTTATTAGTTTTTCTTCCTTATCTGTACCATATCCTCTCTGGGGAATCTTGGCAAGATGTTCCTGATTTTTTCCCTGGTGAAAAATAATTTACATTACATTACCAATAAACCATTACACTGATTTAGTACTGCAGCAGTCAAGAATTAGAATAAGATATTTACAATATAAAATATTAAAAAATAAAGATAAGAAATGTGCACAATATTGTCCAGGGAATTTGCAATGGTTAACTGTATTAAGTGTAGTGCAATATGATGATTGTGCAGAGATCAAATATGTCCAAAAATGTGCGTTATGTAACGCGGATATGACTGTGCAGTAGTATAACGTGATTAATGGTTAAGCCACTAAATCCTTCAAATCAAGTTTATTATTTGTCCTATTTTGTATTATCACTATAGTTAAAAACATTTAAAACAAAATTTTGTAAGGAGAATTCAAAGTTTAGGACTTGGACTTGACTTGGGTGTCTTTGTTCTTTTGACTTATTTTGGGTCATTGGAAATATTACTAAATCATGAATTTCTGTCCTTGGTTTCTTTTCCAATGCTATAACCTACAGTCCTGTCCACTATATCTGGACTCTGGTGAATTAATAAGTAGACCATCAAAATTTCTTTACCCCACGCCTATAAAAGAGGAAATACTGTGCTACACACAATCACTGTAATTATGTGTGGAAAACGGAAGAAAGTAGACTTCAGATAAGCCTCAGGTTGCGTTTACAGCTGTATTAAAGTAGGAGCGTATCTGCTCTGGAAGACATGTGTGAACCGCCGCTGAAACTGTGTAGACAGACTTGTACGAGACCCTCTATTTGAATTTCTTACAGTAGGCCTTTTTCACAGCAGACATTTTTGTCATAGTAGGAAACTAAAGTCTTACTAATAACAATAACCGCGGCTCTCTCATATTCAAGTGTCCCAGTAAGCTATGATAGTGTAACAGTGAGTCAGCACGCAAAATACAAGGACTCTGAAATCAAAGCAGCTGTATGGAATTTAGCGGTCATTCATTTTATTATTTACATAATAATATCTGCTGTGGGAAAGGTCTATTACCTTTTCCTCATCTGAGTCTAAGCTTCTTGTAGCTTTTTCCTCAACAGACCTTGAACTTGAAGCAAGTCCCTTTGGTTGCTAAAAACAAAAAAATAAAAACACTGAATTGAAAATAAAAAATAAAAAAACGAGCTGAAAGCAGAAGAAAAGAGGGAGCTTGATGATCGCAGTGCGCAGAAAGAAACATCTGTAGCCTCTGGTGTATTTCTGCTTTAAGAACTTGGCTGACAGACAACACAAACTTGTGTATATGACAGAGCAAGAGAAAGAAGAGAGATTGATATCAAGAGAAAATAAGAGGAAATGGAGAAGAAAACAGAAAAAGTGAGAGAACATAGAAAATAAGTGAACAGCTGCAGGATAAAGCTTCTTATTCATCCACTGTAAGAAAGAAGATGCTGAAATGGGCTGAATGAAAATGAATTAAGTCTAAAAATACCAGAACCCCCACAAGGAGAATGCTTTAACACAAGCTTTCAGTGAAGAGGTTTACATAGACATTTAGACTGAGACAGAAACACAGGAAAACTAAATGGATAAAGAAAGTGACAGTGAGAGAGAGGAAAATACATAGATAGAGAAATAAAGAGATAAAATTACAAAGAGCTTGAATAAAATACATGGTTTTGTATTTGGAATAACTCTACTTGATTACAGATATTGATACTGATTATCTGGTGCCTGATATCAAACCAAATGAAGTTTAGACTGAATTTTATATTGATAACCTTTATATGTATAACCAGACAGTTGAGAAAAAACATTCTGATCACAAGTCCGCTCAGTAGCTGTTCTGGAGCTTTCAGTCATCTCACATGACCTTCATCAGAAGATCAATTTTAGAAGTTTAACTGTCTCTTTTAGAAATCGACAATTTTGCTACATGCACTGAATGGGGTTATTCAGGGCCCGAGAGCAAATTTGTACCCTAGGGCCACATAACAGGCTCTGCAGTCATAGCAAAACTGCGTGGTTCTATATTTGAAATCATTGCACATTCGTATTAAATGTACAGTAGCAGTAGATATCGCTGATCATATGGTGCATTTAATAAAATGAAATCAAAGCATTTATTAAATGACTCTGTGATGGAAAGTCATCACTCAAGAGGCATAGCAGAAAGCTATAGTATGGAGAAAGAAAAAGAACTGGAGCGAGGGTGGGCTGAGTGACTGTGCAGAGAAAATGAGCTGAACACAGCAAAGTAAGTTAATCCAAGGAAAAAGATTACATTTCCACTTAAAGGACAAGCTGAGCCTTGATGTTGTTATAACAGCAAATGCCTTTTAGAAAATCTTTAGACAACCTCTTACATTATGAAAGCTACTTTGGCTAATGGCTTCTTGCTTTAATACTGTGCATTTTTTGCATTTTGTTGTAGATGTCTACTTTATGCCACTTCTCTGCATGAGACTGAGCCACCCCTCGTTTAATATGCCACCAAAAATGTACAAACTTGCCAATATTAATTAAAGTGCTCTGAAAGAAAGGGAACAGGTGCTGATGACTGACAAGATAGGGCAATACTATTTGGTCAGTGTAGTTAAGTATTTATCTTGTGTCACTCAAGATCACATTTTGACCCAGTTTCTTGAGGTTGTGGTTTTTAATTCTTAACAATGAGACCCAGAGCGGCTCTGGTCTTCTATCCTGACATGTAATTAACTGCATTTGATTGCATCCACCTGGCACCCCACCTGGATCAAATCAGTGTGATCAGCTGGCTAGACAAACAAAAAAAAAGAAAAAAACACAACCAGCAGGATTTCTGGATGTGTCTCTTTTTGTATATTTTGAGATATGAGTAACAAGAAACTTCATTGACTCAGAAATGAGTCTTCACAATTTCCTAGATTCAAAATTTGGTAAGCTGGTATGCTATTTCTACAAAACTGAATACTTTTTTTGATATGTCCATGTCTAAACTTAAATGGGCAGTGTGGAGGATTTGAACTTGTCACTCTCGCAAATCCTCTTTCATGTTTGAGATGAAGACAAATGTCCCGCAGCAGCATGTAAACATGGAATGCAACAACATACTTTGGGTTTGGCTGTTCTCAGAAACCGGCATTCATATAAATAATGTCTGAATAAAAATGTCAGAAATAAACAGAAAAAGACGTTTCGCAGATCAAAAGAAAACAGGGACCATTTAAAGTGCTCATGGTCAGGACATGCTGCCATTCAACCGTGTCACGTCTGCTTCTAATCTTCTCCAGGTTAAAGTGTGTGAGGGTGTGTGTGTGTGTGTGTGTGTGTGTGTGCGCCTTTGTGCATCTATGCATACTATTGGCTCTTTGTATGTATTTAAGCATCTGGGGGTGTGCATACATACTGTGCTTTTGTGCAAGTGAATATTTGTGTGTATGGACGTTTGTATTCCTTACAATGCAAGAATTCATACTTGTGTTAGAGACACTGGGGGGTTGTGTCATTCAGGCCTCCCCATCCACACTCAAAGATCCATTTGCAACCTTTCACCAGGACTATTTCGGCAATTCAAATAGAAAGGGTCTCTTGACCTTTTTTAATGCCATAGCACATGTAGACCACACACAGTATACACAGCCCCTCCAAATTACTGATGGCTGTGAAATGCCACGCACCGCAAGCAGGTAATGAGGGAGGACCGTAGCAGGGGAGGCAGCAAAATATCAACAGTGACTGACGATGGTATAAACTGGATTAGCTTTAATACTGCTGCAGCAAAGCACAGTGTTCAGTCAACCTTCTGAGGATAAGCAAAGGTTATGAAAATGTGTAAATTCAGCTGCTGTGGAGAGGATGAGTTTGGAAGTTAGACATTCAATCAGTGGAAAACTAACTCCGGTTTATATAGTATTATATAATCAAATTGTCTAATTATCATTCTTATGATTAATCAAGTATTTGGATAGTGTTAAAGCTGTTTTAATTGTCTTATCCTTATTAATCCTGATTAGCATTGACTTTGAATCTTGTTTGTGTCTATCTGATGATTACAAGTCCAATATTCACTCTCCTTTAAACTCTGGTTTGGTCTCCACCACCTTCCAAGTAAACATATCTGGCTCTTCACCACCTAGTTGCAAACTTTGTCTTTCCTTTGTTTGGTGCTGGGCAGGTAGTATACAGTGAGTTTATTAGAGCTTGTTACATTAAAAACAGCGTCCTGCTGCTGCTGGAAACAGGGTTGATGAGAGTGCTGAGGCTGAACAATACAATAAATGAGCCTTAAAACCAAAAGAATTAGGTGAAATAGGCAAACAAGCTTTATAAAGCTATGAAAAGGGGGGATAATTCCCTGTAAGTTTGTAATTTCTAGTGACTTCTTTATGATATGTTGCCTAATTAAATCTGTTCTCCAGACATGTATTTATAATTACAATAAAGAAGAATTGTAAGAAAGAAATACTGATACAGTACACACACACAGATATACACTCACAGACATATAGATGGACAGAGGGATGCCTTAAAGACTCCCGCAAACTGTATGTTGCAATCTTTATGTAGCTCTGCGCCCACAAACAGAAAATCATAAACACACTGGAGCATGACATGGATGCACACGCAAGTGGTGTCACATCTGTAACATGCACACAGAAGCACACTGGTACGAACACACACACACCCTCACACACACACACATAGACACACCAGGTTAGAGGGTAATGGAGGACTGAGTGGCTCGGTTGGTTGACTTAATCTGTTTCCTATCACACTGGAACAGATCTGACGGCTCAGTGTCTACACACACACACACACACACACACACACCCACACACACACACACACACCACATACACTCTGGCATTGACCAGGTAAAATTGCAGATGTAGAAGATTTGTTAAAGCAATGCAGCATCTGTCATTTGAATTTTTCTATAAAGGGGTTAATCTCTTTTGTTTCCTGCCTTCCTCCTCTACTTTTTTTCATATTTTTTTGTCTTTTTGCTCTTTTCCCCTTGCTCTTTCTTTTTCATTCCTTCTATTTCTTTTCGGTCCTTTTCTTACTTTTTCTCTTCCTGTTTTCCGCTTCTGGCCTGTCTCTGCTTCCTCTCTTTTCATGCTCCATCTCTTTCAGTCTTTGTCCCTTTCCCCGCACTCATTCATAGTGTTTCTCTTTCATCCGTGCGATTCCATTCATGTAGTTTAGCGCCAGAGTAGTATTAGCAGTATCACTGCCCGACAGCATGCTGGGAATTCCTGATTTGATATCATGCTCGCACACACTCAGACATACACATATGCCTACTTGCTGCGTCAGAGTCAGGGACAATGTGTGTATTGGGTAGTGAGTAAATTACAACTTCAGTAAAACGGATATACAAGGATGAAAAAAAGTAAATAAGTGCTCATTCAGTAGCTCTTGTACAAGTTCACTGAAAACAACCAAAATCCAGTTTGTTTCACTTATGTGAAAAGACAAAGAGCGTTAAAGTCCATGCTGCTTGGCTTTTGACAAAACTGGGTCGGAATACAAAATACTCCACAAGAGAAACCTGTTTTGAGTATCAAAGCTTAAAAAGTGTGCCTAAAAGTTTGTCAATTTGTATCTGTTGTCAGCTTTGTGACACTTTATTTTCTGTAATTTGAACCTTGACCTCAAATCATGCACTTACCTGGTAAATATATGATTTATTCAAGAGAACGTGAGTGAGACTTGTGATTTTTGAGAATGTTCCAGCTCTTATTGGTGGTTAGCAATTGGCAGCAAACAGTCATTCAAACTTAAATAGAGATAGAAACAAAGGGATTGAGTAATGGTATAAAACACCACAAATAAATTTTATCTGTGTCCCTTTGTGCTATCACACCTTATTTTTGGCTGGTTGCAGTCTCTGATACAATCCACCTACTGCAAGTTTGTAACAAAAAATGTCTGTAACTCCTGGGAAAGTTTCCCAAATGTATTGTACCTGTAAGTGTTTATTTACAACTTTTATTTCATGTCCAACTTTTCTTTTATCAACCACTTTTCTTCTTGAGTCATTTCTGTCCTATGGTGTATTCTTCTGCTTGATTAAATGTAGTTATATGTGAAATATTTCCTCTGTATACATATAGCATGCTATCTGTTGCCACCCTTTGCTGTATGGATGAGTTTATTGGCTATCCCATTTCTATTGTTGGTCTGCAGGTACTACGCTATCTGCTGCCAGCCTCTGGTGTACCAGAATAAAATGACGCCCATGCGAGTGGCTCTAATGATTGGCGGCTGTTGGGTTATTCCCACCTTCATCTCTTTCCTGCCCATCATGCAGGGCTGGAACAGCATCGGCATCGACCACCTGGTGAGTACTGTAGTGTGTGTGCATGTTTGTGTGTGTGTCTCCACCAGAGGAAAGGGTTCACTGTGGAGCTTGGGTTTATTTTTCATGGAGATAAAGATGGAGTCAAAAAAATTCTGTACATCTCCACAGGATATGCAAGTTTATGATGATAATACACAGCTGTTAAGTGAAAATGGTGTCGCCTGGAGGGGAGAAAAATTAAAAGTACAAAAAAGAGACAAACATTAAAAAATTAAAACAAAATGTTTTACATAAACATGAAAAACAATCAGTGTCCATGTGAGAAACAAATTATAGTCCTGAGGAGAACTGTTTACAAGGAGGAAGAAATGCTTCATGTGTTGTCATGGAAAAAACATCAACATGTCAGACAGAAACAAAAGGAGAAGGCCACTGACACCACAGACATGGAGTCAAGCTGTTTCTTCATTTGATTCTGAAAATGTAAAGTATTTAATGGATGAGTCAGTGTTATGTGTATCCTGTTTTTGCAGTGATGTTTGTTTAAAGTTAAATAAGATGCAAGTAAGACCACAGAAACTTGAGACATTACAGAAACTAAATGCAAAAGGACAGAATTATAAGGTGTTAAAACAGATATTTCCCCAACCTGGGGTCAGAATAAATCGCAGGTTGAAGGTTTGTTTTTGAGCTTGGAAACGTCAATTTTACTCAAGGTCCGCTACTTGTTGTTTCTAAAGGTGATACAGTTGCTCAATTGCATCTCAATCCAGTGAAAAAGGTTTTCTCAGGCTTGTTCCATGTGAGCGTTAAGATGACCTGCCCGGCTGCATGAACGCACCCAATGGTAACAATAAAGGAATTATATAAAGTCCTATTTTTACATACTTTTACTTTATTGTTACCATTTGGGGCATTCAGGCACCGCATAGGCTTTTTTCTTGTTAAATACTGGGTACTTCCCCTCAGGCCTTCAAATGTCACAAGATATTGATTTGTTTCAATCAGACACACTTAATAAAAGTCAACTGCTACTCCCCAGAGATCATGTTGAGTACATTAAACTATGTCAGATCATACAGAATAATGTAGAAAAGAGGTTCAGCAGTCCAAAGGTCCTTTTTATTGGACCTTAAAGTGCTATAAAGACCTTGCAGCAATCTCTGCAACCTTTAATGTCAAATATCAAGCTGCATACTAGTAATTTACCTGTCCTGTGATTCTTGCCTGGATTTTTTTTATTACTTTTAAGTTTATTGAACAATCATGCTTTTTACTGGTCGGAAATATTTATTAGGTCAGAGATATTTTTTCATTTGAAAGTGGTAAGAAACGAAACCATGCTTTTGTTTCTTCAAAACTAAATTACTGTAATTCATTATACTCTTGCCTCAGCCAAGGAGCTGTCACAGATGGTTCAAAAAAGCGGAGGCTGTCTAATAACAAAGACAAAGCTCAGTGAGCACATTACTCCAGTTTTTGCTTCACTCCATTGGCTACCAGTAGAGTATAGAATCCAGTCAAACACTACACAGTAAAGCTCTTGAGTACATTTCTGATTTCTTGTGCCTATATAGCAGCTTAAAGCCTCTTAAAATGACGGGAGACCAAGCCTTCGTCTCAGACTTTGCAGTAATGTACCTCTCATGATTACATACTCAAGACTTTTTAAAAAAAAAAAAAAACGTCCTAAGACTCACTTATACTCTCTCACTTTTCCTAACAGATGTTTTTGCTCTTTTGTCGGTTTCATTTGTATTCTGTTTCTTTCATTTTGTGGTTTTTCGGTTTTTCACATCTTGCCTGTTTGTTATATTTCTAAATGTTTTTATTTTGAAGTAGTTTGAAGTTTTTTAAAGTGCAGTATAAAAACTTCTTTACTTACTTTCTAACAAGCTAAATATGGATGAAATGCTCAAAAATTGTAAATAACTTTTTAATTTTCGTTAATTGTACATAACTGACATGACATTTCTTGTGCTGATTAGGTGCCACTAATTTGTGAATGAAAAGTTTAAGGAAATCAGTTAAAGACAAGATGAGTGGTCTGAACGAAAAGAACAAAGGAATGCAAAACAGAAAGAGGAGGAGAGAGACAGGCAGACAGGTGTGCGGACGAAGACAGATGACATGAGTGTGTGTGGAAAAATGGAGTGAGACTATTAACCTCACTCGCCCCTGTCTGCCTTTAACTGAATGCCAGAGAAAGTTACTTCCGAGCCGTCAACAAGAGGACCGGCTGACTCATTTTTGGCAGCATTGGCAGTGACACACAGCACGCACACATTTTTGCATTCCTCTCTTTCTAACACACAAACACAGAACAGCAAAACAGCAGTCTAAAGTTAGCGCTGTGCAGCAGCGGTGGCAGGGTCTCTCTTTGGGTCTAATTAGAGCTGTTGAATATTTGAGTAGCCAGTCAGTTCTGGCACAAACTGCAGCTCCAAAAGTCAACAAAACAACCAGAACTCAGGTGCCACTAGAGACACACGTACAAGTCGCTGTATACTTTTACTCGTTCCTTCAGTTGTTATGGCCTCGAGGCATACACAGGTCTGATTGGCCCCAACCACATCACATCATTCAAGTCAAGAAGTCTGCTGGTGTTCAGTATTAGGTTACACTTTGTATTGAGAATTGGCCGCTAGGATGATTCATACCACGAGAAAAATGTAAATTCATCAACTGTCAGAGATTTTCAGTGGTAGAAAGTAACTAAGTACATTTACTACTACTACTCAAGCATTGTGCTTAAGTACAATTTTGAGGTACTGTGCTGCTGCAGTATTTCCATTACACTACTCTACAATCCAGAAGAAAATACTGTACTTTTTACTCCACTATATTACTTTTTTTTTTACTCCATTAAAGCTAATTCAGATCAAACCCATTAGTAGGTTTCTTTGTATTTATCAGATTAATGTTGACCTTTGCCTTCTTTTGTATATAACTATACAATTTACTGTTTCTAACATACAATAGAAAATTAAATGGCCCAAGTAAACAAATTATTTTTTACTGTTTATGTGGACTGATGTTCTCTCCATAACTGATTGAAAAAAAAAATAAAATAAAAAAATGATTCTCATTATAAGCAGGGTAAGTCTTGTATGCCTAAAGTTGAGGTTCATATTTTATGTTGTCTTTAATGAAGGCAATTATTTCCAATGAGTGACTGAAACTGCTTCCAAGGTGCCCTTTGGCTCAGTGCATATCTCACAGTAAAGAACTACATATATGATCACTGAGAAAGAGCTCTGTCAACTGCACCTGCATGAAGCACAGATAAAAAAAAATAAATCAGTTTTGTCCTCTTTTTACATACTTTACTGTTACCATTGGGTGCATTCATGCAGCTGAGCAGGTCATCATAACGCTCACATGGAAAAACTGAACCCATAAACAAGTCTCCTATTCATAAAAACAACAGTTTACACACAAGTGAGTGTGGCCTCCATGCAGCAACATGGATTGATGTCTGTATCATTCATCTCATAGCCCTGAGCCGTAGTTTCCCACAGAGATTAGATAATAGCAGAGTTAAAAACGGAATGGGACTTCACTGTGATTAATTGTGACGTGTAGAGTCTCCCTCTCCCTCAGGACCTGTGTTACCCTTTTACCAAGAAGGCTCATCTGAGGAGAGCGTGGGATTTTAAGCGGGTTGTTGTGAAGTCTGGAGTCGTGTCATGGCATAGCTGGGCAGTGCTGTTCTGCAGCTCAGAGCATGTGGTTACTCGGTGGCGTTTTCAAATTAACCAGGCTTAGCGATGGAACTGTCGGTCAGTAAGGCAGTCCATCAGTCCAATGAGTCCTCAATCAAAATCACAATACCAAAATTGACTTAAATGAGAAAAATTGTTCACCTCTATGGTTATGGTTTGGTTATGCTTTAGGCAATTAAGTTTGGTGAAAGATTGTGGCTGTGATAAACATAAATTAAAATTGACTGTTGGTTGAAGAAGGATGTAAATCGTTACGTTAGTTAGTAAATCCTTTCTGCTGTTTTAAAAGGCTTTTTGATGCTTTAAAAGAACGGCATGCTCCTTACTGTAATAACTTACATAGTAGTCATAAGCTGTTTAAATAGTTTCATCCGATGTCTGCCCAACACTTTGGTCTAGAGTAAAATTACAATTTAAAACTATTTACAAAAACTGTTAGATGGATTGCCATAAAATCCATATGACAGGATACAAGAGAAGACTTGTTCAAGCCATTTTAGATCATCTCAGACTGTCAAGCCCAGCTCTACTTTTCAGACTTTGATAATGTTAACATGTCAGGATTTTAACGGTTGCATTCAGCTCAAAGTACAGCTCAGGATGATGAGATTCGGCTGCAGCTGACCTACTGACTAAATCTGATAATATAGAGCAAAATGCAAATGCAGTATGATGGTGCATGAAACAATACAACAGCAATGCCTCTGACTCTTGACTTGACGTTCCTGTCTAACTTTCCTCTCTGATGTGACTTATTTTACCAGATTGAGCAGAGGAGCCACAGCGAGGGCAGCAACTCCACATCCTGTGTCTTCATGGTCAACAAGCCATACGCCCTCACCTGTTCTGTGGTGGCCTTCTACATCCCGCTGGTCCTCATGGTCCTGGCCTACCAGAGGATTTATGTCACGGCCCGTGCACACGCCCTGCAGATCAGCATGCTGCAGAGGGCAGGGGGTGCTGGAACCGCGGACTCTGCCGACCATCAACGCAACCACCGCATGAGAACAGAAACTAAGGCAGCAAAGACTCTGTGCATCATTATGGGGTGTTTCTGCCTCTGCTGGGCGCCATTCTTTGTCACCAATGTGGTGGACCCCTTTATAGACTACACAGTGCCAGACAAGCTGTGGGCGGCCTGCTTGTGGCTGGGCTACATCAACTCCATGCTGAACCCTATCCTCTACGCCTTCCTGAACAAGTCCTTCCGCCGTGCCTTCCTCATCATCTTGTGTTGTGGGAGGAAGAGGTACCGCAGGCCATCCATCCTTGGGTCAGGCGCTCCTTGCACAGCCACACAGATCAACGGCTCCACACATGTACTCAAGTAAGTTCTCTAACTCATTTTAGTGTTCAGGTTTGGTTGAGACTAAGGTTGTTATAATAGAAAAATATACCAGCCAAAATGACTTAAAATGTTATCATGTAATGCCATAAAGCCTTCTTTGTCATGTTTTGTTATAACAATATATATGACAATTTCACATCTTTATTTTTTAAATCTGAGCTTTTAATTAGCCCCAACAGTGGCCATAATCTTCTTAGTAAAGTAATTTTAGATAATAAATCTTTACAGCTCGTGCCTACTACTACTACTATTACTACTACTACTACTACTACTACTACTACTACTATCTGTCTACTGAAACCATGGCTTTCTCTTTGTATAATTTCTGTATATGGATGTTGCAGTAGTAGTCTCACAGAATACAGAGGAAGCAATCCTTTATCTGTCCTATGTACAGTAATTACTGCAGACGTTTCCTGAACAATTTTCAGTAGGGTCAAACTGGCTCACTGCGATAAATAATGATTTGTTTTCAGGTGTGTTAACTGACTTTTAATCTGTAAATACCCTTCACAGTTCACTTTCAAAATACACTATCTTGACATATCACTCTCTCAACCTATTACTGTTTCTAAACAGAACACATGTTTCACGGTGATAAGAGTATGATGTTTAACACGTACATTGTAGAGGCCTATTCCATATTTTAAAAAACAATTTCACCCTTTGTCCCTACCTCTTATCTTTTTTCAATAATAATGAATGCATCACAGCAGCTAATTTTTCAAAGAATCCTTTTTTATTCTGGGAAGGATAAATAACCATGCATGTATCTAACCACATATGTATGTGACATGTATGAATAATATATAGGTATACAGGTAACTATAGTAGATATATTATGTCACCCTGTGACTTTCAACAGCAGAGCTTGTCTTCTCTTCTACAGTCCCCCATCTCTTTTTTCTTGTCCTCTTTTCACTACAGTGGCTTGTAAATGACACAAATATTTAGTCATATTTACAAGACAAATAAGCCAGTTAATTAGAGTAGAGATTCAACAGACACGCTGGGTGAACAGATGACATACTGTATGAAATACTAAGACAATTAATCTGTTTTAGCATTTGCCTTTTGCATCAGAGTGCTGTGACTCGTGATGCCACATCAATGTCCTTCAATTCTGAGTAGTAGAAACTGTTGCCAGAAAGGTGAGTTGCAGTTTTCTAAAACAGAGCATGAACCTATTTGCTAATTGGCTAAAACACAAAAACATTTGTTAAGGTTGACCCCGAGCAAGAAATTCCATAAGCATTCTTTTGTATTCATATGGAATAGTTCACCTTTCATGCTTTCTGACAAACAAAAGACTCTTGACTTTCTAGAGATTGTGTTCCCCCTTTTGTTTCCTTTATTCTCCTGCTTATGTTTAGTGCTTCAAGAGTCATCCATTTACCGAGTACTAACCAGTGAGAAGTTTGTGTTAATCTGGCTAAACACACAAAAACTCTCAGCAGAGAACACTTATGTACAAATACTGTCTCTTGGCTGCTGTGTGGTTTCCCTTGAGCAATTTTATAAATATAGACTTTGAAAATCACATTAAGATTTGTTGGACCTCCCAGCCACTTAAAGTAGCACCTTGACTCCTGTAGTGAAAGTACATCTCTGACAGTTAAATTCATCGTCCCTCCCCTGTTGTGTGGAAGTTTGGATATTGTCTCACCACTTCCAGCAGTTCGTCCTGTAAGATCATCGGACTGTTAGAAAGAAGATGGATAATCTACAACAATTATGTCATTTATGTAAATACAGGTTGGAGACAGCCTTCCTTTGCTGGAGACTGTTGAAGTGTTAAGACATTCATCTTAATCTTAAAAAAGATTTCATCATTGCTCAGGAAGATTATTTGTAATTATTTTTAAAGTGCTCACAGCTTTTAAGAAGAGGAATATTTCAGTATGTTAAGTCTAATTGTCAAGATGTTGTGTCTCTGCTTCCTCTGGACTTTTAGGTTTCAACAGTTTTTCATTTGAATGTTATAAGTTTACACATTCATTATGACCGGCAGCCTTTTCAGTGTGAATAAGTCACTTTCAGAAACATTATCACGCTGCAGTAGCACTTTTTTTGCAAAGGTCCTTTTTTCATACTTGATGAAGGTTAGAGATTACTTAACATCCCTTCACTTCAGTTCACAGTCATTTCTCCTAAGAAGGAACAGTGCTTTTGAGTCTTGAGACAGTGACAACAAGACTTTAGGTACCTGCAAATTACATTTTCTCCACACACAGAGACATCACTTAGCTATTAAATATCTGAATTATCTTTCCTTTTTTAGAATGGTGAATGTAAGCCAAAAATTACAGGTGTAGTTTTTTGTAAAGGTCACACTTCTACCACATTACATTCACATTATTTGGTTCCTACAGGAAGTGGACATATCTATATCTTAAGGTAGTGTGTAGTTCATGAAACATCTTCCTCTTGCATTGCAGATCCTTTAAGACTTTGAGCTTCAGAAACAATTTGTTTGATTGATTTGACTCTGTGTGGAAAACAGTATGGGGCAACATCTGCTATCTGTTGTAATATCAAAGCAGCAAATGTACCAATTTCATTCAAATTTGTGTTGACAACCTGAAACATTATGGAGCTGGAGCTCATTGTAAGCAGTCAGTGAGTGTGTTTGTACCAACACAGAAGCCCTGATCAATTAATGTCCACTCTGTCGACAGTACACACAACATTTTCATTCCCTCTCTGACATGTCTGGACCTCCTCCAGATGGTTGTTACTGCGGATTGAAAGCCGGCTATTAATGTGAGCCTGCCCATATGGAAGTCATCTATACACTTATTATTTTACTCAGAAATTAGTACTACTGACATAAAATTACAATTACTGACAGAGGGATAGTAATATCAGGGGACCACCAGTGATTTGTAATGTTTTCAACTATATTTAACCAAAACCAGATGTGATTTAATATTTTTCCTGCATTTCATAATTTGGCAACATTTTAATTATTTCTTTAAAGGATTTCCTATTTTTTCACCCTTTTTTTTCATCCTTCCACATTGTTTGAAGTCATTATATTATTGTTCTCTTCTGAGCTTATTAAAACATAATATTTAGAAAGGCATTAAAGTGGTCACCACACCCTTTCCCACAACCATTTTATATGTTATAGGGGCTATGCACAAACAAATACATATTCTGTTTGTTTGCCAAAAAAGTAATGTATTGTTAGTTTAAGCTATTAAAGAGGGACCCAGGACCCCAATCAGAACTTACAGCTTAATAAATAATTTAAAAAGGAGCATACATACTATTTCGGTTAAAATTCAAAAAGATTACCTGTTATCGGCAAGAAAATATAAGTATATAAGTAAGCAAGCTCAATTCAATTGCAATGAGGAAATAAACAATAAGTATAATGATTTTGGGGTGAGTCTACATGTGATAACAGTCATTTGAGCAAAATAAAAAAACAAAAATGTGCAGTGTTTCAGAATTCAGCCTGCAGGACTGCAGTGTCAATGAAGCTCTGTGCAGGGAATTATGTTAGACACTAATGGTGATCAAGTACCTCACTGACAGATATCCATTTGCTACAGTGCATGTTATGAGTTTTCAACAAATGCAAAACCGCGCTCTACATAATAACATTCATTAGGGGTTGGGTTTCCTACCTGATGACATTTTTTAATGTTATAAACTCTGCAAGATATCATTTTGTGCTTTATATAAGACAGGAGTTATACATTTACCAGCACATGCTCTCCTTATACTTCCTAGTGTTGACAGAAACTCCACAGTACACTGGACACCTCTGGACTTCAGAGGATTTTGGCTGTACTGCAAAAGATATTAGTCATTAGTCAAGTCATTAGTCTGCTTCGGTCTCCCCGGAAAGCTGGAAACTGGACATGTGGGCTGTTCAAAAGCTCAACAGGATGTTGCTCACATCATCACATATTTTAGCTCTGTGTTTGTAGCCTATCGTGGACGCACAAGTTACACTCTTACATTTGGTAGATTGGTATATCACCGGGGTTGGATGTCATCCGGGTTCAAATCTTTTTATGGCCTGTCAGACAAAAAAATATCGACATTACAGGCTTTTGACAAATTAAGGTCAGGCTAACACACTCAAAGTTGTACATGCAAACAATTACGATATAATGTTTGCTATGTTCACCATCAGTTTAGTCTGTTGGCAGACATTTGCTAATTAGCAATTTGACTGGATGATGGTGCTAGATGAAAAGTTATGGGATTAACAAAGTCATTGCAACTCATCCTGAGGGGTATAAAAGTTCATGGCAATTCATCCAATTGTTTTCGAGACATTTCGCTCAAAACTACAAATGGTACCACCAGGGTGGCGCTAGAGGTAAAGTCCATCTTGCCTTTTTCAAGTAGGTATATGAGTTTATTTATGGGTTCAAAATATAGAATTGATCAATGAATAATATAACAAAATTTTATGTAAAATACCAAAAATACACAACACCATTACAAAATATTATTTATAAAGAATAAATAGTTTATTCTTAACATTCTTGTCAGTCGGTAAAATCAGTTGAATCTCCATATTTCAGTTTCAAAATAACAAACTCCAAACATAACCAGATATCCATTCTGAACTCCATTGTATGACATGCACAACATATGCATGTGTTGAGTAAGAACAGAAGCACTTTATGCATTCATAACAAGTGTGGTTTGTGTCTTAAGAGATGTACTTATGAAGTTAGCTGATCTTAAAATAAAACTACAAATTGGTGAGTGATAATTACAATTCAATTTCAGATGGCACCTTAATAAAGTGGCACGCTTGTAAGATTTTTCCTCTGATTAATGCACACAGTTAGGCTGCCATGTTTTTTCTACCCTTTCTTAGTGACATTTATTTGTTGCTGGAATGAGAAGAAACAGCAGATGCACAAACACACAAAGTATCCCACTCGGGAACTTTGCATCATCAAATACTCATACACACCATCCCATTAAGGACATTAAAGACATTGTGAATTGTTTTGTTCAGCAGTTAAGTTTGGCTAGAAATCAATTTCGCCACAAGCCCTGCTCTCTGCTGTTCTGAGTTAATTAAAATCAGTTTTTACCATTTCCTCCTTTCAACTGATAGACTTTGACAGTTGAAACAGGAATTAGTGAGGTAATCAGATTGTGGTAATCAGCTGTCAGTTTGTTGTATTTGTTTTCTCCATTAATGGCTGCAGAGTTTCTGTGCTGTACAGAGCACATGTCAATCAAACAGTGTGGGCGGGACTATGGCATACCTATATTAATTATATATCATATATATAATGTATGATTATATCTGTTTTTTTTTGCTACATTTTACTGGGTTTTTTTTCTTATTAAGTAATACCTGTCGCTTGGTGTCCAGAACAATGAAATATCTTTTATTAACTGGATAAAAGTTGAATCATTTTTGTCTATTTTATGTAGCACTTTAAAAGCTATACTATTCATCGTAAGTTCTTTACAGCAGTGGCTTGTTACACTGTAAATTAAAGTGATGCGGTGACCCCCTCATCACATGTTCCATATATCTATGGCAGAAATATGTTTCCTTTCTTGTTACTCATCTTGGGACCCCTGAAGTTTATCTTGCAACGCTATGGGGTGGCCCAGAGCCCCAGGCTGAGAACAACTGCTTTATGGGATAGTGAGTAACAGAAACAGAATACATGAATTGGAAAATGACCAAATATACAATCACACAACATGCAGTGCACACATCATAGTCCAACCCCCGCAGCATCTACACAGTTCAAACAAGAAACCAGATGCATTTAAAAGTGTGTTTGAAGATTTCTTTATAGAGAGAGGGAGTTCCATAAGAAGCCTCTGATATAATCTGTGCTGCAGTTTTTTCTACAGCATGATAAAGATGAAAGAAGTATAGAGAATTTGAGACTGTTAAATATGAGACGTTAAGGACTTTGTCCAGTACGGAGATTGAAATGTAAAGCCACATTCTACAGTTCTACAGTTCTACAGATTGTTACAGTTTTTGTTATGGTAGTGGCAATGTGGTAAATGTGGTATGTGGTAAAATGTGCAGTCACAGGTAGAAAGGTAGTGTTTAACCTCTGTCTTGTGAGAAGAGAAATTTGGGAAGCCAAAAGGTCTATATTTCTCAACTCAACTCTCAACTCAACCAAGTTGTTTTTTGGTAATTTAGATTCTGGACTAAACTCCACAGATGCTAATTAAGATCAGACAGACAGCTGCAATCTGCGATTAACACATCTGAGACACATGAAGAAACTGAAGCTGTCGATGCAGGCAGAGACCAGCTGGATTCATTTGTCTGTGGTGTGAGGCATGCATTGATCCTGGTCCTTGGCACTTACAGCGACAAGCATATCCCCACACGACGTCGTAATCAGTCTTTAACACGTCTGACCTTTATTTATCCAGGAGGTGCAATGCCAGGATACGTGGATACGTTACACAAACAGTATTCCACTGTCTTGTTTCTTGTATATTTGTGTATGGCAACCCAGGTATGGTTAAAGTAAAATTTCTTGTCTCACAGTTTTACTTGCATGACCACAGTCTCTCCCTAACCTGTATTGCCTAACCATTTTTAGAACCTGGTTATTATTATTCCTATAGTTTTGAGTTATGAGTTACATCTACATATTACTCACAAGTTAATTGCTGAAACCTGACTCCACTGGGGCGGGAACACGAGCAGTGACGTTTTAAACAATCCACAAGTCATATTATCTAAGATACACACTGCAGGTGAAACCAAGAATTGGCTTGGCAAACATTTCAAAAGCTTGTCTGTTTCTTCTTTTTGAAATAAATTGGAGGTTATAACGTTGGTGAGTTAAATGTTAACAGGTTGTAGAAGTACACTTTTCCTTTAAGGTTACAGACATAAAACCATTTGATTAAGACTAGAAAGAAATTGTAGTCATGTTTAAACAATCCCTGCTGGTATGAATGCAAATACTTTTATGGCATATATATATATATATATATATATATATATCCCTCTACACCCTCACTTTTTATTGCAATGAATGAACCTCCTGCACTGGCATCAACATTGCTATTAAACATAAATGTCTACTAACACAGGATCATTGCATATGAGCCTAATTTGTTGCACAATGGGTCCGGCATTAAGACTAAGATTCTGTAATGCTGTTTAAGCACTTTACATTAAAGCATTTGTATATGAACTCTACATCTGCATTTATGCAAATTCATTATTTTTGGTGCACACAAGCCTTCAAAAAGAGCTCTGCACAAGCCAATAGCCTCATTCGTCATGAGAAGGCACAAATTGCTTCAGCTTTTAAGAAGGAATTCACGCAGCCTGGTGTGGTTAAGTGGCCTAAATAACTGGATCATTCTATCATCTCATTTGAGATTGTTAGATGAAAACTGTCACTCTTCCTTTGTCCATGTCACTGGAAATGATGCATGCATAATGAATGACAGTAGCCTTCTTAAAAGGACAAAAAGTGTTCAAAGAGTGTCAATAATTTGGTGGGATAATTTGTCCAGTAAATTGTGTCTTCATTTGGAGGAGAATTTATGAGTCATTTGAGCCCACTGCCTCTTTGCATGACACAATGTGATAATGAGAATGGATAATTACTTCAGTGGCAGCATGAACAAAAGCCAGCAAGTTGTACTGTATGTCTTATCATAGATACATACATTATATTATCACTTTACATCTCCTTCAAGGACATTATGTATTTGTTGTACTTTTACACATGCTGGCTGTGGATGAAAGTGGACACAAACATCTTATGTGGTTCATAAACATGTTTTCATTCATCCATCTTCCATGTAATACCCATTTATTTGTATTTCTAAAAGCCCCTAAAATGGGTACTTGGACTTCTTTGAAAACTGCTACTGGAAAACAGTGCAATTTTTAGTTTCAACCTCCTGCTGCACGACTGGGTATAAAGAGCAAAACACAGCACAGTTATAACACCCTGGTTCCAGCTACTGTACTTTGACACCGTCTTCAGTTTGTACTTCACATCTGGTCAAAGCTGCAGTTGTAAAATTACAATTCTTTACTTGGCAGATGTGTGTTGTCTGTAACTAACAAAGCCATCTAATAGTCTAATAGTCTTGTCAAATCAAACTGCCTTTTCTCGTCAGGTCGGACAGGTTCACAATTTTTCAAATCTGTCTTAATGTTTCAATGTTCATATTAGCACCTGACTATTGTTTTAAGACACCTATTGTTAACCTCTCCTTCAAGACTAACCCCTCACGGTCTAATGTCTTGCACAAACATCACATTTCAAAAGGAAATACGTCAAAGAAAGGGAGTGATGACACCGTGTCATGGGGCCATGCTCTGCGACAGACAGTCAGTTTTTAACAGGCAACCCTGCATCCCACTGGAGTACTTTATGGGTATAACCCTGTATTGTAAAACTTTTATTCAATGGTCCATTACAGCGAGGCCATTCAGCCTGTCTGAAGTAGTGGAGGGGTTCAACATTGGTGGGAAAACCACAGCTTGGGTAATGGCTTTTCAAATGTCAGGGTTATGTCAGCTTGGCCTGAGACTGTTTCTTTGACTGATACAGTACAGGAAAAAGCTCAGGACTGAAACCCACGGTGGGATTAATGCTTGACTGAGTCACACAATGTGTTGAATTCATGTTCTGACTGTGCTCTATCATTATCTAAGGGACGTGACGTCTGATGTTTCTTCTCATTCATCTTTTACAAGACCAACAGAACACTTTTACAGTAATGATTTCTTACTGCGAGGGTCACCCTGACCCCTTGCAGTAAGAAATCTCGCTGTTCATTTGAAGTGATGCATGTGTGGGCAAGCACAGGCACAAAAATAGAACTACATGTAATTCACGCAGTTTAACTAACACAATGGCTGTACAAGAACATACAGTACCGCCACATTCTGGGAAACCGCCAATTTATATAACATTCAAGCTGCTCGCTCAATGTACACAGATTGGAGTTTGTTACTGTATGACCCTTGCCGGCCACTGTTTTAAAACTAATCATTGGCTGTAGAAGAGTTGGATGTCCCTCTCTTATGGAAAAGGTCATGACTCACTTGTATCATTGAAACTTTCACCCTCAGATGCTGATGAGGCCTATTGTTGTTCTTTGTTCTTCTTAGATGCCTGGCATCTGATAAAGAAAGCCACCTGTATTTTATTTCTCCATTATTTTTTTATATTCTAAAAACTGCACACAAATATACCACAAATGACTCAAATACAATACAAGACAATATTTGTCAGATTTTCACGATAAAAAATGTTTGTTGTGATACTTCATCACTGTAAAAATTAAAGAAAACAAAGATACGGTGTGGTGCAAATTATAGTATGTACTGTCAAGGTAAACCTGTTGTAAATCAGACGGTTTTCTAGAAGGACAAAAAACATTGAGTGTGAACAGCAGCTGTTTAGTTAATACATGTTGAATATGATGTATCAGCCAGTTAACACTGGCCAAGGCAAGCATGGAATATAATACCGTTATCCTCTAAGGCATATTAACACACTCTATTATACACACACACCAACTGTAAGCCTGCTAAATGTTTAAAGTCTCATCTGAGTCATATATCTGAAACCCGTCAGTGCCGAGAGAACAAACAGCATTCAAGAAGCAGTTCTTCACTGCCAGAGAAGAGGAGAGGAAGAAGGAAAGGAGAGGGGAAGAAGGAGGAGATGAAGGGAAAGGATACAAAACAAGGAAGATGAGGAGAGGGGAGAAGGCAAGAGGATAACAAAGGACAGAAGGATGGGAAAAGATATAAGAGGAGAGTAAGGATGAGAAGAGAGAAAGAAGAAGGAAGAGGAAGAGAATGAACAAAAGAGGGGAAATGGAGTACAAGAGGATAGCAAAGGAGACGAGAAGGGAGTAAAGAGGAGAGGAAGAAGGAAAAAGAAAAAAGATGGAGGGGAAATTACAGGGAAAATGAAAGGAGATCAAAGAAAGAGGAGGAGAAGGCAGAAAAAAGGAGGGGAAATAAGAGGAAAGGAGGAAGCAGAGGAGTGGTAAAAAGGAAGGGAATAGAGAATGAGAGGAGAGAAAATTAGAAGACTGTAAAGACAAGCACAGAAGAAGAAATTAGGAGAGGAAGAAGTAAAAGGGAAGAAGAAAGAAGACAAAAAATGTAAAAGTAAATAGATGGGGAAGGGAAAAGAGGAGAAACAAAAGGTAGGAAGAGTTGAGGAGGGATGAGACGAAAGGAAAGGAGGTAAGATAAAAAGATAGAGAGGACAGGAGAGGTAGGGGAAAGGAAATTAGATGGAGAGGTGAAAGCAGTGTCTCAGAGCGTCATACCAGAGCCTCTTCCCAACATCATATTTATACTGGATCTTTCTTTCTCCAGTCCCGTAAATGGCAGCCAACATGATTTATGTCAGAGTGTTTTAAAGCCTTGACTTAATAGGCTATTTCCATCATTTTTGACGTGCTGCTACAGCATATGAAGACTCACACCACCTGCAGTGAGCAGAGAAAACACAAAGAGCTCAAGTCTTCCACTGTGGACTCATGTTATTGGTATGTGTACTGAAGTTTTTGATTCAGCTTATCTGCAATAAAACACAGAGGTGGCTAAACACACACAGCAGTAAAGTGATTTCAACTGTGCTGAACAGTCAGGGGAAAAAACTGTTCTAAAATATATGGTGTTTAAAGACCAGCTGAAATTTGAATTATCCTCGCTGTTTGTGTAAGGAAATATAAATCATAATGATATCCATATAGCTGTGTATCATTTGTAAGTTCAACTTTGTCCCTTTACATCATAAACACCAGTTGTGCTGTTAAAAAAAGTGGAAACTAGTAGTTTGCTTGATTGTTTTGCACTAGATGTTACTTTTTAAGCAGGTTATATTGCCATTGACAAACTCCTGCACACTCAGTGTTGTGTTTGTCCCATATTATAAAATGGAGGGTGGTAGCAGCTGTGTCTTTCTTTTGTGGGTCCAATGGGAAGTTGGACCCACAAAAAAAAAACATTTTTGCACACAAGTGTTTCATGAATTAAACTATAGTACTGACATTGTCATTTGGTACAAAAAACAGAAATGTTTAAATTTTGACTTTTTATTTCATTTTTGACCTAATAATGCAAATCAGAAAAAACAATCAATAATATTGTGATAAAAGTTGTGCAGTTGTTTACACATCTGCTTTTTAAAATGTTATTCTGTAAACAGTGCTTTTTACCCTCTTGGTCTCCCCTCTTGAACTTTGCCTCAAACTACCTCCAGATTTATAAAACCATTTTACCAAGCTACAGGGCCACATGCTGTATTAATGCATTTTGTATCTGCTTTTAAAAGTGCCCCATTGAAGCTTTAATAGCACTTCTACTGAGTGAAATATTCAGACATAAAACTTTCTCTCTCTGCACTTTAGGGCAGAAAAGGTTCCACTGCCTCTTTGTGTATGTCTGTAAATTCATGATGTGCTTTTTTCTTAATAATAACACACACACTCACATTAAACAAGCACAGATACATATCAGAATGGACCTCTCTCTCTCTGACAGACACACATAAAACACATAAATGCTCCATACTTCAATTAAAAGTTAATTGTCTTTTCAGATGGAATCAATTTAGCTCATTTAATTATATCTTTCCATCTCATTATAAGACAGATTCTTTTTATGTGACAAATGGATTTAATTGGTGCAGCTGATTGTATTACAGTGTAGTTTTCCATATCAGAGCTTCTTCAATCAGATGCGTCAAAGTTTCTCAAATTAAGATATGAAGAGTTTTATTAATCACTGACAAGAAAGTGGGTTACTGTGCAGAGATGCACAGAAGGTTCTACAATATAGAATTAACACTTTTTGTACCTGTGGTTTTGGTTTCACCTAGTTATACTACTAAAACCGGAGATGAATCTTAGGACAAACACACTCATATTCAAAGTTTTATTCCCTTAAATTAAAATAAATATTTGGGCTACTTTTATAAATATTGGGTTGGTTCGAGGCTCTGATTGGGCTGTTGGTGTCATTTCAATCTGGCAACACTGCTCTCATGTTGTAAAAACGTGCAGGTTTCACATTGGAGGCCCTCCTTACGATGATAAATCAAACAAAATGAAACTAAAAATGATTTCCCTTTGAGGTAACTGTTAGTTAGTACTATATACAATTACAATTAAAACAACCGTCGAAAGGCATGACAAATAATTCTGGCAAAATAGATAGATATAAAACCATTAAGATTTGTTCCAGCTGGTTATACTTAAGTTACATTTATTTTCATTTTGCTTGCGTTTATTAAACTGATGAACTTTAATAAGAGAGAGAAAGAAATGAAGAAACAATTACAAATGTAATGAGGTAATATAAAACTACTTACTCAAAGTATTTACTTAGTTTAACTTGGCCTAGCCTATTCTTTTTTAGTCGATTTCCTATTTCAATCTGGATCGTTTCTACAACCGCTGTTTTGTACCAATGTTCAGCAATTATTCAAGGAGGAATCCATCATCGTAGAAGCACAGAGACCAATTTGCTACATCCACAGGAGCAGAAAAATAAACCAGAATGCAATGCAGCCATAGCACTCTGAATTTTGAGTAAAGCAGCATGTTCGCGTTGTGGGAAATCACTAACTATGGATGCAATAGTGGAGGCCGGGTTGATTGGAAGTGGTTTCACCAAAAAGTAAATGATACACTCCCTCCAAAATAAAAAGACAACCTCTGGAAATGCTTTGAACATAAGCAATTGATAGTCTCCCCCTCTCTCTCTCTCTCCCTCAAGATGATGGTCTGAGGTGTTTCAGAGATGTAAAAATGTTATCACAGGCTTTCACTGGCAGAACAAACAGCAGCCTCTCTTCATTATTCACTGAGTTCTCTCCAGCTGGGAACATTACCTTTGGCTGAAAATATACAGCTGCTGCTCAGCCCCCCGCTGCTCTGTTTGGTCTGTATGCAGGAAGCTGGAGGAGAGGCGAAATAAAGGGTCAGACACTTTTAAACTTGCAGACATATAGACACAGAAAGAAACATATATACACACACATACACACACATACGCACGTGTTATTCAGTCTGCAGAATTCTAGACGCTGCAATAAAAATACACACACGTTCACACAGATACACACAGATACACACAGATATATGCACACACATCATTGTTTTATTTAATATCTTGGCAGGACACTTAGCTACTGAACCACGACACACAGAAATGGATGCTCTGCTAAGCTGTGGAATCAATGTGTAATGGAGCTTTGGAGCAGAAAACATGAGTGATCGTAGTGCCTTTTTACACCATAGTTGGCACTATAGATGTCACGTTGACGTCATGTTGGGATTTTGACACACGCCCATTCCAGGAATACACAGAAAATGCTAAAACAGCCACCAGTGATCATTGATCAGTTCTTTCATTATTATTTTTGCTTTAAACACACTGACTCATTTACAGTAAACCTATTATACTTGAATTTGTTTGATTTGGTGACTTTGCACAGCATGCCACATAATGTATATAACAGATCAGAGCCTCTATTAAACACCATTTTATTTGATAAGCTGGACATTCAGATGTTGCAGGGGATCATATCAGAGACTCTTTGTGTCTCTGTTATGTCCTTTTTCAAGCCTTTTTCCATATATGGTAATGGTCATTTTGGATTGATTAACTTGGAGCACGTTTGGAATTTGTTTTTGGAACTATTCTAGTTTCCTAAAATACTGTGTAGTTAATGGCCACCAGTTTACATCTCAAAACCCTCTTGGGACATTTATGTTTTCTTTCCATTGTTCTCTTCTCTCTTCCTTCCTTGTTCTCTCTCTGTTCCCACATATCTTGTCTTTTCCATTGTGCTGTCTTCCTTCATCTTTCCTCTTCTCTCCTCCCGTTCTTTCTTGTCCTTTACTCTCCTGTCATATTCCTTCCGTCTCTTTAACTCTGTTTTTTTTCTTTCTCCATCTACAGTTCGTCTCATAAATGAATTTGACTTCACCTCTACATCACGTGTCCAGTGTTCAGTCTGTGTGGCATCTCTTTGTTGACCTGAAGCAATACCACACACACTGTCCCCGCTCGTTAGTGTGTGAGCATATTTGTCAGCTTGTGTACATGTGCATATGTGTACTGCACGTGCGCTCGTGCAAGAGATAAAAAGAAAAGGAGATAACGGGTGTTTTTGTCTGAGAGGAAGAGAAGAGAATTTGTGTATTTATTTGCATTTTTGTTCCAGTGTCTATATTTATTTCTGCATTAGTGTGTATGTCTGTGTGTGTGTGTGTGTGTGTGTTTGTGTATGTGTGTGTCTGGACTGTACTGTTTTACGGATATAAACAAAATCAAACAGAGAAAATCCTAACAGGAAGCATATCTCTCAGGCTGTCGTGTTAAATGCTCCTATGATGCTGTCAGCTGCATTCAACTACAAGTACACAACAAACAACTGCAGCTAACACTCCACACATGCTTACTGTCTGGCTCTGCTTCCAATGTTATAGCAGATTATGATACTGAGCTGAGTGGAAACAGCACAATTTCAAAAAACTTATGCAAGAAAAAAGTTTTATAGTTTTATAGCAGTCAATCATAGACCTGTTTGTTGCTTGAGTCCATGAATCCCCAAAGGAACCTAATTCCAAAACTTAAACAAAGTTTTGCAAACTGTCTTTTCCCAGCCCCAACTTTAATTTGTTCTTTGTCTACAATTATAGCAAATGGTTTTGGTTTAACTTTATTATATATTTGTTTTAAATATCTATATTTTCGAGATTTTTTTTTCCATTGTTGTTGTCTAGTTAGAAACTGTCACAGCCCATCAGTGATTATTGTGTTCCCTGTGTTTCTCTTGTGTTTAGATCTCATTTGCACAGCCTTTGTGTTTCCCTCCTTCTCCTGTTGCCTACCTGCCCACCCCAGCTGTGTCTTGTTTCTGATTAGTTGTGTGGGCATATATATTCCTGGGTTTCCTTTGTTCTCTGTCTGCTGTGTGTTATTTGGCAAGTGTGGAGTGTTTCCCTGTTCGTTTGCGTTTCCCTGTGTCCTGGCCCCCTTTTTTGGGATTTTTGTAAGTTTTGTTTAATAAACCTTTTGTGCTAAAGTTTTGTATCTGTGTCCCCACCATGATGGAAACTAAGTGTGTTATAGCGATATTCCCATATAACACTGTATGACTTTTGGGTCACCCAATAGGAGAAAGTAATGAAACTGTTGGGGCTTGTTGAATATCAGTTGACTTTGATTCCACTGTTTCACGGCATCCAGAGTTAAAAAAAAAATGCCATGAAGATGCAGTCTGCATCGGGCTGAGCAGGTAACTTGCAAGGGCTGTTTATTTATCAAAAGTTGGATTAGTTTCCATAGCAGCAGGTGTCACTGTGTGCAAATTCAGTGAGTTGTTTGAACCACAGGGTTGTACTAAAACTGTAGTTTGAAATAGATTATTGGAGAAATTTGATCCGTCTGTGTTGTTTTTATAACCATTGTTGTCGTCTGGATTTAAGTCAGTTCTATCAAAAATGTTCCATATGCTGATTAGGGTCCTGTCAGGTCTACTACAAATGTGTGTTGTATTCAGTATATAAACAGAAGAAAGACAAATATATAATGTCTATATTACATTTAAATCACTGTCCTGCTTGCAACTTAGGCTTCGCTATCTGTAGATTTTTACCACTTGTGGGCCAGAAAATGTTGGAAAGGCCATGTTCCAACATGTCAGCCTGTCTCTTTCTATGTCCACTAACGGGTCTCTGGGCTCATTATGTTCACATGGTCGCTTCACATCCCCATCAAAAGCAGACAGATTTCAGTAGAACTCATTAAATGTCAGATTTGTCCAAAAGTTACCCCCAAGCCGCTTACTGAGTTTTTTATGTGGGCATGATTTGAGTGTGTGTTTTTGTGTGTGTGTGAGACAGTATGAAAAGCATGAAAAATAAAGGGAATGATATTGATAGACTATGGTGATATGAATGCAATGTGTATGTGTCCAGTATTGTGTTTATGAGTCAGGTGTTCTGATGGATGGGTCAGTTTGTTCAAAACCCTGGTCCAGCTCATGATCTCTTGATATGATTGTCATGGAATTTCAAATAGACATTCATTATCCCCAGAGGATTCTGTTGACACTTGACGTTTTGTATGGTGCCATGACTAGATTTCCACAACTTGTGAAATTGTGCGTGTGTATTCATGACCCCAGAGAATGAAGCCCTCCACTTTGGGTTCTCCATGAGCCTTCCTCCACCAACTTTTTACACGATATTGTCTAATAAAAGCAGATGGCCATCAATTTATTGTACAGGTTCATGCTGCTCACAGGATAAACCCCGGTGATTTTAACAACCCTCATGACATTTCCTCAAGGGCCATCCTTAAGACAAACTTCCCAAATGCAACAGTATGCCATTCATCGTGATTTGAACATTGGAAAATGTGCAGCACCGCCCACAACTACTTAAAGATTCAAAAGGCACCCAGTGACACGACCTGAAGAAATGAAGATGTTCAACTCTATATAAATGTTCTCTGAGCTGATTTTGATTCAGCTGAGAAACCGAGGCACATAGTTATTTTCAACTCTATTCAAAGAAATAAAATAAAAACAGTTGATTATCACTATCAACAAGTTTTCAGTTCTTTTTAATGAGCTTAAATACATAAAAAAAATAATTGGAAGTCATTGTTCAGAGTGTACTTGTAATGCTAAATACAAGAAGCAGGAGAGAGCCTGTCACTATAAGTCTGTATGGGGGAACATCAAAATAACATTACATTAAAGATAATCATGGAGTCTGTGTGCATGTGTCCTGCATTTATGATGTAGCCCATATGACAAAAAATTAATTGAATTTTGATTGATGTTGATCCTCTCAGTTTGTTTTTTCTTCTTAATTATAATGCAGACACCTTCTGCTACACACACACACACACACACACACACACACACAGAAGTCTTTGTCTTGCCTGCTGTCTGATGGGTCGTCTGGGTGTAAACTAACCTTGTTTTTCCCTTTCTCTCTCCCTCCCTTTCTCTCCATTCTTGTTTTACTGCCCTTCTACCTTACCTCCTTTCCTACCTATTGCTCCTCTACTTTTGTTTTCTCCTTTTGTCTCTTTTCTATCATCTTTCAATTATTTCCCTTCTTTCCTCTTTCCTTTCATTGTTCGATCCTTTTTCTTAATTTTCATTCCCACATTTCATTGCGGTTTCTCTCTTCTTTCGTTTCCTTTATTTTCTCCTTTCTCTGCTCAAACTCTTCTTCCTTCTTCTTCCCTTCATTCCTTTATTCATTTTCTTGGTTATCTACATTTGTTTTTGCCTTACCTATTGTTTTTCACGTCCATTGTTTCTTCCCTTCCCTACTGTCTTTATTTAATTCTGCTTCTTTGATCCTTTCCCATTGTCATTTCTTTAATTTCTTCTCTTTCACTTGCTACACCTGCCACATCTCTTCCATCGTTTCTCCTCTCCCTTTCGTTCCCCTCTTTTCCTTAATTCTTTTTCCACCCATCTCATTTCTTCTCCCCTTATCCCCCACCCCACCCCTCCTCCTCCTCCTGTCTCTCCAGCGGCTGCTCCTCTGCCTCCAAGCTGCTGCTCTGGTTCTGCAACACCAGGCCAGTGCCTGTCTAGCTGCTGAGTGTGTAGGGCGTCTCAAGGCTCTATCAAGTGAGTCTGCTGCCTCACACGCTCACATCCACCATCATGCACACACAGGAAAACGCACAAATTCACACAAACACACCCGCTGAGTTCAGACGTTTCAGCTGTTAGCAGAGGTGCACATTAAGAAATGTTTTATCTGCATAAACACAAAAGAATGGCGCCTCCACAGCTTCCTACTGTACTGGTCAAGACAAATGCCTTTATGATGCTAATGCAGTATTAAATGAACCCAAATTCCAGATCTAATTTGTTTTTCAACTACAAAAGAGCAATCCTGTTTTTTTCTGCTTTTTGTGAATACAGCATCTTTCCAATTATTCTCATGTCATGAGTTTCTTTTTGTAAAACATGAGACAAGCACGGGGACAATTGGTGCAGTCTACAGTATGTTGGGATGTAGCAGCTTACATTGTTATCCAGTCACTCAGGGTGACTTCTTGCCAGAATCTGCAGTTGGTGACATTAAACCCCAAAGTTCTGATATGTCAAATCTTGACGTTTTTACAGTTGTATACAGGGTGAATTTCAATAACGCAATACAAAAATGGTAAAGGGGGGCTTGATTCAGTAGTTACACAAAGTCTCCATGTAACACCAACCCATCACTTTTTGCTTCTTAAGTGTTTATTTTTATACTTTGTGACTAATTGCCACATTAACATAATATGGCACAACCAGTGCTTTGTGTATGTCTTATACAAGTTTAGTATGCATCATTATGCAGTAAGCAATAATTATATATTCTGTTTACTTTTTCTCATAATACTTTGGGCTTTAATCAAAATCATCATGACAGTGAGGACATTTTGTCCAGTCTTCACTTATAAAATACTATATTTTCTCAATGTCAACAAATCCCATGACAAAGCTAAAACCAACAATGTGGTGGTCTCTCTATTCTGTCTGTGGCTCTCGGCTCAAAGCCCGTTGGTTCCTACTGAGGATGTAAATCTTCATTAGGTCACAAATATATAGTTTATTTTTTTAAAGAAAAAATACAAAGAAAGGCTCAGTAATTTCCTAAAACAGCTGGACGCTCATACAAAACTATTTTCAGACACAAATTAACACATATTTTTTGCATATTTGTTGTATATGTATGTAAGATTGACTCAAAGTTAACAACAGTAGCCGTGTCACCTAGTGCAACAGTGTGGTTTTTTTAAAAGTTAGGGGTAAGGGAAGTAGTCACATAATTATGGATGTACAAACATTTCTGTGTGTAGTTTTGTGTCTGTTATCTGTGAGCCTGATTGGAGATCTTGAGAGATGAGTGGTGCTGTAAAAACCAGCCCATCTTCTTTCTCTTATTTTCCATTCCTTGTGTGTGTGTGTGTGCGAGTGTGTGTGTTTCATTCACAACTAAGTGTTCCTTTGCTTTTCTCTTCTTTTTCCATTTTATCTTCCTCCTGCTGATTTTATGCCTCTCTCGTTTCTTTCCACTCTTTCTCTTTCACTCCTTTTCTTTTTTCTTGATGACTTTGTGTCAGGTTTTTAAAAGCCCCAAATACTCAGACATCTAAATGAAAACTATACATCATAAGGTGTCTTATTTGTTTACTTGAAAATCATAAACTTGCAGTAATAGATTTTGGTAACAGTTTAGGGTTTTCATCAATTTCAAGCTTTTAAATTTGAGAGTTTTTTTCAAAAGGCTCTCACCTCTCATAAATGCTGTTCAATACTCTCAAGGTAAATGTTGTCCCCGCAATGTTTCCCCAAATGACTCTTTTGATCGTTTCTTTACGCTGTGAGAAGGAGGAAGAGTTGCCTGCAGAGAGAACAGTGTAATTGAAATGTGTGTGTTTTCATTTGTGGGACTCCGTGACACAAATACAAAATGTATTTTGTTGTTGTCCTCATATTCAATAGCTGTTATACCTGAGAGTCTCTTCTTTGTATACTGTGTATTGAGTTACTGAGTTTTGTCATCAGACATACTGAAAAATATCATTACAGTGTTTGCAATATGCAGTAAACACATACAAACTCCACAACGTAGCATATCAATTGAAAGTGTAATATTGCTGATGTGAACTGTTTCTTCTGTCCAAGGAGGCACAAAGTAAAAAGTGAAAAGGCATATTGGCCTCTATGTATTCAATGCTTTCTTGCAGATGCTATTCCAAACCTCTATAATAATGCCATTCCCCACTGCATGAGGAAATGCAATTTCTTTTTCTTTAAATTTGAAAAGCCGTGTCAGGCCATAAATGTTTCCTCCTCCTCCTTCTGAAACACTCTAGCAAGAAGTGAAGCCTCCATATTTTAGAGATGAAAAGACAAAAGACAAAATTCATAAATTACTTTGTTGAAAGTTGAAAGACTTTCTCTTGGTTTTGTCCACATCTCAGGTGGTTTTCTAGGATGCTAGATGTACAGTGGCACAGTGCAATGGTAACCACAAGGACAAGAGTGCAGCAGTATGTTCACATCAACACATCACATACAGTATGATCGCTGAGGAAATGGTGTGTGGACAGACTTAAAAAGCAACCTGCGGCCTTGTTAGGTGAGAGTGACCTTTTATTCAGGAAGTACCAAACCCTTTGTTTCTCTCTTGGTGAAAGAAAATGAGCAGCAGAATGGGTGTGGGTGCTGCGTGGCTGCAGAGACGACGTAGACTCATTTTGTAGAATAAAACTGTTAACCTGCTAGCCAAGTTAGCAACAGCAGCTTATCCTTGCAGCCAAGTGATGGTTTTACCACAACGTGCAAATAAATGTTCCTCCCACTACACCTGTAGTGGTTGGATTATTTTCTGTTTTTGAAGACATGTACAGCATAACATCAACACAGCAAGGCAATGCCAATAATTCCAAACAATGTATACTTTTTTTCCATTTAGTTTTTCCAATAATTAGTGAGTCAAATGCTGTTTGGTATTGAAGGTGTTTCATACTCAATCACACATTTTACCTCTTATCTTGTTCTCCTTTAAATTTTATATTTTTAAATGATTAAATGTCAGTTTCAGCAGTCAAACACATAGAGGACAATGGTGGGCAAGCATAAGGAAAAACAAAGCATTTTACATAAGATACTGGGCGCATGATAAATGTTGAGAGAAAGAAGTTCTGGCATCTCCATGTATTGCCTCAGGGCAAAGGATGCAGAATGCTGAGCTCAACTTTATTTTCTAATCTTCTTCTCTAAATAGCAGAGGTAACATTTTCCAGAATGTTTTACAACAATTCACGTGAATTAATGGAGCATGAAACCCAGACTTAGTTTTAAAACTGATTAGATTTATCTTAGATTTTGCGGTGTGTGTGTGTGTGTGTGTGTGTGTATACCATTAAGTGTAATGACTTAAGGGATCTACATTAAATGTTATTACATTTACACTTTGGCCATTTAGTTTATGCTCCCACTCTTAGTGAATTACAATGAGGATGATTTAAAAAAGATTCCTCTGTTCCTAAAACTGCAGAAACTCCAAATAGCAAACAAGCCAGCATCGAACCAAACGTTGGATCTGCAGTGATGGTATAACATTCAGTCTTAGCCGCCTAAATCTAACCAAACTTAAACCAAAGATGGAGCAGATCAGAAAAAAATCATATGAACCATTTTTTTAACGGCCATTTGTAATGGTTTTAGAAGGCAGGGGACAGTCATTGTGCTCACAGGGGCATCAGATCAGAAAACACTCAAATGGGTCAGTTATGACGGCAGTGACAATTTCTTGTTTAGTTTGGTAGGAAGGAACAGAAGGACGCAGGAATGATTCGAGGGTGGTTAAAGAGGCAGAAAGGGATTTCAGGGTGCCAGGAGGAGAGCAAATCTTTTTATTTTCCCTCCATCGGCCACTCGAGTCTCTGTGCTCCTCTCTGGTCCACTTGTTGCTGCTGGCAGGCTTCTGAAGTCTAATTACATCACTCCTCAACACTGTCTGTCTCCCTGGGGGGCTATTAGACTGCCAGATCCCTGGGTACACACACACACACACACACACACACACACAGAGACACGGTTCATCAAACTGAAATCAAATCATGCATTAAGAGAACTGGAATAAAGAGACAACAGTCCGAAGACTAACATGGCCATGATTGCTTAAACAGCCATTTCCCAGCAACTTTAAATACTGTCCAATGGTTAAAAATCACTTAGCTGGTGTAACATAACGAAAATGAAAAGCTTTCAAACCAGTCAACAGTACATTAAGTTTTTTGCTTTAGATTTTAGCTTTACAATAAGTCTACAACAACTGTCTTTGCCTCAATCCCCCATGCCTTAAGACCTGAATGAAGACATCTGGTAGAACATAGTTTACTGATGTGCGCATTTTCACAGGAGTGCCATCCTCCATAAAAGATGAATGGCTAAAATCTGGTAGCCACACGTTACAGAAATAAAAGGTGGAAGTAAAAAAACAAATTATTTCATGAAATTACACCAATTCAATGCACTTATTAATGGACATGCACACTTTTAAAACCTATCAAGACTATCAAGTTAAGACTTGGTTTAAAGGTTCAGGATAGAATTAGGTTTAGGTTAGGGTAAATGTTGGGGATAGGCATTTATTTATGATGGTTAAGGTTTGTTTAAGGGGCTGGGGAATACATTATGTCAAGGGAGGGTCCTCACAAGTACAGGAGTACAAGAGTTGTGTGTGTATGTGTATATGTGTGTGTGGACACCATTTTTCCACTTAAAACTTTACAAACACAGAGCTTTTTTTTTTATTCTGCAGACTTTTTGCTGACATGCAGAACGTCTGAATGTTTGCAAAGCTGTCGCTGACTTTCCGCTGCTCTGCCGTTGTTTTTCTTTCCGCTGTGATTTTTATGTTGTCTTCTCCTGACATGTATTCCAGACCTCTGGACATAACAGAGTAACCTCATAGTCACCATGTGACTGATGCTAAACTGTGGTCACTGGCTGTCCCAGAGGTGTATATGTGTGTCTCTGACAGTGTGACATAGATCACAAGTAATAAGCATGTGGGTTTGTGTGTATTGACACTATGTGCGTGTATATGATGAACATCTTGTGAAACAGCCAGCTCCAAAATGTCACCCTCTCTGCTCGTTGCAGATGGCAGCGCCATTTTCAGAGCTATAAGTGTGAAAGTTGTTATAGCTCTTTAAATGGTACTGCTGTATGCACTCAACTAACCAGCCAGCTGAAATCCAGCACCTCCACCACCACTGTGGAGGAAGTCTTCATGAAGGATTCTGCTTTTCTCTCTTTCTTCTTTTTCAATCAGAAGATGTACATTAACTTTGACCAGCAGGGTCAGTTGGCACATCCTTATCGTGGCAGAGGAGACAAACTTGATGACCTAAATATCTCTGGAAGCAGGGATGCTGTAATGATCAAACATATGACATGTTCTGATGCCTTCGTTGCTGCCGTTGTGGATTAATAAATCATCATAAGTATGTTTGAAGGACAGACATCACAAGAAATATGACTTTGATATGGCTTTTCTTAAGTGGTCATTTTTAGACTTAAAACATTGCCTGGGCTGTAGAGATTATGTGTGTGCTGACTGCTGAATAAGTGTGTGTAGAAGTGCTTTTATTGAGCTTTGGTCCCCTCAAACTGTCAGCCAGTAGGTCATGTGTCAGTCAGGAGTTTCCTTTCAGACACTGGGCTTCTTTTTCTTCTCATGTTGAAAGAAAAGTGCTGAGTTCTTCACATATACTTGTGCCAGAAATGTAAAATATTCAGAACCAAAAAAAAAAAACTGAAAATTTTCTCTTCTGCATGTGGGATTTCCGTTATGTATTTGACACGTATGCATGTTTGTATGTGTGGTTTTTGGTCCACCTTTTTGTGCACACTTGAATGAAAGTATGTGTGTGTTTATTTAGCGTGTGTGTTTCATGCTGTCATCTGCCTCTAGCGGTCTTTCGTGCATTTGGCTGCTGTTTGGCAAGCAGTGAACCCTGGAGGAGCTGTTCTGAAGAGGCTTTTTTATAGCTAAACAAAATGATTGTGGTGTGTTTTTCATTTTCACTGGACATGCATGCTGGCTTTTATAGCTGTGGGTGGCTATTGGCAATAGATACGTATACTGGGACTTTAATGTGTGTTGATGGCTATGGTATAGAATCTGTATGGATCCATTATTGTAGCTATTTCATTTGGAAAACTGAAGGATTCAGCTTATTAAGTGACATCAATACACACTGAGAGAGACAGCTGGTCCCCAACTGTGAAAGGGCACAAAGAGACAAATTGTAATAATTCTCTACATGTACACTTTAGTAGTTTATCACTTTTAGCATTCAAGAAATGTGCAAAGGTTTTGGTGAGATTAAAACATAAACAGAAGTCTTCAATGTTTTCCGTATAGATTGTTACATCCAGCGCACTGTAAGTTATCAACATTAAACTTTAGCCTCCGCTGCAGGGAGTGAAGGGACACTAACTTCATCACAAGTAGAAGTTTGAGCAGCTGTTGGGATAAACAATAGACAGGTAATTGTAAAGTGCTATTAATGCTCAAATCTATCTACAGATGGAACTTCTGGTGTCAAAGAAAAACCTTAGATAGAGCAGCACTTTTGACCTCCATTAACTGGCTGTGACACTGTGTCACAGCCAAGTTGATTAATGGGACAACTTCCCAAGAAAGTTGTCTTCCTTTCAGGCGGAGCTACATGCATTACTTTATAGCTGCGACTCCAGCAAAGCGCCGGCCTTCAGCGTTATCTCAGTCACACAAAAGCGCAAATATACCTTACTGTAAATTCTGTTTCATTGACTTATCTCCCTTCTCCAGGAGAACCAGTGGCAGGAATACACAAGGAACAAATGTATAGTGAGCAGCTAGAGAGCTGTCCTCAATCACTAACCACATTAAACTGGTCAGGAAGGATTTTCACTTCCTAATTGAATTAACTTGCCGTGTGGATTGCTGCCTTGCTAACTTCACCCTCTCTGTCTGCACAACTCTCTAATTTCTGTTTGTTCCTCTGCTTTTCTTCTACTCTCTCCTCTCTCAAACACGCACAGAAATCAGTGAGCTCTGCCCAGGTGAACGACGACAATTGCAATAAAAAATGTTCTGTAGATGCATCAGGCTCACATCTGCGTACAGACACACACACACACACACACACAATATAAATCAGCATAAACAATCCATATGTGGTTCACAGCTGCTACATGCGTCAGTACAGGCCTATTATACATCTGCTTTTCCAATACTATAATAGTAATGTCGAATAATATCCTATGAAAATGATGTGTAGGTATAATGAAGGGTTGTACTAATCTTGTGCACTGAGACGTCCATCTAAAACTGATGCAGGTTCGGGGTTGCAAGACCCACGGAAATCTCAAAGCAGACATTTGATTGTTTCTGAGTTTGAAAATGGAGCCTTTAAATATACAATATAAGTGTTGCATTTCTGTTTGTGTCATTTTATTGGATTAAATTGCCATGAATTTCAATTTGTTTATCCCCTCTCTAAACAAAAAATTTTATGATTAAATTCCTCCAAATATTTGTAAGCCTGGTGATGCAGAGCTCTGACTACACAAGTTTAGAGTTTTACAGATCCTGTAAACTGCTCAAAATGTTCACAAAGATTCTCCTGAACCCTTAAAACTTTCTCCATGTGAAAAGTGTTGTGTACTTTGCTCATCACACAATAATTGGCACTTTGATGCGTCATCTTGAACACCTACACTCTTAAGTTGTTGCTTTAGAGACATTTCTAAAATTATTGAGGTTTCTCCTGACAACACCTGCTTACATCAACCACAGCAACTGCGTCAATGGTTGTGAGTTTGAAAGGTCAACAGCAACGTGTTTAAAGTTAGAATAATTTGAACTTTTAATCAAGGCATCTTGATGGCAAAATTGAGAGTGTTACCATGGGTAACGCTGCGGCCAACGTGGGTGGCACCACTCTGTGATTGGAAATGAAGCAGCAGGCACAAAGCAGCCTCCTCTCATGTCATATGTAGGCACCGACATATATAAAGTTTTCTTTATGAATGCCTTTGGGCTGCACAATGTGAGATGGGAAAAGAGAATTTGTTTTTTCCCTCTTTTGGTTCTTCTTGCATTCTGTAGCACACACACGGACTCTTTCTCCTCACTTTCTGTGACACACAAACGGACAGAAACCCAAAACACAAATCTGCACACACACATATTCTGTCTCTCTGAGGTTTTATTCAAGATTACTGCTCAACCGTTGATGGAGGTCTGTTTATTTTCTTCTGTCTGAGCATCACATAAATATGAAGAAATTTCCCTTTCGTCTCATGGGCCTCCACGCTGCAGAAGTTTAATTGTTCCTCCCTCCAGGTAGCAAGCTCTGCTTGGCAGGAAATGTTCCACCCCCCGCCCCTCCTCACCGCCACAGTGTCTCACGCAGAGTCCCGTAGTGGGTGAAATATGCAGAGAGAAAAATACAGAGCTTTGTGGAGATTTGGATTGTGAGGGTATTTGTCTTACATCTGCCATCTGTCAAGGACAGTCATAACTGGCACAACCAAGTGGTTGCTTGTCAGGAAATAAAAAAAATTTGAACACATAACCAATGTTGCTGACGCATTCTCCAATTTTTTAATATATCTGTCATTTAGCATGAAATATATCACGACATCCCAAGTAGATTTGGTTGAAATCACATGAAAGTCACATGGTCTGCAGTTTAGTGGATGAATTAATGGGACTATAGATCTGAGGTAAGGTTTACGTTAGATTTCTGGTTATGTAGGTGTCATGTGATACATCTGGTATTCAAACAGTCTTAAACCACATCTTATTTTCTCAAAAAGGCTGCAGGATTTTACACAAAATAAACAAATAAACTAAAAAGAATGTAAAAAAAGTATTAAAAAACAGTAAAACTTCAGATTCAATGTTTGACAATATAGTCTCACCTGAAGACAAGACGAGCTTTCATTCCTGTTACATGGTCTTCCTCAGCAGATGGAGTTTGCTCAGATGTCACAGAGATCCACCCAATTTGTTTCTGTTTATTTGGTGATCATCTCCATGACAACTGAGCCAATTCCATCTGCTGATTACAACTGTGAGACTCAATTAAAAGTCCAAGAACATGCTGGTAATTGGAACTTGAGTTGCGATTGATTAGTGAAACTATACAGGATGAACTTTGATGCTTATCCGGTAATCTACACATGATAAATATTTATAACAGTAAAATTGCATAATTAACCTTTTTTTTCTTGTTATACAGATTATAGTCATAGCTTATTTTTTTCATAATTAATCATCCTATAGGCAACATTAATACAAACACTAAATTTACTAACGGCTGTCTGGCTTGTAGCTTTGAGCATATCGGGCTCCCGAGTTGGAAACAGACTGACTGACCTCTCTGGCCTCAGGGATCAGATTAAACACTCCCAGTAAGCTGCTGGTGGTTTCATTCGAACAGAGGGGAGAGTACAATTGTGACAGCACATGTCCATGACAGATGCTCATGCTTTCAGCCATTGTAAAGGCTTATTTTCCATGTACAGAAGAGAGTACATGAACTACAGTATACACAGACAAACAGTAATAATAAGTGGACTTTGGTTCCCACATGGAATCATCTCAGCTCTTATCTTCCCACACAGAACATGGACCCACAATCCTCCGCTTTTCTTGACTATAAAACTTCATATCTATATACATATGTCAAAATAGACTTTGCTGTCCATTTTCACATCGACAACCATTTACCTAATGTGTGCGACAGTCTACCGATTTACACAGGTTAAAGCTTTAATTAAAACGACTCATACAATAATTCCTTCATATGCTAGAGCAGTCATTGGGTAAGTTATGATAATCCTTTTATTCGACTCCAGTTCCAGTTTTGTAATGACAGTCTTTCAGAGATTGATCAATATATAATTATCACAAAAGATTAAGTGACTATGGGCCAAATGAATGCTAATGCTGCCTTGAGTCTGCTGGATGTGTAAATGTGCAACTGTTTGTAAGCATATCCACCAAAACAACTTTTTAAAACGATAAAATGTCACTGCTGTATGTATAGCTTGTTCAGTGGCCCCGGTTTTAACCAAGCAAGGCTGATATGACCGAACTCTGACAAGACTTAAATGTTCAGTGAGTCCTCTGCTGCCTCTGTGTGTCCACACATGCAGAGCTCCTCTCCTGGCACGCATGTCGTCAAGGGACAGTAATGACAGCATGCATCTTTCATTATTTAAATAATCTCTTCATGTGTCTGTTCTGACAGTTTGACAGAGGAACTGAGGGCTGATTGTGTCCCTAGTCACGCAGAAAAAACAACAAACATTGGTTTTAAAACCCAGAGGGCCACAGCAAACATGAAATATTTACAATAACACTCCAACACAAGTGTTTACAGTCAAATTACATAGCTTTTTCAACCTCATGTTTACAAGCTCTTTCATAAAATACCAAGTACATTTTAAGATTTTACTGATAACTCGATGGTTGAGTTTGTCCCCAGTCAAGCATATAAAACAAAAACAAAAAGATAAACATTGGTTTTAAAATTACAGGCACGTTTCAAAAAGTGTTTACAGAAAAATGAGATCAGTTCTCGATGCTAATGCTGATCAGCTCTTTCATTATTTTTTAATTTTGAGTACAGCAAAAAAAAAAAATTAATCAAGTTGTTTCTGTCAAAGTCTAAAAAAATGATTAACAGTTGTTTTTCTGTGCGGATCACCTGTAGTGCCTTTGGTGCGATGTAGTGTGCTAAAGATAAGTGATTTAAAATCAAACACCCAGCATTTTCTGTTTCATGTTTTAGTGAATGACAAATGCTAATGATAATGTTGACAATGAGAGGTAATGTAGCACTGCCACAGTCATGACAGTCTGTTAAGTCAACTCTTTGTTGCCTGTCGAGTTTTTTTTTTCTGATCTGATGTTATGCAGCAGTAAGTGTAACTCAAATTCACTCATAGCACATTTTGAGGTTTTTAACAAACTACTAAAAACTACCCGTGGATATATGAAGGTACAAGAAAAATGGTAGATGTATAAAGTTGCACAAATGGATTTATATTACTGCAAATCAACTGCAAATGAATGATAACTGCAATTGAAAATGAATATCTAGTGAGTTAAAGTGACTGCAGCAGTTATGCAGAGCAACTCTTGGCCCAACTTGAACCTTGACCTGGTTGGCTCTTCATGCTCGTGTAGATGCCTCCGGCCTGCTGTGCAATCCTCTGTGCAATCGTGTTTTGGGTGCTGTAGCTAATAGAGTGTCAATGTGAATGTTCTCCCACCAGATAAAGACAGGAAACCCTCTGTTGTCAGTGTAGGGTGATCTCATTTGCCCAGACAACCAAACCTACTGGTTAGCCAACAAGAAATAATTAACATCAAAGGCAGCAACGTGAAAATAAAAATTCCCTTTTTGGGAATGTTTTTTATCATGTGTTAGTAGTGTGATGTTTTTAAAACCTGCTGAGCTGTGCTGGTGTTTTGGACAAAATTGTGCTCAATGTCCATACTTTTGGTATTTTGCTAATAATATTCACAGTCATTAACTCTGACCTTCTTACCACATTAAGCTATTTCAACATGCAGTGTAAATACAAGAGTCAAAGTAATTAAAGTTGTGGACTTTAATTATCTTTATTTTAAGTATCTTTCAGATTTCATTGCACATTAGAATGTTAGTTTCGCATTGTTTATACAAGTACACGCTTTCTTTCTTTTTGTAGTTTTTGGTTAAATTAACACGTTGAAATCTCAAATATCAAGATCCGGGTTTGAGAAGTGCATGGTACTTGTACTTGGCATTTGAACGCAGTTGACTTCTAAGTGAAGAAATCCAGGTGACAAAAACTTGCATGATATAACAAACTGATGATAAAAGAAATGTAAAACTGCACCTGCATGCTGTAAAGAAGGAGTGTGTCAATGCTAGTGTTCGATGAGGTTTTATATTCTGAAAGATCTGAGTCGATCAACAATAAAAACAGCCTAGTGAAAATCTGTTGATTTATAAATGAGAAGCATAAAGGACTCCACATCTTTACAGAACTCATGCAGCTTTTTCAAACACCTTGAAATAAGCCATAATTCTCACACACATTCATAATACAGTTCTTAATATATACAGCTTACTTGCAGGTATGGCATAAACAATGTGCATTCCCAGTAACACACATACAGTACACACATACCCAAACACACTTGCAGTGGTGATTTCTCCTCATTCCAGTCATGTAAGCAATTAGATGAGGAATGGTGCGTTGCAGGCATCAGTCATCCAGAAATAATCAAACCTCTGATCTACTGAGAGCAAGCAGTACACTGATCTCATTCCTAAACACACACACACACACACACACACACACACACACACACACACACACACACAAACCAGGGCCCTTTTACCTTGAAGCTTTGGCTACTCTACATGTACTTTTTGTGCAGCATCTTCCTGCTTGCTTAAGGATTCAGCTCCCATACTCATGTTCAGACGAGTGTGTGTGCCCACATGCTGTACACACATATAGTAGACACACACAGGCGTGCATGTGTGTTGTGTTTACTTCCCCACAGGCCTGCCTGCCTGCCTGCCTGCGTACTTCACCCTCATGCCTCAGTGCTTGTGTCCAGGCTAAAGTCTTGTTTTAATGTTCTGAGACAAACAGAGCAGGAGGTTCAGTGTTTTCAGCCTCAGTGGTGCTCAGCTCAACGCTGCAGGTCAGCTCAGTACGCCTACAAGCCGCCTGAGACTACACTCTCAATGAAAAACCAGAAAAGGGTTCTTTAGGCTGTTATCTGACCAACTGCGAAGACAAAAACTTGTGCAGATTCAAGAGGGGAAAAGGTGCAATTTGGAAAAATCTGTAATAACAACTTAAAGTAATTTCACTTTCAAAACTACCACAGAGGATATCTGCCATTATGTGCTGTTTGTGTTTCTTTTTTGGCATGTTCCATATAATTATTGTGGAATGCAAAGCTAATACATCAACAGTGTAAAAAGAGATGAGTACTCCATGTCATTAGAGTATGTTGGAGGTCCCCAGTATTAGCTCAATGCCACCTTGCAGTCCTCGATTCGGCTCCAGGAATACTTGAATACAGAAAATCTTTTGTGCCAAACATGGTAAATTAATTGTGTTTTATATATAGCACTTTTACCTAAAGCCCTTTACAATGTGACTCTGATTCAGCCATTCACACAGTCACACACCAAAGGTAGTGCAGCTGCCATGAAAGATGCTCTATAGCAATCTGAGGTTCCCCCACAAAGGATCGAGCTACAAACCGTTCAGAGCCTTTCAAGCCTACAGGGAGCATTTGATACTCAAAAAAAAGAGTATCAGTCAGTATCTTTTAAAGACCACTGGTGTAGAGAAAATAGAAAGTAAAAAGCTGATGATAAAAGTCAGAGAGAAAGGATATATTTAAAAAACAGTTTAGAGCGCCACCAGGCCTTATAAAAAAAACACGCCTATCCTTTGTGCTAATCATGGTGACTGTGTAGCGTCCCTATTATCAGTAAAAAGCTCAATTTCCGATTAGCTGTTTTTTCACCAAGATAGCCCAGGTCTATCACCCCTGCTGCACTCAGTCAAGGACTGCAGTCAGATTGAGCCCCACAGGCTTGAAACCTCTTATCAAGGAGGAAGAAAAGGAAGGAAAAAAGGAAAATAACAGGTTGAATCTAAGCATCCATCTAGATACCTCTGCACTCTGATGCAGTGCCCCGGTATAAACCCAAAGAGGAATTGCCAGGGTTATGACGGACAGCCCCCCACCCCCGATCTCCAGTCTCTGAAACTAAGCTCGAAATTGCAGATGGTATCACTGTGACAGAAAAGGGAAAGACGCTTTGCAAAGTAAGCTCTGCTCTTCCAGTCTGAGTCTAAAATTACTGTATATTCAGTTGATCATTGCCACAGAGTCCTATCCAGAAAATCATTACAAATGGATCCCACAGGCAAACATTACAACGTTTGTCAAACCCGTATATTTGTGTGAAAAACCTGTATATTGATAAAGTAACGTTATTATTGGTAGAATTGAATTTTTCCTCTTTACTTCAGCTGGCAGTTGTGAGTCAAAACCAAATGGGAAGGGAAAATTTAACATAATAAGATTTGTGCAGTCGTTTTGGTAATGGTTCAATACACAGCTGTTTTATTGTGATGGATTATGATGATCATGGATTTTGTATAACAATGCTGCATGTTTTTGCTGTGGGTTTCAATGGCTTCTGTGATCTAAACAACACGGACATGGGCATCTACCATTACAGCTGATGAATGCTGCCAATTTACAGGTTGGTTCACTTGCTAAATACATACAGTGTCATTAAGGGAAAGGTTAAATAACAAGGGGGAAGAAAAGGAATTGCTATCCTTTGACCTGGCGGTACTTACTGAGTCCCCATGCTTCCGCAAACCCCAGGGCAATTATCTCTGCAGTGTGGTCTTCTGGAAAATATGCAGTTTGAAGCCATATGCTTTGAAAAGTCCATTCCTTTTTGACGTAGTGTTTTGTGAGACCCATATATGGTTTGGACCTGCGACTAGACCACATATCAGTGGAGGTAGGTATTTTGACAATCTCAAAATGTTATCATCATTATCATAGAAAATTTTATTGTGAAAATTATTGAGATCTTTTTATTGACCAGCTCTAGTTGTATGTGCTGATGAGCAGAGCAGCTGGAGTTGTGATATGCAAGTCAGGCTCAGAAGAGTTGTCCTCTCAGTGTATTAGACTCTTAAAATTCTAACCTGGTTTTATTATATGTTTTGAAGCACTGCAGGGCAAAACAAGTTATATTCAGTTTGATGATGAAGTAGACCTATCCAGCGGGAGTTGGCAAAACTCTTACATCTTTGCTCTTTTGATATTTTCATAATATTTTAGCTTTACTGGAGGTTCATAAAGATAGTTGATCTGGTTTGCCCTTAATCTGCAGAGCTGCCCCACAGTGGAGTCCACTGAGTCCAGCAGAATAAACGGGACAGAGCGACAGCAGAGTCCTGCAGAGTGTTTGGCTAATGGTGGCGGTGAGCCTGCTGGAATCCATCGTAAACGTTTGCTGTGTCGGTAGCCTAAGGCTTAATCTATGGACACTCAAGAGTCCAATCTTGGCAAGTTTGCTTCTTCGTGTTGAACATCCCCCTTCCCCCTATGAAAAAGATGATTAGCCAAATTAAAAAAGGATTGACAACTGGTTCAGGTGAGTTCAGGCAGCGTATTGGTGAAATTAGTTTTTGATTGACAGGGGATTATAAGCCTCCGATTGGCCAAATTAAAAACATTATTGACAGTCACCCGCCCTCTTAAACTCTCCGGTCTGCAGAGCCACCCTACTCCATTTATATCCTACTGGGGCGCCATGGTTCGGTGCACCTGATTTACTTAAGTAGGAGTAAGCTTTTGATTCTGCTTTTTTTAACCCGCTATTTACAGCCTCTGTGCAAAGTTTTGAGAAAAGTTACAAAAACGTATCCTCGTCTGATTTCACTCTTAACAGCAGTAACTCATTAACCTCCCACCTCCACTCCTCTGACCACATATGAAATGTCCATGGTGCTCCATCACTGTGGAAACAAGAGGTGGATGTGTGCAGCCACATTCCTTTCAGCATTTAACTTATTTTTTCTGTTTGCCTGGCGCAGACTGGGTTTCTTTGGCCCCAGCTAAAAATCTCTCAGCTCCCCTTAATGCTTTGCGATGTGTCTTTTAGACTAGCTTCATAGAGCAGGAGAGGACTCAAAATTGCCAGCAAGATTTAATCCCATGAAAGGCCAACTTTCTGATTCCTTCAGTAGACCTGGTGTCAGCAATGATGCTTTAGCACTGACCAGCTGTAAACTTAAAGTTTACTCTTTTTCAATTTAAATACCATCATTCAGTCATTTCTTTTTTGGTCTGAAGTTTTATTTAACTCTGAAAAGTGGTGCAAAAGGACACTTTGACTTTTCTAGTCCTATGAGTTTTTCTAACAGGTCAAAAGATTGAACGTTAAATCTTCTTGAACTGCCTTTCTATTAAATTACTTTCTCTTTCCTTCTCCTCTCCTCTTTTTGCCCTCTCTCTTTTCCTCTTCCCAACCACCCTGTAACAGGAAACATTACTCAATGTCACTGTAATTGAGGTGATGACACCATCCTACTGTAGTTTGTATTACAGTGAAGATTTTTCTTACCTGTGCACATTTTTGGATGTTCTGGTCGCAAACAAATCTTCCCTCAAGGTCAGAGGAGTGCAAACATTGAGAGTGTTATGTATAATTTTTTTATTTTCTATCTTTTTATTTTTTTCGAAAGTCTCAGAAAGTCATGCTGCTCTTGCCAACATGCACATTTTTCTTTTTTGTTGCTGAGCTACAGGCAATCTTCTCTCATGGGTGTAAACTTTAAATAGTTGTCTTTCTTTCATTCTAGCTATCTCAATGATGTGTAATCTCTTTTCTATTCAAATTCCTGCCTATTGTATTCATATCATAATTTATCCAGACCTCTTCTTCCACCTTACCATCAGTATCAGAGTGAGTTGTCAGTTGCTTGAGTGTCATGGGGTTGAAACAGGTCACTTGTTGTCTTGGTGGGTGGTGACTCGGACAGAGACCCTGACACAGCACAGAGGAAAATAAAGAAAGAAGAGAAAAGGCTTCCTGATTGCGATGATCATTCATTTTACTTTTGAAGGGCTCTAAGTGGGATCATCAGAAGACGTGGAGAGAAAGAGCGAGAGAGGCCAAGTATGTGATTTGAGGGAGTGGAGAGAGGATGAGATACCTGGAGTGGTCATCAAGAGAGCGAGTGAGTGGGTAGTATTTGCAGCCAATCATCCCCAAGTGGAAGACTGGATCAATTGTGGTGAAACTGGGTGGAAAAAGTCACATTTTCATCAGCTGCTGCAAATATACATTTTCATGGCATTCATGCAAAGGACAAAGTCAGCAATTTGTTTGGTGACAAAGATTGTTCTGTTCTGCTTCTGCAAATTTGCAGGTCAGTATAAATGTTAGTTTGTTGTTTGGCCTGCAGATAACTAAAAATCTTCTTATATTGTAACATTTACACTACATGGCCAGTAGAAGGGGTACGTAGACACTCACATTTTGTTTGTTGAACATGTCATCCTGGACCCATCCAGGGAATATGCAACCATAACAATAACTGCCAAAATATAATTGGGCTGTGTATCTGTTTATGTCTCATGGATGACTGGTAAAATCCAAAGGTCAACAAGACCACAAATTACATTTTCTTATCATCAAAGCTAGTTTAGTGATTTTATCTTTCTCTTCGGGTTTAGAAAATTGACTGTTAAGCCTTTGAAATAAAAATCAAAGTCCTTTGGATAAAGTACAAAATCCATGTTGGTCAGAGAAACATGAGGCCAATATACTTGAAAATGTGAAGGTTGTTTTTTTTCTTCTGCAATGAAAGTCTATCTATTTTATTTTTATTTTATTTTTATTTTATCTAATCTCTTATCTAAAGTATTTAACTTTTAGTCCCAACATAAAGTTGTAAAGTCACTCAATTTCATCTGGGTTTATAAGAATATAATTTGGTTAAAAAAAACTTAATCTGGATACTTGTTGCTTTTATAATAAAAGAGTAGGCTACTCTACTGATTTAGCATTGCATTCCTATATTGTCTGACTCTTTATGGACAGTTTTTCAAACATCGATGCAGCAGAACCAGAGATATCGTCTTTTTTATGCCACTCATTCTTCTGCCTTGTCAAAACCTATTTTACCCACAGTGCAACTTGACCACCGACAGTTCTGTCGGACATTCGGGTATGTTATACTAGCAGCGGCTAATCACTAACTCCACTCCCCCAGAATTATTTTCAAACTTGTAGTCTTCACTTCAACTGATTTTTCTTCTGTCAGATTTCACATAGCTCTCTCTGGAGCCACAAAAGGTTTTATACGACTTTTTTTTAATGTAGTTTGTGTAAGCTAGTACAGAAGTACTCCCCAAGACCTATATGCATCACAATCTTACAGTTTTCTTTTTGTTAGATTTACCTGGGGTTTCCCAAATGCACCTTTGTTTTACACCAAATGTAAGTTTGAAATGAGATTTTGTTGCCAATCAACTGTTTGTATTTATTGTTAGCAACAAGTCCTAAATTTACAGACCATGCTGATACAACAATTCAACTTTTATCCTTAACTATTAGGCTGTATTAATGTTCTGGGGGGTCCTGCATTTCAAATGTAACTGCTAAACAATGCTGCATTCAGTTTCTTGCAAAATCAAACCCAGACAGCAAACAACAAGCAAACGTAAACTGTTATTTATCAGATTTGCAAGTGTGACATACAATGTTACAACTCTGCCAGATAGATTCCAGGTTATGAAATACATATTCCATACATATAGTATTTGGATTTACACCATATTGATTTCCACTGAGAACTGTTCTTTTCCTTTCCCACTCCTCAACAGGAACACCAGACATCAAGGAGTGCTGTACAGCACGTTCAAAATCTTGCTAAAGGGCATTTTATCCAGATGAATGTTCGCCACATTGCTGCCCAAAATATGTAGAAATGTTTAGTCTGCTTGTAATCCGGGCCTTCTGTCTCTCTCTCCCCTGGCCTCATTAAACAAATCTCCATCCTGTCTCCTGCTCTGCCAGTTGGCCTGCTGGCTCAATTGTGTACAAACAAAACCACAAATGAACCCAGAATGGATGCAGACACATGTCCTGCTCCAAGTTTTTATTTGATCCCAATATAAGAATTAAAAAAAAGCTCCAAATGAACACACCAACACTTTACTGTATTTATTTTATTTACATTGCCCCGTGTGTTCTTTATTTCTTTCCCTTGAGATTTTGCTTTCATGTAAAGAGATTTTAATGAGACTTTAGATCAGAAGTTTTCTGTAACATGTTGGTTTCATCCTTTCCCCTCGCATTTATAAATCATTATAGATGGAAATTAGATATTTTTTGCATTTATATGTAGTTTTATCATCATTTCATGTTGATTCTAATGTGCTTACCCACATCCATAGGAAATAAAATTGATAATGTAGATCAGTGTTTTTTGACTTGTACATTATTTTATTTTTTCATATGTTTTATGAATTTTTTTCATGACCATGAACATTGATGTAGCTCATATAAACACACCAACTTCAAATTCATGGATATTTAATTGTTTTAATATTGATATTTCATTGAAAAACAAGGATTTAAATGGCAATATGATAACAATAATGGTAAATTTAAAAAATGATTGGTTCAAACCACATCCACCTCTGCTGAATCTGGCGATAAACATACAGTATAAACTAGAATATGAAAATATGAAAACCTACCACAAAAAAAGAAAAACTGCAGGTTTCCAGGGATGCTACAACTTATAGTCCGGCCAATGCATTTTGACATGTCATCATCTGTCACAAGCAAGTGTTTTTAAAGATAAAATGATTAACAACAAAAAATGTCGATTTGCAGTTTAAACCATGTAAATTGTCCAAACTTTTCATGAAATAAGGAAAGCAGCCTTCTTTTAAGCTTTGTGACAGAATTCTTTGGGATTTTTTAGCTTAAGACATAAAGTGTATGTGTCAACCCACAAAGGAGCATTTAACCCTTCAGTTTAACTGAAAATCATAAAAAAACACACGAAGCAATAAGCTGGTTGCAGCCTGACGTTTATGTGGTTTGAAGGTGTTGCCGAAGTTTTTCTATAATTGAGTGCTTTCCTGACAGGCTCCCGTATCCTAGAAACACCATTTGGTGTGCTGTCCCATCCCTTCACAGATGGCAGTATCATTTATAGCATCATTTGGACTCATTTCAACATAAAGTACTCAAGCATGAAAGTATAGGCTTAAAACCATAAAGATTAATGTAGCAAAGCACCAGCAGTGTATAAGTGAGCGATAAACACCATAAGACATCTAAACATAGTCAAATTGATCTTATACTCGATAGAGACTTACATGACTGAAAACACGTGTTACTGGGCTTTACTAAAATAAAGATCAATAAAAAGTTATCAAAAACTTCCCCCAGATCTCTTTACAAACATGGCTCGTCAACATGTTTGTTTCCACCAAAGAGCATAAGCAGAAATACTGCCACACTCACAGAACCGCAGGGAGACCAGCTGAGGGTTTAATGCCGCAATGTGGCAGCAATTTTGGGTTCTGCTCCGGCGGGAATCTTTAGCCTGTTTCCTTTTAAAAAGCCCTAAATGTTCGAGGCTGTCGGGAAGGTAAATTTCACAGGCAGTTAGGCAGCAGGAAGTGTCTTTGGTCAGGGTGTTTGTGTAAACACCTCGTAATGGTTTTAGCCCGCGGTGAGGCCTCTGTGCCGCACACACACATACATTTGTACATGTGCACAGATATGTCGACACAAAATGTACATAGTCGTTCAATGTAGATACCCCCATACACACATGCATACATGAACATATATGCATGTGCACACACTCATTAGTCTCATTCAAATGCAGTGAAGCATTTTCTGTATACAAATGAGAGCCATTATGGCTTCCAAATAAGTTTCTCTTATGGCCGACTTTCACAAATGTCCTTTTTCCTCTTGAGAAGAGCCGTGTTGGCTGTTGTTGTGTACCAATGTCACATTTCGGTAAGACTGTTTGCATGAACCAATTACAGCTGAAGACATTAGATTCTGTGTCACATTCATTTTGTGTGTCACCAAATGCTTATTTTGTCAGATTATAATCACTTGCTTGAACCAATTAGTGTAACATATAGCAGAGAACTGAGTTTATTATCATTGTGTGTTGCTTCACATGACTGGTTTAATTCTTAACAGAGAAAAGTACAGTAGATGTGTTGTCAACTTAGAATTGGCTTTTTGGATCATTTAGCTTAACGTAGAGGATGCTTCAGTCAGTTGCGTATTTTCTTCATGTTAACTTTGACTTTTTCATTTAACTGTATAATTTAACAGGTAAACAACTAGCCATGTTTTTTTGCTTTGTGACAAGATAATCACAAAGCTGAAAACATGGCTTTAATATCAAATAAATATGGGTTTTTGAATTGTTTATTTGACTTAAGAGGTAGGAGAATTTCCTTAACTCATTAGGAAAAAGCTTAATCCTTCTTTATTTTAAAAAATAAAAATCTACTTTGGAGATACCTAGTTTTTATTGGATGCTGACAATATGTGTTTGTCAATTTGGAATTGCTTATCTCCCCTGGCATATGTTCAGCTTAAAATGTGCTCTATATTTTTCTCAGTTTTCTAAGCTACTTATCCTCTTCACAGTCAAGGTGGTGTGGTGCGCAGGGTGACCATTGGGAAAGTTTTTTTGTGATGCTTAAAACAAATAAATTGCCGGCTAAAAGTAAAATAGGAATCAGGGATCGTCAGGGATTTCACTGTTATACTTAAATATGTCTTTTTAGCTAAATGACTAAACCATAACAACCATAACAAACATAAAACATCAATTTAACAGACGTTCCTTTGGACTTTCATCATATCATAAAAAAGTCAGCAAGATTACAATTCCAGTCAGGATCAGTTCGGAGAACATCCAGCTGTGGTGTTTGAACCACTGAAGCAGGTCATATTAAAAGACTTTCAGATATTCAGGTTTCCATTTGTACCTCCTTTGCCTGGTTTTTACTCTCCCTCCTTCCAGTACTTCTGAAGGACCTCATAACTAATAATTGTCAGCTTTGACAACTTTTCTCCATCGCGTTCCTGTAACTTAGACTGTGTGATCACTTTTCCAGTAAGCAGGGATTGGACTAAAATAAAAAAAAATGGACTCACTTCCCATCAAGAGAATGTTATGAGGCTTAATCTAATTTTACCATCCCTTTACAAAAGCCTATCAAGTCTGACCTGTTTGGCAGTGAATAGACTAGAGGAGGGCACCTGGTCTAGTACTCAATGTAATGGTGGTAGTCTTGGAAAATAAGCTTATTCTAGTCGCAGTTCAGTCTGTAAAAAAGTGGTAAATGTCTGCTCCAGCTCATCGGTTTGGAAAATCATTGGTTTTTTAAGATATAGATGAAGCTGTTGGACAAGTTCTACTTTTTTGCTGAACTGCTGTTAAACCTTTGCAGCATCACTCTAGGCCATTTCAGACTGGAGCAACCACAGCTTTCAGGCCTAAATAAAGGGCAGTTGATGGAAAGACGTCCATAACTGGTTCTTACTGTGCAACAATCAAGAGAGAATTGTCTGTAGTATTGATAAGATACATGCAGTAGTGTAGTGAGAAGGCTGCTCAGTGACCTGTGGCCACCAGAGTGAAGTCTTCTGTTCATTTTGTGTCATAACCGATCAATGTCATTATTTAAATGATCTTTTTTTGAAACATACCATTAGGGCTGCAATTAACGATGATTGTTTTTTATAAAATGTCCAAGTTGACATTTTTAAATTGCTTGTTTTGACTGACCAACATCAAAAGATATTCAATTTACAGAGAATTAAAATCATAAAAGAGCAGAAAATCCTCACATTTGAGAATCTGGAACCAGCTAATATTTGTCTTTTTTGCTTGGTAATTGATTAATCTCTCTCTCCCCATCCCTCCCACTGATTTCTCTCAGGTATTCTGTACTTCACAACGGGAACCACACAGAGCAGAAGAAGTCTCTGCAAACCAACATAGAGTCCCACGAGTCCTGTTTGTGACCAACAACGACTTACAAGTCACATCTCCAATGACATCGGCTCTCACACTGTCACCACAGAGTCGATGGAAACACACCGCATCCTCCACACATCCGGAGCTGAAATCCAACGCAGATGCTACAAATCCAGCAGAGCTCCAAAAACCAGAGCCCAATGGGACTTATGGGATCCTGGCGAGGAATGTGACATTGTAAGGGGTGCATCTGGTTTTAAATTTCAGCTGAAACTCATTCTGTGGTCTTTAAAGGTGGCAGGGACCTAGTGGACTGGAACAAACCCGTTCTCTGTCTTTGTGATGTTGTTTCTGTCATGCTGGTTCTCCCGTCTGCAGGCCCACAGAGACTGTGCTGTCCAAGTCGAACTGAATCAGAGCCAGAATGCGTCTGTGATCCCATCAGCAGGCCCGCTGGTAGCTATCTGTGAAGTCCAGCATGTGTAGTGGAGAACCGGCAGCTTCAGTGGAATGTGTAGGAGAATCTCACAGCACGAGATGTGATCAATGACTGGGAGTCGTGGAAGTGAATTATGTTGCCAAAGCTATTTGATATTACATACAGAGGACCTATTTCTGATTATTATATGTTGCTCCCTATTGTTTTCCAGTACAAATCTGAAAGATTGACAATAGATTTTAGGAAGCTGTTCTTGTAAAATGAATATAATAGGTTGGCAAAATTAGCGTTTAAAATAAGTGTTATTCATGAAAAGAGGCAGAGTTGAGAACAATATTTCTTTTGCTAAACATCACGTCAAACATCACGTGTCTCAGCCTCAGCCACAAAGCTGAAGAACCTGTATGTTTCCCAGGTCGAAGCTTTCCAGCTTTGCTAAATCCTTTCTAAGCTGAAAGGAAAATGTGGTTGCAAGGCTGCGTTAAATCCTTGACCTGAACTGTCGAAGTGCATTATTATAGAGGCTGCTAGCTCACACTCCGTGTTCATCATTCCATGAGGCTCCGTCTGAATCATTGTTTTACATGCATTAAGAAGTTAGAGGACCACAACGTACAAAAGCTGCTCATGAATGATTCAACAGGCATTGTGAAAATGTTGGAGCCACATGTGCATGGTTATGGTGTGTGTGTGTGTGTGTGTGTGTGTGTGTGTGTGTGTGTGTTTGTGTGATTACATTTGAAGGTTTTTGCAGTCCATTGTGCATCTGTATGTGTGTTTCCATGGTGATGCAAGTTTTCATACAAGTGTGCTTCAGAGTGTGCATGTACATGTCTTCATGAATGGTGATGTTAGTATGTATGAAACTCCCTTTTCCCATCACCCCACGCTGCGTTACCCCCGTCCATCTCAAAGCGCCTCTGCTTGCCTTGGAGGTCATGTTGAAGAATGTACCAGAAATGTTTCCATTTGTTTATATTCAAGGAAATGAAGAACACTAAAGCCAACTGTTTACCTGTACACATAATGCAATCGTGTCCTTTTTTAGACTCTGTTATAGTTAATTTCCCTGTTTTTTCCCCTGCAGATTATCCTCTCTCTCTTTGCCCTCCAGTACTTGTGGCTTAAAGCATAAAACTTTATTCAAAATGCCACTCACTGGTCCCTGAAGGCTGAATTTCACTACCTGATTAGTCACCAAACAAGTTCTAATAAACCTACTGTAAGTTACTGGCCCAGCACCAAACAGCAGACAGACAAAGTTAGTAACTAGCTGGCAAAGAAAGTGGAACATCTAGAGCCAGATTATTTTCTCAGGAGATGGTGGAGACCAAACCAGAGCTAAAAGGAGAGTAAATATTGGACTTAAATTCATCAGGTGGCGAGAAACATGACAATGGTATAATAATGTTGTTCTGTCATAACAACTTTATAAATTTGCGATATGTCATGGCTGTGTGTCAGTCAGCTTTTCTGTCCCACAGTGGTCAAAAACAAAAGATCAGTTTATCAAAAGCATTATTCCAAGTTATACTTTGAGAAAAGATGGAACTAATGTGGTTGTAAATGTTAAGATGTAAAATAGACCTCAGATTAACGTTTTCTCCTGTAGTTTATGGTAGTTTAGCTATTGGTGTTTTTGATGACCTCTGAAGACCAGGCCTTATGTTAAAAACCCAACAAGGGGGTTGACATCCAATTTTCTGTGGATCATACGCACAATTCTTCAACATTTCTTGCTGTGCAGTGACAACCATGCATCTCCAGATTTTGTGAATTTCAGTTTTTAGATAAACTTGAGGACAAATGATGCATTAAAGCAAGGCTGTATGTCTTCAGTTAATGTAAAGTTTACAACTATAAAACTAGAGTACAACTATAAAATAGTGAACATCTTGTCTTTCAGAAACAGAAGTGGACCCTCTAAAAAAGGGCTGCACAGGGACAAACACAGCCCTCTCAGATCAGTTAATCAGATGAAAACATCATCAAGCACTGATTCACTGGCACAAAGAAAGGCCAAAAAGCTCTTGACTGGAAACACTGGGAAGACAGGGTAATTAAAAACCCATGCAGTGAAAAGCCCATTGACCCAGTTTAGCAAGTCCTGGTTCAGAGGAAATATCCAATCTAGACTGAAACTTCGTAAAATGACACCATCGCTCATGTTACTCCAGATACATAAATATGAGCCTCACACAAAACAGTTCAGCTAGGAGAGTGAAGGGAAGGTCAGCTGGTTCAGTGAGACCCTTAGACATGATGTGCATTTTAATACAGTTCAGTCCATTTCAATTGATTTCAATTATTTACCATCATGTTAGAAAATTCTGCATTGCAGACGGTGAAATCTCAACAATTTAAGCCATATTTTGTCTCAAAAAGAGTCTGTAAGACCAGAGAGTCAACAATAATGACATTTCAGTGCTACAGAGCTCACTTAAATGGATACTTCATCCAATGTCTACATTTTGAATATTATTATTGTTTCTTTTCAACAAAAATGTTGCCAATTCCAGTTGATGTATGTACCAGCTTTAATTTAGAGATAATTTTAATCTGCAGGCATCTGTTTAACATGCTGAAGTGTCCTTGAGTAAGACATGAATATCCATGAGCATTTAAGAGTCTGTCTTTTGAGTATCATTCACCTTCTGTAAGCTTGAGCTGCTGTAAGACGTTTGTGGTTTTGTTCATCATGACAGCCACTGTGGTCAGCTTTGATTATGCTGGCTACAATGGATTGAAATGGTGACTCACACTTGACTTAAAGTATCAAAATGTCAACAGATATTTCTCCAACTATTCCTGCAGCACAATCCTCCACTGTCCATCTGCTCAGTATGTCCTAAAGAGTCATTCCCCCCCAAAGTATAGCAAAAGACTGGTTCTGCTGAAGTGTCGGTCTATCAAAAGGGGTGATAGTGACATAGTAGAAGTATATTTAGCCATAACATAATATACTAAGCATACTATCAACAGCATGCCTTCAGAAGTATCTTGTGTAGTGGACAGAGTTTTGGTAGCCTGAAATCACATCAACCCTTTTACTTCTACCAATAATCCCTTGCAATTTCAAGTAATGTCCTGTAGTTGGCTCAGATGATGTTCTTCCCCTCAGTGTTCTTGGAAGAGAACTAACGCTTGGTTATTCAGTTGTTTCAGTGCAACAACTTGTTTCAAAACACTTCTAAAATGCTCGGTGTGACAGAGAATAGGTTAGTAAAAGTGCCATGCAGACATCAGCAAAGACAGCCTGTCTGTATCTCAGTACAAAGCAAGTAAAAAAGTGAATTATAAAAGAAACATAAAGTTCTTATACATAGTCGATCTTTTCAAATTCAAGATTCTTTGTCACTTAGACGTTCTTGGAAAAGGTTCACAACCTTTTTTTTTCTTTCTGTTGTTGGTTCAGTTCAGTCACGGCTTGACTCATGAAATCTCAAGTGAAAGTCTCAAGAACAACTCATGAAAAGTTCTTCTGTATTCTGTGATGTTTATAGTGTAGCAAGCTGACAAAGAAACACAGATGAGGCCATCATAGGAGGAGTTAACTATATGTATGCTGATTTTATTTGGCTGCTTCAGTGTTGAATTCTCTGTAGTACAACTATCTAAACAGGTCTAAACAATAGACCGCAAATGGGAAATGTGTACACATTTTTTTGTTTTTGATTGTTTTTTTTTTGTTTTTTTTTTCTAAATGGACTTGTTCAAACTGTGACCTCTTCCATAATTGAAGCACAAGCACTTTTTTTTAAGGAAGGATCAATTCAGCAGTGTCATCACAGTTATTCTACTATATATTCTATGAAGTTATTAGAGCATATAAAGTAATTAGTTATGATTATAATCCCTCCCAAAAACACCCTGTGGATGTTTTTTGAAGTGCATCTGAAAATGATTTATTTTCCAAGATAATTAAGATCGAGATGACTTATTTTAATACAAACTCTGATTGTGCAACTTAGCTTTAGGATCAGTTGCCATTTGTCGCCACTTTGCAAATCCTAATTTGTCAATGTTCATTTTTAAACTTTTCCAGTTACGGAAATAAACTCTTACCGTATGTGATGAAAAAGTAAGTGATTGTAAACTGTAACAGCATTTCTTTTTCCATAGAAAATAAGAAATTAATTAAAGGATTTTGATATTAAATTATAGAAACTCAAAACTGTGTATATTTTAATCAGTTGACTGTGAAACATGGAGATTATGAAAATTAGAGATAAACACTAAAAAAATTGAAGAGAAACAATAATTTCTCATTTCATGTAGGAGAGTAAATTTGCCTTAACTTCCTGATGATTTTGGATTTCCATGATTGTGTAAATGGAGCTTGAAATTAGTGAAAATTAGTAATGATACTAAGAATCAGTAATTATTTATGATTGATAATGTTTTTACATGTTTGACTTTTCTTCCTCAACAAATGACTCAAAACTTAAAACAGCATCTCGAGCTTTTTTTTTTCTTTGGAGTTTTTTTCTCAAGTAGCATTAACTGTACATAATAATGATCTTGTTCTCTGAAAAAAACGACCCTGTGATCGACTTTAAGACCTCAATCTGTCTTTCACTAACATGCCTCTCACTGCAGAGTGAGGCCACAAAAGGCTGAGAACAAAGACAGAATACATGCAGAATATAACTAAATAATACACCGTTCCACAGAGACGTTTTCAGTTTTAAGAGGTTGCAAATTCAGCCTTTTCATAAGCAAACACATTCATGTTTTCGGCATCTTCAAACCCACAATTTTCTTTTCAAACAAACATCGGTTTGTTGTTTTTCCATAAGAATAAGGAGACGGACTTTGTGGCTTGAGTGTCATGCATTTTTGGTTTTTCTATATACTCCCTATTTTTTCTTTACTTTGCTGTTCAATAGCCGCCCACTTCCACGGCTGCAGTTTCCATGGCATCTGTGGAAGCTTAATGTCATTCAGTGTGTGTGTCCATTCTTGTGCGGAGATGTTTGTGCGTGTGTGTGTGTGTGCATGTGTGTGCTGCGTGGGAAGCTCCTCAACAGTCTAAAATTAGGAAACTCAAGCTCGCCTACTTTCATGAAATTTAATGAACCAAAAAGTGTAAGGAAGGACATTTTTGGAGATGTACCAAACACATCACGAGTTACAAAAAAAATCTGGGCACGCTCCAGTTGGGAATCATCTGAGAGATTCAAGAGGTCATGTAGCTATTTCAGGTAGAATGACACAGAGGAGAAGCAGGAAGCAAACCCTGCTGCCTCAAATGGAAGTACTTTCAAGTCAGAAATTTATGTTTTTCTTCTCACTACTTCAAAGAGACAGTTTGAGCATCCGTCCACCTGTGAAGATATTTGGTTGATTCCAGTTTCGTAAAATCAATCACCAGCCCTCAAATTCCGTGGTTCATTGGTGATATTGGAGCCTGATGTTTCCATGTGATCATCTGTTTGTTGATTCAGTACACTGAGTTTGAATAACTCAGGCAGAGTGAGCTCAGAGTGCTGGAGGTGAGCTGTGGTCAACCTAAAGAGTTTCCTGAATTCTTGTTCCTTAGAGAGATAAAGACCAAACTGTCTCTTCTGAAGCCTGGTTGGCTTTCCAAAATCCTTTTCATAAGGCATTGAAGTCTTCTTGCCAGAAAAAGGATTTAACCCTTAAACAATTTAAGAATGTCAAAATGAACATTAATTTATACAAGCAGAAAAACATAAAAAACATAAATGGTATAATGTTTTATTAGAGTAGTAAGGTTACTTTGGGAGCCAGAAAGTAGCACTGCCAGTAATACAGAACTAAATTAACTAATTAACTAAATACAGTATGTAAGTCCTCACCTCGTACAACACCGTAAAACTGAGTTCTGTCAGCATGAAGCTGTCATGGTAATTGGTGGGGGTTGCATTGTTGGATAAATCAGGAGGTTGGAAGATAATGAAGTTATTTAATTCCATTAAGAATCCTTTCTTTTCCTATTTACCTTAAGCAGAATCTGTAGCCTTTAAAAGTATTTTGCCTCTTAAATATCCCATTATTCCATCTGTATGTCCAATTCATTTACAAAATAACATTTTGTTTTTAATTTATTTTTTTGGTACAATTTCTGTAGTTGACGGTTCAATATTTCTTCAAATGCAGAGACTCCGGTGAGCAAAAATGTTTATCCAGAATAATCAAGTTCCTGGTTTCATTCCACATATATTATTCATGTAACCTCACAGGTAATATTTGGTACTGATGTTCTTAGTACAGCCTCTTTGCCTTTTTTATTTGCAAACTGAAAACGTCCCTTGGACATGTTTTTAACATCTTACCTGCCTTCTTAAATGTCAGTTACAGAATTTCTCAGATGCAGCCACTGTCTTTATCTTACTTTGTAACACATTTTTTTCCAGAAAAAGAATTTACCTAAATTTCTAGCTGTTACAGGTTTCAAAGAATACTTTGGTAACATCAGATTTGTAGGATACAGGACTAGTTTGGACCCTTATCATAAAAGAATTATACAGAAATGTGAAATGTGGTGCAAAATGCAAGATTTTGGCAATGGCTCCCATTTGTGCAACTACTTGAGTTGAATTCCTTGTCACTCCTGCTCTGTAATCTTTCCATCTCTACTTTAATTTATTCATTTATGTTTGCAGCTTACAGCATGAATGTGTATATAAAAAAACGACAAACTGTCCAAAGGAGACGAAAAAAAAACAACCTTTTATAAAACTCTTCAGTATTTATTTTGACAGAACAAAATGGGTATTTTCATGTATTAAAAGAACATAAAAGGCTTCTCTTTCAGGGAGCTGAAATGTGTATGGCTTTTTTATGTTGCTATGTGACAGTTCCGATAAAGGCTAATTAAAGATTATAGAGATGTTGATAATGATGTTGACTTTCTTTGTGACTTCAATAACAACATGCGCTGATTAAGGCGTCAGTAAAGCGCTCACTTCACTCAAAGGTTCCTGTTTCCTTGCCGAGCTAATCCAAGCCCTCACTTTCTCTGTTTCCTCCTTTGTGAGTGAAACGCTGCCGACTTGGAGGCACTCTGGAGGATTAAGTCAGCAGTTCAGAGAAAAAAAAAACGCATTAAGATAAAGTACATAAAGGGCCTCTTCTTAGCAAAGACACTTGATAGTGAAGCATGGAAGGAGCATTATACACCATCTCAGCTGTGTCAGGGTAAAAAAAGTCACTCTTTGCATTCATCACTTGTATCCAAAAGTAGTCATGGCAGTTTCTGATACTGCTCTGTGGACCAAGTGATAAGAAACTTGTTCAGCTCATGTTTAGGGCTGCAATCAATATTTTCTTTCCATTACTTTCATTGTGTCGATTTGGATTTTTTTTTTAATTATTATTATTTTCTTTACTTTACAGCAAAATTCTTCCATTTGTGTAGTCTGCACACTGTTTTTATAGATGTCGGGGGTATATTTTGGCTTAATTAGACAGGAAACAGAAGGGAGCTGATTGGGAATGAGTGAGATGAAGGACGACACGCAACAAAGGACTCGAATAAGGGACTTTGCAATTACATGGACAGTATCTTAAACCTACAAACACACTTATATGCACAAAAATAAGCTTATATATGAGACACAATAAACGATCTTTTCAAATAAAGGAGGTCAGTCAAAGGAAAAGGGTTTGCCTTTTTGGGAGAATTATGTGCTGGGCAGAAGACACAGAAAGGGGAATGTGTTTCAACCTCACTCTGACCGTCACTAGGGTCTAAATAGAGGTAGCTGATAGCTCTCAGGGTCAACTTCCTCATGGCGTTTCATGGGGGCACTGGTGGTCCGCCATTGGGTCGGCATCCTTCAGTGTGTCAGTTTTTGAAGGGTGTGCCCGTCGCTTGTGTCCAGGCCGTTCCTTGCGAGCACTAAACTGAGACTTGCCTCTTGCGTTGAAGCCTCTCACTGAGGCTCCATATGAGCCTGCTGACACAGACTTGAAAGCTCTGGCTGTCAAGAAAGCTCCTCCTCTGGCTCTCTGCTCTGTTAAACGGGTTGGAGAGCTGTGTGCTCTCTTTGTTAGTGACGATTGTTTACGGTGGAGGGCAGACGGCACAGAGGTGTCACTTTGGCCTAACCTTGCCTTTTGGCCAGAAGTACTTCCACCGTCTTCCTCCTCGCAGGCAGAGCAGGAAGAGCATTGCGTGCTAGATTCTTCTGTTATTCGCAACCCTTTTGGTATGAGTCATCCTATGAGACCGTAGTGAGGGTCAAACAGATCATAGGTTTTGAATGTAACTTTGGATCTGTGAGAACAAAAGATGACCGTTTCTATCCTTATTTACGTAAGATCTCGTCGGAACAAGGGCTATTATTCTATTTAGACCATAGTGACTGACATATTTCGGTTTGTAGTTACATTCATAACTTACGTTTTCTTAGTTTTAGTAGCTTTGAATTGGCAAGCGTTTCTTCAAACTAGACTTCAAGCCAAAACACTATCAGATCCAAGATCAGATGGTTGTGTACACAGGGAGTTAAAGTATATTAATGTATAATTGCAAAAGCATTTAATGATTAAAAAGTTACTATTAAAATGTTTAAATTGTTTTAACATTCAAACTGGCACAAATTAAAAAGAAACATTATCTCCTGAGTCTCATAATATGCAAATGCTCATTGTCCCAATTCTGCATTCAGTTTAGTCTACAGTCATATAGAGAAAGAAAAAGATTAGAGCAGACCAGGCTGTACTTCTCTGGTATGTAAATGAGTTTTAGATACTGCAGCCCTCATTTGCATTTACACATATCTTCCCTGACTTTTGCTGTGATATATTACACACTGTCCAAACTGCAGAAGTAAGCAATTTTCTCCCTGTATAAATAATCAAAACACAAAAAAATGCAATGGTCTATTGTGTCCACAGTAAACAGTAAATATGTTTTTTTTTCTGAATAAAGTGAGAATCAGCTTTTATCAGTTTTTACATAGGAGACTCAGGAGATGATTAGATATTTGGGTAAAATAAATGGATGGGTATTTTTTGTTGTTTTTCACTGGTGAAAGCTGGCCATAATTATTTAAGTAATAAATTATAGTTGTGTAATCCTTCACTGTCTCTGTAAAGAATGTCCACTCATAAATTGGTATCCAATAAAAACTCTCTGACAGCATGTCAGACATAGCTTCCAAGTTCATCGCTATGCCTCAGCTCTCTTCCTTCAGTGTGCGAACATTAATCTTGAGTAACACTCTGATGAGATTTGCAGGTTTAAAGGAAATTACTTCACCCCGAATTCTTGACAAGACCAGGTATGAGGCTTCGGTGAGACTTAATTTTCATTAATGTCGCATCTATACACACGTCGGTTACGAGCATATGTGGAAGAAGTATTCACATCTTTTACTTAAAGAAGAAAAAGTATGAATACCACTTTAGGTACTTTCCACCAGTGCATTACTTCATGTTGAAAGACCTCTTCCATGAATTTAATGCCCAAGTTAGTGTGTTAACCCAACAGCAACACCACAGGAGAAACTGAAGCTGGTAGTAAGTTGTCTAAACTTGCTTACCTTTTTATCATTTTAAATGTATTATTGATACAAAGTAGGAATTGTTGTAAATAGCTGATATTTTGCAGTATTACATTTTCTGATATTGGCTTGAGTGTTTAACATCCAGTAGAGCAATACCAGAGAGTTTTAACTTGTTGATTAAGTTCCTGAGTCTTAAGAGCACTTCTTCCTGCTTTTCTGTTTTTTATTTACAGTCGATGTGAAGCTGTAATCTGCAGGCCAGCAGGGACGCAGCGGCGCAGCGGAGCGAGAAACTGAGAAATTAAATGGTATTGGTAATTGTGTTCAAAATGACTCACAAACAAGTCAGAGAGCTCAGTGCAGGGAGAAACACCGAGACCAGCATACAGCATGTTCAAACATATAAGGATACACATTCACATAGGGATTCATATACAAGCACGGGCACACATGCGTTTATAACCATTCATGTAAACACATGCACAGGCACACAGACTGTCATGAATATTAAATCACACTGAAATAATAATGAATAAACACACATATACATATTCCTCATCATTCCACTGGAAGTGATTCAAATGTTGCTGTCGTTCTACGGACTGAACTTCAGTTTGAGTGTTATGGTTTGGAGTCAGCTTCACTTTGCTTTGGCAGCATCTTTTGGATTCAGCTCAGTCAGACTCTATTCATCACCACAGACAGTAATTTCTGCGGAGTGTCGATAGAGACGGTCAAACCTGGGGGATAAATATCCTGAGAAACAAATATCATCTAGGGCAGCACTTTTTTTACAAAGCATAAATAGGTATTATGCTGTGGTTCCCAGAGATCCGCTGACAAATAAAGTTTATCTTACTGCTTCACGTGCAAATTCATTCTGGATTTTGCTCCACAGTGAATTTGACTTCTGTTTACTGTTTTTACTCGTAATGTGTGGTATTTATGAGTGGTAACTTATTTTCCGTGCACAGCTCAGCTGCTGATTAATCAACACAGCATTGACTGATTAATTAAAAGATAATAAGCCAAACATTTTGACTTGTTTTACCTGCTGTATTTATTTAACGAAATCATTCATAAAAATATTATAACACGCTGTTTGAAATGGTAGGAGGATACCAGTTTTAATTTATTTTGAAAATGTATTTTTTTTCATGCAGTTTCAGGATAACTAATTGGCTTCTCTCATTTAAAAGTTACCAGAATCCATCTGATCAGGTGAGTTTGCTGTATCTGACCAAGAAAGTCCCTCAGCAGGTTCCCCTCATTCTGTGCCCAATCAAGGTTTAGTATTGTGTACTTATATGTTGCACTGGGTCCAACAGATACATGTTTCCCACCCTTGATAAAAACTGGATAAGTTTGCTTTTTGTCATGCAAGATGTGATTACATTTTTAATGTTTTTCTGCCTTTGTGCCAGAATTTGTTACCATGCATAGCCTCTGGAAAAAGACTATTGTTATTAAGCATACTGCATCAGCATCAATATTGGGGATATCAGATGTGTTTCTTTGTCAGTTGAATTGCTGTTACATATGCCTTGTTTTAGAGCACACATGTCACCGTCCTGAATCCAAATGTCCTAATTAGAAAAGCAAATACAGTGACTTTTTCTTTTTAACTGACTAATGTAACTGATTTTGATACTGCTACTTTGTTTTTTGTTTTTTTTTCACTGACTTTTGTTCGATGTTTTGTTTTTCATTTTGGCAGGAAGTATTTCTGTGCTCCACAGCAATAAAGCACCTGCACCTCTAAATTACAAAGGAAAGAGACAGTGACATAACCAACAAAAGCAAGATATAAAAAAAAAAAAGAAATTGAGACTTAAAGACTAGACAGCAGACAGAGATATGGAAGTTAGTGTAGCAAAGCAGCCAGCCCACACATTGAGTCAATTCAATTAGGAAGAGAAAATCCTTCCTGACAAGAGTTTAATGTGGTTACAGATTGAGGACAGCTCTCTAAATGTTCCTTGTCTGTGGCAGCGACAAACCTTCAAGGGAACAGACAGCTTGAAGTTAAGCCACAGCATGTATCTTTAAAACTAATTGAAAGATCCTACATGTGGGGATTTAAACCTTAAATTTGACACTATTATTGTTATATTTGGAATTATTTCTGTACGAAATGATCTTCTAATGACAGAATCCCCAAAAGATTTACCTATGTTTGCTCTTAAGTGTCCTTCTTCAGAATTTGCACTGTAAAGAAGATTTCCCTCCAAAGTCAACCTGGTGGCAAGTGCAGCAGAATCCAGTTTTCAGCAGTTATTTCACACTGTACAGACCTGGAAATCTTCTGCTCAGAAGCCACAAAATTCGTAACACCTTCCTGTGTCCTAAGTCTAAACTGCGGTAAGTTAAAGGTTTGTGAAAGTGTGCAGTACACCTGATGTGCATGTACGTTTTTTTTTTAACTTCTTAAAATTCTTGAACCTGGTTTAATTTGTTCGATTGTTCAGGAAAGCAATCATCATCACTCATGAGAATCTTTCCAAACTGTGGGTCGATTGTATGACAAGTCTCCATGGCAACCAACACATGCCACAGCTGTGAAATATGCCGTCTCCCACAAGACACAGAAAACTTGCCTGGGTAGGGGGCTTGTCATAATGGATGTATTTGAGAGACATTTACCTTTGAGAGGGTTCATACTAATGTAGACTTTCACTGAATGTGTATTTTGTAAGCTTTTCCTGTAAAAGTGTGTTTTTTATAATGTAACATTTTCCGCCTGTTCATACAGTATAAAATGATAGATGACTATGTATTTAAAAAATTGAGAAAAAGAAGTAGGTGATTAGGCATGAATTAAGAAAGACCACTGTGAGCAGAAGTGTGACAAAGGTTATGAAAACAGCCTTAATGTCTTGTTTTTCAGGAGTTCAGTAGCTGAACAGACATGTACAAACAATAGTCTCTACTGCCCTATTTTGACCTTTGCTTTGCTTTATCCTACAGACGTGTGTATATCTGTGTGACACAACAAAAGCGTTCACTATCTTTGCAAACACCTCATTGCTCCCTCAGGTCATGTTCCACCTCAGCAAGCGGATGTCTTCTAGTGTCTATTGTTTCCACAGGGAGTCTATTGACCTTTAACACTGAGTCGTGGAGAAGGTCCACTGCAACAGTTAAGGCAATTTCCTCTTCAAGGGAAATAGACAGTGTAGGAGAGAAAGGGGGAAAAACATCAGTCCAATCGGCCATTAAACAAGCGCCACAAATGTTCAGTTTCTTAATTTTTCTTTCCCCATCTTACTGTAATGTCCCAGTAAACTGTGTTTTTGTCAAACTGGAAAATACAGAAGAAAATAACTGTTATACTGTAGTGTGGATAATTGCCTAATAAAAGACTTATTAACAATGGAGCAAGCAGCTTATATAAACGTCACATCCTTTGGATTTTCCAGGCAAAACCATGCTGAGTCCTTCACACAGAAATCTACAGGCTGTTAAAGGCAACCAAGGAAGTCGGGGAAGGTCTTGTTTTTAAAGTTACATTACAAAGCGATAAATGCAATTAAAAAGTTTTGTAAGTACCCTTCAATCAATAATCAATACTCAATCCCAGGTCTACTGTGACACAGAAAGCCAAATTTTCAGCTCAATACACCTGGTGAGGCCATTGCTCCTTCATGTTTCACTTATTACTTACTTATGGTGTTCAGTTTTTAAAAATGTGTTGGTCAAGCTTGAACTACTTGAGAGAGAAAAGAGGCATGCATGCAGATAACTTTTCCTGTTCTACACATGCATTTGAATTTGAATGAAATATGAAAGCGCAATGTGACTAAAGAACCAACCAGATACCTAATAGACACAATGTAAATGCTTTTAAAGTATATCTAAATATCTTTTGAGACACGGTTTCATCCCCACAGCTTTACATGTGAGCTAAAAGCAGAGGCAATTTTCATTTTTTCCTAATCCATCACACAGACTGACAGTGGGCTATTATTCCTTCGTCCACACAAAGTCTTTTCATTTCGAGCCCAACATGTTAAATGGATTTTCACTCACAATGTCCATTTGCAGCCCCTTCTGTAATTGTTCTGGTTTGAGGAGGCAGAAGAGAAATGAATATTGGATATTAAGGAGAAAAAAAAAGACAATCAAACCATTGTTCCTTGGCCTGCTTGTCTGACATTTAAGGTCTGGTGGCTGTGATTGGCAGATGATGAAAACAAAGGCACAAAGGCACAAAGTGCCTCGTGATGTGTTGAGGAAAATATTAAAGAAATGCACAAATAAAGTCAGGCACTTTGTTGTCTGAGTTGAACAACTACATGTCTAAAAACATAACCTATCGATCTCCAACTTATTCCTTCAGTTAAATCAAAATGGCAACTGCAGTAGGCCCATAGAAACCCTACCGACACAGTTCACCAGATATCAGTTTTGTCTATACAAGGATTTCCTCACCTGAAGACACGATTGAGAAACATGGAATTTAAATTGGAAAGATTACAGTTAGAATTAAATTTTAAATTTTCTTCGTTCAGTCTCCCTCCTCTCATTCTTGCCAAACTCAAAGAGATTTTATTTTCTTCCATACCTCTCTTAAAAGAAATCTGTTTGATTCTCAGCTAGTTTCCTTTCAGACGGAACTCAGCGTGGAGTTGCCTTTTTAACTCTCCAGTTCCACTTTTCCCAAGTTTTTTTTCCAAAGACATGCCATCCCCAAGCTGTCCACCAGATGCCCTCGGTCTTTCTGACTGCCCCACCCATCTACACACCTGTTCCCACTGCTCTCACCAGCCCAGCACTTACCTGGCCTACCCCACCCACTCCTCACCTGCAGCTCATTCCCTCATCAGCCACTCACCATCTATACTGCTCAGCCTCCTTTGTTCCTTTTAGACCATTGATTTTGTTACAATGTTCGTGTCTTACCTGTCAACTGTTTGTGGTACTGGAGACCTACCTGCTGTTTTGTTTTGTTTTAATTGTGGATGTTCTGCCTGCCACGCAACTCAGTAAGGTTTTGTACCTTCAGTTTTGACATTAAACTCACTGAACTGTACCTGCCTGATTGTCTATATAGAATGCATTTGGGTCCTGTGTTTCTGTTTTTCCCTGCACATCAGCCACGACACTCTTCTCAATCACAGCAGTTGTCCCAGCCCGTACAAACCAGATGACTCAGATACTCTTGCGTTTGTGGTAGCCAGCTGATGCCTGCATTTCACTATATGTCTCCTGCTGCATGTCCAGAAAGCTAAAACAGTTAGCAGCTATAGACTGAGCTTATAATTACAAGTTTGTTTACTGTTTTTTTTTTTTTTTTGGGGGGGGGGGGTTTACAATAGGAGGTGCCCCAAAGTCACCAGAAACCAACCCACCACATCCTGACCCAGCCTGACCCAGAGGTCTATCTGGCAAACCACCAATATGGAGCAGAATGTTTGGCAGAATGTTTAAGGTAAGAAAGTTTGACTGACAAATGAATGTTTCATTTATGTTTTGATCATAAAATGTTAGCTTTGAAACAAAAACTATTTACCCAGAGAGTATCATAAAAAAAAACAAGTTTGAGAAATGCTGGTTGATCACAGTTGTTTGTGAAGTGAATGTTTTACATGTTGCCATCTGTATTTTGTTGATCACAGTGGTTTGTACTTTCAAATGCATCTATCCCTTCTACTCAGATAAGTGATTGGCTACTGTTGGATTGATCCATAGCAAATCAATTGTTGGGGAAATAAAGGGGTTGTATCACTTCATACTTTTCTATATTTCTTTAAATCTTTGGGCTTGGGGAGGATATTACCTAAGTAAATCTCAAGTCAAAAGGCAAAAGTCTAAGTGACGTTTAAATTGAAGTGACATAGTTACTCTATTTTTATTTTTTGTCATGTCAAAAGTGAGAGAGTCAGATTCATGACTCAAGTCTGACTCGAGCATAAGTTTATAGTCCACACCTCTCATTGAGGCTAACGGGGGATGTCACATTTTAGCAATGCAAGGTTAAATATTATAAATCTAACAAGGAATATAATTTTTCCATAATGGTATGTGTCCCATTTGACTAAAAAGACCAATATTTTCTCTCGGCAGGAATTGATAAAAAATAAATGGATTCTGTCTGATGACTGAAAATCTTAAGATAAATGCAACACGAATGGAAGTTTTCAGCCACTCTGCAAAATGCTCATGAATGGCCTGCATTGATTTTCAGAAATCTCTGGTAAGTTTTCACTGTTTAATTTTGTAATTACAGAACAGAAAAGACCACAACTCACGAGATTAGGAAAGAGGGCAGTTTATTCCTGTTTAAATGAAAACAAAAGGTGTTGCTGAGAGTTGAACAATAGGATACTGCATGTTACAAAGATGATTTGACAGCATGCTGGCCAAATAATGACCATACATTTGCACTCAGTTACTGTAAAAATAGAAACCCCTCTCATATATATCAGAGCTTTGTTTTGTGTGTGTGTGTGTGTGTGTGTGTGTGTACTGTAGACTTATGTGTGCATCTGGCCTTTAGTGTTTATGTGAGTACACGTTTGCACATGTGTAGAAAAAAGGAAAGTACTTCACCACTGCTCCTCTAAACGGCCATGTAAGCACCAGATGATGATCAATAACACCATGATGTGGAACGTAACGTTGGCAGTAAATTATCACCGTGTCAGATGAGCATCACTGCACTGGATCAATGCACACTGGGTGCAGTGTGTGTGTGTGTGTGTGTGTGTGTGTGTGTGTATATTGCACAAGTTGTGAAAAAGTGTAATCATGCAAAAAAAGTAAATGCGGATGTATGGCAATTCATTATCTTTTTTTTTTGAAGAAAATTCCCATCTGTCTTGAATGTGTGCCTGCAGCAAAAATAAGATATGTTCTCCTTTTAATCCTGCAAATAAGTGGTTTTAATCTTGAAGTTGTAGTTTGCTGAAAAGATGTACTAATACCATATATCAACTATCATGAGTAACTGCAATACCTGGCAGACTTAAACATCAGCGCTAATTCACAGCGGATGGTACTTTTAGACTTTTTACTTTTTACTTTGACCGAGCTGCTTGAAGGAATTTGTCTGGACAGGGCAGACATTTCAATCTCAGTAGAAACTGTATTTTCAGTTGGCACAAGAGGCTGATTACCTTTTTAATGTGTGCTGGTTCAGGTTCAGTAATTATGCTAAATAACGATTGTGGGAATAGGTTTTCATATTAGAGTGTGGGTGGTGTGAGGGCAATTTGTGAGAGTGAGTGAGTGAGTGTGTGTGTGTGTGTGTGTGTGTGTGTGTGTGTGTGTGTGTGTATGTAGAAGTGCATGTGTTATTTTCTTCCGTGTGTCTGTCTGTGAGCATTATGTATGAATGTGTTTGCTTTATGTTAAACTCCACCCACAGAATGTCGTGAAACACAGCATCAGCAGGTGTAATAAATCATAGTGATGTCTTTTATCATCAGCCAAAAAGAAACAGTGTAAACACCAGGTTTATTTTATATATACATATATATCAGCCAGTTGTTCTTTATTGGAGTTGAACAGTTTTATTGATCCAGGTGGACTGGGATTTAGGTCAAGATTTGGTGGCCTTATTTGTTGTCTTTTAGTCATTTGAGTCCATGTTCCATTCACTTATCCATTACATGCCCTCAGCAGCACTGACTTTTTTCCATTGAGGCAGTGCTACATTTGATGAAAGCACATGTGGGCTTGCTGTTGTGTGTATACAGTAGAGAAGTATCCTCAGCTTTATATTTTTCTGAAGACCGAAATAGTCTGAGAGAGGAGAAGGATGATGTAGAGGACAGGAAAGACATTTGAAAGATGTACGCAGATAGAATGAAAGACAGAAAGGGGTGAGGGGAGGATGTCTGACGGAGATAGCAGCCATCTCGGCTAAATCAAATCTGGTGACGAACGAGGAGGAGAAAAGCATTTAACACTCCATATTACACACTTAACTTGTCATTGTTCTCATCGTAGATCATTTTGAGACTCGGCATGCAATCACTCGCAAACCCACAGTGGAAAAGTTTTAGTTTGTTGTTCAGTTTTGTTGTTATGCTTCAAATTGGCTAATTACAAACAACCCAGGGCTTGTAAACACAATTAACATGGACTCTTAAAGGAGCTTGTTTACTGTGTGGCGTTTTGGTTGCCTGACATCTCGCCAGGTTAGAGGTTTTGGCAGTGGTGGCGAGTCTAAACAAACTGCGATTCCCGTCTCTGTGTCTTTTTAGTCGAGCACAATAGACCTGAACATCTTGTTCTGTGGTGTTCATGGGAGTCGACACTCGAAAAATCATTGGTACAGGTTACTTCTGGACATCAGCATCTTGGAATTGTTGTTATTCTGCACTGCACTTAGGAAGATGATCCATTAGATACAGTATGTTGAGGTGTTTCTGTTATGGATGTTCAGTAACCACAAAAAATGCTGGGTGAGTAGAAAGTCAAATTTGAGTGGTAGCAATCTGCAACACCAGCTTGAAAGTAAGCAAAGCCAGAGAAGTATGTACTCACTGTTTTGAGTTTGAAAGTGTGTCACTACTGAGTGAGCAGTGCTCGCTGGCATCCGAGCTGTTAACTCTCAGTTTTGGCAGATAATACGCCTTGATGTAAAAACTCAAACTGAGAGCACAGCAAACCATTTGGGAAGTGAAATGTCATCCTGCTACACTTTAAATAATGTCATTCTACTTTCCATTGTGATCCTTCAGCATTTTTATGTATTTACAGTAAATGCCCCTTAGGCTACTATGAAAAAATATGTGACCCAAACATCCAGATCCTGTTGACATAGGAATATTTCTGTTGAGTGTTAACTATAAACTCAAGCACCCTCTTTCTGAACCGCAAATAATCTGCCAAAGCATCAACAGAAAACTGGAAAAGCTCATTTAAAAGTAAGGCCTTTTTCTTGCTCTCATAGACCTCCTGGGAGATGGACAACTGGCTGGATATGTATTTAATCTCTGCTCGTTTGATTTGTCATTTAAAAAGTGACAAATCTTTTTAAATGACAACAGCAGCGTTTGTTCACCTCGGCTGCGGTATCCAGTTATTAAGTGTGAATGACATTGTTCTTACCTGCACAAATGGGAGGATCAGAAGGGTAAAAACTGTCACAACTGCACTTAATGTTTTTCCTCCGGTTAGTCATTTCTGCATCTGGCATTTTTATAGGATGATGGTTTATTTATTTTTTATTTTTTATTTTTTACAGAAAACAACTGATATAAATGAGCTTCCCTTGGTGTTTGTACTGTATTTGTGTGTAGACCCAGAAAGGTGAACAGTTGAAAAAACTAGATTGAAGTCAACCCTTCATCTCTTCAGTCTGTTCTCTCTTTACTTCGCATGCTGAGAAGTAACACTAGGAGCTCAGGTGTGACATGCAGGGAATTGATCAAACAAACACTCCCATACAGGATGTCAGTTCATGACGTGCTGGCCATCATTGATGTGAAAGGCACATGTATTTGTGTGCAGTGTTAAACCCACACCTTAAACCACAAACACACAGGCATGCGTGACTCACTGATCGGACTAGTACATGACACTGACGGCTTCCTGCTGGCTGTGGCACCATTAGATGAGATCAGACAAAGATTTCATGTCAGTCCAGCGTTTGAATAGGATGTGAGTGGGTTTTGATTTTTAGACTCTTAGACTGACAGACTGAAGACGTTCTGACAGATCCTGTTAAATGGTTATTCAGAGACAAGATTTGGGTCAGAGTTTGAATTTGGATTATGTGAGGTTTGGTGTAAATATCAGACTTGAAATTTAAACTGAATTAACATTTTGTTTCACTTCTTACAGCCAGAAACTGTGCTCATCGGTGCCATGTCGTCCTTGCCAAGAGCAACGTTCTTCACACTGATAAAATAAATATGTTGATGTAAGAGTTATTATTTGTGTACATCGACTCACAACAAACTATCGATGTCATCCACAATTTTAATTTATTTTTTGTTAGTAGAGTGGTGTATTGGGCGCTGCCTCCAAAATGCAGGTGACGTACGCAGCAGTATTGTGCCTAAATGCACCCTGTGTACACCTGTGGACAACTAAAACTGCTGCTGCTGAGCTGCTAATGTGTTTCTTTCACTTCACAGCCAGCGTAAAACATGGTCCTCTTCTGTGTCCACACTGGATCCGACCCTTCGGGTTACATTTACATGAGTGAAGGGCGAGCAATAATGTTGTCCGTATAGACAACTGTAATTAAATAATCTGTTCCATCTGTTTTTAATATAATAGAAACACTTGGACTTTGAATCACTTGACTTTAAATTATTCTGACTTTCCAAATACTAATTTCAATACTAAATAGACTTTTTTTGTTTTGTCTTCCCAACATCTTTGTTCCTTTTTAAGGAACAGTATTTGTCTCACTTTCAGTGCAGAGATGATGTTATTTGCAGTTGAAGACATGACAGGCACTTCACATTTCTAGACACCAGGCTGTTGGTGTGTATTTGTGTTTCAGATGATATCACATATACTCTGATGACAGGGTGTATGTGATGTACCACTTTCATCTTGGACAGGTGTGTGTGTGTGTGTGTGTGTGTGTGTGTGTGTGTGTGTGTGTGGCTTCCCCTGATGGCAGAAGAAATACTGGGGAGTCCCAGTGGTATATATCTTGACGGGGAATAATGGGAGGTCCCAGTGGGTTGTCTTGTTAAATGGGTTCTTGTTGATGTTCCAGGTAATTGCGGAGTGCAGCTGTCATTGTTTTCATCTTGACAGTTGGCTGCCTTGTCATTCCTGTTGACAAGAGAAGACACTGCTGCCTCCCTTCATGCAGAGAAATGTGCGTGTGTGCTTGACTTTGTCTGTGTGCATTAGTGGTAGTGTGTGTGCAGTAGTGTGTTCATAATGTGTGTTCATCTTTGTTTGTAAGGAAGTAAGGATATCATTGAGTGACTTTGTGCAGAAAAAGTGTGCCTGACTGCTGCTTTATTGCTTTACTTTCTTTATGACTGCCATCTTAAAGACCCCACCACTGCATCATATACACACAGAATAAAGCCTACATATATCATCTCATATTAACGTTTATATTAATAAGACAGTCAATTAATTGTGCTATATACGATATTCTGAACATTAACAAAGCAACAAATAACTATTTGCTATGTAAAGATAGTGGATGTGCGATAACATTCTTTAATATTGCAATGACGATACATGATCTTAATAATAATAATAATAATAATACTTTTTCATCCCTGTCATGTTTCACTTTTTAGAGCTGCCTGGGTCTTCCAATTTGGGCCAATGAGCAGATGCACTTTAGCAGTGTAACATAATGTGAAGTGCCTTGCTAAAAATAAAATAGTGTACTTCCCTCTCCTCTGGAGTAACTAAATGTTCTGTGCTGTGCTTGAGTAAAATATAGCTGCATATTTCTGAGCTTTTAGGTTTTATTACTATCAGTGATGCTTGAAAAGACATGATTATGTGCGACATGTCAAGAAATTATCTCTGCATTGTCCTCCCAAGGTATGTGTGAGTGATTCAGATAATTAGTTCACAGTACAAGTATCTTATTAATAGTTTTGTTCAAGTCCTACTTAAGAAAGTCCTATATTCAAACAGACAATTTGATGCAAAAGACAGTTTTTATTACTTTTCATCCAAATGGAAATATAATTATTCCAGGGACGGTTTCCTGGCCAGGAGAAGAACATAATAAAGAAGCTTTTTTTTTTTTTTTTTGTCCAGTGTCTTTTTGCAGTGATTAAACAAGAATGCTGCGATAGACTTGTGTCCATATGACAAACATGGTTTATTTTATAGACTGTGCAAAAAAGCTGGTACATTTGAGTGTCAACATTTTTGGATTATTTTGGTTTCCATCAGGATTGTTGCGGAGGATGAATAACAGAGTTCTGATGAAAAGGTTTGACCTGCAGCAAAACGGTGGTGCTTGAATCTTTTGGATATGCTGACTCACTTTGGAATTCACTGACAGCAAGTCATTACCACCAGTTGCAGAATACATTTCATGACTGCTAAGTACTTTAAATTGCACCCTCATGCAGATTGTGGTCAAGAGGAACTTGAGTCTGCTTTCACTGTCCTGTCATCATGCTGGCTGACGTGAACAGCTAAAGTTAGCTACAGTATGACTCACAATTGTTCCTATGTTTACTGATTGTCACCCAGTTTATGCACAGACAGCTGCTAACTTTATGATTTAGACAGCCATCTGGGTTGGATTAAATCTAAATTCTTTCTTTTCTCTGGCACCCTGCTGGCTGATGGAGAACTCAGAGCCTTGCTCAAGGACGTCTCCACAAAGTTAAAACTTCCAAGTCAGATAAGGCATGTATCACCTATCCTCCTGTACGCAGGATCTGGCTGTGCCACGGCCCCGTCGCAGTTTCAGTGTTCACTCGAAACATTTCAGAGGTGGATCATCTGTTCTCCGGCAGACACTCTTATAGAGCAATGAGTTACGCTGACATTGGTCATGTTTTACAGGCATAAATACACATTTGCAGCTCATTTAGATGTCGTAACTGATGCTGTGTAGCTGTACATGAATATGACAACCTTTTTGTTGTAATCACACACTTTAAATATCAGTATAACTAATAAGCAGCTGGGATGTGCACTTTTCTCTTTTGTAAATGGGAATAAACCCTCCTGAAGTCAACCAACTCTCTTTTTGGCAGACTTATATAAGTCATTCAATCTGATGTGAAACCTTTTCTGAAATCTGATGAAATTGTTACACATTTGGCATTTGAGCCAAGTGCTGCTTGGTGAAATAAATCATTTTTGAGCAG